>CM041516.1:46433327-48833327 GCA_023091065.1 Dianthus caryophyllus | reverse complement strand
AAAATCAAACACAACACAAAATCACAAAAGAAAGAAATTGTGTGCACAAAATGAAGGAGTTGTTGTTGTTACATGAGTGAGCACTTGAAATTTGTTGTTATGTTGCGTCGATGTGTAAAGGAGACCGATATGCTGATTTCGGTCCGTTTTTCATGAGAGTTGGGTTCCGTTTTGGTTGGATGAGCACTTGAGTAGTATTAGTGGTTTCTAGTGGCTTAGCTCCACGAATCCATAACTATTTGATCCATCTTATTACCCTTTACCTCTCTATGGCCTTTACACCCTCATATTCTATGTAAGCCCTCATGTTTGCTTCGTTTTTGTGACATTATTTGTGTACGGGAATGCGAGATTTGGTCCACATTAGATTGCGGGCGTGCTTCCACCAGTTGAGTAGGTGAGTGTCACTATATACTTCGCCTTATTCATCATTTGAGTAGAGTGGAAACCGCGAGAGGTCCGTGATTTGATTGCTAGAGAGCCTTTGTTTAAGCCATGCTATTTATTCTGCGCCGTCTTGTAATTCTCATCCGTTAGCTAGCTATTTCATACGTCCCATGCTGTTTCGGGATCGATTGCCATTTGCTCATGCTACTTGCGGTTTGGTGATTGTCAGGGAAGCTTTCTTATGCTCGCTTTGTCCTCTATTTTCTGTCATGCTTTGTTGCTTGAGGACAAGCAACGGTTCGGTTTGGGGGAGTTTGATGTCTCATATTTATATATACTTTATAGCCCCTGTCGTTAGCGTTACTTCGCGTTTCCCGTGCTTTTACATGCGTTTCGCTTCCTATTTCGCTCCGTTTTGGCCCTGCTGCGTTTTTGTGTTCATTTTGCAGATATAAGCAGCTATTTGGAGTTTAGGATGCTATTCGGGAGGTTTCGTGAAGTTTCGGAAAGTTTCGTGAAGTTTGGAGGTGTTTCGAGTTGTTTTCGTCGCGTTTCGGTTGCGTACGAGCCTCGTTTCAACCAATGAAGGTGTCCCGGGACCATGGGACGGGATTTGAAACTCGCATGATCATCCTAAGCCTTGTCCCTACCCCTTGGGACGACATAGGCCTCGTCCCTATGCCTAGGGACGAGAAAGGAAGCAAAATAAACTAAGTACAAAAAGGAGCATTTTGGAGACTTGGCCTGTATCCAACGGGACGGCCTCATCCCGGTCGGGAGCACCTTGTCCCGGACGGGACACTCATCCCGGACCCCAGGGACGGGTCGTGACTCCTCGTGTGCTTTATAAACTTCGTCAATTTGAAGGATCAAAACATCTTATTTTCGTCTGAAATTTTTAGAGCATTCTTAGGACACTTCAAAGTACTTTCTATCAAAAATTTAGGGTTTGATTATTTTTGCTTCTTGTATTTTCAATTCCCGACTCAAGTACGTTGTTTCGATCATCCTATTTGGTAATTGTTGTTTTGTTCTTGCATTTCTCTTTGGATTTCTGGTTAGGTATTGCTCCATACTTCTCTCATTTCATTATAATTTCGTTATTTATCGTGTTTGATCATGGCTTTCGTTATTTCCTTTGCTTTTGTTATCAATTTCGCTATGTGTGAGTAGTCTATTATCTAGGGATGAAGGGTGATCATGGGTGAGTAGTCTTGGATGATTTTGGTGATGTTTTGATGAAGGTTTTGCTGGTGTTTTGGTTATCTTGTTATGGTTGTGTTTGTTGATCCTTTGGCCAAGGATTAGTGAGCCTTTGCTACCCTTAAACTTAAGACCGAAAGCCTAGTTTAAGGTAGGGCACGAGACTAACCATTAGGACCCTCATTTGTAAGTTGCGAGAGCCCGCACTTGAGACCTAGAGGGGCGCTTAGGCAGGAGGTCGAGCTTATTCCTTAGCACACGCGATCCCCGACTCATTTCCGTCACCATCCTTTATCCTTGCTTCATCCTTGCTATCCCCGATTCCCTAGACCTCTTTCCATAAGTTTAAACCCTTACCTTTTCACTCTAGCTTTAGTTTATCAAACTACACTCGAACCGAGATTAGAATCACCCAAAATAACCAACATAAACGACTTTCTCCCTGTGGACTCGACCCGACTTACCCTTGCTACTTGTTAGTGGTTATTCGGATTTATCTTTGATTAGGAGGCGCGACTAAATCCTATCATCATCTATGGTTTTTTGTATTTTCAGAAGATTTTGTTTATTGGTTTCGTAGAAAGCATTCATAGTAATAATATTGTTTTTGTTGTTGTGATAGTGTAATGAAAGTGGTTGAAATCAAATTTATAGGGGAGATGAAATTAATTTTTTTTTCAAATTTTTTATTAATTTAAAATTTTTGAATTTTAGGCAAAATTTCAAATTTTAATAACTTCAAATATTTCGAAATATAAAATTTTCGAATTTTTTTACAATTTCCAATTTTTTAATTTTGAAATAATTTTTATAACTTCAAAAATTTCGAATAATTTTAATTATGAAATTTTTACAAAATGTACAAATAATACTGACATGTTAAATAGAAATACGTGCCTTATATAAAAAGACGTGTCTTACATAAAAAGACGTGCCTTATATAAAAAGACGTGCCTTATATAAAAAGACGTGTCTTAAATAAAAAAACGTGCCTTATATAAAAAGACGTGCCTTATATAAAAAGACGTGTCTTACATAAAAAAACGTGACTTATATAAAAAGACGTGCATTACATAAAAAGACGTGTCTTACATAAAAAGACGTGACTTATATAAAAAGACGTGCCTTATATAAAAAGACGTGCCTTAACTAAAAAGACGTGACTTACATAAAAAGACGTGACTTATATAAAAAGACGTGCCTTACATAAAAAGACGTTCTCCCTTAAAAAACGTGCATCATTAAAATACGTGCTTCCTAAAAGACAATTAAACATAAACAAATCACACAATTATACTCAAACACAATGACTACTAAACCACAAATTAAACCTTAAACACAAAGTCAAATAAATAAAACGTCCTATCTAAACAAATTAAATCCAAAACAACAACAACGAAATAAAGGTCGAAAGTTTAGTTCACAAAAAAACAAAATATCTAATGTCCAGACCCAGACGCATCGTCAAGTCGATTCCTTCCACGACCTCCTCGACGCCGATCCGACAACCCACCACGTGGTGTACGATTAAGGTACGGCACATAATGAGGGAGAATCTCCCTATAGAAATTCACCAAATTCGGAATCTCTTCTTCGGGAGGATTGAAGTACACATTCCCCAACGTAGCAATCGTGCGTTGCAACAGCTGTGAAAACAAAACATATTTAATTACCATTACACTATTATAATAAATTTTAAAAAAAAATCAACTAAACAAAATAAAAGAAATTTAAATAAAGGAGTACCTCCGAGTCGTTCAAACCACGATCTACGTGCACAGACTCAGTCAACGTCGAGGGGTCTACGATCAAGGGATGTGTACGGAGCCGGTACCACTCTAAGTACCTCCCATCAACAGCGTAACATGGATTGGCGGGCCTCGACCGCTCGTGGATCCTAAAACAATGATCTCCAACAGACACCCAAGAATCATCCATCGAGTCACTATATTTGACAACATAAGACTTCGCCAAAGTAGGACGACAATGGTAATCAGGTCGTGAGATAGGTCGTGGAATCATCTGAACATATCCAAACTGCCTCAAACACCGCTCCGGCTGATAAGGCTCAACAACATCAAGAAAACGAATGAAGCCGGTGTAAAGAGAATTAGGATGCGCCTGCTCCGGGAAACTGTAGTACGGCAACCACGTAACTAAGCTCGGATCCATCTCATCCACTTTCCTACGAATGAATTTCAGCCGATCGACATCTTTCTTCGTACTACGTGGTTGCCACAACTTCGAACGCGCTGACCCTGTAGGAACCGCATGGTCAAACATCGGGTGCGGTCGAAAACACTGAAAATGCTCATATATCCAACACTGCAACAAAGTCAAACAGCCGCAGATTTGAGCACAACCAAGGCGAGAACCAATCCCCAACTGCCTATACAGAAAAGCAAGCGTACCCACTAATATCATCTACCTCTTTCAGGAGAGGCAACATGCTCGCCTTAACTCTATTTCCCGTCTTATCGGAAAATAAAGTCGACCCAAGCAAAAGCAACAACCACCCTTGAGCATTCAACTCAGCCGCATCCTTCTTCTCTTCTAACTTCTTCACTACAACCTCCGACAACAAACCACCACCGGAATATATGGCCTTACCTTGATAGGCAAACGACCCACCCTTTAGCTCACCTTCAGACAACAAAAAAAGCTCCTCCACTAAAATCTCAATCTCCTCCATTTCCTCCCTACTAATACGACAACCAAGACCTTCAATCGGGATTCTCAAAATCTCCGCGACGTCATGTAAAGTAATGGTCATCTCACCAAACGGCATGTGCATTGTGTTCGTATCAGGTTGCCACCTCTAAACAAAAGCAGTCAACAACGGCATATCCAACTGCGTGTGCATACATTCTACCAAATGCGACAAGTTCGACTGTTTAACTAACGTCATCGCCTCCGTCGGTAATTCCCAATGCCTCAACATAATCATCATATTCTCACGAGTTTTGGGGGTTAAAACCCCCCGCGCATCAGGATTAGCCCATAAGGCTTTAGCTACGTGAGCACCAAAACTGGGAATCAAATTGCCAACGTCAGGGCCACCTGCCTCCGGAACCTTCACCCTCCACTCATCAGTCTTCTTTCTACCGGATTTTACAACCGACGTCGTACTCGAAGAAGACGAAACACCTCTAAGCGACTTCCCACCGTGCCCACGCTTAGAAGGAATCTTAATTACTCTGTCGTCATCATCAACATTCTCCTCGTCGACATTCTCGTCACCTTCAGCCGCCAAATGATCAACATTTTCCTCATCTTCCTCAACATCATCCATTAAACCAAAATTACGGTCGTAGTCGGCTTGACTTAACTGAACAATACCGGGATTTGAGGAACCGACATTAGCCGCCGTTTGTGAACACTCAAAACTAGGACCGGTTGAAGAAGGCTTCAATATAATTTTAGTTTTCTTCAAATTATTTCGAGACCTATATTTATAGAAAATCAAAGATAAATTAGAAAATTAGGGGTAAACAATTTAAAATAAATAAAACATATAATTAAATTAAAAACCAAAAATTATAGACATATAATTACAAAATTTAAAATAAATATAAACATATAATTAAATTAAAACAAATAAATAAACTTTAATCAACAAAATATAAACCAAAATAAAAAAAAAAAAAAAAAAAAAAAACAAAAAAAATAAAAAAATTGGAACGGTTTTCATTCGAGTGAATTACTCGAATGGGTATGTTCCTTTCGTGTAATTCACTCGAATGGATCATATCCATTCGAGTTTTTCACTCGAATGGAAACCCAAAATTTTTTTTTTGTTGTTTTTCCAATTCAACTCGACATTAACACATATAATCGACATCAAACATAAAAAGCAAAGTAAGGGGATTCTAATTAGGGATGGGGGAAAACGAAAACAATTTACAACAACAAAAATCGACTTTTTAAAACAATTTACAAGCAAATTTACAAAAAAAAAAAACGAATTCAAAAAAAAAAAAACCACTTACTTCGAATTGTTCATTGATAATGTTAGGTTTAGGTTGAATTTTGATGTTCTTGAATGTTCAATGACGATTTCTTAACTTGATTTTTGATGAATGTAAGTAGAAAAAAAGGGGTCAAATTTTTTGGAATATAATTGAGTGTAGTTGATGGATGATGAATGAATGCAATTAGGGGGGGTGGGGGGTTAATTATTAAGGGTGTTAATTGTATGCTGGTTAATTAAGGGGTTAATTAATTAGGGGGATGAATGTAATTAGAGGAGGGGTATACTCGGTACTTCACACAAAAATGCGGCGGTATCGAATGTTTTTTGCGGCGGCGTATTGTAATGTGGTTTTGCAATAAAAGTATATTAAAAGGGGTTATGTTATTAAAAAAAACATATAAGGGAGTTATTTTGAAAAAAAACAATATTATAAAAGGGGGTTATATTTAATTTAGCCTTTTATTTATTATGGTCTATGAAGTATCATTTTGAATATAATCACATCATTGTACGCATACAGTTAATTACTTCCTCCATTTCTTTGGATTCTATACATTTGCTTTTTGGACACTATTCAGAAGAATTTTCGATATATCGTCATAAAAATTAGTCATGTGAGATCTTATTTTAATTGCCTTTTCGAGAGCATTATTAATATTCAAAATTTATAATTTTCAGTATTATGTTACTAAAGATATATACAAAAGAAAACGTGCATCGACGTACGTGCAAAAACCAAATGTATAGAATCCAAAGAAATGGAGGAAGTATATGAATATAATCACGTGAGTTGTATACATTCAATAAGTGGGTGGTATGATTCAATTTAATCTTTCCCCTACAGTACACCACAATAACATTTACTATGCTCAACCGCTAAATCGATGGGGTTAGACAGAATTAACCTGACAAATTAAAGTAGTAAAGCAATGTGTTTAAGTATAACCAGATGAAAGAATGGGTAGTTTCAATTGCAACTGGGACATCGGATCCCTTATGTCAATTTTCTTTCAGCTCAATTTCGTAACAGAACAGAACAGTACAATGAATGTTTCTTAGACTTGTTTTTACTTACAGAGTATATCCCTTCAGATGGCATCATATCGTCTAAATAAAGGATACTAATCTCGACCAGTAATGGCCACAAGAACAACTCCCGTCCTTAAATTAATTTGTGTGCTAGATTTAGATGATGATCTTACAATGGTAGAAGAGTTTACTAGACTTGAGCAAAATGGGTCTTTGGATAATTATCTACATTCTTTTTTTTTTTTGGATAACGTGGGGAACCCGCAGCCGCTACCTTTGGTGCGCACTGGGTAAACCCCCCGAGCGTGTAAGATAGCCTGCAAACCATACACGCCAGGTTAGCCACCCTTTTTACTAGGACTACAGGCTCGTGATCTGATTAGGCATAGCCTTAAGTTTCTAACATTCCCCACAAGATTGCTCCTGGAGGGAATTGAACCTGAGACCCATGGGAATTTCACCCTTGTTTTAACCAGTAGATTCATTTTGTGTGCGTTGGGTTAGATGATCTAGATTCATTTTGATGGTGATTGTATATAGTGAAGGGGCCGGGGATTGAGAGTGAAAGAAGCCAAGCTGAGGTTTGCAAAGTGGTGGGTTAGTTGTGTTTGTTAGATGGCTCTCAGCTGGTTAGGGGATCTTAGCTGCTTAGGGGCTGCAAGCCTGAGAACTTGTATGTCTTGCATGTGTGACGGCCTAAAGTCGTATTAATCACTTAAATTCTACGTACTAGGCAAATAGCAATGCGGAAGTAAGGGTCGATCGCATATAGAATTAGATTAATCGTATTAAAGCAAAGTGTAGATGAATGCGCAATACCAAAAATTCTTGTGTAAGTCAGGACTTACAATAAGTTATTATAAATCCACCTCATTTGTACCCGTTTATATAGCTTTTGTACTATTTAAGTGATAATTATGATTAATTTTTACTAAATTTTTTTTAGTACTCCTGTAAGTGACTTTAGTAGATTTGTTTGATGATTTTGTACCCTTTTAATTGCAATTTATACGTTGTCGATACTAGAGTCACAAATTCAATTTCTTTTATCCCAAATTACGACAAACTGAGTACAATAATATGGTCACCATTGCTACCGCGATAAGATTATTTAAGCAAATTGAGCCGATAATCAAATCTAGCATATAAATCAATAATAATCCTAATTAATTAGTTGTATACCCTAATCAAGATTGAAATCAATCGTAGAACTATTAAAACTAACAGCAAAAACTACACGTCTCCCTAGGGTTTCTAGTGGAAGGTTCCAGTCAGAGTATCTCTGCTTTTGTCCTAGTATTCTGGGATTTCTTCGTGCGTTATCTATTTTTCTGTCCTTTTTGTCTGGTTTTTTCTTCTCTTTTTCATTCTCTACTTGTTTCATCTTTTTGGTGGCTGAGTATGGACAAGGGAAAGCAAGTCGTGGGTATTGAGGAGAGGGTTGTTTGGCGAACGACGAGCGCATCAGATGCAGATGCGGCGGCGGCTGTTCTGATTGGCCGGCTGTGGAGCAGTCGAACGGTGAAACCTAAAATTGTGATTGATGTGATGACGAGTTTATGGTCTTTGCGAGGCAATATTGAGGCGAACGTCCTTGATGTTAGCAATAAAACTTTCATGTTCCGATTTTCGGATAGCAGGGACAAAGATAAAGTACTTGAAGGCCAACCATGGCATTTTGACAAACATGTTTGGTGCTTTAATGAACCGCGATCTAGTGAGAAATTATCTGATGTGCCGTTATACCACGTGCCTTTGTGGGTACGTATTTATGATCTCCCTTTGCAGGGTCGTCAGGATGATGAGAATATCAGAGCTCTGGGCTCGGTGTTAGGAGCTTTTATTGGAAGAGACATGGATTATGACTGCATGATGGATAGGGCGGTCCGAATACGAGTTTTGCATGATGTTAGGGTTCCTATTCGTAAATCTGTTTGTGTCTTGATGCCTAATGGGTCTACGGGGGTTTTCTCGGTTAAATATGAAAGGTTGCCGACGTTTTGCTATGGATGTGGACTTATGGGGCATGGGGAGAAAGATTGTGAGCAGGGCCCGTATGACGAGGGTATGCTTAATTTTGATGCTGACGTTCGTGCTTCGCCGTGGAAAGGGGGGAAGAAGGAGGGGGATAAGGGGAGCAAACGTGCTGCGTGTAAACTGGAGGAGAGGTTGGTAGATGGGATGGTGGATGATCAAGCAATTGTGGAACGTCTTATTTTGAAACTCCAGAGCGTTGCGCTAGCTAAGAAGGGAGGGGTCATGGGTTCTAAATTTGGTGCAGCAGGAAATGTGGAGGCTGCACTTCCGCCTAAGGGGACAGAGGGGCTGAAAATTGGGAGCGTTGATGGTGAGTTACCAAGGGAAGACGCCCTGCTATGTCGTATGGAGGGGATAGATTAATGAGGTAGGATGGGGAAGATGGATACAAGTACGATAGAACGCGCAAAGCCGTTGATGGCGGTGGTTGGAGAGGGGCAGCAACATGGAGCAGAAGGGATGGTGAAGAAGGTGCCAGTGAAAGCTGGTAAGTGGAAGAAAATACAGAGGGACACGGCTAAGGAGACTGGGATGGTTGTTTCTGTTGGAGTAGGGTCGAAACGGGAGCGTACGGAGGTGGTTGATGAAGGGATGGGAGGTGGTGAGGAGAAGAGGGCTAATATGGGTATTGAGTTGATTGATATCAGTTCGGCGGAGGTTGGGTGGACCCAGCCCCGCCGGTCGCCATGAGTATCATAAGCCTTAACTGCAGGGGGCTGGGCAATACCCGTGCAGTTAATAGTCTCCGTGATTTAATTCGGAGAGAGGCCCCGGCTGCTGTTTTTCTTTGTGAGACTAAGTTGGGCAGTCGTAAAATGCAAGCGGTTATTAACAGGCTGGAGGGTTATACTGGTTTGGCGGTGGATAGTGCTGGACGATCGGGTGGTTTAGCGTTTTGTTGGCAGGGGTCAGTTAAATGCGAGCTGTTGTCTCTGTCATCTCACCATATGGACTTCCGTATTCACCTTGGCGACTCCCCTTGGAGAGTTACAGGGGTGTATGGCTGGCCTGAGGTGAGCAATCACCACTTAACGTGGGAGTTGCTGCGTACCTTAGCTGCACAATATAGCGATCCCTGGGTTTGTTTAGGGGATTTCAATGAAATTCTGTTCACGACTGAAATGAAGGGTGGTGACAGGCCCCAATGGCAAATGCGGGACTTTAGGGAAGCTTTGGATGATTGCGGCCTTCGTGATTTGGGCTTTGTTGGGTATGAGTACACTTATGATAACGGGCAGCCAGACTTGGCAAATAGACGTTCGCGCTTAGATAGGGCTGTGGCTTCTGTGACGTGGACAGATCTTTTTCCGAGAGCAAAGCTTATAAATATGGATAGGGAATGGTCGGACCATGCCCCTATCAAGCTTATTCTTAATAGGGAGGGAGAGGATAAAGGGTACAGAATACGGGTGTTCCGCTTTGAGCAGGCTTGGGTGGGCGATGAGGGGTGTGAGGACATCATCAAGGAGGCATGGAATTATGGTGCTGATAGTTTAGGGGGTCGTATACTGAAGTGTGCTGAGGATCTTTTGCGTTGGAGAGGTGACTCGCTGGGGTGGATTATGCGTGAGCTTAAGAAGCGTCGAAGACGTCTTAAGCGTCTAAATGAAGGGAGCAGAAAGCAGAATGAGGTTAATGAAAGGAAGCGGATGGTTGCGGAGATTGGTGATCTGCTACAAAAGGAAGAGCTGTGTTGGCGACAGCGCTCAAGGTTGATTTGGTTGGCAGAGGGAGACAGAAATACGAGTTTTTTTCACCGACGTGCAACACAGCGGCGACGGAAGAATCACATATCTAGCTTAGTGGATGATGAGGGCCGTGAGTGTACAGGTGATCAGGAGGTGGAAAGGTTGCGACTACGTATTTCTCTCGGCTCTTTTGTACGTCTAATCCTCAAGGTATTGATAGAGCGTTGGATGGCATCGATATTCGGGTCACTGACAGAATGAATAGGGGACTTCAAGCGCCGTATACGAGTGCGGAAATCCAGGAAGCGCTGGAGCAGATGCATCCCTTGAAAGCTCCGGGCCCGGATGGTATGAACGCCTTATTCTATCAGACTTATTGGCATATTGTCGGACAGGAGGTTATTAAAATGGTCCTGGATTGTTTGAGTGGAGGAGATATACCAGATGGCTTTAACCACACAAATATTGTTCTAATTCCCAAGACGAAAAGCCCGAGGAATATGACGGAATTTAGACCGATCCGATAAGCCTTTGTAATGTTGTGTATAAGCTTATATCGAAGGTGTTGGCGAACAAGCTCAAAGTTTTCCTTCATGAGATTGTTTCTGAAAATCAGAGCGCGTTCACTCCGGGTCGTCTAATTACGGACAACATCCTTGTTGCTTTCGAGACGTTCCACTATATGAAAAATTCAAGAAATAGAGGAGGGCACTTAGCTCTTAAACTCGATATGTCAAAAGCGTATGACAGAGTGGAGTGGGACTTTCTCGAGGCGGTGCTGCGTCGGTTAGGCCTGGCTAGTGCGTGGGTAGGCTGTGTTATGCGCTGCATTCGGTCTGTTTCGTTCTCGATTTTAGTGAATGGGGCTCCATCAGAAACCTTTCGACCCCAGCGTGGTCTGCGACAGGGGGACCCGTTATCCCCTTATCTATTTATATTATGTGCGGAAGCTTTGTCGGGTTTGTTGAGAAGAGCCATGGAAAATGAGAGTATTCGTGGTATACGTGTAGCTTCAGGTTCACCGATGGTTACCCATCTTTTTTTCGCGGATGACTCGATCATTTTTGCCAGGGCTCGACCGAATGAAGCTAGGGTGATTAAGCGAGTCTTTGGAAGTGTATGAGGCGACCTCGGGGACGGAGTGGTTAATGTTGACAAGGCAGCGATATCGTTTAGTAAGGGTGTTGGTCGTGAGAGGCAATGAGGAGATCGCGAAATTTGTTGAGGGTCAATATCGTGGAAGTCACGACAAAAATATCTTGAGTCCGCCTTGTTGTTGTTGGTAGGGCGAGACGGTGTATCGTGGACGGCGTTATTGAGAAACTATGTAAGAAGCTACAGAGGTGGAGAGGGGTGTCATTATCGAAAGCGGGTAAGGAAGTTATGATTAAGGCGGTGGCCCAAGCTATTCTTACCTATAGCATGAGTGTCTTTAAAATACCTCACTCCCTCTGTGATGATCTACGACGTCTTGTGTCCCGGTTTTGGTGGGGTCAGAAAGAAGGGGATCGAAAGATTCATTGGCTCTCATGGAACGCTCTTTGTAAGGCTAAGGATAGGGGAGGGCTTGGCTTTCGTGACTTCAGCTCGTTTAATCTCGCTCTACTAGGTAAGCAGGCTTGGAGACTCTGTACGAATTTCGACTCATTAGCGGCTCGCGTTATAGCAGGGAAGTATTTTCCAAATGCGTCTTTCCTCGACGCGGAGCTGGGCTATAATCCTAGCTTTACGTGGCGAAGCATATGGGAAACGAAGAGCCTGTTGCTTAAGGGGCTTCGGCGGAGAATTGGTGATGGAAGGGAGACGAAGATTTGGGAGGATGCGTGGATTCCGGGCACACAAACTGGGCGTGTGCTTTCGCCGAGGCCGGAAAATTGTAGTCTAGAGCGGGTTCGGGATCTATTTGATGTGGATGGCCAGGTATGGAACGAAGCGGTGGTGAAGGCCAATTTCTTACCTGTAGATGCTGATCGGATATTGAGTATTCGTATTAGTGCTCGTCAGACTCGGGATGATTGGTATTGGGAAGGAGAAAAGGACGGTGTATACTCGGTGAGGTCGGCATACAGATTACTACGAGGAGAGGAGGAGAGTTTGGAAGCAACGTCGAGTGCAGGCGCAGCTGAATGGCTATGGAGGAGCATATGGCGGCTTAATACACTACCTCGTATCAAGGTATTTTTTTGGCAGCTTTGTCATCGTGCCTTACCTACTAAGAAGCGGATTCGTGAGCGGATTGGTCGTGGGGATGATTGCTGCCCGGTTTGCTTGGCGGCAGAAGAAACGGATCTACATATTTTTCGGGACTGCGGGTGGGTTAGGGGGGTCTGGAATGAGGGTGATATGTCGGAATGTACGGAGCTTGGAGGACGGGATGTGAGGGAGTGGGTTGAGGGAGTTTGGGAAAGCATGGGGGAGGTGGGGAGGACAGCTTTTATGACTACTTGCTGGGCTATTTGGAGGGCTAGGAACGAGTGGGTGTTCGAAGGGGTGGCTCCGGGGCCGAGTAGTGTGAGAGAGAGGGTGGATAGGTTGTTCGGTGAACTTGAAGGGCTGACATGCAGTAGAGAGGGGGATGTGGACTCGGGAGAGAATGGCGTGGGGGTGAGGAAAGATAGGTGGGTTCCACCTCGGGATGGCAGGATCAAAATCAACGTTGATGCGAGTGTTGGCGAGAATGGTGTGGGCTTCGGGGTGATTGCACGTGGCTGCGCAGGGGAGGTGATGTGGGGGCTTACGGTTAGGGAGGGAGGGAGCATGGAGGTTCGACAAGCGGAGGCACTCGCGATATGGTACGGAATGAAGGAGGCTCTTCAGGCGGGGATACGCAAGATTGAAGTGGAAAGTAGCTGACTTAGCGGTGATCACTCATATTCGTAATAGTGCTAGGGGCCGGAATCCGTATTTTCTTATTATTGAGGACATTTTAACTCTTTGTTTATCTTTTGAGAACGTTTCTTGGTCTTTTGTTGGTCGACTAGGTAATAAAGTAGCCCATGCGCTTGCGCATTATCGTCCATGGGTGAATGGTAGAGTTCGATGGGTTCACGATATTCCGGCCCATGTTAGTCACCTTGTTTCTGATGATATTCAAGATATGATATGTTAAGGCCTTTTGGCTATTCAAAAAAAAAAAAAAAAAGATTAAAATCAATCAATAATTAAAACAAGGAATTGAATAATACTCAAGAAACAGTAAAGAAATTGAAATCTCACAAATTAATCACTGTCGCTTCAATCGAATTTAGCTACTCAAAAAATTAGGTTTAAACAAAATAATTACAAAACAAATGTAAAGGTCTTCCTAATAATATAAAACAAAGTCTTATATATCAGTTCTTTCCTAAATTAATTACAATAAAATAAATCTTCTTATTTTCAAAGACAGTTCCGTGACACAGTCTTGAATTCTTCTTTCTTGAACTTCTCTATCCTTCGTGTCCTTTTCTTTTCCGAGCACTAGTCAATCCACCACACAACAAACCGTCTTGATCAATAAAAGTATCGTAATAGTGATAACTGATCACCATATTCATCTCGACACAAAATATACCAAAATAGCTACTAATTCAACTTTCAAGTATCTCAAAATAATATAAAACTGATTAATAAACCCCTACTAATAACCCTCCATTAATGTGCGGCACAGATAAAAGCAAAGATGAAGGTTTAGGCCTATAAAGTATCAACCATATCAATCAAATATAAGCCAATATTCTCTGCTGCACAAATCAAGGATATAGTTTCTGTCAATAGCAATGCATTCACATAGTAAATTAGGCAAATATTATTTTGTAATTAGAATTATATTCTCAGCCAAAGTTGTATATATAGATGTACTCCTGATTCATAATAACACAATCAACTTATAACGCAAACCCCTTGTCTTATATGGTATCGACGAGTCAAAATCGATCCGTTTTTCTCAAACCTAAACGACACCCATTCAAACGTTCCTCTCGCCCACGATATTCTCTCATGGCCGAATCAAACACCATCACCATTTCATCCTCTGACAACACAGCCACCATGGCTGTTACCCCAACCCTCAATCATGTCACCAAATTAACGGACCAGAATTACACAACATGGCGATTCCAGATAACGAATATTCTCTTTGGTCTCGGCTTGCTAGGATTCCTCGATGGCTCCTATCCCACTCCTCCTGTGACGATTCTTGACGACCAAAACCGTAATATTTCCAACCCAACCCATGAACTATGGCTTAAACAAGATTCTTTACTTCGCGCGGCTCTCATGAGTACCATGACCGGCACCCTTCAAAACTCCATAGTCACGGCCACAACCACCATCGAGGCCTGGACTATTCTTGAAAATATTTTCGCCAACCCATCTCGACCCCATGTCGAGTTGCTTAAAACCCGTCTTGATTCGATTGTTAAAACAGCGGATCAAACCATTACTCAATATATTCACGCAATAAAAGCTTGCGTTGACCAGCTTGCCCTTATTGGCAAAGTAATGGACCCCGAGGACGTTGTTTCCAAAGTCCTCCGTGGTCTCGATTATGAATTATACAAACTAGTCATTGACGCGATACGCGCACGCGACACACCAATTAGCTTCGCTGCGCTTCATGAGAAGTTACTACAACATGAACTTCTCCTAACTCATACACCCACCACCACTTCTACACCTACGTTTCAACCCTCGACCAATGTGGCCAACCGTGGCTACACCCACAACCGTGGTCAGCAACGCACCCAAAACCAATCAGCGAATAATGCACCCTCTGCCTCACGGCACACCCAGCAGCTTTCTGCTACCAATCCCCAACCTTTTAAAGGACGATGTCAATGGTGTCGGAAAACCGGGCACGTCATCGCTAATTGCTTTACATTTCGCAAAGTCTGCCCTGACCTTGTCTTTCCCGACCCACAGCAATCCTCTCGTGGAACCCAGCCACCCCAGGCTAATCTTGCTACTCATGGTCAGCACTTCCAATACCAGCCCTTTCTCCTCGACAGCGGTGCGTCCAATCACCTTACCAATGACTTGGATACGCTCGCTTTTCACTCACCTTACTCCGGCCTTGATGATCTGATTATTGGTGATGGCTCTCCCCTTCCCATTGAAAATACAGGTTCGTTCACAATTAAAAATATTAAGTTCAATAATGTGCTCCATATTCCTCAAATCTCTCGCAATATAATTTCAATTTCGCAATTATGTAAAGACAACAATGTCTGTGTTTTATTCTTACAAAATTCCTTTCTTGTGAAGGATCTTCAAACCGGAACCATACTGCTCCAGGGTCGAGCCAACCAGGGCACGTATGAGTGGCATCCATGGCAACCAGTCAACTTTGCGGAAGTACGAATAAAAGGAACCACGCCCCTCTCGTGGCACCATAGACTAGGTCATCCTTCGTATGATGTACTTCGTCTTATAAATAAAACAATGTTACTGCCAAATATTAAAATTGATTACTGTCATTCTTGCTGTGTATCCGATGTTTGGACTAGCCCTGTCTACTCCCGTGATCACTACAAATACTATATAATCTTTGTCGATCACTTTAGTAAGTACGTTTGGTTGTATCCACTTAAACAAAAATCCGAGACCACTCAAATATTCCTCCAATTTAAAGCTCTCGTTGAGAAATATTTTCAACGCCCAATACGACGTTTTTTCTCGGATAACGGGGGCGAATATATAAAACTTACTCAATCACTTCTACCAAATGGCATTTCTCATTATACGACCCCACCTCACACACCTGAACACAACGGATACTCCGAACGCAGACACCGTCACATTGTCGAAACCGGGCTCGCCTTACTCAACTACCCTGGTCTCTCGACCTCATATTGGCCTTACGCCTTCAGTACAGCCACTTATCTTATCAATCGTCTACCCACCAAAACATTACAGGGTGACTCACCGTATTTTAAATTACATAAAACCTCTCCTGATTACACTAAACTACGCAATTTTGGTTGCCTATGTTATCCATGGCTCAAACCATACACCAAGCACAAATTGGATGATCGAACTATCGCGTGTATCTTCATAGGCTACTCAAATACGCAAAGTGCGTACCACTGTCTCGATCCCAAAACGCATAAAATCTACACCTCTCGTCACGTAAAATTTATTGACGATGAGTATCCGCTTCGTCCGCCCACCAACAACCTCCCATCTGCTACCACTAGCCCCGATGCATGGTGCTCCATTCAAATTCCGCTCATTCCCTCCCCCACACCTGCACCCACGGCTCCTCCCTTAGCCCCTGTGCCCCGGCGTCAGTCCAAACCTGTCACTCAAGTTTACTCAAGACGACCCTCCAAATCCGCTGCTCAATTGCCCCTCTCTACCACCCCTACGGCCTCCCCTCTCCCCCTCCCTGAATCGTCCACCACTGCTCCATCTACTTCCGCTAACCCCCATGTCTCCACCCCTGCCCCGTCTCCTTCCCCTCCTCCTCCTCCACCTGGCCCCACCCCACGGCCCAGCAAACCTCCCCCCACCAAGACTGTCACTACTCGACTTGACAATAACATTCGAAAACCCAATCCTCGTTATACACATAACCTTGCCCACATCTCTTCTACGACCGCTGACCTACCCCACACTGTCAAACAGGCCCTGGTCCTCCCTCATTGGCGTCAAGCTATGCAAGATGAATTTCAGGCACTTGAGAGGAACGACACCTGGACCCTTGTTCCACGTTCCGCCTCTCAAAATGTCATCGGATGTAAATGGGTATTTCGCAATAAATACAACCCAGATGGCAGCCTCAAACAACACAAAGCTCGTCTTGTCGCTAAAGGCTTCCACCAACGTCCGGGAATTGATTTTAATGAAACCTTCAGTCCGGTTGTAAGACCAACCACTGTCCGACTAGTTTTATCTATCGCGGTCACAAAATCCTGGCCCCTGCGACAGCTAGATGTGAATAATCCCTTCCTGCAAGGTCACCTGTCTGACAAGGTCTACATGCAGCAACCGCCTGGCTTCGTTGACCCTGCTAAACCTGACTTTGTCTGTCAACTAAAGAAAGCCATTTATGGGCTCAAGCAAGCTCCACGAGCTTGGTACACCGAGCTCAAAACATACTTGGTTACACAAGGGTTCAAACAATCTATCTCCGATTCATCTCTATTTATTTTACAAAACAATGTTACTTGTATTTACATGCTCATCTATGTTGACGACATCATTATTACTGGACCGCACATAAAACAATTACAACCATTTATTACAACCCTCTCCGCTCGCTTCTCGCTGAAAGACCTTGGCCATCTTTCCTACTTTCTTGGCATCAAAGTCACTCTGAACTCCCTTGGCTTGCACCTAAACCAAACGAAGTACATAACTGATCTCCTCGAAAAATTCAAGATGATTGACGCAAAACCTGCACCAACACCCATCGCTACCGACGTTCGCCTACTTCGAGAGGATCATGAACCCGTCCATGACCACTCTGACTATCGTGCCATAGTTGGCAGTCTGCAGTATTTGTCGCTGACACGACCTAATATCGCCTTTACAGTCAACCGCCTTGCTCAATTTCTTCATCACCCCACCTCGGCACATTGGCAGGCGTTGAAACGTCTTCTTTGCTATCTGAAAGGCACTGACTCACTCGGCATCCAACTATATCGTACTTCTCCTCTCCGCCTTCACGCTTACTGTGATGCCGACCATGGCGGTGACAAAGACCACTTCCTTTCCACCACCAGCTACATTGTCTATCTCGGTCGCAATCCGATCTCTTGGTCCTCAAATAAACAACGCGGCGTTGCCCTTTCCACCACTGAGGCTGAATTTCGCGCTATTGCGGCTGTCACCACTGAGCTCCTATGGCTCCGTAACCTTCTAACTGAACTTCATATTACTATGACTGAACCACCTACAATCTTCTGTGACAACATCTCTGCCACCATGTATGCCAAGAACCCAGTCTTCCACTCTCGGATGAAGCACATGGCGCTCTCATTTCACTTTGTTCGGGAACAAATTCAGCTCGGCCACATCCGTATTCAACACGTCGCTAGTAAGGATCAACTTGCTGACGCAATAACCAAGCCACTCACCAAAGGTGTCTTCTTCAACTTAAGGGACAAGATTGGCCTCCTGCATCGGCAGTCCATTTTGCGGGGGCGTATCAACCATATCAATCAAAGATAAGCCAATATTCTCTGCTGCACAAATCAAGGATATAGTTTCTGTCAATAGCAATGCATTCACATTGTAAATTAGGCAAATATTATTTTGTAATTAGAATTATATTCTCAGCCAAAGTTGTATATATAGATGTACTCCTGATTCATAATAACACAATCAACTTATAACACAAACCCCTTGTCTTATATAAAGAACTGGAGGAAATATCTATTTTTCACTTAATCTTATTTTAACTTGTTTTTCTTAAACTCACATTTTAATGGAAAATAAATTTTTTATTGCATGTAGAGCGAGGTTTTTCTTTTTTTTCTTTTTTTTTTTTTTAATTTTTAATAGGATGAACATTATTTTAAATTTGTCTATTATTTATTATGAAAGATTGCTAGTTTCAGTATATACACAACTATTGTATTACACATTTACAAAAGCCAACCAATTAAATTTGTTCCTTTATTTTCTGAGACTTGCTATTTTACCCCCTCCCTTGATGTTTCACGCCCCCTTTGTTAGGTGAAAAAAGTATAAATATCCTTTTGTTAGAAATTTACATTTTTCAACTTTTATATTTCAATTAGTTCTAATTCTTACTCCAATTGTAGTAGTAAATATTTAAATTTACAAACTCAAAATATTACTTTAATTTATGTTGAACTACTTAAAAATATGTAAATAAAAAATTTTAAAAATTAAAATCGAGTCTAGTCAGGTGAACAATCCGACTTACCATAAAATGAGTCGCATGGTATGTCGGATTTTTTATCCAAATAGGCCAAAAAAACCCATTTTTTCCCTTGAATTCAACCGTAAACATATAAAAATAAATCGGATTTCAGATCGATATGTCGTAAAACCCGCATAAGTACTATGGTTCAAGTTACTGTCAAATTCGTTGGATTTTTTTTCAAATATTATTCCATGACAACAAAAGATAAAAAAAAATTTATTTTTTTGAGCACTAATTCTTATGTGAGACATGTCTCACAATAATTTATTGTGAGACATTCTCACATGAGGTAGTTAATTTTTTTTTTTTTAATAATTTTTCATGTATGACTTACGTTAAGTTAACGTAAGTCCGGTCTTACACAAGAACTACTCTTTTTTGAGTTTTAGGGACATTGTGGTAATTTGGGTGTGAGACATAACATATAAGTAGATGAAAAATAGTAAAAATGTATTTGTATCATATCGAAGTCCAGTGGATGAACTATTTTCAAGTGGCAATTGCCCAAGTTCATATCGTGGATATAAATTCTTTTTGTTTTGTTTTTTTTTTTGGGCATGTAGAATGATATTTTTTGTCCTAAGTCGGGCCTATTTTAATTTTATTTATTTGTCATTGACTTTGGTTTTTCTATGCATTTTGAAACATTCGATATTAATTTTTACGGGTCATTTATTTTTGGGAAAATGTGTGTATTCTATATAATATTAGACCAATTAGGGCGAAAATTATCCTAAGATGCTTAGTTTACATGAATTATATTATGAAATTGTAAAAAAAAAAAAAAAAAGAGAACTCATACCACAATGCGAATCAAACGCACGGGAATGATCATTAAGTAAAATGAAAATGTATGCATAGAAAAGAGTGGATAATCTCAAATCATTTGTTTAATATTTGTTGTGCTTGCATAGTTAACAACTCATGTTAAACTGTATAAATTGCATTTGATCGCCACACGCCCTAATTAAAATAAATATTAAAAAATTATTTATTTATTTTTGATTTTTGATTTTGCGCCAAATAAGAGTGGATTAAAAAATAAGATTATAAAACAAAGTTTTTTTTTTTTTCTTTTTTGAAATGGAATGACTATTCATTAATAAATTGCCAAATGACACTTCCAAATGATCAAAATAATCGAAAACAAGCATGATATTACTAACAGAAAAAGCTTCTCTGATAAAACTAACGATCTTAAACCATGATAAAACTTTTTGGCACGTCCTCGTATTGTTATCCCAATGTAGCTTTTAAGGGGATCTATTGTTCGATTGAAAGTATGAGAAATTTTATCTTTTAGTTGCACCAAAAATTGTAGACGAATAAATTGAATTTAGTGAAGATACGCGTAACGAAGCATCAACGAATCATTTATATCCTTGCATCCATTAAAAACAAAACTTAAGATAAAACTGAAAAAATTCTGAAAACACAGCCTGAAAAACTACAACTCTCATCAAAGGAGAGACTTTTAATCATCCTGAAACGGTTAAAATTCATAGATTAATCTAGTTATTTGAAGAATTTTGGGGCTAACCATTGATTAATTGTCAATGGTAGCCCAAATAAGATTTTTAGAGGTTAGGGTTGAAGAGCCCAAAGTGGTGCTCAATAACAACACCACAACCCACAAGGATCAAACTTTAAGACAATCAACCAACCAACAAGGAACCAACAAAACCCGAATCACCAACAATAAACCAAGCAACCAATCAAGCAAAAACAAGGGCAGCGATAATAGGCAAATGCGGAAGCGTAAAATCGCAAACAACACACACGATTTATACGTGGGAAAAACCCCCTCGATGTGAGGAGTAAAACCACGGGACTTGTAAGGAGTCCACCCTCTTCTTCTCTTCTTATTATGAATAAATTGAGGGCAAAAGAAACCCAAATCAGTTTACAAAGGTTTCACAAACCCACCAACAACATCAACAATAAGAATCAACAATCGAGAGACAAAAGTGAAGAAATCACCAAAACGTAGGTCTTCTGTCCAGACGCGATAACAGACGATCTAGAGCTCCAAATCAAAAACTGAACGGTCAAAAGATAGCCCCAAGAGCCACGAACAGGCTGACAAAATTTCAGCAAAATCGGACGGTGGGATCTCCGGCGATCTTCAGTTTAGTGAAGCTGGGTCTGAAAAATCCGAACTTGACACTCTCTCTCAAACTCTCTCTTTTTGTGGTTTTGTGTTTTTGTGTGCTCTTTCTCTCATCTAAGGCAGAAAATTTAACCCTAGAAAAGCTTATATAGTCACACCAAAGCTTATAAAATAAGCCACACATATACCCACAATATTTGGGCCTTCACAAGTGGGCTGAACCCACAACAATCTCCCCCTTCAGCCCATCACGGGGAAGACGTGATCGTTCACGATCACTTGAACTTCAAACCGGCAAGCTTGCTACAAGTCACAAGCTTACCTCCAGGAACTCCTTTCGTCAGCATATCAGAAGCATTCTTATCAGTGTGGACTTTCTTCAGCTTCAACTGTTTGTCTTCAATCACATCCCGTAACCAATGATACCTGACGTCAATATGCTTGGTACGAGCATGATACATAGTGTTTTTCCTCAAATCCAAGGCACTCTGACTGTCACAGAACACGACAAACTCATTTTGCTTCAAACCCAACTCTCGAAGGAACCGTTTAAGCCATAACATCTCTTTACTTGCTTCCACGGCCGCAATATACTCCGCCTCAGTTGTCGACAAAGCTACACATTTTTGTAGCTTGGATTGCCATGAAATAGCTCCCCCTGAAAATGTAAACATATAACCTGAGGTGGACTTTCTGCTATCAAGGTCACCCGCCATGTCTGCGTCCGTATAGCCTTCAAGAACTGGTTTACCACCTCCATAGCACAAGCTCAACTTGGAGGTACCCCGCAAATATCTGAAGATCCACTTAACTGCTTCCCAATGAATCTTACCCGGATTGGATAAGTATCTGCTCACTAAACCCACGGCATGCGCAATATCCGGTCTCGTACACACCATAGCATACATCAACGAACCCACGGCTGATGAGTAAGGAATAGTCGACATGCTTTCCTTCTCCTTTTCTGTCGTCGGACAATCTTGCTTACTAAGCTTAAAGTGAGTTGCTAGTGGTGTACTCACAGGTTTAGCATTCTTCATATTGAACCTCTCAAGCACCCGTTCAATATACTTTTCTTGTGATAGCCACAATTTCTTGGCTTTCCTATCACGAGAAATCTCCATACCCAAGATTTGCCTTGCAGGACCCAAGTCCTTCATGTCAAACGATTTGGACAAGTCTTTCTTCAAGCATTGAATCAACTTTGCATCTTGTCCAACAATGAGCATATCATCAACATACAAAAGAAGGATAATGAAATTACCTGTAGGGAACCTTTTAAAATAGACACAAGGATCCGCCGAAGTCCGTCTATAACCATTACTAGTCATAAACGAATCAAATTTGCGATACCATTGTCTCGGCGCTTGTTTAAGCCCATAAAGACTCTTCTTCAGCTTACAAACAAGCTTCTCCTTCCCTTTCTCTTCAAATCCTTCAGGTTGCTCCATAAATATCTCCTCATGCAAATCTCCATGTAAGAAAGCGGTTTTCACGTCAAGCTGCTCAAGCTCAAGATCAAGGCTTGCAGCTAATCCCAGAACGGTCCTGATAGAAGTCATCTTGACAACGGGAGAAAAGATTTCATCGAAATCAATACCCTTCTTCTGATTGCATCCTTTGACCACCAATCTGGCTTTCCGTTTCACAATTTTATCACCGTCTTTCTTGTTCTTGAAAACCCATCTGTTTCTCAAGACTTTCTTGCCTTTAGGAGGTTCCACAAGCTCATAAGTTTCATTCTTTTTCAAAGAATCCATCTCCTCTTGCATAGCATCGAGCCACACATTTTTCTCATCAAGACTCAACACTTCTTGGTAATTCTTGGGCTCGCCTTCATCGGTAACAAGAAGATACTCCGAACTAGAATACCTTGTCGAAGGAATGCGCCCTCTAATAGACCTTCTAACATGGGTATCCTCAACTTGAGGGGTAGGATGCTCCCCCTGCTCAAGAATCTCTTCACCATGATTATCATCTTCATGTTGTTCGGGCTCACGATCTTCTTCTTCATCAGATGATGACTCATCAATATCATCATCGGCATCATGTACAATGCCATCAACGGGCACATCACCAACATCATAAGGTTGTACCTCGTCATCATTAGGCACCTCGACATTCTCATCATTAGGCTGATCAACAGGAATAGGTACAGGAGAAGACACATCATCAGTGGTATCAAAAGACAAATCTGAGGTAGAAGAGTACCTCGTACTCAAAAGATTAGCACCCCGTTCATGCTCAAAGAATACCACATCTCTACTTCTCACCACCTTCTTCTTTTCAACATCATAAAGCCTAAAACCATACCCCTCATCACCATACCCAACAAAGACACAAGGGTTGGTCTTCGAATCAAGCTTTGATCTTTGTTCTTTAGGCACATGCATAAATGCCTTACATCCAAAGACTCGAAGATGAGAGTATACAGGATCACGCCCTTTCCAGGCTCTCTCGGGAATGTCGAGACCAAGAGGAATCGAATGAGCTCGATTAATCAAATACACAGCAGAATTTACCGCTTCACCCCAGAATGTCTTAGGGAGATCAGACATTCTAAGCATACACCTCACCTTCTCCACAATGGTTCTGTTCATCCTTTCTGCAACTCCATTATGTTGAGGTGTCCCGGGCTTCGTCCTCTCGTGTCGAATGCCATGTTGTGCGCAATAAGTTTTAAACTCACGTGACGTGTACTCGCCACCATTGTCGGACCGAAGACGCTTCAATTTCTTTTCCGACTCGCGTTCCACCATAACATGGAACTTCTTGAAAATCTCGAAAACTTGGCTTTTTGTCTTCATCATATACACCCAAGTCTTCCGAGTAGCATCATCAATAAAAGTGACAAAGTATCGATTGCCACCAAGAGACTCAACTTCAATGGGACCACAAACATCGGAGTGTACCAACTCCAACTTAACTTGCTTTCGAGTAGACTTCTTAGAAAAAGAAGCACGGTGTTGCTTTCCAGCCAAACAATAATCACAAGGGTCAAGAGAAACCGTCTTATCAACAAGAATAAGTGATTTACCGGCCAAAAGCTTTATCCCCTTGTCACTCATATGTCCCAATCTTCGATGCCACAAGTTAGGAGAATTCTTATCTTCAACTGCATTCACTTCACCCGAACATATGCTCAAATATGTTTTATACAATGAGCAACACAATTCGCCTCGAGCAACTGTCATCGAACCCTTTGAAAGTTTCCACTTACCATCACCAAAGGTATGTCTAAAGCCCTCTTGATCAAGGACATTTGCAGATAACAAATTCAGACGTAGATCAGGAATATGACGCACATTCTTCAAAGTAAGAATGCATCCAACACTAGTCTTCACACGTATGTCACCAAGGCCAACAATGCTAGCGGAGCTTTGATTACCCATCTTGACACTACCAAAATCACCCGCTTGGTAATTCAAGAAATACTCTCGCCTAGGAACACAGTGATACGAAGCTCCCGTATCTATCAACCATTCTGAATCTGAAGAATCGACATGATGACACTCACTAGTTGCACAAATCAAGGCGACATCATCACCGCTTTTAGAGGCGACAGCTGCAGTATTCTTATCATCTCCATCATTATGTGAGTCTCGCTTCTTTCCTTGCTCTTTCTTGCGACGATAACAATACTTTTGAATATGACCAGGCTTGTTGCAATAATTACATGTCCTAGTCTCTTTCACATCTCTAGACTTGGACCTTTCCCTTGAGTTACCGCGGCCTTTAGGACCCTTACTCTTGCTTCTTCCTCGATTTTCAACAACAAGAGCATGTGAATTGTCAACCCCCATCTCCTTTCTTCTAATCTCTTCATTAAACATGCTTTCTTTGATCACATCCAAAGATAACACACCATTAGGAGCGGAGTTACTAATCGTCACAACCAAGGTCTCCCAACTATCCGGCAAAGAACTCAACAAAAACAACGCCTGAAGCTCATCGTCAAGAACAATCTTCATAGTAGTCAACTTGTTAATAACATCTTGGAAGTCACTAAGATGCTCGGACACGGACTTTCCACCTTTAAGTTTCAAATTAACAAGTCTTTTAATCAACGAAGCTTTGTTATGAGCGGTCTTTCTTTCATAAAGACCCTCCAATTTCTTCCACAAATCATAAGGGTCGGACTCTTGAGACACATGGTTAAAGATGCTAATATCAACCCATTGTCGAATAGTCCCCAAAGTCTTTCTTTTCATCTTTGCCCATTCTTTATCATCAATTTTCTCCGGTTTAGAAGGTTTGGTTACACTACCATCGGTATTAGTAGTTGCATCAATCGGGTCATACAAATCCTTGCAATACAACAAGTCTTCCATCATCGGTCTCCACAATGAATAATTAGTTGATGTCAATTTTACCATGGAATTCCCACTACTAGACTCCATAGATAATACCTCAAATTAACCAAAAGCTCTGAGGCCAAATGAAGAGCCCAAAGTGGTGCTCAATAACAACACCACAACCCACAAGGATCAAACTTTAAGACAATCAACCAACCAACAAGGAACCAACAAAACCCGAATCACCAACAATAAACCAAGCAACCAATCAAGCAAAAACAAGGGCAGCGATAATAGGCAAATGCGGAAGCGTAAAATCGCAAACAACACACACGATTTATACGTGGGAAAAACCCCCTCGATGTGAGGAGTAAAACCACGGGACTTGTAAGGAGTCCACCCTCTTCTTCTCTTCTTATTATGAATAAATTGAGGGCAAAAGAAACCCAAATCAGTTTACAAAGGTTTCACAAACCCACCAACAACATCAACAATAAGAATCAACAATCGAGAGACAAAAGTGAAGAAATCACCAAAACGTAGGTCTTCTGTCCAGACGCGATAACAGACGATCTAGAGCTCCAAATCAAAAACTGAACGGTCAAAAGATAGCCCCAAGAGCCACGAACAGGCTGACAAAATTTCAGCAAAATCGGACGGTGGGATCTCCGGCGATCTTCAGTTTAGTGAAGCTGGGTCTGAAAAATCCGAACTTGACACTCTCTCTCAAACTCTCTCTTTTTGTGGTTTTGTGTTTTTGTGTGCTCTTTCTCTCATCTAAGGCAGAAAATTTAACCCTAGAAAAGCTTATATAGTCACACCAAAGCTTATAAAATAAGCCACACATATACCCACAATATTTGGGCCTTCACAAGTGGGCTGAACCCACAACAAGGGTTTTTTTTAAGAGAGCCAAAGGAGACGTGGCTAGGGTTTGTAAAATACGAAGTAGTTTTTATTTTATTTTTTTGGTTAACCACCTCTTACCTTCATTCACAATATCTAATTGATATAAAATATTGTTTTATTATTTTTTTTTGTATCGAGTTCCTCGTTTCATTAAGCAGTCAAGAACATTTTCAGAAAAAAATCGATACTCCTTCTCAATAAAGAAAATATAATATAATAGGACTATTCATTTTTATATGATAAGTTTTATTATGGGGAAACATTTTAGAGAGATATAAGTTGATTGTATTATTCTTGAGTTGATTAACCGAGGATGTCATGGCCTAGTGGTCAGGACTGAGGTACCCTGAGCTGTAGGTCTCAGGTTCGATTCCCCTTCCCCCATTGTAATGGCCTAGTGCCTCCTATGCCATGTCAAGTTTTATCAAACTCTAAATTTAAAAACTTTTTGCTACAATGAAAAAACATGAGTTTGTTCTTAAAAGGCCCCACAATATTATTTTTTCTATCCAATAATTGATTTTTGTTTTTATTGAAAATTCTGAAGCTTAGTTCTTAAATTAGAAACTTACTTCTTAATTTGAAGAAGCTGATATGCATTCTGATAGTAACTTTATTTTAAAGTTCTAGTTGAAGACCCCAAGAATAAATACTACCCATTGCACTTGCTCTAAGATCCATATTACACATACGATAATCATATTCTATGTAATTAATGTTTTTTTTTGAAAGCTATGTAATTAATGTTTTGATTAAACTATGTTCTGGAGTGATAGTATAGTAATTATCTTAAATTATTATGTTTAAAATTAATGATATCAACCCAATCATCTTTTGTTTGTGAACGAAAAATATAATTTGAACTTTGTTATTTACAATAGATTACACACTTACTTAATATATGACATGTAATCGAGTTCAAACCAGATGATTTTAGATTGAATTTAAAGAACGTTGTAGCCCAAAATCATGTTTATATTCGTTGAGCTGGTGATAGAATATCAATTTATCATGTTCGAGTTTGAAATGAATCTCGTCTTTGCACACATAATTTAATATAGGTTAGTTGTTGTTCATGTAAATCCATTATTGTAAATTTAATTAGATAGTTGTTGTTCATGCAAAACCATATTTCTTCAAGAATTGAATTGCTTGATAACAATGTAATATCACAATAATTTGCATTTGTATTCGCTTTTAAAAAACTTAAGATTTGCACCACAAAATTATTATTAAAAAAAAAAAAAATTCAAACAGTAAAATTTGTTGGAGAAAATCTAACAAAGATTTATTAATTTTTAGTTGGTCAATATGACGCTAAAATACCTTAGTTACCCTTTACTACTAAGTAACGGAGTATTTAAAATTTTAATTTTTATGAAGGAATTATAAAAATGTGAGACAATTTACTATTATAATTTAGATGATTTTGAATTTTGGTTCCACCCAATGACGCTATCTCAATTAGTCATTTTCATAAGGGTTAATTGAATGTAACCCCCTTTTATAACACTTTTTTTCAAAATAACTCCCTTATATGTAAAAGATATGACATAACCCCCTTTTAAGACACTTTTCCTTCTAACTCACCATCAATGTCGAATTTTCTTACTTAAAAATCGCAATTAAAGATATTATAGGGTATGTCATTTTCAAGTTACAACCACCAATGTCTAAAATATGTCGACACCTCTTGAGAAATCCTTGTTTAAGGGTGTGAATATACCATTTTTAAGTAGCATATTTCGACTTTGGGGATGATTTAGAAACAAAAGTATCGTAAAAGGGGGTTATGTTATAAAAATAATATATAAGGGGGTTATTTTGAAAAAAAATATTATAAAAGGGGTTTATATTCAATTAACCGTTTTCATAATAGGTTAATTAAGGACGACAAATATAATTTAAAAAGGTCATCCCATTATATTGTCTCGATAGAAAATCATTTAGCTCCAATTAACGTTGACCATGTTAAGGGTAGTCCCTAAACTAGTTGTGGTCTAAGAGCGTAGGTTGTAGGTACCTTCATACCGACACATTAAACTTTTAAAATTTAAAAAAAAATTATCATCAAAATTTTTGGATGGACATATTAATTTAAGAGTTAATTTAATTAAGATACACACAATGATTGATGAATAAGGTGAGTATATGCATGCAATGCAATGTATATTAAACAAATTAACAAGTTGCTTAATTCGACGCGTATTATCTTCCTTATGACCCGGAGTATTCACGGGGTTTAACCATTACTTGTGCCCTTCATGTGCCCCCATTTTATGCTTTTGCGTGTTATTAATTTTTACTCAAATCCTATGTTAATTATTGGACTCGGCTATTAGTGTTTTAATATGAGATGATGTTATCGAGTTTTCATGGCCGTTCTGTCGAAATGTTTCATGTTAAATACTTAAGTCATGAAAACAAAAACAAATCTAACTATTGGGTGCCCAAATGGAAGACATGGTGCACTACTGCACTTTATAATTTCAAGGAAAATTCACTTTATCTAAAAACACATCATCGGTAGTATAGGAGGAGAACCCTAGCTTAGATTTTATAAATCACACACACTATTTTCTTTTTCGCCATCAATATAAGACCATACACTTTCACTTTTTGTTATTAGTGATACGGAGTTGTGTGTTAGATACAATATTAAAGTGAAAACTTAAATAATACGGAGTAATAGTTTATAGTTTATAGTTAATGGTAAGTTCCAACATTATCTTAATTGGGGTTCGTAGATATTCTTTGAACCTCTCACTCAATTGATGTAGTACCAACCAATTTACCACTTAGAAATAACTGATTACTAGAGTAAGTAATATTTACTTAAGCTTTAAATTACTTGCTAGTAACATAATATTAATTTTGAGTGAAAATTAATACCACATTTCTAACAATTAATACCACGCTAATTTGACTCTATCACACCTTAATTGATCATCTATTTTAACTAAGGGAGGTGAATAATTCTAATGTGAACAATTAATACCACGCTAATTTGACTCTATCACACCTTAATTGATCATCACACCTTAATTGATCATCTATTCTAATGTGAATAATTATTAGAAATGTGAAAAGTAAATCTATTTTAACTAAGGGAGGTGAATAATTCTAGACGTAATTTGACTCTATCACACCTTAATTGATCATCTAAATATGCTAGTAACATAATATTAATTATAACCTAACATAATTACAATATATGTTAACATCCCCCCTCAAGTTCATGGTGGGTGTATAGAACCCATCTTGAACTTGGATACTAGATCAGCAAAACGTCCCGGAAGATGAGCTTTAGTAAAGAAGTCTGCCTTTTGGTCTTGTGAGAAAATTGAGGCTAGCTTTAAATCATTTTCTAACAATTGTTGTCGGATGAAATGACAGTCAACTTCAATGTGCTTTGTTCGCTTATGGAATACATCGTTATGTGCAATTTGAATGGCACTCTGATTATCACAGATATTCCATTCCAACATTTTTTTTCTCTTATGCACGTAGACTAAGGAATAATATTAACTAAGTACTTATTTGGTTACCTTACAAAATTATGGGAATTTAGAAATCCCATGAATTGTATTAGCCAACCCTTGTTTAGTTGCCAAATTCATGGGAATTGTAAAATTCTATGGGAAAGTAATTCCATAATTATGGAGGAATTTCTTTGCCTAGACCCCCCTAGGTAATTGAACTTTCCTACATCAATTTAATTTCATCATGTCAATCAAACATGTTTTCTCAAATTCACATGAATTTTCAATTCCCGTCATTTTAAAATTTCTAGGAAATGTAATTCCCACGTTACAACCAAACGAATACTAATGGTAATGTGTGTAGCAAGTGAGGTCCCACATAAATAGTGCATGTCCATTTTTAGAAAGTCATAGTGCAAATTTACAAATGGGAGAAATAAGGTGGAATTTGTTTTTTGGGTAAATGGGAGAAAAAATGTGGGATGGAAGGAGTACTATTTTTGCGATTTTAATGAAATATTTGAATTTATAAAATTAGAATTACAATTATAGACATTTATAAATTTAGATTACTTTGCTATATTATTTAAATTAAAAAATGTATTAAATAAACATAGAAAGTTAACATTATTGAGAGGGTTTTTCTACGGTGTACCCCTGAGGTTTTTCGTTTTCTATGTTATACCCTCACATTTCCTATATTTCATGGTGTGTCCTTAAACTTTAAAATTTGTCTATGTTATGACTAAATTATTAGTCATTATTGACTTGGTCGTTTATTTAAGCTACTAAACGACTCTTTAATCCAACCATTTGCTTATTAATCAATTCATTTGCTTATAATAACATTTAATTACACGTTAGCATCTTTAATTATATATTAGATGATTAGAAAATCGCGCATAAAGTTATTTAATGGTTTATGAAACAAACTTATTTTTCATGCTAAAAAAGCGTTATTAAGAGTGACTTTCGAAAACTTCTATTTAATAGGGTCATTTGGCGTTAATTGGTAAGAAAAAAAGTTAAACGAAGGACACTCGGAAGAAAAATAGCTAAAGAGGGTTTAAGGATGGTTAATTTGGAGAATAAATATGAAGTTTAGGGGTATATTATAGCCAAATTTTAAAGTTTAGGGGCATCTCATGAAATATCAAAAATGTAACGGTACAACATAGAAAACGAAAAACCCCGAGGGTACACCATAGAAAAACCCATATTGAGATTATATTATTCCCTTTTTACGTGTTGACCTCATTTTAGATTATCTTTATGCCATAATTTGATTAATTAATTTTTTTTTAATCAAAATTTTTCGGGAAAAACGCACTAATATATTAGAAAATTAAACTTTTTGTATTTCAAAAACATATTTACACTCTACTTTTTAAGCATGGAGTTGTGACAGTTACGCCATGAACATGTAAAATAAAATCATACGATATTTTCCTCAAATATGATTGTATCAGAAAATAACACATTTTAAAAATATTTTATAAAACACGTAAGAGGATAAATTCAATTATTTTATATATATCATTTTTCGCACATGTGTGTAGTTTAAAAAAAAAAATTAATTAATCATCATCTAACTTTCATAATTTTTTTCAACCGAAGAAATAAAAGTACAGATTTTTAAGTACAAATAATAAATTGAAGTGATTTATAATTATAATTTTTTTTCTAATTATCATGTATGATATTATGTGATTTATCATTTTTGATTTAATATTATTATACAAGAAATTTTTTGCCACTGGATAAATGAGGTTGTGACAATAATTACTTGCGTCAGGGATAAAGTTATAGTCGTGGCTAAATGAACGTTTTTGTCACTTAGTGGCGCAAGTGATTACTTGCCACGATATCATTTCTCTCCTAGCATAAATTTTTAAGCAAGAATTGAACCTGTGACCTTCAAGTCACAATTAATGGACTTTACCAACTGTGATACTTGGGAATTACTGATAATCATATAACTTAATTAAATATATACAATTCCCACAGTTATTTATTTCGCCCAATTACATTCTTTCTCAACCGAACTTTATTTTTATTATTTTCCACTCGTCTCAAAACCGTAAATTTGAAATATGTTTCTATATAAGCGTGTACTTGTAGATACCCGTATCCGTACCCCCCCAAAAACAAACCCGATGATGAAAAGGACAGTCGTACATGCTTTTAAAAGAGTCGAAACGGTACAAAAGTGTCTAAAACGTATTTAGTCATTTTTAGCGTATTAATTTGGACTTGCATAATCATAAAAATGAATGTCACTATTAGTCATTTTAGGAGCATAACACGAGCGCAATACTGGAACGTCCCATTAAGCCAAGCCACAAAAAACAGCCCAACTAGCTACAAAACGGCCCAAACTTACAAAAACGACCCAAAACACAACCCGCCAAACGGGCCAAAGTGCGTCCCGAGTCACGTTTTCACAAAACTAGAAAATACAAAACCATAAAATAATATACTTTAATATTATTTTATTTTCAAGCCAAAATCGAAAAACGCGACAAAAACCGAAACACGAAAACCGAAATTCGGACCAAAACTGAGCCAAGACTTAAGCCTTAAGAATCGAATCAAAACATAATCATTACCAAACCCACGTCATTAAGCCAAATGGCGGCATAACAAACTCCCAGAACAAAGTTTTAATCGCCTGAGAACAGGCGATTAAAAAGTTAATCGCCTGTTCACAGGCGATTAAAAACTTGTTCTGTGCAGCCGCCTTTTTGATTTTTCTCCTACAAAATATCTAACCCAAACCAACTTAAGCGCCTGTGCTCAGGCGATTATTTTTGGGCACCTACTCAAATCAGCCATTTTCTATAAATACCAACCCCCTTCGATCATTCAAATGGTCGGTTTTGAAGGTCACAAAGTCGGTTTTCAAGCTCATTTTTCAACACACACATAAAATACTCACAAAATCCACTCAAAAATACCGTCTTTGCATTTTCGAAAGGTAGACATTCTACCTACGTTTTTAGATGTTTTGAGACTCGGACCGAGCAGGGTTACATTAGCCCCGCTCGGTCCACTACTCGATGAATTGTCATCACTCTCTTTCTCTATCTACGCCTCACGTACAATCGACCTATACGGGTTCCTAACCCGACCCGATATTGGCATTAGCTAAACCTTATTCGTAATTCGGTTATAAGCAATTCGGATTCATAATCCGTCTAAACCCCGCCAGTATCGCATAAATAAACGACCCACTATCACTAAAGCAAACCGACGTCACTTTTATAATTATGCAAGTCCTCATTCATGCATTAAATTACGACTAGAATCACGGTTCCAACACTAAATTGTACCGTTTCATAGAGTCTTTTAGCATGTCAAAACTGAGGGTTTTCACAAAATCTTAGAGTATAATACGAGGTCGGAGAATAACGTCCATGGTAATAATTTAGCCAATAAATTATTACTTGACGTATATTTCCTATAGCAGTATGTCATTATTATTACATTTTTTATCATTTATGCATTTTAATCGAGTCATATTTATTCGTACTTGTACATAGCGTCATTTTAGCCCAAATATCGAAATTAAACAAATGTTTTCAAAATTAGTAGAGACTACTTTTACGTAGGCTTTTTGATTTCAGTTTTCAAAACTTATTTTGCCAAAACTTTCGAAAAGTAACCTCACTCCGAACCCCTTCTCTGGTTTCAAACCTCAGATTGATAGATATCGACGCATCTTGAAGTCTGAGACACTCGTGTCTTGAATTTCAAGACGCGTTGAATAGGTCCCAAATGCCTTTAAATATTTGGTGGCGACTCCGAAAAACACCCTTTTCAAAATGATTTTTCTACATTTCTTTTTGATCCTAAACTCATGCAATGATCTCCCCCAATTTTACAAAACTTGCACTTTTTCCCTTGGCGCTGTTCGCCCTGCGCCCCCAGGCGAGGGCGAGCGTGAAGCGTCGATAGGTTTTCCAGTACGCATGGTGGCGACTACTGGGACGAGCATGATTTTTATTATTTTTGAAAAACTAGTTTTTCTTTTATTTTAAAAACATAAAGAAGTGAAGCTTGAAAACTTTGAAAACATTTACGCTTTCGATAATTGGGCAAAAGTACGTTGAGTCGAATCCTCCTGATTCTAACCACACCCTTTGAGAAACGGCCCCTAGTAACTCTTGCTTCATAAGCAAGGTAACTCTGGACACACTGTTCTCTCACCCCTCCACGATTACAAGTATGACATTTGTACTGATTATCGTAGCCGGTCAAACTCTAACGCTCTAGGGCCCGTCTTGAATACACACCTAAGACGTGTGTAGGCTTGCGGGTGCCCCTACCTAAACGTTACGGGAATGACTCGGAGGGAACCTTACCATATCAGCCAAAAACCTGTGTTTATATGTACAAGTGCGAAGCTATAGTACCCTCACTATAGTAGTCTTTCAAAACCTTTGCATGTAAAAATGTGTCCTAGGCATTATACTTTTTAAAATACGTCCATTTTGAAATTACTTTTTCCAAACTTTTTTCAAAAAGGTCATACTTTTTAACACGCCGTTAGGCTCTTTGACCTATAGTCATTTGAGTTTGACAAATAATACGCCACTACATTTAAAACCGATCCAGGATAATCACTATATCCCAGATCTTTTTCAAAACGTAAATGAATTATGCGACTGACGTATCGTCATAATACATTTATTGCAGAGTCTTTTCACAAAGCAAAAACCCGAATATGTCAATTCATTTCGGAGATTTTAAATGAAATTAACTCTTGTAGCATTAGAATTAGTTATAAATCGAGTGACTCCTTAGTCATCCCGGTTTAATCTTTTTTCCTCAAAAACAAAAAACGCGGGCTCGTTCAGATGCGAACCCGTTGATTTTAATCTTTGAATCAAGTGACCTATCGTCATTTTTGATTTAGATCCCTGAGTCACACGTAAAAGGCGAGCAAGTGATCGCTTTTTGCCCAATTTTAACATCCTCAGATCGACTAGCCTATCGCTATTTCGGTTTGATCCTTTTTTATCATAATCTAATGATAAACCCCTAGCAACATACCGCTAAACTGGGTTAATCTGATTATGATCATACAAATTTTTCCACCTCGAGAATAGGGACGTGTCAACATGCCTCTATCTCAAAAGCTTCCCGTGTCTTTTTCAAAAAGCTAAAATACACGAGTCAAGTCTTGCACCCACTTTTTACGCTTGGTGTTTTCCTTCATTCGTGAATGCGATTTTTCATTGAGTCTTTTCTTTCCCTTTTAGAATCACTAAAAATTTGAAAAAACTTTGTCAGGTCCACTCATTGAAAAACCCTGGATACACAACGAACCACTCATTGAACAAAACCTGGATACACGACGAACCAAGGACCGTCACCTAAACCCTCGCCCACCACCGAAGAAGCGCGCCTACAACAGATCGAAACCCAAACCCGTCATGGCCTTACAACACGATGAAGGTTTCGGAGGACCGCCACCACCTCCCCCAGAGGTAAATGCCGAGCAGGTCCGACAACTCAGCGATAAGATAGCTAGCCTCACAGCAACAATTGAGCAAATGGCCATCATGCAAAAATTTGAGGCGGAGAGAAACGCCATGCGCCTCGCCGAAGAGTCCGAACGCAACGCTAAAAGGATTCGAACCATGGAAGAACGTCTTACGAACTCAAGGGGCTACTCCATCCACCAAGAGAATGAGCACATCCCAAAGAACGTCAGATCCATGCTACCCGATGAGTTAGAGCTCAGCGACCTTCCCATTTTCAAAGGTCACGAAAGCCCGCTCGTGCACGTCAAAGCTTTCAAAGCCAAGATGGCCATTATGGGGGTCGACCCCCCCGCCTGGGCCACTTTATTCCCACACTCACTAGACCCGCAACCCAGAGCATGGTTCTATTCCTTGGAGCCACACAAGACCGGTAGTTTCGAAGACATAACAGTGGCATTCGATCTGCAGTACCGGGACAACAACGACATCCAAGTCTCGCTACGTACTTTGGAGGTCCTAACTCAGAAGGAGAAGGAAGGGTTTACCGAATACCTGACACGTTGGAAGAAACTCTGTGCCCAAATACCTAACCGCCCAAGGGACACTGATTTAATCACCAAGTTCATCAACAACCTCACCCCTGCATACCAACAACATCTACTGCATAAGAGCTTTGTGACTTCCCAACACTTAGCGTCGTCGGTGAACTCATTGAAGACGACCTCCGCAAAGAAAATGGGAATAAAAGCACGGGTCATGGATATCAGGGAAACTCGTCTCAAGCCACTGTCAAAGTCGAGCCCATACACGCTATCAACGCACTGGGCGCACTAAAGGCACCGCCGATTTTTACAGCACCCCCAAGGCCTGCCGCGCCTCCACCAAAAGGTTAGGATACCTTTAGATGACGAGATCATCACCACAAAGGCCTCAGACTTCCAAGCCACCCTCCAACAGCTAAAGCTCGAAGAAAACGCTGCCCAATCTACTAACGACCTAGGCAGTTTCAATTCAAGTATCTACACCTAAAGTATAGGGTCCGGCGTCCTTATGACGCTAAAATTTTCTTAACGGCAGGGTCACTAGGTTACATTACTAAAGTAGTAAACCTAATCGAAAACCTAGAGTCATTAAGGTTATCCAAAGCTCCCTCGTCTGAACTATCTGCAAATGTAACCGCTTTTGATAACATTAATAACATGAAAGTTTTTTGTTACTCTTTGCCTCATTCTCATTCAAAATCTATATATTCTAAATGATCGCGGTAAAATTAAACTAAATAACATTGCATTATATAGATACATTGCAAGCGTTGTCTGGAAACCCGAACAGGACCCCAATATTGAAGACACAACAACCATCAACGTGGGTACACCCGAAGAGCCTCGAGAACTGCAACTGGGGGCTTCCTTAAGCACAGAAGAAAGAAGCACGTGTACCCAGCTACTCACCGAATTCAAGGACGTCTCCGCATGGTCGTGTAAGGACATGCCCGGCATCGACCGTGAGATAGCTGAACACCGTATCCCAATCAAGCAAGGTAGCAAACCCGTCAAGCAAAAACTACGACGTATCAAGCCAAAAGGGTCTCTCATGGTCAAAGAAGAGATCTCGAAAAAAAAAAAAAAAAAAAAAAAAAAAAAAAAAAAAAGGGAGAACAACTACAAGCCTGGTTCATCCAAGTCATCGAATACTCCGACTGGGTCTCAAACATGGTGCCAGTCATGAAGAAGAATGGCAAAAATCTGAGTATGGCAGGCTTTCGGGACCTCAACAAAGCCTGCCCAAAAGAAGCCACGAAACATAAAGGTGGGTAACCTCGTACCAAAGTCAGTTCGAGCACCACTTCCAGTCGACCCACGAGGGAAGATCAAGCCTAACTGGGCTGGGCCCTACCTCGTCAAAGAAATCTACACAGGCGGAGCAGTCAAGCTAACCGACCTCGACGGCCAAGAGTTTAGCCTCGCCACCAACCTCGACCAACTCAAGAAATACTATCCCTAAAGAGACCTTGCAATGTATCTATTAAAAGCAAAAAATTTTTTAAAAAAAAAAAAAAAAAAAAATCATCAATTCATGGGCCGGCATGCCCCTAAACATGTATTTCCAAAACTCTCTACAAAAAGCAAACACAATTCATGGACCGGCAGGTCCTTAAACATGCTCATGGGCCGGCATGCCCTTAAACGTGCACATTCCTCACAAAAATCAAAAACACAACTCATGGACCGGCAGGTCCTTAAACATGCTCCTTCCTGCAAACACAATTCATGGGCCGGCATGCCCTTAAACGTGCACATTCACCACAAAAAAGCCAAAAACAAAATTCAGAACTCTGTGGGTTTGATTCCATTTCTCATGGATACGTAGGCAGCTTTGCAAAAAGCGCAACCGATATTCAACACAAAAACGACACGTCCAAAGCTTAAAAAGGCCAAGGACACAGTCAACACAAAAACCCATCTTTTAAACCTGAAAGGTAAAAAAGATGACATTCAAACACAAAATGACACGCCTAAAGCTTAAAAAAGCCAAGGGCATAGTCTCCACAAAATCCGCCATTTGAAACCCGAAGGGTTAAAAAGGGCGATATTCAACACAAAAACGACACGTCCAAAGCTTAAAAAGGCCAAGGACACAGTCAACATAAAAACCCATCTTTTAAAACCTGAAAGGTAAAAAAGATGACATTCAAACACAAAATGACACGCCTAAAGCTTAAAAAAGCCAAGGGCATAGTCTCCACAAAATCCGCCATTTGAAACCCGAAGGGTTAAAAAGGGCGATATTCAACACAAAAACGACACGTCCAAAGCTTAAAAAGGCCAAGGACACAGTCAACACAAAAACCCATCTTTTAAACCTGAAAGGTAAAAAAGATGACATTCAAACACAAAATGACACGCCTAAAGCTTAAAAAAGCCAAGGGCATAGTCTCCACAAAATCCGCCATTTGAAAACCGAAGGGTTAAAAAGGGCAATATTCAACACAAAAACGACACGTCCAAAGCTTAAAAAGGCCAACGACACAGTCAACACAAAAACCCGTCTTTTAAACCTGAAAGGTAAAAAAGACGACATTCAAACACAAAATGACACGCCCAAAGCTTAAAAAGGTCGAGGGAACAGTCAACACAAAAATTCCTAAAAACAAAAATCACTCTAAACTTTGAAAAGAGAATTAGAGCCAAGGAATTTTACTCAGAATAATAAGCAAAATGAGGCAAAGTCGTAAATAAAAACCTGATTTTTATTAATCTTAAAAAGAACGGTTGCATTTTGGATTTTTCAAAAGTAGGAGCGTAACTACAACCTTAGAGATACACTAACAACACTACAATATATTATAATACTTATACTTAACCCGGCATTTACATCGGGTTTAGGATAGACATAATACGAGCATAATACAAAATAATATGAACATAATACTAACAACAACACAATAAAACGAACACCAGATTCCCTTAGCCACCAATAGCCCCAAACTCCTCGACCAATGGACAGACCTTCCCGCCAGAAAAGCGGAACACATGAAAACTTAGGTCCCAATAGTCGAGACAAGCATCTAAGAACTCGGGCTCTATTTGAACCTGCCTCAGGCCCAGGAGTACCCCGATACCGCAATCTTTCAAGTCCTTCTCCTCCAACCCCGACAAGGATGAACACCAACAAGCAAGTTTTCCTTCAAAATTCTCCATAACTCGACTAACGTTAGTAAATATTTTGAATATCTTTGGAATCTGAGAATAGAACGTTGAAAGGATGAATAAAATGAGTTAACCTAGCCCTCCTTTTATAGCCAAATTTGCAAAACAATCTACAACACAAAAATTAACCACAACACAAAACACGATTTTCGCATTCACAATTTTCGTCTCAAAATGTCGTTTTAGCTCACATTTTTCAAAATATCAAAAACGTCCTTTTACGAGTCTAAAATACTTTCTAAACAGCATATTTCAAAAACCCTGCATTTGCATTTAGTTTAGTCCTAAGCGAGTCAGTCTCAATCGAGACATATATATATATGTTTTTACGACTAACGACTTTTTGCAGGTACACTCGGCAAGCAAAAACGCAAGGATTTCAAACCCCGGCTACAACCCCAACATGCATTTTTGCGACAAGACGAAATATTCAAAGCCTAGGACGTCACACACAAAGCCAACAACTACAATCAAAACCAAACCACAAATATACCCATACATACCCACAAAACCAAAAGAAAAGCACGTAGCCTCCTCACGAGACGTGCATTTCAACCAAAAATGCGCGTAACCTCCCTGAGAGACGTTCATAAAAGAATCTGACTTTTTATGAGAAATACAAAAATGCGCGTAGCCTCCTCACGAGACGTTCATAAAAGAATCTGACTTTTTATGAGAACCACAAAAATGCGCGTAGCCTCCCCGAGAGACGTTCATAAAAGAATCTGACTTTTTATGAGAACCACAAAAAATGCGCGTAGCCTCCCCGAGAGACGTTCATAAAAGAATCTGACTTTTTATGAGAACCACAAAAAATGCGCGTAGCCTCCCCGAGAGACGTTCATAAAAGAATCTGACTTTTTATGAGAACCACAAAAAAATGCGCGTAGCCTCCCCGAGAGACGTTCATAAAAGAATCTGACTTTTTATGAGAACCACAAAAAATGCGCGTAGCCTCCCCGAGAGACGTTCATAAAAGAATCTGTCTTTTTATGAGAAACACAAAAAATGCGCGTAGCCTCCCGAGGACGCTCATAAAAGAATCGACTTTTATGAGAACCACAAAAATGCGCGTAGCCTCCCGAGAGACGCTCATAAAAGAATCGACTTTTATGAGAACCACAAAAATGCGCCAGAACCTCCTCACGAGGCGCTCATAAAAGAATCGACTTTTTATGAGAAATACAAAATGCGCCAGAACCTCCTCACGAGACGTTCATAAAAGAATCTGACTTTTTATGAGAAATACAAAAATGCGCGTAACCTCCTCACGAGACGTTCATAAAAGAATCTGACTTTTTATGAGAAATACAAAAATGCGCGTAACCTCCTCACGAGACGTTCATAAAAGAATCTGACTTTTTATGAGAAATACAAAAATGCGCGTAACCTCCTCACGAGACGTTCATAAAAACCTAGCCCTTTTTATGAGAAACACAAAAATGCGCGTAGCCTCCTCACGAGACGTTCATAAAAACCTAGCCCTTTTTATGAGAAACACAAGAACACGTAGCCTCCTCACGAGACGTTCATAAAAGAATCTGACTTTTTATGAGAAATACGAAAATGCACGTAGCCTCCTCACGAGACGTTCATAAAAACCTAGCCCTTTTTACGAGAAACACAAGAACACGTAGCCTCCTCACGAGACGTTCATAAAAGAATCTGACTTTTTATGAGAAATACGAAAATGCACGTAGCCTCCTCACGAGACGTTCATAAAAACCTAGCCCTTTTTATGAGAACCACAAAAGCTCAAACCACTCTTGTAAACCAAAACGCGTAACCGCTTCTACGAGACGTCGAACCAAGTCCGAGCAAGGAGCGCAAGCCGGCGCACGCAAAGTCCGAGGCAGGAGCGCGAGCCGGCGCACGCGAAGTCCGGCAAGGAGCGCAGCCCAGCGCACGCGCAAAGTCCGAGCAAGGAGCGCGAAGCCGGCGACGCAAAGTCCGGCGCAAGGAGCGCGAAGCCGGCGCACGCAAAGTCCGGCGCGAGGCGCGAAGCCGGCGCACGCAAAGTCAAAGCAAGGAGCGCAAGCCGGCGCACGCAAAGTCCGAAACAAGGAGCGCAAGCCGGCGCAAGCAAAGTTCGAGCAAAGCGAAGCGAGCGCCGAAGCCTTAAGCCAGTAAAGGAGCATAAAGCGGAAATGCAAGGCGCGCCACCGGTGAGTACTCAGCCACATGCGGTCGACATGCCCTTAAACATGTAGGACCGTCATGTCCTTAAAAACATGTCGTCCCTCCCCGCATTCCCGGCGCCAAGTCCTCGTCTCTCCCGTAAGACACATGCTTAGCGCCCCTAGGTAGTATCGTGACAGTGATGGTCCGGCTACTATCTTTAAGTTTGACTAACGCTTTGTCCAAGCTCGATCAAACGGGGGCTCAGAGATACCCGTATCCGCATTCCCCCAAAACAAACCCGATGATGAAAAGGACGGTCGTACATGCTTTTAAAAGAGTCGAAAGCGGTACAAAAGTGTCTAAAGCGTATTTAGTCATTTTTAGCGTATTAATTTGGACTTGCATAATCATAAAAATGAATGTCACTATTAGTCATTTTAGGAGCATAACACGAGCGCAATACTGGAACGTCCCATTAAGCCAAGCCACAAAAACAGCCCAACTAGCTACAAAACGGCCCAAACTTACAAAAACGACCCAAAACACAACCCGCCAAACGGGCCAAAGTGCGTCCCGAGTCACGTTTTCACAAAACTAGAAAATACAAAACCATAAAATAATATACTTTAATATTATTTTATTTTCAAGCCAAAATCGAAAAACGCGACAAAAACCGAAACACGAAAACCGAAATTCGGACCAAAACTGAGCCAAGACTTAAGCCTTAAGAATCGAATCAAAACATAATCATTACCAAACCCACGTCATTAAGCCAAATGGCGGCATAACAAACTCCCAGAACAAAGTTTTAATCGCCTGAGAACAGGCGATTAAAAAGTTAATCGCCTGTTCACAGGCGATTAAAAACTTGTTCTGTGCAGCCGCCTTTTTGATTTTTCTCCTACAAAATATCTAACCCAAACCAACTTAAGCGCCTGTGCTCAGGCGATTATTTTTGGGCACCTACTCAAATCAGCCATTTTCTATAAATACCAACCCCCTTCGATCATTCAAATGGTCGGTTTTGAAGGTCACAAAGTCGGTTTTCAAGCTCATTTTTCAACACACACATAAAATACTCACAAAATCCACTCAAAAATACCGTCTTTGCATTTTCGAAAGGTAGACATTCTACCTACGTTTTTAGATGTTTTGAGACTCGGACCGAGCAGGGTTACATTAGCCCCGCTCGGTCCACTACTCGATGAATTGTCATCACTCTCTTTCTCTATCTACGCCACGCATAATCGACTCTATACGGGTACCTACCCCGACCCGATATTGGCATTAGCTAAACCTTATTCGTAATTCGGTTATAAGCAATTCGGATTCATAATCCGTCTAAACCCCCGCCAATATCGCATAAATAAACGACCCACTATCACTAAAGCAAACCGACGTCACTTTTATAATTATGCAAGTCCTCATTCATGCATTAAATTACGAATAGAATCACGGTTCCAACACTAAATTGTACCGTTTCATAGAGTCTTTTAGCATGTCAAAACTGAGGGTTTTCACAAAATCTTAGAGTATAATACGAGGTCGGAGAATAACGTCCATGGTAATAATTTAGCCAATAAATTATTACTTGACGTATATTTCCTATAGCAGTATGTCATTATTATTACATTTTTTATCATTTATGCATTTTAATCGAGTCATATTTATTCGTACTTGTACATAGCGTCATTTTAGCCCAAATATCGAAATTAAACAAATGTTTTCAAAATTAGTAGAGACTACTTTTACGTAGGCTTTTTGATTTCAGTTTTCAAAACTTATTTTGCCAAAACTTTCGAAAAGTAACCTCACTCCGAACCCCTTCTCTGGTTTCAAACCTCAGATTGATAGATATCGACGCATCTTGAAGTCTGAGACACTCGTGTCTTGAATTTCAAGACGCGTTGAATAGGTCCCAAATGCCTTTAAATATTTGGTGGCGACTCCGAAAAACACCCTTTTCAAAATGATTTTTCTACATTTCTTTTTGATCCTAAACTCATGCAATGATCTCCCCCATTTTTACAAAACTTCGCACTTTTTCCCGCTGAGAAGATTCTCCGCCTCGCCCACTGGGCGAGGACTAAGCACAAGGCGTCGATAGGTTTTTCCCGGTACCTTCAGTACTCCACACTCCCAAACTCATATTATAACATTTCAAATTTACTCGACTTTGATAAATCCCGACTACACTCAAATGAACGGCGATTTCACTTAAATCACCAACATTCCTCCCCCATTTAAGTGTCATCCTTATTTTAAAACAACAAACGATACCAAATTTGTACATAAAATGAAAATATCACGCAAATTGAATATACATCTTAGTGAATTATACATTCTGTACTCGAGAATCAAGGTGTCTCTATGGATTGAACCTTTCAACTCGTTTGAATACATGAAGATAATACACATACAAATTCATTACAACTTCATAAGCTAAAACCGACACCTATTACATGGCCTAGTGTCCCTATTCATTCATGAGCGCTTAGAGAGCCAAGCCAAACTCTTTGAAGCGGCCAAACTTCACACTCACATAGGTGGACTTTTTCTCATGCTTCTACAAAAAGTACTTTATCAAAAATCCATTAAGAAAATATTTCATCCTAACTTATCATGTAGGTCTAAGCACAATCCTTCGGGACTATATATACATGTGCTTCAACTTATGATAATAGGCTTTCCGCATTGAATTCTACCTCTATTGTCATAATAGAGGGGAATTGGGCGTCCTATCACCACAAGTTTAATTATAAAGGTTTCAACCTCATCCGATCACCGACTTATATACCAAGTCTCTAGCCAATCCTTTGGTCAAATGATCCGCTAGATTTTGTTGAGATCTCACGAAACAAACCGATATCACCCCTTGAGTTATTAATTCACGCACCGCGCTATGTCTAACGCCTAAATGTCGTGACTTACCGTTGTACACTTGATAAGGCTTAGTCGCGTCACCTAATCAAAAATAAAACCGAACTAAACACTAGGGTAGCTAGGGCAAGTCGGGTCGAAATCCACAGGGAGATGGTCGCTTATGTTGGTTATTTTGGATGATTCTAGTCTCGGTTCGAGTGATTGTTTGGTTACTAAAGCTATAGCAAAAAGGTAAGGGTTTAACGATAAGAGAAAGGTCTAGGGAATCGAGGATAGGCAATGGGTAAGTCAAGGCCAAGGATGATGATCGGAATGAGTAAGGAATCGCACATGCTAAGGGTTAAGCTCGTCCTCTCGGTCTTAAGCTTCCTCTAGGTCTCGAATGCGGGCTCTCGCAACTTACAATCGAGGGTCCTAATGTTTAGTCTCGCGCCTACCCTAGAACTAGGCTTTCGGTCTTAAGTTCAAGGGTGCTAGATACTCGCTAAAACGTGATCAAGGAATCAACGAGAGCAATCAAGCAAGACAAAACAAAGCAAATACAAAACCTAACTCAAGATGATCATCAGACTCAAGCAAAACCAATACCCATGCTTCACCCTCTCTCCCTAGATGAAGAACTACTCACACATAGCGAAAACGATTACAAAAGCAATAACAATGGATGAAAACATGATCAACAATGATATAAGATGAAATTATAATGAAAAGGGAGAAAAGAATATCAATACCAATCAGAAAATTCAGAGGAGAACAAAGAGAATCCAAGCAACAAAACCAAATAGACGATCTAAACAACGTACCCGAGTCGGGAATTGAAATTACAAGAAGGAAAATTGATCAAAACCTAAATTTTGGAGAGAAACTAGTTTAAAGTGTCTAGAGAATGCTGTAAAAATTTCGTACAAAAATATGATGTTTAAGGCCTTCAATCAGACAAAGTATTTAAAGCACACGAAGAGTCGAAAGTTGTCCCAGGATCACGGGACACTCAGCCCGACCGGGACAAGCATCACCCCGACCGGGACACTATGGTCCCGTAGAGTTCAGTTCACATGCTCTTTTTGCTCCTTCTTGTACTTAGTTTTTCTTTGCTTCTTTCTCGTCCCAAGGCTAAGGGACAAGGCCAAGGTCGTCCCAAGGGGTAGGGACAAGGCTTAGGATGATCATGTGAGTTTCAAATCCCGTTCCAAGGCCCCGGGACACCTTCATTTAGTGAAACGAGGCTCGTACGCAAGCGAAACGCAACGAAACCAACTCGAAACACCTCGAAACTTCACGAAACTTTACGAAACTTTATGAAACCTCCCGAACAGCATCCTAAACTCCAAAAATGCGCGTGTACCTACAAAATGGATACAAAAACGCAGCAGGGCCAAAACGGAGAGAAATAGGAGCTGAAACGCAAGTAAAAGCGCAGGAAACGCAAAGTAAAGCTCGTGAAACAGGGGCTATAAATATATGAATATATGACACATCAACACTTGACTATATGCCTTAGCCAAGGTAGTCGCACTATCACAATGAAAAGCAATGGGTGAAATTGGTTTTGGCCACAACGGAATCTCATACACCAAGTTCCGTAACCACTCCGCCTCTTTTTCGGCCGAAGCCAAGGCTATGAACTCCGACTCCATAGTTGAACTAGTAATGCAAGTTTCCTTTTTAGAGGCCCAAGAAATGGCGCCTCCCCCAAGCATAAATACCCATCCACTTGTAGATGAATGATCTTATATATTGGTTATCCAACTTGCATCCAAATATCCTTTTGTCACCGAAGGATGTCCAATATATGTCAAACTATAGTCCATAGTTCTCTTAAGATACTTCAATACACGTCTCACCGCTACCCAATGATGACTACTTGGATTGCTTATGTATCTACTTAATTTGCCAACCGCATAAGCGATATCCGGCCTAGTACTCGTCATTGCATACATTAAACATCCAATCACTGGTGAATACTCTAATTGTGAAATAGCAATACCCATATTAGGCATTAGTTTCACACTAGGATCCATTGGAGTACTTACCGGAGAACAATCATAACACTTGAATCATTTAAGCACTTTCTCAATGTAATGAGATTGTGATAAAGAAATTCCTTTGTTCTCCCTTATGATCTTTATACCAAGAATCACATCGGCCTCCCCCATGTTTTTCATGGCAAAACTTGATGATAAAAAGGCCTTAGTAAGGTCAACTTGATTTTGGTTAGTTCCAAATATTAACATAAACAAATTATAACACCATTTCTGGCATCATCAAATTTGCTATACACACATTTATCGGCTTGGTTTAACTTATAGCCATTTAATAAAACAACATCATCAAACTTATTATGCCATTGTTTAGGAGCTTGTTTAAGTCCATACAAAGATTTGATGAGTTTACACACTTTATGCTCATTTCCCGGCATAACATATCCTTCCGGTTGTTTCATATATATCTCCTCATCTAACTCTCCATTCAAGAATGCCGTTTTGACATCCATTTGATGGATTACTAAGTTGTTTATCGCCGCAAGAGCAATTAGCAACCTAATAGTGGAGATCCTTGCAACCGGAGCATAAGTATCAAAATAATCAATACCCTCATTTTGTCTAAAGCCTTGTATTACCAACCTATCCTTAAACTTGTCGATCGAACCATCGACTTTCATCTTCTTTTTGAAGATCCACTTGCAGCCCAATGGCTTACAACCCTTTGGAAGATCGGTAAGAACCCAAGTATTATTCCCCATAATGGAATCCATCTCATCTTGTATAGTCTTTTTCCAAAAGGCTACATCTTGAGATTTTACGGCTTCATCAAAAGATTTAGGATCATCATCAATATGATAACAATACTCATATTGGTATTGCATGCCATCTCTAGATCCTTCAACCAAAAGGTTTGAAAATCCGGACCAAAAGACTTCGCAACTCTATGCCTTTTACTCCTACGGAGTTCCGGTGACTTATCTTGAGATACAACATTGTTGTGCTCACTTGCTCCAGTGTATGTTGGAACAATATCCTTTGGTCTAGGCAATGATGAAAATCAATTTTCATCAAAGATAGCATCCCTAGACTCAATTACGGTATTAACCGCAATCGAGCTATTTGATTCTATAACATATAATCTATATGCCTTGGAATGCATAGCATATCCAATAAAAATGCACTCAATGCCTTTTTCCCCCAATGTTTTAATTTTGGGATCCGGTAATCTTACTACCGCCCGACATCCCCAAACCCGAAGATAATTCAAGTTCGGTGTCTTTTTATACCAAAGTTCATACGGGGTTACATTGTTCCTTTTATTAGGAACTCTATTTAACAAATAGTAAGCCGTTAACATGGTTTCACCCCAAAATCCGTCACTTAATCCCGAGTAGGATAACAAGGAATTGACCATTTCTTTTAGAGTACGATTTTTCCTTTCCGCCACACCATTTAATTGAGGCGTATAAGGTCGAGTAACCTCATGCACAATACCGCATGAATTAAAGAATAATGGAACATAATATTCCCCATCTCGATCGGTGCGCAATCTTTTGATCGTACATGATTGTTGCAATTCTACTTCATTTTTAAATTTTTTATATTTTTTATTTTTTTTATTTTTTATTTTGATGACGAGGGGGTTGAGTCCCCCCGGGGTACATGCATTTTTAAAAATTTTAAACATGTCGATTGCCTCATCTTTAGAATGTAAAAGATATACATAACAAAACCTTAAAAAAGCATCTATAAAAGTTACTACATACTTTTTATTTCCTAAAGATGGTGAAGAATGAAAATCACATAAATCACTATGAATAACATCTAAAATTTGTGAACAACTTTTAATTGTATTAAAAGGTTTTTTAGAAATTTTTGTCAACATGCATGTATTACATTTTTTCACACTTTTATCAAAACAAGGAATTAAACCAAATTTAGACATATCAAACATCCTCTTAAAATGTACATGTCCTAATCTAGCATGCCACAAACTAGAAACATCATCATTTTTAGAAGAGACCATGAAAGTAGAAGGAATTAACATCATATCATAGATATTATTATTATTAAGATTAAGCATAAACATCCCATTACACAAATAGCCAAATCCTACAAATGTTCCACACTTACTAATTACATATTTATCGGATTCATACACTTGCTTATATCCATATTTAGATAATAAACTACCGAAAACTAAATTCTTTCTAATTTCGGGTACATGCAATACATCATAAAGATGAACCAGATTTTCCGGAACTAAATTCTAATACTACAACACCACGACCAATAATTGGAGTAGTTGATTAGTTGCCCATGTAAAGTATTGAACCATCCTTCACCGGTTCATAAGTCTTGAACCATCGACGGTCTTTGCACACATGCTTTGTTGCGCCTGAATCAATCCACCAAACCACATCATCATCCTGCACATAAAATGCCTCGGAAATTAGTGGTACATAATTTACATTACAATTAATACCATTGTCAAAAAACTGACCTTGATGTGTATGAGGGCCTTGGTCTTTTGACCCTTCCTCGGTATGGGTCTTTTAAAACCCTTCTTGGTCTTCCTCAACCGACAATCATTTTTGAAGTGTCCGGTCTTACCACATATCCAACATGCACCCTTAGGTTTCTTGTTGGATTTGTTGTTAGTGTTGTTAAAGGGGCGTTTCTTTCCCCTATTACCTTTAGAACTTTCACCCACTTCCATCATATTGACGGAAGGGGATTCCATAATTTCCTTACCCTTGCCTTTGTTGACACCCTCTTGTGTCCTTAAAGACTCCTCAATGCGCAAGTGTCCTCCGAGTTGTACAAAAGACAACTCCTCCTTTTTGTGTTTGAGCATATGCTTAAAATCCTTCCATGATGGAGGCAACTTGTTAATTATGCTTGACACCGAGATGGACTCATCCATCTCTATCTTATGTTGGGCAAATTGCCCTAAGATCCGGAGCAACTCATTATATTGCTCCATAACCGGTCTCGAGTCCGTCATTTTATAATTCATAAAATTACCGACTAGAAACTTCTTACTAGAAGCATCTTCGGCCATGTATTTCGACTCAAGAGCATTCCACAGTTCTTTCACCGACTCAACATTTTGATAAACATCAAACAATGAATCCGACATACCATTTAAGATATGACCACGACAAATGTAGTCATTGTTTTCCCACTTGTTTCTCTTCCTAGCTAATTTCTTCAATAGGACCATCGTCACCGACTTCCGGTATATGAGTACTAAGAACATAGGCAACTTTAAGAGTAGTAAGCAAAAAATGCATTTTCTTTTGCCACCTCCTAAAATCGACCCCTTCAAATTTCTCTAATTTCCCGAACTTCGACGTCATCTCTTTGACATTAGACATTATGAAAATAAATACTCTTTAAGAATGTTGTTTATATTAGTATGTGGAGGAAATAAAATGCAATAAAAAGAAACTAAATATATGTATATATAAAGTACTTGGATAAATCGTTGATCACGAGATCAAACGTTTTCCTTAAAGAGTATTTCTACCCTATTAGCCTCGAGTTTCAAGAAATCTCTCGTAGGATAATACAACGATTTCCTCTTGTTCTTAGGCTAGATACAAGAGAATACAAATGAAGTTTTTTAGTGTTTGTTCTTTCAAAGTTCAAAGAAAATTTCTGATTTTTGTTATTTTTTTAATCACCATGTACATTGAGTATTTATAGACTCGTGTACACACAATTTTAAAGAAATAAAATTTCTGAAAAAATTTCATTTGAGACGTATTAAACATGACCTTTCATCAAAAACATCAAAATCCCGCCAAAAAATAAAAAAATCCGGTGAAAAAGGATCGAATCTGTGACCTTCAAGTAACAATTGATGGGCTTTACCAACCGTGATACTTGGGAATTACTGATAATTATATAACTTAATTAAATATATACAATTCCCACAGTCATTTATTTCGCCCAATTACAATCTTTCTCAACCGAACTTTATTTTTATTATTTTCCACTCGTCTCAAAACCGTAAATTTGAAATATGTTTCTATATAAGCGTGTACTCCACACTCCCAAACTCATATTATAACATTTCAAATTTACTCGACTTTGATAAATCCCGACTACACTCAAATGAACGGCGATTTCACTTAAATCACCAACAAATTTTGCCACGTTACACCAATTTTCGTAACATAATTTGTGACCCAAGGGATCATCGTTGTATTGATATGGTAGAAAAAAGGGGTGAAAGACAAGGTGTGTAATTATTTGCCCTTAGTTGAGCTAATATTAATTGTGGCATATCATTCTCATTACCTTAAACGACAAAAATGATTACTTAAAGAACCTTAAACGACTGAATGATTACTTAAAGATGAAATGACCTTAGTGCCATTAATGACTAATATTTAGGGTAAAAAGACGGAATTGCTCTTGAATTGCAACAAAGGTTTTAATGTGTATTTGTGTTTAAAAAAATTTACTTTTGTTTTTTTTACTTTTTTTCTCACATTTAGTAAAATTTCTAAATATCTTTAAAAGCGTTTTAAATTAGATAAATTAAAAAATTAACGGTTTTTATGACGGGTTTGAAAATTCACAAAATAATAACCAGGAAGGGGAGATAATTCACAAATATATACATATAAAACTAAAAAATAAAAAACATACCTAAAATACCAGAACCGTGATAAAATTACGATTCACCCATGGACAAACAGTGAAATAATTACGGTTTATCCTGGTAGAACTGTGAAGTTCGCAACTTGATTAGTGTCAAGTGCCTACAAGAGATTAAGTGTTAATGAGAGATGTTTTAGTCATTTTTCATTTAGTCTTTTAGTAATCATTTCCGTTATATAACACTTTCTCCTCCATGTTCCACCCATGTTCTAGTTCATTTTGATTTTGTTGCCCCCATAATCATTACCCCATCTGAAGCTTGCCCTAATTGAAAGTCAATTTTTACAACTCTTACCTCCGTTGTAATCTTGATAACCAAAACTATGATATAATAGTTAAGAAAATCAATGGGAAAAAACCATAAAGTGAAAGGAAATCGAATTGGTAATTTTTATTGACAAAGATTGTGAAATTTACAGAGAAATGCAGTGAGTTTGATGTGGAAATGTGGGTCTTAGGTAGCGGTAAAAATGTTGTACAAGGACTATTTATAAAAGAAGATTTCAACCAATATCTTTAATTATTTTTCTGCCTTCTGATTCTCGTAAGTCGTAACTAACTCCTAACAAATTCCAGCCACGGATTGGTGACATGGCCTCACACTGAACTATGAGCTGGCAGAAATTAGTTACTTCGTAACAAACTAGAATTAGCTAATTGTGTAAAATAATGTTGGCTCGCTCTATCGACCACGTCATGGCCAACACAGCAGTCATCACTCCTTCCAAGCGACCAACACAGCAGTCATCACTCCCTTCAAGCGACCCTGCAACACAGTCCATCCAAGTCGATGGGCCCTCGTCAAGTTTTACAGGGTCCTCCGGCCATCTATACTAGACCTATTTCCCCATTTTTTCCCTTTTGATAACTAAACGGATCAAGATTTTTTCTTCTTTTTTTTTGGCCAACCTTGCTCGACTCAACTTTACACTGAAAAGAGTCAAGGCCCAGATTGAGCCAAGCAGACCTGGCTAACTCGAAATAGGAATGGCCAAAAGCACAAGCCGATATGATCGACACAGGCCACCCTCGCCTTGCCAACCTTGTGGGTCGTCCACAACCCAACTCAACAACCCGTGGACCGGTTTCGACCCAGCCCACATCCTCATATGCTGGACTCGGTTTTGGATTTTTCAACTTGAGACCCATGATAGTTCAATCCAACCCAAACACGATCTACAATGACATACCTATAAAGTAAGCAGCAATTCTCCTGTAAGGCTGAACTCACTGTACACTAAGTTAATGTGAGACCAAAGTACAAATTGCACTTAAAGGGGTACAAAAACATGAAACAAATCTACTAAAGTCACTAACAGGGGTACTAAAAAGATTTAGTAACAATTAATCATAATTATCACTTAAATAGTACAAAAGCTATATAATCGGGTACAAATGAGGCGGACTTATACTAATTTATTGTAAGTCCTGACTTACACAAGAATTAGTGTAAAGCCAACGTAAACAATGGGTTAATGAGTGCATTATAAATATCAAATTGATTGATTATATTTGTTTTATTTTTGTGAGACAAATATAAAGTAAATGTAAACAATTAATTGAGACCGGTGAAATATATAAACAAAATGGGATATATATCCCAAAAACATTACAATTCCTCATTCCTCAATCCTCAATCCTCATACACTATTAATTAATTCTGAAATCTAGTTTAAAAAACCACAAGTCCTAAAATTTTAATGTACACCGTATGTATAACAAATTTACTACGCAGTACAATAATGCTGGATTTAATCTGACTTGGTAATATGTGAACTACTTATACTTCCTCCATTCCATTTGATTCTTTACGTTTCACTTTTTGGACACTATTCATAAGTGTGTAGAATATTCGATATAACTTTTAACATACAAATAAAAAATAGTCAAGTGTGATCTTGTTTTAATTGTCTTATCGAGCACATTATTAATATCAAAATTTTAAAATTTTCAAGAATACGAAATCAAAGATATGAACGAAACAAAACGAGTATTGATCTACGTGCATAAAGCAAACGTAAAGAATCAAATGGAATGGAGGAAGTATTATTTTGCATACCCCCTTTATTTAATTAGGATTAATTTTTATACTTTATTTTTGAAAAGACATATATTTATAATAAAAAAGTAAATAATAGGAACACTCTTATTCTTTTAGACTTATTTCCATCTTAATTACGATAAATTTCATACAAATACGTACTTCACATTATCGAAGATGTTATGTCCTAGTGGTCAGGACGGAGGTACTTTCAGGTCCCCTGTTCAAATCCCCCCTCCTCTGTCTTCAATACATGTCTTATACTCCGTACATGTATACATGCATTTAACTAATCTTACATATTCTTATCAGTTGAGTTATAACTTAGAGTAACATCTAAGATCTGACAACGAAGTAACTAAGTAAGAAGATAATTATTGAACAACTCACAACGTGTATACAGAGTAAAAAAATTGGATTAAAAGACCAAAAAGTCTAAAGATACGCTGTACGTTCAAACGATGTGCATGTTTGTCAAACTAACTCAAATTTATAAATATGAAGTAAGAGTACTCCGTAGATCATGTATGCATGTTCTTCTATTATACGTCAGATCTAAAATCAATGTTTTTTTTTTTTTTTTTTTTTTTTTTTTTTAAGTGTTTGTCAACGTTTATTTTAATCTTTTTGTTACACTATAAAAGGCTTTCAACTGTGTACATTTTCTTACACATTCATTCGAAACAAACAAACGAACAAACAAACATCGTTAAAAATAATAATGAAGTCGAAAATGCAAGTTAACTCTTCGGTTCTAGTAGGAGTAGTTGTTATGCTTTCGATTTTGTCGAGTTTCGAAGCACAACTTCAACAAGGGTTTTATAGTTATTCGTGTCCCTCAGCTGAAAGCATTGTGAGAGAAGAAGTTAAAAGAGCGTTTGCGATTAACAAGGGAATTGCGCCTGGTCTTGTTAGAATGCATTTTCACGACTGCTTTATTAGAGTAAGTCGATATTTTTTTTGAAACTTAATTCGTTGTCGCATTTTATGCATTTAATTTACTACGGAGTAATGGAGTATCTCTTATTGAAACAAAGTTGTAAATGTGTTTTATGTAGGGCTGTGACGGGTCAGTTCTCATTGATTCAACCGCCAACAACACGGCCGAGAAAGATTCACCTGCAAACAACCCAAGTCTACGAGGATTTGAAGTGATTGACAGTGCAAAGAAAAGAATCGAAGCTAAGTGTAAAAAGACCGTTTCATGTGCTGATATACTAGCGTTCGCAGCAAGAGACAGTGTCAAAATTGTAAGTCAACCGATACGTTGTCACAAGTATTACTCCGTATTAATTATTATATCGGTTTTTCTAGAGTGTTATAATAATATGTGTGTGAAATGTTGTTGTTTTCAGACGCAAGGGTTGTATTACAGTGTTCCAGCGGGTAGAAGAGACGGAAGAATTTCATTAACCGCCGATGCATTCCCAAATCTCCCCGGTCCTCAGTTACCACTTAACATGCTTAATCAGAGTTTCGCTAGCAAAGGGCTGTCCTTCGACGACATGGTCGTCCTTTCAGGTTTATCTCGTCATTTGTTTACCTATTTACTTTTATCAGTCAGATCTTATTAAAATATACCATCTCAACTTTTAAAGAAAAAAGAATATCTAAACGGGTGTATGAAAAACAGGAGCTCATACAATAGGACGATCTCACTGCACATCAATAACACAAGTTAACGACAGACTGTACAACTTCAACGGAACAAACGCGCCTGACCCAAGCTTAGACGCAACGTATGCATCACAGTTGCGACAAGCGTGCCCACAAGGAAGCAATGACACGACCACGGCAGTTCCTATGGATCCCGATACACCATTGGTGACTGACACTAGATACTATGCAAACATTGTGGCGAAAAAGGGCTTGTTCACCTCTGATCAAACTCTCTCAACCGACCCTGCAACACTCGCCACGGTTAAATTGTACGCCAAAAATAAGTTGATTTGGTTAAATAAATTCTCGGAAGCTATGGTGAAGATGGGTAAAATTGGGGTGCTCACGGGTACTAACGGAGAGATCCGTCTGAATTGTCGGGTCATCAATTAGATCAATTTATTTATTAAGTTCTATAATTTGATGTATTGTGTTCAAGTTACTTTTATTAAGCATGTCTTACCAAATTCTGACTAGTCCAAAGTAGGGCAGTTGCTGTAACGGTTACGGAGTAATTGTTATACGAATATTGTTATCGTTCTTTTTGTTCAAATATTACCATGGCTTGGCTTATACAAGTACTTCGTATTCAAAATCGTCCCTTCTTGTACGTATACAACTACATATAGCTATAACCACATCAGTTGTAGTATACACGGAGCATTTGATAAGTCCGTTGTTTGTAGGCAGGCAAAAGATTCAATTCAATTTTTGTCATACACGAGAACGAAATTCACCATGCTCGATGGCTAAATAGATGGTTTAGACAAATTAACCTGACAAAGCAGTATGTATAACCAGACAAAAGAATGATGGTGGTTTCGATTGCAACAGGGATACGAGTAACGAATCTCTTCCGTCCATTTTCTTTCAACTCAACTTCACGACAGAACAGTGAAAATTTCTTGATTTCTTTTTACTTTTCCCTTTCAGATTCTGTCATCCAATCGAAGGATACTACTCTCGACTCACCAGTAATCGCCACAAGAACAACTCCCGTCCTTAAAATGATGGAATCTACTTGAATCCCTAACCGTAATCTCCCTATGTACTATCTTAGATATAATCTTGATTGCAGCATGGCAATCTGCACAAGCCCTCAAGTTTTTCATTACTAAAATTGGGGCACCTTCCGGCGTGCTAATCAACGCAAACGCAATAGCTATGCGTTCGCTGTGGTATTTCAGAGATTCCGCTCTCATTTCTTCGTCCCAATCGTGATGTACACAGCTTGTATCTGGTTTATAACCGTATTCATCCATCATCTTCGACAAATATTCAATTTTCTTCCTGATATCTTCCCATCTCGGATGGTTTTTGTCGTTTGCTGAGAAAACGTGCATCTTATGGTCGATTTCAACCCAACTGTACGCAGGTACCTTCTTGACTCCCCGTTCCCTCATGGCCGTCTTTACTTTTGCTACTTTGTCCCATTGTCCTGAAAATGCGTAGATGTTTGACATGTTAACATAAGGACCACCGTCTGTGATCTCCATATCAAATAGCTTTTCGGACACTTTTTTTGCGAGTTCTAGGTTCTTATGGATTCTGCACGAGTTAAGGATTGACGACAGCATAATCTCATCCGGCACAAAGGGCATTTCAGTCATTAGTTTTTCTGCCTGTTGAAAACGTCCACTTCGACACAAGATATCGACCATGGTAACATAATGTTCTCGCCTAGGCTTCATATGGTATATATCAGTCATGTCATAGAAAAATCTCAACCCTTCCTCAACGAGCCCTCGATGGCTACAAGCTGTAAGAACATTGAGAAAACTCACAGAGTCGGGTTGAAGACCCGACAAAACCATTTCTTTAAATGTTGTGATCGTACCTTCGCCATCTCCGTTTTGAGCATACGCAGATATCATGGCGTTCCAGGAGACGATATTCCTGTTAGGCATCTCGTGAAAAGCCCTAACAGCGTCTTTTATCGAACCACATTTTGCGTACATATCTAACAATGCACTTCCACAGAACACATTGGAGAGAAAACCTGACTTAACTACAGTCGAATGTATCTGTTTTCCGAGAACGACGGTTGCCAGACTTGCTGTCGCCCGTAAGACACTAGCAAACGTCGCCTGATCTGGACTTACATCAGCCCTGCACATCTCAGCGAATACATTCAACCCTTCCTCGTAATAACCCTTCTGCACAAAAGCAGAAATCATCGCTGTCCACGGAACCGTGTCTCTAATAGCAAGAGATTTGAAGACAACGTTTGCTTCTTTAAACCTACCACATTTAGCGTACATATCCATAAGAGCATTCCCTATTTGAAGTTCTGACGAAGATCTCATCATAATACACTGACAATGAATCTGTCTACCGATATCTAAATTAAGTGTGTTAGCTGACATACTCAGCAATGTCGGAAATGGTAAATTATTTTTGCCAAACCCCGTGTTCTGCAATTCTTTGAAAAGGGCGAAAGCTTTCCCGTAACTTCCTTCCCAAGCAAGACCCGAGATGACTATATTATACGAAACACCGTCCACTTCTGGCATTTCAAAAAACAGCCTTTCCGAGTCCCCAACACGATCATGCTTTGAGTAAAAATCCAACAGTGCATTGGCCACAAAAACGTTCCAAACAAAGTTCGTCTTCACGATAAAAGCATGAACCTGCTGACCAAGAACCACATTTCCGAGTCCAACACCAGCTCCAAGAACAGCAGCGAAAGTGAACTCAGACGGACCAAAACCCGACTTCTGCATCCCCAAAAAGAGCTCGACCGCTTCCCTATTCATCCCATCATTCGTGAACCCAGTAATCATGGCGTTATAACTTACGCAGTCCCTCTGCGTCATCTCACTGAACACTCGAATTCCACAATCCAACGACCGACACTTGCAATAACAATCCACCAGAGTATTACACACAGTCCTAGCTGAACCGAAACCCAATTTTACGACATGGGTATGAACCTGAACCATTTCATTCACCATTTTCGCGTCGTTAAACCCTGACAACAATGTAGCAAAAGTAACATGATCAGGCATTATCCCACACTCATACATGTCAACATATAGCTTAAGAGCTTCCACAGGATCATTATCGTCGACGTACCCACCAATCAAAATCGTCCAAGTTACGTTATTTCGAACAACCATGCTATCAAACAACTGTCTTGCAGTAACAACATCACCATGCCTAACATACCCAGAAATCAAAGTGTTAAAAGAGAAGATGTTTCTGCTAGGCATTTCATCGAACAGTTGGTGTGCGCGGGAAAGTTGGCCAGTTTTGAGCAGTTTCTGAATTTGAAAATTGATTCGGGTCGTATTCGGGTCAAAACCCGTTTTAATGATTCGGGCGTCGATGACATTTCCGGTGGTTGATCGTGGTTTGGGTAATTGACGTTGTGTAATTGAGGCCGAAATTTTGTGGAGCGCATTTGACCAATACTTTTGGTTCATATGAATATTACGGAGTACTTGTTTTTTTCAATAACAATAAATCTGTTTTAAGAGATATATATCCGTTTTAAATTTATAACGGCTCAAGTATCGTTCTACTAGACAAATTTCTTTCATTTCTCCCATATACTTTGCTATTTGACCCGTCTTTAACTTAAGATGTATATATCCATTTTAAATGAGAATTTGTGTTTGAATAAAACTCTTGTATATTTTATAAACACGGTTGTTTAGACTGTTGGTAATTTAAAAAAAAAAAAAACGTTGACGCGCAAATTAACTAGTTAATTCGTCTACAAATTCGTTAAATATTACTTGCGTTCTTCCTTTAATATGTGTACAACAAGTTTTTATAGACAACTTTGAATATGTTGAAATAAAATTTGTATTAAAATTTTAGACTTCATGGTTTAGGATTTATGGCGAGTGTTTAAGGGTTATTTAGTGAGGGTTTATGGGATTTATGTTTTTCGGTTTAGATTATTTGAGGTTCAAGATTTAGGGTTTAGGTTTTGTTAGTTTTAAGGCTTTAGGGTTTTTTAGGTTTTAGGGTTTGTTTTAGGGTTTTAAAAAATGTCCTTGAAACGGAATACATGTGGAAACAGCTCTCTATCGCTTTGCCTTAAAGATAAAACGAGGAACGATCAATGCAACAATATGTTTCTAGACGCCTCAAACATTGGTTAGTCATCAGATCTTAGAGAATGTCTTATACAAACTAAATCATCCAACTTATTTCCGTCGACTTTATACAAAGAAACTCCCTCCATTTCCTTGTAGTACTCTTGGGCTTCCTTTTTTAAGCTCTCTAAAGGCATCAACTCCCACTTACTGTAATTCGAATTTTTTCGGACCTCGCTCATGTCGGGAGACCCGGAGATAGGCCCATTGTTGTACTCGGCCCCCTTTTCGCCCCAGAACTTGCAATTTCTGAACTGCCCAACATCGCCAAGCTGTTTTAAGCGTATGGCAGCGCTGTGAGCTCTCTTGATCGTGTCTCGACTTGGTATGTTAGACCAGTCTTCATTCCTTTGAGATCTCATCGGAGAATGTATCCTTATTACCTGTATGGACATGAAGCCACAACCAAACTAGAGTGAACATTGAGATGGAGGGAATTTCGATTTTTAAGACATAGGTCTCGGATCAGACATTATGACGCATAAGACTGGTTGTAGGGTGTCAAATGTAACCTAATTAAGGCTTATAATGTGACCATTTTTAGACCTGTGAAAAGTGATCTCATTTTACCGAATAATAGTCATAATAAGCGTTAAAGTGGTCATGTTTGAGGCACTGAAAAACCGTCTAACACATCAGAAGTTGACAGACCGACACTAGTCTATGCTTAAAGAGAAAGCAAGAAGTATACCCCCAGGCACTCAAGTAGTTGATAGTACGCTCTTCCTTGAAGTGGGTTGTGCCCTTTCTTTGGTTCTGAAAAGTATCTGGTCCTACGAGAACGAGATATACAATCAACTACGTAGATTTTACTATTTCATGGAGTAGATTGTGCAACGACTTCACCACAATGCCTCAAAAGCTCCCATCAATGAGGAGGGAGGTAAGGGGTGGGACGTTCACAGCCTCGCCTCGTGTTGTTAACACTTAGGCTGTCTGTGGATGACCCTTATAAAAATTGAGTCAAAAATCGCACATAATTGACGGCTATTTTAAAAGCTTGATCAATTTAGCTAGCCATTTTATTTATGGGATATTTCCCACGGTACCCCTGAGGTTTGCCACTTTACCCGTGGTACTCCTCTTTTCAAGCTAAAAAACTTTGACTGAGCTTAACTTGTAGCTACGAGTTTAGAAATTGACGATCGTTTTTCCTAAGCCGTACATCTCGTTAAGACAATCAATTTGAACATCAAATTTTTCAGATTCGCAACCCGTGGCTAGTAGATATGGTGTGTCAAAAAAAATTCGACAAAATAACTTTGACCGATCAAACTTCAAACTATATGTTCTGAATATGAAAAATTTTTTATATCAAATCGAAGAGCTCGAAAAGATGATTAATTTGACAAAAAGAGTGGTTGAATTCTGAATTCGTAACTACAAGTTATGGTCTAATAAAATTTGTTTTAGCAAAACAAAAGGTATCACGAGGAAAATTGTAAACCTCAGTGATACCGTGGCAAATATCCCTTCATTTTATTGCATCATAATCTAACACCAGCTATACTGGAACCGTCATAGTAGCAAAATAAATATCTTTAGTTAAGGGATATCCACAACTCACCAAATTTAAAGATGTTCGAATACACACGCGAAATGTCAAGCACGAAAAAATATATAAAAATGAGAGAAAAACTCACCATTCTTTGTAGCCAGGATCGACAGTGAAACCATATATGTCGACAATGTCGCACATTGAAAGTGCTAGTTCTATTGATTTCATTCCAGTCCCTTTAGCCCCTCTTCGCAACACGATTCCCTGGAATAGATAAACGGGATTTGCAATACTCTGCCAAAAGAAATAAAGTTCAAACAATTAGATCTAACCATATTAAAACAGTTAAAAAAAAGTGCACACGTGATATAAAGCAGACTTTTCATTTTCCACTTAAGATCCCGAAATTTCTTGTTCAACCCTATGATGACAAGGGACAGATGTGCGTAGTTTGACATGATGGAGCACGTAATATCTCACAAAGACCAGTACGCAACTTAAAGAGAACTGACGTCCACATCGAGAGAAACAGTTGCCAGTATCCTCACAAATAGAGAAAAGAAGCAGAAAGTCGAGTTTTCAAATACGAGTAAGATGTATGCTTTCCTACCTCTGCTCCATTACTGTAATATTGATAATGGATACTAATATCAAGTCAAATAAATTCAATTCATTGAACATCACCTTTATCATCTCGTTGAAATCTCTGTGTATCACGCTTTTAATGATAAACACTTCTTCAGCTGTAAAAAAAAAAATGGAAGTAGTTAGGCATTATTTCCTATGTCCCAGACAAAATTCCATCTTTATTAAAACCCCACCCTACGAATCTGACCTGCAGATTCTTTTTGCGAATACGGTGACAAGAGTTTTTAAGCTCTCGTCACAAGAGGAGAGGACGAAAAGAATGTAAAGATTGAGAAACATTCGAAGGTGACAAGCGTATGGCATGTATTCCCTAGTCTTAAGCCCACAAGAAGTGTATATTGTGTACAAGCTATAGCTTATCCATATTCTTTATTTGACGAGTCACTTCACCATAAGGCATTAGTGACTAGTGAGTGGACACCAATCAAAAGTACGAATAATAGTTCCAACTTACGTGCCCCTTTGAGAATTTTAATCATATTACGAGCAACGCCTCTTACTCCAAGGCGAAAGGTCCTCTTCATGCCAACATATTTCGCGTATTTCTGCATCGTAACATGAAAGGAAATGATAGAGCCCTTTGATATACTCCCCAAGAGAAAATCGTACATGTGATAGAGTATATATGGAAGACCTTTTGAAACAGAGATGATTAGATAGTTGAATGAGACTAAAAAGGAAAACAGGTCATAAGATGATACAAACGAGATATTGCAATGCAACTGAAAAGGTTTTGAAAAAAAAAAAAAAAAACTCGTTGAAGTAATGAGACAGAAGAAGAATCAAACTGCGTCAACTACAGGGATTTTCTCCCTTCACTGTGCACCCTCTCTATTACAGTAATTTCATGGCTCCCAACATGACTCGCAGCACGTTCAATCACCTTTTATTCATATTTTTTTTTTCTGATCTTTCGATGTCCCCCACAATCTTCGCAACAGACAAGAATCAAAACCAGATATTTCTTCAAGATAAAAGGAAACTGATGGCTATGACAACATGTCTTGAGGCTAATATGTTCATAATTTCTAGAACAGTTGGTGCATTATAATATAAATACCATCGAAATCTAAATGTAGTATGAAATCTGTATTACCTCATTAACTGGAGCCTCGTTGTCGCAGAGCAATCGCATCATGACTGTCAATTTCCTCACCAAACTCGGTTAGTAAAAGATCTCCGGAATTTCCAACAACAGCACATCTCTCAAATTGGCGTGGATGAAAGGGGGGTTTTGCCGGTAAGATTGGACTAAGAAGCTCATCACAAAGAGATTGATTGTAGCATTTCTTAGCTCCCCTGAAACAATATAAGCGAATAAAGAGCGTACATCAATTCAATTCAACATTAACACAACCAAGTTAACTGTTTTTAAGACCACTAGCTCATAAAATCATACAATTGCGCTATCCTTTTTGCTGCATAGTCTAGCCACCCATCTGGACGAACATCAAGATACTCTCGTGTCAATACCGTAGTAACATTACGATACTGCATTAAACAGCACGGTTTCTTGAGTAACATTTTGAGGACCACAATGCATACACCACTAAAGCAGAAGTACAACCTGTTCCCAAAGCAAAATCGCTTCGCAGACATCATATTCATACTCCAACGGTTCCTTTTTCTTAAATTGCTCATTGACCTGGAAAGACAAACCAATTCGCAATACATTGCTTGTAAGATACTTGGATCAGAATTATTTCTAGAAAAACGAAAAAACAGGCACAATATTAGACAAGATGTACCCATGTGCTATTAGTGCCTTCGGGATACTTGAGTTTCAATTTGCAGTGGTCAATAATATCAGCCGTAAGTCCAAGTCCTCTGTTCGCCTACATAGAAATCTCAATATGGTAAGTATTGAAGTAATACAGATGACAGTATGACACGATGAAAGAGAAGAATGTAATGATATATGAAAGCAAACTGATAATGGGACAGTCGACAACTATTTCAAGACGATGACATAAAATAGAAATATGAATTGAAGGACACGAGAAAATTTCAATGTATCTACAGATGAACAACAAAGGGGGAAAACACAAATCAGGCGCAAGGATTTTCAACACACGCCTTAGAGACGGTGTCCTCTACTCATAGATAAACATTAAAGTTGATTCAGCAGTTCACAGCCGCGATACTATTTCTGACTAAAATACGACCATCATCAATGTAATTTTGAAAAGCGCTAAAAGTGGTCACGATATATTCAATAATAAATGGAATCAGACCACACATTGCTGAACACTGCTTTGAAACTGAGACAATACTTGAACCTCCAACCTACTAGAAACAACAACTTTTGATCCACCTACAAAAAACCCAGAAAAATTAAGCAGAAAAATCAAATCTTTAAAGAAAGAAAAGAGAAGTGAGAGAGTAAAAAAGAAGGAAACCAGTAGTAAAGATGGAAGATTGAATGAAGAAGACAAAGAGGCAAAAACAAACAAGCACGCATACAAGATGCATGATTGAATTCTTGTGCTTGTGATTTTGAATTTCGCCTCTCATTGTTTACGATAATATGTCGACTGCGTTTAGCAATTGCCTGATAGATTTCTTTTCTGGAAATAATTGGTTCGATTGCATTTGGGGTTGTGTTAAATTGTGAAATTAAACTCCATTCATCATTGAATTGCCTCTGCAGTGGAGAAATTATGTTGGGTTAAACACATAAATCCACGGGCTAATGTCCTTAGCCACGGGACTTTGCTTTTAAATGGAGTATGGACCCACAAACTTTTTTTGGTTTCACGTGAGAATTAGAGTGGAAGAGGAGATTTTTGCCTTGGATTTATCAATACTTTTTTTCGGTTGGATTTATCAAATTATGAAACAACACAATGGTTATGAGTGATGATGAGTGATGAGTGATGAGTGATGAGTGATGAGTGATGAGTGATGAGTTAGAATACGTATTCTTTGGACTTTTAGAATGAATCAATCGAATTGAATCGAATCGAATCGAAGTTCAATTAAATAATATAGTTACGCCGAATCGAAGCGAATGGAATCGAATCGAATCGAATGGAATGAATCGAATCGAATCGGCGAAGTGAGATGAATCAGATCGAAATGCCTAAAAATAAGCTCAGGTCCTTACTCCGTATGAGTTTTGGGTGATGACTCTGATGAATATAGTTACGACTTGCGAGTAGGTCTGATAAAACAAATTCGATTGATCCGATAAAGTTGACCCGATAAATAGAACTTGAAGTTGACCCGAAACTCAAAATGACCCAACCCGATCCAGACCCGACCTGCAATGCCTTGACCCAACATTGACCCGATACAAAATATTGTTTGTGACTTTAAACGGCTTAAAAATAACTTTATTTGATATCGTGTAATCAGTTAACACCAATTATATACGTAAAAACCTTTAAAACTAACAGTTTGACAAAAAAACATCTTTTTTTACGTAACCAAAATTTTGTATTTTGAGCCAAAAGGGACCCAGCCCAAATTGACCCGATAACAATCGACCCGGAATAGACCCAAAACCCGAAATGACCCGACCCAACCCAAAGTGAACCAACCCAGACCTGACTCGATTGACCCGTTTGCCAGGTTTATCTACGAGTACTTTATAACGAAAATAATTTATTTTTTTTTAACATGAAAATGAAATTATTTTTGGCTAGTACTTACAAACCTCACCCCACTGGCCACTACCGCTCGTTGTACCAACCCCAACCCCAACCCCAACCCCAACCCCACCTAATCATAATTCCTAAATTAAACTAAACTTATAAACCATCTCAATACGGAGTATAAACTAACCCACCACCCGACCACTCGAATAAAATCCGCATGTGTAAAATCAATACCCGTCACAAATTAGTGTGGTAGGATTTCCGGGAAAATAAAAATAAAAATAAAAATACAGTACGAGCAGTTTGGTAGAATCACAGATTCACTTGCAAATAGTGTGACTGAGTGTGTCCTTCCAAAAAAAACGCCATGCATTGCCATTAATCGCTCAAATCAACCCCAAAATTTCGTCAAAAACAATTAATATCAAATACACAGAAGCATCATAAATTCAGTCAATATCAATTTTGACCCAAAAAATTAATCAGGTTAATTTGAAGAATTCGTTGTAAAAATCCCAGCTTTTTGTTGCATTCAACTTTGTCTTCCCTGTAAGTCAATTTTGTATCTTTATCAAGTAATTAAATCCATCATTTTTAATTTTAGATTATTTTGGTTGGTACCCAGTTTCCATATAATGAGAGAGAATAATTTCTTGTGAATGAAAAATTAGAATGTAATTAGCAAGAAAAAAAATCAAAATTAATGAATGAATGAATGAATGAATGAATGAATGAATGAATGGAAAAGATGAAGACTTTATTTGGCATTGTATGATTTTATTATCTGGGATGTTAATTGTCATATAATTGAAGAAACCCTTTTGTTGCTGGGTTGAATTTGATGCTCAATTTTGAAATTTAGGTTGAATTTTAGAGTTTGTGTAAATTAGATGCATTGTTTTCTGGGATTTTTATGTTTTGTGTGATATCTATGATGAAATATGATCTGCAGTTGAAGCAATAAGATATGATTTTTGTTGGAAGATCTAACTATTTAACCTGTTCTATACTTAAAACGGGTAGTCCGTTTTATGAGAGACTAACTCTGGACAGAAAACCTATGTGACTCAAACTCGACGGTAGGGGTTGGAATGTTGGACATAGCTGTTTTGTGAAAATGTTCAGATTTTGTAGTCTAAAATTAAGAGTTGAGGTGTCGGTTGTATAATGTTGGACACGCGTATTAGTTGACCATCTCAACTAAAATCTTAAAGGTGACGGTTGAGGTTTGGTAACAGGTTCATATACCTTAATAACGCTGAGTGGTGCTAAAGTGATGTGTCGGGGTAACATAGAATTGAGCGGATGCTCCTTTATATGCGCGGTTGACAGCTCCTGTGTAGTACTACTAAACCGATTTGGAATTGGTCCCTTTTTTGTCGGTTGAGGATGCGGGGTTTACGTCCTCTCAGCAGAGTTTAATTGATTAAAATGGCCTTACTTGAGTTATTGCATTGACTATAATGACCTATTCTCTTCGTTTTGATTTGTGTGTAATCTGTTTGAAGTGAAGAAATTTGTGAAGTTTTGTGGTTTTGAGGTACTTCGTATCATGAAGTATTTTGAAGTTTTGTGAAGTCGTCTGAAATGTTTGATAAATTAAGAAAAAATAAGATGAGGAAAATAGGTCCTAACTCCTAAGTCTGCCAACTGTTAGGGAGGTTTTGAATACTCCTTAATGTTTACACGAAGATACTGGAACCAGTAACTGTGAAGGTGCTTCACAATTATTCCTGGTCGTCAATAATAGTGAGACTGCCGTTGTTGTGTGGGAAAATGCTAAGTAGATTTGACGGATTTGTGTAGGATACTTGTAAACATATCAAGATAATGGATGCAACGAAATTTCCAGCTTTCGAGAAAGTAGAATCTGCAAAGAGAATGGTAGCCAATAACGACTATGTGGGAGCAAGATCCAAATTGCTCGAAGCTCATTACCAATATCCTTCTCTCAGCAATGTTCCTAAAATGATAACTGCATGCAACGTATTATGCGCAGCAGAATTGACTTTTTCAGATAATGAATACGATTGGTACTGGGTTCTTCAGCTTAGTCCCGTGGCTTCCATTTCTCAAATAAAATCGCAGTACAAGAAACTAGTTACGGTTTTAGAGGGGACTAAAGAAGAATTTCCAGCAGCTGTCACTGCTTTGAAGTTAGTCCATAGCGCTTTTTTCGTTCTTTCAAACCCGCCTAAACGACTGGTGTTTGATTCACAGAGACTGACTAGCTGGCGTGATTTTGAACCTATCGTTTCTCCTGTTAGTTCTGTTGATAATGCAGGGTCTCATAGTGGCAAGAGTTTGGCCCAAGAACAAGATAACCTCGGTTGTGAGACTTCATTTTCGAGAGAAGTTGATGCCACAAATGTAAAAGGCGTAGGTGACAAAACTTCGGAGCTCAACGAACCTGATGAGCCTGGTAAGCTACCACAAGAAGGGGAAGCTCAGGAAGTGGTGGATGCCTGTTCGCCAAACGATGGCGTTTGCTCTAAAGAAGTCAATTCAGTTTCGTTCTCTATGAAACCAGTGCTTAATGATGAAGGTCCGACTCCAGATAACACTCTTGCATTCCCCACGGGAAAGGAATTGCCGCTTTTGAGCAGCTCATCACGACATGAGGATGAAAGCGTCTACGATGTAGGAGGCAATGGTAAGGCTAAAAATTTTGAAGTCGGCCAAATTTGGGCTGCATGCGACGATGAAAACTTGCCTCGGAGATACGCTCGCATAAATTCCATTTCAGCTTCGCCCTTCGAATTAGTTGTTACTTGGCTGCAACCTGTGCCCGAGACCGAGAATGAAGAGAAATGGTGTGAAGCTGGGTTACCTGTTGTTTGCGGATTGTTTAATTTGCATGGTGATGAGGAGTCAGTGTTTGACTGTTCAATTTTCTCCTTTTGGGTATCTTATACAGCCAATCCGACATACGATGAGTTTCGTATTCACCCACAAGAAGAAGAGATATGGGCAATTTATAAGGACTGGAGACCGTTTGATTGGTTCGACGATCCTGAATCTAGAAAACGGTGTAGCCTTCAGATCATACGAGTCCTATATATCAAGGAAGAGGAGTGTGTTCTCTTTGTAGAACCAGTTAAATTGGATGAATCGCAAAGCATATGTACGACGGAGATTGAAGAACGTCAAGAAAGCTTTGAAATCCCTATGAGTTGTATGTATCAATTTTCCCACCGTCTTTCATCGTATGAATCTAAAGACGTAGAAATGGATCCCGCTTTGTGTTCCAACCTCTCAACTGCTCCATGCTTCCAGTCGCTCCCTTCATTACCAGTTTCGGCGGGAAGCTCACTAAAAGCGGAATGGACAGCAGGAGATTTCACACCTGGTCAAGTATGGGCCATTTATGATGGTCCCGACCAAATGCCAAGGCGTTACGTAGTTATAAACAGTTTGTTGTCTCAGAGAATAGTTAGTGTCAACGTGTTAGAACCTCATCCCATGCGCGAAGAGGAGATTTATTGGGTTGAAGAGAACTTGGCTCTTGGTTGTGGAGTTTTTCGAGTTGGTGCAATGCTTCCGCCTTTGCAAATGAGCAAGTTTTCTCATTTGGTCAACTGTGACCGAAGTACAAGGCAGTCGTTTTATCGCATTTACCCTAGAAAAGGAGAGGTGTGGGCGATGTACAGAAACTGGCATACGAAATGGAAGAAACACGACTTTGATCGTTCACACTGTCGAATTGTTCAGATCACGTCAGATTTCTGTGAGCAGTCGGGTGTACAAGTCGCTAGCCTAGAACCAGTTCCTGGCTATAAAACCTTCTTCCAGAAGCAAATGTGTGATGGATTTGCCTTGAATAGAGCAGTTCGAAGGGCGGAGATGCTTAGTTTTTCACACCGTGTTGAGGCGTTTGTTGTTCCAGGTATCCAAGCGCATGGAATCCCGGAGTGTTCTTGGCACCTAGAGCCTGACGCACTTCCTCTAATTCTTTCCAACTGAACCTGAACAACTGAAAACGATGGAAAGTTAAGCGTACATCTCCGCACTGGGATCCTCAGGTTTGTTCCGGCCTCACAAAGCCATATATGTTGACGTTCCATGTCTAATTATCCGTTGTGAAAGTAATTAGAGTAAACACTGATGGTAGTCTAATTGACCTGTAGAATCGAAGTGTATCCTCAGTCCTTGTAGATTCAGTCGGACATAAGTCGTGATTCATATGTTAGGTAGCCTTCCACCACATATGTTGGTGGTATTGATTTGACGCCCACTCGACTTGGGTTATCAACAGAACTTTTCTATGACCTGTATGATGGGTATTCCCTTGTCCAAGCAGACTGTCCTGCTTGATACGTTACTACTCTTCGTCATTATACTATATGGGTCGACAACAAAATTCGTACGCAGATCATCTGAAACCGTCTATAATTTGTGCTAAATTAGTACTCACTAGTAGTATAGTACCCAGTATCTTAATTTGTAGTGTACGTTTAAGCACATTACTACCAATTGCATCCAATTATTTCTGATAAACTCGATGAAACATCATCGTACAAATGTTAGGATAGACAACCGTAATTAATCATAAACCGATCAGGTGGGCAATTTATTAGCCTACAACAGGATCCAAGTACTCACTCAATGCATAGTACGGAAGTATGGAGTATATTCTTTCGTAAAATACATGTCACCGGCGAAAGATAAGGAGCTGAAAAACTCCACCAAATCCACGCGAGAAGCGCCACAAGAAAAGGCAAAGAAAGAAAGCAAACAAAACAAGAAAACTAAGAATTAGGATCAAATGAGTCTGCCGACTCAGGTTGAAATTCGGTGTTGGTTTGTGGTATTTCAATTACAAAAAACTGTATTGAAGTTACTTGTGAGTTGTGTCCCTGACTCCGCGGACTCATATCAAACCACAACAACAAAAAGCTTCCAGATGAAGAAGGTATGATACGGAGTAACATCGTTTTTGTAACGATTTCACAAATCTACTCGCCGAATTCCATATACTTCATACATGACACAACTTCACACCCTTGAAAAAGGGGAAGCGAAATCCACCATCAAACGTCAAAATTCACTCCATAACATTAACAAACTGAGAAACACTCTATCTAAGCTCAGTCAGTCTTTGCATACACCGCCATACATTCAGGAAGCTAGCTCCGATTTTGTTCACCGCTACACGTGCATCGAGCCCTAATCATAGTACTCAAGCACCGAACATTTGAATATACTCCAATTCAACTAAGAATGTCCGAATCTCCATGGGGCCAAGTTCTACCACCAAATCTGTAGGGTTCACGGCTCCTCCTCTCGACTCTTGCGTCTTTTTGTCGTAAGAGCCTTCTACTCTCCACTTTAACCTCTTCTTCTCCATTTCTGCTCTTTCTTGATTTGCAGATAGATTCATCTCCGTGACTTTCTTGATCTGGGAAACAAACACGGATTTATTCTATCAGGAACTTCTACACAGGAAATGAGTAAGCTTGTAAGACGGTTTCTTTTACCTTCTTGTTTGGGAAGAGCTTCTTGAGCTCTACGTTTGCCATCACCGACAAGTCTTTGTCTTCTTCAATCTTTGCATATTCAAAAGTGCATAGGTTAGCAAGAAGAAAGAAACAAAATCTACGAGCACAGAAACCAAACAAGCTAGAGAAGCAGTGATTGCAGTCTAAACAATACACTTGCAACTAAAATTATTCTCTTAGGGACTGTCCGTAACTGTATATCAGTTCGTGAATATTGTGACAATTGACAAAGTTCTCTTGTCTTAAAACTGATTCATGACAAGTCCAACGCTTTGATATGTACCGGTACACGACGCTTGTACAGTCGTACCCTAGTCTCGGACTCAGAGATGGGTAGTAAGACGTTAATATCTTATTCATCAATGCCAGTTTCGACATATTACCACATTCATCAGCGCAATCACTCTTTTTCAGCTGTCTCAATCATCTTTTTGGGTAAAACTACTGAAACCAAAATTTAAACGATAATACGTTAAGGCAAGTCTTGTTTCACAGAAAATGCATAATTTTCAATAAAAGAGATTGACTAGACATCCATATGACAGTCCGTTGGATAACACTTTAGATGCAACTCTGCAAGAGCAAGCTTCCTTTTGTTTTCCATGAGGCACAACTACTAAAATTAATATTTGTTGTCAACATGCTTCTAAATCACCACTTTTACACATTCAATCCAAAACTAAACAAAGAGTATAAGCTTAAAACCTCGTAAAGATGAGCCAATCGCAGCAGTACTTTCGCATTGTCCAGCTCCTGAAAAGTATTTCAAAAATATTACAATGATGCTAATGACACAGCAAATTTACAGCATCAGCAAAATAAATAAGTACGATTTTGAAATTTTTCTTCAGGAAGATATTCCGTACTTGCCTCAAGAGTAATTATAGCAACATTATCAGGAAGACTGTACGAAGCAGCGATTCCTGAGAACACTGGTACATGCGAATTTATCCAGTCATCTTCGTCCTACAAATCAAGAAAAACAGATATTACATTGACTAATAAAATTGCTTTTGCAGTACTTTAGAGAATTGCGGTGCGTTGATTGTTTCATTACCTGCTCTGCAAAAGCTAAGATAAGGGGGGAGTAAATCTCCTGTCCAACAGTACGGCGCCATCTGGCCCCCTCACCAGTAACGTCAACTCTGACGTAGTATTTTCCTTTAACCTGAAGAAGGAAAATCCAAGGCTCAAGAAGTGGAGTAAGATATGTAGTTTGAAACCTGCGAGAAAAAACGAAATAAAATCCTCGACAGAAGGTGGATGGATAGAAAGATATCTTTGTGCTAAGTTGTGTACTTTTGGCATGCACCAAAGTTTCAGGGGTATGTTCGTTATGGTGCAAAGTCGTGAATGATTAACGAAAGCTCCAGGAAACATAAAAAGATAGATTGAGCCCTGTTGCTGAGAGGTCATGTGATTTAACCAATCACATATGCTTCACTAAACAGCAACCAGGATCATTCACACATATGACATAAGACACAGTCATTTGAAACTTGGCACGACGCAATTGGAGACCAAAAATGTATAAATTGAAATTTCCACCGACAATCCAACACAATGCAGTATGGCTTACCATCAAACCTTTACACTCATCATGGCTGCAGACTGTTTCATTTAGAACCTCACCAACACCTCTAGCATCGTCATGGAGAAGCCTCCTGTTATGCAAGAGTTTTGTTGCAATGATATTTGTCACAAGATATACCAGATTACCAGATATTGCATAAATCAATGTGACCAAGCTGTGAAAATAAATATACAGTAAACAGAGAGAATACCTGTGAAGCATTAATTCCACTTCCCCATCCGTTATGCTGGACGCCCCAACTGCACGATCGACCAACACCGAGAGTTCTGTCTTCTCGTCTTTGATATAAATTGCAAGATTTGTCTGTAAGAGAAATACTGAGTGCCCATGAATCCACGATATCTTCTATTGCTTAAATCAAAGCTTACATAGCAGTAAAATTACACGCACTGATTATCGACATCATAAGATGATCTTCAACTCATCCACCTAAAGTATCAATGAAATGATTTCCAATGCAAGATAGCATAGAGCATGAAGCGCGCAGAGAAACCGAATTATACGAAGGGAGGTGAGAGTATCGATTCAAATTTAGGGAATAAAGAAAAAGACGAGCATAAAAAAAATCAAATTACCGGATAATAATTTCCCGCAATAGGTTGGGTGACCTCTAGGTTCCAATCTTCTCTGTAATCTCGAATCTGCAGAATCCATTCAAATAATTAGCTTATTAGCCAGCTTCACGATATATGATCCCCCTCGACCTCTATTCATTGGAATAATAGAATATATCTTGGCATACTTAATGCCGTTAATGGAATTGCTCCATTTCTAAATCCCGAAATTGTCTCTTTTACCCTTACTAGTTACAAGCAAAGTATGCAATAGCCAAATATCAACTTACTCTTTTAATGAAATCGCGTCCGTTAGAATCTGTGTAGAAAGTTCTATTCGTCTTCATAGGTGTCTTGATCTGGGTGACCACTTCTTTGCCAACTCCGTCATCAACAGGTATAGGTCCAATCTAACAGCATATACATTTAAGGAACTATGCGAATACATAAAGTTCATGCGTAAATAAAGGTATGACACGATGAACTGACCATAAACTCTACTTCAGCATGCTCCTTTCCTTTGTATACCCTGGTTACCTGCAGATAATATATGCATGGGTGAAAGATGAACTCATGAGATTTGAGATCACAAGACCCAGGATATGGACCGCAAATGTTAAATAATACTGTAGTTTTAACATGGCTATCTTAACCAGCAAAAATTTCTACAATAGCTAGAAATAAGCAAGAGGTGAAGAAATGGGAACGTAATACACGATGCAAGCAGACAGTTCAACACGGAGATATTGGCCATGAATAAATGTTTTACATCAAATCGTCTTTTTTTTTTTTTAGTTTGTACTTTGCTACGAAGCAAAGGCCAATTACAGAATTCCCAATGTCTCATTTTATTAGTTTGTACTTTGTTTTGACGATAACAAGATGCTGCAGTGCACTACACACTAGAATGGTGGAGCAATAATATATATTAAATCTAATGGCGCAAGAAGAGTGATGCAAATATTACGTATTACGATGAGCTTTAAATGTTAAACTGACTTTTTATCTGAACATCATTTAGTTTCACTGGTTCATATGTAAGCACCTGATGTATCCATGATGTCAGCTGCTGATGAACCTCGTCAAATAGTGATCCTCTCATAACAGTCAAGGAAGCCTGTTAAAAAAAAAAAAAAAAGTAGTTAAAGAGTTAGATTTAAAAGCCACGGTGGAACCAGGTTACAGAAAGTCGACTATAGAACAGACATACATCTCCTTCAGGCTCGATGGAAAATGAGCCATTTGGACGGAAAACGTAGGCTCCTGAGGCCTGCATGAAAACCACCAAACAAAGTAAGCCCACAAAATAGATAGAGATCAGAAGTGATCGAGTACCAAGTTCACAAAGAGCAAATGACAAGAACTATGAAAGGAAGATTGGTGACCATATACCAACACGAGTCATTACCTGAGAATCTGTATCTGTCCCACTGAATCCATGGTAACCACTATAAGATTGCTCAGCAAGCACATCAACCTTCACCAATAAAGTCCAAGACAAAGATTGTCAGTTGTGTAATGCTCTTGTGAGTCCAAGGCTTCCAAAAGTGAGTATAAGTCTACGAACTTTAAGATCATCTCTTCGTATTTAATCTATGTTACTCGGAGTTGGCTAGAAGTGCCAGACACGACATGGTATCAGAGGGTCGCACACAGTCATTTTGTGAAACAGTTCCAAAGTTTTTGGTAGTGTCTAAACACAACTCACCAAGTTTCTCTTATTTATATACCGAGTAATTGTCCCTTTGTTGACAGAATACAGCAACTTCAAATTCCCTTGTCCAACCTCTAAAGTATCGTTGGCATTTCCATCTACGGTAAATACTGATGAGACAGCTGACCTAGCCCCTAAAAGTCAAAATATTCACAGAAGTGAGTACAATTCTTTTAGCCATACGCTAATCAACTATGCAGCTAAAGTTGACGCAAAAACTCCATATTAAAGAAAACCACTAACCTGCTCGAGAAGCTGAAACAATATAGGTGCTGTAACCAAGGGGTGGTACCGATACTTGAAAAGCAAGCCAATACTTGACGACACCCTCTGATGGCTTACCAAGATAAGCTTTCGAATGAAAATTTCTGATATTCAGTGAGGCATTGGTTATAGGCACCAGCTGCGATTCTACTTCTTTCCCGTTAGAATCCCGTACTAAAACTTTGTCAACATCTACCTGTGCAACAATGTTTCTGAAATCAATTTAACTATTGGAAAAGAAAATAATGCAAGTAATTTATCCACATGATGATTTGACTGCTTTTATCACAACCTTTAAGCAATGACTCTAAAGTTCACACAAATAGTTAATAAAAGAATCTGAAAAAAATTATCTTGAGATGCTAAAGCGCATAGTTTTTGAAGGCTAACAAGGACAAGAGAGCACTAACTGGGATTCGTATCACTTCGTCTCTGTTCCACCCAAGAGAGTTGTAAACAACAACTACCTAGAATAAGAAACATGTCATACAGTAAGGCAAAGACAATAGTATGTTTGATAATATGTGAAAGTTTCATAAAAACGAGATCAATTACCAAGCTCTTTCCCTTTGAGAAGATTGTTTCTGATGGTGGGCAATAGCTTATATTGATAAGAGGGCACTGCAAACAAACCACCTAACCATATTAGAAAAAATTTCACTCATGTAAATATTTGCTAAAAAAGGAGAAAAAAACTATAGCAGTAGTTTCGTAGGATGCAGCTATCTTGAGTATTGCAAATAGATTTTATGTATCTGTTCAGTTGATTTTTATTCTGGATTGCAATGACAGAGCAAAAGTGGAGAGCGTATTTTGAGTCCTCAAGTTGTTCTAAACGTTATAAACAGTCAGTCAGATCACAGATTGACATTAAAGTGGATAGCATATTGCCTGCTGAAAGCTGGTCTGTGATTTTCCATCCTTGCTCGTTAAAGAAGAAAGAGAAGCCAAAACTAATTTCTCAGCCTGCAGTTAGCAACGAACATAGCTAGTTACTTTATAATTCCGCTTTTCTGAATTCCAAATCTACATAGATGCCAATAGCATACAAAAAGGTACCTCTAAATAGCCCGCATGCAACCGCAACGTGTAGTCATCAGCTACATGCTGTCTTTCTGTACCACTAACTGCATCATGATGTTGAGCGATTCCCAAAGCCGCGGCCAATGTTTCTGTTGCAGAAACTGACTCATTCCTTCCTACAAGAAATTCCAATTGCCTTGCTGCCTGACAGCCAATGAAATAAGACGAAAAAGATTACACCTGTAATGTTAGACAATTAGCACTTCAAAAGACAACAAAGCATAAATATCGATTACCATGTAATAACTACTCATCAGTCTGACATAACCCTTAAAAGCGGGCCTACTTGTGAAGTACCCCGTCCAGTATGCATTTGCACGATCTGCATAGCTGAAGGACGACATAAATAGCATTGGAACACACTTTGGTGATTACGATGAACATTTAGTCACCTCAACCCTAAAACACAAAGAATCTCACGGGAAAAAATCATCGGTTTTGACAGGCCATAGCTCATCTGCAGCATGTTTCGCATCTGTGTACATTGAAGGCGTTGAATATAAAGCATTTACACGACCATCCTATATCAAAGGTCAATGTTACGCAAGATTAAGAGAGGGCAAAAACACAGATTCTTGAATTAACGGTTTGAGCAGTTAACGTATAAGAACAGTTCTTAATGTTGACCATGAAGTTTATACCAAATTAACATAATGAATCAGCTTGTCCATCTGCCTGAACCATGAATTGGCATACTGATATCGGAAATCCTCACCCATGGTCCACATTATATGATTTGTTCTCGTTATGTTTGCCTGCAGGAGATATAACGGAAATTATAGGCTCTATCTACTTAGTGAAGTACTCCCATTAGTCCCATATTACCTAGAGGTCCAGAAAATACAACATGCACAAAACAAAATGATTTTCAAAAAACTTCTGCCCAGTACCACAAAATACAAGACACTACGGCAACCACAAAAGCTGGCCATCGTTTACAAAAGGTCCTACTGACTGATCTAAATGCTAAAGATCAACAAACGCAATTAGTGACAGAGACAAAATGAATCATGAAAGCAGTTATCCAAATATGATATATTACTACCCTTCACACCGATTGATTTAAGGGGCTGGATTTGGTCAGCTAGTCCTTCAACCGAAGTTACCATACCAGCAAAAATTCATCCATTAAAGTTCTACAAACTCTAGCGATCAACGAGAGCAGGTTTGGTCACAACATAGTGTTTCGTGAATGTATAGGATTATATGAAGCCAGGAGGTGAGTGTTTTGTCAAGTCTTGCATAAAACCGTCTCACGCATGCGACGAAGTTCTTACGATTAAGATGTGACTATTTTAATGCTAAAAGTGACCATTTTAACGCTAAATGTGACCACTTTAAAGCCTCATAAAATGGTCACTTTAAATGTTAAAATAGCCACTTTAAATATTAAAGTAGACACATTTTAGTTGCAAATATCCCGTCGCACGCGTGAGACGGTTTTATGTGAGTATTTGTATTTTGCAAATTGCTTTGAGTACTCCCATGATAAATTGTTGTGTCTCACATAACGTAAAGTGTTGACCTTTTTTAGAGCTCGGGGGAAACTGAGTCCTTTGCAATGGATGGAGTGTTTTCCAGCCAAATGTTACCCTCCTAATTCTTCCGTCATAATGAATAGTTAGAAACTAATGAAGAATAGGCATAACTAAGGCCATTTCACCAGCTCAGAATAATTACTAGAGCCCTTAATTTAAAATCTTTAAATAGCTAAACAGACATTTACAAACGGAATGTCGACTTTGCATCAATAAGGACTAAGTAACATTGCATTGTCATTTTGTGAAGAGATAAATAGCAACACAACAAAACATAAAAGTTTAGCGACAGCATAAGAAAATACGAAATCAATGAAAAGTAACATATTGAATAACACTTAAAATCACGCCTGCACAGTCTAACCTGTGCTATTGCAGCAGCTACGAAGTCGTTCACTCGTTCTTGAACATTATAGCCAAATAAAAAAGGATCGTCCTAACCAAAAAAAAAAAAAAAAAAAAGATACAGGATGAAATTTTTCAAAACGCTTCATGTTCTACAACTACTGTGTGATAATTGTAAATAAGTACAAAACTAAAAAGGAAAGGACACAAACCTGAACAGGGGAGGACACATCATTTATTTCAAATTGGAATCCAACAGGGGGGTCATAATGTACAGGAAATATACCGGTAAAGATCTGCAATTAAGTTAGCCACCTCTTAGCTAGGATACAAAACTGCTCGAAGAAGGGATACCAAGCCGTACAAGTGGTGCGTAAATAATTTAACAAATAAAGGAAGAGGGAAAACCGGCAAAATCCTCATTCATCATGAAAACCACACAGCAATAGCAAACACCAAAAAATTTGAATGTTTTTCGTCACTTGCCTGTGAGGTCGAACCAAGTGATTTAGAACCACGCCACACCACCTCAAGTGTCTTCTCCTCTTTACGTTTTGCCCTGTCTTGATAATCGATTCGAGCAAAGTACAGTGAATCAAATCCTAGCTGCAATATGGAATCAAATAATTAAACTAAAACTAAACCAATACTCCGTATCATTTTATTTTCATAACATTTATCATTTCATCTATGTAATACTCCGTATTCACTATCCTGACATTGATCAATGAACCTCAACGGAGTTGTGAGAGAACATCATCTATAAAAGTTTCAAAAGTTAAAAGACATTTTTACTAGAACATTGAGATGTTAGATGACCCCATACACACCGTCAGCTTCATAAATTAAAAGCTCAAGCTCCTAACTTTTGTCACCAGGACTTATAGGAACATGGCTGAAGACAAATACGACATCTGATTGAAAATTATCATTCAAACGTAGCAATCAGAAAAATTATCCAGATAACCATGCATGCTGCATCATCTTCCTACTAACTGATACCTAACGACGAACTTCATTCTGAGATGTCATATTCAAGCTGAAGAACTTCATTACTCAGTCACAGACTCACAGAGCAGATATGATACCCAGGAATCACAGGTAAAACACTACATAATTTCGCATGAGCAGAAGATTCTGCTGGTAGCTGACTCAAACATAAGAAAAAAATTGGAAGAGATATTTAGCTAATACCTCCGCACCAAGCAAATACGCTTGAACAGCAGAATGTCCAAATGGATCAATCTGCCACCCGACACGAGGCGTCTGATCAAATTCGTCCTTGATGAACCGATGCCCCAAAGTTGTCTGATCAATGAGGTCGATGTAATGTGGCGTTGCCTCATCATGCATGCACCATCCTCCATTTCTACATCAAATTAAAACTAGTGAGAAACAGTTCATGGCATCAATTAACAGCTCTACCCAACTTAAGAGCAACAAATAAATTACGACTACACCTAACTCCTAAACTAGAACTTAAACTGTCAACAAATAACTAGCCAAAATTACTGCAAAAATAGATATTAGTTGTGGAGGTTCATACATAAATTCAAGTTGACCCGAGCTAACCAACTCCTTGACCTTAGCCTTAAGCTTTGGACTTTGCTGTCTCCACCACCGCTTGAAAAATGCCTATGCAACGAGGACACAATAAACAAAAAACTTGTAAATCATGACTTCAACTGGCCATTATCTCGAAAATCCATACGGTGGTGAAGCAAGAAATCAAATAATAAGAAACAAAAACAAGGGTTTTGAGATTCTTGCCATTTCAACATAGATAAACTTGCGATTCTCATCTTCCAGCAAAGCTGAAATGACCGAATCCAGCACGTTTTGCACGCAGGCCCCCTGCCACAGCACACCACGTGATGTCTCACCACATGAGCAGATATAAAAAGTAGTTTTGAATGCCTTAGATATCAAATACGCCATTAACATTCTACTTTGATTACCAAAAATTACTGAAACATACAAGGCCACGAAACTACTTTAAACATATACAGTATATTGATAGTTTCTGGTTCTATCAAAACATTTATACCCATCATCAATAGAAACAGCAATATAATGCAACTTTAAAAAAATCGCAAACATGCAAAGTTGCAAACATCATACATAGACCAAAAAGTGAACTGTATTAGATTAAACTCATCTAAAACCATTACTAAGTACCAAAATTTCCAAACTTGGAAACATAGATAAACAAAATGTCAAGAAAAACCATCAATTTTATGCTAATTGAGTCATCTCCAAATTCAAAACATAATCATTTCCAAAAACCAACAACAACAAAAACACAAAACCCGAAATCCGAAACAAAAATCAAGAATAAAGAAGAAGAAGAGGAGAAAGAAAGAAACCCTGATAGAATTATTGGCACCAACATAATACTGATCAACAGTCTTCAACCAACCAACATCATCATGAGTATGAGGCACCAAATGAACATTAATTTTCCCAGAAACCAATTTCCCAGAAGTATTATACTCTATATAATCTGATGTTACACCCCATAACATCATCAACAACAACAAAAATCCCACCAAAATTTGTGACACCATTGTAGTAGAACTGCACATGACTTGTACAGAAGATCAGACTAATTTTTGTGATTGAATGTTTTGTTTTTGATGACTTGAGTTAAGATTGAAATTCTGGGTTGTTGTTGTTGTAATTTGTTCAGGTGAAGTAGTGAGTGATGCTTCTGCAGCAAGGGAAAATGATAGTGTTGGTTTTGTGAGTTGAAGTGGACTCTGCAGTTAGGGCCTGGAGGTACAAAACATCGCCGCAAATATTAAATATCGCCACGCATTTATTACGGTTTTGCCCTTGCTTAAATAATGGTTAAAAATTGGAAATTTACTTTTTTACCCAAAAATTAAAAAATTTACTGATTTACCCAAAAAATGTCAAATTTACTAATTTACCAAACTTATATTTTAAACTCGGTAAATTTTTAAAAAACTAAAAAAAATGTCGTTCACGGGTGACGGTGAAAACGATTATGGTGAAGATTTTGGGAGCGATGAAGTGTTAGATGATAACGGTTTTGGAAATGATAGGTTTTTGGTAAGTTTTATACTTCGTATTTAATTGAAACTCGAGTCGAAATTTACGTTTTATGTCGAAAATAGATTGAAAATCCGAAATTTAAGTTTACTCGTGAATTATAGTCGAATGGGTGTTGGTTGTATTGAAAATTTAATTCGAATGGCCCCTGTTTCATTCGAGATTTTGCTTCGAATGTAGCCTGTGTCATTCGCAAATTTGGGTCGAATGGAACCTTGTTCATTCGAGAAATGAAGTCGAATGGGCCCCTTTACTATGCTCTAAAATTTGGCCCACTTTATTTGCATTCGAATGGAACCTTGTGTTATTCTTGATTTATTTGGCCCACTTTATTTGGCCCACTTTACTATGTTCTAAAATTTGGCTGATTTTTACTCAAATTTTTTTATTTAATTTTTTTGGAATGGGCCCATTCGAATGGAATATGCGAAACAACATGGCCCATTCGGTGGAAATTTACGAATGAACACCAAACCATTCGCTGCATATTTTCGAATGAACATGGCGGCATTCGGTGCAAATTTTCGACTCAGCCACCGCCCATTCGAGTGCCATTTTCGAACCACCACGGCTAAACAAATATAATTAAACCCAAATTTTCGAAACAAAGATAATTAATCCGACTAAACACCAGTTTTTGGACAGATTTTTTCACCATTGACGTGAATTTGGGTAGGGGAAAATTACAAGTAATACATTACAAATTTCATTTAAACAAATACCTCTTTGCAAATGAATAAAGTTGATGAATTTGGGTGAAAAGGGGAGAGAAATTTTGATTTTTTTTGGTAAATAATGGTAAAGAGAATGACTAATGAGGTATTTGGGTGACTAGGGTTTTAGGTTAATTAAAACAAAATTACTAAGGTTAATGGTACAATTAATTCATGTGCTAATCAAGGGCAATTTCGGAAAGTCACCAAAAATGTGGCGGTATTTAGTGAAATTTGTGGCGATGTTTTGTAGTTTACAATTGAATTGAAGCTAAATTTATACGAGTAGAAACTTAGTTGAACTTATTAAAAAGCTTAGCTGAAATCTGAAATGATTGAAGTTTACAATTGAATTGAAACAAAATTTAATTAAATCGGAAAAACATGGCCTAAAATATAAGTAATGGTGGTAGGATGGGGAAATCACTTCCGCTTCAAATATTTGAAAAATGTGAATTATTGGCTAGTCAAACTATAAAAATTCGGTCAAGACTAACAGAAAAGGATTACTAAATAATTTGAATGGATGATGACCTAAATCAAACCCTCGACCACCTGTCTAGATGGTGATATTAAATGGACCTAAATTCAACACAATGAATAGTTTAAGTTGAAAAACCTCCAACTATTAACGAAAATAGTTTCTACGGTTCGCATCATTTACGAAAATACAATGAGACCCCATCACAAAGAAATTCTTGCACAAAAGCGAATTTCAATCTACCGAAATTTATTTCCTAAAAAATGTTGGAATAATAGCTGAAATTCATCAATCGAAATAAGTAACCAGTACTTATGTAACTTCATTAACCCGACTCAGTAACAATGTAGGACTACAAAAATACTATGGCCGAAATCCGACCAACTATTTCAACTGCTGCATCGAGCAAATTTACAATGTCTACTTACAACTTATTCAACCTAACCTCATCGCACCTGAGCAACGCTATAACACTATCATCTCGCAGGGAATTGCCAGGTAAATAAGTGAATTACTTCAGAGATCACGAAAGTTTTAGTTTCAACCAAAAGAATGGTGCCCTGTAATTACATATATAGAATATATTGTTGTTGAGTCAAATCAATGTCCTACAAATTAAAACTTTAGAACAGCCGCTTCTTGCAGCCTGCAGCTCCACAGTAACAAGCCATTTCTTTGATCTTGCCATCTTGTCCGATGACACTGTCTAGAGCGTACCCGTAATCGTAAGTCAGTTCCTGCAAGCACGGGGCAGTATGTGGAGAATTAACCGCCAAAATGATTTGGAGATTTTGAAATTTTAAATGCCTGACTTAATTTGGCCGAGCGGAAAATTTTGGAGGTGTAAGATCATTAGGTTGGTTAGGTTATGCCTCATGAGAATTAACAATCCCAGTAGTATGCCACGATATCAAAGCTAAGCGCCTCTAGGTAAAGCTAAATCAACCCTAAAAAGTCGCCAAAAACAATTTGAATATTTTCTAAATTTGTGATTCAACAATACAGGTTCAGTTCGGATCTACGAAGTGTGGAACATTACGTCAGAGAAGTTATGCCTCGTGATATTGGCAATTATTCTACGTAAGCTACATCAAGGGTAAAAAGATATTTCCTTCACAACAATACGAGTGGACGACAGTTGCACATGTCATGCCATCTTTTGCCTCGAAAAAATTGTATTTAGCCATTAAAGATGGTGCAAAGCAGAAAGGAACAATTTCTACAGAAACTCAACACGACACAATTATAATTTTGGAATATTATCCCAGATTCCCAAATATACATCTTCCTAGATCAATCTTTTGGGTTAAAAGCAGGTCAAACGAGCAGGACACATTGGTTTTTGAGTCGGATTTCATTTTGACACGCTTAAATAAGATAAGTGAATAAGACAGAAAAAATCAAAAGACAAATGATCATAATAACTTAAAACTCACCTGAAGAGGAGGTATGTTATCAGCAGCGAAAAGCATAACCCTCGCCAATCTGATATCGTGGTGAGAACTCAGAATACACTGAACAAACAAGTTGGGCTCACAGCTGTGATTGATAAACCTAGCGACATTTCCAGTCAGTCCAGCATCGATGCAAAATTCAGGTGTTCCAGCAACAGCTTTCTCCTTCTCGAGTAAACCTTCTGATGGAATTGACATGTCTTTTAACCTCATCTGTTAGAAACATAATAACACAGCCTTAGTCCTAATATCATTTATCCCGGCTAACATGAATCATCATTTGAAGCTGTAGATGGAAAGTATATATAAAAATGACATCGGCTATCAAACAACGAATAATACAATATAAAGATGTCAAAAACGATTGAAATATAATTGAAAAGAGTTTGGTGAAAAAATAATATGCAGTACAAAAAGGTAAATTTGAACAGATTATATAAATAAAAACACATTCTACAACAAATTCACTTATAGTTAAACCGACTATCAATTAAAGGCATCAGAAACAGTGACGTGAACAACAGCAGAAGAACAAGTGCAAAGCAATTGCCACCATTCTCAAGCATGCAATATTATGAAAGAAATCTATACAAAGTTACTTAGCACAACAGTTACCTCTCTACCATCAAGGCCCTTCATGGTCTGTAAGCAGTCAATGTCAAAGATAAAGTTGTTCTCCAAGACACTATCAGCATCATCCGAATGCTTTAAGATACCAGTGTACTCACAAATTGGTGCACCAGAAGGAATGTAATCCCAAGATCTGACACCCCACCCCTTTTTTGGTGTACGGAACACCTAAAGTAAATTCGAAAGAAAATTTTTAGAAACAACACATGTGAGGATTTATATTAAAGAAAATGGAAAACTAAGTGGCCAAATACATCACCTCAAAGCGGTATCTTAGTCCTTTTTGAGATGTGCGGTTAACACAAGCAGATCCGCAAGTACATTTTGGCCCACACTCGAAAACCACAGCTTTGGCCTGTATAAGCCTAAAGAACAAACAGGTAAGAACTGTGAATTGACAGTGGAATCCAAATCATTAAAACCGTTTTGCCCATTGGTGCACTCACCTGCCACCATCTCTATGAACATACGGGAAGTTTGAGCCATTTAGACGAGCACAAGCACAGATTTTAGGATCCACACAGCTTCCCTCACAACCACAGCCATGGGTAGCAGCAGGGATCTTCACATTATCAGCAATTTTGACACATTTGCTGTACTTAAACCCTAGAAGATTCCATTTACATATTGATAAGAACAAAATAACATAAACTTATGAAGACTGAAGTTTGAACTACATTAAGATACGGCTAAATAGTTTATAACATGAAAATTTGGCGGAAACATGGCTATCAACAAAGCCAACACAAAGAAAGTGCGTACAATATTTAAATTGCTTACATTTAACTTCTTCACTTGGTTTCAGATCAATCAATTGTTACTTTTTTCTCTTTCTCGTCATCGATAGCAACTTTTTAATCATTATATATTCCCAATTCACAGTTCAAGGATTTCAAACTTGGTCAGAGGAGATTTACACGATCTTCGTTGTCACATTGGGAAAATACACAGTAAGATTCACTTACGCTGCTAAAAACATTGATACATGCCTACCAAAGAAGGGGTCAACCACATTTATCATTTCAACAAACATATAGAGTTTGATTTGTATTGGAGGATTTGAAGGGAAAATAAGGGAGAAATACGAAGAGATTTGAAATCCCTTGTTTGTAATCCAAACAAGGAGGGAGATAAATGGAAGGGGAGGCATTCGGTAAGTGAACTTGAAAGTGTTGAAAGTTGCTTGAATTCATTAGCTCATTGAAAATTAAGCTCATATATTCCTGATGGCAATTACGAGAGAGAGATTGTGAAACATACCTGTAGGTGGTACAGGAGGATCGTCAACCAGATTTGTTGCTGGAATGGGAATATTCTCCTGACCCCCAGATATATCATCACAGACTAGCCTTCAAGCAGAAAGCAAAATAGTTATTATCAAATTTTTAAAGCATGTTGATAAAAACTGTACAAGTCTAGAAGAAACAAGTACCCTCGCACTTCAGCAATAGTATCAGGAACTCGCCCACGGATGAATTGCACCTGTCAGAGTAGTTCACAAAATGTTCAGCAGAAGAGAAGTTCTCTACACCACACTGAGACCTACCTAGTATAAGACTATAAAGCACCACAGGGGAACAGCCAGATACCCCAAGCTCTATGAAAACTGGAAAGGAACAACAAAAGCATAGATTAAGAAGAGTTTACGTTTCACAATGCAAGCAAACACCTCAGTATTATGTACCACCTAAGAATATGCTCGGGGAGATACATTCAAAAGTTGACACTCTGTATGCCTGCTTACATTTCCTCAACTGCAAAACTTTGCCAACATCTAATTCATTCCAACAGTAATGGCTTACACGTGCCATTACCCATATGGCAATTTATGACAAGACATGGGGTCACTTTGGAATTTTTTGGTTTTGAGGTTCGTTTTATACGACTGATTTTGAAAGATCATTTACCTCAACAGCCAAACCTCATTCTCACAACATCATATTGTGACAGTATTACCCAAATAAATCCTCCTTTGTTTTCTCTTCCTTCATTCTCATTCATAAATAACAGTAAGTCATACCTCTCGCTGTAGCTGTGAAAGCATCTTGTGGTATATACCGTGTTGGAATGTCGGATAGCTTCAAGATGAGAAGCCCTACCAAAGTTTTGTGGCCAAATTTTTATTGGAGTAATTTCTTGACAAGTGACAGATCATATCTATTAAAGGACACAAAGGTTCTACAGTGTGACCCTCATGTACAGAGAGGAAACGCAACCTAAGACAAAGGAGAGCTAGAATCCTAACAGGTGAGGCTTTCAAGAGTAACCCTATTAACAAAATCAAGCACGCCTGTTTATGATATTAGAGCATAATTGACAAAAGATGAGCATTGCCAAAAGCCATCCAACATTATATAAGTACTTCAAACGAATGCCACTAGAGTACCTAGACTGACAAACAACCATGTGAGCAGTCCATCAATAGCAATAATTCTTACAAATAGTAATGACTAACGACTAAGGAGAACCAACAAACCTGTGTCGTGGTCAATTCAGGCTGGCCCGCAAGGCGCTTCAAGCGAAATTTAAAGACAGTGAATCCAGCGACACCCTTTTCTGCCCAATAATTCACGACCTGGTGTGATCGTACAAATGAGCTCTTAGAAAGCTGTAAGCTCACTACAACTAACGAATAGCATGAACATATTATGTTTCTGAGGCTATCAACTAATATGTGATTCACATCAAGAAGAAAAAGTAAACTATACTCAACTTGCATGTACACAAGATCTTTTAACTGAACAAGACTCTAGAATATACAAGATCATTCAACTCATCAAAAGACGCTGATTAGACCATGCAAAGATTCAGGATAATAGTTACAGACTTTGACAAATGATGTAATTAATGAACAAATTAGTATCATCAAATCATATAGTTCAGCTAAAATCTAACATGTAAACTGAACAGTTGATGAGAATACAGAACTACAACTTCTGATCATAACTATGAAATAGCAACTGGCCCACTACTAAAACAGAAAAGCACAGTTATCCAGCATCATTTCTTTGAAAGCATGTAAATGATAAAACAGGGTACCATTAAAATAATGCAGAACGCCCATACTACGAAAGGACCATTTTATGAATGCAAGAAGCCCAAGTTGTTTAATTTGAAAATAAACACCTACTATGTATACTAACAAATTGCAATCCTGAATCAATTGAACAACCAGCAACGAAATACAACCATGTATGGAGGGAGCCTACAACCTGGTGAAGCTGCATCAATACTGCCTATAACTAAAATCAAAGCGTCACAGCAAATCTACCTACTTTCTAAATTTATGCAGAGTAGAAACCAAGCATAAGATATTGGTACAAATTTGCGTGTAGACATATACCAAAAATTAAGCCAAAGAGTAATGTAAACAGTACTCTGTGTTGAGTCTTGCATAGGGTCTTACATTGTAGAGGCCATCGTAAGTGTAGACTCTCCCAACATAAGAGCTTTTAGAACAATGACCCCTGATCACCCGGACAGGCAGACCTTCCAGCATATTGTTCTACAAGAAAGAATTGTAGGCAAAATCAAGGTAATTATGAGCACATATTCATGACAATTCAAACCCTCATTAGTAGTCTGGTGCAATTTAAAAACACACCTTCAGAGCTAAATTACCCCTTAACATTTTCTGATCTTGAACTTGTTTTTTGTCACCAAGCAAGTTATTTCCCCCTTGACCAGTGTAGACTACATCTTCAGAGTTATCAAGGTCGTCTTCATATTGTCCTGACATCACTATGGCCACAGCGAGCGGAAATGTATACTTGCTAAACTTCTGCACAAATTGGAATGGTTCAGAACCCCTAATTTTAAAGTAATGAACCCATAGGCCACAACTGTGTTCAATTAGCAGCACTACAAAATTTTTGGAACTCATATAATACACATCAATGTTTACATTAACAAAAATAGTACACACAATTACAAAATTTATTTGACCTTGCAACAGTGTGATTTTTGGAGGAGTATATTAATGGTAATTAGTAAAGATGCGGACTTGAACTGAGCATGTGCGTCCTTCACATTGTATAAAGACCAGACACAATGGTAAATTAAATATCATCATTTTTTTTATCTGATACTACGATTGCATCAAAACTCGATAAATCAAATCCAAGAAAAGAAAAATTACCCCTGTGCAATATTTATCGCCCATATAGTCGATCCCATTAAACCAATGGCTATGAAAACCGACAGCAACCATTTCAGCTCGTGAAAAAAATTGGTGACCTACATCAACGCCTGCAAGGATAATCAAAATTGTGTAACCTCCATTTTAAATTCCAAGTTGTCTTTCATTTACATAAGTAAGGACTATCAAACAAACACAATTTACCAGGAATGGCACCAAATCGCTTTTCAGGATACAGTACTCTTCCAGTCGTTTGCATCTGCAATATTACGATGTTAATTTATCGGCTTGCCCAATAATTGGCGAATATAACTTGTTAGAGCATTAAACCAAACTTGGGCCTCCAACCATCAACTTAAACTTTTGGTTGAGGCTAATGATCGGTTTTATGCTCCAACATAACCAAAACTAAAACAATTCATTTTGCATTCAAATTCAATTTACCTTTGAAATTGCCTTTAGGTCCGGACGCTTGTGAGGTATTTTGATTATTTCTCCCTTTGCTTTCTGTAAAAGGGATAAACCGTACAAAAGAAATAAAGTGTTTGAAAACACAGAAATCAACCAAAGATTATATGCAAGCTACATACCTTTTTTGCTTCTTCTTCCAATTTTTTGCACCGCTTCTCTTCCTCCTACAACCACCAATAATGACATGCACGATTTCGTGAAACAATTTTGTATACAGACTCATTACATATTATTATAGATAATATACCAACTGTATAAGTTATAACCTGAATGAAGTGTAGATAGTAACTGTTGAATGCCCTCAATGTCTCCTTCACCTTCAGATGATCACTCTTTTCCACTAAATTTCCAGTATCAACCTCTTCCAACTGAAACCCTAACCCTAACAAACCACCGCCTTCTTCTGTGGACCCCTCTAAAAGGCTCTTCACCATCTCCTCTGAAACTGCCGGCACAACTGCACTGACAGATTTTGACTGCTTTGACTGCTGCTGTTTAGATCGCTTCCTCTTTGGAGACATTTCACATTGAGTTGACATAACTACTTTTTCATTATAGCAAATTTTCCTGCCTCTATTACGCTCACTCCTCCTACGTCCACTATCCTCCACCTCTACCTTCTCCATTTGTGGTTCCAATATCGTTTCCATCATAATCAGCCTGTGAAGAAAATACAAAGCAATTTTATATTTGTGAGCTCAATAACAAAACATGGAAAGTCAACGTTAATCAACCAGGGAACTAAACACCACATATTCCATTTCATAAGTAAATATCACCAGAAGCACCAAATTCAAGATACTGAGCAGATCACAGTAGGGGAACACGAATAAGGAGGATACGGCCTATTACATCTAATAAGTTATAGCAATAGGAGAACAAATTCTAGATACCACGCTGGCACGCATATAATGGTTATGTAAACATGTACTCCCTCCATCCCAAATTAATTGTCCCCTTTCTATTTTGGGATGATTTAAGGGATGGTAATGAAAATGAGAAAAATTTGAAAATCATTTGTTAAAACATACTAAAAATAGAAAGGGGACAAGTAATTTGGGAAAAATTTAGTGGAAAGGGGACAAGTAATTTGGGATGGAGGGAGTATAAGGAGCATACAAGAGATGCCAAGCACTTTCGACATATCCTTGACACTTCATGAAATTTAACTCATATTCTCATATGTGTTAGTCTGACTATTCACTTGGCCTTCGTGTCGTGTGTTCTACATGTTCTAAAGTTAGCGTAATATAAGACCCATGTCCGAAACACCAAAATTAGACATGACAAGACGTTGGAGTTACCCCCACAATAAGCAACCAAACTTTCTTAAATTTGAAGTTAAGACCTGAAACTTCATTGAGTAGCTAAAAGAACCTCACCTCCTTCTATGAACAAGTATACCCTTGGTACACCCGATAGCCGCCTATAGGTAAACATGTTTATTTTTAAAAGGGTAAAAGTTATAACAATATAAATCAAATAACATCCGATTATGATTATATAACTTATTTTAAGTGGAGAGCGATTGAATTAAATCTCAATAAGGCACATAAGAGGGTAGGGATAGCTATATTTGTGAGAACAAACTCTAGGCGAAAATGAACCCCGTAAATACAAGTTTGCCCTTGGCCTGAAAGACAAATCCACTAGTTAGAACACTTCAGCGTTCTTTTAACGCACCTTGAGCAAATGGCACACCTAAGTGATGTGCACCAAGTACATCATTATTTTGCCACTTGCTCAGCCCCATTACTTATATCTTACATGTTATCCCACTTAAAAGTCAAAAGAAGAGTAATGTTGCACATAAAAGCGGTTACATGACTCACTTGCACATTTGTCAAGACAAAGTTTCCAAGAATAATATTGGTACAAATTTGCGTGTAGACATTACATGACTCACTTGCCCCAATAACAATCAACATAAGCATCTACTCTCTTTCATCCACACACCAAAGGTTACATGACTCACTTGCATATTTGTCAAGACAAAATTTCTGAGATAATATTTGTAATTATGCTCCCTCCATTTTTTTAATATATGACTTTCTCACATTTCAAGATATTCACTTCTTTGTTTGATATCTCTCATAATATTTAATTAAATATGGAGTATTATCAAATGCATACTCATATGAAAACTCTTTTTGCAAGGAATTATATGGTATGATTATTATATTTTTTAGATTGCTATAAAAAGGCTCACATCATAAAACAAAAACGTCATATATTGTGTAATGGAGGGAGAACATTATAAAATATTTAGCGCAAGGCAACAAGAGCAAAAATGAAACAAACTTACAACAAGAGAAGAAGTTTCCTAAGAAAGTACGACAAAAACAACCACAAATGACCTACATTCAAGAAATCAACAGAAAAGAAAACACAAACTCGAAATCAACACTTATAAATTCATAAATTGCACAAAACAAAAATGTGATCAAGAGATTGACACACAAGACACAAGGCAGATGAAGAAAATGATGACAACACTGAAAAACAAACTAAAAATTTGATAAAATCAACACAAAAAACCACCTAATTAACAAAATCCACCGAAAAACATACAATCAACAGCGTAACACTAATAGATTGCACAGAACACTCACATAAGATGAAAATCAACACAAAAAACCACATGAATTAACAAAATCCACCGAAAAACTTACAATCAACAGCGTAACACTAATAGATTGCACAGAACACTCACATAAGATGAAAATCAACACAAAAAACCACATGAATTAACAAAATCCACCGAAAAACTTACAATCAACAGCGTAACACTAATAGATTGCACAGAACACTCACATAACATGATAATCAACACAAAAAACCACATGAATTAACAAAATCCACCGAAAAACTTACAATCAACAGCGTAACACTAATAGATTGCACAGAACACTCACATAACATGATAATCAACACAAAAAACCACATGAATTAACAAAATCCACCGAAAAACTTACAATCAACAGCGTAACACTAATAGATTGCACAGAACACTCACATAACATGATAATCAACACAAAAAACCACATGAATTAACAAAATCCACCGAAAAACTTACAATCGACAGCGTAACACTAATAGATTGCACAGAACACTCACATAACATGATAATCAACACAAAAAACCACATGAATTAACAAAATCCACCGAAAAACTTACAATCAACAGCGTAACACTAATAGATTGCACAGAACACTCACATAACATGATAATCAACACAAAAAACCACATGAATTAACAAAATCCACCGAAAAACTTACAATCAACAGCGTAACACTAATAGATTGCACAGATCACTCACATAACATGATAATCAACACAAAAAACCACATGAATTAACAAAATCCACCGAAAAACTTACAATCAACAGCGTAACACTAATAGATTGCACAGAACACTCACATAAGATGAAGACTACGATGAGGAAACTAGCCTAAAAATCAACACAAAAAACCACATGAATTCAGAAAATCAAAAAACACATAATGAACAACATCAACAATAATAAATTGCACAAGGCAAAACGCAAACAAGAAATCAACAAACTCACAGAAGATGAAAACGACACTGAGGAAACTCAAATCAAAAACCTGACAAAATCAACCCAAACTACACACATTCAACAACATAACACTAATAAATTGCGAACGAGCGAGAAATTAACAGACACAAAACAAAAATCATCCTCCATTCAACGAAATCAACCAAAAGTGCAGGCTAAAACAGAAGACACAGACGACAACGACGAAGAAACTCGAACAAAAAATCTGACGAAATCAACACAAATAAACAAACAAACAAAAAAAAAAAAAAAAAAAATCAAAACAAATAAATTGCACAAAATAGTAACGGAAGCAATGAATTAGAACACATACAGTAGAAAATCAACGACGATGCAACGACGAAACTCAAGCTACAAAATCGACAATTTTAGGACGAAATTTCTAGGGTTTGAAGAAATCGAGAAAAAATAAAAACAATTGAAGAGGGGAAAGAAACTGCAGAACGTACTAAAAAGTGTGGAAATCGAAGTGTAGCGGGAAAACCGAGGAGAGAGAAGATGAAGAAGCGAGGGAAAATGGGAGAAATGAAGAATGAAAAAACTATATTTTGTTCATTTTTGGCGGATTTTTTTTTTTTTTGAAAAAAGTTTGGGAATTTTTTATTTTCGCCCAAATATTTTGCTAATTTTTTTTTTTTTTTGTGCGCCGAAATTACGCCATTTTTGTGTACTCCCTCACATTTTTTTTATGTTCTTCCCATTTGTTTTTTTGGGTAGAAATTAAAAAGTGAAAAATGTGGGGTGAAAAATAAAAGTAGAGAAAAAAAAGTGGGCCCAAAATACATTACAACCAAAAGATATAGACCGAAAGGGAAATGGGAAGAACAAATAAAATGGAATAAAAAGGGAAAGTGAGAAGATCAAACAAAATGAGAGGGAGTATGGTTTAGACCATATTTATCCGTAGCTTAGGTCCAACTAGTTTAAAGTAGTTTAGACAATAAAATATTACGGAGTATTATTTTTCTATTCTTCAACTACTTCCCCCGACTACTTCTAATTATTCACACTTTATCCGTAGTTTAACCTAAACTAGTTTAACTTATATATTTTATACTTTATTAATAATGACCAAATATTTTTTATAATTTTTTTTATAGTTTTTTCATATAGATTTAATTTTACAATTAGTAATAAATATAAAAATCTCAACATAAATAAAAAATAAAAAATTACTCTGAAATATATGAAAAATGGATCTCTAATTGTAGAGTATGAAAATCTATGAATTATGGTATACAATTAAGTAAGAATTTATATATGGCATAATTTTCAAATTTTTATATTTCATAAAATTAAATATAAAATTAAAGTTTGAAAAATTAAACACTTGCATATTTGGTTGACCAATATTTATTTGACGCTTGTATTAGTTTAAAACTAGTTTGAAGTGTTGGGAGGAAGAACTAGTTTGGAAAAAATGTCCAACTAGTTGGAACTAGTTTAGAGTTTTTAATTTAATTTTCCTTTATTTTTACGTAATTGATCAACTGTACCCGACTTTTACTCTGTTGTTCCCTTTTTACTCCTAATTTTTCAACCCTCTACCCTTGCTCAATTGAATTCTCTATTTTCCTCCTCCAACACATTAACCCTAAAAAAACATAAAATCACCAAAAATCAATCAATTGCTTCCACAATAATTCAATATTTCGATTATGGATAATAATAATGACATAATTCAAGTACGGAGTAATTTTTTTTATTCTTGTACATTAATTAATCAAATTTGTTCTTTATGTAATTTTTTAATTTTATAAGTATTGTTTGGGGTGGTGGTTGGTGGTAGACATGGTGGTGCGTGGACGGCCGGAGGTAGAGACTAGAGAGGGCGGCCGGTGGTCGTGGGTTGTGCGATCGGTGGTCGTGGGGTGGCCTAGATGGTTGAGGAGGAAAGAGAGGGAAAAAGGTGGGTTGGGTGTTGTGGGCTTTGGGTGTTGGTGGTGGGCTATGCCACGGGTGTTGGTGGGGCGGGATCTGCGGCGGCGGTTGCGGCTAGTGTAACACCCGGTGTTGTCCGAGGTTATTCGGGCCCGGTACCCCGTTGAAGAGGTTCATGTGTTGGCTCAAGTGACATAGTGCTTAAAAGGATTGTAAGTACTACTCGTATCAACAAGATGCATCTTCTTTTCTGGTGGCTCATCTTAAGAACTCTTTGGTTAAGCGTCTTCTTTGGAGAGTAGTCTTGGGATGGGTGACCTCTGAGGAAGTTCTCGGGATGTGCAGTGAGGACAAAGTGCCTTTGGAAAGGACCCATGTTGGTTTGTGGGCGATGTCTGCACTGGCGAGCTACAGTGAATGACATTTCGGCCTTTAGTTGGTAGGGTGTTCTGACTAGGAGAAGGGTGGCGGAGGTGGTGCAGGCGATGGGCCACTGCGGCGATTAGCGGTGGTCTTTGGCGGTGATGGTGGTGGTGCTGGCGGTGATGGTGGTCGGACGGTCGGCCATCATGGTGGTGCTTGGCCGCCTGTGTTGGGGTGGTAGGGGTGGGTTGTAGAGGTGGTTGCAACTTTTGTTCAAAAATTAAATGGTGAGTTGTATAGGAAGAGAGGAGAGAGAAGAGAGTGTTTTTAAGTTTTGGAATGTGGGAGGAGGAAATGAGAAGGGTAATGTGGTCTTTTTTGGGTACAAGTGAGAAAAAGTCGGGTACAATTGATCAACACCCTATTTTTAATCCTAAACTACTTCCTCAACTACTTCACCAACTACCAATAAACATGGTCTTAGGCTTGGGTTTTGTTCCTGGGTTTCTGGTTGGGTTCAGTTTTTGCTTGTGAGATCGTCTTATTTTGGTGTGGTTAGTATGTAGATAGTGAAAGGGAAAAAAGTTAGTAGTGGGTCCAATTAAGAACATGTGCAATAGTGAGGTCTCCCTTTCATAATATGCAAATTTTACAGTAAGGTCGTTTCATAGTATGAGACAATGAATTTATACTTTATAGTTACTTTTGAAAAATAAATAAGTTAATTTCCATATGTAATGTAATATGTAGATCGACAGTGGTATACTGATGCGAAAGGACAGTGGAAGTAGACATAATATGATAACTTTAATAATAAGGGATAAGCAAACACAAGTTAGACCTATAACTTGATGACGAGATTGGCTAACCAAGACCTATTGGTTCCAATTAATAATTAGGAGACGCGTCCTAATAAATCACTAGTTTGGATAGTACGCAACAATCCAAGTTTTACGAACAAACGTAACCCACGTTTTTTGAGAGAAAACAAGTTTTTATTTCATCAAATTCTATTCTCAAATGAATTACAAACTTGAAATTTAAACTAAATATAACTAAATACGACTAGATTCATTATTTAAGTTAAATGAATCTGAAACTAAATATAAGTAGATCCATTATCCAAGTTTAATGAATCTAAAACTAATTATGACTTGATTCATTGTTTAAATTCAATAAATACGGAGTATTAAACTAAATATAGCTACATTAATTGTCTAAATTCAATATATTTTAGGGTTTTTTTGTTAGACACTACCTTACATTTAAACCAATTTGTGAGGTACTACCTTACATTATTTTTTTTTGCGAAGAACTACCTTACATTCATAAAATCTTGTGGAACACTACCAAACACCATTTTGCCGTTAAATCTAACCGTTGACTGTCATTGACTGACGACAACTTCTTCTAACTCTTTAGAATGTAGGGTTTCCTCCATTTTTAAATTAAGTTTTCACTTAATTGCTTACATTAGTTGTTAGAATATATTTATATATTCGTACGGATATGGGCCACTAATGTAATTAATTATGTGTCGCACTATTATAAAATATAAACCGATTAATTAAAGTGATCAATAAGGTAATATTGGTATTGGGTAATAAGGAAATATTGGTCATGGAGTTAATGTGTAAAACAAGGTAGCAGCCCATATCAATGAGGGTAGATATTTGGCAGCTTATGTGAAAACCCTATTAGGGTCTCACACTATAAATATAGGTTTGGTCCCCATTGAACACACCATCCACACAAATACAAAATACAGTAATTAAGGGTTTTCTTTTGGTCTCCCATCAACCATAAGAAAAGTGAAGGGTGTGTCTCAAAGGAAGATCAGATCTATACAGGGACACTATGAATCCTTCAGGTACGCTTCCGTATTCAGTCTAATTTATTCTTAACGATTCACATGGTACCGATCTAGGGGTTTTCTAACAATTGGTATCAGAGCGATATCGTGTAGATCGTTAAGAATAGTCGGATTATTGTCTTCGGCTATTATATTATTTTCATCGCGTGATTTTGTGTTGAATCACGCGTATGTCCCTTTGGTTTTCCCTATCCCTTCAGCCATGTTGCTTGAGTGATTCTTAATTGAATCACGTGGTGGTGTTGTTTTTTCGATCTAAGGTTTCCGCCGCAATGCTCATCATCATGATTGGTTTGTTTTCTTTGTCTTGAGTTTTTTTTTTATTAATGGCTATGTAATGATGACGGTTTCGGTTTGTTTCTTTTTCGATCTAAGCATGGTCTGCAAGTTTTGTCGGTGTATGTGTGATACACCTGTTGAGAATTGCACGAGTTTCTTTGATATATCTAGGTGGTTCTTTTTTTATTCAATTTAAAGTTTTGTGGCTTTAGTGCATCATCATTAGAGATGTCAATTTCACCCGAACCCGCTCAAACCCGATCCACCCGACCCTAAAAAACGGATGAAAACCCGACTTATATGGATGACGGGTGGGTGATGGATGTAACGGATGATGGATGGATGGTGGGTTGGATGAAGCATCATCCAATCCATCATCCATCCATCACCCGATTTATCACCCGATTATTTAATTTTCAATGTAAAATTTATATTTTTATATAGAAAATATATTATATGTAACCTTTTATCATGTTTTTTTACTATTCAACCTATAATCAATTAAGATATTTACTTTTGACGCATTTTAACTTAATTTAAACACTAATTAGTTTCGTTTTTTCAACGAAACACAACACGTTTTTATTTTTCTAATTTTCATAACACATTATATTGCAATCCACTTTGTCATCCGATTCACCCGCTTCACCCGCGGATGACGGACGGATTGGATACGGATGATAAGTCTCGCGGATGACGGGTGGATTGGATGAAGATTTTTTTGAGACGGATGGATGCGGGTGACGCTTCACCCGACCCGAACCCGATCCATTGCCATCCCTAATCATCATGATTACATGGTCATCTACCTTTGATGGCTTTAGAATTCTGGAGTTTTTTTGTGCTGTGTATTTTATTCAGCATGTTTTTGGGTTTTGTCTTTTATTAGGTTGTTTTATTGATTCACATGAGGTGACCGCATGTTAATTTATTTTTCTTTCCTTAGCATGTGTGAATCAAAATAATTACGGTTTATATTTCAATGACAGTTTTTGGTTTTACATTGAAATATTAAGGTCTAATTTAATTCGATTAATTGGTATAAATTTTTGGGTCTAATGTTTGAGATAAATTAATCGGTAGGATTATGTCGGCCCAAAGGAAGGCTAGTCTTGTAATGATTAATTTATTGAGAACATTGGATATTGTGGGGTGTGTATTTTCGTGCGGGTGTGAGTCGGCCCAAAGGAAGGCTCATATTTGGCAGAAATACACACAACACCTGTGGTGGTGAACATGTGACAATTATATGGTTTATTAAGTGTGAATATTAGTCGGCCCAAAGGAAGGCTGTATTTACATGATTATTGTCAATGTTTGATCACTACGACAAGATTACCACTGACAGTTAGTGTTACTGTCCAAAGACTTGACACTAATGTTGTTACCGGTGTCTTGAGATGGGAAAATACCTCTTATTTGAATTTAAATTTTAAATAAGGTTTATGAGCATGTTTCTTATTAAAGTTGTTTGTTTTATTCAGTTAATATGTCTGCTGCTACTATTTCTGGCAATTTAAGCTCTATTCCCATGCTAAATGGGACGAATTTCAAGGATTGGAAAGAGAACATGTTAATTGTTCTTGGCTGCATGGATCTAGACCTTTCTATCAGGGTGGATCCTCCCACTCCTCTTACGGATGCAAGTTCTCCCGATGAAAAGAGAGAATTTGAAAAGTGGGAGAAATCTAATCGCATGAGTCTTATGATCATAAAGCGCGGCATTTCGGAGGCTTTTAGAGGTGCGGTGTCTGATAAGATTACCAATGCAAAAGAATTTCTTGCTGAAATTGAAAAGCGTTTTGTTAAAAACGATAAAGCGTAAAACGAGCACGCTTATCGCGACTTGATTTCAAGGAAATATCAATTCAAGCAGTGGAAATATAAGGGAGTACATCATGGAGATGTCTCATATTGCTTCAAAACTTAAGGCACTAAAGCTCGACTTGTCGGATGACTTGCTCGTTCATTTAGTATTGTTATCTCTCCCTACACAATTTGGACAGTTTAAAGTAAGTTACAACTGTCAAAAGGAGAAGTGGACTCTAAATGAGCTCATTTCTTATGGTGTGCAAGAGGAAGAGAGGTTGAAGCAAGATAAGGTTGATGTTGCTCTCTTGGCTAGTACCTCTAAAGGAAAGGGCAAGAAAAGAAAGTTTGAATTTAAGGCTGCAACTAAGGGTCCTGATGAGCAGAAGGAAGGTGATGAACCAACTGGTTGTTACTTCTGTGGAAAGCCAGGACACATAAAGAAGAATTGTCCAAGATATCAGGCTTGGCTCGCTAAGCGAGCAAAGAAAGGTACAATTCTTAATTTAGTTTGTTCTGAAGTTAATTTAGCTTCAGTACCTAGAAACACGTGGTGGGTAGATTATGGTGCGACTACTCATATTAGTGTTTCTATGCAGGGTTGTCTAGCACACCGAAAGCCAAGTGAAGGCGAAAGATACATCTACGTGGGAGATGGAAAGTCGGTGGAAGTTGATGCTATTGGCACGTTTGGATTATTATTAAGGACTGGTTTTTATTTGGATTTGAAAGACACTTTTGTTGTACCGTCTTTTAGACGGAATTTAATTTCTGTATCTCTCTTGGACAAATCCGGTTATTATTGTTCATTTGCGGACAGGAAATTTATGTTGTCTTTAAATTCAAACGTTGTTGGAACTGGTTCTTTATGTGGTTTCGATAATCTTTACATGCTTGATAATATTGCATCATACAGTGAAAACCTGCACGTGGAATCACGTGGTACTAAGCGTAAATTAAATCAGGAAAATTCAGCGTCATTATGGCACAAAAGGTTAGGTCATGTCTCGAAAGAGAGAATTCAAAGGCTTGTGTCTGATGGCATTCTAGATTCGCTTGACTTCACAGACCTTAATGTTTGTGTAAGTTGTATTAAAGGAAAACAAACCAAAGTAAGGAGGTTAGGAGCCAACAGAGCTACGGACGTCTTAGAATTGATACATACGGACATCGTGGGCCATTTCCTACGGCCGTGGAATGGTCAGCGGTATTTTATATCATTCAGCAGCGATTACTCTCGTTATGGCTACCTTTACCTAATTCATGAAAAAGCGAGTCTTTGGGCGTGTTCAAGGCTTTTAAAGCGAGGTTGAGCTTGACTCAACAAAAGGATTAAAGTTGTCCGTCGATCGTGGTGGTGAATACTACGGCGGATATGGCGGTTCGGATGAACAACGTCCAGGACCATTTGCTAAGTACAGAGGAGTATGGAATAGTCCCTCAAGACACTATCTTGGGTTCACCTAGCATGAGCGGTGTTCTTTGAGAGGCGAAGCCGAACTCTTAAGGACATGGTAAGGAGTATGATCAGTCATTCTACCTTACCTATATCACTCTGAGGAGAAGCACTAAAGGCTGACCTATATTCTAAATAGGATACCAACTAAAGCATTGCCAAGACACCTTATGAGCTTTGGGCGGGTCAAAAGCCTAGTCTTAAGCATTTTCATGTATGGGGATGTCGGTGGTAGCGACCTTATAGGCCGCATGAAAATAAACTGGACTCCAAAATGGTGAGCAGCTACTTTATTGGTTATTCGGAGCGATCAAGGGGTTTCAAGTTTTATGATCCCACTGTAAAGAATATTTTTGAGACGGGAACTGCAACATTTTTTGAGGATGTTGAGTTTGGGGGAGAAATAAGGTTAATGACATTGTATTTGAGGAAGAATCGATTTCGATTCTATGGTTGCTCCATCCCGATGATGTGCAGGTTCCTTTACCTATCACTACTATCGAATGAGCAAATGAGGAACCTCGTCAGGACAATGTCAATATTGATCCCGTTCAAGATGATTTGTTTGTTCTATTCTACAAGAACAACCCGTCATTGAGAACGAGATCCCAGAAATTCAAACTCAACAACTTCAAGATTTAAGGAGATCCACTAGAGTAAGGAGAAGTGCCATTTCGGATATTTTTGAGGTATATCTCCAAGAACATGAGGATTCTAGTGAACTGTTGGAAGATGATCCAATCAACTTCCAGCAGGCCATGAAAGGTTCTAATGCTCAAAAGTGGATTGACGCCATGAATGAAGAATTTAAGTCTATGCAAGACAATAAAGTTTGGGATCTTACTCAATTACCTGAAGGTGCGAAGCCTATTGGTTGTAAATGGATATTTAAAACCAAGAAGGATTCGAAGGGTAATGTGGAAAGATTTAAGGCTCGTCTTGTAGCTAAAGGTTTTACTCAAAAGGAAGGTATAAATTATAAAGAAACACTTTCTCCTGTTTCTACTAAGGATTCCTTTCGAGTAATCATGGCGCTTATTGGACATTTTGATCTTGAGTTACATCAGATGGATGTAAAGACAATGTTTCTTAATGGCGACATTGATGAAACAATTTATATGGTGCAACCAGAAAACTTTGTGTCAGGAGACCCAAAGAATATGGTTTGCAAACTAAGGAAATCCATCTATGAGCTCAAACAGGTTTCTCGTCAAAGGTAACACAAGTTCAGTGGGAGAAAGTTTATATTTATGGTTTTATGTGTGGATGACACCTTGCTAGCCATATAAGGTACTAAATAAGTTTGGCATGCAAGACTGTAAACCATGGTATACTCCGATCGTTAAGGGAGACAAGTTTAATTAGTCTCGAATAAAGTGCCCTTAAGGTAGCCTTAAAATTAAAGAAATGAAGGAGATTCTTTATGCATATAATATCGGGAGTCTTATGTATGCTCAGATTTATAAAAGACCAGATATAGTAAAAGGGGTCTTAGATATCCCGAGGGACTAAGGTTAGCATGCTCATTAATCGGAGGTCTGATGTTTCTAGAGATCATTGGCTATTCAGACTCCGGTTTTGTTAGATGCCTGGACACTCGAAGGTCCACTTCAAGTTGTGTCTTTCTGATGGTTGGATGAGCCGTTTTATGGTAAAGTGGGAATCATTTTATTATTGTTGATTCCACTATGGAGACAAAATTCATAACTTGTCACCAAGCAACAGTTCAGGGCATATGATTGCAAAATTTTGTTGCTTGTTTAAGAGTTGTAAATAGTATCGAAAGACCATTAAAGTTTTACTGTGATGATCGAGCAGCTATTTTAAATAGAAGCTCGAGTAAATCCAGGCATATTGAAAGAAAGTTCCTCATCGTAAAGGAACGAATACAGTGAATGCGGTTTTGATTGAACATATGGGAACAAACTCCATGATTGCGGATCCGCTGACTAAGGGATTGCCTCCAAATAAGGTTGTAGAGCATACTGCTCATATGGGAGTTATATCAAGTCAGGATATTATGGTTTAGTGGGAGTACTTGTTCCGTATGTATTTATTTTTCCCCTTGTGTACGTTGTATACAGATATTCTGCAGAAATAAAGTTTAAAGTTTAAAGTTTTATCCACTCTAAAAGGTGATGATTTTGCATTGTTTGATCTCAATTAAAGTTAAAGTTGGACCAGTTGGAAATAGGCATGTCAGATCACATTGCGTGTAATTTCCGACTTACACATCCATGATTGATCTATGTCATTTAGTTGTATTGGTGTGTGTGACCAAGGAAGGTTTAGTTCTGATTGATGAAAGTTCGCCTTGATCCTACATTAGTATAATTAATGGACGAGATTCTTAAGGAATACCCTAAGGTTATAATAGTGCATTTCAGTTGCGCGCTAAGGTTATACACATATAATTACATGTGTGTCCCAGTGGGAGATTGTTAGAATATATTTATATATTCGTACGGATATGGCCACTAATGTAATTAATTATGTGTCGCAATATTATAAAATATAAACCGATTAATTAAAGTGATCAATAAGGTAATATTGGTATTGGGTAATAAGGAAATATTGGTCATGGAGTTAATGTGTAAAACAAGGTAGCAGCCCATATCAATGAGGGTAGATATTTGGCAGCTTATGTGAAAACCCTATTAGGGTCTCACACTATAAATATAGGTTTGGTCCCCATTGAACACACCATCCACACAAATACAAAATACAGTAATTAAGGGTTTTCTTTTGGTCTCCCATCAACCATAAGAAAAGTGAAGGGTGTGTCTCAAAGGAAGATCAGATCTATACAGGGACACTATGAATCCTTCAGGTACGCTTCCGTATTCAGTCTAATTTATTCTTAACGATTCACATGGTACCGATCTAGGGGTTTTCTAACATTAGTAGCTATCCAATACTCAATTATTTGTCCCCTCCTTATTCTTCACTCCTCTTTTTCAGTTTTTTTTTTCGTTTTCTTCCTGGTTTCTTTAATTAGTGAATAGTCACCCGCTTCATTGTCGAAGACGCATAAATGTCGATGTGAAATTACACGGCGTACCAAACATCATTGACATTTCAAGCTCACTAACCCACACCAAAATTGGCTTTTCATTTCAAGGAGCTTTCATTCCCAAATATGCATAAATGTCGGTTTGGAAGTTGAAGAACATGAAAAAGTTAACAAAATCTTCAAGTTTGAAGAACTTGTGAATGAGTTGGATAACTTAGGAGAAAAAACATTTGAAAATGATATTAGGATATATGTTTGTGTTAGTAATTGTGTAGTATGGTAATTTAAGGGTTTCAAGCTTACTATATACTAACACACACTGTAATTGCACAACATAAGTTTAGTTTCAAGCTTAACAATAGGATCTTGAAGATGAATAAAAAATTTAGGGTTTTGATGATGACTTTGGAATTGTACGGGGGTTAATTAAATTAGGGAGAAAGATGAAAAGAGGAAATTAGAGAAGATTGAAGAGGAAACAAGAAAAAAATGGTTGAAATGAATGGAGTTAGTTTGGAGATGAAGAGTTGTCGGTCAATGACGGTCAACAGTTAGATTTAACGGCAAAATGCTGTTTGGTAGTGTTCCACAAGATTTTAAAAATGTAAGGTAGTTCTTCGCAAAAAAAAAATGTAAGGTAGTACCTCACAAGTTGGCTTAAATGTAAGGTAGTGTCTGACAAAAAACTCTATATTTTAAATATAATTTAATCTGCCGTATACGTATCATATACATAGTGGCTAATGGTTAAACGAAAATATGGTCAAACATGATATATAACATGTGTTTAGACAAATCATGTTAAAAATATTAAGGCTGTGTTTGGATTGATGGAATTGGAGGGAAAGGAATGTGAGGGAAATGGAGGGATTGAATTTCTCTTGTGTTTGATACAAAATATGGAGGGACGGAAATGAAGGGGAAGAGATTTGGAGGGATCTATTTTCTCTCCTCAAAACCTAATTGAAATCTCTCTAAAATAGGTTAGATTTGGAGGAAAAATGGTATCCAAACATCACCACATCACCTTCCCTCCCCTTTCCTCATTTTCCCTCCCCTCTTTTTCCCTCCTATTTTGCTATCCAAACACACCATAAGGGGGCGTTTGGTTAGGAGACTAAAACAAAGGGAAAGAGAATCAAAGTTAATGATTCCATTTGTTAGTGTTTGTATACGACAAACAAAGTGAATCAAATTTCCTCCCTTACCTTTAAACCACTCTAATTCCTATCTTTTCACCCTCAAAAGAATGAGATTTCATTTCCCCTTCAACTCACTTTCTCACCCACCACCACCACTCACCACCACAAACCTACGTGATTATGACCACCACTCACTACCACCAACCTACGTGATTATGACCACTACCATAACAACCACCACGTTGTCACCCCATCGACTCTCGGTGGTGGGTCGGGTCAGGTAAAATGGGTCGATATTTGAGTTTTGGTATTCCCTTTGATAAAACAACCAAACAACAAACTAAATTTAGGGTAATTTCATTCATATCCCACTCTTTCTCTTTATTGATTCCAGTATTTTTCTCTTATACAAACCAAACGCCTCCTAATGGATGTGAGATAAAAAAAAATAAAAAATTAAAAACTAGGAAAAAAAAGAGATTTAAATAAGTTAGAATTAATCATATTATTGAATGATGGTTTGTGTCTCATACTATGAGACGGCCTCACAGTAGAATTACTCATTGGATAACGAAAAACTTTGGATGTGTATTCAAAAAATGGCATAAATGTTAATTGTGTTTTGACAAAATTGGTTAATATTTAACCAATTTTGACGTATATTAACCCAACCTACCAATAAACATGGTCTAATGATCACGATCTCCATTTATTGTAACCATTAAAATAATGCCACATGTCAAACAATATTAAAGAAAATATGGGTTGTAACAACAAGTTGCTTTTTATATATATATATATATATATATATATATATATATATATATATATATATATATATATATATATATATATATATATATATATATATAGTTATAGTTATAGTGAAAAACTATGACTCAGTATTGTAGTGACACGTGTAGGTGATGAACACGTTTGCTTATAGTTCATTTCATGAGCAATTGAGCATTTTGCACAACCGCTCAAGTAATTTAATTATATTTTCCTCTATTTTCTTTAATGTAAAAGTGCTCATGACTGTCATGAGCACCATTAGTATTTACCATGAAGATGTTTTAAGGTATCATTTAAGTCGAGAAAAATTAAAATACCCACAGTGATAAGTTGATGAGAATTAATGTCAATATTCCATTTACCTTTGTCTCTCACAATCAACTAAAATATTAATATTTGTTCCTCGTCCACGTACTTGTCATCCGACACCTTCCCAATATATTATTTTTTAATTGATTGTGAGAGGGGAAAAAAGATCATAAAAGAGAAAGTACATAGCGCTCTTCAAAGTTGATAAAAAGTCATAATATAATAAATTAACTTGATCCAAAATAATCATTGAATTGGGATGTTGATTTGACTTAAATAATTTTGGATGATAATTATACTACATTTAAATTTAAATTTTATATAGAAAAAATGGTCTGTTTACGCGCAGACAAAAGAAAAAAAAATGGCTGAATCATACGGAGTAATAAGTTTTCTATTCTAGTTGCCCTACGCATATTTATTTACCTAGCGGTATCAGATACGAAATAACCTATTAAATTTCATGAATTTGTTTACCATAAAAATCTCAAATTTTCAAATAGTCATCGATGAAACTGTCTCCACGAGACCCCAGCTCCACCTATAATTTCTCTCTTTAATCCTCACTTTATACTACTTTCATATCTCTTATTGGTGACAATTGATTGAATTTTCTAGTAACTTTTTGGCATGTTTCCTTTTTGTTACTACTTTAGGGGTGCATTTTTTATTTTTTGGTGATTAATATTGTGAATCATCAATGTGTTTCCCTCTACAAATAGTTATAATCATTATTCTTTGCATGCTCAACCACCGTTGTTATCATCTGAAACGAATATACACCAACACGGCGTCAAAGTTTATTTATTGCACATATGTAGTTTAATTAAGGGTTTATAAGAAGAAAAAAGTGAATAAAATTAACCCATTGACTTTGTCATTGATTCACAACTTTTCAATTTTACTTTCTCCAATTTATTCACCCCAAACACCCCTATTTTTATTTCTCTCGCCATCTAAGGTCTGAGTCTTTTTTTTTTCTCACTCCACTTAAATCTCAACATAAATATAATACCATAGATATTTAAGTAAAGAAAAACAATTAATTTTCTTTATAAAAAGGTCCATGGTGGACACACGTGCCTACGACCAGAAACAGTCAAATAAAAATTACATCACTAATTATTTGTTAAGACGGTCTTATAGTGTAAGACAAACCCATTTAAATATTTAGCCCAAAAGTATATAATATGATTTAAACAACCCCTTTTATTTTACTTATAACTCCTCTCTTAATTAGGTTGGAATCGTTTTCTCATAAGACGGACTTATAGGAGAGTTGAGCAAACTGCATTATGGTTAGAATGTTGTTTCAACCCATTCTTTCTTGTGGCTAAAAGTTGTTCAGTAACATTAATTTTGGTGACTAAGATGTTATCTTTTGTATTTGTTTACGATGCAGCATTCCGAAAAGGCGATTTTTTTAGCCTAAAGCAAGCACGTTTCTAACACCATTTTTGACATATGTGAACTCATTCATGAATACGTCATTTTAAGTGATGAGATAAGTTTTAAAAGTTATAAATGATCATCCAAAAAATTTCAACGTTACCCTTAAATCAACATAAACAACAATCTGAAATCATCAATTTAATTTTAACAGCACGAATTAATTATACAAATAAAAATACAGAAATTAAACTTTTAATTACCTTCTCAAAGTCCCTAAAAAAAAAATTACCTTTTCAAAGTAATTGATTATCTTCTTCTTCTTCTTCTTCTTCAAAAACTACCGTAGATCGTCCTCAAGATCTTCTCCTTGAACAAATACGCCGCATATCAAACCTAGATAAAATATCAATCTTGTTCATTAAATGTTAGATAAATAATTCAATTGAAAAGTTTTATTCGAGAAAATTTGATTAACAAACGATGAACGGCGATTGATTATGAAAAGAAATAAATAAATCTTGAGGGATCAATTGAAATTTGGGGATTAAAGGAGTCATACCAAGGTGAACAATAATGAAATGATTTTTAGGTTAAAATAATGGATGCAAATAAGATTCAAGTACAACAAGAGGGGTTTAAGATTACCATTTACCAACATGAAATATAAACTTTAACAGGAACTTTCCTATAAGACAGTCTCACCATAGCTTATGGTGAGACGAGTCCAATAAGAAAAGCCCGCCCCAAAATAAAAAAAATAAAAAAAAAAAAAAAAAAAAAAACTGATGCTAGCAAACATAAAACATGGAGCAAAAAGAAAAACCACCTCCACCTCTTAAAGTGGAAAACTATATTTTTTTTATGTTTAAATAAAGAATGATATTAAATAATATATATTAATGTTACATTTTACATATTTTTGTTTAATTGTTGTGTAAAACATTCATTTTTTATATATAAATTCAAGGTTTCATACATTAAAATCAAATAATTGTGATGTGACAAATTCACAGGGTCGTTCTCCGTACCCTGTATATATACGTTTTCTACGTTGCGATAGGGCTTTGGGTATTCCTAAGCCCAGCTTAACCCTAGCATACCGAATGTGTATTTAAACGTACTTTGAATGAATAAAATAGCAGAACATTATTTTCTCCCTAAATACATCACGTTACCTTGATATGGTATCGAGCCTCTATATTTTTTTCTTTACCCTAGCTATCTCTCGCCATGGCGGGCGCTGATAGCACCAAAATTGACCCGTCTTCTCCCTATTATATCGGGACACAAGACCGTTCCGTTGATTCGATTAATTCTGTTCGTCTTCAATTGGATAATTTCGATGCTTGTGCACATGTCATTCGTCATGCTTTGCGCTCTCGCCGCAAATTTGGCTTTCTTGACGGTACGTATACTGAACCTAAACTTCCGTGCACAACAGAGGATTGGGATACTCTTTAGAGTCTCCTCGTCACTTGGCTCAATAATACTATCTCCCTTGAGGTGCGTTCTCTGTTGTGTAAGTATGATAACGCTAAACATATGTAGGATGACATTAATTCCCGATTCAATGTCACTGATGGTCCGCGAGTTCATCAAATCAAGGCAAATCACTATGAATGTCGTCAGAAAGAGGGCATGTCTGTCGCCATTTATTTTGGAAAATTATGTCAATTGTGGGACGAATTAGACAGGCATAAGCCTCTTATAACGTCTAAATTAGACCCTGCAGTCGGCAAGGAGCATCTCGCAAGACGAAATTCAGATCGTCTTCATCAATTCTTACTCGGACTGCTGCCTACTCCGTATCGTTAGTACGCACTATGATTTTGTCGCAGAAGCCGCCTCCTGAGGTTAGCAATGCCTACTGATGGGGCTAAGTCGTATCACCTCAATCAAAAATAATCCTACAAAACTAATAACTGGTAGCTAGTGGTAGTAGGGTATCGTATCCACAGAGAGAGGGTTAAGTTCTGCTAAACCTGAAGGGATTCTAGATTACTACGGAGTTTTTAGATTGGTTTAAGGCTATAAAGTATTTAAAACTAAACTAAAACTATGAACTAATACTAAAAAGGGTGTAAAGCAATGATAAGGAAAGTCTAGAGTCTCAGGTTCACGATGTCAGAAAACGTAGCAAGCACAGAATCATGTAAGTTCGCAGTTAATTATGCTATGGGAACGACTACTCCTCTCGGATGATAATCTACTCGAAGGTTCAACTAACGGGCTCTCGCAACTTATTAGTCTACCTTAACTATTGCAAGCAAGTCTAACCTAAACCAGGCTCTCGTTCTTAGGTTCAGGTTTCCAAGGTTAATTAACTAATTGTGGCTAACAATCAATCAATCGCAATATAAGCATGTGATGTGTCATATATTTACGTATATATAGCCCCCTGTTCACGTACTTTACTTTGCGTTTCCCGCACTTTTACTTGCGTTTCAGCTCCTATTTCTCTCCGTTTTGGCCCTGCTGCGTTTTTGTGTCTATATTGCAGGTAAACACGCATATTTGGAGGTTAGGATGCTATTCAAGAGGTTTCGTGAAGTTTCGTAAAGTTTCGTGGAGTTTGGAGTTGATTCGAGTTGGTTTCGTTGCGTTTAAACTGCGTCTGAGCCTCGTTTCAACAAATGAAGGTGTCCCGGGACCATGGGTCGGGATTTGAAACTCACATTATCATCCGAGACCTCGTCCCTACTCATAGGCCTCGTCCCTTGGCCTTGGGACGACAAAGAAGTAAAACAAAGCAAAGAAAAACTAAGGCAAAAAAAGGACCAAAAGAGCACAAGGCCTGAACTCAACGGGGCCAAAGTGTCCCGGTCGGGACCATCACCATCCCGGAGGGGAGGCCCATCCCGGAGCCCAGGGACGGGGTCCGACTCCTCGTGTGCTTTATAAACTTTGTCAATTTGAAGGATCAAAACATTATATTTTCGTCTAATTTTTTCGGAGGATTCTCAAGACACTTTAAACTATTTTCTCACAAAAATTTAGGGTTTGATTATTTTTGCATCTTGTACTTTGAATTCCTGACTCGGATTGCTCTAGTTTTATCGTCTATTTGGTTTTTGTTGTCGAATTCATCCTTTGTTTCATCAAATTTCTGATTGGTATTATTAATTTCTTCTCCTCTTTTCTTTGTGATTTCATTTTATATTGTTTGTGATCATGTCTTCATCTTTCTCTATTGCTTTTGTTATCATTTCCGCTATGTGTGAGTAGTTTACTATCTAGGGAGAAGGGTGAATCATGGGAGTTGGTCTTGGTTGTGGTTTGTGATCATTTGAGTTAGGTTTTCGCTTTTGCTCTGATTGTTTTTGCTTGATTGTGTTTGTTGAATCCTTGATCACGTTTTAGCAAACTTTTAGCACCCCCGAACTTAAGATCGAGAGACTAGTTCGAGGAGAGGCGCGAGACAATCACTAGGACCCTCAATTGTAAGTTGCGAGAGCCCGTTTTGAGACCTAAAGGTAGCCTAAGACCGAGAGGACGAGCTATATCCTTAGCATGTGCGATTACCTACTCAACCCGATCACTATCCTTGACCTTGACTTACCCATTGCCTAACCCGACTCCCTAGACCTTTCCCTTATAAGTTTTAACCCCTTTTCCTTCGCTCTAGTTCTAGCTAAACCATTATCACTCGAACCGAGACTAGAATAAGTAAGAATAACCAACTTAAGCGACCATCTCCCTGTGGATCTCGACCCGACTTACCCTTGCTACCTAGTAGAGTGAGTTTGGATTACTTTTGATTAGGAGAGTGCGACTAATCCTATCAAATTTTGGCGCCGTTGCCGGGGAGACGGCTTTGTTTTCTGTTGTTATTTGGTTCTTTTCTCATTTGTTTCTCTTGTCTCAAGGAACCTCAATTCCTTGAGGCCGTTACTTATAGCTTCCTCGAGTGTTGTGCATGCCCAGGTTATCACGCACGTCTCAAAAAGGCTTGGCAATTCCATTTGACCCGGAGCCGGAGCGTACATTCTTAAGGCGCAAGAACTTGCTTAAGGACTTGGAAGCTACTGTTTCCCCTTCTACTTCATCTCACATTGAACCCGAGCTCGAAATAAAGAAGATGGTTAAGCTCTCGGATCACTCTAAGCCAACCGCGGCTCAACTACCTACCGGCAATGCTATGCCGGCTATTGCGGCCAACAATTTTGAGATAAAGCCGGCTTTCATTAGCTTGATTGAGCGTAATCAATTTGGGGGAAACCCCGGGGAGGATCCTAACCTCCATGTCCAGAATTTTTGTGATTATTGCTCAACGATTAAGCAAGCCGGAGTCACCCAAGAGCAAATACGTGAAATGCTTTTCCCGTTCTCACTGAAGGATAAAGCAAAGCTATGGCTCAATTCCTTGAATCGCGTTGCTCACGGGGTGACTGATTGGAGCACTCTTGCATTGGCCTTCTATCAAAAATACTTCCCACCGGAGAAGACGGCAATGCTTAGGAGTCAAATAATAACTAGCTTCCGTCAAATAGGAGATGAGAGCTTATTCGATGCATGGGAACGCTACAAGGAGCTTCAACGCCAATGTCCTCATCATGGCCTCGACAAATGGTTCTTGGTTATGCAATTCTATAATGGTTTGTACAATGAGTCTCGCCAAGTGCTTGACTCAGCCGCGAGCGGACGCTTTGATAACATAGATACAATCGAGGCCATGGCTATTCATGATGCTCAATACGGTAATGCAAGGAATGCTCCTAGAAGCGGCGGTAAGCATGACGTAGACGCGGTGGCCTTGCTTACGGCAAAGGTGGATGCAATGACCGCGATGATGATGAGTCAAATGCAAGCTGGTTCTTCACAATCTCGAGGGCAATCGGTTGCCGCTATGCACACTACTTATGAGCCATCGTGTGAATCATGTGGAGCATCCGGTCATGTTTCCATGGAATGCCGAGGTATGAATTCTCAAACTCATCATGTGCATGCTTTTCAGTCACAAAACTCACAAAACAATCCCTACTCAAACTACTACAATGAAGGCTATAGGAATCACCCCAATCTTTCCTACAAAAGCCAAAATGTCCTTAATCCACAACCACAACAACCACCTCAAAACAGCCCACAAAATTTTGCTCCGTATAACAACAATGCTCCTCGTCCCTTTAACCCACCGAGTTTTGTTAGACCACAATACCAATCACCGGTTGCTCCTACTCCCGTCTCCGATCCCATGGCCGAGATGAGAGCCATGATGCTCGCTATGCAAAAGAATCAAGAGGCCATGATGGCCAAGATGGAGAAGGAAGCACAAGCTAAAGACGCAACTATTCAATCCTTGGTTGCTCACAACAAGGCCATGGATACTCAACTTGCTCAATTAGCGTCTTCTAGCAACACGAGGGCACCCGGAACACTTCCGGCTCAACCCAAGCAACCTCACGAGACCGCCAACGCCATCTCCCTAAGAGGTGGAACAAGCTACGATGGGCCGCCTATGCCCAATGTTGATGTACCTCCCATAAAGGTAAGCAAGGTAAATCCTAATGTTTCCACTAACGATTTGAATGTTGAGCATGGTGTTAGCGCAGGTGAGCAAAACGGACCAGCCGTGGGTGGTCCCCACATGGCCAAGGAGGGAGCCGTGCAAGGTAGTGGTGGTGGTGTGCAGGTGGCCGAGAAAGATGAGGGGAAGGAGAAAAGCGCAGCTAAGCCGGTTGAACCGCCGATTCAAATCCGTTTGCCATTCCCGAGCCGAGTGGTAAAGCCTAAACTTGATGCTCAATTTGGTAAGTTCATGGAGGTTGTCAAGGACCTCAAGGTAACGGTTCCTTTTACTGATTTGGTCACTCAAATCCCGGCTTATGCTAAGTTTTTAAAAGACATCCTCACCCGTAAAAGGTCGTTCAATGAAGTCGAGACCGTGGCTTTCACTGCGGAATGTAGTGCACTTTTACAAAACAGGTCTCCTCCTAAATTGAAGGACCCGGGTAGCTTCTCGATTCCTTGCACCATTGGTACTGTTTTAATTGATAATGCGTTATGTGATTTAGGTGCAAGTGTGAGCGTCATGCCGTACTCGGTATGCGAGAAGCTGAACATGGGGCCTTTAAAGGTCACAAATATCACTCTCCAGATGGCGGACCGTTCTGTAAAACGTCCTTTGGGCGTTCTAGAGGACGTCCGTCGTGTGTCGGTAAGTTTTTCATCCCTGTCGATTTCATAGTTCTTGACATGGTCGAAGATTCCCAAATTCCTATCATCTTGGGTCGACCCTTCCTGCACACTGCTGGTGCAATAATCGACGTCAAGAACGGGAAATTGACATTGGATGTCGGAGGTGATACTATAACCTTTAACTTGTCTAGTGCCTTAAAGCGCCCCATGCTCGAGGAGTCTGTTTACTCTGTTTATATTGTGGATGATTGTATTGTGGAGAACTTACCTAGAGTCCTTGCTCGGGACCCTCTAGAGAGTGTGCTTTGTTGTGATACGTTTGCAGGTGGCATAGGAGGGACAGAAGCAGGATGTGATGTGATTAAAGACGCATTGAGCGCAGACGGAGTTGGCTTTGCTGCAAGCCAACTAGTTGGAGCCGTGAGTGATGATGGCCAAGGTGTTGATGACGATGGTTTTGATGATGATGAGGACGATGGTAGCGGGATCGTTTATGACGAGGCCCATGGTTGGTGGTACTTCCCGTACCCTGCTGCGCCCCCAGTTTGAAGCTGGTTTGGGGGAACCGTTTTGTTTGTAAATAGCATGTATGTACTTTTATTTCTTTGAGACTTTTTCTCGTGTTTTTCTCCGTTTTTTTTTTAAGGTCCCCGTGTTGATGTGCTGTAGGACACATTGGGGACAATGTGTCGTTCGGTTTGGGGGGAGAAACGCTTTGCTTTGCTTTGCTTTTTATTTTTTGCGTTTTCTTTTTCGTTTTTCATTTTCCAAAAAATTCAAAAAATCCATAAAAATCAGAAAAATTCACAAAAATACCAAAAATACGTTTCCCGACCGTTGTTTTGAGCTTGTTTTGACCTTATTCTTTCCCGACATCTTTTCCCTTGTATGCTTTGAGCTTTGACATGTTTTTCATTGTTGGTTTAGCGCTTTCGGGGATGTTTTGACGTTTGTAGATGATGGCATGTGTTTTTACATTGTTGGCTTTATCATTCACGGACTTTAGCTACTTATATTGTTGGTTTTAGCCTCCTGCGGCCGGTTCATTATTCCCGGTCCCCGTGCTTTATTGTGAGTAGTTCTCCTCGTGGAGTACGTAACATTAACGCGCATAAGTGTGGCCCCTATCCCGTGTTTCCCGCGATTTTGTCACTTGTTTATGCATATGAGGCTTTAGTTGATTTTCACATGATTCACCTTGTCTTACATTGTCTTATTCCTCTCATTTTTGATCCTATTACCCTTAACCACATGAGTTTGCTAGCTACATGCCAAATAGCCTACCCTAGCCTAGCTAGTTATCGCTTTTGCTTACTCTTGTGCTCGTTCGTTGGGTTGTGATCATGGCTACGACTTGCTGACGTCGTATGCCTGGAGAGTGTTGGTGATTATGAGTCGGGATTGCTGTTTCCCCGACCCTTTTATGAGGTATTTCCGCAACTTATGTGAGTGTGCTCTTTTGCTCAAGAAAAAAAGAACAAAAATCTGAAAAAAATCAAACACAACACAAAATACAAAGAAAGAAGAAATGTGTGTACAAAAATGAAGAAGTTGTTGTTGTTGTTTTACATGAGTGAGCACTTGAAATTTGTTGTATGTTGCGATGGTGTGTAAGGCGATCGATGTGCTGTTTTCGATCCGTTTTTCATGAGAGTTGGGTTCCGTTTTGGTTGGATGAGCACTTGAGTAGTATTAGTGGTTTCTAGTGGCTTAGCTCCACAATTCCATAACTATTTGATCCACCTTCTTACCCTTATCCTCTCTTTGGCCTTTACACCCTCATATCCTATGTAAGCCCTCATGTTTGCTTCGTTTTTGGACATTATTTGTGTGCGGGAATGCGAGATTTGGTCCACATTAGATTGCGGGCGTGCTTTCACCAGTTGAGTAGGTGAGTGTCATCACATACTTCGCCTTGTTCATCATGTGTGTTAGAGTGGAAACCGCGAGAGGTCCGTGATTTGATTGCTAGAGAGCCTTTGTTTAAGCCATGCTATTCATTCTGCGCCGTCTTGTAATTCTCATCCGTTAGCTTGCTATTTCCATACGTCCCATGCTGTTTCGGGATCGATTGCCATTTGCTCATGCTACTTGCGGTAAGGTGATTGATGGGGAAGTCTTCTTATGCTCGCTTTGTCCTCTATTTTCTGTCACGCTAGGTTGCTTGAGGACAAGTAACGGTTCGGTTTGGGGGAGTTTGATGTGTCATATATTTACGTATATATAGCCCCATGTTCACGTACTTTACTTTGCGTTTCCCGCACTTTTACTTGCGTTTCAGCTCCTATTTCTCTCCGTTTTGGCCCTGCTGCGTTTTTGTGTCTATATTGCAGGTAAACACGCATATTTGGAGGTTAGGATGCTATTCAAGAGGTTTCGTGAAGTTTCGTAAAGTTTCGTGGAGTTTGGAGTTGATTCGAGTTGGTTTCGTTGCGTTTCCCTTGCGTACGAGCCTCGTTTCAACAAATGAAGGTGTCCCGGGACCATGGGTCGGGATTTGAAACTCACATTATCATCCGAGACATCGTCCCTACTCATAGGCCTCGTCCCTTGGCCTTAGGACGACAAAGAAGTAAAACAAAGCAAAGAAAAACTAAGGCAAAAAAAGGACCAAAAGAGCACAAGGCCTGAACTCAACGGGACCAAAGTGTCCCGGTCGGGACCATCACCATCCCGGACGGGAGGCCCATCCCGGAGCCCAGGGACGGGGTCCGACTCCTCGTGTGCTTTATAAACTTCGTCAATTTGAAGGATCAAAACATTATATTTTCGTCTAATTTTTTCGGAGGATTCTCAAGACACTTTAAACTATTTTCTCACAAAAATTTAGGGTTTGATTATTTTTGCATCTTGTACTTTGAATTCCCGACTCGGATTGCTCTAGTTTTATCGTCTATTTGGTTTTTGTTGTCGAATTCATCCTTTGTTTCATCAAATTTCTGATTGGTATTATCAATTTCTTCTCCTCTTTTCTTTGTGATTTCATTTTATATTGTTTGTGATCATGTCTTCATCTTTCTCTATTGCTTTTGTTATCATTTCCGCTATGTGTGAGTAGTTTACTATCTAGGGAGAAGGGTGAATCATGGGTGTTGGTCTTGGTTGTGGTTTGTGATCATTTGAGTTAGGTTTTCGCTTTTGCTCTGATTGTTTTTGCTTGATTGTGTTTGTTGAATCCTTGATCACGTTTTAGCAAACTTTTAGCACCCCCGAACTTAAGATCGAGAGACTAGTTCGAGGAGAGGCGCGAGACAATCACTAGGACCCTCAATTGTAAGTTGCGAGAGCCCGCTTTTGAGACCTAAAGGTAGCCTAAGACCGAGAGGACGAGCTATATCCTTAGCATGTGCGATTACCTACTCAACCCGATCACTATCCTTGACCTTGACTTACCCATTGCCTAACCCGACTCCCTAGACCTTTCCCTTATAAGTTTTAACCCCTTTTCCTTCGCTCTAGTTCTAGCTAAACCATTATCACTCGAACCGAGACTAGAATCACTAAGAATAACCAACTTAAGCGACCATCTCCCTGTGGATCTCGACCCGACTTACCCTTGCTACCTAGTAGAGTGAGTTTGGATTACTTTTGATTAGGAGAGTGCGACTAATCCTATCAGCATGCAAGGAAGGCTATCAATAATCAACAAAAATCAAACAATCATCCTGACCACGCAATCATAACATCGATTCCCCTAAACCCTAGATTAGGATTTAGCTACTCATGGAATTAGGGCAAAATAATTGACAAACAAGATCTAAGCTAAACATGATTAACAATGAAATTAAACAGAGAATAATGAAAGAGAAATAATTACCAAAGGCAAATTAACTGAATGCTTCTGAAATTAAAAGTTGCAAGGAGTTGTAGAAGTTCTCCCCAAACAATATGCAGTAAACTAATCTAAACTAAACTAATGATAAAAGTGTATGCGTAAAGAGATCAATCTTAGTCTGAGAGTTCTTCTAGATTTATATAGTAAAACTGCCTAAATTAATTTCCTAACCTAAAAATAATTAAATAATTAAAATTACAAAATCATCCGTCCAAAATATGCGGGCCGGCTCAGACCGGCGCCGTGGCTCCATTTTCCTCCAGTTTTCTTCACATTTAATTATTTTCGACCCAACATCACGTCTAGCTTTCAAGTCCCGGGCTCGATCTTCACCCCGACTTTTGGGATTCCGTCATCCTCTCCTTTTAAGCTCAAATGCATGGAAAATATAGAAATTCCTGCAAAATACGAAAAAACACCAAAAACGCCTCTAGGACGAAATATGAGAACAAAATGGCCTCGTAAGGCGCATTTTAACAATAAAAAGCAGCTCGAGACGAGGGTAAAATATATATAAAACTAACAGCTATCACCTACCTTTTTATCTCCCAGGAAGAGCGTATGAACGGAATGGATACAACTCCTGCCTCTGCCCCTGAAGTGGCCAGCTTTGTTGTTCGTACTCAGAATCGTACTCCTTCTCGATCGTCGTCTACTCTCTCTCGTACAGAGTGTCGAGCTCTCGTGTGTAGCCACTGCTCTCGTAAAGGCCATGACCGTAGTATGTGCTTCGACTTACTCGGTGAAATACCTGATTGGTGGTACGACCTTAAAGGTGTCTCGAAACCTAGTCGTGGTGGATCATCTCAAGGGGGGGCTCGTGGTGGTTCTCGGTCTCCACAGCCTCGCAATGGTGGGAGGGATGAGCTTAGTCATGGTGAGACCAGTAGTGGTCCTGCTACTCTTACATTTGACAATGTTAATGTGGTTCATGCTTCACCGAATGAGTCCAAATCATCTCGAGCCGCGGTAATTGTTTATGGGACACCTAACCACAACTTCTCGGGTAAGTGGCTTATTGATACGGGATGTTCACATCATGTAACTGGAGTCGAGACGGTTGAATCGAGCTAGAGTCTAAATAAACAAAAGGACATTTATTTAAGCATCATGACACAGTTCGACTCATTTTAACCTTTAAACGACATAATTAGAATTCAACATAATTAGTATCGTCTAAGTCAGTGTTAAAGCATGCGTATTAAAAGTCCATTACATCAAAGGACTTAGCTTGTTTTAGGAGGGTACGGATATAAGTATCCAGAAAGACGCGTAGTTAAGACGAGCTGATGACAAACGCAGCTCCCACCAACGTGTAACAACCTCGATGGACCCTCACATTCACTGTCCGGTGGGCGCTAGCAATAATCTAGCATACACTTAGGGGGAGCTGGGGTGGGCTCTGGCCCAAACGTGTAAAATGATGGGGAAGAAGAAAAATACTGTGCTGGCCTAGATTTGGTGGGAAGTATGTGATTTTTTTTATTATTTTTTTTTTAAATTTATCGTAAACATTTTGTCTCCCGTCTCAAAATTTAATCGAAATTTACTTTTTTTTAGGCGTAATTAGAAAAAACTAAACACTAACGTAAATGTAATCACAAGTTCAAAATTTACGATTATCGTAAAAATTTCATCAATTAAAAAATTATTATTCCAAACTTTAAAAATCATATTAATAAACTTAAAAAAAAAAAAAACTAATTAGTTAATAAACCGTTAAGTATAATCAATAAAAATAAACGCCGACTGTATGAAGTAATACGCCGACTGCAAACAACATCTATATCTATATATCTATATCTATATCTATATCTATATCTATATCTATATCTATATCTATATATCTATATTATATATTAAAAGAGAATCCCTATAAGTGTTTTCATGGAAAACCCTAAAAAACATACACTTTTTTCCCCTTATTCCGCCACGTCATCTATTGGGGCCCACGTCCGCATTGACTTTCCGGGTCAAATTCTCTACCTAATCGTCTTCCCATTGTTTTTTCAGGTTCCTTTTCCTTTCAAATTTTGAGTATACGAAAAGACCATAATTGAAGTCCATCATTTATTTGCTCGCATTCAATTGTCCGTATTAAACAACATTCATCTCAACGTGGTTGTTTTTTTCTCCGGCTTTCATTTTCACCGTTCACGTCGTACAACATTAGAGTGCCCGACAAACAAATTAAACCAAAAAATAGACTACTCAATTGGTATGTACTTACTAAAATAAAATGCAAAGTTGAAACAATACAATTGAAACTAAAAAATATTCATCAAGCAGATGTAATAACACAAAAAATTTAATAATTGTAAACAAAGAATCAAACTTTTCAACTACATCGTCTTTTATTTCTCATTACATTATTATTAATTTTTAATTAATTATTTTGTGTCAACTAATTAATATAAAGAAAACCAAAAGACATAAGTTATTACATTATAAAATCATGCATCAATTCTATTATTTTAAAAATTCCAAAACTTTCAAAGTCATGGTAAAATTATTTCAATAATTTTTATAAATTTATATTTAGACACATTTTACTTTTGACTATGTAGCTTTGATTTTAATATGTAATATAGATATAAGATATAGATATGTAAATATTTACATATTTATTTATATTTTATAGTACAATGTTGACTATTTTATATATTTGCAGGAATGAGTCGGAGAATAACAAAGCTCATAATGATTACAAGGTATAATCTATGTGTTGATTATTCTATTAATTAACCTTATTTTATTTTTGAGGAAAATTTTGATAATTATTTTTAATGAGGGGATAAATACAAGGTGGATCAAATTTTTTTTTTTTTTTTTTTTGAAAGAATTAGCTCGTATTTCCATTCAATCAAATAGGGAGATTACAAGAGATACCCATTTAGGGCAGCTAGTACATCGGTTTGTTCACCATCATTCATACAATTAACTAGACGAATACTAACAGTAGTTTTCACCGTCCAAACAAGTGCTTCGACAGAAGCAGACCTATCCTGGAAAATGCGCATGTTCCTCTCATTCCAGAGAGAATAAACCACAGCAGCCAAATTGCAGGCATACCATTTGCCTCGCCAATGCTTCCTTCGAGCAAAGTGTTTTGCAAAGCGCACCTCATAATGGAGACTTCGGACCTGTCGTCTGATACCCATCCATGCCCAAACAGCCTGAGCAACCCTACGAGAAAAAGAACATCCAAAGAATAGATGCTGATGACTTTCAGCATCAGCTTTGCATAGCACACACCTATTCGGCAAGGGCAAGCCCCGACTACATATATTGTCCACTGTGGATAGCTTGTTCTGTTGAGCCAACACCGTTACAATGACATGCTTGGGAGCATTAACTGGAGACCAGAGAACAGAAGACCAAGGTACAACAGGTGACTTAACGCGAAAGAAATCATAACCCTTGGCTAAGAACTTACCAGCATCCCATGAGCGCAGTATGTCAGCAGCCGAGGACACATCACCACACATACGAATCAATTCATCCCGCACCCTTAAGATGTCTTTCCAACTTTCAGGATCAGAAGTCTGTTGTTGGGCCAGCCAGACATCTCCTCTATTCAGCTTATAAGAGAGTAGCCAATCCACCCATATACTCGGTCTATGCTCAATAATATCTCTCAAATGCTTGCAAATAAGCGCTTTATTCCAGGATAAGATCTCTTTGATGTTAAAACCCCCTTCTTTCTTAGGACGGCAAATATCATTCCAACTTTTAAACACCATTCTTCTACCACCTTCCTTAACCTGCCAAAGAAAATCTTTACAGATTTTTCCAAGACGTTTAATCACTCCTTTGGGTAGTAACAAAGCTCCACACCAAAAGTTCTCAATACCAAACAAGATTGAGTTGATTAGCTGAATCCGTCCTGCATAAGAAAGGTGTTGATTTGCCCAATTCGACACATGCCTCTTCACCTTAGCAATGAGTTGAGAGTACATATCAGCTTTTAGATTTGTGGAAGCCAAAGGGATACCCAAATATCTAAAAGGAAAAGTTCCCTCATTAAAACCAAAGAAATGTAAGATAGCTTGTTTTACCTCCCTCTCCACGCCTCCAATGTAAATATCCGTTTTGGATGGATTAGCCTCCAATCCCGAGACACCAGCAAACGTAGATAAAGCTTGCACCACATACTTTACTGAAGGGACATCACCCCTAGTAAAGATCATAAGGTCGTCTGCAAATATCAAATGTGTAAGGCTAAGCCTCATACATTTGGGATGAAAAGAGAATCCCTTGAGCTTGGGAATGTCCCTCAAAGAACGAGAAAGGATCTCCATGGCCATAACAAAAATGTAAGGAGATAAAGGATCCCCTTGTCGAATACCTCTTTTTCCTTTGAAGTAACCGAAATTTTTCCCGTTGATCTTAAAAGTATAGAAAGGAGACTGAATACAAGTGATGATCCAAGCTCTAAAACGTTCAGGGAACCCATAAGCCTCCAACATTTCTGATATAAACCTCCAATTCAGTGAGTCAAAAGCTTTCCGTATATCCACCTTAATGAGACATCTGGGGGATATATGACGCCTAGTGTAGCTCTTAACAAGGGCTTGGGATAGCATGATATTATCGTAAATGTTACGATCTTGCACAAAAGCTGACTGCTCTCTACCAACAATTGAACTCAGCACCGTCTTCATTCTGTTAGCAAGGACCTTGCTAATAATTTTGTAAATCGTGGAACAACAGGAAATTGGCCTATAATCAAGAACTGAAGAGGCCGTCTCTTTTTTGGGAATCAGTGTGACCACAGTCATACTTACTTGTTTAAGAAGCTGCCCACTTTTGAAGAAGTCTTGAATGGCAGAAACCACATCATTATTATTTTATAGTTTTCAGAATATTAAAAGTCATGCATCAAATATTTTAATAATGTTTAAAATTTGTAAAATTAGATATATTTTGCTTTTGATTTTGTGACTTTGATTCTTTTTTTCCTCTAATGTTATTTCATAGTACAATGTTAACTAATTTTTATCTTTTCAGGAACAAATCGAATAAAAAAAAATCCACAATTACCAAGGTATAATCGATGTGTTCCTAATTTTTGGTTAATTATTTTTGAATGAAGGGATAAAGCCAATGCGGATTATTTGATATTTGTTTCAGTAATCTTTGACTTTATTTATTAACTTTAAATTTATCAAGAAGATGTTTAAGAAGAGTATAAAAAAATAATTGTGATGTAATTTTTTTTTATCAAGGCTTAATAGTATGAGAGGAGATGAATAAGATAAATATATTCATTTAAATTGTTATTTCTACACAGTCAAAAACTATGAGAAATTATAATTTTTTTAATGTGATTTTTATAGTAATTGTTTTAAAATTAAATATTTTACAATATCATAACCTTACACTGGAAACAAAAAAATATATTGTCATTATTTTTTATTTCCTTAACTTTCTTATAACTAGAATGATTTTAAAGTCACCATCTAATAATAATTCATTTTTTCCCTTAATTTTTCATTTTTTAAAATTTATTTTAACAAATTAATTAAAATAAAAGAACCAAAATACAAGAATCATTCATTCAAAAAATTACAAGAATCATTCATTGAGAAAATTACAAGAATCATTCATTCATAAAATTGATGCATTAATTTAGTTGGTGTGAGAATTAAAAAATTTCAAAGGTCATGAAATAATAAAATCATTATTTTTCATCCATTTATCTTTAAATGCTTTTGTGTTCTTAATTTCATGTTTTTATTTTGTTTCGAGAATTTATATTTATTCTGATAGTAACTATTTATTTTATATGTGTTCAGGACTATTCTTAAAATTACAAAATTTGATGATGATTATTATGAAATAAGTTCTAAATTATATTTTATAAATTAATCTAAACATATTCGAAATATATGAAAAAAAAACATACAATAAGTAATCTAACATACTTACTTAATATAAATATCATATTAAGCTTGATGTATAAAAATGAACATATACTTTTTTAAATGTGAAAAGTGCTCGATGAATTTCTCAAAAACTATTGAAAACTTCTTTGGAATCATTTTAGTATTATATAAATAAGAAACGTATCCACCATTATACGTGACTATAAAAAATTGTATCTCCTATTCGAATGCACGCAATATGTTTGATCTTTATTCTTAATTATTATCGTAACAACCCGATTTTCGTGACCTAATTAAATTTAGGCGGAAATATTAATTACGTACTTTGTATTACAAAACCAGCTGCAATCGTCTTACAACTCAAAATACATAATCTGAGTTATAAATATCCATGGTTATTAATTTAGCATCTCTCAAAATGCAAAAGAAGACCATCAATCCCCTGATGTTCATCGTCAATTAACCTTGGGCTACCTACGTATATCCTGCAAGACTCGATTCCATCCCGCACGAGCTAAGCCATATAAACCCATAGCAAGTAAAATATACAGAGTAACATTATTATATACATGTGTAATTACAGCATAACACACATAAAGAATCTACATAACACATGATTATTAAGACTTAAAGCATTTCAAATTATATTTTAAGCATACCTCATTGCAGTTTCATATAACGTAATAACATGATATATAAAACTTGACACATTCCGATCGATATATAATGCATTAATAATGATCAATTAAATAAACAAATTAACAACAAATATAAATCCAGACAAGAAAGGACGACACAAGCGATGAAAGAAAGACACAGAAGAAACGACAAACAAAACGCCACAAAGTAGACACAACAACAATTAAGTGAAGGAAACTCACAAATTATGAAAACAATAAAGAAAAACTACAAATGGAACGATGTGTAACTGGGAACAACTCACAATAAAAAGGACACAGTAGTAACATTCCTCCACATTTTTAGGACACAATATTAGTTTCTTCTCATTTAATAAAACATGTCTTCAATACATAAACAATTTCATAATTGTCCTTAGAAGTAAAAGTCCATTAATTTTGAGGTCTAACTCTTGGTGTTATGATTTGCGTTCATCTTAGCATCAAAGGCGCAGTTGCACCTTTGCGGAAAATTTATGATTTCATTAATTGTCCGATTGTGTAGTACATAGTATGTAACATGCAGTCGACATAATATGTGACATTTTCGATGTTTAAAGCCTAAAATTCATATTATGTCTATCAATTTAAGAGATTATTTTGAAATTTTAGATGGAAATTAATAATTATTAGTGACTATAATATTTACATGCACAAACACAATTGACAACCCACAAAAAATACGTATTGAAATGTGAGCGACTCGATCCGTGGATTCCATGGGGCACGCCACTAGTTTGTGATTTAAATAAGGAAAACTCAAGTAAAAAAATCACCCGTATGTAACATAAGTAACCCATATTTAATCAACTACATTAAATATACAATATACATCCTAAATCAATCAAAGAACTTCAAAAAACAAGTGAATTACTCGTAATATATCATAATTTAGATCCATAATCTAAAAGATTCCATGAATTGTAGAAGCAATTGATTGATTTTATGAGTTCAAGTGATTTTAGGATTGAAGTATTGAGTTTGGAAAAGAGAGAATTTAGAGGGTAGTGAATGAAAAAAAAAAGGGTATTGATCAACTGTACCCGGCTTTTTCTCAGTCGTATCCTTTTTTGTCATTTGTTTTCCATCACCTACCCTTGGCTCTACTTTTTTTTTCTCTCTTTTCCTTCAACCCAAAAAACCTTAAAACAATCTTAAATCAACCAATTTGTTCTTCAATTAATTCAATTACTCATACGATTAATTCAATTCTTAATATATGGATCCTTGTGACGATATATTTCAAGTAATTTACTTTTTTTTTCATTAATTTAATTTGTTGTCATTAATTTGGTTTATGTTTGTTTGTTTTTTTTGTTTTTTTATGGATTATATGTGGTGGTAGAGGGGTCGGCGGGTTGGTGGTGGGGGTGGCTGCGGCAGCAACGGCCGTGGTGGGTGTAGGGTTGGCGGCAAGCGGTGGTTATTGGTTTGGTTTTTTTTTTTTTTTTTTTTTTTATTTTATGAATTAGGGTTTAGGGTGGTTGATGGTGGGGAAGAGGTTGGCAATTTGTGGTGAGGGTGGGCTCATGACGGCAGCGGCCGTGGTGAGTGTGGGCTTGGCGGCAGGCGGTGGGGGCACTGGTGGTGGCTGACGTTTTTTTTTTGTTTTTTTTTTTATAATAATAATAATAATAATAATAATAATAATAATAATAATAATAATAATAATAATAATAATTAAAAAAAGGAAAAGGTGGAGCGGTGGGTGGTGGTGGGTGGGCCGGTGGCGGCAGTCGTGGTGGTTAATTTGGCTTCACGTTTTTTGTTTTGTTTTTTTTTTTTTATTTTTTTTTTTAAATTCAGTTTAAAACTTTTTCTTATTATTATTTTTATTATTTGTTTTTTTTTTTTTTTTTTTTTAGTTTAGTTTCAAAATTTTTATATTGTTATTATTTTAGTTTTAAAATTTTTATATTACTATTATTATTTATTTTCTTTTTTGTTGTAATTTGTTTTTATATTTATTATTAATATTATTAGTATTTGCTTTCTTATTTCTTTTAATTTTTTGTATTTTCACAGGAAGATGACAATCTAGAAAAATTTCCAGAACAGCTCATCGACAGTACTCCGTATTTCAGTAATTTGGTTTTTGACAGTTACGAAACGATGATGAAAGAGATTCGAAATATTGGTATTAGAAATAACATATTCTTGAATCTACGAAACTTTTATGATGATCGCGGATGTGGAGCACAAAGATTTGTATGTGACAGATCTGAAAAATACACTTATATCCCCAAATCGAAAACCAAACGTGGCTCAACGAATACGGGGACAAAAAAATGTGGTTGTCCTTTTGTAATGAAAGGTGTTGGGCAGGATGACGGTACATGGACCATTCAAGTTTTTAATGGCTTTCACAATCATTTGCTTGTGCCCAGGACTCTACCTGTAAAGTAGGAGTAGATAAATTAATATACAAAGTTTCACATTGGGATGGTCCTGCACCTGAAGACAAGTGGTATGGTAATGAGTTTGGGATCGTCGTGGCAAACAAGTACGACGTTGTACTGATCTCGTTGTCCAAAAAACAAAACTGCTCCTATATACCAATGAAAACATCAAAGGATAAGCCGGTAAGAAAGGATGAAAGTCTCGTCAATATATGGATGGTGTTGGTGCAGTCACGTAAACATTATGTATGGGTATGTTGATTTAATTTCACATTTAACAAATTTAACAAAATGTAATTTGAATTCTGTCGAATTTACTAAAAATATAAATTCTAACATAATTCATTGATTTTGCAGGTTTCTTTTAAGACTGATACCGGAATGCCAATTCTCCATCCGTCTTGCTCATATATATTTTGAAATTAGTTTGATTTTAGATTATTCATTGTTATATTTTGAAATTACTTTGATTTTAGATTATTCATTGTTATATTTTGAAATTAGGTGGATTGGGTCGGTTTGGTTGGTGGTGGGTGGGTCGATTTAGTTGGTGGTAGTGGGTGGGTCGGTTTAGTTGGTGGTGGTCGGTTGGTCGGTTTAGTTGGTGGTGTGGGTGGGCAGGCGAGGACGGTGGGTGGTGGGTTGGTCGGTTTAGTGGGTGGTAGTGGGTGGGTAGGCAGGCGGTGGAGGGTGGGCAGGCGAGATCGGTGGTCGGTGGTGGTGGGAGAGACGGTGGTGGCCTAAGTGGTGGTGGTTTAATAGAGGAGAGAGGGTTTAATGAGGATGAAGAGAGGAGAGAGGAGAGAGGAGAGAGAAAAGTTAGGTTTACAAATATGTGGGGAAGGAAATAAAAAGGGCATTGATGTCTTTTTTGGGTACAACTGAGAAAAAGCCGGGTACAGTTGATCAATTACGGAAAAAAAAATTGCCCAAAAAGGAAAACATAGTAAAAGTTGGCTACCATTGAACAATAGCGATAAATTAACGCAATTCTGCTTCATTACTTGATTATATAGTTTTGGCTACCATTGAACAATAGCGATAAATTAACGCAATTCCTACTCATTACTTGATTATATAGTTTTTATGTGATAATTTTTTGATTAATTGTAACTAATTTTTTTTTTATACGGTGATTTTAGTAGATTTTTGGGTTTTTTGTCAGACAGTACCTTTTATTTAGGGTTATTTGTGAGCTAATACCTTTAATTTTTTTTTGTTTTTTTGTACCTTTTATTTTCAATTTTTGTTAAAAAGTACCAAATAGCAGAATCCGGTGACTAAAGTCAACTTTCCGGCAGTTGACCTCCGTTTTCTTTCATTTTATTTGTTAAACACTACCTTAAATTTGTTTATTTTGTTAAACCATACCATAAGTCATTAAATGTTTATATCAATTTCATATTTCTCATAAACACACAATAAATCACAATTAAACTAAGGTAAATTGACATACATAACCTCCTTATTCTTCTTCTTCTTCTTCTTCAATTTAACTAATTATTTCATTACTTCCTAAACATTTTCCTCATCATATTCTTTTGCAATCTTTTTAAGTTTGACGACTTCAATTTTGAAGCTTAAAAATTCAATTATTTGAATTTAACCAACTCTCTCACTACTTCCTGACTTTTCATTATCATACTCACTTGATATCTTTTCAATGTTTTATCCTACTTGACAACTTTAGTTTCACTACTTTTTCCAAATTTTGTGAGGTTTTGAAAATCCGATTTATACAAGGTAAGTCACATTTGCATTTTATTCTCGTGTAACACGTGTTTGATGACGAAAACAGTTTTTGGAATTGATGGGGAAACATTAAAGCGGTAGAAAATTTGTGGGGAAAAGTTTGAATTTAGGTTTTAAATAGAAGATTGATAAATTTGGTAGAAAGTAAATTTGGGGAATTTTTTTTAGGGTAAATCATTGGAGGGAAAATAGAATATGATAGAATTTAAAATAAGTTTATTAGGTTTCATTTTTTAAATAGAAATTATCACCGGAATATTGACTTTTTTCACCGGAAAATTGACTTTTATCGCCGGAATTCTTAATTTGGTACATTTCCTTTTGGATCAATTGGCTAACACTCCCTTATAAAAACTTATTTTAGCAAAACACTCCCTTTTATCTTAGTTTTTGTCCAACACTCCCTTATAAATCACTTTCTATGTTAAACACTCCCAAATTAGTGATTCCGGCCAAAAAAGTCTGAAATCCGGCCATTGACTTACTACCTCACGTGACTTTGTTTTTTCTGGTTATAATTCCCCCCAAATGAGACCTCTAACCTATTTTATATTGTAATTTACGTTTTAAATTCTCCTCTTTTTTAACTCTAACAAAATGACGATGTCACTCCTCTTCTTCTTCCATCTAATCTCCTCACCTTTTTCCATCTAATCCCATCATCTTCTTCGATCTAATCTCTTCTGCTCCTGAAACTTACAAAACCTTTACTGATTTCATTGATTGAGTTGATTTTCACACAAACTGGGAAGAGGAATTTCGTCTATGCAAGTGTGATATTATCGTCTTCCGAGTTTGTGAGGTCCAAGATGTATGTATAACCGTGGGAACGCAACAATAACAAATAAAAGATTCGATAGGATTTACATAAGAACTTTGATAGGACATCTTTTTAGAGTGAAGAGGGAGATGAAGAAAATGAAAAAAGTAAGGTCAGAGAAAGATAGGTGAGAAAGAGAGTAAAAATGAAAGACATGGAAATAAATAAAAGGGGGAAGAAGGGAGGGAAAATAAACATTTAGTAACATTCTTTTGGAGGGAAAAACAAAGTCACGTGAGGTAGTAAGTCAATGGCCGGATTTCTGACTTTTTTTGTCGGAATCACTAATTTGGAGTGTTTAACAAAGGAAGTGATTTATAAGGGAGTGTTGGACAAAAACTAAGATAAAAGGGAGTGTTTTGCCAAAACAAGTTTTTATAAGGGAGTGTTAGCCAATTGATCATTTCCTTTTAACAAAAATTGAAAATAAAACGTACTAGGGAAAATAAAAAAAATTTAAAGGCACCACAAATAACCCTAAATAAAAGTTACTATCTTTTTTGGTTTTTGTACCCTTTTAAGTTGTAATTTGTATTTTGATCTCACGCTAAATTACGACTCCCAAATTAGTGTTGTAGGATTTCCGGGAAAATAAAAATAAAAATACACTACGAGCAGTTTGGTAGAATCACCGATTAATCGCTCAAATCAACCCCAAATTTCGTCAAAAACAATTAAAATCAAACACACAAAAGCATCATAAATTCAGTGAATATCAATTTTGACCCAAAAAAATAAATCAGGTTAATGTGAAGAATTCGTTGTAAAAATCCCAAATTTTTGTTGCATTCAACTTTGTCTTCCCTGTAAGTCAATTTTTTATCTTTTTTTGATTTATCAAGTAATTAAATCCATGATTTTTTTATTTTAGATTATTTATCTAGTCGTGATTCATATGTTAGTCGTGATTCAGTCGGACATAAGTTGTGGGTTTATGAAATTTCCGACGATTAATGTAGCAGGGTGGCGCTTGCAGCGAACTGTATACATTATCTTGTTAAGACGGATAACCCGTCTTATTGATTTTGCTAAGAACTCCGACTATTAACCGCAGCGTATGAACTTAGTGGGAATTGGATGTCTCGAATGTTGTCGTGTTGTAGTTGTTGATCAATGTGTCGAGATGGTGTCCGCTGTAAATTCTATCCAAGTGCCTCCAGCCCAATGGAGTCCAGGGGTGCCTCAAAGCTTGCAATGGCAGGAATTGCGAGGTGCCTCAAAGCTTGCAATGGCAGGAATTGCGAGGTGCCTCAAAGCTTGCAATGACAAGAATTGCGAGGTCCTGGGTTCGACTCCCTGGGTGGGCAATGGCTGGCGGATACCTCCCATCCTACGGGATGACTTACTTGGCACATGTGGTTTGCAGGGTATTGCAAGTTCCGGGGAACCAACCCCTCGCTACCCAAAAAAAAATAAAAATTGTTGCAATTCTTAATATTGTCAAGTTGAACTCACAAAAAATAAGTTTCTCCACTGTATAATAAAGTAAAGTTTGTTCTTCAAAGTATAGTGGAGTTTTAAAAATAAGAAGTGAGTTTTTTCAAGAATTAGCAATATCCCACACTCCTTTAAAAGAGTTAAAAACAGAGCAGGGAGGTTTCAAGTTTGCATGACAAAGGAAGACACAAATTGTGTAACGAGCTTTTGGTAGGATATTTTAATTTAGGGTGTGTTTGGATACCGAAAATGGAGGGAAAATGAGGGTAGGGTAGGGGAAGGAACGGGTGGGAAGCTATCATCATTTTCCTTCCAAATCTCTCCTCTTTTGGAGAGAGATGAGAGATTTCGATTCCCTCCCCCTCCAAATCTCTTCACACTCATATTACATTCATCCCTTTCCGTTCCCTCCAATTCCATCATCTAAACACACCCTTAATGGTTATAATGTCTTTTTTCAAATATCAGTGTATTTAACTTTCAAGAAGTTGAAAATGTGTTTGCACACCATGCTCGCATTTTAGAAGTGAGATCGGTGCATAAAATTTTGAGTCATGTTGTGTTTGACACTTGATATGTTCCTTGTCCGGATAACAACAGTCTTGATGAGCACGTGTTTCGACTTTTAAGTTTGAACTTATCATCTGTGGTTATTACTCGTTGGTGTTTTTTCTTGTATGAATTATTTCATCTTTTGAAGTGTATGTGTTCTGCCTTTTATAAATGAAGTTTCGATGCTTGATTTTCTGATTTTTTTTCCACAAATATATCTGGCATTCAGATTCTTCTTTTGACGATTGAGAGGGCCTTGCCAACACAACTACGCATTAAAAAAAACCCTTGAAAAGAAACGGAAGCTCATGGCTTCAAATGGAAATAATCAATCAGGTCCAACTGATGTTTCTACAACATCTTATAATGTTGAAGTAGACATAGCACAACAACCCGGGGATCAATTTGCTGGTTATATATTCATGTGCAACACTAAAACAAAACCAGACTGCTTTACCTACAGAGTTTTTGGTCGTCCAGCTTCGATGATAGCAGTTGTTGAAAAAATCAAGCCTAATACTCCGTTGTTCTTGTATGACTTTGAAATAAAGCTTTTGTATGGGCTGTATGTGGCCGACTCCGTAGGAAAGCTGGCACTCGAGCCTAGTGCCTTTCAAGGACGATTCCCTGCTCAGGTATTATATTTCACTCCTTTCCTTTCGTGGTTGTGCATATTTATTTTCGTATGTAGTTATGTGCTATGTTATTATAGGAGCATAGGGTGGATATTTATGAGTGTTGTATTCTTTCTGTTTTATCACTTTTATGCTTCTAGTTTTCACATTGTATCCTCTTTTTGTGGTGGGTGGGTGACGGTTAGCAATGCATATTGGTTATGGGTGGATAGGGGTGCACGAGAACCTAAAAAGTGGAGAAGGATGACGGTTAGTTATGCATACTTCTGAGGTCTATTACTTAGTAGCTATTGAGTGGAACAAGCAACTGCCATGTATTTGATGATCCATTTTTCTAAGTGGAGAAGATTTAAAGCATTAAGCATAAGTAGAATAGAGGACATTCTATATTGCCCTCAGGTTATTCTCATTATCCACCTATCCATCTTTCATATCTTACTCACTTGTCATCACCAACTCACTGACCACAGCCCACCTGCAACTCACCCATCCATCCACGGTCCACCCACCCACCGGTCACTCGTTTGTGCACCATTTTTTTTGTGGTTCACTGTGGAATCAGAACATTGGGTGTTTCCTGTGGTGGCACTACTATGTTTGAGATGTTCTCAGACAAAGTGAGTCTCTGCACGTCTATCGATGCTGTCATTATCGCGCTAATCTCCATATTTTACTCTGTCTAGCTCTATCTCTCTCTTCTTCTGGTGATTAAACTTTGAGTGTGATAAGCTGGTGCTGGAGTGGTTTGAGTGGTAGCGGGGTTGCTCAGATACGTCAAGTGGGGATTTCTGTTTAAAGCGCGGGTGGACTTTGGTGATGGTGGTCTGATTGGTTGAGAAGCATCTGATGGGGCTGGATCTTTTCTGGGTGAGGGTGATTTTGTGGGACGGGATCATCGTTCTATGGTTGGGAAGTGGATGTCGGTGTTTGGGGCTGGGATATGCATATATTTACTCTTCTGCCTATATTTTTTTACTTTCCGACTGGACGTTAATTATCTTTCCACTTCATTTGTTAAAATATAAAAGGTTGTCCTTTTTGACGATTATATTTGGTGCTTTGTTTCCTGTTCGAAAAACCTTGTTAAATGACGTGATGTGTAAATATGTTTAGTACTGTACCAAGTTGTTTAAGATTGATTGTTAATACTTTCTTTTGATGTGTTATGGAGTCGAGATAAGTTACCGTTTCTGCCCTGCTTTTTGTCTAATAATTTCTAGGTGAAATTCTCGATTATGAAGGATTGTTTACCGTTGCCAGTAGCAGCTTTCAAAGATGCTATCGGTTACACTGGATCCAAGTTTAAGCAGGATCTAAGCCATGAACAGGTAAATGCCAAGACCTCATCAGGCTTTCCTTTCCGACTTCTGCTTATGTATCATTTTCTTTTTGTTTTTTTGGGAAGTATGTACAGATGCTCAAACACTTGAACCCTGCAATGCAAACCAGGTAAATAAGCTGGTATCACTATTTCGTCCCGTCCCTGTATCAACAACAAATCTACAAGCACCCATGAGCATCCATAGTATTGAGAGAGGTCTTCATCATGACGTGCTGCGCCATCCTAGTTACCGTCATGCTGAGGAAGTCCCTCGTCTGAGCTTGCATTCTTCTTACAGCCAAATAGCACTGAGAAGAGGTGGTGAATTGGCTTCTGATCCATATCTTCCATTCATCAGTAAGCGGTATCTGTCAGCATATTCGAATCTAGAGGATTCAGACATTCAACATCATAATCGTGTCCGGTAAGCTTCTTAGTTTAGTTCGAGTTAGGCATGTTTGGATTCATGGTGATGTTATTATACAAGTAAAGAGGAACCAGTGTTTCACGTGTTCATTGCTAGGTCTAACGTATTATTCTTGAAATGGAGATATGTGATGTTTTCCTTACCAAAAAAACTATTCACTGTTGCTACTACCCCTGTGGCTTTGCTGACTTTTGACCGGTGAATGATGGTTTAATGCTTGTCTCGTGACCTGCCTTTTTTACAGGTATGGACTCATACCCACTGTTTCCCCTCTTCAATCGCTACCTAACCTACCCTTGACACCCTCTAAGGCTAAACGATCCTCACCCTTAACGGCTGCTCAATGGGTTGCTTTGGCTGCTGAAACCGAGAATTTAGGAGACGGCAGTTCCACCGTTAATCAGTCATCTAGCAGTGAACCAGGGACGATCCACGGGAAAAAAATTGACGATGTGCCCGGTTATACAGATGCAAGCTATGGTAAATGGAGATATCCTGGACCTCCTGGTACTCATGAGGCAGTTTCTGTACCAACTGAGCAACTCGTCCCTAGAAATGCTCAAAGTCAATGCGATCCAGTTTTGCCTCATCCAACGCGATCAGAAAGTGGTGGGGTTACTGTTGCAGAGGTATGTCCGTATCAGCATACTACTAGTGCCACAAGCGTGTCTTATGCACAGGGAAGTCAACCTTACAGTGGTTACCATCAAACTCCTGCTGTAAGCTTACATCAAGAAGTCGATAACACCCATGAATATCAGACGCCTTCTGCGTACTCTCAGGTTGCGATTCCAGTGGGAAGTCAACTTAATGGTTATTATCAGATCCCCACTGTAAGTGCACATCAAGACATCAATAACACCCATGCGTATGAGACATCGTCGGGCTATTCTCAAGTGGCTATTCCAGACGGAACTCAACCTTATACTGGTTACCCTCATACGGCCGCTGTTATCGCGCCACAGGATGTCAGTAACGCTAATGTATATGGGACGCCGTCAGGGTATTCTCAGGTTGCTATACAAGGGGGAAGTCAACCGCATAGTGGTTATTATCAGACTCACGCTGTAAGCGGACTTCAAGATGTCAATAACGCACATGCGTATGGGATGCCTTCAGGTTATTCTCAGGCTGGATATCCCACCTACGGCTACGGGTACGAAAATCAAGGATATGGCGTTTATTATCAGGCACCTCTAGTAACTGGTGATCAAAGCGTGACCAACAATTTTCCCGCCCATGCTTATGAAAATCATGCAGCATCGACCAGCAGCATCTATGTCCAAAGCCAAGGCGTTCCGTATATAACTCAGACACAACCACTAGAAAATGGTGTCGTTGTCGATAATGCATATTCGTATTATCAACAAGGCTATTACTATCCCCATCAAATGGCTCCCGTACCTTCACAACAAGTAGCCAGTAACGTACCTGCCCAAGTGCCTGAGGCTCAACCAACCTAGTGGTATGGCTACTACTTGAATCGGGAGTAAATTTAGTCCTGAATGTTCTTTTTGCTGAGCTGATACCTGTGGTCATAGAGTCGCAGATCGATGTATACGTGTGCGTCATGTGTGCATATTATGCCTGTAAATCTGTAATGACTAGTAGCAGGCACATCGCTCTGGTATCTCCAACAGCTGTTAGCATTATAATTAGGACTTGGTTTGGATGGAGGGGCTCGGAAGGGAGCGGGAGGGGATCGAAAGGGAGAGATGTAACCGTATTTAAATTGTGTAGATTGAACCGGGAGTAAATGCAAGGAAGGGAAACAGAGAGATTATTTCCCTTATGCATGCCAAATTAGAATCCTCCAAAACATATACGGAGTAATATATTTGTAAGCAAAATGCCTCTGATACCTTCACTCATCTGTAGTCGGTTGATTTTCGTTTCTAAATAAAAGAGTTAGGACTCTTCGGAGGAAGCTTGGAGGTCGAGTTTGTACCCTTCTTTTTTAACAGGATATGTTGACAAATTTGATCTGCATTCTGTTGATGTTCCTTTCTAGCTTGTTGCTTTCACAACGTAACACTTTTTTGTAGGATTACGACATATTTTTGATCACCATTTTGGCAGGTGGTCATGTACTTATGTGGAGTTTATTCTTTTGTTCCTTTTGTTTGTGTGCCTGTAATTTGGCTTTTTTTTTTTTTTTTTTTTGAAGAAATACCCCATGGGTACCATTAGATTTCCAACAAATCAGTCATTACAGCCTCATGAGCCTTCTGGGGAAGGTTCATATCCCAAAATTTCCGACCAACAAAACCAGGGTCAATGCGTGCAAGCACATGAGCCACATTATTATTACGCCTACTAGTGAACGACCAAACTACTGAATCAAACTCACTACAAAAGAACAAAATATCGTCAATAATTTGCGAATAGCTGTTGCGACCCCGACGCCCCTCCTTAAGATCTTCAATGACCGACAAACAGTCGCTTTCTACAATGATACTCCGATGCCCCTTCCTTGCCGCTTCGTGCATTCCGTCCAGGACCGCAACTGCCTCCGCCATGTGAGCCTCCCACCTTTGTTGACGTCCGCAAACTCCTCCCCACACGACTGCTCCGCTACTGTCCCGACACACCATCCCCGACGAGACGCCTTCATTCAGCCTAACACCTGCATCCACATTAATTTTAACGTATCCTACCGCCGGCTTCCTCCAACCCCCTGCTCCTTCGACCCTCCCCTGCCCTCCCGTAGCAGCCCCTTGCCTTCTGTGTATAACCCCTCTATCCGACTCCGCCAACTCCTCAAGGATATAATTCACTGATAAGTTGAACGCTATCGGAGGAAGATTGCAGCAAGGAGGGTATATGGTTCACTGTAACCCGTAGTTGCACGATGGCATGACTCAGTTGTAATGTGCACTGTGCAGTTCATCTCAGTGTCTGAGGCCGACAATGCAGTTTTGGGTGTAAACTTAACTCTCTAGTCACATGCACCGCCTTCATGTGATTTTTATGTGATTTCAACTTCCGAATGAATTATTAGGGTTTGCTGGGATGCGGGAATATAGAAGAGTAAGGGCCTAGGGAAGCAGATATGGAATCATTTCGTGCTCTTTCAATATTTTTCTTGTAGTAGTCCGTTTAGCTTGTCGAGAGGAAAATAAATTGTTAAAAACGAGCTCAAAGTTTTGAATAAGACTGATGTATACACGTGATGACCAATAGAATTACTTGACTCTTCTGCCCTATAAATGATATGTCCAGTAAGTTCATTTGGTTTGTACGGATATAACAATTTTTCGATAAAATAACTCGAGGATATCGAAACTTGGTGACACTTGTTGTTGTTCTTTTATCATCCAACACTTGCTTGTTGTTGCTCGTCGAGTTCTCGGGCTCAATTCGGGCAAAGCTCAACTTAAATTCAGTCAAAGCTCAACTCCAATTCGATCAAATATGAGCCTAAGATGAAATCAAGTCTAGTCAAAGCTCAACTCCAATTCGATCAAATACGAGCCTAAGATGAGAACAAGTCTTGTCTTGTCTTGAGACCACGAGCTCGAGCTCCAGCCTCTTTCAGACTCATTGTTTTAGCTAAGCTCGACTTGATCTTAGCTCTGCTGACAAAAAATATAGTTTAATTCCTAAAATCGACCAAGGTTTATTTATTTATTTTAAATATTCTTCTCTCGGTTCAAATTCACGATGAATTTATAAGATTGTTTAAGGGTTAAAGATAATGTTTAATTTTTTGTCAAATTGGTAAAAGATTAACTTAGGTCGTACATTGATTTCTAAAAACAAAAAGTTTATGAGTTTTTTAATGCATCGAATTTTCTAGTAAAATTTTTCCAATTGAGTGATTCTACACTCCGTAATTCATAACATAACGCTCGAATTTGAGCTTGACTCTTAAAATATTATACAAATCGAATTTGAGTCTCGATTTAAAAAGATTTGTTGAAATTTGAGCCAAGTCAGAGCTCAAAATTTTGATAAGAGTTTAATCCAAACTTGAGCAATCTCAATATTTGGTGTCCACCAACGAGGTCTTGGTTTAGTGGTGTCAAAAAGGCTTGGTAGAGGAGAATCGAGGTTCGATCCTCGCAGTTCGTTGGGAGGAGTTTAAAACCTTAACCCCGGGACACGCTCCGAAACCGAATTAGTCGGCCCAAATGAGTTCGGATATTGGTTGGGAAACCAAAAAAAGAATATTTGGTGTCCGACTGCCCGTGGCGTCATTGCCACCCCCCACTCAGGCTTATTCATTTCAATAAAAGGCGTACTTTTAAGGCTAGCTGATGACTAATGCAGCTTTCACCAACGTGGAACAACCTCGATGAACCCTCACTCACATTTTCACCTTTCTCTACATCTCCCAATTTTTCTCCACCTTCAAATAAACATAAAAAATTATTAAAAAAAATTAGCACTTTTGTCTACGATCTTCAATTTGTCTCCACCCAAATTAATTAATTAATTAATTAATTAAATTTCGTTTCATTCTTCTCTCTCCAGTCTCCTCCGCAACTTCCGACGATGCTCCGCCTTGCGGCACGGCGCCTGTCCTCTCTCTCCTCGCCGACTTGGCGCTCCTCCGCCGTCATCACCCCCTTTTCCGGCAGCCGTCACGACGATGACGTCAGATCCGCTCCGTTCAACACCCCTTTTCGAGGTCTCATTTTATGTTTGAAATCCTTCACATCATCCGTTTGTTTGTTTTTATCTGTGAAATTAGGGTTTCGTTTTGACGTGATTTTCTGGTGATGTTTTGATATTCATCCTTTGAATGAATGTTTCTGCGGTTATTAGTAGTGTAGACTTTGTAAAAAAAAAAAGCTGATTTTTGGTGGTCGTTGGTTCTAATTTGGTTATACACCGTTCAGGCGAATGAATCGATTGATAAGATGCTCATTGTAGAGTAAATGAATGAATTAATTAATTAATTGATCGATTGATAAGATGCTCAAGAAGGATTTTGGTGTGGATTTGGCCCGTCTCTCAGTCGTGTTTTCGGTCTGCCAAACCGTGTGCCTCAGAAGTGGGCAGGCGTCTTTTTTTAGGGTTTACAATGCCACGTGAGCGTGAGTACAATTATTAAGTCGTGCTTGTCGTATTTGGCACCGTGTTTGGCTTGTGACTATCTATGGCTGAACCATTTTGGACAATTTGGTTTTCAACACGTTTGTGCCTATCTCATTTCACCATCTAATCTAATCTAACTATAGAAACCCAAAATTTCTGAAATTCAAATTTGGATGACCAAACAATTTTAAATACGAAAAAGCATTCAAATTATAGTTATTTTTGACTAAAATGTCACAACTTTAACTCGAAAAGTGACTATTTTAATGCTTAGCGTGATCACATTTTAGGTTTTAAATGGTCACTTTAAACATAAAGTGCACACACTAAGCGTTAAATTGGTCACATTTTGGTCCCAGGTATCCCGTCATATGTACGAAATTGTCGTAATTTAGACTTTGCCCTGTTTAGAAAACTTTAAGAGAGGATCACATACAATCTAAGGAGTGTAATCGAAGACAATCGAACATCTAGACCTACCACCACAATGATGACCACCCACTCAATGTTACCATTAATGCCAACGCTTGTGTTCTTCGGGTATGTGTTCCTTCTCTGCTCACTGAATCTTTTCTATATCTTGGGTTCATGAGAGCCTTTGGACTTTGGAGCGTATCTAACCTTGTATCAGTTGTATGTACTTTTGTGCAATAAGATGATATCAAATTTTCCTCGCTTTGCCTGTATGTTTACACCCTTTTCTTCGCTTACCGCCTGAAAAACTGTTGCAATGTTGTTCATCTTTGATGGACCCAAAGACTAACTATTCGTTAAATCTGGATTATGACGAAATAAAGCATAATGTGGTGCTATACTAAATTACTATTCTTTACTGCTACATAGTTTTCATTTGATGCATTTGTCATCCCAAATGTTATTCCGAGTTATCTGAAACTGCCTATGTGTGCTCCATTGTTAAGCTTGCTTGTACATCCAACCGTCCTTAGCTGCCATCTGTTGGAGTCTTGTGGGCATTAGAATGATGTTGTTAATGTCGCCGTATTTTTTTCCACCATGGTAGTTTTAATGGCGTTGGTATTGGTCTTCCCCATGTTCAGTCAAACAAATTCATGCATTCATCTCTTTGACTTCTATATCTGCTGCAGGCTTTGCCACTGAACATCTTATTCCTAAAGCCGAACACGGCTTGATATCTGATATCCCTGCTACCACGGCTGCCATTAAGAACCCGACTTCTAAGATAACATATGATGAATACAATCACGAGCGATACCCTCCTGGTGATCCCAGCAAAAGAGCTTTTGCCTATTTTGTTCTCACAGGTGGACGATTTGTTTATGCTTCCCTTGTGCGGTTGCTAGTCCTTAAGTTTGTGCTGAGCATGTCAGCCAGTAAGGACGTCCTCGCCATGGCGTCACTTGAGGTCGACCTGTCAAGCATTGAGCCCGGCAGTACTGTGACGGTCAAGTGGCGTGGGAAGCCTGTGTTTATAAGGCGTCGAACTGAAGACGACATTAAGCTTGCAAACAGCGTCGACTTATCGTCTCTCCGCGACCCACAGGCTGACGCCGACAGGGTTCAGAACCCGGAATGGCTCATTGTTGTCGGTGTCTGCACTCACTTGGGTTGCATTCCGTTGCCCAATGCCGGGGACTTCCACGGGTGGTTTTGCCCTTGCCACGGTTCTCATTACGATATCTCGGGTAGAATTCGTAAGGGTCCCGCTCCTCTCAATCTCGAAGTACCCACTTACAAATTCTTGGAAGACAACAAGTTGCTTGTTGGTTGATTACTAAGAAGGGTTCCGTCCTTGATATCTCCTAGTATTGTATTGTATTTTCTTATTTACTCTCTATCAAGTTTGTATGTTCAATTTTCGTTGACACAAAAGCATGGTGAATTTGTTTGTGTAATTTTGAACCTGTAACTTTTAACATGTGGAGTTTGATACTTTCCTCACAATGAAATAATTTGCTGGCAAATTTGTTTGCAGCAGCATGTATGATACTGTTGTTTGTTTATGTGGTTGGATATAATTTGTTTGCAGCATGTATCCTGTAAATGCATCGATGAGAGCTTGACAGGCTACTCTAATGGTTACGTGTTTGTGTTTATGTCCGTAGATGAGCACACGTTCGATCCAATGTGCACCGAACACGATAAAAAGCCTCGATTATGTCATAAATTGAGCCGTTGTGAACTGCCTTTGACTGTTTATCTACAATGTTAATGGATGACTTGTGGAGTTGTCACCAACGTTGAAGTGTCGAACAATTGTTCAAGTCTTACAAACTCACCTTCTTATACGTTCAAAATATACTTAATTGATTAACGACGATGATTATACAATCTTTCAGTTTGTCAAAAGAAAATATGGAATGATGTTTGATAGGAGCACATGCAAAGATTTCAAGTTAATTTCTGAGGAGATTTGTTGTGCCGTGTGCGACATATAACGACTTTATAATTACTTTTCGTACTTATTGTGTTTGAAAGTTATACAAGTGAAAATATTATTTTGGGTTTTTCCCATCTATACCCTCATACTTTTCACTTTTTAGGTTATGCCTGCGTTTGGCGTATTAAATTTGTCTTAAACTTATAAAATTAGTCCCAACCGTAACCAAACTTGAATAATCCGTTGAATTTAGCCGTTAGTTTTGTTTTATATGAATTTTCACCCTTTTTATTTAGTTTTTTTTACTTTAATCTTTTCACATTAAACACCTTATTTCTTATAATGGATGGTAGAGTAGGATATTTAATGCGAAAAGATGGAGGAAAAAACTGAAAAAAAAAAGGTAAAAGTTTATATGAAACATAACTAACGGCTAAATTTAACGTTTTACTCTAATTTAGTTACGGTTGGGACTATGTTTATAAGTTTAAGAAAGACAACCTTAATACGCCAAACGCAGAAAGACAATGAAAAAAAGTGAAAGATTTATGATCTGAGATTTAAAAACCCTATTACTTTTTATCCATCCTCTCACTAAAAATATCGAATATATTAACACATAAACCAATAAAAAAAAACATCGTTCATCTTATCTAGTGAATATGAAATTTCACTTATCAATTATACCAACTAAGGAATACAAAACAAATATACTTCACACAAAATTATTAGACCGTCAAATATAAAAAATACACGTGTTCAATAATTTATCGTAGAATCATAAAATAATTACCACTGTATTTATTTATCATTAAGTCTTACTTAAGACGGGTCAAGTAATCTTCCACTTGCACATAAAAACAAATTTATTACTCCGTACATATTATCTATCCACTTGTCTTTTGTCTTATTAGTAATATTTGACATGTCTTAATTTAAGACGGATATATCCGTCTTAAATAAGAATTTGTCTTTATTTATTTATTTTCACCTTTTTACCCTCCCAAATTTAGGCAAAACCACCCAGCCTTCTACTAAAAATATTACTCCTTTTATGAAGGATCTTGTAATTGTCTCCATTATTTGGTTGCGCTCTCCTCTCAAATTTGTGCCCTAATTCCGCCGTACATCATACTCTCGATTTCCGACGATGCTCCGCGTGGCGGCACGGCGCCTCTCTTCTCTCTCCTCGCCGTCGTGGCGCTCCTCCGCCGCTCCCACCACCACCTTCGTCACCCCCTTTTCCGTTAGTCGCGACAATGACGTCAGATCCACCCCCTTCTATGCTCCTCATCCTCATCGAGGTTTGATTTTTGTTTCTTCAATACGGCTTATGTATGATTGAAATCTATTTCATTTGTTTGATTTGTTTGTTTGTTCATGTTATCGGTGAAATTAGGGTTTTCATTTTGACTTCGACTTGATTTTCTGTTTGATTGGTTTAGAGGACGATGATGTTATTCGAATGTTTTGAAACGTATTTCGTGGATTGATCGTTCTTATCGGTTGATGCAGTATTGTTGATTGAAGTAGATGATGAAATTAGATGAATTGGTAGATATGATGGCCATTTCAATCAAAGAGGATATATTTAGTTTTTTTAGCCGATATTTTAATCGACATACGAGTATGTTAGGAATATAGGAAGTAGATGATGAAATGAGATGAATTGGTAGATATGTGTTTTGTTAGCCGATATTTTTTTTTTTTTTTTTTTTTTTTGAATAACGTGGGGAACCCGCAGCCGCTACCATTGGTGCGCACTGGGTAAACCCCCCGAGCGTGCATGATAGCCTGCAAACCATACACGCCAGGTTAGCCACCCTTTTTACCAGGGCGACAGGCTCGTGATCTGATTAGGCATAGCCTCAAGTTACTAACATTCCCCACAAGATTGCTCTTGGAGGGAATCGAACCTGAGACCCATGAGAATTTCACCCATGTTAGCCGATATTTTTTAATCGACATACGAGTATCTTACGAGTATCTTAGGAATATAGTATAATCTTAGGAATGTCGGGTTTTTGTTAAATTTTGTTCTTTTTACCGATTCTTATGTAGAGTTGTATGTGCTTTCCAATCATTGAAAACTGCTCCGAGTTCATTATTTCTCGAAAGAAGCCGCCTTTGTTGCACCCTAGTTTCTTTGTCGAAATCCAATCTCCTTGAAACATGTATGTTATATTGATATTGATATAACAAATGAGAGCTGAAAACTTTACAAAAAGTGGGAGAAGTATTACACAGTAAGTTTGAGCCGTTATTTCGGAATAATACTTAAGTTGGATTGATTATCTTAGTTAGTTATCATGAAAGTTATTGAACGGTATGCAAATTGCTGCCTTGTTCAACCATGGTTGTAGCGATCACCAATTTTAAAATCTCTATCACTCTCTTCATTGATCCCCATTTATATGTTGGGTTCACGAGAGCTTTTGGCTTAGTTTATGGTGTGCATCGTATCGAGGCACGAGCCAAAAAGCGTTGGGGCACTTTTTCATTTAAACAAGGCACCGCTAGGGAGGTGCACTACCATACAAATTCTAATTTTATTGTGTAGATGCTTAATTCCGTTTACCTTGGTCCAATATACTTACTTTTACTCCTTTCGCATGTTAGTTACTTGTCAACTTTAGATTCCAAAACAAGTACTGCTGCCTAATTTTTCTTTGAAGAATATGAATTTGTTACCCGAAAATTGTACGCCTCGTGTATAAAAAGCCACACTCTTTTGCGGTTTTGCCTGTGCAATGTGCCCCGTTGCAACGGGTCTGCGACTTGTGACTTTTAGACTAACTCTTTTGGATTTTATTCTGACATTGAGTTTTTGACATTCATTACTTATTATCCAAATGTTATTTTTTCTTGACTTATCAAACCTAAAAAAAAATAAATTCAGAACATGTAAGGATACATATTACTTAGAAAACACTAAATTCGAGAAAATTTTAAAATATTTCTAAATGTTACAGACTTCAACAACTTACAAAATGAACAAGTCGTAAGATGTTACTCCCTCCAACTTTTCCATTTAGCCCCATGGGCCCACTTTTCTCCTCACAAAAAGTGAGCCTATGGGGCTAAATGGAAAAGTTGGAGGGAGTATGTTCTAAGATGTTATGGAAGCATCCTCGCTTCGCCGTTTATCTTTACCTGTTGTGCTTACCGCTTAAGAATGGTGGTGCCACATAGTGTTTGTATTTGCCAACGCTGAATCAATTTAGGACTGACTTTGTTGATTAGTAATCAAATAGAAGAACACGTGTTTTCCACTGTTTAGGAAATGGTTCATTGTACACAATTGGTTTTTTTTTTTAATAGAGTTCAGAATAAAGCACTTTGTTGCGTTTTCTTCTTAATGTACCCAAGGATTTGATATTCTTTGGTTTTGGAGTTTGGATTATGGTCGAATAAAACAAGGATGACTCATTGTGTAGATCTGAGTCATTACTTCATTGCCGTCAGAAGTGGAGGACATCAGAAAACTTAAGGATAAAGGTTACTTACCAGTTATTCTAATCATTTAATTATCTTACCAATTTCATACCGGGAGTCAGTCCTCCTCTTGCCCCCATCTAAAATTCGCTTGTGCTCCCTCCATTTCATTGATATTTTCCAATTTCTTTTGGAACAAAATTTTCAGAAAACATTAAACAATGTACGAGTAATTGTGTGAGAAGGAGAAAAAGTAGGTGCCCTACATTGCATTTGTGAGAATTGTTAGATGCCAAAAAATTGCTCCGTTCTAAATAGAGAAATTCATTGTGGGAGTATGATTCTGGAGATAGGCCATGCATCCACTGGGGATGTTTCATGTTTATGCTGAAATAAAATTCAATGTACACTTCTGATGTCGAGATTGAATTTAAAATCAGTAGCTGCATTTTTTTCCTTCGCTATTATATTATGTTCACATGAGACATGAACTTTATTACTTTAAAGTTTAAACCTTTTTTCTTTCTTTTTTCTTTTAGAGAGGGTCCAATCGTGTATGTTTATGGCTAGAGTTTATCAACTAACACGCATTGGCCATTTATCTCTTTGACTTGTATACAAACTGTAGGGTTTGCCACTGAGCATCTTATTCCTAATGGCGAACACGGCTTGATATCTGATATCCCTGCTACCGTGGCTGCCATTAAGAACCCGTCTGCCAAGATAACTTATGACGAATACAATCACGAGCGATATCCTCCTGGTGATCCTAGCAAGAGAGCTTTCGCCTATTTTGTCCTCACAGGTGGACGGTTTGTTTACGCTTCCCTTGTGCGGTTGCTAGTCCTTAAGTTTGTGCTGAGCATGTCAGCCAGTAAGGACGTCCTTGCTATGGCTTCACTAGAGGTCGACCTGTCAAGCATTGAGCCTGGCAGTACTGTGACCGTCAAGTGGCGTGGAAAGCCCGTGTTCATCAGGCGCCGTACTGAAGACGACATCAAGCTTGCAAACAGCGTCGACATTTCGTCTCTCCGGGACCCACAGCCAGATGCCGACAGGGTTCAGAACCCTGAATGGCTAATCGTTATTGGTGTCTGCACTCACTTGGGTTGTATTCCGTTGCCGAACGCTGGGGACTTCCATGGATGGTTCTGCCCTTGCCATGGGTCTCATTACGACATCTCTGGTAGAATTCGCAAGGGTCCAGCTCCTCTAAATCTCGAAGTACCGACCTATAAGTTCTTGGAAGACAACAAGTTACTTATCGGTTGAGGACCGAGGCTTGTCTTATCAGTTACTGGATTTCTTTTTCCTTTAGTTGATAAATTTGGATGTCGGATATACTTTTAGGCATTCAGATTAATTATTTTTGTGCTCTGAGCATGCCAGAAATGCTGGTGTAATTTTGAATTTGTAACATTTAACCCGTGGAATCGGTGCTCTCAAATAATTTTGCTGCCTGTTTGCTTTGCAGCATGTACTTTGTTGGCTTATACTATTGACAGTCTATTTTGGGCTCGAAATGTGTTCATACTCCATCAGATGCCAGCAATGAATCAGTAATTTCAGCACCATACAGTATATGCACTATGCAGTGTTTCCGTGCCCTCTGAGAGTGTATTCTGTTTTCTGCGTTTTGCAAATCCACCCATGAGACCCTAACCGTTCAGTGGGTTCGGACTCGACTGAGCCAGGTTGTCATAACCTGCACTCGGACCTGTTCGCTATCGGTTTGTAGCTAGTTAACTCGGGCGTGCCTTGTTTCATGGTTCGGAATGAATGCCCATGATTCAAGGCCGGGTCTGGCCATCGGTCGATCTGGCCAATACTTGGGCCCCTGACTAGTGAGTCTGGTTGGGCTGATCTACTGACACGTGATGCTCCTCTGTTTTCAAAACGCGAATATCTCTTGTTAAATCGTAATTACCGTGAGACCATCTAATACGAGAGTTTCTGAATTTTTATAACTACCTTTCCAAATTGAGTATTAGTACGAGTACTTCCTTTTGAGTTTAGATTAAAATTAAGGCCCCACTTAGGAATTACCGTTACAATGTCATTAATCTAAAGACAAACACTAATTACTAACCATTAATCACATCCATGTTCATCAATTTCACAATTTGATCAAAAATAACTTCCATTAAATTCACATACACAACCATTTTTACCCTTCAAAAAATTACTTTCACATCATCAAAATTACATTTTGGTTATTATAAATCATTTCTTGATCATATTTTATCAACAATTTCTTTGCATTTGATCTCTGCTTTCTTTTCTTTTTTTTTTTTTTTTCATGTTTTAAGACGTAAATTTATTCTTCATTTTTTTTGGGGGGTTGATGTTGTCTGTGAATGAAATGCAAGAGATGGAGAATATGCAGAAACATAACAACAACAACAACAACAATAAGAAGAAGGATGTGATTAGATTAGAGAGGGAATCTGTTATTCCAATTTTAAAACCTAACTTAATTATGACTTTGGCTAATCTTATTGGTATTATTTCCTTTTCTTTTTCTTTTTTTTTTTTTATATAATTTTATTTTATTTGTGAAAATATTAATTTTTTCTTTTAGGGTTGTAAGGGTTGTCCGTAGGAGCAAAGGTAGCACTCGCTAATCGTTATATTTCAAATGTCAGAGAAAATGAATTAAAATATCAATTTTTTCTACCTCACATAGCGTGTACCCTTATAACAAAACAAAAAAAAAAAAAAAAAACTTTATTATGACGTGAAACCATTTTCGATACCGCAAACATGAGTTTTAGGCTTCGATTTACGTTTTCGCATTTGTAATAGTCGAAATGGATTTTTCTTTTTTCTTTTTTTTTTTCTTTTTTTGGGGTGAGTTGTTATTTTGTATTGAATTATATTGAATTAAGAGTCGGTCTTTACGCTTGACCCTTTTTCGTGCAAGGAGAATTTTGGACATGCGTACAGCAGAAATCGATAGAATCAAGGGAGTCGTGAACTGTAGACGATTTGATTACTTTGAACAAAAGGGCAGAAATTTCATGTAAAAGACGATTTTAAAGGAAGATAAAATTTATGCTACAGCCAGGATTTGAACCTGGAAACTCACGAACCAGTCAAAGACCGAATTATCAAGTTTTTCCAATGTGCTACTGTAGCTGTTTACCCAAAATGAGAAAAATATAAATATATGTTCTTTGATTTGCCCATTAAGCTTAATTTTGAAAATTAAAGTAAATTAGTTTACATTATACTTCTATAATTATGTAGGTGAAATCATAGCTACATATTACTAACGTGAAACGTAACGCTATTTTAATGTCGGGGATTGCGCTCTCATCACTATTTTACTGGAGTATATAACTACATATTACTACGTGAAACGTAATGTTATTTTATGCAGAGCAAAGTGCGGATCGTTCTGAGTTTCTGAAGCTGTGCAAGAGAATTGAGTACACGATTCGAGCATGGTATCTCCTACAGTTTGAAGATTTGATGGTACTATGAATTCTATTTCTATATATATAGCATGTCGTTCAAGCAATTTTGTTTTTCGAATGCAGTAAATACGTTTTTAGATGCATAATTGTATGTTATTGTGATTGATTCAGCAACTATATTCGCTCTTTGATCCCGTCCATGGAGCTCAAAAGCTGGAGCAACAGAAACTCACGACACAAGAGATTGACTCTCTCGAACAGAATTTTCTTACCTACATGTTTCAGGTTGTTGAGTGCTTCCTTAGAACACGAAATCTCACGTAGGATAGTGTACCGATAATGGTTGAAAGTCATAACTATGTTGGTTGCGATACGTATAGGTGATGGACAAAAGTAATTTTAAGATAGTAACGGATGACGAGATTGAAGTTGCACATTTGGGACAATACCTTTTGAATCTTCCTATCACTGTGGATGAATCTAAGGTTCTTTGGCGCTTTTTATCTCTAATGGTTTCTGTGTTGTTAAAAGTCCTTGACGAGCCTGTCAGTCCCTCAGTGTCGTGAATGTAATTGTGGTGAACGCAGCTTGACAATCAACTTTTGGGAAAGTACTTCGCTGATCATCATCATGAACATATTCCAGAGTTCGCTGATAAGGTAACGTGTAGGTATATATATATACATTGAATTACTCCGTACTTTTTTGCTTACGAATAATACAGTACATCTTCTGTTACTGATGATTTTGGCTTTATTCTTCTCGTCTTTTTATGATGCTAAATAATCGTGCTTTTGTTTGTCAGTACGTTATTTTTCGACGTGGAATTGGTCTTGATCGAACAACTGATTACTTCTTCTTGGAGAAAGTGGATATGATCATTGCTCGTATATGGGCAAAGCTTCTACGAGTTACCGGGTGAGCATAATTGTCGCCTTACTCTTAATTATAGAAGTAAACCATACATCCTGCAATCAGCAACAAACGTAAGACTTGCTTCATAACAATTGTCGAGGGACGTTTTGCAAAATGAATATTTTTAGTGTAATAGGTGTATAATGTGGATTTTTGTTACTTGTGATGTTTTCTCTAGTTTTGTTATCCATACTTGGAACTACGTTTGCAGGATAGAAAAACTTAAATGGAAGCTGTCGAAGTCACGGCAAAGATCTGTAAAAGATAGAAAGAAAGATGACGAGATTAGGTCTGAATCAGATGACGATGATATCTATGTTGAACGGGTTCGTATTCAGAATATGGAACTCAGGTTAGCTAGTGTTGCATATGGCGCCTCTTTGTTAGATCGCCGTGTCTCATTTCCGAATATAGCATCATCTCGTTTTTCGATAAATCACTCTTAATTTCTTAGACGTGTCGAGAGATATGACGAGAGATATTCAGTATATTGCTTCTTATGATGTGCTTACTTTTCCACAGTTTCCGCAATCTGCTGAGCAAGATCACCATTCAGGAACCTACTTTTGATAGAATCATCGTCGTTTACAGGTATTGCCTTTGCGACAATCTTGGACTGTACTCTTCACTTTAGTGTACGCGCAATACTGTTCTCCTGTCCTAAAATTTGTGATAATTCTATATAATTTGGCAGGCGAGCAAGTCCCAAAGGAAAATACGACAGGGGTATTTACGTGAAACATTTTAAAAATATTCCTATGGCTGATATGGAAATCGTTCTGGTGAGTGTTCTCCGTTTTCCCACGACTCATACTAAGCTAGCTTTTCTTTTCTTATCTGCTGTATCGGTTATTTCTGTTTTCCGATATTTGCTTGCTTCTTTTTGTCAGCCAGAGAAAAAAAACCCAGGTCTTACGCCAATGGACTGGGTCAAGTTCCTTGGATCTGCAATCGTTGGTTTGGTCAGTCATAAATTTTACACCTTAACTCGAGGATACGATACGATTCTTTTTATCAGTCATCTACTTCTTTTAATGTTTATTTGAGCGATGATGTGCTTACAGTTTGCTGTTGTGAGCTCACTCGAGATTAAGGCTGATCTTTGGGTTGCTTTTGCCGTCATTTCCACATTAGGTGGTTACTGCGCAAAAACGTATTTCGCGTAAGTGCTATACGGAGGTCAGATCATTCTGCGCAAAAACATATTTCGCGTAAGTCTTATGAGTCTCCATTTACAGATTTCAGCAAAACCTAGCTGCTTATCAGAACTTGGTAACTCAATCGATGTACGACAAACAACTTGATAGCGGAAGGGGAACTCTTCTACACTTGTGTGACGATGTGATTCAGCAAGAAGTAAGCTCATATTTTTCTCGCGTTGATGTGTTGTATGCAAAAAAAAAAAAAAAAGTGATCAGATCGTTCTGATGCGCTTTTTTCGCACAGGTCAAAGAAGTGATCATATCGTTCTTCATATTGATGGAACAGGGTAAATCTACGAGACAGGTTAATTGATCTCCTTTACGTTTTTTTGTACGAAAGTTGTATAGGGAAAGAACTTGGTATTTTCTGTTGGACTTACACTTCATCGCTTTCATAATTCTTGAATCACGGCGATTTTGGTTTAGGATCTTGATATACGCTGTGAGGAATTAATCAAGGAAGAGTTCGGCGAGAGCTGCAATTTCGAAGTGGATGATGCACTTCGGAAACTGGAGAGGCTAGGGATCATTTCTAGGGTGAGTCCCCTTTTCCTGACACTAGAATTTCCACAAATCCGGCATATTTTTCCGTATAAATGTCTTTCTGAGAACACACGTAAATGTCGTTCTGAGTACACTTTAGTTAAGGATAGGAAGCCTGTATAGTGAATCCGACATCGTCTAGCGAGTAGCGACTCATGTCTAACGATTTGAAGATTCGGTATTTCAGGATTCAATTGGAAGGTATTATACTGCTGGTCTGAAAAGAGCAAATGAAATAATCGGAACAACGACTGAGGAGCTTGTTTTGAAGGTGAAACAGACTGCTATTGGCAGTTGAATACCGTCTTGGCCGTGGAATTAGACACACTGACAGTAACCTATTCCACTTTGATACGCGACCATTCAAAAGTTCCTTTGTGGTGTGATATGAAAGTGCATCCGATTTCAACCTCCGAAATCTGCGTACTCTTATGATGCCAAGATGAGCCCATCCCATTCTTCGAATTCTTTGATTAAGACCTCATTTATCCACAAGTATTTCAACTTTAGAAAATCGAGTTTAATTCAATAACACCACTGATGACAAAATCGTGCCATACATTACTCGAGTACGTACTTAGTAGTTTTATAAGCGTTTATATTACGTTCAATAGCTTAGAATTTGTTCCCGATAAAACTGTTGAAGCGAAAAACTAACAATAAAAAAGCAATTTAAGCTCCTTTATTACTACATTTATCCACCCGCCTACATAACTCATGTAGTCATCTCCATCACAGTTCATTACTACGTACTATACATACAGTAACCTTACAAGGAATTTGAAATGTTGCCGTGCACAAGCAACGTCTTTATATCATAGCACACCACCAAAGGAGACGACTTTCCGGGTGCATGGCCATATATCCGAAAGATACAACTCTCGGGATATGTAAATATAGACATAACAAACATCTACGGCGTGCACGAAGATCGATTTTGAAGTGGCTGTAAATTGTCCTGAAAATCGGGGAATTGGCAATATCATTTCTCGTCATTTCCTTGGTAGACAACTTTTGAGAGGACCTTGTTCCTTCACAACCAGTGAACTCTGACGTGGACAAGCGAAGCGAGCATCAACATTTCATCTCAGCCTGACCAAGAGGCACGAAAGCTGTTCATTATTCTGACGGTAAATTGCTCCTTTCTCATTTCTGACCATCACAATTGCTCCGAATCAAACTCATTCTGTACTCGATAACCCCTGATGAAAATGTCAACAATATTAGCACTTGAAGACATAAAATAGCAAACTGATTATAGCACACGAAGCTTTTATCACAAAGCGGAAAAAACTAGTCAAATCATGTAAAAAGATATACCTGTACGTCGAGAATACCCGTGCATTCAAAATAACCATCTGAATCCCCGTGCTTCCTGTCATGAGCTTAAATTCGCTTACGATAGGGCGTCATTTTCTCAAGTGCTCAGGTGTTTCAATTTCTCAAGCACTTGTTTCATTGACGGTCGAATGGTAAGTGCCTCTACAGTGCAAGATAATGCAAGCTTCAACATCTTCAATAAGTTCTCCTCGGGCCCGGCTTCCCACAAGTCCGAGAAGAAAAACTCGGAGCATCGGTCCTCCTCTAACAACATCTTCGCCCAACGAACAATGTTAAAACCATTGCCGTACTCAGAAAATGAAGGATCGAACGACTTCTTTCCCGACATCAGTTCTAGAAGCACGACACCAAAGCTATAAACGTCAGCCTTGTCAGAAACCCTACACGTGGTCGCATACTCTGGGGCCACGTACCCAAACGTGCCAGCCACGTCTGTTGTTGCGTGTGTCTGAGAAACTTCGAGCAGCCGAGCTAAGCCAAAGTCGGACAAGTAGGCATTAAGCTCCTCATCAAGCAGAATATTGCTCGGCTTTATATCCCTGTGAACTATCCGAGGAACACATGAATAATGGAGATACGCAAGGGCATGAGCTACATCGTCTGTTATCTTGTAGATTTCTGTCCATTTAACGTTCCTTGCTGATCTATCATGTATGAACGTCTCGAGGTTTCCTCCGGAAAGATAATTGTAAATCAAGAACATCTCAGTATCGCCTACGTAGTATCCAATAAGCGTGACGAGGTTCTTATGTCGGACCCTTCCTAACGTCTTGATTTCCGCCTCAAATTGTTGAATCCCCTGAAACCTCCCAAGCGAGAGCCTCTTCACCGCTACAAGATAACCCGGGGCTAGTTCTGCTTTGTAAGTTGACCCAAATCCACCAGTTCCAATCAAGTTCCGAATGCTGAAATTTCCCGTTGCTCTGACAACGTTATCGTAAGTCAGTTCAATCGGAGTATCGGCAAACGTCACCACTACTTTTCTCCTCAGTCGAGTGAGTCTTCCGAGCTTCTTTCTACCAAGAGTAAGACCGAGCACTATCACCACGAAAACACCCAACACTACAGATACTGAAGCTGCTGTTGCAATAATTAACGACTTCATTTTGGTCTGCTTATGACCCTTATGAACCTCAAGAGGGTACGGTAGCCCAGCTGGCGGTAACGAATACGGGTCAGGACACGAATGTAAAAACTTGTTCCCTTTAAAGCTTTCGCAATCGTTTATTAGTTGAAGTGGCGGGATATGACCGGTGAGGTTGTTATAAGATACGTCCAGCGCGACCAAATGCGACAACGTTGAGAATGACGTAGGTATATTACCAGTCAGCGCGTTGCGATCCAACAAAAGAGTTTCAAGTTTGCTTGCATTTGCTAAAGCAGCAGGAATCTCTCCGTTGAGATTATTTCCAGATAAATCCAATACCTCAAGGGAAGTTAACTGACTTAGTCGAGCGGGAATATTTCCCGTAAAATTATTCTCACCAAGGAGGAGTGATTTCAAGTCTTTCAACTCTCCCAATTGCTCAGGAAGAGGCCCCGACAACTGATTCTCTTTTATATCAAGAAAACTGAGCTTAAGCAAGCTGCTGATACTCGATGAAATTGATCCCGTGATCTGATTTTGTGCAGCTTCGAACCTTGTAAGCGGTACACAATCTTCGAGTAGTGTTGGATAAAGCTCACCGGATAACCTATTTGTTGTCAAATTCACCGAAAAACTACGAAGGTTGCTGCAATCAGGCACCAGCTGGCGTGGAAGAGACCCACTGAAGTTATTGTCGTTCAGCAAAATATTATACGATACACTCAAATTAGGCGCGAAAAACCCGTCTGAAAGAGAAAATAGAGGTAGTGGACCGCTGAAATTATTCCAACTAAAGTCGTGGCTTATTACCACACCATTAGCGAGTGTCGGCCCTAATCGACCAGTGATTTGACGACTCCAAACACTTATGGTAGAGTAAGCATACCGAACATCCTCTTCACCGAGAGAAAACAGTTCTTTCCCATCCAAATTCACACCACTACCACAACTGCGATTCACAAACGACGGAAGAGTTCCTGTCAAAGTGTTCCGACTGACATTCAAAAACACTAAACAAGGGACATCAACCTTCAACGGGAACCCTCCCGAGAAAAGATTCGAGTTCAAATCCAAGTAAGTTAGGTTCCTACACAAGCGTAATCTCTCGGGTATAACTCCGTCCATATAATTCTGCCCTAAATTGATCACCGTCAGCGAACACCCCACGCTCCAATTCTCGGGCAACCTACCTCCGATATTCGCCCTAGGGGCCCACAAAACCCTCAAGCTCGGGATCATGAAAACCTCATTTGGAATGCCTCCCACAAACGCGTTATACTCCCCACGGAAAATACTCAAGGGACGATCGTCGCTGTACTCATCTAAATCAGTCAGTACAATCACACTCAACTTCCTACATTTCCCTAATTCCTTTGGAATCTCGTCAGTTAAACTATTCCTAGACAAATCCAAAACCCTAAGTTCGGAAACCGCCCCGATTTCGGGCGGTATACTCCCCTCCAGTATATTACCGTCCAACAACAAAGTCCTCAAATTCACACACTTTCCAATTTCACCGCCTAAATTTCCGACGATAAAATTATTAGAAAGCTTCAAATGCTGGAGGAACAAACAATCAGCACTACTCAAATTGATTTTACCAGATAACTGATTATTCGACAAATCAAGAACCCTAACTTTCCCAAACCCAATCAAACCCACAGGAATCGGTCCGCTCAACAAATTATACGACAAATTAACGAGTTTAATCGAATTAAAAGCGAGTTTACTCATTTCGCGGGGGATTCTTCCGGTGAAGTTGTTCGATTGAAGCTCAAGAGTCTCAAGTTTCCGCAAGTTTCCGATCTCCGGCGGAATATCGCCGGAAAACGCGTTTTCCGAAATAGAGAGACTCCTCAGCCCCGACAAGCTTCCGACGGCGGAATGCAGAGCTCCGGCGAGGCTTCTCCCGGCGAGGTCGAGGGATGTCACGTGACCGTCGACGGAGCACGTGACGCCAGGCCAGACGCAGTGGTCGGCGGGCGGGGACCACGCGGAGAGGAATCCGGTGGGGTCCAAGGCGACGGCGGACTTAACGTCGAGGAGGAGTGCGGCGTCGTCCTTCGCGGCGGAGGGAATGCTGAGAGAGAGGAGAGAGAAGAGGAGGAGGAGGATGAGGAGAGAGGAGGCGGCGGAGGAGGAGGGCATGGTGGAGACGCCGGAGGAGTTGCCGGCGACGGAGAGAGAGGGGTAAAATGGTAATTTTGAGGGGGGAGTGGTGGGGACAGTATGGGGGGAGTGTATGTTTGTATTGTACCGTGCGATGATACTTTCTCTCTCCTCAACGTTATAATTTCATGTACTTCATGTTCTTCGTCTTCTCCCTCTCTTTTCTCTACTTCAACTACTACTTGTCTGGTTCCACTAATTTATTTTTGGAATAATTATCAATTACAGCCTGCTAAAAACCCAAATTTGCAAATTACAGCCACATTAAACTTTTTTAATATTTTACAGCCACAAACGGAGCTCCGTTTAGAATTTACAGCCAAAACGGAGCTGGAACACACTTAAATGACTTAAAAACTCAGAAATTCAAAATTGAAGCATAAGTTTGATGTAAAGAGACAAAAATGCCCCTCCTTCTAATATTACATCAAACTAGTTGAAATATTTGCTCATAAAAGTTATTTTCAATCTCAAATCAAAAATTAGGGTTTCTCTCCTATAATTTTCAACTTCTCTTGAAATCTTTAGTATTCAACAAATTAACAATATCCAAGTCAGACACCATCATGGTTTTGCCGGATGTGAGGTTCTTCCCATGTTTTCTGTACCACAGCTCGAAATCCTTACTCTGCAAAAAATTGTGTATCTAAAAATACCAAAAAATAATTAAATTTCTAAACAAATGAAAAACAGACAACATTTGGAAACAACAACAGTAAATAACAATTTAATTACCCAACTGAAAACAAATACAAAAACCCCCAAAATTGTTCAATTCTAGAAAAAAAATTAGGATTCCCACTCAAAACCTTCATTTCAAACCACATACAACTCGAAAATCGCCAAAAATTTAGGGTTTTAGGGAAATCAAAAGCCTAATGCGTATTGACAAAAACATAGATAAGAAAACGTTACTTTTTATGTTGGAGATGCTAATTAAACGTCAATTATCAACGACGATGGAGTAACAAGGCTTTTATGGAGTGCTATTTTGTGTTTTTCATGTTCCAAAAACTAAAGTTTTGCACGAGAATACACATATGAATGTAAAAGTGGGTTTTGAATGATAGGAGAAGACAAAGAACGAAAAAATGAAAGAGAAAGGTGAGTATAAAGATAAGGAAACAATGAAAAAATGAAAATGAACCTAATTAAAATAAGAAAAGAGAGAAGTCAATCAGTCAATGGATCCCACTTAAATGAAGGGCAAAACGGTCAGTTCGTCCTATTTTTGGCCGGAAAATAAAGTTGGCTGCAATTTAAAAAAAAATGACTTTTGTGGCTGTAAAAAAATAATTTTTTTTAAGTTGGCTGTAATTCATAAATTCGACTTTTTATGTGGCTGTAATTGACAATTAACCCTTTATTTTTAAGTTTTACTCCCTCGATTTCAGTCATTTGTTTACACTTCTTTTAAATTTTCCTCACGAAAAACTTAAAGTTTAAACAATTCATTGGAACGGAGGGGTAAGACTTTTTACCTTTTTTTAACCTGTGTCATAATATAAATTCTACGGTGGAGTCGTCTCATATTATGAAACAATAAATCATAGTTACTTTTGATAATAATTACGTTTCTTTTCATATATAAATATATAATGCAATTACGTTTGAACAAAGTAAATGTAGATCGACGACAATATATATAATGGTTAATGGTTAAACGAAAATATAGTCAAACACGATATAAACATGTGTTGGATAAATCATGTTACAAACATTAATGGTTGAGAGGTAAGAAAAATTAAAAATTAGAAAAAAAAAAAAGAAAAAAGAGATTTAATTAAATTAGGATTAATTATATTATTAAATAATGGTGTGTCTCATACAATGAGTTTGCCTCATAGTAGAAACCATTGCTACATTAAACAAGGATTTACGATAAAATTCAAAATCAAACTCATTAACACCTTACATAGAAAACTATTCACGTACATTTTCCTTAATAAATCACAATAATGTTTTACTCCATTTCGCTCTTTTCTTCCCATTTAATTTGGCAAGAATTAAGGTTTTTTTTTAAATATTCAAAAATCAAATACAAGTAGATTATATAATTAAAATGATGCATTTCTAGTAATTTATTAAAGAGTATGGGTAACAAAAACTTGTTAAACATGAAAATGAGAATAAAATAGTGGAATTTTCTTTTATGGAAAGTGGAAACGAGTGGAATGAAGTAGTTAATTCAATTTATTGTTATTATTATTTACGGAGTAATATTCTAGGCACATTTTAGTCTTTAACATTATTCATTTACCTTGAAATTTTTCAATAATTAGTGCAATTTATAAGATAGAATATACTCCGTAGTTTTTTTGAAACGGAAAAATCATTTCGTAATCAGAAGCCATACGACATCTACAATAAGCATTAACAATCAAAGCATTCAAAATTAAATTAATCAAACAAAATAAATACTCAATAAAACAAAGAACATAAAACTTGATAATGACCGCTTCTGCCCACCCTCTATTATATCGTTGTTTCTTATTACACCTTTTCACGAGGGGATCTATAATTCTTCCCAAAATATAGTTTTGCTTTATTCATATTTATTATTATTAGAAGAGTAAATTGACGATTACATCCACCGATTATGGCCAACTTGAAACTTACATCCACATCGTTTTCGACTTTGTAACTACTACCACTATCTTTGGTTCGGTTAATGGTTACTACCATTTTTAACCCGAACCTAAAAAAACCACTTGAAAAGTCTAAAATGCCCCTACATTAAAACACTTCCCTCTTTCGTTATTTTCATTTCTGATCTTCTTGTTTATTTGTGAGCTTCCTTTCATTTCTCACCCACGATAATTGAAATTGAAATTGATAAAGATTGTATACATTCAACCACGATAATTGACTCAACTCACCTTTTGATTTCATGCTTGGGTGTTGTTATCATCTTCATTAGGTATGTCAATTTCAATTTTGTTGTTGAATTAATTCTGGGATATCATGAATTAATGATTTTCGTCCCCAAAATTCGATTTTTCTGGGTTTATGTTCTTGAATTAGCACATTTTTGTGAAGTATGTGATGTTTATGTGCTTCGAAATTGTACGGATTTGAAACACGAAAAAAAACCCTCAAATTTGTGAAACTATTTCTGGGGAAAACCCAAATTTTGTTGACTATTGTTTGGGGAAAACCCTAAATTTCGTGAATTAGTTCCATGACAACACTAATTTTCGTGAATTAGTATGTTAATTTCGTCCATTTTTCTTCATGAATTTTGGGAAACCCTAATTTTCGTATCTTGGTAATGTTTCACTTATTTCTCATTTGTATTTGATATTTGTTTTTAGGATGTCGATGATTCCTACAACTTTTGATGTGCGTCTCCATGTTGGTGGGGGCTTTGTAATCGAAAGAAAGAAGATACACTATGAAGGAATTTTGGTGTTAATGGGTCAAGTTTCAAGACGGGAATTGACCTATCATAACTTAATGGTTGAAGCTAAGAAAGTTGTCGGAGAAGATGTGAGCGCCTTTTTATGGTATAGGAAAAAGGGGAAGTCGTTGCTTTTAGGGAGAATGATTCTCTGTTGTGACGATGATATTGACGAGGTGATTAAGTCTCGAGATAAGCATAATAGGTTAGATATTTGGACGACAACGAGAGTGCAACCATTTACAAATCCCAACGGGACCCCCAAAAACTACAATTTCCGTACAAAAATGTTGTCTAACCCAGATACCCTACTTGAAATGTCACCAAAAAGTGGTCCCTCCAAAAGAGAATCTCCTATTAAAAAAACACCTACCACCCCACTTAGAAAAAGTCCAAGACTCAATGGTGTAGTTAATGTGACTACTCCCAAAACTTTACCAATACAATCTCCAATTCCAAAGCGTGCAAAGTTACCAGTGAGGAGAGCTTCATCTAGGGTTGTGAAAAAAATCGAAGACCACATTCCCCAAGATGAATTTGACAAGCGTGTGAAGACTACGAAACTACAAGAAGAGCAAAGAAATTAAACAAGGTTAAGAAAGAAGAAATTTAAAGTGTTATACAACAACAAAGAAGAAATTAAACAACAACATCAAGAAGAAATTAAACAACAACATCAAGCAGCAAATCTAAACAACAAAGCAGCAGAAGAAGAAGGGAAAGGAGAAGGGAAAGGTGAAGGAGACAGAGATTTAAACGAAAACGACAAAAATAAAAGAAGTTTTACCTGATTGAGAACAAAAACGAAGGAAGAGGTTGACAAAAAAATCAAACGAGATTCAAGGAGGAAAAACGAAGGAAGAGCAGGAGAAATGAAGAAAATGAAGAGGAGTTGGTTGAAGAGTTAGACTATTTGATGAATTAAGGTTGGCTGAAGAAATGAGGTGAAGAGTAAGGGTAAAATAGGAATAGAAATTATCATTAAATCACCCAAACATAGATCAACGGTCCAGATTTGATTTCCGTAGGTTCGGATCCGTACATGGTAGTAACCATTAACCGAACCAAAGATAATGGTAGTAGTTACAAAGTCGAAAACGATGTGGATGTAAGTTTCAAGTTGGCCATAATCGGTGGATGTAATCGTCAATTTACTCTTATTAGAAGAATGTCTTATGAGTTTATACAATGTAGAACATGTGCACGACAAGCTTGTAAATTAAAAGTGATATATACCAAACAGATTTGTAAGCAGGAGTATTACTCGATATTACTTATTTATTTATTTGAAAATATTTACAATTAAATTCAACTTTAGTGATTCTAAATGCAAATGATCTAAGCTATCATTTGTTTTATCCTGAGAATTAAACTACTACGGAAAATTAAATATATGTGAAGTTTCTTACATAGAATTCAAATGTATTTACAAAACTTGTTTAGTTACGGATGTAAGAATTAAATTCTACGACAATTTAATAACCTAGGAAGGCCTGAGTAATCTAATTCCTTCATTATCAGAACGCTGAATTCCTCCATTTCGCAAAAAAATGTGTCAACCAATTAAACCACTCTATACTTTGCAATCATGAGATTTTACAATTTTTGTATTTTTCAAGAGGCAACCAAACAACAACTAAATGTAGGCTTATTGCTTAAATTTTATATAAACGGCCTTACTTATTCTCACTATTATCTTTACCTTTGATTTTTACGGTCTTGAAGAGAGCTTTTGGACATTAGTTTAATATTTGAATGTGAATGTTTTTTGTTTCGGGTGTAAATACGCAAAGCAAATACACTTCGAAGCTTTTACGAGATATTATGTAATTCTGTGGGATGCGGCATCACTCAGCCTCCTCTGACCGGATATCCTGCACAAGTACACAAACCTAGCCTCGGGGGCGTCCGAGGAAAGCCCCTCCGATGCCTAAGTCAGCGGATACTCAAGAGAGAAGTCAGAGGAAATGCAAGAATAGTCTAAGTGATACCTTTTTTGTGTGTTATGTGAATGAATCCCTAGCTGAATGCTTTGTCTCTTATTTATAGAGTTGAATCTTGTCTTTTAGCGTTGTCTTTTAGTGGTTTGGTAGTAACAAACTCTGACACATACCAGCCCCTGTCTGCGGCGGCTTGCCGCTGTCATGGGGTCTGGCTGCATGATTTCCTGGCCGCCCGGCCACGGCCATATACCACTTCCATGTGAGGGTTTTTGGGTGAGGGCGGCCGGGCGGTCCTTATTTTGGACCTGCGGGGCGGCTGATGGTCTGGGCTGGCTATCCCCCATCAATATGCCCCCATACACCAAGCATCGAAAGTTGATCTTTGTGTGGTCGACGGTGGTTGATAGTCGACCGCTTCCCAGTCATGAGCTTGTCAAGGAAGTTAACCTTCATTTTGAATTTCGAACTTTCCCTTTGAGATTTCAATTTGGCGCCCAAGTTGTGGGCTTCACCCCTGGTCTGACACGTGGGGGGTGGAGGTTAGGAGCGAACTATTCACCTTCCCATTTTATATAATGTGAGTGGTGTAGGATATTCGTACACTGTTCACGATCCCAACTCTATATATACCCCCCCTTTTGTTTCATCTCGCCTTTTTACCTCTTCAATTTTTCACAAACTCCTTCGCAAAATTCCATTCACCTTTGCTTTAGTATCTCCTGCTTCTGCCGCCGTCGAGTCCTGCCGTCCACTGTTGAACTTTAGGTAATCTTTCAGTCCTTCCTTTTTTATACGAGTATGTCTCATAACGAGGACCCTGATTCCCCCCGCGTTCCTTCGCAAGCGGAATTGTTGGATGTATCTGACTCCGAGGTGGATAACATGGAGCCCGTTAGTGCCGTCCCGCTCCGTTGTGCCCCGCCAGACTGTGTCCTTCCTGAGGCCTCTACCTCCTCCGCGGGTAAGCCAGTCCGCCTGCGTGAGAAGTTGAATAGCCAAACTTATAGGTTTCCCCTCCTTCAATTTCCGAATAGTAGATATCGAGATTTTCTGGGGTCTAAAGCCGGTGACGTTGTCGCCGCGACGCATTATGATCTGGGCGACGGTTGGCAATTCAGGGTGCCTGGCCCCTGCGACACCGTGTGCAAGCCGCCGGATGGTCACACCGCTGTCTTTACCAAACATCTTGAGTTTGGATTGCGCTTTCCCTTGCATCCGTTCATAGAGCAACTGATTGTACGGGGCAACGTCGCTCTCTGCCAGCTGAACCCTTTCGCCATCCGTTTAATGGTCGCGTTCACCTGGACGTGCTTGTTCTTGGACCTCCCGCTGTCTGTTGACGCCTTCAGGATCATGCACACCCTGGGGTTTGCCTCAAACAAAGAGGACACTGGGTACCTGAGCATCCTGACGGACCCACATTACCAGACCGTCCACAAAAGGCTTTCCTCCGTCAAGGATTGGAAGGACAGATATTTCTACTTGTACAGCCCCAAGCCGTGGGTTATCCCGCGGCACTTCAGGAATTACTACCACAGTCGCTTTGAGACTGCGGAAGAGTTTAAACCCGGTGTGCCGCTTGATGTAGCGGATATACCTCAAACAGCGGAGGTTAAGAAAGTTTTAGACTATTTTCGCCTAGGGAAAGGCGGAAAACCTTTGAACTGGTTGCCCCCAGCCGAGGTCATTTTCGACGACAAGTTCCTTGGCAGGGTCGGCCTGATCCCGGCCCTGGACCCAGGTAATCTGGGGCCGGCCTATTTTGTTGTTTTCTTTTCGTACTTTTCTGCGTTTATTGTCCCTGAATCGTGACCGTCACCTTTCACTTTCAGGTGCTTTTGAAGAGTTCACGGCTGAAGATTTTGGACGAATTGGCCTGGACGTTTACCGCCAGCCCGTTGATATAAGGTTTGACGCTCCCGTAGACGACCGCAAGGACACGTTACGGAAAGCAATCATGGACGCCAATCCTTCTAAACCTACTTTCAACCCCACAATTAAACGCAAGGCCATCCCGCGGAAGACTCAGCGGGAGAAAAAGAAGCCAAAAACGGAGGAAGTAATCCAGCCTCCGCCTCAGCAATCTCCACGACAACCGCCGCTTATTCAGCCGTCACCATCAGTGCTGCCACCGCCACCATCTCCCCCACCCGCCGACCATCAACAGGTCGTGGTTGAGAACATCTCTGACTCCGAGGAGGAGGGGGCTGGTCAGAAATTGATCAGGATGCCGCGGACTTCTGCTCCTCTGAAGGAGGTGAGTTCAGATTCTCTCTCCGGCAACCGTGTGTCTGGGTGTAACGTTTTGGATACTCCTGCGGACAGATTATCCGCCGTCCCAATTATTAGTGACATGGATCTGAACTCATCTTCCTTCTTTATGCAGACGGCTTCGATGGTGCAGCAGCCCTCCGTAACCGTGGCCTCCGTCCCCAACCCTCCTGACAGCGGTATTGAGGGTGCCCGGCTGGCTGATAAGTCCAAGAAAATGATTGCTGGCCTTCGCACCCTCCTCAAGCAAGCTGAGCTGATGGACAGGGGTATTCGGATTATTGCCTCGCCGCCCACTGACATGCAGGTGTCTGTCAACCAGCTATGCAAGGCCTGTGAGAAGGCTAAGATAGCTTTTGATGAGACTCACCGTCAGCTTGATCGGTTGAAGGCTGACCACTCCAAGCTTAAGAACGACCACGTCAAGCTTAAGAATGAGATGCGTGAGGTGACTCGTAATCTCTTAGAGGCTGACGTCGTTATCAAGGCGTCGGAGGAGAAACTGCGGGTCGTCTCCGCCCAGCTGGAGACTGTTCAGGAGGACGCGCGTGCCGCCAAGGCTGCGTTGGAGGGGAAGGAGACTCTCTTACGAGAGAAGACTGCCGCGCTGTCTGAGGCGGCCAGGTCGAGCACGCGTCGATGGTGGAGACGCTGACGCTGGAGAAGGACAAAGCCTACACCCAGGGCTATGAGAGCGGCTTCTCTGACGGCTTCTCCAAAGGTTATGAGCGCGGCGACGAAGACGCCAAGGGTCTGATCCAGCTGGTCTCCCCTTACTTCGATTTTGACCGGCATAAAGAGCTGGAGGATGAGAGGGACGCGAAACGGGCAGAGTTGGGGCTGGGAATGGATGTTCCTGTTCCCGGCTATGAAATTAATTTCAACGTTGCGTCCGACGATGAAGATCCCGTGGAGGGAGCTGGTCAGCCCCCTGTACAGGGCCCTGACCTTGGCCCTCCATAGGAACTCGGGCTGTCGTCATCCGGCTCTTCCTGCACTTTCTAGGAAGATTTTTGCCGCCGCCCCTACTATTGTATGCAGCCTGGGAAGTGTTGTCCCAGGTTTGTATATCGGCGAAGATCATCCCCTGCTGGGTCAGCCTGGGTGTCTTTTTTAGTCTAGCATTTTATTTCCTTTTCGCTTAGGTCGCTGGCGCTGGGTGACGGCCACGACTCACAGAACGTCAGTACTCAGACTCTTCATTCATTAGATTGTAGTCGTCAGATCATAACTTTTTTTTAATGAAATTTGTCTTTCCTTTCTTGCTATAACTGTTGATGTTCTTGTTTGAGAAATTCTCTAAGTGACCCTGCGGTCTTTTTCATTATAACTTTGCTTTTAGCTTTGTTTTAGCCTCCCTTTTTTCGTCTAAGTTATAGCACGGCACATGTTTGTATGCCTTAACATCTTCTCGATCCGGGTCGTCCTGGCGCTATGGTCGCAGTGCAGCTTATGCCGCCTTTAACATTTTGATCGGGTCGCTCGGGCACTATGGCCGCAGTGCATTTATGCCGCCTTTAACATTTTCGGATCGGGCCGCTCGGGCACTATGGCCGCAGCAGTGCATTTATGCCACCTTTAACATTCTCGATTATGTCACGGGATCGGCCGCCTGGGCACTATGGCCGCAGTGCACTTATGCCGCCTTTAACATTCTCGGGTTATGTCACGGGATCGGGCCGCTCGGGCACTATGGCCGCAGTGCATTTATGCCGCCTTTAACATTCTCGGGGCTACGCCACGGACCGGGCCGTCTGGGCATTATGGCCGCAGTGCACTTATGCCAGCCTTTAACATTCTCGGGCCATGTCACGGGATCGGGCCGTCGGGCATTATGGCCGCAGTGCATTTATGCCACCTTTAACATTCTCGGGCCATGTTACGGGATCGGGCCGTTCGGGCACTATGGCCGCAGTGCAGACTTATGCCGCCTTTAATATTCTCGGGGCCATGTCACGGGATCTGTCTGGGCACTATGGCCGCAGTGCACTTATGCCAGCTTTAACATTCTGGGGCCATGTCACGGGATGGGGCTGTCTGGGCACTATGGCCGCAGGCAGACTTATGCCAGCCTTAACATTCTGGGCCATGTCATGGGACTGGGGCTGTCTGGGCACTATGGCCGCAGGCAGACTTATGCCAGCCTTAACATTCTGGGCCATGTCATGGGACTGGGGCTGTCTGGGCACTATGGCCGCAGGCAGACTTATGCCAGCCTTAACATCTTCAATTTTCAAAATTTCCAGGTTTTGAATCAAATTATCTCGATGACGCAAGACCGGTAGTCCCCTCCTCGCCCTCGGCCAGCTTATGTGTGACGCAAATCTAAACATATGCTGGGTAAAAGTTTTTCATAAATGCCTTTCTTTCCGTGTGGTGCCAACAGGCCTGACCACTCACACGGTGCAAAAATAAAACATGCCGGCTGCCTCGTTAAAATCTTTCTACGGAAAACCCGTGGGACAAAACCGTAGATAAGGAAAAAGAGTACAGTGGCTTTACACAAAGTATTTCTTAAGGTCACATTGCTCCTGGGAAGGCACCAGATCCTTCCATGTTGGTGAGGTTGTAAGTTCCCGGCTGCTTGACGTTAGTGATTTTGTATGGACCCTCCCAGGTAGCTGACAGCTTGCCGTGGATATTCCCTTTTCCTGTTGCACTTGCCTTTCTTAGTACAAGGTCTCCCAGCTCAAACTCCCTATGGTTGACCCTGCGGTTGTACATTCGTCGCATTCTGTTTTGGTAGATTGCCAGGTTTAGGCATGCCTCTTCTCTAGCTTCCTCCAGTAGGTCTAAGGACTCTTTCCTTGCCTTTAGGTTGTCAGCCGCCTCAAACAGGTCCACCCTTGGGCTTGGAGACTGGATTTCTACTGGTAGAAGGGCTTCCGCGCCGTACACCAAATTGAAAGGTGTGTAGCCGGTTGCCTCTTTCTCCGTTGTCCTGAGGGACCATAGCACGCTTGGTAATTCGTCAGCCCAAGCTCCCTTCAACTCATCCAGCCTCTTCTTCATACCGTTCAGCATTTGCTTGTTGGCCGCTTCAGCTTGGCCGTTACATTGAGGATGAGTCACCGAGGAGTAGGCCACCACGGTGCCGTTTCGCTTCAGCCAGTCCCTTATCTTGTCATTGTCAAACTGTCTCCCGTGATCGAAAACCACCACTTTTGGCACGCCAAACCTGGTAATTACATTCCGCCAGACGAATTTTCTCACCGCCTTCTCTGTTATCTGGGGGACAACCTCTGCTTCTATCCACTTTGTAAAGTAGTCCACCGCGGCGATAACAAACTTCCTGCCCCCGGTGGCTGTTGGAAAAGGTTCTAAGATGTCCATTCCCCATTGATCAAATGGGATAGGACTTAGGACGGTTCGCAAATCTCTGGCCGGCATGTGGATGTCTGGCGCATGAATCTGGCAGTTCTTGCATCGTCTTGTTAGCTCCTTAGCATCCTTGATCATTGTGGGCCAGAAATACCCAGCTCTCAGGGCTTTGTGTGCCAGATTCCGCCCTCCTATGTGGTGGCCGCAGACCCCTGAATGTATTTCTTCTAGGATGTAGGTTGCTTCGGTGTGGCCCACACATTTCAGGAGGGGATCAGAAAAAGATCTTCGGTACAGCTCTCCGTTGATAATGATAAATCTGGTGGCTGCCCGTTTCACTTTTGCAGCTTCCAGCCTATCCCTTGGGAGTTCTCCCGTTGTCTTGTATTTGATGATTGGCCGCATCCATCCGTCTCCATCGGTTATTGCATGGACGGTGAGCGCTCCCTTCTGCCGCCTTATATCAACAGTCACTGTCTTCGGTTTGTTATCAGTTGTGGCGCTCGCCAGCTTGGCTAGAGCATCTGCTTTATTATTTTCCGACCGTGGGATGTGGTGGACTTCGAAGGATTTTAGCTTTGCCGTCAGGCTTTTCGCCTTGTGTAAGTATTGTGACATGCCATCGTCTCTTGCTTCGTATTCGCCCTTCAGCTGGCTGGTTACCAACTGAGAATCTACCCGTAAGACCAACTTCTCTGCCCCCATTGCGATAGTCAACTCGAGCCCGCCAGACGGGCCTCAGATTCTCGCTGTTCGTTGTTCGCCGGGAAGGCAAACCTTAGAGCGTGTTCAAATTCAGATCCTTCCGGCCGATGATGACGACCCTCGCCCCGAGCCATGTACGGTGGCGAGCCGCTTCGGTATACCGCCACTCTCCGTCTGGTTGATGCCCTCACCAATTTGGGGTACATTCGCCAAGAAATCGACTAAGGCTTGGGCTTTTATGGTCAGTCCGGCTAACGATCAGATCCCAAACCCTCGACAATCTATGGCCCATTTCAGAGCCGCCCCGACTTTTCAAATTTTTCTAACGCTTTTCGGTGGCAGATCTGTCCCTTACTTGACCGAGTGCGGCGTCAAAGTAGGGTCTTAGTTTACGGGCGGCGTAACCACCGCCAGATGTCGCTTTCGATCATTGATAGTTTCTTCGGATCGCCTAGCGCGTGGTCGATGAAGTATATGGGTTCTTGCTTCCCGCCTTCTCTTAGTATGACCGCACGATATCGCTCTCCGCTGCCATCGCTATGTACAAAGACTAACGCTTCTCCCCGCACGGCCTTGCTAAGGTTGGTAAAGTAGTGAGATGTTGTTTCAGCTGATTAAATGCTTCTTGCTGTTCTGCCCCCCAGTCAAATTTCTTGTTTCCCTTCAGCACCTGGAAGAAAGGTGTTGACTTATCGGCTGACCGTGATATGAACCTGGATAGGGCAGCCATTCTACCGGTGAGGATTTGGATGTCTTTGATGCTCTTAGGTGACGGCAGATCGATGATGGCTTGTACCTTTTCCGGGTTAGCGTCTATGCCCCTTGCACTTACCAGGTACCCCAGGAATTTACCAGACCGCACGCCGAAGGTACACTTTTTAGGGTTCAGCTTCATTTTGTACTCCCTGAGTGAGCGGAATGTTTCTTCGAGATCTTCCAGATGCTGTTGGTCTGACCTGCTCTTGACGATCGCGTCGTCCACGTATACTTCCATATTACGCCCCTTTTGTTTGGTGAAGACAATACCCACTAACCGCTGGTAAGTTGCCCCAGATTCTTAAGTCCGAACGGCATCATTCTGGCATACGAAGACTCCGTGACTTGTGATAAAGCGCACCGCTGTTTGCCTTCTTCGCTCGTGCAGACCTGATGGTAACCTGAGAAAGCGTCAAGGAAACTTAGCGTTGAGTGGCCGCTGGTTGAGTCCACTAGTTGGTCGATTCTTGGAAGCGGATAACAATCTTTAGGGCAGGCCTTGTTCAAGTTGGTGAAATCCACGCACATCCGCCATGCGCCAGAAGCTTTCTTCACCATCACTACGTTAGCAAGCCATTCTGGGTAGTCACATACTTCAATGAACTTTGCCTCTAACAGCTTGTTTATTTCCTCCAGGATGGCGGCGTCTTTCTCCACGCTCATGGGTCTCAATCTTTGTTTAATCGGTTTGAAACTTGGGTTCACATTCAAGCTGTGGACTATGACCGTGGGGTCGATTCCAGGCATTTCGGCGGCTGAGTATGCGAACACGTCCTTGTTCTCTCTGAGAATGTTGACGAGCTTTTCTTGGAACAGTGCTTCTGAGTCTGTGCCGATGATGACGGTCCTTCCGGGGGATAACTCTACTTCACTGGTTCCGCTGCCCGGTCCAGGGCTGATGTTTAGTCCCTTCTTCTCGATGCATTCTTCGGCCGAGGGCAGTCTGACCTCGGCTACAGACTTACCCTTGACCTTTTCTGCTGCCATTGAATTACAAGACCGCCCGGCCTTCTGATCTCCATGCAACTTGCCGGCTGTCCCTTCATCAGTCACATATGCCATGGCCAGGGCCCTTACCGATACCACGGCGTGGATCTCATCCAAGGTTACTCTGCCGATCAAAGCGTTGTAGGCAGACGGAGCGTCGACGACGACAAAGTCGGCTTGCACGTTCCTAGCGCTCCGCCCCTCCCCTATGGTCACAGGCAAGGTGACTGTTCCGAAGGGTTTGATACCGTTCCCAGCGAATCCGTAGAGGGACCCAATGTATGGTTCCACGTCCTTTTTGCTCAGCCCTAGCTTATCGAATACCTCTTTGTAAAGAAGATTGGTGCAGGCGCCGGTGTCAATCATACACCGGTGGACTAGGTGGTGATTGATGTCGATGGCGACTACCAGGGGATCATCATGCGGGTAAGTGATGCGTTCGTAATCCTCGCGGTCGATGGACAGCGTTGGTATCGGCCGCGGCTCTGCTGTGCTTGCTGAGTAGATTGCCCCAAAGGTCTCCTCTCTTTCATCAGTTTTTCGTTTTCTTTTTGACTTGGTATTCTTTCCGCTACCAGAAACAACGTGTATCACCGGCCGTGATTTGGCACGCTTACTTCTATCTGCATCTTTTTCCTCCTCGTCACCGTTTCTCATCCTTTCCCTGGACGACGTTTAACAACTCAGCGGCAATCTTTTCTCTCCGGCGGTTTCCCGCATACTGTTGCTTGAATAATTTCGTCATGTCTTCGTATCCTCTGATTGTTCCTATTGGGAGGTTCCTGGACCATGTTCCGTGCCAGGCGGTGAGGGTGGTAGGAAACACCTTGCACCGCACATGATCACCGTGGTCGCACATCATCATGTGACTTTCAGATGCGGCCAGGTGCTCTTGGGATCGATCTTCCGTCATCTTCGACAAGAGTAGGCATTTTCATTTTCGGTAGCGGGCACTCCAGCACCGGTGTGGCCAATGGTGACTTTATAATCACCTGTCTGCCCCTTGCTGGTGTGCGGCGCGGCCTCTCCAACCTTGAAATGACTTCCACTGATGGCTCAGCCTGGAAGGTCTCATCCTCCTCTTCAGTTTCTACCCTCATGCTCTCTCCCTTTTCTTCACTTCCAAACAAATTCTTGGGGGTGATATTCGTCCGTGGCTGTGAGCTTTCTGGCTGCTCTATGCGTGGTTCCGTGTCCTTCGGCGGCTTCCTTTGCGGCGTAGATCTGATCTGTCTTAGGAACGCATCCACCATTCTCTTTTCTTCGGGAGTCATGGGGGTGAGGCCCTCCTCACGAGCTGGGTCCTCCTCGGCGGCTACCTTTGCTGGTGTCGAGTTTCCTGGTTGTTTTTCCGGATTTCCTTCTTGTCTTGACATGATTTTTGTTTCTGTCCCCACAGACGGCGCCAATTGTTTCGGGTGTAAATACGCAAAGCAAATACACTTCGAAGCTTTTACGAGATATTATGTAATTCTGTGGGATGCGGCATCACTCAGCCTCCTCTGACCGGATATCCTGCACAAGTACACAAACCTAGCCTCGGGGGCGTCCGAGGAAAGCCCCTCCGATGCCTAAGTCAGCGGATACTCAAGAGAGAAGTCAGAGGAAATGCAAGAATAGTCTAAGTGATACCTTTTTTGTGTGTTATGTGAATGAATCCCTAGCTGAATGCTTTGTCTCTTATTTATAGAGTTGAATCTTGTCTTCTAGCGTTGTCTTTTAGTGGTTTGGTAGTAACAAACTCTGACACATACCACCTGACCCGTCATGGGACTGCCACACATGGGTCTGGCTGCATGATTTCCTGGCCGCCCGGCCACGGCCATATACCACTTCCATGTGAGGGTTTTTGGGTGAGGGCGGCCGGGCGGTCCTTATTTTGGACCTGCGGGGCGGCTGATGGTCTGGGCTGGCTATCCCCATCATTTTTAAATAAAAATATTCATTTTTGGAAAGTATTTTTATTAAAAAAAAATGTTAACAACGTATTATAATACTCAATGTTTTTTTATTTCTAACATATTTATGGTCAAAATTTATAATTCAAAAAGTGAAGAGTAAAAGTGAAATTGATATAGAGAAGTATTGAGTCTTGACTTTTTATTATTATTATTATTATTATTATTATTATTATTATTATTTAAATCATAGCAAACATCCACCCCTTCTTCCCAGTGTCATTAAAGGAAATAATGGAACATTTTATGCGATAATATTTCAGAATTATTTAGTGATCAGGAAATCTAAGGATGTTAATGATAAAATTTATAAGTTGAACATGTCGAACAAAATAAAGATTTTGAAACTTCATGTAAAAAGGAAGAATATCAAACTAGAGAATTTGAAAATAGAGGAATAATACTATAAGTTCAGTTTTATAACTGGCTGATTGAAAATGATTAATTTTAAGTTTAATTGAATTCATTTTTATTTGAAAAGTTAATTAAACTTCATGAAAATAATGTGAATTTAAGTAAAACCCCTTACGGTCGAATAATTGCATATCATCATCGATTTTGCCCATGTTTTCAACTTGCAAGTCGATCAAATTTGAGTTACGGCTAAGTGAATCTCTGTCATACTTAATAATGCTATATCCATCTACTGAATTGTTACGGAGTACTTCGTATTACATTAATTTTCCGAACTCACTAAATTGTCACTAGCTCTTGAAAATTAAATTAAAAAATAAAATAAAATAAAAGTACTCGTATGCTCCTTGCCTCCTTATAATAATAAATGTAAATTAAAAGAGAGAATGAAGCAAATTTTGCAAACACAATTTATAAAATTAGAAGATACTCCGTAAACATTACACAAAATAATAAAGAGTAGTAATAAAATAATGTGCTTTGAGTTTCAAGAAAAAGTATGTCTAAAAGACTATCAAGAGGGATCTTTAGAAACTAGAGCCACCAGAAATTGGGCTAATTTGTTTGTCACATGTCATGACTTCTATCTACTTCATCACAAATCATGGAACATCAAACCGTTAGTTTTTGTATGAATTTAAGTTCATCTGTTAATTATTGTGGATTTGGATCAATGTTTTAAAAAATAAATTTAGTATAAGACAATTTTATGTGTATGACGGGTTATTTAAATAAAATTTTACCACTTTAATGTGTAATGACTTCTTTATAAGGAGTACGGAGTAACACTTAATGCGTCCACCTTTTTAAGAGTTTAAAGTGGGCAAATTAAACCATAAAATGAACATATTAACCGATAAAGTGGTTACAGTTTGATCATAAAATAGCTTGTTGTTCACGTGAAATTGAATTAATCTAGACTTTATAATGTTTTAAAAATAGATATAATTGTACGACAGTAGTTATATTCTAATACGCAATTGTAATTTATCCACTATGGATATATAATGATCTTATAAATAATAACTAAATGACAAAAAAATAAAAAAATAAATTGAAAGAATTCGGCGTAATTTTTCATTGAAAAGACGAATTGGTGGGAGTTATAAAAAATTGTTTATGAAAGACGGGGATTTAAAAAAAAAAAAAACAAAAACAAAAACAAAAAAATTGCAAAAAATGAGATGTGAAATAGTATATTATAAAATGTGAGAGTTGTGAAAAAATTCTAATTATTAAAAGTAATATTCTTTTCCATTCACTACTTGTCTATGTTTATATTTGGATTATGTTTTTAAGACAACATGTAAATGTAAATGGGTACAATGTGATCTTCCGCAATCCGCATCAATGTTTGATGTACAATATTTACCAATAAAGAAAATATAAAGAAATGGGTATATCATCTATTATAACGAAAGCGCTGACGACAGATGTTGGATCTCTATTGTTGTTTACGGTCTATATTAGTATGATATTGTTCGGGTCAAGCCCTCGCGGATTTACTCTAAAAGGAGTCATACTATTGTATTTGATGGAAACTTATAGATGAACTTTCATCTTTTCACCACCGATGTGGGACTTGAGTTTGCACCTCCAACAATCCTCCTCTCAAAACAAGGATCATCAACATGACTTGGATCTTGAACTATTTGAAAAATCTCCCCACACTTTGCATCCCCAATATCTATGCACTCTTTAGCATCATGAAGACTTGATAACCTCCCCTTAACGAGAGCATAGAGTAACACACCATAAATAATCCAATCTATAATGTTTTGGTTTATATAAGTTAGTGCATTAAAGGACAGTACAACTTTTTGTAAATAACTCAACCTTTTCGCTTAAATAACAAGAGTAATTCTATGGTGAGACCGTCTCATACTATGAGACACCATCAATACTTCACTATAGTTATACTACACTTCATCCCCACATACAACATTATACATCTTATTTTAGTTTTTGTCATTATTATCAATTATATACGACATTATTTTAATGCTACCACATTCACTAGCAAAGTAATAAAAAATTACATAAATTAATTTATTTATATTTTATCGTAACCGGTAAAAATTTGTCTCTGATGTACATTTTTTTAATAAAAATCGTTACGTTTCACGCATAATAGAGTTACATTTGAAGCAAGGTACAATTACTTTTCAAGTTAAATAAATAGGTTACGTTTGAAAAATAATATAGTTACTTTTGAGTTGTCTCATACTATGAGACGGATGCACCATAGAATTTGTAAAATAACAATTAGAAATTTTACGGTAAGACCGTCTCATAGTATGAGACAATGAAAACATAGTTACTTTTGAAGAAAATCAACATTACTTTTCATATCGAGTATAATGCAATTACCTTTGAACACAATAGCTGTAGATTGACAACGACGTATATAACATAAGTGTTTATCAAAAATATGGTAAAAAAAAACATGATATTTATATGTATAAATGAATCATGTCACTAATATTATGGTCAAAATATATGAGAGATAAGAAAATTACAAAATTAGAAAAAAAAAGAAAGAAAATTAATTAAATTAGAATTAATGATATTATTAAAATATAGTGTGTCTCATACTATGATGCGACCTCACGCTAAAATTACTCAATAACAATAACCTACTTTTATATTTATCCTACAAAAATGACTCACCTATGAGCTATGTATGACATAACAAAAACCTCCATACGACGACTGAGAAACAAAAATTAATCTACAAATATACTGTAAAACATACGGAGTATGTGATTCAAAAAAGGTGAAGACAAGTAGACAACTGTCAGTAATTAAGCTACTTATCATATTTAACGCCAAGTGTAAATGTCTACTCGGTACTGATTTAGAGTTGATTTTTGCTATAGTCAGTTGAAAACATCAAATTAATTCAACAATTTTTTTTAAAGAGAAGAAACGTTAAAAAAGATAGGAATAATCGTCAGAAATAATCCGAACTGATCCTCTTATTCCATAAATAATTCGAACTCGAATTAATCCACGAATAATCTCAACTATTGAACAACCATTCCAATAATGTACTTTGACCAATTTCAATCGACTCTAACGCGTAAAAAAAAATGGTGAAACCGACTCTAACTTTACCTTACTCTTATTTTAAGTAAAATTCAAACCGGTTTCACATCTTATTTTTATCGATTAAAGCAAGTTAAAATTGGCCAAAGTACATTATTAGAATGGTTGTTCAATAGTTGGGATTATTCGTGGATTAATCCGAGTTCGGATTATTTATAAAATAAGAAAGACCAGTTTGGATTATTCTTAGCAATTAATCCAAAAAGATACTCCCTCCATTTATTTTTTTCCTCCATTTATTTTTTCACGGTCTCTTAAGCACTACTTTGATCGTATTTATTTGTATCATTACACCACTTTTTCCGTTTAAAAGTATAATTTTGTAAAAAATATTTTAACGACAAACCATAATATGGTTAGTTTCACAATATAATTTATATTACAATTTTAATTATTGATTGTCAAACTTTGCGAAGTTGCAAAGTTTGACCTCCAAAAAATTATATCCGTTCAGTACGTCTTTATGGTTAGTATAAGATAAATTTTGATGTACATGTCATTAAGGGTCTATTCTTTTCAACTTATTTTTGCTTATCATATCAAAACTACTGAAAACTTCATAAAACTTAAGAAAACTTGTAAAAAATTTCATAAAAATTAAGAAAACTTCAGAAAACTAAAAATAAGATTATTATTATTATTATTATTATTATTATTATTATTATTATTATTATTATTATTATTATTATTATTATTATTATTATTATTATTATTATTATTATTATTATTACAACTACTATTATTTTTTATTTATGGTCATTAAAAGGACATATCTGCTCTTTTGTACACTACAAAAAAAACTGTGAATAGCGACGGAAAATTTGTGACGGAAAAAAAATCCGTCACAAAAATATTTTTTGTGACGGCATTGTGACGGTTTTGTGACGGAAAAATATTTTTGACGCCTAATCCGTCACTAATTTACCGCGCCAAATTTTGTGACGGGTAATCCGTCACAAGTCCGTCTCATTTGTTGCCGCCATTAAAAATAATTTGGCGCTGCTTTGAAATTTTTTTTTTTCTATTTTGTGACGGGTAATCCGTCACAAAAATCAATTTTTTGTGACGGATTACCCGTCACAAAATATAAAAAGCACGCACAGTATTAGTCCTTTAAAACGGATTCGGTAGCCAACAGGTCCCCACTCAATCTTAATATGTTTAAACTTGTTTCTAAACTTTAAAACTTGCACTTAAAACATAATATGTATTGTAAACTTGACATGTTAGTATGGAAAATATTGTCAGTGTTATGGTTATCGTGTGGTTGATTGTGTTGATTAAATCCCGCTTGGCGGTTGACCATATTGTTTTTTCCCGCTTGGCGGTCGACTATATTGTTTTTCCCGCTTCGCGGTCGACGTTTGTGTTAAATATTGTTGCAGGTAACATGAAATCGGAAACAATGCGTTTAGACAGTGCAAAACCAAAGAATGGCCGGTTTCGCTTTAAAAAGATTATGCGACGGGTAATCCGTCGCAAGTTTAAAAAAAAAAAACGTTTTTGTGACGGACTTGCCGTCACAAATACTGACTTTTGTGACGGCTAGTCCGTCACAAAAACTGAATTTTGTGACGGCTAGTCCGTCACAAATATTAACTGCAACGTCACCATTTATATCTTGCGACGGCCTATCCGTCACAAAAGTCAATATTTGTGACGGTTAACCCGTCACAAGCTTGACTTGACTTTGACTAATTTCGACTTGTATTTTGACGGATTGGGCGTCAGCAGTCCGTCGCAATCCGTCACAAATTTTTTTTTTTGTGACCATTTTATGCGACTCCAGTTTTTGACGGGTTTTCCGTCACAAAAACTGTTTTTGCGACGGGAAAGCCATTTTTGTGACGGATTTTTCCGTCGCTATTTACAGTTTTTTTTGTAGTGGTATGAGGCTGTTATCTAGTGTAAGGATATTACTTTAAGTTCACTTGTCATTATTTTGCTATAGTATAAACTCATTAGGCTGGTAACAAGCTTCCATCCTACGAGTAAGGATCCTCTCCATTTCTCAAAAAGAAATGGAGGGTCCATTACTTGTGGACGGTGTAGATTGAGTTTGGTTTCAATCGGAGGGTTGTGGATTTATTTGAAAAGAAAAAGGTAAATGAATGAGATATGAATATATAATAAAATAATATATTGTGAGAGAAAATGGAGAGGGACTAAATGGAGAGGATCCATTTTGCCATCCTACTCCCTATCACTCCCCCTTGACTCAGTCAGCTATGACTGAGTTTGAGCCTGGGCGGGTTGTGGTTGATCTTCTTTCGTAGTAAATGTGCTAAGATGAGGGGTTTATGCACGCCTACCGTTACGCTTTCTCGCCTTTCTTCTCTCTTCTTTGGGGGAGCTGGACTCGGAGGGTGTGGCGTTCTTTGAAGCGGATACAAAAATTCTCTGCGTCCCATGATGTAGGGGCTCGTGTAGCCGCGTACATATTTTCTAGACTTAGCTTTGCGATAGCAAAGGGGGTGGGGGCCCAGATTGTATCTCGGCTCCCCACCAATTTTTTGTAACCGATGTGTAAATTTCTTTAATTATAATAAAGGCTGCGGTTTATAATAATAATAATAATAATAATAATAATAATAATAATAATTATTATTATTATTTTTATTATTATTATTATTATTATTATTATTATTATTCTAAAGAAAATTAAAATTATTAAAATTTTCTTAAAATCCACATTTATTTGGCAATAAAACTAAAACTTAATAAAATTTAAGAAAATTTCAGATACTTATTAAAAATTTTAGAAAACTTCAGACAATTTCAGACTTCGGCAAAAAAAACATACCCTAATTACTACTCCCAAAATAGAGAATAAATGTAGAGGATCCATGTTATATAAAAAAAAGAGTAAATTCTAAAAAACCACCTTATAAAATCACAAATTTTCAAATTACCACCTTTTATAAACTTTTTGTAGCAAAATACCACCTTTTACATACCTTTCGCACTTATTTTACTACCTCATCTCAACTCCGGTAAAAAAAAATGTTAAAAGGTCCGTTATGCCCCTTGACTTTGTTTGACCCTCTTGACTTAATATGACCCCCTTTCTTCACCCCTTCATTTTACAGTTTACCAATTTTTCAAACAAAAATCCACATTTCATCACCCCTTCATACTTTCTTCCATTTGAAAACTTAGCTTGATTTTAGTTCAATTAAATGATTAATCAGGTTGTTTAGGGGTTTGCATGTCACGATTTCTATTTGTTTCTCTGCAAGTTAGCAAATAATCAAGGTAATCTGAAAGTTTTCAAGTTCGTTTTTTTTTTTTTTTTCAAATTAAATCAAACAATAGAAAATTAAAGCACTCTTTTTTTACCTACAAAGTGGGGACCTTTACTTGGTATGAGAAGAGAAAGCAAGGGAAGTGAGGACCTTCAAAGCAATTTTTATCAACCAAAAACAAAAAATTTAAAGAGGGAAGGATTTTTGAGAACACAAAGCAAGGGAAGCCTTTATATTTCATTTAGTAGGGGTAATATTGGCAAGTCATGTTCAAAATTCAAATAACTAACGGAATATTAGAGTAAAATCCTCCCAGAATTGAAATAGGGTGTAATCTGAATACGAAAGGTATGTAAAAGGTGGTATTTTGCTAAAAAGTTTATAAAAGGTGGTAATTTGAAAATTTGTGATTTTATAAGGTGGTTTTTTAGAATTTAGCCTAAAAAAAAAAGGATGAAAATGAGAGGCACCACAAAAGAACAGAAGTCAAAACTTAGATTCTGATACACTTTGACATGTAATTTGAGGTTTAATTTAGCCTGCAACATTTGTGCAAATAAAAACACAAGGAATAATAAATTAATAATAATACTAAGATCTCTCACAACTTGGTCCTACTAGTCTACAACATCTTTATCATTGAGATTCCCTCTCACAAAAATCACCGCTGACCATGACCAAGGTCAAACCAACCTTTGACATTTTACATTAATTTTTACAAAAACAAAATTTTAAATAATGCATAATACTCATAATCTGCAGCATAAGTCACTAGGAATGTAAGCAAAAAGTCTAGTCTAGTAATTTTTAGTACCCGTGGCGCTGCCCGAGGCCGAGGGTGTTTTAGCCGAGTGCTTTCTCTTTCTCTTTCGTGACCTGCTTCTTGACGCTGCCTCGCTGCCAGCGTTGTCTTTCTGCGTCCAATGTTATACAGAATAGCACACATATTAGTTTGATATCAACAACTGGACACATTTCGGAACAAAACGTGGTTTGACAGCACAAATGGAGCATAGAACAAGGATCTGTTTAAGTGAAAGCTAACTTTGTGCGAAATTTCATCAAATCCCAACGTGAAAATCGAGAAATGTAAGATAGAAGCTTAGGGGAGGATAAATGATTGACGAAGGCTGTCGGAGGAAAAAATGACACAAAGAGGCGATCATAGGCAAGGTTGCTTAAACTTTGAAATGCATCTACCTGAGCACGTGGAAAATTTAGAAACGATGTTTAAAATGGAAAACATGAGAGCATAAACCTGTTTGAAGCAAAGGTTTGAAGCAAAAAGGCGAGGAAACCACACTGACGAGCTTTAGGCATATATAGCTAGCCTCTCTAACTATGTGACAAGCTAAGGCTATATAAATAGCGTTTATTCAAAGTCGAGGGAGGGATCCATTCTTGCTAAAGTTAGTAGCCCCTAGCAACACCACTGGTCTCACACAATTAACGTCTCATTTAAAATGGAAGTCCACAACTCCACACCAATACATCAACAAGGGAAAGCTTGAAGAAAACGCAAGTATTTTATATCTCGAAAGCTAGCTAAAGATTCATTCCCGGGATTTAGCACTTAATATCAATCACATATTTTCCTGTTTCTGGAAGGGTGACCCGATCATCTTAGTTTGCGTGATGAGCACAGGGTAGTACAAACGACAAGGCACGAGAAGAAGGTGTGCTTCATGTAAAAAAGATGCAGTGTTTTTTACCTAGAAATGCTATGTGAAAATGTAAATGTTAAGATAATTGGCAACGGTAAACGAAATAGCCAAGAGAAAATATTAGCTTGCCTCATTACAGGCTTGCTTTAAAATTATGGGGCTTTAAAGTTACAGGACTCGGAGCTTTTAAAATAGACCCTAGCAAGTTGAAAGAGTATACAATTGGCAGGGGACATTGTAGTAACTTGCAAATATTAGCTCGTAAATCCAATGTTGATGTCAACTGATTATCAAAGCACCGACATGGAAAATAAAACAAACCAAGGATACTAAAAAAAAACTTACCTTTCCCGATTTTGGAGCTGAGCTGTTCGTATTCTTTTTCTTCTTACAAGAAAGAGGGTTCGGAGCCTGCAAAGTTTAAGGAAACTGTTACGTCTCTGAGTGCATTAAACTTTGCACACTGTCATAAAACTTGAAAAATCTACGGACAAATAAACAGCACAACAGATTAAATTCTTCTATTCTAGAATTTCTAGTCAGTATCGTCTCCGAGCTGTATAATGATACTACACACACCTACGACAAAATTCCAAGAAGTGAACTATGATTGATATATGGTAAGCACTACCTTAAGTGTTTTGACATATGAAAAACAGCTTAATAGAGTGATTTCTGCCAAACGCCAAGATACAAACACGCGAGGTGTGAATCAGTTGGCAGTCTTGGCACCAAAGATTGAACATTTTTAGTAACCCAGCTTTTTATTTTACCTACAATGATCCTGAAAAATGGAGCACATCCAGAAGAAGTATAAAAAGTGGGAAATAGGTCACATCTAAAACAGTTGCTAGGTCAACAATTTTTTCTCTCATTTATGATAAACGCAGACTATTGCTGCTTTTGATGAGTGGTGAAAAATTACTGAATGGTGGAGAATAGGATTCATAACTCGAGTTTCCATTTATTGATGAGGATTCGAAGAGATCACGAAAATTCTTAACAAAGTCCAGGGAAGCTAAAAGAAACTTAAAATCAGCCAGGTCATCACTAGGGGGGTGATAGTGGCAAGAGGGAATCGTGTCCCGAAAAGAGGGGCGGCGTCAATCCATCGACCAAACTACTACGGAGTACTTTAAAATAAAATCAACCATGTCAAGTGAAATATCTAGCCACAAGGTACTACGATTCCAGACATGTTCTAGAATAGCAAATATCGTCAAAGCTTATACGAGAGGGTTTGCAAGGATAGAGGATTTAGAACCAAACATCGAGTATCAGGAAGAAATGAATATAACCTTTGCCTTTTTCCGTTTGAATTGAGCCTTGTCTTTGACATCCAACCCCCTCCTAGACGATTTTCTGTTGTCTACAACCCGAGACCGAGGTTCTGACAACTCATTTCCATCCTCGGCAGAGTCCTCTTCAGTAATCTTCTTCAACCTATTTTGTAGCAATTTGTATTCGGAATCACTCATTCGTAGTCTCTCTTCTTCAGAAACCTTCACATATTCACGTTGGGACGATAACAGTGGATCAAGGTACACAGCGTTACGTAGACCATACATAACCGGGACTCCAGGGATCTGCAATTTTTTTTCATAAACAGACAAATATTAAAGTTAACTAATAAGCCCCTTTATTTTTTAATGCATATGTTCACAGGATAACAATTTTTTTACTGCTCAAAAATGCACCGCATCAACAGATCAACAATGTATTACAAGTATTTTTAATCTTGAAACATCAGCTTTAAGCCATAAACAATAAACGTGAATTCAAATCAGGTGCTAGTATTAGAAACGATGGGTTGGCTCAGTACTACTGCGCAATCATAACCCGTAAATAAGCAGCTATCCCAGTAAAATCCATGATGAACCTATATTTGTACCAAAAATTTGAGCACAAAAGAAAATGACAACCATCGTGTTAGATTCGTGGACTTCACCCGTTGTAACAAGTAACCGTTAGGCAGAATCAAAGCTAAGAAGGTAAACTGACAAACTATCCCACTAAAAGATTCGCAGTCATATATGGAGTACTCAAAAAAGAGAGTTAAGAGTTAAGATGGTGACAGGGTTCATAAAAACACCACTGAAACACCATTACAGTTCTATAAACTAATGCAACAGAGATAAAACCTCGTAGGTCGTAACATATCATATATGAGTAGTGCAACTTCAATAAGAGAAACTCAACCAAGATAAATTAAGTTTGAAGATCCAAAAGTTACTACTTATAGTAATCACAGAATGGGCAGACAATACTCTTATATACTAGGCCTCCAAACCCTGTCTCAAGCTGACGAAACCTAATAGTGTACTGTACCTGAAGGAGCTAGAAACAGTACACACAAAATCTCGTAATCCTTAAAATGACTGGGAAGTTTGTCAAAGTTGTAAAATGCAGAGAATGAAACACAACCAAAAATCAAGCAGACCGTATTGTAACCTTACATTTTGCCGTGGTGTGAAGTATTTAACCCAGCACAAAAATTTGTTACTGGGGATAAAAATTTGGCCACCAACCCCACTGCCACATACTATGAATCAAAAACTTTGGTCTAAAAGGAAATATAATGAATAAAAAGATGAGTTAATAAAAAAAACTATGGAGAAAGTACAGTTAATTCAAAATAGATGAGTTTTTAATCTTGAGTTCATTCAAGCAACTGAGTCATGAAAAAACTGAAATTTAAAAAAAAAAAAAAAAAGAAAAAAGAATATTGGTCCTTCACAATCAAAACAAAAAATTAGGATGAATAGTAGGTTCTTCCCAATTCGATCGTCTACTTTGATAAATATAACAACACGGCTGATCAAACGAGCACACTGCACATCAGTTAGAGAAAAGTGTCTCCACGTTCACGGGACTCAAAACAGATAAACATTACAGGTGAAGCCACAAAATATTCACATGAACACGATTGACTTATTTTGAGTGGCAAAGTGGGATCACTGTGAAGAAAACATTATAATTTCCCGCGCTTGGTTGGTCTCACATAAACACAAATAATTTACATTCTTATAGAGAACTAACACAAAATGAGCAACATGTGTAAACTACCTTTTGACATTGTCTTCGTAACCCGCAGTCTTGGGAAGCAACAAAGAAGTGTTCGGGATTGTTATCTCCAATAGTTTCAATAATGCAATCCCAAGCGCTCACTTTCTCGTCATGTACACATCTGCCACGAAGTCAAATGGTCAGCACAACTCTAGAACTCCATAATACTTAAGGTAACTCCACACACGTAATTATTCCTATATATATACTGCCAAAACTAGCAAGAAAACATTATTACTGATTTTTCCTCAAAGATAGCTCGATGTCGTGCTAAACTTTTAGAACAGATTTGATCTATTTCAATGTTTGATAGGGTGAAATGGTAAATTTGGGATGGTTTTTGATACAAGATAAGAGGCCAACTGCACCCCAAGGCCTCCAACCCCTTGAAATTTCATAAATTCTTCCCCAAGTTTCTAGCTTCATTCGCTCGACACACAAACCAATATAAAACCAAGCAACTAAAGACCATGTAGGTGATTCCAATTACAATACCTTCATGTTATCATATTCTAATATATTCTGTTATAGCCCCAAAAATCAAACTACCCCTTAGAGCGACGAGAATTTAATCCTAGTTTGGATGGAGTAATTTGGGGAGCAAGTGAAAGGAGGGAAGCAACTTACATCATTTGATTGGAACTTATGATTTAAAAAACAAATGTAAAGCAAGGGAATGGAAGGGTCATTCTTCCTCCACTTCCTACGACATAGGGCGGATTCAAAAGGAAAATATTATTGCTCCTTTTACGCTCCTCACCCACTTCCACCCGTTTCCGTCCCTCCTGTCTTGATGAATGTTTTAGTGTTTTCCAGTGACGTTTTAAGCTCTCACATTAAACATCGATTCCGACGCAATGAAAGCTCGCCAAGTATTAAAAATTGACTTTACTTTCTTCGGTTCATGTATACCATCATACTAAAAACTTAGCCTTAAGTAAACCCCTAGCCAGAACAATGAACGTTCACTATATGTTAGCAATCTATTTCCTTTCATTTCACAATCTCACATAAAAACTATAACTTTCGACGACATAAAATCACACAAAACAATTACAAAGCCTACCTAAAAACTACAGTATAACTTTCAACAACACAAAAAACACATAAAAAAATAAAAAAACTCATATAAATTTAATAATGTGTAGGAACATAATATCAAATCAAGCGACAATAAAATAATGAAACAAACCTAGCAATCCTGTAATCTTTATGAGCAGCATTCAACGACCCAACATACGATCGTCCAAGAGACTCCAACTCTGCAATTGCACACCTGAATAAAACAGCACAAAAAGCGCATCAAACCCACATAAATAACACCAATAAAAATCAAAACTTATACAATTCAGTACAAACCCAACACTTAAAATCACACTAAAAGGGGAAAATTAACAAACCCACATAAATTACACCAATAAAAATCAAAACTTTTACAATTCAGTACAAACCCAACACTTAAAATCACAGTAAAAACAGGAAAATTAAAAAACCCACATAAATTACACCAATAAAAATCAAAACTTTTACAATTCAGTACAAACCCAACACTTAAAAATCACACTAAAAAGGGGAAAATTAACAAACCCACATAAATTACACAAATAAAAATCAAAACTTTTACAATTCAGTACAAACCCAACACTTAAAAAGTTAAAATCACAGTAAAAACGAAAAAATCAACAAACCCACGACAAATTATCCCCAAAAAAGCTCAAAAAATTCAAAATTCACAGAAACCCAGAAACAAATATTACATTACAAATTGAAAAAAAAAATAAAAAAAAAATTCATACTTGGTGGTGAAGAGTTGAACAGGAGAAGCAAGAGCACCAGAAACAGCATGATCAGGAGAAAGATTTTGATGACATAAATGATGAACAAAAGTACCATCACAAAGAACTTTAAAGGGTTCTCTAAATCCAAAACATGCTGTGTAAAACCTAACTATTTTCCTGTGACGTTTTTGTTTTGTGAATCTCATCCTTCTTTCTTCTTCTCTTTTTTGGTTGTATGAATGATTTTACTGAAGAAGAGGGTTTTTCAAGGGTTTTCGATTTTGTTGACGTTAATCAGTTTCGGCAATGTAGGGGGTTAGAGCCTGAGAGGTTAGAGGCGGCCATTTGTGCAGGCCAGCTCGGGCTAGACCGTTAAATAGGCCCTGATTTGCTTCACTCGGCCCGGCCCTGATTTTCAATTTTTCATGGCCTGACTCGTTAGCCCTCTGGGCCTCTGGCCCCTCTCTTTAATAAGAGTAAAATTTTTAACTAGCGGGTCGGGCTTAGGCTTCTATTTTGAAAGTTCGAGCTGGTCACAACATTCTTGTCCAAAATAAAATCTTGAAGTTAGCCGAGATGCCAACTTATTTACTCAACCTCATTCAACGGGACATTAGTGGAGTGGCATGGCCTCGCATAGTTCCGTCTTTCGCTTCTTAATGTTTTTCGTTTCTGTTTTTGTAGGCTAGTTTTAGGTTGTCCCAATTCCTCGTTCACCAAAAAAAAAATCTTGTCTTATACTCCGTATTACTAAAATAAAATCTTGTCTTCACCTAAAAATCTTGGATGCATTAAATGAATAAAAAAACACTACGTAATTTTATTGTTTAATTTCTTCGGTATTGTCTTAGGTTTAGTTTTTCAAAACGACAAAGTACGAAAAACGAGAATAAAATGTAAGACGTTGAAATGCCTAAGGTTGGCCATGGTCTACTTTAACTTTTAAGACCCCTCAAGACTGGTTGCGACCTGCCCTAAGACAATTCAGGCTCATCGTAGGCTCGATCTTTTAAAACTATTTACACTTCGTAGCTAAGATGAAAAAAAATAAAATTATTATTCTAACATTACTAAGCGTAATTAACGAAGCTAAACTCTGACTGCTCCAAGTAAAATGTCGGATGTGTTTAACAATTGTGATTATTTAGGAGGATTTGACTTGAAATAAGATTCGTTTTTTTTTTTCTTTTTAAAATTTGATGACGTGCGATATTTGTTTTGAAATTCTTTGTATACTTATGAACCAAGAATGGTCAAGTCAATCAAAGGAGGAATGGAGCTATACCATGGGTTGGGTCCATGGACTCAAACCCTAGGTTAGGCCTTGGACCTAGGGTCCACCTAGTGCTAAGTTAAGCTAATCAAGTGGTCAATTTAGCCAAGCTTAGTGGGTCAAAGGTAGTCAAGGGAAAGTCAAGAAGGAGAGCAACCAAAAAGTCAACAAATGAGCTATTTTTGAAGTGTGATCACTGCAAGACCTACATGTGGGTTAGTCCTCCAATAAACAAGACTCACATGGCTCGAAAAAGTCAGCTCAAGGGAGGCCTAGGAGCCGGCTCCAACAAATGCTCACAAGTCACACAATTATTTTGTGCAACAAGTCTCTTTCACTAGATGTCGTTTTCTTACTTTATGCTTTATGCTTTATTGTCTTTGAGCCTACAAAATCTGAATTTGTTGAAGGATGGACCGTCCCACCTTGACCCCAAGGCTCCATCAAGGCCCTTGGATGCTCACCTAAATGCAAGGAGAGGATGAAATCACTTGTCCTTTTCAAACTTTATGCTTTATGTAGTTTGTTGTTTTACTTTAAATTTCAGCATTGTAAGGCTCAATGAGCCGTTAGTTTGTTGTTGTTTGAGGGCCTTTATGAGCCCTTAGATCAAGTTTAGGATGTAGGGTTGAGATTAGAAGCTTGAGCATATATAAGCCAAGTTTGCTACATTGTATTTTTCAGATTTGACATGAATTTTAAAACCCTAAGTTTGAGTGCATCTCATCTTATTTCCTCTTAGCTTAGTGCAAGAGAGTGTGAGTGATTATCTAGTGGCTAAGTGCTTGGATAATCCAACCCTAAATCTTTTGCTTTGTGCTTAGATTTAGACTATCTTTTTATGTTTTCATTTAACTTACAAATTTCAGAAAAATCAAACACAATACTACACTAGTTAGCCGAGATTTTCACACCATTTATAAATCGATTTTAGTTGTTCTCTTGAGTGAATCCTAACCCCTTAGGTTTCATTCCAACTTATATCATGAAATATTTTATTAAAATGTTTAGATTTTAAGAAATATCATTAATGGATGGATGATGTTTGGCTAGTGCTACTCATGAAATTGAAATTGGAATTGACAACTGTATATAAAAATTTTGTAAAAACTTTGAAAAAAGAAATTTAATAAATATTGTACAAACTTCAAAAAAATATTTTGAGATTTTTATATTTTTAGTCGTAAGTGTAAAAAATAATTGAATGAGAAATTCAAATGATTATCTCCTACCTAAAATTTGAGATGACCCTAAAATGAACTAGCTTGAAATTGGAATGTAATTGAGCTTAGGTTGCGTTTGGAAACTTGGATTAATTTGAAATTCTTGAATTTAAAATGTTGAATTCAATTCCAAATCCAATTCCACAGTGATGTTTGATGGTGCATGAAATTGAAATTTGAATTGACAACTTTAATATAAAAATTTTGTTAAATATTTATTAGAAAAAATGAGAATTAAGACTATTATATCAACTTTTAAATAATATTTTATATTTGTACTCATTTTAAGTCATCGGTGTGAAAAAATCAAAAGGAGAAATTCAAATGACTACCCAAAACTTAGAAATTAAGATCAACCTAAATTGAACTACTATGGAATTAGGATGAAATTGAGCCAATTTTAATTCTAATTCTTGGAGTTCTCCTAACAATGAAATTGGTTCAATTACGGAATTGAATCAATTCTGGGTTGCCAAACATGCCATAATTCCAATTCCAATTCGTAAAGCTTCTCAATCATGGGAACTGGTCCAATTCCGAAATTGAATTCGAATTCCATTTTCCCAAACACACCATAAAGTTAATTAGAGAATAAATTTTTATTCCCTTCGTTCCACAATGTTAGTGTCATTTTATTTTTTTGAAAGTCAAAATTTCACATGTTATCAAAACATTTACATTTGTTATCAAAAATATTTCCCAAAATTATACTTTCAGCAAAAAAAATTATATATAAACGAAGAAAAACATAGTAAAAAAAGAGCATTGGAGAAAGTATAAAATTAAAGTGGAATTAACATTATGGTGAGGACGAAGTACCTTTTTATTTTTTACCTCAAAAAAAATGGCCACCATTTACATAAACAAACAATGGATACCTCAATTGTTCTGTTTCATTACAAACTATACATGTTCTCATAAGAGCAAACAAACAAAAATCAAACAAATTATAACAGCTGTTTTTTATACAATTTCTAAACAGCTGCAAGTCACTTACAAAATTACTTCTTTTTTTCCCATCAAATTTAAAAATAATATAAATTATTATAAGGATGTACAATAAACATGGACATGATGAATAAGTAAATTAATTAATATTAATTAATTAACAAAATTCACACTAAAAATACTTGAGCTTGTATATGTACTTAGATGATGCCTTTATTTTTTTGTTCATTTCAAAGCCCTAAAAAGCTGGCTTCCCAGGGTCACAGTTGGGGTGCCTTCCCCGATTCCGGTCGTTAAATTTATCTCTTTCTCCAATATCCGATCCAGTTCCGAGACCACGTAGCTCATTGACGGCCGTAGTTCGCTTGACGCGTCTATACAACGGACTATTAGCCGTACAAACTCCTCCATGCCTTCGACTGTGAACCTGTTTCCCAATCTTTGGTCGACCATGGTTGATACGGAGCTGAAGTCGTGGTAGTTTTGGACCTAAGTGTGCAAAACATTGCTCAAGCTATGTCAATACTTAAATTTTACTCGTAATGTCGTAACCTAAATTGGCTTGAAAAAAGATAACTATAGTGATTCGTGGTACAAAATTAGGCTTAGTCAAGGGTCCTGGGGTTTGAACTCGAGACCTCGTGTAACGAATAACGATCATCTTATACAAGTCAAAGCTGATGAATGTGATGATTGAGTATTTGAAGACATGTTCTCCTAATCTTATTTCTTTTTCCCCTTAACTTATCATACAACTCGAAAAAAAAAAATTCAGACATCTTCAGTTTACTTCTGTTTACCTCTAGACTCAAACTTCAGACAACTTAAAGACGAACAGAACAAATAATAGGCGATTTTGAGCTTCTTCTTGTCTAGGCCGTCAAGGCGTCACCCCAACTAGGCCTGCATAAAGGTTATCGCTCAACCACACATTAGACCAGGAGTCTAACGGGCAGTCTTTCCAACCGATCGCTCCTTTTCTCTTGACATTGAATTCTCACATACGCATCGACAATCATATCATATCTCTATTAAAAAAAAAAAAAAAGTGATACCCCGACATCGTACCCGACATCACCTAAGTACACAATGTTCGTAACCCACGAGAAAAGTTGGCTATGTTGGGGTCACAAAGGAGAAAATTGACAGCACAATGAAGTTGTCTTTTAGCAAAATTGACATGACATTTCAATCTTCAGCAATGACATACTACAAGAGAAGTTATAGAAGAGATAAAAATCGCGGTAAAGTATGGGACAGCAAAGATAAAAAAGATTCGTAATTTCGTACCCATTCGACCAAATTTTGTCCAGATTCCGAAGAATAAGATTCCGTTGCTTCCTGACCGCACACCAGTTCCAGGAGGAAAACCCCGAAACTGTACACGTCGCTTCGCTCTGAAAACTGTCGGAACTCTTTCACCCTACAACGGCAAAGTGATACATTGTACGGAGTATCGCTTAGGACTTTATGAGGGATGTCTGAAGTGTTAGTAGAGAATATTGTAGTAATTGGTAAAAGTCGGAAAATGTACTCTGGGGCGAGAAAAATTGCGTCGGCATCAATTTGAGATGATGAGCCTGCTATGTCAGTTTTACCAAGGAAATTTCGTATCCCTGCGTCAGCAACATTTGCAATGAAATTTTCGTCAACAAGGACGTTGGACGTTTTGAAGTCCTTGTGTAACAATCGTGGACTAATCGAGTGAAGATGAGCCAAACCTGAGAAAAGGTTTGAATTATTTCATTTAGTGTAAAACGACAAAATAATACGATAAATGCAAAACCGAGGGAGCAGTTTGTTAGATCAAAACTAATTAAGTAAGCAGGGAAAGCAACAAGTGCTCACAGATTCGGTAGAGGATCACCTTTGGCTGCTCCTAATGCTATTGAAAGACGGTGCTTGAATTCCAGCTTCTCTCGAGAACTAGAACTAGGGCCTGCGAATTTGCTCAACATGTAAGTCGTCGTAGAAATTAGAGAGAAAGATGTAAGCACGAAAACATAAAAAAATTCAATAGGGCCCTCAAAAAAAATTACCGAATAAATGAATGGAAACGCTTCCATTAGGTATGTACTCGTAAACAAGAATTTGTTGGTTGTTTTCTTGACAGTAACCCAAGAGTGCTACAATGTTACGATGCTGAATAGATGACAGATATCGTACCTGATTGACAGTAGATACTACTCGAGTAAATCAATGGACGAAGAAAAAAGCGTTGACGTCATTCATTGTACCCCTAAAACGTCATTAGGAGCACCAGCTTTGCAAGGAGTAGACGATGTACACGTATCACTAATATCTATGCATTTTCTATTTTCCACGACTTACAAAAACATTTCTCCCGAAACTGTATTTCGACTTGTGTAATTATTCCCAGTTATTTTTCTCGTAAAATAGAAGCCAGACGATATATTTTCCTAGTAAAACAACCCACAACCCACAACTTAAGAACATGACAACTGAATTCAGTCTCGCTAAGATTAAAAGGGTCTCATCAAAGTCGAACTTTGACATCAAACGATACAAAAGAGCACAGCAGCTACATCATACGCTGGTCATATGCTTCAGAAATCCCTAAACTACAATATCTGAATTACACTGGAACACGAGAACGATCGAGTTTCTTTAAAGCATCTTACTCTTGGCATAGCCAATGCAAACAATGCCGCAGCCCAAAGAAGTGAAACAACGTCGGCTCCTACACGCTAATTTAAGATGCATGAATGCTGATAACTTTTCAAATATCAATAGTGCCGAGACCACAAAATGATCATTACCTCGTCAACAAACTCCTGACTTGGTGCAGCAGACCGCTTCTTAACAGCTACGAGCATACCATCTTTCAATAATCCCTTGTAAACCACTCCGAACTTTCCTTCTCCAATCAAACTTTGATCACTAAAATTTCTGGTTGCACCAGCCAACTCTTCCCAGCTAAAACGTCTTGTTTCTCGAAAGGACAACTCTAAACCAGATGTCTTCCCTACTAATAACAACGAGGCAAACAAGTAATGAGCTTAATTCAGACGAGAAAAACAAAATCAGAGGGATTTAAGGAATTTTTAGATCTACCTAGGGTCTATTCTCCTCGTCTTATTTTTTCCTAACATAGTAAACACTCCCGAGAACTTTGGACAACTTCAAAAAACGTAAGACAACTTGAATTGCTTTTAAAAACACTAAACTTCAAACTACTTAATAAACGACGAGAGCAATTCTAGCCATCCTAATAAACAACGAGAGCAATTCTAACCATCCATCCAAAGGTTTGCACACGAGGCATTACGAACCCACCTTGGTAAGAAGGCTCAGACGACCCAGTTTCGGAAGTTCTTGAAACACTTCTACTATGAAACATGCAAAACCATATAAGAATCACAATTACCCCAACCAATGCCGCGGCTCCTGCAGCACCACCTACTATCGCTGCAAGGTTCGTCGACATTTGGCACTTTTTAACACTAATGGCTATACAGCACCACTATCCTTCATCATGCCTGAAATACACAACTAAATGCAAACAAAAAAATTAACAAATTCATAACACAAGTCAACTTGTACTGTATAAGTTTCTCTTAATCTTTTACTCCGTATGAGGCAATACATAGACAAAATAACCCTTAAAACACATAAACTCTCGAAATAAGACCGCTGTAAGCATACAACCGTCTTATAATATTTTTCAGTCTCGTTTTAAACGAGGCATAGAAGCGATCACAAAAGCGTTGTACGCCATATAACGGTCTTATATGAACCATTTTCAATTAGTAGGAAAAAATTGATGATTTGATTTTAGAATGATAAATGCATTTTCATACATTTCCAACCAATTAAAAGAGTTAATAAATTATTTCATCTTTCTTTTAATTGATCATTTATATGATATGATTTTCCATCCACATTGCTCTAAATTTAGTCAATTAATTAACTACAATTTTAGTCAATGCATGCAACACAAATTCTCACACATTACATTGCAGATATTTAAACAAAACACAAGCAAAAGACATTGATAAAAAAAAATTGATTTCATACATAATTAATGCAAAATTTGAAATGAAAAACACTAACCAATTCACTAATTAACAAAAAAAATTGCATTGATCTTCAAAACTTCCCCTAAAAAATCAGCAAAAACAAGAACTGGGTCTTGCCATTGACTAGACCTGGCAAAACAGACCCGACCCGATTGACCCGACCCGATAAGGCTGACCCGAGACCCGAAAGTGACCCGACAATTGCAAACCCGAAATTGACCCGGACCCGAAATGACCCGACCCGACCCAGACCCGACCCGTTATGCCTTGACCCGAAATTGACCCGAAACCCAAATTGACCCGATAAAAAATATTCTTAGTGACTTCAAATGATTTAAAAATAACTTATTTGATATCGTATAATCAATTAACGTCAATTATATACATATAAACCTTATAAAGAACTCGATTTAAAAATGTTCTTTTTTACCAAAAATTTTCATTTTGACCCGAAAAGGACCTGACCCGACCCGACCCAAATTGACCCGAACCCGAAATGACCCGATAACTGATGACCCGATATCGACCCGAAACCCGAAATGACCCGACCCGACCCGACCCGATATGATACTTCAATCAAACCCGAAATGACCCGACCCGAAATGACCCGACCCAGACCCGACCCGATTGACCCGTTTGCCAGGTCTACCATTGACAAATGAATATGCTTAAAAAAAAAAAAAAAAAAATACCCTTTTATATAAATAAAAACTTATTATAAAATAAAAAAGAATATTTTTTAAGTCAAAATTAAGGAGACTTAAAATCAAATCCAACACTTTAAAATTAAAAGTGAATAAAAAGTTTGAATAAAGAAGAATGTCAGCTAATCCATCCACTTCACTAAAACTTTTATTCACAAAAAAAAAAAAAAAATGAAAAAGATTCAATTTTTATTAATGTTTTTTCAAGGGAAAATAAGAAAAATAATTTAAAATTATTATATGTAGTTATAAATTTGTAGTTTGATGGTGTTGTAGGTGGATATACAAGACAATGTTGACAGAAAGTAACAATGTACCGACACACTCACAAAAACACAGCAATTTTGATCAAAATCTTTGCTTTTTTTTTTGTTAATCAATTATTATATTGTTATATTAATATTATAGTTGTAATTATAATTAATTAGATTATAGGAGTATATTTGATGTACTTCTATAAACCCACCAAATACAGTTCAACAATAGCACTTTTTTTCTTTTCTTTTTTTTGGTAAAACAGCAATTTTTTTTACTTAATCTACACCTTTAACTTGATTGAAAAAAACCGATAATTTTGTGTGAGATTGTATCATATGTAGGGCTAGAATATATTCATGTGAGAGGTACCGTCTTATATGATAATTTATTTAGAACATATGTCTTGGATATAGGATAAACACAAATGCTTACATAAAACCGTTTCACGCGTGCGACGGGGTATTTGTAAATAAAATGTGTCTACTTTAAGGCTTAAAGTGACTATTTTAACGTTTAAAGTGACCATTTTACAGAGTCTTAAAGTGGTCACATTTAGCGTTAAAGTGGTCACTTTAGGCATTAAAATAGTCACATTTTAATCATAAGTACTCCGTCGCACGCGTGAAACGGTTTTATGCAAGACTTACTCTAGGATAAATGATTTTAGAACGAAATTCGATTATTTTTTTAATTTTATCCAAAGAAAACGGTTCATTTACGTCGATTTCTAAAATAGAAAGGTAAATAAATGATTAAAAAGAAACATTATTAATTTTTAACTAAAATGTGGGTCTAATGATTTGTGTCAATTTTATTTTTCAACAAGACTTATTAATTTTTTTTAAAAATTCTAATTAAAAGGTCAAAAGGGAAGGGGCTACTACACCAAAAATAATAATAATAATAATAATAGTGTGGTTTGTAAAAAGGTACACCCTCCGTCTCGATGATTTGTTTACGTTTACTTTATACACATTTATCGATGTGAGGAGAGAGGTAGAGAAAATAATAATATAAGTACAAAGGGGTCCCGCTTGCTTAACATTATGAAATGTAATTGGTTAAAGGAGTAGGGGTCCACCTCCCACATGGGTCACCTATGACCATTTATGGAAAGTGTAAACAAATGACCCGTAACCCCAAAATAGAAAGTGTAAACAAATGACCGGAACGGAGGGAGTAGAAACTAGAGAGTTGTGGTATAGTGGAAGTTGAGAAAAACTTAATAGCAACCTATAATTGATTATGTGAAGAAGAACTCTAAAGGCAAGGGTCTCACATCGACCAAACTAAAAGAGAATTAGGATGAAATTTCCTTCGATTGGTTATCAATCAAAAGCTAATTGGTGCGAAATGATCCACTTTAATAGAGAAAGGTGATAAGATTCGAACTCGTGACCACTTGTCACAAGATTCTGATACTATATTAGATTGTTAGCAACCAACTCAATTAAATATTTAAGCTGATAAATCTAACAACTTTCACGCGACAAATAAAATTATAAGGTTTATGACAAATTATAAACATTCTTGACTAATTCTTTTGAGATATTCAGAAAGTTAATACGGAGTAATTACGGAGTACTACGGTATCTCTTACCCCACTTATGTGATCGAGTAAAACAAATTGATCCTAACCTTAACAATCAATCTACGGCGTAATTTTTTTTTTTTTTGACCTTAATATACAAGTTGTTGGAGAAAGTGCTGCGGTTTTGATTTGCTGTGGGCCTGTGGTCAATGTCCAGGCCATATTGGTTGTCATCTACCCCACTGGCCCACTCTACTCCCTCACCTTATACTGCTATACTATAGGAATACTTCTATAGTTCTATAAGTGGCAATTGGATCAGTCGGGTTAGGTTTGAGTCGGGTCAAGACGAGTCAGGTTATGTCGGGTTCGGTTATATAGGGTCAAAGTGTAATTACGGGTCGAGTCGGGTTTGGTTCGAGTCGTTATCAGGTTAAATAGTTTATCGAGTTTGGTCGAATCGGTCCTATGTAGGAGTAGGGTCGGATCAGTTCTCGGGTCACTATTTTCAGGTCGGGTTTTGCTCGGATTCAGATCGGGTCAGACTTGTCAGCTCTATTAATAGTTCTATGTAGGAGTAACACCCTTGTATATTATAGCTAATTACCTACTGTATTCGTTGATAATAGTGTCTGTTTTTTCCCGTAAAAATTATGTAAAAAGTTAATTAGGTAATCAAGAAACAAAAATATGTTTTGTTTCATTTTACTTATAAGTTTAACCGTATAAAATGAACGATTATTGTAACATTGATTATATTTGTATTCATTTAATTTATAGTTTAAATAATATTGTGAGTATATTATTAATAGAATAAATGCAATAACAATAACAATAACAATGATAATACGAGGTACAGACATGGGCAGACCTAGGTAGAACCAACCGCTACCCCATACAAAGGTAAAACTCAAAAAAATTAATATCCTGCTACGGTGCTACCCATTAGAAAGGAAAAAAATAAAAAAAATATTATACGTATTAGTTTGCTACCCCGATAAAAAGTTGCTAAGTCCGCCCCTGCGTACGGAGTAGTAAGTATCATGCTGATAAGTGATAATCGTTTGTCAAATAAAATAGAACGTACGAAAATAAAACACAAAACAAATCAAATCATTTTGATTCTTGATTTTTTCACTAAGAAAACGGGGACGCTAACTACAATCATGCTAAAGAAGACGAGTATGAGTAGTATTTACGAGAATTTATCAAGTGCACTTAAAATAGTAGTTGCAAGTTTCCACGTTAAAAAAAAAAAAAAAAAGTGTCATGAGTGATGAGACGGTCAAATAAATAAACTTTCTCAGTTCTATCATATGATTGAGCATCTAAAGAAGTGTTGATAAATTTTATTGCCGTTTCACGTATAAAATGATCCTATAATGACTGGTTAAATTTTATACATTACAACTCGTCAATAAAAAAAAAAAACTAATTAAATACGGAGTACTGTACTTTATTTTAAATTAGTAATACAACAAGAAAAGATTTAACGGCTAACTTTTATGGAGTATGATTTGTTTTCACTAATTATTACTTGTATTAATTTTAATGTCAACTTTTGGCATGAAACGGCTAACTTTGACTAGTTATTTATTTTTTCAACAAATAGGAAATTATTTATTTATATTTCAAACAATTAGGAAATGATTTATTAAAGTGTCATTATATCGAATCCAAGGTCACTATCTTTAATTGGAAAACTTAGAAGGTTTGTTTAGCTAGCTTAGCCAACTAGACATGTAGGTTTTAGTATTATATAAGTACATACTTTTGTTTCCTTTCACCTACAACCTTCGACTTTAATACTCCCTCCCTTCAAATCCAAAGGCTACATTTGCTTTATCACATTTGTCAAGATGAATGTCGGAACGGAAATATCTATAATTTTACACGAGAAAAAAAAAAAAAAATTGGATATTAATATTGTACTCATAAAGACGAATCAAACAAGATCACACATGACTATATTTTCACTTATAGATTGTCGGGAATTTCAAAAATTTCCGACGTAGATGAATAGTGTCAAAAAGGTAAATGTAGTGTTTGGATTTGAAGGGAGGGAGTAATAAATACGTAGTACGGAGTATTTCACAATTATTTACGGAGTATATCATAATTAAATAATCATAGTTATTCTTTCAATTTGTCATCATAACACCAATCATCGCATTATTCTTTTTTCTGGTACGATTATCGAGCACATGTAGATTTATTTCTACCTCGTATATAAAATATACTCGTACGAAGTACATACTCTGTATAATAGACGGATTTTCTAACATGTGCATAGGTTGCACATGTAGATTTGAGTAATTCTACAATGAGAATCCCTTATAGTATAAGACACACATTATTTAAAAAAAAAATTAACTTAAATTAAATTAATTTTCACTTTCTTTTTATTAAATTTTGTAATCTTTACGCTTTAACCATTAATATTTATGAAAAGATTTATCAAACACATGTCAATATCTTGTTTGACCATAATAATTATATTTCCCTCAACCACCATATTGTCGCCGTTCTATACTCAGTTACTTTGTTCAAAAGTAAGGCCATTAATTATATTGAAAAGTAACTCAATTAATCTTCAAAAGTAACTATCGATTTATTGTCTCATACTATGAAACGATCTTACCCTAGAATTTGTATTCGATTTTTAATTCAAGTATCTTTCACTGAATTTTCTCTTTGAGTATTATCATATATACAAAGCAATCACCACAGGGACAGGTGTCACCCTGTGGTGATACTTTGACTTTCAAATGGGGCCCATTAATTTAGCTTGCATTTAATTAATAATGTAACAGTTATTATAATTACATTACAAATTACAGAATTAATTATTTTACAATTTACAATCTGACAAATTACAATTACATTAAATAAAAAAGATTATCAAATTAATTAAACTAATGGCAAATAACATTATAGAATCAATTACACTACAGTACTAAATTAAAATTTTCAATTACAATTATAATATTTCGTACTCCGTATGTATTTTGCGTTTAATAATAATAATAATAATAATAATAATAATAATATAATTATAGTATTAAAACCCGTTATTATTTTTCATACTTAATAATATAATATTGCATATTTTATTTTGTAATTTGTATTATTGCATTTAATAATATTAAGAAAAAATAATAAAATAAAATAATTATAATATTATAATTATTATTTTTCATAGTTAAAAATATTTCATATTTTTTTTTTGGCCTTATTATTATTAGCTTATATTAATAGCATACCCGACGTAACCCCTTCCGTCACCGCCGCTTCCACCGTAATGTCGCGCCGCCATGTCAATAATTGCCGCTCACCTCTCCATAAAAAATGATCAATTTCAATTGAATTTTTATTTATGTGTTGATATAATTGGGTTTGTTTCACATGGAAAAAAAATGAGATTTTGATAGGTTTGACAATTTCAATTTGATTTAATTTTATTATTTTTATTTAATTTTTGATTTAGCTGGGTTTGAAGAATAGAAATGGTGTGATGGAAGGTTTATTGGTTTTATTGGAAAAAAAAAATGAGAGAAAGAAAGGAAGGGGGAGGAGGCGTCTTTGGTTTTATTGGGGCGTGGGGGTCAGGGTAGATGGTAGGGTTTGTGTGTAATGAATAGGTGAGCAAGCCCATCAAAATAACAATTTTTATACTCCATTAAAATAGGTGAGCAAAGACGCCTATTTGTGAGCAAGCCCATCAAAATAGGTGTTTAAAATGAATTACTAATTACTAATGCTACTTTTTTTTAAATTATATAATAAATGGTAAAAGTTATAAGAATTTTTTTTAATAGGGTTTGTATAACTCAAATTTTTTTTTTAAATGTTATTTTTTAACAACTACGAGTATCGTAAGATAAACTACTAAATCGTCCGAACATATCAAGAGAGTTTGAAATACACTGACTTTATTAATCGTACGTTCTTACTTAATTTTTTTTTAAATGTTATTTTTTTTTTTAAATGTTATATAAAATTTATATAAATACAAAGGCGTTTATTCTACATGTAATGATAACAATTTTTATATTTTGGTTGCCATTTAACGTTAAGGTTATTTATAATGGGCCTTTTTTAAGTTACGTCGTAATCTAAATCCATTTTAAACAATGGTGCAGCTAATAACAGTCGTCCCAAAAAAAGCAAGACTAAATCGAAAGAATTAAACTGTATTAAGAGGAGTAAGACTGCTTTATGTGCTACTCCAATTGCACAATCAATTTGTTATTACCGAGGTAATTCTGACATCAATTCACATAAAACAAAAAATTGAACTAATGGAGTATAAAAATTGCACGGGCATGCTACTTTTAAAATTGCACGGGCAAGCTACTTTTAAAATTGCACTGTCAAATTGTTATTCTCAAGGTAATTACGACTTCAGCTACATAAAATAAAAAATTGAAATAATGGAGTAAAAAAAATTGCACGGGCATGCTACTTTAAAATTGCACGGGCATGCTACTTTTAAAATTGCATGGGCATGAAATTGAAATAATGGAGTAAAAAAATTGCACGGGCATGCTACTTTTAAAATTGCACGGGCATGCTACTTTTAAAATGCACTGTCAAATTATTATTCTCAAGGTAATTACGACGTCAGCTACTTAAAATAAAAAATTGAAATAATGGAGTAAAATAATTGCACGGGCATGCTACTTTAAAATTGCACGGGCATGCTACTTTAAAATTGCACGGGTATGCTACTTTTAAAATTGCACGGGCATGCTACTTTTAAAATTACACGGGCATGCTCCTTTTAAAATTGCACTGTCAAATTGTTATTACCGAGGTAATTCTGACGTCATTACATAAAATAAAAAATGAAATAATGGAGTAAAATTGCACGACGTCTTCTTATCAATTTGGACCAAGTTGCTGAAGTCAACTACATTGGGCCATATAATAGGATGTTTTTTTTATATTTAATATTGAAAATGATATATCGGCACATGTTCTTAGTTTGTGAGTAGGTTATTTTGTCGTTTAAACAAAATAACCTATTTCTATAGAAGGATAAAGTATTTCTCTTGAAATTTTATTGAAAAATTTCAAAAACATATGAACAATTACCCCGCTACGGGCATAAATGTCGAAGTATTAGTAAGTATTACTTTGTGTAATAGTTGATAAAGTACTTACTCTGTATAATTTAGCAATTAACAATATACATTGTAATTAAATTATACTCCGTATAATTTTCACGAGAATAAATATCAAAATACTAGAATAAAACAATGGATGTACAATTTACAATACTAATAATTGTACAATGTATCATCTTTTTCTGTAATGCTTTGAATTTTTCAATCACTTATGATTATTTGTCATATAATTTTGTTGTTTTAAAGGACTCATTTACTAAACACATTATATACCAACTTTAATTTTTCTCTTACTTATTTTTGTCTGCCATATAATATTACGATTTTAAATGTTTCTCAGTAATAAATATATACATTAATATTTTAAGTGTCATTAACCTTATTATAAAACGACTCCATTATTGACAATGTTTACTTAAATTATATAAATAGCATGCCCGTGCAATTTGCACGGGCATAACACTAGTATCATGTGCATTCTATACACATGATAGAAAATCCAATATATAAATCATATTGTAAGAGATTTAAAATTCTACTACATGATGATATAGTAAGAATTGAAAAAATAAATACTTCCTCCTTTGTCTTATTTCTTTTCATTAGATTTTCACACTTTTTTTTTAAATAAAAACTCTTTTTTAAACTACGGAGTATAATGCGACAAGTGGATGAGACAAGTGAATGGTCGATGATAAAATAATAATGTTACAAGTGAACACTAATTCTTATGTGAGACATGTCTCACAATAATTTATTGTGAGACATTCTCACATGAGGTTAGTTAAATTTTTTTTTTTAATAAATTTTCATGTATGACTTACGTTAAGTTAACGTAAGTCCGGTCTTACACAAGAACTACTCACAAGTGAAAGTCGCAGTGGCATTTGTGTAGATGTGACTTTTGAGAAATAGATGGAATATAATAATAATAATAATAATAATAATAATAATAATAATAATAATTCTCTGTGGAGGCTGTGGCGTTGCTGAAGCGGATACAAAAATTCTCTGCGTCCCATGATGTAGGGGCTCGTGTAGCCGCGTACATATTTTCTAGACTTAGCTTTGCGATAGCAAAGGGGGTGGGGGCTCAGATTGTATCTCGGCTCCCCACCAATTTTTTGTAACCGATGTGTAAATTTATTTAATTATAATAAAGGCTACGGTTATAATAATAATAATAATAATAATAATAATAATAATAATAATAATAATAATAATAATAATAAATATTCAATTTTGTTGCCAGACGGAGAAAAAAAGAAGAAAAAAAAAATCCTAAATTTTTTGTATAGAAAACTGCAATGAAAGTAAAAGAAATAATGGAATAGCGTGGCATGATGATATAAGCTACTCCGTACATTTAAAGGGAATATATGATCACTATGAATGTTAAATTACCGCATTCTATAAGAGGTAATATCAAGTAAAAGTATGAGTATCTATGGAATTACAATTAATTGTTTTTACATGTATTTTAGCAATATATTATAAAATAACATTTGCATCAAATATTTTAAACTAAAAATAATTTGTTCCCCATAATACATTGAAGGGTAATCTTTTATTTCTATGATAATGATAATAGGTAAAAGGACGACACAATTTACAAAACCACAAAAAAAATGTGCTCGCCATGTTCATTTATGCATACAACATTATCTTTTATAGTACGCATTATCTAATTAATTAACCACCGCTAAACATGTATTTGTGCAACAATCCTTAGTGCACAAAAGTCAACTATGGTCATAATGTTTTGATTGAGTTGATTTTCTGTTAGTTACATAGACACAACCGAAAAGTTCACTTAGCCTCAACAACGAACTTTTGCCCAACTTCAATCGCTAATATCCTATAACATGTTACAACTGCGATAATATAGCGGGACATAAAATATGCCATAATTCTTACAAATTTTTCCCAAATTCTACACCACCCTAACAAATAATCACAACCTTACAAATATACTCGTAATAATTTTTTTTTTTTTGGTTATTACATTTCACTCAATCCCAAACATTTTCTTAAGATCCAACACATAATCATAAATTTGTTGAGGGTTAGCTAGAGAATTGGACACACTTGGGTTTTCCTTGCACCTTTGAGCCCATGCCATGAGTTTAGGGCACTCTTCAAGTATGCTAAAATTGCCACATTTTTCAAAGGCATAAACCCAACTTGTTAAAGGCAATAATGCCACATCTATGTACCCTAACTTTTCTCCTCCAAAGTATTTCTCTTCTTTTAGCTCACCTTCTACCAATTTTAGACCTTCAATAAACTCTTTTATTATGGTTTGTTGTTTTTCACCTTTTGCTTGCCATATTTGTTTTCCACTTGAAAATATCTGCAAATAAATAAATTGTTTAATACGGAGAATTATTCATTTCATTGTACAACTGATGTACGGAGTACAACATAAAATGAACCCAACTATAATACTACAAAATTCGGACTTTCAATCACCAGTTTAAAATTTCGATTAAGGTTCTCGACATGAAATCTCAAGAGCTTAAATTTCACGACTCTCATATTTATATACAAAATCGATCTTGAATATTCAACCATCACAAATAATTGACTACTCCCTCCATTCAAATCCAACACTAACATTCACTATTTGGACGGTCTACGAGGCGATACTTTAACCGTCAATTTCTCTATGTATACACGAAATTTTCTCGATAAAAATTTGATTTTGTGAAAGATTATGTTATAAGGTTTTCAGATATATTATTTTCATATTTTAACTTTTTGTATTTTACGATATATTTGAGGAGTCAAATTTAGTGATAGTTGACTTCATAAAGCAAATGATGTTGTTGGATTTGAATGGAGGGAGTATTTGCTATCTATCATCATTGCTAAATTTACCCCCTAACCGAATGTCAAAATATAACATATGAATAAGCTTAAACAAGGGGAGTTAAGTGCATGTGTGATTTTCTCGCTTTTATGTTAACTTATATCGAGTGAAAGAAAAAATAATAATCTTATCTTTATTTTTATTTATATGTTTTTTAATTTTAGCAATAAATTCAACTGCATTGGTACATTCAAGTGCAGTTAATTTACACACCCAACTAACATTTGCAACCAAATTAAATAAAAACTAACCTTATTGTCAACAAAATGAGCCCAAAACTTAGCTTGAGATCTAAGGTAAGGATCATGTGGGAGCAAAGGAGAAGAAGAAGGGTTGGACCAAACTTCATCAATGTACTCAACTATAACCATTGACTCTGATACCACTTTACTATTATGGATCAAAACGGGTACCTGTTTATGGATCGGGTTCGACTCGAGTAACAAACTACTTTTGGTTCCTAACAAATCTTGCTCAATGCATTTATACTCTATGTTTTTCATTTGTAATGCTATTTTTACCCTCATTGCAATGAGGGTAAAAATAGCATTACAAATGAAAAACATAGAGTATAAATGCATTGAGCAAGATTTGTTAGGAACCAAAAGTAGTTTGTTACTCGAGTCGAACCCGATCCATAAACAGGTACCCGTTTTGATCCATAATAGTAAAGTGGTATCAGAGTCAATGGTTATAGTTGAGTACATTGATGAAGTTTGGTCCAACCCTTCTTCTTCTCCTTTGCTCCCACATGATCCTTACCTTAGATCTCAAGCTAAGTTTTGGGCTCATTTTGTTGACAATAAGGTTAGTTTTTATTTAATTTGGTTGCAAATGTTAGTTGGGTGTGTAAATTAACTGCACTTGAATGTACCAATGCAGTTGAATTTATTGCTAAAATTAAAAAACATATAAATAAAAATAAAGATAAGATTATTATTTTTTCTTTCACTCGATATAAGTTAACATAAAAGCGAGAAAATCACACATGCACTTAACTCCCCTTGTTTAAGCTTATTCATATGTTATATTTTGACATTCGGTTAGGGGGTAAATTTAGCAATGATGATAGATAGCAAATACTCCCTCCATTCAAATCCAACAACATCATTTGCTTTATGAAGTCAACTATCACTAAATTTGACTCCTCAAATATATCGTAAAATACAAAAAGTTAAAATATGAAAATAATATATCTGAAAACCTTATAACATAATCTTTCACAAAATCAAATTTTTATCGAGAAAATTTCGTGTATACATAGAAATTGATTTAAAGTATAAGAGACCGGCCCAAATAGTGAATGTTAGTGTTGGATTTGAATGGAGGGAGTAGTCAATTATTTGTGATGGTTGAATATTCAAGATCGATTTTGTATATAAATATGAGAGTCGTGAAATTTAAGCTCTTGAGATTTCATGTCGAGAACCTTAATCGAAATTTTAAACTGGTGATTGAAAGTCCGAATTTTGTAGTATTATAGTTGGGTTCATTTTATGTTGTACTCCGTACATCAGTTGTACAATGAAATGAATAATTCTCCGTATTAAACAATTTATTTATTTGCAGATATTTTCAAGTGGAAAACAAATATGGCAAGCAAAAGGTGAAAAACAACAAACCATAATAAAAGAGTTTATTGAAGGTCTAAAATTGGTAGAAGGTGAGCTAAAAGAAGAGAAATACTTTGGAGGAGAAAAGTTAGGGTACATAGATGTGGCATTATTGCCTTTAACAAGTTGGGTTTATGCCTTTGAAAAATGTGGCAATTTTAGCATACTTGAAGAGTGCCCTAAACTCATGGCATGGGCTCAAAGGTGCAAGGAAAACCCAAGTGTGTCCAATTCTCTAGCTAACCCTCAACAAATTTATGATTATGTGTTGGATCTTAAGAAAATGTTTGGGATTGAGTGAAATGTAATAACCAAAAAAAAAAAAATTATTACGAGTATATTTGTAAGGTTGTGATTATTTGTTAGGGTGGTGTAGAATTTGGGAAAAATTTGTAAGAATTATGGCATATTTTATGTCCCGCTATATTATCGCAGTTGTAACATGTTATAGGATATTAGCGATTGAAGTTGGGCAAAAGTTCGTTGTTGAGGCTAAGTGAACTTTTCGGTTGTGTCTATGTAACTAACAGAAAATCAACTCAATCAAAACATTATGACCATAGTTGACTTTTGTGCACTAAGGATTGTTGCACAAATACATGTTTAGCGGTGGTTAATTAATTAGATAATGCAGACTATAAAAGATAATGTTGTATGCATAAATGAACATGGCGAGCACATTTTTTTTGTGGTTTTGTAAATTGTGTCGTCCTTTTACCTATTATCATTATCATAGAAATAAAAGATTACCCTTCAATGTATTATGGGGAACAAATTATTTTTAGTTTAAAATATTTGATGCAAATGTTATTTTATAATATATTGCTAAAATACATGTAAAAACAATTAATTGTAATTCCATAGATACTCATACTTTTACTTGATATTACCTCTTATAGAATGCGGTAATTTAACATTCATAGTGATCATATATTCCCTTTAAATGTACGGAGTAGCTTATATCATCATGCCACGCTATTCCATTATTTCTTTTACTTTCATTGCAGTTTTCTATACAAAAAATTTAGGATTTTTTTTTTCTTCTTTTTTTCTCCGTCTGGCAACAAAATTGAATATTTATTATTATTATTATTATTATTATTATTATTATTATTATTATTATTATTATTATTATAACCGTAGCCTTTATTATAATTAAATAAATTTACACATCGGTTACAAAAAATTGGTGGGGAGCCGAGATACAATCTGAGCCCCCACCCCCTTTGCTATCGCAAAGCTAAGTCTAGAAAATATGTACGCGGCTACACGAGCCCCTACATCATGGGACGCAGAGAATTTTTGTATCCGCTTCAAAGAACGCCACAAATTCTCCACAGAGAATTATTATTATTATTATTATTATTATTATTATTATTATTATTATATTCCATCTATTTCTCAAAAGTCACATCTACACAAATGCCACTGCGACTTTCACTTGTGAGTAGTTCTTGTGTAAGACCGGACTTACGTTAACTTAACGTAAGTCATACATGAAAATTTATTAAAAAAAAAAATTTAACTAACCTCATGTGAGAATGTCTCACAATAAATTATTGTGAGACATGTCTCACATAAGAATTAGTGTTCACTTGTAACATTATTATTTTATCATCGACCATTCACTTGTCTCATCCACTTGTCGCATTATACTCCGTAGTTTAAAAAAGAGTTTTTATTTAAAAAAAAAGTGTGAAAATCTAATGAAAAGAAATAAGACAAAGGAGGAAGTATTTATTTTTTCAATTCTTACTATATCATCATGTAGTAGAATTTTAAATCTCTTACAATATGATTTATATATTGATTTTCTATCATGTGTATAGAATGCACATGATATTAGTGTATATGTCTGCAAATTGCACTGCATGCTATTTATATAATTTAAGTAAACATTGTCAATAATGGAGTCGCTTTTATAATAAGGTTAATGACACTTAAAATATTAATGTATATATTTATTCTTGAGAAACATTTAAAATCGTAATATTATATGGCATAAAAATAAGTAAGAGAAAAATTAAAGTTGGTATATAATGTGTTTAGTAAATGAGTCCTTTAAAACAACAAAATTATATGACAAATAATCATAAGTGATTGAAAAATTCAAAGCATTACAGAAAAAGATGATACATTGTACAATTATTAGTATTGTAAATTGTACATCCATTGTTTTATTCTAGTATTTTGATATTTATTCTCGTGAAAATTATACGGAGTATAATTTAATTACAATGTATATTGTTAATTGCTAAATTATACAGAGTAAGTACTTTATCAACTATTACACAAAGTAATACTTACTAATACTTCGACATTTATGCCCGTAGCGGTGTAATTGTTCATGTGTTTTTGAAATTTTTCAATAAAATTTCAAGAGAGTTGCCTTATCCTTCTATAGGAAATAGGTTATTTTGTTTAAACGACAAAATAACCTACTCACAAACTAAGAACATGTGCCGATATATCATTTTCAATATTAAATATAAAAAAAACATCCTATTATATGGCCCAATGTAGTTGACTTCAGCTACTTGGTCCAAATTGATAGTAGCATGCTCGTGCAATTTTTTTACTCCATTATTTCATTTTTTATTTTATGTAGCTGACGTCGTAATTACCTTGAGAATAACAATTTGACAGTGCAATTTTAAAAGGAGCATGCCCGTGTAATTTTAAAAGTAGCATGCCCGTGCAATTTTAAAAGTAGCATACCCGTGCAATTTTAAAGTAGCATGCCCGTGCAATTTTAAAGTAGCATGCCCGTGCAATTATTTTACTCCATTATTTCAATTTTTTATTTTAAGTAGCTGACGTCGTAATTACCTTGAGAATAATAATTTGACAGTGCATTTTAAAAGTAGCATGCCCGTGCAATTTTAAAAGTAGCATGCCCGTGCAATTTTTTTACTCCATTATTTCAATTTCATGCCCATGCAATTTTAAAAGTAGCATGCCCGTGCAATTTTAAAGTAGCATGCCCGTGCAATTTTTTTTACTCCATTATTTCAATTTTTTATTTTATGTAGCTGAAGTCGTAATTACCTTGAGAATAACAATTTGACAGTGCAATTTTAAAAGTAGCTTGCCCGTGCAATTTTAAAAGTAGCATGCCCGTGCAATTTTTATACTCCATTAGTTCAATTTTTTGTTTTATGTAGCTGATGTTGTAATTACCTTGAGAATAACAAATTGATTGTGCAATTGGAGTAGCACATAAAGCAGTCTTACTCCTCTTAATACAGTTTAATTCTTTCGATTTAGTCTTGCTTTTTTTGGGACGACTGTTATTAGCTGCACCATTGTTTAAAATGGATTTAGATTACGACGTAACTTAAAAAAGGCCCATTATAAATAACCTTAACGTTAAATGGCAACCAAAATATAAAAATTGTTATCATTACATGTAGAATAAACGCCTTTGTATATTGATTCATTATATGTAATTTTGTATACTCATTTAATTATTATTATTCTTGATATATGATAATATGTAGTATTATGCAAAGTCCCTTTGTGGGTTGGATTTTATTCCATGATATTGATTAATTGTTGGTATGCTCCTTTTGTATAAAATTCCATGATATTGATTAATTGTGCTTCTTTTGATCTGATATTGGAGTATATATGTTTATAAATATAATCTATGTACATTTTGACTCGAGTACATAAACTAAAGTAATTAATCATATGTCGAGCTAGTGGTTCAAAATTTTTATTAATTGGGGAGTAGCCACAGCACTTTCAGTTGATTAAAATTTTATTTTGAGATCACATTTGGATAGTAGACATATATTATTATCATTAAATATTCTATATTTATAATGTTAAGTATATGGAGTTCAGTAAGTACATGTCTATCTTACTAATATTTTATTAAAAAGAGAAAAGCCACAACATCACTAGTAAATTTAATATTATTTTGAAATTACATATGGATATAAGAAATTAATTGTAATTGATTATACATGATATGATGAGACTTACCCACATGAATCTTTTTATATTTGTATGATTAATTAGGATAAAATATTAAATCATGGTTCTTAATTTACCTACAAGAGTTAAGAATACGAAATTGATTTGATAGTTTTGTCATCAAAAAAAAAATCCAATTTAATTTGAGTAGGACTTTAGCCCACAGACAAATTTTATGTCACTAAATTCGATTTGCATGGTTTACATTGGTAAAACATGATTATGTTTAAGTCTCAAATTTTGATAATAAGCATGTTGTCTATTTTATTTGCAACAATTATGCCTGGAAACATTCCTAATATGGCGTGTGACATTTCTGATTTAAGAGGTGATAACTAGAAGGTCTGGAAGGAAAGGGTGTTACTGCAATTGGGCTGGATGGACATTGACTATGCTATAAGGAAGGATGAACCTGCTAAAATTACTGAAACTAGCACTCTTGATGAAGTTGAGCTTTATGGTCATTGGGAGAGATCTAACCGTTTATCCATTATGTTCAGAAAGACCAGGATTAGTGATAGCATCAGGGGTTCCCTTGAACAACATACTAAAGTCAAGAACTTTCTTAAAGCCCTTGATGAGCAGTTTGCCACTTCTGATAAAGCTCTTGCTAGCACCTTGATAATGCAGTTTCATCTGTGATGCATTTTGGGCTTGTCTCAAGAGACCTATATCAATAAAGTACTTGAGATATTCAGCATGATATAATCACGCACTCCCTTAGTCTCAATGTGCCTCATAGATGAAAACTGCATTATTAAGGTGTTGGTAAAAGCTTTCTCAGAAGTGACAAACTGCTCAACAAGGGCTTTAAGGAGACTCTAGACTTTAGTATGCTTTTCAGGGGAACCCTGATACTATCACTAATTCTGGTCTTTATGATAATGGAGAGACGGTTAGATCTCTCCCAATGATCATAAAGCTCAACTTCATCAGCAGTGCTAATTTCAGTAATTTTAGCGAGTTCATCCTTTCTTATAGCATAATCAATGTTCATCTAGCCCAATTGCAGTAACACCCTCTCCGTCTAGACCTTGTAGTTATCACCTCTCAAATCAGGAATGTCACACGCCATATTAGGAATTTTTCCAGGCATAATTGTTGCAAATAAAATAGACAACATGCTTATCATCAAAATTTGAGACTTAAATATAATTATATTTTACCAATGTAAACCATGCAAATCGAATTTAGTGACATAAAATTTGTCTGTGGGCTAAAGTCCTACTCAAATTAAATTTGATTACTGAATGACCAAACTATCAAATCAGTGCGTATTCTTAACTCCTGTGGGTAAATTAAGAACCATGATTTTATATTTTATCCTAATTAATCATACAAATATAATAAGATTCATGTGGGCAAGTCTCATCATATCATGGACAATCAATTACAATTAATGTCTTATATTCATATTCATATATAATTTCAAAATAAAATTAAATTAACTAGAGATCTTTGTGACTATTCTCATTATTAATAAAATTTAACTTAGACATTTAATTACTTTACACCATACACTTAACATTTATGTATATAGAATATTTAATCATAATATATGTCTATTATCCAAATGTGATCCCAAAATAAAACTTAAATCAACATTTATGCTGTGACTACTCCCCATTTAATAAAAATTTGGAATCACTAACTCGACATATATTTAATTAGTTTAGTCTATGTACTCGAGTCAAAATGTACATAGAATTATACATATACTCCAATATAAGATCATAAGAAGCACAAAAATTAGTGCAACAATATAATAACCACATGCCACATTAGCCAAAACTATCATGTGAATTTTATACAAAACGGAGCATACCAACAATTAATCAATATCATGGAATAAAATCTAACCTACAAAGGGACTTGCATACTACTACATATTATCATATATGAAGAATAATAAAAATTAAATGAGTATACAAAATTACATATAATGAATCAATCATATATGAGACTCCAAATAATAACATGTATAATCAGTTAAATATCACATTAGAAAACTATGGAGTATAATCTATATATATAATTAAAAAGCAACTTGAACAACTTCATTAAACTATCAAGCAACCACATCTCACCATTTGCTAAAAAATCTCTCTTTATTGAGCCACATGTCACAATAATAAATACTAACTTTAAATAAAAATAAAAAAAATATAATTAAATGTGATTCATAATGACACTTTTTCATACATCTTCTATTTCACATTATAACTTTTGATTTAATAGTTTAATATAATGATTGACGACATTTTATTATGGAGTAACTTTTATCATCAATACTTAAACTAAATCGCATTTTCATTTTAATAAATTAAGCATAGTTTTATACTCAGTAATTACTAAAAACTAATTTTAAGTTACGGTTTATTTTTGTTTTTAAATATATAATTTATTTAAAGATATAGAATAAATAATGATATAATAACTTTAACTAGCCAATGTAGTTGCATTCATAAACACATGTTATTAATTCGAGAAAATAAAAGTGACATTGTGTAATTACATCAATATAAGTACATTCATAATCATGTTACATATTTCTACATTTAATCGATCAAAAATAACTAAAACAATATAAGTTTGCTCAAATATTAAATATTCAACAAATTGAACAAAAGATAAAGATTGAAAAAAAATACATATTGATAGTATTATCAAGTGTTAAACACAATCTAAATGTAAAAAATAGAGTTACATATGCTTTTACATCATGTACGACGAACGACACACATATATTAACATTGGAGATTTAAGACGAAAAGTATATTGAATGTTAAGTACAAGTTCAAATGTATTTTATACATTTTAATTGTGATGTCTTTAATAATCTTTTTATCAAGTTGAAAATGGCAAGGTAATGAAACATAAAAGTATTGCTGAATACATAAAACATATACTCCGTATAACATTTGAAAGCAAAATAATAAGTTATTCAGAATATACAACATTAATTAATATTGGTACTAAAATTATATGTTTATCTTGCCGAAAAAATCGTATGTGTTTTGAAATATGAAAACAATCAACAATACCATGTTGTTTTGCCAATATTTTTACTATGAACAAAATTGCCCCATATTTTTCAGTTAGATCATTTTCATATATGTATGACAATAAATCAATGTTATAAACTTATAATCTATACTTCATTTACTAAGACTACTAACATTTAAATTGATATACAAATTAAATATGCAAAATATTATAACGAATCCGTGAATCTCACGGGACACAGAACTAGTTCTCACTAAATGCATCAATAAAATCACGAGGCAAGGATTGAAACTAAATTAGGCTGTAATATAAAACAATTAAATCACCATGTTATATGCACTTAACAAATTAAAAAATAATCAAGTTAGGCATGATAGAGGCATGCAAGTGTCAGAGAGATGCATAAGTGACTCAACATGAATCTCAAAAGCACTACACTGATGCATATCACAATATACGAAATAACCAAACCGCAAACAGAAAACGGGTATAAAACAGACGATTTCAAAACAGATCAAAGATCATACTATGAACGAGACAGAGGCGATTACTCGCTTTGATACCAAGTGTAAGTTTTATTTTAATTAAGGGTGTTGCTCTTTCACCCGCGTATTTTACTCAAACTCCCGCGTTATTGACAGTTTTACCCTTTTTATTTACCAAAGACATACGGAGTAGAAAACAATGAGAAATTAAAAATCCAAAACACATTGTAGGGAGAATCAAAAGTAATGATCGAAGGTTAGGGATACATTAATCTTGTTGATTGCAATGTTTGGCGAGTTTGGGTGTAAAGAGTTGAAGGCTACTTAACTCATGTGGTGATCCCAATTTTATTATCCTCAAATTCCAAATTTTGCACTCAATCCTTCATATATACACTTTGGTGAGTATATTGTTCCAAAGGATTTTTGAAGCAAATCGATCACAAACCCTAAGAAATAATTCAATTTAGAATTTTTTAAGTCAATCAATCGCAAGCCAATCAATTAAAGCCTATATCATTAATAAGTAGTACCTAATTGATTGAATTTACATCTTTTAAGCAAAATCGCAATCCATAGTGAATGATTTGATGAATTCAACAATTAATTGATTAATTTCAAAGAGAGAAATTTTTGAAAAGTGAAAATTGTATAGGGGTAAGACTTGGAAATTTAATGAAAAAAGTGGGCGTCTGAGTAATACCCGCGTGCAATTGAGCAACTACGTTAATTAAAGTCAAATATGTATATTTTAATTACACAATAAATATACAATAATATAAAGCGGAAGCAATAAAAGAACGTGAAATAACCTCCAGCCATTGCTAATGGATTCCTGAACTACTTTAAATCCAAATCTGTAACCCTTATAATTTTATGGTTACAAACCCTTGCACTCAAAATCAATCTAGCAAATTTTTATTCAACTTTTAAAGTTGAAATAAGCATTAAAGAGAAATAGGAAAGGGTAAAATAGGGGTTAAAGAAAGAAAAAAAAAAAACATTCAAAATTTGAATTTGGCCGGAATATCTCATTTTAAGGTGACTTTTCCGATAAGAGGGGTGATTTAAAAACAAAATCGTCTTAAAAGGGGATAAGTAGAAAAAAAACATAAAAGGGGGTTATTTCAAAAAAAAATATTATAAGAGAGGGTTATATCCAATTTATTTACCCCAATTTAATAGCTACATACATGTGACTGACTTCATTTTAATCATTGAAATCCTTAATTTTCAATTTTCTTCATTTTATGCTCTAAATTTCGAATTAATCTTAAATGAACCAAATATTTTATGCTCCTTGTATTGTTCGATTAGGATACAAGGTTGAAGACTAATCGTAAATTCGTAATGCCGCAAGAGATTGATTTATCTCCATGAAGATTATAATCGTCATGTTATTCATCGAGAATTCAAATTTATCAATGTGTTATTATAAAAGAGATAAGATGAAAGTTGTTGACATTTAAAAGAGCAAGAGATGATGAAGAGAATGAAAAAAATCGAAATTGGTGGTTTCACAATGGAGGAAAACTTAAAACTGAAATAAAAAAAATGGAAGGGAGTTGAGGAGTGAAGGTTTTAATACGTATCACGAAGTACTCCGTACTTTTTAATGAAGGGTATTTTAGGTATTTCATATTTTATTTTGAGAGAATAGTAAGAATTTTTAATAAAGTGTGAGCTGGGACTTGGCGTGAGGAGGCCACGCCTTGGGCCGGGTGAAGGCATGGGGTGGGCCCACCTAGGCCATGGAGTAGGTGTGACTTTTTGATTTTTTTTTTTTTTTTTTTTTTTTTTGTTTACAATAAAAATTTTAAAATTATTTAATTGTCGATTTTTTATAAATGTCTAAAAAATTTTTTAGACATTAATTTTGAATTGATGCGTGTTTAAAAAAATTATATGAATATTTTTGTATCGATGTAATATTTTTTTTTGTCGGTTTTTAAATTTGTCAAATTTTTTTTTATTATTATTTTAAAAGCTATTAAAATCATATTATAGACCTAAAATTAATCGAATTGTTATAAATGCTAATTGCAATTAGTTAACTAAATGTCGATTGCGCAAAGTAAAACGTCAACGGCAAAAAGTACATCCCAATTAAAGTATAACATTAATTCTTGTGTAAGTCAGGACTTACAATAAATTATTGTAAGTCCGCCTCATTTGTACCCGATTATATAGCTTTTGTACTATTTAAGTGATAATTATGATTAATTGTTACTAAAAAATTTTAGTACCTTTGTTAGTGACTTTAGCAGATTTGTTTCATGTTTTTGTACCCCTTTAACTGCAATTTGTACCTTGGTCTCACATTAACTTAGTGTAAGTTCATCCTTACAGGAGAATTACTGAAAATATAATGATTATTTGAATTGCAAATAAAATACTTCGATTATCCTAAATAAGCCCATCTCCCTCTTTTCTCTTTGAAAAAAAATTTCCAACTCCCGCTTCTCATGGGGCAATTATCATTACCTTTGATGATGATAACATTGATAAGCCCCTAATTTCATACAAATTCTCTATAATATTATCAATATTGTTTGTATATTTATAAATAAATCCGTTCTCTCATAAAAAGAGTTTCGTCCCCACAAATTAGTACGTATGTTTGTTCTTTATTTAATAGAGCTTTTTCATCTATGTTATAGCAATGAGAAAGATTAATGTAATGTTACGAAAGTTATCGAGTTTCCGACTAGAATCTACGAAATTCGATAAAATTCTATCTCTACAAGATCATATCAGATCCACAAAACCCCTCATAGAAGGTTGTATCATAAAGCAGCGACGTAATAGAGACGGGGGCACAAAAGCGGTATTATTTTTTACAAGAGATATATCGTTTGGATCTTTATAATTTTATTATCGGTTGATTATTAATAAAAGGGATATTTTACGTGGTACCCCCGTGTTTATTCGAATTCTACATGGTACCCCTCATTTTTCAAAAATGTTGCTGGTACCCTTGAATTTAGGGAAAATATCTTAATATACCCAAAAAGGTCTAGTTCTCCTTTACTGAATATTTAGTTTTTGTATTTTTTATTCATTTTATAGTAATAATTTGACATATCATCAACGCAAGTGCCTTTTAAACAATTATAAACATATGTTCTACACAAATTTGACCCCTTTGAAAACTTTTTTTTTAGTAGTTTGGATATTTTATAAACATTTTGTTTAGCTCAGGGGTACTATTGATATTTTCTAAAAACTAAGGGTACCACGTAGAATTCGAAAAGATATGAGGTAGAATATCCCTTACTAAAAATATTCTTTCTCCTAAAAATTAAAATTGAAAAGATTTGAATTGCACTTAGATAAAGTTCAACGAAGCAACTAAAAACAGAGAGACAATAAAGAACAAGGCCCATGAGCTCCAAAATCAATGTCTAAATTTTGAAGCAAAAACAATAACGTCAATGTATTATTAGCCGGCATGGTATAGTTACAATAGTTATTCCAAACCATAACCACAACAACACTACTAACCAAAATGATATCTTCAACAATTCAATGGCACACTATGGAGCACAAACTGCCTTCAACTGCTAAACCCACCAAACCCAACAGAACACCCCAATCAAGCCCTTCACCTGGCCGTGTGGTCGCACTGCCTCTAAGTGACTTCTTCCTCATTTCATCAAGAATAAACAAAGACACACACACTCGACATGTTCCCAAAGTCACTCAACACGCTTCGTGGGCTGCGAGCTTCTCTTCCTTTAGGCCCAATTTTTCCTCAACTTGGTCTAGGATCGCGGGCCCACCAGGGTGTGCGCGATCCAAAACAGAGAGTTCCAGTCCACTTACACCCGGAGGATCAAGGCCACCTCTAGGGCATTAGTAATATTCTTTGAAATTATCGCAGCACGCCCTTTAGCAGTGAAAGTAAGACCCACCTCGTAAATGCCCGCCAATAACCCTCGTAGTGCGGGCATATGGTTTGACCGCCCACGCCAACCGAAAAATCGGCTTCTCAATTGATAAGTCACGGTCAGACCCAACGATGACGGTCCCCAAAGACTGCCCCCAAACAAGGCACGGCCCACCATGGAGTCCAAAGCGGTGTCGCTGGGACCCCTAAAACAGATAGCGGTGATTTCAGATCAGACGACAAGGACGCTACGCTCTTGTTTTTTCTCACTAAATCCTTAGCGAGCCTTAAGACAGCTCCACCAAAGATAGCAACCTCGCTGCAGAGCATGGCGGCGACAGAGGGACGTAACCCGAGGAGCTTGGTGAGCTGGTAGTCGGCTCCTGGCATGTCGACACCGGAGGTCGTGCAAAAGATGACGTGAGTGATTTTGGACTTAGGTTGGCCCCACTCCTTAATGGCCTTCACAGCGGCCTCTTTGCCTAGCTTAGGAACCTCCGACACGACCATGTCCTGTCGAGTGTCAAGAGATGAACCCATGTACTCACACATGTTAGGGTTCTCCTTGAGAATTTCCTCGGTTAGATACATGTATCGCTTTTTGATCATCGACTTATCGCCTGTCAAAATTAATAATAATCCTTAAAACAATTAGTTACACAAATTAAACAACTAAACTGATGAGTACTTCAATTTAATATTTCAAATAATGAAGTACTTCTTATGCCAAAGACTACTTTAAATATCATGTATTGATGTCCATTTCATCTTTCAAACATACAAGTAAGATAAAGTGTACTGAGTATAATTAACTAAATCAAAATCTAAAATTTTTGTTTGAGTTTATTTCTAACATACTCCGTATAATATAGGCCATGCATGCAAGCTTATGAAATGTACAAATGAAAACATACGGAGTAGTAAATATTACGGAGTACAATTAAATCAATAAAATTTAGATAAATATAAAAATGGTTACATACACATGCGTCGAAATTTCTCCTTCAAATCAGTCATGTGCTCGCTTTTAGTAACCCGAAAATAATAATCCGGATAATCCGACTAATACATAACATTAGGCGGAGTAGCGATACCAATAGCCAAAATAGTAGCTGGACCATCGGCCCTTTGTGCCTTATGAATCTCCTCAATTGATGCCATTATTTTTTTGTACGTACAATAATAATGTTTCAGAGTTTTTTAAATTACAGAACATCCTTAAAATGTAAGGGCAGTATGACCTTAATATTAATTAGTAGTATAGTACAATAGTAGCAATGATGTAACACCCCGTGTTTTTGTAACACAATATTATAAAAGAATTTAATTCCTTAAATTAAATTCATCCTTTTTCCTTATGATAAAAATGCGACTGAATTTTTTTCGCTAAACTTATAACACTCCATACTAATTTAAGCCAAACATAATTAGGAAATCAATAATTAGACCATCTCGCTCAACTATTTTCCTAAATCAATACACTACAAGTTTTCTCGCACCTGGACTAAAACCATTTTGTTATACTTCGAATTTGAACTTTATTTTTACATATTCGAATTCGATAAATCAAATGAAGACTATACGACAAATTTCTCAACGACAAATTTTGGCACGCAAATCGAGGTCAATGTTGACCCAAAAATGCCGAGCACTTTAGAGTGATTTAAATCACCTAATCTTTTTCAATTTCACTTACTCCTAATCCTAATCTAACAAAGAATGATTAAGGCTTAATCAATTTAGATTATACTAACAAAACATATTATAATAATATAAGATTACTATTCATTTTTATTTAACTAACACTTTCGCTAAAACTCGAAATATTGAGCCACACTTATTCAAATCTGATAAACTTTTTGACGTTTGAGCATTATGATTTATTTCCATAACATTCAACAAAAAATATATATATTTCGATCAAGTAAGATTTTTATTTCAAAGTTGCGAGGAACTTTTACCCGATTTTTCTTTTGATTTCGCTTTTGAGTTTTATTTTCATTTTTATTTTCAATCTTACTTCTAAACATTATTTTAAGACTATATATTTTATTTGAGACTTTTCACATGCGCTACAAGAAATCGAAAATCTCAAAAACAAGACTCGGGTCTTGGATGTGTATGTTGGCCGAAATTTTGGACCTAGTCCAACACTATCTTCTTCCATTCTTCCTTGCTTTACTCAACCATCCAATCCTTCTTACACCCTACTAATTCATCATTACTTAGTAACTAGTTTAATACTTTGCATTCATACATAAACTTACAACTAAAACAAAATACAAACTACTACTACATTATATACATATCACACGCACAAACACAAACAAATACACAAACACAACTCAAAAACTTCTAACTCTTTGCTCTCTAATAAAACACATACTCAAGAACTTGTAAGCATCTTCATCTTCTTCCTTGGTCACCCATGAAGATCTTCATCTTCTTCCTCCTTATTTTCTTCTTAAACTTTTAATTTCTTGTTTTAAATTCACTAGAACACTAGTGTTAATTCACCACTTATATTTATAAAACACTACATCATTTAACTTATAAATGAACATGAACATAAATTAAAATCACTTAAAATATAAACATCACCTAAACTAAAAACAATACTACACTTAAGTTTGGTAGTATAGTTTAGCTAGCTTAGTAGAATAAATTACTAACTTTCTTATTTTCATTTTTATGTACTAATCTTAACCAAAGACGAGGAGCAAGGTGGTGAAGTCGACTTGAGCCAGTTTGATCATATTGTCGATCCCGACAATTGCTAAGCATTTCTCTAACCAACATAATTAAGGTGCTCCCGCACACTATATTTGCTAAGCACTTACACTTGTTTGATTATTTGTTATGTTTAAGTGAGTGTATGAATTAGTATATCACCTTAGAAATTGCATGACTAATTACAAGGCAAAAATCAAAAAAATAAAACTTGTGTAGCTATTAAAAAACCACACGGCCAACCCCTTATTTTTCACTTAATTTTTCGTTTTAATTTTTGTAAATTGCATGCTTAAAATACTAAGGCTAATATGTACATGAATATATAATTAGTTTTTGTTTAGGACTTAAAATGAATTAGTTATGAATTTAAAAGCTTTAAAGTGATTTATGTTGTTATCAAGTATTGTTGTTATTCTTATGTTATAATGATTTTATTTTTGTTTGTTAATGTTTATAGTTGTTTGTCACTCATGATTAAACATATAAATGATATAGAATAAATTAGTTATTGAATTATAAGTATAAAAATCAAAGAATAAAATTTAGAACATACTTATACATCACACGGTTTTTCCTTTATTTTTGGACCAATTTTTAGTTTTAATTTTTCTAAATAACATATTATGATTAGTCTAGTTAAATTAGACTTGTATGAAAAATGTGAGAAAATTATATAAACATATGAAAATTTGACTAAATAATGTTCATATTGAAAGCATTAGTGTTCTTCACATATTCATGTGATCTTCATGTAGATGACTAATTTTGATTCATAAATTTTATGAAGTTAAAGTTAAAAGTTGTTTTAATCCATTAGTGAATATACACATGACTAAATATATAAGTTAAATAAGCTAAATCTTTAAATTATAAAAGTTAGAAATTTAAAGTAAGTAAAAACACTATTCATAATCATAATAAAATATTTAGTGAAATTTCAACTTAGTTTAAACCGCTTTAGTATAATTTAAATAATTAGTATATAAAAACTTTAAGTTAAAAACCGATAAAATTAGAAAACGAAAATAAATTGCTAAGTAAAAAAAGGGCCACGGTGTAGGGTCAATTTTTGAACCAAAAATGATTTTGTCACTTTTTATTTTTATCACTTAAGTAATTTAAATTAGTTAGAATAATGATTTATTAATAAAAACAAAAAAAGAAATAATTAGAGTAGTGTATAAAGGGCCACGGCATTCCTATTAAAATTTGGTCAATTTTGGTCAAAATGAATTTATCACTTAATCACTAAAATTGAATAGTAATTAGTTTTATGTTTTAGTGTACAATGAATCGTTAATAAAAAGAATCAACTAAACCGATAAAAATGAACGTTACATGTATTAAAATGAACAATGTCGCGTGTTACTACCTTTGCTTAAATTGGATGTGGTTATACGGACTATTTAAAATGAACTACGAAGACCTCACTAAAGTTTGAAAACTGCTTAAATTTTAGTTAAGTATACGACTAAATATAACCGAGTTTTACTTTTGAAATATTACCCAAAAATATTAAATATAAAATGAACTTAACAACTTGATTTAAAATATATTTCAAATCACTAGTTATAAAATGAACTTAACAACTTTGATTAAAATATATTTCAAAATCACCAAATACAAAACAAACTTAACGACTTTAAAACTAGAATTTCATACTTAGAAAAATAAGCATAGTTTCAGATTCAAATAAAAATACTAAGTATAAGAATACTAATAAAATACTAAGTATAAAAATACGAATGAAATACTAAGTATAAAAATACTAATAAAATACTAAGTATAAAAATACGATAAATAGTAAATACAATGAATAAGAAATACGATGAATAGTAGAATACGGTGAATAGTAAAATACTATGAATAGTAAATACGTGAATAGTACAATGATGAATAGTAAAAATATTTAAAATTTACAAACGGACTCAAATAAATTATTTTAGTTTTCTATGTGTTTCCGTTTATCTGAGGAACTGCTAGAACTAAATTTTTATTATACAAGTTCGACGATGTTATTTATTATGAATTGTCACCTGAGTTATGAATGATAAAAGAAATAATGAATTACGAGTTAAATACTTAGAGTGAAAAACTCGTCACACATGTTTAGAATAATTATCGCGCCACCCTTGTGAATTGACTTATGATTGACTGCACTTTGACTATCCACTCTAACTTGGAAACCCTTAGACTCTCTACGGTTGTTTGGGTTGAATCCGATAATGAGCGAGTTATTCCTCATACTCGATATTCCTTCGACAACTTAGGATTTGAGTTCAAAGGCCTGGCCGACATGAGATTATACCCCACGATTATAACGTTATATGAATAATACTCTGTGTCCGCCATGTTGCGAATCTATTGTGCCATCGCTGGAAGGGTAGCCACAGATGGGGACTCTTTTTCACTCGGTCGATCGAGGCGCCCTAATGACTCTCATAGTCTTTAGGCAAGCGGCGCTTACATCCCTTGAATGGGCATAAATGTGGCGACTGCGTCCATACGAGGTAAATCTGAAATGACCATCCCATCCAGGGGACCTTGTCATTAGGTATTAATCGCTTTGCTAGGAAAAGCATACTCTCTCGAATAGCGAGGATCGTGGTCGCTTTCTAAGTGGAAGTGTGTGCACACATTAGATAAGGGATTGAATCGCCCTTCTTACCTAGTGGTATCCTTAGCATTAAAGTCCGTTGATGTGCCTGGCAGCCTTGAGCCTTGCTTTTGTAGGGTTTTGCATGCTTCCATCCTAATCGTCAGGGCTCATAGGACAACGTATGATAGATTATCCATGTTGTATTGAATATTAGGTAGTTATCACGTACGCTACTTAGTGTTTGATCTGATGTACGAGTCTGAGCAGCTAGTGCACTTTTGATAATTAATTATGGAGTACACAAAGCGCTCTGTAGTCAAGACTCGCGAGTTATGTTACTGTATGAATAATTGAAAAGGGTCGACTACCCGATTATGATTGAGATGATGATGATTTGCTTATATGACTATGATTGAGATGATGATGAGTTACCTATATGATTATGAATTGAGAATGATCATTGATGAGTAGTCAGGTATTATATGATTTGAATTATACTCATGTTGGGAACATCGGGTTTCTCTTATGTGTTGCATGCCTACTTGCTAATTATTATTTTCTTTATTTATTATATATATTGCAAATGTTTTAGAATTGCCTGTGTCGAAAGAGTGTCATGGAAAATGATAATATATAAAACGCAGTAAATTTTGAGGACTCACGTTTATCAAATGCTGGGGATGGTTTACCTTCATTTTGTACTCCTTTTTGAGAGAATGTAATCGAATAACTCTGTTACTCTTAAACTCATATTATGTATATGGAGTTTGTAATACGATAACAGCTGGTTTTGTAATATATAGACTTAATTAATTTTCCGCCTTAGTTTAATTAAAGTCACGAAAAACCGGGTTGATACAGTTGGTATCAAAGCTGTCTTGCGACCGTGAATAACTTAAAGTTATCTCACCTAGCGAGACGACACCTGGGCCAGACATTTATATCGTATGTCAGGCATAGACTTATAGGATCAAATAATGAATTAGATTTTTCTTTAATTAGACCACTTAAATGATAACTTTAAATCGCTTAAAAGTGTGAGGATGGGTAGAAACCTTAAGGACCGACTATAAGCTATGAACTTTTTAAATAAACAAACTACTACCCTCAAAATAAAATATACTAACTATCGTATACTTGCTACTTGCTGATATGACTGACTAAAACTAACAACTATCCTCGGATATAAAATCTAAGTAATAAGTTAATTCTCGAAGATCGAAGCCTTCAATCAAATGCATGCCGACAAGATCTCAAGCACTTGCAAATGGATGCATCAAGAGTCGAACAATCTGAAGTGACGCTCTGGACTTGAAGAATTCTATGGATTTGAAGATCTCTATAACTTTCTCAAAACACCCTTATTTAACTAAATTATTATTCATCTCCTCAAAATTTTTAAATCTATCTAACTTATATTCTTCTTCTAATGTATGACTTTCCTAATTTATACCCTTATAATGATTTTATCAAATGGATTTTTATCCTTTTCATGTTCTCGCAAATATAAGACTCGAGGACAAGACCTGAAGCGCCATGCAAAGAGATGTGTCAAGAATCACGCTATTTAAGACAATTTTCAAAACGTCGAAGATCTCTTAAGCATTGAAGATTTATACAACCATATCAAAATCGTTCTTTTATTATCACCATCATTTCAACGATGTTCAATTTTCAGATTTCCTAATCATGAAATTTCCTAATATTTAATCTCCCCATGACTTTAGTATTTCCTCTTACATTTTTTTTTAAATTCCCTACCAAAAAGAAGTTAACTCAATGATTTTACAACTTCGTGAAAAAATTTTTAATTCTCTCAAAATTGTTGATCGCCTAAGTCAATAATTCCCAATAATCCACTTCTCCAATGATTTTCATCTCTTCCTTTAATCTCGTAAAAATTATACCATTTTTGTTTCGAATTTCATAAACTCCTTAATCTTTATACTCTACCTTCGAACTTGATTACTGCTCTTTTGACCCCTTTCAATTAATTTTAGTTTCTAAAATTTCTAATCTTGAAATCTATCTATAATACTTACTAATTGAATTCATAAAGTTAATCTTCATTTGTTCTCATCAATCCCAAATAAAAATGACTTTATATTTCCTTTGTAATTTTGTTAAATTTTTATTCAACCTCTTAAACGCATTTCCTTATTATAAAATGTTTGAACTCAGAATTTATAATTTCTAATTAAGTACTTATTAACCTTATACAATGAAGTTTCGTCTTTTGCCTTCATTTCTGAAATTCTCTTCTTTATATTTTAAATAGCTTTCGAACTTGGCATATCTATTACAATTTTCTCTCGTCAAAATATACTTACATATATCATATTTTCTTTTGATAAAACCCCTTTCTATTAAAATTTTTGAATTTTACCCAAAATACGACTTATAACATTTCCGTTCCATCTAATAACATTATAATATTAATTTTTTTTTTTTGGGAATAAGCTATATCAGCTAGGTTATCCAAAACCCTCTAAAATTTTATTTAACCATTCAACGATAACCTATATTTCTTTTAACTTCATTAGTCTCATATTTTCCTTATGATCACCACGACTTTTATATATTCTCCCTAATTGCTGCTCTTTCCTAAAGGCTATACATCTCAATTAAGTGGTCATTAGAAGTAACAATAATAATATTAGGTATATAATGCTCAAAGCTTCTTAAGGGGTAGGACTATAATTTGACTATATTAAAGTCCTATTAAAATCTGAAATTTCTTCTAACAATCTATTTTATGATTAACATTTATTCTCAAATCTAAGTAAATTATTTTTATTCCTAAAACTCTTATTATTTTTAATTTAATTTAATTCCGTACAAAACTTCTAGGCCCTACCTTTTTGTGAGCCTCTTTCGCGTCATTTTCAAAAATAACATTCTAGTAACATTTGTATATTTTATTTAAATATCTCATTAATAAATCAAACGCGATCTTATTCTCCAATGTTTTTACTCTATCCAACGTTTCAATATTAAATAGAAAACTCAAACTTTTCAAAAAGTCTTATTCCAACAAAACCAAATATTATTATTCAAATTTGTAAAATCTCGATATTCTCTTTGACTGCCTTGTTTAAACCTCGAGCAGTTATCCACTCTATCCAAGTTTCGGGACGAAACTTTTCTTAAGGGGGTAGGATTGTAACACCCCGTGTTTTTGTAACACAATATTATAAAAGAATTTAATTCCTTAAATTAAATTCATCCTTTTTCCTTATGATAAAAATGCGACTGAATTTTTTTCGCTAAACTTATAACACTCCATACTAATTTAAGCCAAACATAATTAGGAAATCAATAATTAGACCATCTCGCTCAACTATTTTCCTAAATCAATACACTACAAGTTTTCTCGCACCTGGACTAAAACCATTTTGTTATACTTCGAATTTGAACTTTATTTTTACATATTCGAATTCGATAAATCAAATGAAGACTATACGACAAATTTCTCAACGACAAATTTTGGCACGCAAATCGAGGTCAATGTTGACCCAAAAATGCCGACGCGAGCACTTTAGAGTGATTTAAATCACCTAATCTTTTTCAATTTCACTTACTCCTAATCCTAATCTAACAAAGAATGATTAAGGCTTAATCAATTTAGATTATACTAACAAAACATATTATAATAATATAAGATTACTATTCATTTTTATTTAACTAACACTTTCGCTAAAACTCGAAATATTGAGCCACACTTATTCAAATCTGATAAACTTTTTGACGTTTGAGCATTATGATTTATTTCCATAACATTCAACAAAAAAAATATATATTTCGATCAAGTAAGATTTTTATTTCAAAGTTGCGAGGAACTTTTACCCGATTTTTCTTTTGATTTCGTTTTGAGTTTTATTTTCATTTTTATTTTCAATCTTACTTCTAAACATTATTTTAAGACTATATATTTTATTTCGAGACTTTTCACATGCGCGCAAATCGAAAATCTCAAAAACAAGACTCGGGTCTTGGATGTGTATGTTGGCCGAAATTTTGGACCTAGTCCAACACTATCTTCTTCCATTCTTCCTTGCTTTACTCAACCATCCAATCCTTCTTACACCCTACTAATTCATCATTACTTAGTAACTAGTTTAATACTTTGCATTCATACATAAACTTACAACTAAAACAAAATACAAACTACTACTACATTATATACATATCACACGCACAAACACAAACAAATACACAAACACAACTCAAAAACTTCTAACTCTTTTCTCTCTAATAAAACACATACTCAAGAACTTGTAAGCATCTTCATCTTCTTCCTTGGTCACCCATGAAGATCTTCATCTTCTTCCTCCTTATTTTCTTCTTAAACTTTTAATTTCTTGTTTTAAATTCACTAGAACACTAGTGTTAATTCACCACTTATATTTATAAAACACTACATCATTTAACTTATAAATGAACATGAACATAAATTAAAATCACTTAAAATATAAACATCACCTAAACTAAAAACAATACTACACTTAAGTTTGGTAGTATAGTTTAGCTAGCTTAGTAGAATAAATTACTAACTTTCTTATTTTCATTTTTATGTACTAATCTTAACCAAAGACGAGGAGCAAGGTGGTGAAGTCGACTTGAGCCAGTTTGATCATATTGTCGATCCCGACAATTGCTAAGCATTTCTCTAACCAACATAAATAAGGTGCTCCCAAGACACTATATTTGCTAAGCACTTACACTTGTTTGATTATTTGTTATGTTTAAGTGAGTGTATGAATTAGTATATCACCTTAGAAATTGCATGACTAATTACAAGGCAAAAATCAAAAAAATAAAACTTGTGTAGCTATTAAAAAACCACACGGCCAACCCCTTATTTTTCACTTAATTTTTCGTTTTAATTTTTGTAAATTGCATGCTTAAAATACTAAGGCTAATATGTACATGAATATATAATTAGTTTTTGTTTAGGACTTAAAATGAATTAGTTATGAATTTAAAAGCTTTAAAGTGATTTATGTTGTTATTGAAGTATTGTTGTTATTCTTATGTTATAATGATTTTATTTTTGTTTGTTAATGTTTATAGTTGTTTGTCACTCATGATTAAACATATAAATGATATAGAATAAATTAGTTATTGAATTATAAGTATAAAAATCAAAGAATAAAATTTAGAACATACTTATACATCACACTGCTTTTTCCTTTATTTTTGGACCAATTTTTAGTTTTAATTTTTCTAAATAACATATTATGATTAGTCTAGTTAAATTAGACTTGTATGAAAAATGTGAGAAAATTATATAAACATATGAAAATTTGACTAAATAATGTTCATATTGAAAGCATTAGTGTTCTTCACATATTCATGTGATCTTCATGTAGATGACTAATTTTGATTCATAAATTTTATGAAGTTAAAGTTAAAAGTTGTTTTAATCCATTAGTGAATATACACATGACTAAATATATAAGTTAAATAAGCTAAATCTTTAAATTATAAAAGTTAGAAATTTAAAGTAAGTAAAAACACTATTCATAATCATAATAAAATATTTAGTGAAATTTCAACTTAGTTTAAACCGCTTTAGTATAATTTAAATAATTAGTATATAAAAACTTTAAGTTAAGCAGATAAAATTAGAAAGCGAAAATAAATTGCTAAGTAAACAAAGGGCCACGATTGTAGGGTCAATTTTGAACCAAAAATGATTTTGTCACTCTTTTTATTTTTATCACTTAAGTAATTTAAATTAGTTAGAATAATGATTTATTAATAAAAACAAAAAAGAAATAATTAGAGTAGTGTATAAAGGGCCACAGCATTCTATTAAAATTTGGTCAATTTTGGTCAAAATGAATTTATCACTTAATCACTAAAATTGAATAGTAATTAGTTTTATGTTTTAGTGTACAATGAATCGTTAATAAAAAGAATCAACTAAGCCAGATAAAAATGAGCGTTACATGTATTAAAATGAACAATGTCGCGTGTTACTACCTTTGCTTAAATTGGATGTGGTTATACGGACTATTTAAAATGAACTACTTAACGACCTCACTAAAGTTTGAAACTTAGTTTAAATTTTAGTTAAGTATACTACTAAATATAACCGAAGTTTTACTTTTTGAAATATTACCCAAAAATATTAAATATAAAATGAACTTAACAACTTGATTTAAAATATATTTCAAATCACTAGTTATAAAATGAACTTAACAACTTTGATTAAAATATATTTCAAAATCACCAAATACAAAACAAACTTAACGACTTTAAAACTAGAATTTCATACTTAGAAAAATAAGCATAGTTTCGTATCTAAATAAAATACTAAGTATAAGAATACGAATAAAATACTAAGTATAAAAATACGAATGAAATACTAAGTATAAAAATACGAATAAAATACTAAGTATAAAAATACGATAAATAGTAAATACAATGGATAGTAAATCACGATGAATAGTAGAATACGATTGAATAGTAAAATACGGTGAATAGTAAATACGTGAATAGTAAAATGATGAATAGTAAAAATATTTAAAATTTACAAAGCGGACTCAAATAAATTATTTTAGTTTTCTATGTGTTTAGTTTATCCGAGAGCTACTAGAACTAAATTTTTATTATACAAGTTCGACGATGTTATTTATTATGAATTGTCACCCGAGTTATGAATGATAAAAGAAATAATGAATTCTGAGTTAAATACTTAGAGTGAAAACTCTCGTCACATGTTTAGAATAATTATCAGCGCCACCCTTGTGAATTGACCTATGATTATTTGCACTTTGACTATCCACTCTAACTTGGAAACCCTTAGACTCTTTACGGTTGTTTGGGTTGAATCAGATAATGGCGAGTTATTCCTCATACTCGATATTCCTTCGACAACTTAGGATTTGAGTTCAAAGGCTGGCCGACATGAGATTATACCCCACGATTATAACGTTATATGAATAATACTCGGGATTATGTCATGTATTTGCGAATCTATTGTGCCATCGTTGGAAGGGTAGCGCGTATGGGGACTCTTTCACTCTCGAGTCTTTGGCCGAGGCGTCTAATGACTCTCATAGTCTTTAGGCAAGCGGCGTTACATCCCTTGAATGGGCATAAATGTGGCGACTGCGGTCCATACGAGGTTACGGAAAATGACCATCCCATCCGGGGACCTTGTCATTAGGTATTAATCGTTTCGGGTAGGAAAAGCATACTCTCTCGAATAGCGAGGACTGTGTCGTTTCTAAGTGGAAGTGTGTGCACACATTAGATAAGGGATTGAATCGTCCTTCTTACCTAGTGGTATCCTTAGCATTAAAGTCGGATTGATGTGCCGGCGAAACCTGCTTGTGCAGCCTTGCTTTTGTAGGGTTTGCATGCTTCCATCCTAGCCAGTTTGTGGCTCATAGGACAACGTGTGATAGATTATCCATGTTGTATTGAATATTAGGTAGTTATCACGTGCACGCTACTTAGTGTTTGATCGATGTACAGTGCGAGACTAGTGCACTTTGATAATTAATTATGGGAGTACCGTAAGCTCTGTAGTCAAGACTTTCATGAGTTATGTTCTTTGTATGAATAATTGAAAAGGTCGACTACCCGATTATGATTGAGATGATGATGATTTGCTTATATGACTATGATTGAGATGATGATGAGTTACCTATATGATTATGAATTGAGAATGATCATAGATGAGAGTTGTGTATTATATGATTTGATTTATACACATGTTGGGATCAACGGGTTTCTCGTATGTGATGCATGCCTACTTGCTAACTATTATTTTCTTTATTTATTATATATATTGCATATGTTTTAGAATTGCACTGTCGAAAAGAGTGTTGCTTGAGGAAAATGATAATATATAAAGCAGTACCGAGGACTCACGTTTATCAAATCTTTGGGGATGGTTTACCTTCATTTTGTACTCCTTTTTGAGAGAATGTAATCGAATAACTCATTAATCTTAAACTCATATTATGTATATGGAGTTTGTAATACGATAACAGCTGGTTTTGTAATATATAGACTTAATTAATTTTCCGCCTTAGTTTAATTAAACTCACGAAAAACCGGATTGTTACAAATGATGTATTAAAGGTGAATATAATAATAGTATAAATAAAACGTTTGTATGAAGTGGAGAATATATAGTACGAAGCGGTAGGTAAGATGGACGGGAGTAGTGAGTTTCATTAAGTGCAAAATATGCATGCAATTGATTTTGATTCAATCAAAGATAAAATATACGTTGATTTATAATTTTGTGGTAACCAAGGCTTGTACCTACCAAATTAAGAGATTAAGTCTTAAATAAGGCTATCTAACACTTTTGATTGTGTTAGGCGTTTTATCTTTATTCACAATTATATTTAAGGATTATGAAAAAGGGAGGCATGCTACACATTAATTAACATCATTTCACAGGGGATGTCTTGTGCAATGGTTGAGATACTCGTGGTATAGGTCAGCATGTTCGATTCCCATACTCTGTTGTATTGCCACTAGTGGCTCATATTGAACCAAAAAAAATAAATTAATTAACATCGTTTAGTGAATTTGTTACCTTTTTAACAACATTAATTAACCGCTAATTTTTCTCATATCATCATTAACTATTTTTTTTTACCATTTAATTTTGTAAGAAGGCATATTTATATGATCATACATTCCATGTTACAAGTATAATTTCTGAGAGTGAATACTTATTTCATTTATTTACCATATTTAGGCTCATTGCAAATAGTATCGATTAGAATGTGAGCACTTTTAAATATTTCAATTGTTGTCACCTTATGATAGATATTTGTCACAATGAACTTAAATCTAGTCACGTTTATTCATTAGCAAACAAATTCACTTGCTTAGTGAAAGACAATATTTTTTTTTTTGAACTTTTCTATTTTAAATTATTTTTAGGTCAATAACATTTAATATAACAATGAATCAGTTGATAAGAATAAACAGTTACTTGTATTTACTAATTGCTCATAATAAGTTACAGTTCACGAATATGAGGTCAACTTTGTAATATAAGGTCACCAAAATATAATATTTTTCTGACACAAAATACACCATTATAAATGGTAGTAACAGCAAAATGTACATGTAAATTTATGACTATGTCATAAGAATTGATAAACTAATACGATAACTCTTGTTAGCAACCACGACTTACCAAACATGAAATGGTAATGTGTGATGGCGAAGCAGGTTGATTTTTATTGTGCACTGTATTTCTTTTACTCTTAAAATTCTTGACCCAATTAATTAATTGTTTATTGTGCTCTTAAATGCCACCTTTTATTTCGTGTTCATAAATAATATAGGTCTAACAGTATGAAAATGTTAGACCGTCTCGTAGAGTACTTACTCCTAAATTATAACATAATTGACTACAACAATAACAAACAATTTGTATTATGCATGTGAAGGACTTTCACTAGTGTGAGATAGTACATTAACCTTATTAATTAGTCATTTGAGCTTTTAGTTAATTATATCTTTAAAATAATTAGGGGACGTTTGGTATGCGTGGGAGAAAAGAAAAAAAATAGAAAGGGAAACAAGGGGAAAGAAATGAGATTACCTTCAATTTAAGTGGCTGTTTGGTACAACCTAAACGAGAATAATATTCCTTTTAAATCCCATGGTACTTGTTTGGTTTTAAACTAATCTATTTTTTCATAAGTTGATTATCACTTTTAAAATTGTGTTCATTGAACTTGTTAGAAAAAAAAATTACATATTTTCAAAATAGGTTATTTTACAAATGCTCACATAGGTCTCAGGCGTATTTTTAATGAAATTGATCTTTACTTTAAAAAAAAATCATATAATTAATCCATGAATAATCCCAACTATTGAAGTAACATTCCAATAATGTATTTTGACCAATTTTAACCTGCTTTAATTAATAAAAAAAAGAAGTGAAAACGGTTTGAATTTTACTTAAAATAAGAGTGAGGCAAAGTTCGGGTCGATTTCACCATTTTTTTAACGTGTTAGAGTCGATTGAAATTGGCCTAAGTACATTATTGGAATGTTACTTCAATAGTTGAGATTATTTGTGGATTAATTTGAGTTCGGATTATTTATGGAATAAGAGGATTAGTTCGGATTATTCTTGGCAATTAATCCAATCATAAATTATAGATGCAAACGACAATCCAATAATCCATTGATGGAACTTACATTTCAAAAAAAAAATAACAAAATCCATTGATCCATCATTATCTATGAAAACATCACTGTGTACGTACAACATCAACTTGTACGCTCCCATGAAAAGTAAAACCCTAAATAAGAAAAGTAAAACCCTAACTAACATTACCAAACCAAACATTTCTACTTGCCCTTCAAAATATACCTAATTAAACTCCCTTAACAAACTATTATACTTGTAGTTTTATTACTCCATATAATTTATTGAAAGACCTGTCTAATAACAAATTCAAAACAAAGGGCTTCAGATTTCTTCGCGAAAGGCAGAAGGCTGTCTCTACAAACAACGGTATATTGAAGTTGTTTTTTGTTTATTATTATAAATTTGTATTCCGTACAAATTAACATCATTTGTAGATGCTATATGACTTATTTTTAATGAAATTGATCTTTACTTTAAAAAAAATCATATAAAAAATTTTATATATCTTCTAATTGAATGTTTTATAAAGATAAATAAACACATACTTATATTGTACTCGTATAATTAAGTTATCTAAATTAAGAAATATTATAAACATACAAAATTTTTAATGATCTTTTATTGGATACATGTATTGAGTCTTTTGTCCGATTAATATTACATATTTTTTTTATATAGATTTATATTGATACTCATTTTTTTTTTACGTTCATATCTTTAGTTATAAATAAATAATTAAAAAAAATGTCTAAATATGATATATAGAATGTACTTGTTAAAACAATTTAAACAAGATTTTAAATGACTATCTTTAGTTATATATACAATTAAAATTTATTCTAAAATTGATATTAATAATATACTCACAAAGACAATTTAAACAAGATCTTACACGCATGACTATCTTTATATCACTGGAAAAATATATAACATGAGACGATATATATAATCAAATAACATGTCCAATGCTTGGCAGCAAATTCTAAAACGAAACTGTTTCAAGCGTGAAGCATATAAGCCAATAGAATTTATCACCATCTTATTTATTGCTGATAGATAGTAAACAAAATTTGAAGAAATACTATTAACCCTATTCCATATAAGGCAGTGCATCATCGTAAAACTTATTACTCCCGGGAGTATATGCACCTCTCTTTTTTTTTTTTTTTGGTGGAGACACCTCTCTTGAAGAAGAGGACCAATTAAATGAAAATTGGAATACAACTACAAGTCCCGAGAGTATATGCACCTCTCTTGAAGAAGAGGACCAATTAAATGAACATTGGAATACAACTAAAAGTTGGTTGTTGTTGTTGTTGTTGTTGTTGTTGTTGTTGTTGTTGTACAAGGCTATGGTTACCACAAAACATGAAATCGTCAACATTACGTACGTACATTTGATAATATTGTTGCATGCAAAAATTTTTACACTTAATGAAAGAGCCTAATCACGTGGCCATGCATGTAACCAAATAAAACTACTCGTATTAAAAACACCCTACCTTCCATTTTACCTACCACTTTCTACTATATATATATATATATTCTCCTCCTATACACATTTGTATTTCATAGTACTATTTTATTCACTTTATATACAACAACAAAAAATACTATTTTAATTTAATTAAGGTCATATTATCCTCGTATTTTATATTTTAATTAAGGGTATTTAGAACTAAGTTTATAACTTTGAAGTATAATATTTGTAGTAGAAAAAATGGCATCAATTGAGAAATTAAATTCAGGGCTCAAGAGGTGATGGTCTGCTACTATTTTGGCTATCAGTCTTGCTACTCAGCCTAATGCTATCTACCAGCGGATTATCAGGATTATTATTTTAGGGTTACTAAGTGAACATATGGTGAATTGAAGGAGAAATTTGACGCATGTGTATGTCATCACCATTTTTAATTATTTTCATCTAAATTTTATTGTTTTCTTTATGCTTGAGTATATAAGCTGTGAAAATTTGATACCATCTCCTCACATACAAAGCAGTTTAAATTAAATTATAGTGTTGAATTAGGAGGATATAGAGAGATTAAAACATATGCATTTTAAAATTTACTCTTTTTATTTTTAATTGAATAGTATCGATTATAAATGATCTAGGGAGTATTAATTTATGCATGTAATTACAGTCCAACACAATTACGTAGAACAATTATTAAGTTTTCATTTGTATATTTCATAAGCTTGCATGCATGTTATTGCATGGCCTATGTTGATAACAAGTATCACTCTCATGTAGTCCATGATCAAAACCTTGCATGCATCTTTGTTTATATTTTAGAAATCAATTTTACCAAAAAGTTAAAATATATTCTTACATACATCCGAAATCGATTGTTCATTATTAGCCTTTTACGTTTGCAAACATACGTTTTGCTATATTAATATTTTGAGTTACATAATAGCTGTAAATTTTATAAAAAATTGATATTGTTAATATGCATATGGGGCCGAATTTAACAATACGGAGTATATCAAATGACTATAATTTAAGTGATATATTTCATGACTATATTATATTTCCAAAATTCTCACATATTTTATAGAGTGTCTTAAAAGCAAACGTAAACAATTCACCGGTACGGAAGAAATATTTGAATTGTTTACATAATACTCCGTAATAAATAAAATATGATCACACACGGTTATCTTTCTCTAAAACTGTTTCCATAAAAGAAAGTTTTTAAATGAAAAGTATATTTTAAGTAAAAGAAGTTTAGTTGTTTAATTTGTGTAACTAATTGTTTTAAGGATTATTATTAATTTTGACCAGGCGATAAGTCGATGATCAAAAAGCGATACATGTACCTAGCAGGAAATTCTCAAGGAGAACAGAACATGTGTGAGTCTGAGGGGTTAAATCTCTTGACACTCGGCGGGACATGGTCGTTTCGGAGGTTCAAGCTAGGCAAGAGAAAGTGTTGTTAAGGCCATTAAGAGTGGGGCCAACCTAAGTCCAAAATCACTCGCGTCATCTTTTGCACTACCTCAGGTGTCGACATGCCGGGGCCGAGCTACCGACTCACCAAGCTCCTCGGGTTATGTCCTCTCTGTCATGGCTTCATGCTCTGCAGCAGCCAGGTTGCTATCTTTGGTGGAGGCAGTCTTAAGGCTCGCTAAGGATTTAGGTGAGAACAACAAGAGTGTGCGTTCTTGTTATCGATTCTGAAAATCGCGCTATCTGTTTTAGGGGTCCCAGCGACGCAGCTTTTGGACTCCATGGTGGGCGAAGCCTTGTTTGAGGAGACAGTCTTTGGGCCGTCATCGTCGGGTCGACCACTAACTTATCAATTGAAGCGGATTTTTCGGTTGGCATGGTAGGTCAAACCATATGCCCAGACTCTGAGAGGGGGCTATTGGCGGAGCACTTACGCGAGGTGGGGCTCACTTTTCACTGCTCAGGGCGTGCACGCCATTATTTGAAGAATATTACTAGCGCCCTAGAGGGTGGCCTTGATCCTTTGGGTGTAAGTGGCTGGAACTCTCTGTTTTGGATTGCGCACCCTGGTGGGCGCGATCCTAGACCAAGTCGAGGAAAAAGCGGGCCTAAGGAAGAAGAGAAGCTCGCTGACCCTAGAAAGCGTGTTGAGTGACTTTGGGAACATGTCGAGTGCATGCGTGCTTTTATTACTGGATGAAATGAGGAAGAAGTCGCTCGAGAGGCGGTGCGGCCCACGGTGGTGAAGGGCTCGATTGGGGTGTTACATTTGGGTTTGAAGTAGGGTGACGAGAGGCAGTTGTGCTCCATAGTGTGCCATTAAATTGTTGATGAAATGGGTTCGAATTACTATTGATGTGATGTAATTGGAGTGCATTTTGTTGGGCTTGATGTGAGGTGGTATTTTGTGTTGTATTTGGACCCAATTTGGTACGGCTAATAATGTACGGAGTATCTAATTATAGTTGCTTCGTTGAGCAATTAGATAAGTACAATTCTAATCTTTCAATCAATTTCAATTCAATCAAACTTATTTAGTTTAGAAACCTTGACCTAAATTGAATTAAATATAAGCTACGAGTACTTTGTTTTACTTGTTCATCATCAAGTCTTCAAAAATACTCCGTACTCCATATAACCCTACTAAGAAATTTTTAAATATTACTCGTACTCCGTATTTCATACTTCGTATTTTTGAAGAAAATCTTTTTGACCGTTGGTAGGGTTTAAAAGTGAATTTCTACTCTATTAATGAGTGTCCATTTGACAGAGATTAATGAAATGAGTGACACTCATTTCATTAATCTCTGTCAAATGGACACTCATTAATAGAGTAGAAATTCACTTTTAAACCCTACCAACGGTCAAAAAGATTTTCTTCAAAAATACGAAGTATGAAATACGGAGTACGAGTAATATTTAAAAATTTCTTAGTAGGGTTATATGGAGTACGGAGTATTTTTGAAGACTTGATGATGAACAAGTAAAACAAAGTACTCGTAGCTTATATTTAATTCAATTTAGGTCAAGGTTTCTAAACTAAATAAGTTTGATTGAATTGAAATTGATTGAAAGATTAGAATTGTACTTATCTAATTGCTCAACGAAGCAACTATAATTAGATACTCCGTACATTATTAGCCGTACCAAATTGGGTCCAAATACAACACAAAATACCACCTCACATCAAGCCCAACAAAACAGACCCAATTACATCACATCAATAGTAATTCCGAACCCATTTCATCAACAATTTAATGGCACACTATGGAGCACAACCGTCTCGACCGTCGTAATCTCGCCCAAACCCAAACAGTAACACCCCAATCGAGCCCTTCACCGGGCCGTGGGTCGCACTGCCTCGGCGACTTCTTCCTCATTTCATCGGTAATAAAAAGCATGCACTGACATGTTCCCAAAGTCACTCAACACGCTTCTAGTGGCCGCGAGCTTTCTTCCTTTAGGCCCGCTTTTTCCTCGACTTGGTCTAGGATCGCTGGCCCACCAGGTGCGCAATCCAAAACAGAGTTCCAGCCACTTACACCCAAAGGATCAAGGCCACCTCAGGGCGTTAGTAATATTCTTTGAAATAATGGCAGCACGCCCTTGGCAGTGAAAAAGTGAGCCCTTCAGCGTAGTGCCGTCGATCAATAGCAGTCCGGGCATATGGTTGGCCACTACCATGCCAACGGCGAAAAATCGACTCAATTGATAAGTTGTGGTCGACCACGATGATCGGCCAAAGACCGTCTCCCAAACAAGGCTTGGCCCACCATGGAGTCCAAAGCTGTGGGACCCCTAAAACAGATAGCAAGATGATTTGAGCAGACAACAAGAACGCTGCGCTCTTGTTGTTCTCGCCTAAATCCTTAGCGAAGCCTTAAGATTGCCCACCAAAGATAGCAACCCCTGTAGAGCATGACGGCGTGACAGAGGGACATAACCCGAGGAGCTTGGTGAGCTGGTAGTCGGCTCCTGGCATGTCGACACCGGAGGTAGTGCAAAAGATGACGTGAGTGATTTTGGACTTAGGTTGGCCCCACTCCTTAATGGCCTTAACAGCGGCCTCTTTGCCTAGCTTAGGAACCTCCGAAACGACCATGTCCTGTCGAGTGTCAAGAGATGAACCCCTGTACTCACACATGTTCGGGTTCTCCTTGAGAATTTCCTCGGTTAGGTACATGTATCGCTTTTTGATCATCGACTTATCGCCTGTCAAAATTAATAATAATCCTTAAAACAATTAGTTACACAAATTAAACAACTAAACTTCTTTTACTTAAAATATACTTTTCATTTAAAAACTTTCTTTTATGGAAACAGTTTTAGAGAAAGATAACCGTGTGTGATCATATTTTATTTATTACGGAGTATTATGTAAACAATTCAAATATTTCTTCCGTTCCGGTGAATTGTTTACGTTTGCTTTTAAGACACTATATAAAATATGTGAGAATTTTGGAAATATAATATAGTCATGAAATATATCACTTAAATTATAGTCATTTGATATACTCCGTATTGTTAAATTCGGCTCCATATGCATATTAACAATATCAATTTTTTATAAAATTTACAGCTATTATGTAACTCAAAATATTAATATAGCAAAACGTATGTTTGCAAACGTGTAAAAGGCTAACGTAAACAACTGATCGGGACAGAAGGAATATATTTTAACTTTTTGGTAAAATTGATTTCTAAAATATAAACAGCATGCATGCAAGGTTTTGATCATGGACTACATGAGAGTGATACTTGTTATCAACATAGGCCATGCAATAACATGCATGCAAGCTTATGAAATATACAAATGAAAACTTAATAATTGTTCTACGTAATTCGTGTTGGACTGGTAATTAAGGCGTACAAATTAATACTCCCCTAGATCATTTATAATCGATACTATTCAATTAAAAAAAATAAAAAGAGTAAATTTTAAAATGCATATGTTTTAATCTCCTCTATATCCTCCTAATTCAACACTATAATTTAATTTAAACGGTTTTGTATGTGAGGAGATGGTACTGAAATTCTCACAGTTATATACTGTTACAGTTAAAACAATAAAATTTAGATGAAAATAATTAAAAATGGTGATGACATACACATGCGTCGAAATTTCTCCTTCAATTCAGTCATATGTTCACTCTTAGTAACCCGAAAATAATAATCCGGATAATCCGCCTGGTAGATAGCATTAGGCGGAGTAGCAGTACCGATAGCCAAAATAGTAGCAGGACCATCAGCCCTTTGAGCCTGACGAATTTCCTCAATTGATGCCATTTTTTCTACTACAAATATTATACTTCAAAGTTATAAACTTAGTTCTAAATACCCTTAATTAAAATATAAAATACGAGGATAATATGACCTTAATTAAATTAAAATAGTATTTTTTGTTGTTGTATATAAAGTGAATAAAATAGTACTATGAAATACAAATGTGTATAGGAGGAGAATATATATATATATATAGTAGAAAGTGGTAGGTAAAATGGAAGGTAGGGTGTTTTTAATACGAGTAGTTTTATTTGGTTACATGCATGGCCACGTGATTAGGCTCTTTCATTAAGTGTAAAAATTTTTGCATGCAACAATATTATCAAATGTACGTACGTAATGTTGACGATTTCATGTTTTGTGGTAACCATAGCCTTGTACAACAACAACAACAACAACAACAACAACAACAACAACAACCAACTTTTAGTTGTATTCCAATGTTCATTTAATTGGTCCTCTTCTTCAAGAGAGGTGCATATACTCTCGGGACTTGTAGTTGTATTCCAATTTTCATTTAATTGGTCCTCTTCTTCAAGAGAGGTGTCTCCACCAAAAAAAAAAAAAAAGAGAGGTGCATATACTCCCGGGAGTAATAAGTTTATGATGAGACCGTCTTATATGGAATAGGGTTAATAGTATTTCTTCAAATTTTGTTTACTATCTATCAGCAATAAATAAGATGGTGATAAATTCTATTGGCTTATATGCTTCACGCCAAAACAGCTGCTTAGAATTTGTCACAAGCATTGGACATGTTATTTGATTATATATATCGTCTCATGTTATATATTTTTCCAGTGATATAAAGATAGTCATGCGTGTAAGATCTTGTTTAAATTGTCTTTGTGAGTATATTATTAATATCAATTTTAGAATAAATTTTAATTGTATATATAACTAAAGATAGTCATTTAAAATCTTGTTTAAATTGTTTTAACAAGTACATTCTATATATCATATTTAGACATTTTTTTTAATTATTTATTTATAACTAAAGATATGAACGTAAAAAAAAAATGAGTATCAATATAAATCTATATAAAAAAAATATGTAATATTAATCGGACAAAAGACGGCAATACAGATCCAATAAAAGATCATTAAAAATTTTGTATGTTTATAATATTTCTTAATTTAGATAACTTAATTATACGAGTACAATATAAGTATGTGTTTATTTATCTTTATAAAACATTCAATTAGAAGATATATAAAATTTTTTATATGATTTTTTTTAAAGTAAAGATCAATTTCATTAAAAATAAGTCATATAGCATCTACAAATGATGTTAATTTGTACGGAATACAAATTTATAATAATAAACAAAAAACAACTTCAATATACCGTTGTTTGTAGAGACAGCCTTCTGCCTTTCGCGAAGAAATCTGAAGCCCTTTGTTTTGAATTTGTTATTAGACAGGTCTTTCAATAAATTATATGGAGTAATAAAACTACAAGTATAATAGTTTGTTAAGGGAGTTTAATTAGGTATATTTTGAAGGGCAAGTAGAAATGTTTGGTTTGGTAATGTTAGTTAGGGTTTTACTTTTCTTATTTAGGGTTTTACTTTTCATGGGAGCGTACAAGTTGATGTTGTACGTACACAGTGATGTTTTCATAGATAATGATGGATCAATGGATTTTTTTTTTTTTTTTTTGAAATGTAAGTTCCATCAATGGATTATTGGATTGTCGTTTGCATCTATAATTTATGATTGGATTAATTGCCAAGAATAATCCGAACTAATCCTCTTATTCCATAAATAATCCGAACTCAAATTAATCCACAAATAATCTCAACTATTGAAGTAACATTCCAATAATGTACTTAGGCCAATTTCAATCGACTCTAACACGTTAAAAAAATGGTGAAATCGACCCGAACTTTGCCTCACTCTTATTTTAAGTAAAATTCAAACCGTTTTCACTTCTTTTTTTTATTAATTAAAGCAGGTTAAAATTGGTCAAAATACATTATTGGAATGTTACTTCAATAGTTGGGATTATTCATGGATTAATTATATGATTTTTTTTTAAAGTAAAGATCAATTTCATTAAAAATACGCCTGAGACCTATGTGAGCATTTGTAAAATAACCTATTTTGAAAATATGTAATTTTTTTTTCTAACAAGTTCAATGAACACAATTTTAAAAGTGATAATCAACTTATGAAAAAATAGATTAGTTTAAAACCAAACAAGTACCATGGGATTTAAAAGGAATATTATTCTCGTTTAGGTTGTACCAAACAGCCACTTAAATTGAAGGTAATCTCATTTCTTTCCCCTTGTTTCCCTTTCTATTTTTTTTCTTTTCTCCCACGCATACCAAACGTCCCCTAATTATTTTAAAGATATAATTAACTAAAAGCTCAAATGACTAATTAATAAGGTTAATGTACTATCTCACACTAGTGAAAGTCCTTCACATGCATAATACAAATTGTTTGTTATTGTTGTAGTCAATTATGTTATAATTTAGGAGTAAGTACTCTACGAGACGGTCTAACATTTTCATACTGTTAGACCTATATTATTTATGAACACGAAATAAAAGGTGGCATTTAAGAGCACAATAAACAATTAATTAATTGGGTCAAGAATTTTAAGAGTAAAAGAAATACAGTGCACAATAAAAATCAACTGTTCTCGCTTACTGTCATTACCATTTCATGTTTGGTAAGTCGTGGTTGCTAACAAGAGTTATCGTATTAGTTTATCAATTCTTATGACATAGTCATAAATTTACATGTACATTTTGCTGTTACTACCATTTATAATGGTGTATTTTGTGTCAGAAAAATATTATATTTTGGTGACCTTATATTACAGTGACCTCATATTCGTAAACTGTAACTTATTATGAGCAATTAGTAAATACAAGTAACTGTTTATTCTTATCAACTGATTCATTGTTATATTAAATGTTATTGACCTAAAAATAATTTAAAATAGAAAAGTTCAAAAAAAAAAATATTGTCTTTCACTAAGCAAGTGAATTTGTTTGCTAATGAATAAACGTGACTAGATTTAAGTTCATTGTGACAAATATCTATCATAAGGTGACAACAATTGAAATATTTAAAAGTGCTCACATTCTAATCGATACTATTTGCAATGAGCCTAAATATGGTAACAATGAAATAAGTATTCACTCGGTAAATTATACGGTGTAACATGGAATGTATGATCATATAAATATGACTTCTTACAAAATTAAATGGTAAAAAAAAATAGTTAATGATGATATGAGAAAAATTAGCGGTTAATTAATGTTGTTAAAAAGGTAACAAATTCACTAAACGATGTTAATTAATTTATTTTTTTTGGTTCAATATGAGCCACTAGGGCAATACAACAGGAGAGGGGGGAATCGAACATGTGACCTATAGTCACGAGTATCTCAACCATTAGGTCAAGACATCCTCGGTAAATGATGTTAATTAATGTGTAGCATGCCTCCCTTTTTTTCATAATCCTTAAATATAATTGTGAATAAAGATAAAACGTCTAACACAATCAAAAGTGTTAGACAGTCTTATTTAAGACTTAATCTCTTAATTTGGTAGGTACAAGCCTTGGTTACCACAAAAATTATAAATCAACGTATATTTTATCTTTGATTGAATCAAAATCAATTGCATGCATATTTTGCACTTAATGAAACTCACTACTCCCGTCCATTTTACCTACCGCTTCGTACTATATATTCTCCACTTCATACAAACGTTTTATTTATACTATTATTATATTCACCTTTAATACATCATTTGTAACAATCCGGTTTTTCGTGACTTTAATTAAACTAAGGCGGAAAATTAATTAAGTCTATATATTACAAAACCAGCTGTTATCGTATTACAAACTCCATATACATAATATGAGTTTAAGATTAACAGAGTTATTCGATTACATTCTCTCAAAAAGGAGTACAAAATGAAGGTAAACCATCCCCAGCATTTGATAAACGTGAGTCCTCGGGGTACCTGCGTTTTATATATTATCATTTTCCCGCAACACTCTTTCGACACAGGCAATTCTAAAACATATGCAATATATATAATAAATAAAGAAAATAATAATTAGCAAGTAGGCATGCAACACATAAGAGAAACCCGATGATCCCAACATGAGTATAATTCAAATCATATAATACACAACTCTCATCAATGATCATTCTCAATTCATAATCATATAGGTAACTCATCATCATCTCAATCATAGTCATATAAGCAAATCATCATCATCTCAATCATAATCGGGGTAGTCGACCCTTTTCAATTATTCATACAGTAACATAACTCGCGAGTCTTGACTACAGAGCGGCTTGTGTACTCCCATAATTAATTATCAAAGTGCACTAGCTGCTCAGACTCGTACATCAGATCAAACACTAAGTAGCGTACGTGATAACTACCTAATATTCAATACAACATGGATAATCTATCATACGTTGTCCTATGAGCCACAACCAGTTAGGATGGAAGCATGCAAAACCCTACAAAAGCAAGGCCTGCGCAGAAGCTGCCGGGCACATCAACGGACTTTAATGCTAAGGATACCACTAGGTAAGAAGGACGATTCAATCCCTTATCTAATGTGTGCACACACTTCCACTTAGAAACGACACAGTCCTCGCTATTCGAGAGAGTATGCTTTTCCTAACCGAAACGATTAATACCTAATGACAAGGTCCCCGGATGGGATGGTCATTTTCCGTTACCTCGTATGGACCGCAGTCGCCACATTTATGCCCATTCAAGGGATGTAACGCCGCTTGCCTAAAGACTATGAGAGTCATTAGACGCCAACCAAGATCGAGAGTGAAAGAGTCCCCATACGCGCTACCCTTCCAACGATGGCACAATAGATTCGCAACATGACGCATACACCCGAGTATTATTCATATAACGTTATAATCGTGGGGTATAATCTCATGTCGGCCAGGCCTTTGAACTCAAATCCTAAGTTGTCGAAGGAATATCGAGTATGAGGAATAACTCGCTCATTATCGGATTCAACCCAAACAACCGTAAAGAGTCTAAGGGTTTCCAAGTTAGAGTGGATAGTCAAAGTGCAGTCAATCATAGGTCAATTCACAAGGGTGGCGCGATAATTATTCTAAACATGTGACGAGAGTTTTCACTCTAAGTATTTAACTCGTAATTCATTATTTCTTTTATCATTCATAACTCAGGTGACAATTCATAATAAATAACATCGTCGAACTTGTATAATAAAAATTTAGTTCTAGTAGCCTCGGATAAACTAAACACATAGAAAACTAAAATAATTTATTTGAGTCCGTTTGTAAATTTTAAATATTTTTACTATTCATCATTTTACTATTCACGTATTTACTATTCACCGTATTTTACTATTCACCGTATTCTACTATTCATCGTATTTACTATTCATTGTATTTACTATTTATCGTATTTTTATACTTAGTATTTTATTCGTATTTTTATACTTAGTATTTCATTCGTATTTTTATACTTAGTATTTTATTCGTATTCTTATACTTAGTATTTTATTTAGATACGAAACTATGCTTATTTTTCTAAGTATGAAATTCTAGTTTTAAAGTCGTTAAGTTTGTTTTGTATTTGGTGATTTTGAAATATATTTTAATCAAAGTTGTTAAGTTCATTTTATAACTAGTGATTTGAAATATATTTTAAATCAAGTTGTTAAGTTCATTTTATATTTAATATTTTTGGGTAATATTTCAAAAGTAAAACTCGGTTATATTTAGTCGTATACTTAACTAAAATTTAAACGGTTTCAAACTTTAGTGAGGTCGTCGTAGTTCATTTTAAATAGTCCGTATAACCACATCCAATTTAAGCAAAGGTAGTAACACGCGACATTGTTCATTTTAATACATGTAACGTTCATTTTTATCGGTTTAGTTGATTCTTTTTATTAACGATTCATTGTACACTAAAACATAAAACTAATTACTATTCAATTTTAGTGATTAAGTGATAAATTCATTTTGACCAAAATTGACCAAATTTTAATAGGAATGCCGTGGCCCTTTATACACTACTCTAATTATTTCTTTTTTTGTTTTTATTAATAAATCATTATTCTAACTAATTTAAATTACTTAAGTGATAAAAATAAAAAGTGACAAAATCATTTTTGGTTCAAAAATTGACCCTACACCGTGGCCCTTTGTTTACTTAGCAATTTATTTTCGTTTTCTAATTTTATCGGTTTTTAACTTAAAGTTTTTATATACTAATTATTTAAATTATACTAAAGCGGTTTAAACTAAGTTGAAATTTCACTAAATATTTTATTATGATTATGAATAGTGTTTTTACTTACTTTAAATTTCTAACTTTTATAATTTAAAGATTTAGCTTATTTAACTTATATATTTAGTCATGTGTATATTCACTAATGGATTAAAACAACTTTTAACTTTAACTTCATAAAATTTATGAATCAAAATTAGTCATCTACATGAAGATCACATGAATATGTGAAGAACACTAATGCTTTCAATATGAACATTATTTAGTCAAATTTTCATATGTTTATATAATTTTCTCACATTTTTCATACAAGTCTAATTTAACTAGACTAATCATAATATGTTATTTAGAAAAATTAAAACTAAAAATTGGTCCAAAAATAAAGGAAAAACCGTGTGATGTATAAGTATGTTCTAAATTTTATTCTTTGATTTTTATACTTATAATTCAATAACTAATTTATTCTATATCATTTATATGTTTAATCATGAGTGACAAACAACTATAAACATTAACAAACAAAAATAAAATCATTATAACATAAGAATAACAACAATACTTCAATAACAACATAAATCACTTTAAAGCTTTTAAATTCATAACTAATTCATTTTAAGTCCTAAACAAAAACTAATTATATATTCATGTACATATTAGCCTTAGTATTTTAAGCATGCAATTTACAAAAATTAAAACGAAAAATTAAGTGAAAAATAAGGGGTTGGCCGTGTGGTTTTTTAATAGCTACACAAGTTTTATTTTTTTGATTTTTGCCTTGTAATTAGTCATGCAATTTCTAAGGTGATATACTAATTCATACACTCACTTAAACATAACAAATAATCAAACAAGTGTAAGTGCTTAGCAAATATAGTGTGCGGGAGCACCTTAATTATGTTGGTTAGAGAAATGCTTAGCAATTGTCGGGATCGACAATATGATCAAACTGGCTCAAGTCGACTTCACCACCTTGCTCCTCGTCTTTGGTTAAGATTAGTACATAAAAATGAAAATAAGAAAGTTAGTAATTTATTCTACTAAGCTAGCTAAACTATACTACCAAACTTAAGTGTAGTATTGTTTTTAGTTTAGGTGATGTTTATATTTTAAGTGATTTTAATTTATGTTCATGTTCATTTATAAGTTAAATGATGTAGTGTTTTATAAATATAAGTGGTGAATTAACACTAGTGTTCTAGTGAATTTAAAACAAGAAATTAAAAGTTTAAGAAGAAAATAAGGAGGAAGAAGATGAAGATCTTCATGGGTGACCAAGGAAGAAGATGAAGATGCTTACAAGTTCTTGAGTATGTGTTTTATTAGAGAGAAAAGAGTTAGAAGTTTTTGAGTTGTGTTTGTGTATTTGTTTGTGTTTGTGCGTGTGATATGTATATAATGTAGTAGTAGTTTGTATTTTGTTTTAGTTGTAAGTTTATGTATGAATGCAAAGTATTAAACTAGTTACTAAGTAATGATGAATTAGTAGGGTGTAAGAAGGATTGGATGGTTGAGTAAAGCAAGGAAGAATGGAAGAAGATAGTGTTGGACTAGGTCCAAAATTTCGGCCAACATACACATCCAAGACCCGAGTCTTGTTTTTGAGATTTTCGATTTGCGCGCATGTGAAAAGTCTCGAAATAAAATATATAGTCTTAAAATAATGTTTAGAAGTAAGATTGAAAATAAAAATGAAAATAAAACTCAAAACGAAATCAAAAGAAAAATCGGGTAAAAGTTCCTCGCAACTTTGAAATAAAAATCTTACTTGATCGAAATATATATATTTTTTGTTGAATGTTATGGAAATAAATCATAATGCTCAAACGTCAAAAAGTTTATCAGATTTGAATAAGTGTGGCTCAATATTTCGAGTTTTAGCGAAAGTGTTAGTTAAATAAAAATGAATAGTAATCTTATATTATTATAATATGTTTTGTTAGTATAATCTAAATTGATTAAGCCTTAATCATTCTTTGTTAGATTAGGATTAGGAGTAAGTGAAATTGAAAAAGATTAGGTGATTTAAATCACTCTAAAGTGCTCGCGTCGGCATTTTTGGGTCAACATTGACCTCGATTTGCGTGCCAAAATTTGTCGTTGAGAAATTTGTCGTATAGTCTTCATTTGATTTATCGAATTCGAATATGTAAAAATAAAGTTCAAATTCGAAGTATAACAAAATGGTTTTAGTCCAGGTGCGAGAAAACTTGTAGTGTATTGATTTAGGAAAATAGTTGAGCGAGATGGTCTAATTATTGATTTCCTAATTATGTTTGGCTTAAATTAGTATGGAGTGTTATAAGTTTAGCGAAAGAAATTCAATGCATTTTTAACATAAGGAAAAAGGATGAATTTAATTTAAGGAATTAAATTCTTTTATAATATTGTGTTACAAAAACACGGGGTGTTACAATCCTACCCCCTTAAGAAAAGTTTCGTCCCGAAACTTGGATAGAGTGGATAACTGCTCGAGGTTTAAACAAGGCAGTCAAAGAGAATATCGAGATTTTACAAATTTGAATAATAATATTTGGTTTTGTTGGAATAAGACTTTTTGAAAAGTTTGAGTTTTCTATTTAATATTGAAACGTTGGATAGAGTAAAAACATTGGAGAATAAGATCGCGTTTGATTTATTAATGAGATATTTAAATAAAATATACAAATGTTACTAGAATGTTATTTTTGAAAATGACGCGAAAGAGGCTCACAAAAAGGTAGGGCCTAGAAGTTTTGTACGGAATTAAATTAAATTAAAAATAATAAGAGTTTTAGGAATAAAAATAATTTACTTAGATTTGAGAATAAATGTTAATCATAAAATAGATTGTTAGAAGAAATTTCAGATTTTAATAGGACTTTAATATAGTCAAATTATAGTCCTACCCCCTTAAGAAGCTTTGAACGTATATACCTAATATTATTATTGTTACTTCTAATGACCACTTAATTGAGATGTATAGCCTTTAGGAAAGAACGGCAATTAGGGAGAATATATAAAAGTCGTGGTGATCATAAGGAAAATATGAGACTAATGAAGTTAAAAGAAATATAGGTTATCGTTGAATGGTTAAATAAAATTTTAGAGGGTTTTGGATAACCTAGCTGATATAGCTTATTCCCAAAAAAAAAAAATTAATATTATAATGTTATTAGATGGAACGGAAATGTTATAAGTCGTATTTTGGGTAAAATTCAAAAATTTTAATAGAAAGGGGTTTTATCAAAAGAAAATATGATATATGTAAGTATATTTTGACGAGAGAAAATTGTAATAGATATGCCAAGTTCGAAAGCTATTTAAAATATAAAGAAGAGAATTTCAGAAATGAAGGCAAAAGACGAAACTTCATTGTATAAGGTTAATAAGTACTTCGTAGAAATTATAAGTTACGAGTTCAAACATTTTATAATAAGGAAGTACGTTTAAGAGGTTGAATAAAAATTTAACAAAATTACAAAGGAAATATAAAGTCATTTTTATTTGAGATTGATGAGAACAAATGAAGATTAACTTTATGAATTCAATTAGTAAGTATTATAGATAGATTTCAAGATTAGAAATTTTAGAAACTAAAATTAATTGTAAGGGGTCAAAAGAACGAAGTAATCAAGTTCGAAGGTAGAGTATAAAGATTAAGGAGTTTATGAAATTCGAAACAAAAATGGTATAATTTTTACGAGATTAAAGGAAGAGATGAAAATCATTGGAGAAGTGGATTATTGGGAATTATTGACTTAGGCGATCAACAATTTTGAGAGAATTAAAAATTTTTTCACGAAGTTGTAAAATCATTGAGTTAACTTCTTTTTGGTAGGGAATTTAAAAAAAAATGTAAGAGGAAATACTAAAGTCATGGGGAGATTAAATATTAGGAAATTTCATGATTAGGAAATCTGAAAATTGAACATCGTTGAAATGATGGTGATAATAAAAGAACGATTTTGATATGGTTGTATAAATCTTCAATGCTTAAGAGATCTTCGACGTTTTGAAAATTGTCTTAAATAGCGTGATTCTTGACACATCTCTTTGCATGGCGCTTCAGGTCTTGTCCTCGAGTCTTATATTTGCGAGAACATGAAAAGGATAAAAATCCATTTGATAAAATCATTATAAGGGTATAAATTAGGAAAGTCATACATTAGAAGAAGAATATAAGTTAGATAGATTTAAAAATTTTGAGGAGATGAATAATAATTTAGTTAAATAAGGGTGTTTTGAGAAAGTTATAGAGATCTTCAAATCCATAGAATTCTTCAAGTCCAGAGCGTCACTTCAGATTGTTCGACTCTTGATGCATCCATTTGCAAGTGCTTGAGATCTTGTCGGCATGCATTTGATTGAAGGCTTCGATCTTCGAGAATTAACTTATTACTTAGATTTTATATCCGAGGATAGTTGTTAGTTTTAGTCAGTCATATCAGCAAGTAGCAAGTATACGATAGTTAGTATATTTTATTTTGAGGGTAGTAGTTTGTTTATTTAAAAAGTTCATAGCTTATAGTCGGTCCTTAAGGTTTCTACCCATCCTCACACTTTTAAGCGATTTAAAGTTATCATTTAAGTGGTCTAATTAAAGAAAAATCTAATTCATTATTTGATCCTATAAGTCTATGCCTGACATACGATATAAATGTTCTGCCTGTGTGTCGCTCCTCGCTAGGTGAGATAACTTTAAGTTATTCACGGTCGCAAGACAGCTTTGATACCAACTGTATCAACCCGGTTTTTCGTGACTTTAATTAAACTAAGGCGGAAAATTAATTAAGTCTATATATTACAAAACCAGCTGTTATCGTATTACAAACTCCATATACATAATATGAGTTTAAGAGTAACAGAGTTATTCGATTACATTCTCTCAAAAAGGAGTACAAAATGAAGGTAAACCATCCCCAGCATTTGATAAACGTGAGTCCTCGGGGTACCTGCGTTTTATATATTATCATTTTCCCGCAACACTCTTTCGACACAGGCAATTCTAAAACATATGCAATATATATAATAAATAAAGAAAATAATAATTAGCAAGTAGGCATGCAACACATAAGAGAAACCCGATGATCCCAACATGAGTATAATTCAAATCATATAATACACAACTCTCATCAATGATCATTCTCAATTCATAATCATATAGGTAACTCATCATCATCTCAATCATAGTCATATAAGCAAATCATCATCATCTCAATCATAATCGGGTAGTCGACCCTTTTCAATTATTCATACAGTAACATAACTCGCGAGTCTTGACTACAGAGCGGCTTGTGTACTCCCATAATTAATTATCAAAGTGCACTACCGCCGCACTGCACATCGATCAAACACTAAGTAGCGTACGTGATAACTACCTAATATTCAATACAACATGGATAATCTATCATACGTTGTCCTATGAGCCACAACCAGTTAGGATGGAAGCATGCAAAACCCTACAAAAGCAAGGCCTGCGCAGAAGCTGCCGGGCACATCAACGGACTTTAATGCTAAGGATACCACTAGGTAAGAAGGACGATTCAATCCCTTATCTAATGTGTGCACACACTTCCACTTAGAAACGACACAGTCCTCGCTATTCGAGAGAGTATGCTTTTCCTAACCGAAACGATTAATACCTAATGACAAGGTCCCCGGATGGGATGGTCATTTTCCGTTACCTCGTATGGACCGCAGGTCGCCACATTTATGCCCATTCAAGGGATGTAAACGCCGCTTGCCTAAAGACTATGAGAGTCATTAGGACGCCTCAGTCAGCACTGAGAGTGAAAGAGTCCCCATACGCGGCTACCCTTCCAACGATGGCACAATAGATTCGCAACATGACAGACACCCGAGTATTATTCATATAACGTTATAATCGTGGGGTATAATCTCATGTCGGCCAGGCCTTTGAACTCAAATCCTAAGTTGTCGAAGGAATATCGAGTATGAGGAATAACTCGCTCATTATCGGATTCAACCCAAACAACCGTAGAGAGTCTAAGGGTTTCCAAGTTAGAGTGGATAGTCAAAGTGCAGTCAATCATAAGTCAATTCACAAGGGTGGCGCGATAATTATTCTAAACATGTGACGAGAGTTTTCACTCTAAGTATTTAACTCGTAATTCATTATTTCTTTTATCATTCATAACTCAGGTGACAATTCATAATAAATAACATCGTCGAACTTGTATAATAAAAATTTAGTTCTAGCAGTTCCTCAGATAAACGGAAACACATAGAAAACTAAAATAATTTATTTGAGTCCGTTTGTAAATTTTAAATATTTTTACTATTCATCATTTTACTATTCACGTATTTACTATTCACCGTATTTTACTATTCACCGTATTCTACTATTCATCGTATTTACTATTCATTGTATTTACTATTTATCGTATTTTTATACTTAGTATTTTATTCGTATTTTTATACTTAGTATTTCATTCGTATTTTTATACTTAGTATTTTATTCGTATTCTTATACTTAGTATTTTATTTAGATACGAAACTATGCTTATTTTTCTAAGTATGAAATTCTAGTTTTAAAGTCGTTAAGTTTGTTTTGTATTTGGTGATTTTGAAATATATTTTAATCAAAGTTGTTAAGTTCATTTTATAACTAGTGATTTGAAATATATTTTAAATCAAGTTGTTAAGTTCATTTTATATTTAATATTTTTGGGTAATATTTCAAAAGTAAAACTCGGTTATATTTAGTCGTATACTTAACTAAAATTTAAACGGTTTCAAACTTTAGTGAGGTCTTCGTAGTTCATTTTAAATAGTCCGTATAACCACATCCAATTTAAGCAAAGGTAGTAACACGCGACATTGTTCATTTTAATACATGTAACGTTCATTTTTATCGGTTTAGTTGATTCTTTTTATTAACGATTCATTGTACACTAAAACATAAAACTAATTACTATTCAATTTTAGTGATTAAGTGATAAATTCATTTTGACCAAAATTGACCAAATTTTAATAGGAATGCCGTGGCCCTTTATACACTACTCTAATTATTTCTTTTTTTGTTTTTATTAATAAATCATTATTCTAACTAATTTAAATTACTTAAGTGATAAAAATAAAAAGTGACAAAATCATTTTTGGTTCAAAAATTGACCCTACACCGTGGCCCCTTTTTACTTAGCAATTTATTTTCGCTTTTCTAATTTTATCTGCTTAACTTAAAGTTTTTATATACTAATTATTTAAATTATACTAAAGCGGTTTAAACTAAGTTGAAATTTCACTAAATATTTTATTATGATTATGAATAGTGTTTTTACTTACTTTAAATTTCTAACTTTTATAATTTAAAGATTTAGCTTATTTAACTTATATATTTAGTCATGTGTATATTCACTAATGGATTAAAACAACTTTTAACTTTAACTTCATAAAATTTATGAATCAAAATTAGTCATCTACATGAAGATCACATGAATATGTGAAGAACACTAATGCTTTCAATATGAACATTATTTAGTCAAATTTTCATATGTTTATATAATTTTCTCACATTTTTCATACAAGTCTAATTTAACTAGACTAATCATAATATGTTATTTAGAAAAATTAAAACTAAAAATTGGTCCAAAAATAAAGGAAAAACCGTGTGATGTATAAGTATGTTCTAAATTTTATTCTTTGATTTTTATACTTATAATTCAATAACTAATTTATTCTATATCATTTATATGTTTAATCATGAGTGACAAACAACTATAAACATTAACAAACAAAAATAAAATCATTATAACATAAGAATAACAACAATACTTCAATAACAACATAAATCACTTTAAAGCTTTTAAATTCATAACTAATTCATTTTAAGTCCTAAACAAAAACTAATTATATATTCATGTACATATTAGCCTTAGTATTTTAAGCATGCAATTTACAAAAATTAAAACGAAAAATTAAGTGAAAAATAAGGGGTTGGTCAGTGTGGTTTTTTAATAGCTACACAAGTTTTATTTTTTTGATTTTTGCCTTGTAATTAGTCATGCAATTTCTAAGGTGATATACTAATTCATACACTCACTTAAACATAACAAATAATCAAACAAGTGTAAGTGCTTAGCAAATATAGTGTGCGGGAGCACCTTAATTATGTTGGTTAGAGAAATGCTTAGCAATTGGCGGGATCGACAATATGATCAAACTGCTCAAGTCCACTTCACCACCTTGCTCCTCGCCTTTGGTTAAGATTAGTACATAAAAATGAAAATAAGAAAGTTAGTAATTTATTCTACTAAGCTAGCTAAACTATACTACCAAACTTAAGTGTAGTATTGTTTTTAGTTTAGGTGATGTTTATATTTTAAGTGATTTTAATTTATGTTCATGTTCATTTATAAGTTAAATGATGTAGTGTTTTATAAATATAAGTGGTGAATTAACACTAGTGTTCTAGTGAATTTAAAACAAGAAATTAAAAGTTTAAGAAGAAAATAAGGAGGAAGAAGATGAAGATCTTCATGGGTGACCAAGGAAGAAGATGAAGATGCTTACAAGTTCTTGAGTATGTGTTTTATTAGAGAGCAAAGAGTAAGAAGTTTTTGAGTTGTGTTTGTGTATTTGTTTGTGTTTGTGCGTGTGATATGTATATAATGTAGTAGTAGTTTGTATTTTGTTTTAGTTGTAAGTTTATGTATGAATGCAAAGTATTAAACTAGTTACTAAGTAATGATGAATTAGTAGGGTGTAAGAAGGATTGGATGGTTGAGTAAAGCAAGGAAGAATGGAAGAAGATAGTGTTGGACTAGGTCCAAAATTTGACTAACATACACATCCAAGACCCGAAGTCTTGTTTTTGAGATTTTCGATTTGCTTGGCATGTGAAAAGTCTCGAAATAAAATATATAGTCTTAAAATAATGTTTAGAAGTAAGATTGAAAATAAAAATGAAAATAAAACTCAAAACGAAATCAAAAGAAAAATCGGGTAAAAGTTCCTCGCAACTTTGAAATAAAAATCTTACTTGATCGAAATATATATATTTTTTGTTGAATGTTATGGAAATAAATCATAATGCTCAAACGTCAAAAAGTTTATCAGATTTGAATAAGTGTGGCTCAATATTTCGAGTTTTAGCGAAAGTGTTAGTTAAATAAAAATGAATAGTAATCTTATATTATTATAATATGTTTTGTTAGTATAATCTAAATTGATTAAGCCTTAATCATTCTTTGTTAGATTAGGATTAGGAGTAAGTGAAATTGAAAAAGATTAGGTGATTTAAATCACTCTAAAGTGCTCGGCATTTTTGGGTCAACATTGACCTCGATTTGCGTGCCAAAATTTGTCGTTGAGAAATTTGTCGTATAGTCTTCATTTGATTTATCGAATTCAATATGTAAAAATAAAGTTCAAATTCGAAGTATAACAAAATGGTTTTAGTCCAGGTGCGAGAAAACTTGTAGTGTATTGATTTAGGAAAATAGTTGAGCGAGATGGTCTAATTATTGATTTCCTAATTATGTTTGGCTTAAATTAGTATGGAGTGTTATAAGTTTAGCGAAAAAAATTCAGTCGCATTTTTATCATAAGGAAAAAGGATGAATTTAATTTAAGGAATTAAATTCTTTTATAATATTGTGTTACAAAAACACGGGGTGTTACATCATTGCTACTATTGTACTATACTACTAATTAATATTAAGGTCATACTGCCCTTACATTTTAAGGATGTTCTGTAATTTAAAAAACTCTGAAACATTATTATTGTACGTACAAAAAAATAATGGCATCAATTGAGGAGATTCATAAGGCACAAAGGGCCGATGGTCCAGCTACTATTTTGGCTATTGGTATCGCTACTCCGCCTAATGTTATGTATTAGTCGGATTATCCGGATTATTATTTTCGGGTTACTAAAAGCGAGCACATGACTGATTTGAAGGAGAAATTTCGACGCATGTGTATGTAACCATTTTTATATTTATCTAAATTTTATTGATTTAATTGTACTCCGTAATATTTACTACTCCGTATGTTTTCATTTGTACATTTCATAAGCTTGCATGCATGGCCTATATTATACGGAGTATGTTAGAAATAAACTCAAACAAAAATTTTAGATTTTGATTTAGTTAATTATACTCAGTACACTTTATCTTACTTGTATGTTTGAAAGATGAAATGGACATCAATACATGATATTTAAAGTAGTCTTTGGCATAAGAAGTACTTCATTATTTGAAATATTAAATTGAAGTACTCATCAGTTTAGTTGTTTAATTTGTGTAACTAATTGTTTTAAGGATTATTATTAATTTTGACAGGCGATAAGTCGATGATCAAAAAGCGATACATGTATCTAACCGAGGAAATTCTCAAGGAGAACCCTAACATGTGTGAGTACATGGGTTCATCTCTTGACACTCGACAGGACATGGTCGTGTCGGAGGTTCCTAAGCTAGGCAAAGAGGCCGCTGTGAAGGCCATTAAGGAGTGGGGCCAACCTAAGTCCAAAATCACTCACGTCATCTTTTGCACGACCTCCGGTGTCGACATGCCAGGAGCCGACTACCAGCTCACCAAGCTCCTCGGGTTACGTCCCTCTGTCCGCCGCTTCATGCTCTACCAACAGGGTTGCTATGCTGGTGGAACTGTCTTAAGGCTCGCTAAGGATTTAGCTGAGAAAAACAAGGGCGCGCGCGTCCTTGTCGTCTGTTCTGAAATCACTGCTATCTGTTTTAGGGGTCCCACTGACACCGCTTTGGACTCCATGGTGGGCCAGGCCTTGTTTGGGGACGGTGCTGGGACCGTCATCGTTGGGTCTGACCGTGACTTATCAATTGAGAAGCCGATTTTTCAGTTGGCGTGGGCCGGTCAAACCATATGCCCAGACTCTGAGGGGGTTATTGACGGGCATTTACGCGAGGTGGGTCTTACTTTTCACCTGCTAAAGGACGTGCCTGCGATAATTTCAAAGAATATTACTAATGCCCTAGAGGTGGCCTTCAATCCTCTGGGTGTAAGTGACTGGAACTCTCTGTTTTGGATCGCACACCCTGGTGGGCCCGCGATCCTAGACCAAGTTGAGGAAAAATTGGGCCTAAAGGAAGAGAAGCTCGCAGCCACCAGAAACGTGTTGAGTGACTTTGGGAACATGTCGAGTGTGTGTGTGCTGTTTATTCTTGATGAAATGAGGAAGAAGTCACTTAGAGACGGTGCGACCACGACCGGTGAAGGGCTTGATTGGGGTGTTCTGTTCGGGTTTGGGCCGGGTTTAACGGTTGAGACGGTTGTGCTCCATAGTGTGCCATTGAATTGTTGAAGATATCATTTTGGTTAGTAGTGTTGTTGTGGTTATGGTTTGGAATAACTATTGTAACTATACCATGCCGGCTAATAATACATTGACGTTATTGTTTTTGCTTCAAAATTTAGACATTGATTTTGGAGCTCATGGGCCTTGTTCTTTATTGTCTCTCTGTTTTTAGTTGCTTCGTTGAACTTTATCTAAGTGCAATTCAAATCTTTTCAATTTTAATTTTTAGGAGAAAGAATATTTTTAGTAAGGGATATTCTACCTCATATCTTTTCGAATTCTACGTGGTACCCTTAGTTTTTAGAAAATATCAATAGTACCCCTGAGCTAAACAAAATGTTTATAAAATATCCAAACTACTAAAAAAAAAGTTTTCAAAGGGGTCAAATTTGTGTAGAACATATGTTTATAATTGTTTAAAAGGCACTTGCGTTGATGATATGTCAAATTATTACTATAAAATGAATAAAAAATACAAAAACTAAATATTCAGTAAAGGAGAACTAGACCTTTTTGGGTATATTAAGATATTTTCCCTAAATTCAAGGGTACCAGCAACATTTTTGAAAAATGAGGGGTACCATGTAGAATTCGAATAAACACGGGGGTACCACGTAAAATATCCCTTTTATTAATAATCAACCGATAATAAAATTATAAAGATCCAAACGATATATCTCTTGTAAAAAATAATACCGCTTTTGTGCCCCCGTCTCTATTACGTCGCTGCTTTATGATACAACCTTCTATGAGGGGTTTTGTGGATCTGATATGATCTTGTAGAGATAGAATTTTATCGAATTTCGTAGATTCTAGTCGGAAACTCGATAACTTTCGTAACATTACATTAATCTTTCTCATTGCTATAACATAGATGAAAAAGCTCTATTAAATAAAGAACAAACATACGTACTAATTTGTGGGGACGAAACTCTTTTTATGAGAGAACGGATTTATTTATAAATATACAAACAATATTGATAATATTATAGAGAATTTGTATGAAATTAGGGGCTTATCAATGTTATCATCATCAAAGGTAATGATAATCGCCTATGTTTCTGAGTTGGAAATTTTTTTTCAAAGAGAAAAGAGGGAGATGGGCTTATTTAGGATAATCGAAGTATTTTATTTGCAATTCAAATAATCATTATATTTTCAGTAATTCTCCTGTAAGGATGAACTTACACTAAGTTAATGTGAGACCAAGGTACAAATTGCAGTTAAAGGGGTACAAAAACATGAAACAAATCTGCTAAAGTCACTAACAAAGGTACTAAAATTTTTTAGTAACAATTAATCATAATTATCACTTAAATAGTACAAAAGCTATATAATCGGGTACAAATGAGGCGGACTTACAATAATTTATTGTAAGTCCTGACTTACACAAGAATTAATGTTATACTTTAATTGGGATGTACTTTTTGCCGTTGACGTTTTACTTTGCGCAATCGACATTTAGTTAACTAATTGCAATTAGCATTTATAACAATTCGATTAATTTTAGGTCTATAATATGATTTTAATAGCTTTTAAAATAATAATAAAAAAAAATTTGACAAATTTAAAAACCGACAAAAAAAAATATTACATCGATACAAAAATATTCATATAATTTTTTTAAACACGCATCAATTCAAAATTAATGTCTAAAAAATTTTTTAGACATTTATAAAAAATCGACAATTAAATAATTTTAAAATTTTTATTGTAAACAAAAAAAAAAAAAAAAAAAAAAAAAAAATCAAAAAGTCACACCTACTCCATGGCCTAGGTGGGCCCACCCCATGCCTTCACCCGGCCCAAGGCGTGGCCTCCTCACGCCAAGTCCCAGCTCACACTTTATTAAAAATTCTTACTATTCTCTCAAAATAAAATATGAAATACCTAAAATACCCTTCATTAAAAAGTACGGAGTACTTCGTGATACGTATTAAAACCTTCACTCCTCAACTCCCTTCCATTTTTTTTATTTCAGTTTTAAGTTTTCCTCCATTGTGAAACCACCAATTTCGATTTTTTTCATTCTCTTCATCATCTCTTGCTCTTTTAAATGTCAACAACTTTCATCTTATCTCTTTTATAATAACACATTGATAAATTTGAATTCTCGATGAATAACATGACGATTATAATCTTCATGGAGATAAATCAATCTCTCAAGGCATTACGAATTTACGATTAGTCTTCAACCTTGTATCCTAATCGAACAATACAAGGAGCATAAAATATTTGGTTCATTTAAGATTAATTCGAAATTTAGAGCATAAAATGAAGAAAATTGAAAATTAAGGATTTCAATGATTAAAATGAAGTCAGTCACATGTATGTAGCTATTAAATTGGGGTAAATAAATTGGATATAACCCTCTCTTATAATATTTTTTTTTGAAATAACCCCCTTTTATGTTTTTTTTCTACTTATCCCCTTTTAAGACGATTTTGTTTTTAAATCACCCCTCTTATCGGAAAAGTCACCTTAAAATGAGATATTCCGGCCAAATTCAAATTTTGAATGTTTTTTTTTTTTTTTCTTTCTTTAATCCCTATTTTACCCTTTCCTATTTCTCTTTAATGCTTATTTCAACTTTAAAAGTTGAATAAAAAATTTGATAGATTGATTTTGAGTGCAAGGGTTTGTAACCATAAAATTATAAGGGTTACAGATTTGGATTTAAAGTAGTTCAGGAATCCATTAGCAATGGCTGGAGGTTATTTCACGTTCTTTTATTGCTTCCGCTTTATATTATTGTATATTTATTGTGTAATTAAAATATACATATTTGACTTTAATTAACGTAGTTGCTCAATTGCACGCGGGTATTACTCAGACGCCCACTTTTTTCATTAAATTTCCAAGTCTTACCCCTATACAATTTTCACTTTTCAAAAATTTCTCTCTTTGAAATTAATCAATTAATTGTTGAATTCATCAAATCATTCACTATGGATTGCGATTTTGCTTAAAAGATGTAAATTCAATCAATTAGGTACTACTTATTAATGATATAGGCTTTAATTGATTGGCTTGCGATTGATTGACTTAAAAAATTCTAAATTGAATTATTTCTTAGGGTTTGTGATCGATTTGCTTCAAAAATCCTTTGGAACAATATACTCACCAAAGTGTATATATGAAGGATTGAGTGCAAAATTTGGAATTTGAGGATAATAAAATTGGGATCACCCACATGAGTTCGTAGCCTTCAACTCTTTACCCCCAAAATCGCCAAACATTGCAATCAACAAGATTAATGTATCCCTAACCTTCGATCATTACTTTTGATTCTCCCTACAATGTGTTTTGGATTTTTAATTTCTCATTGTTTTCTACTCCGTATGTCTTTGGTAAATAAAAAGGGTAAAACTGTCAATAACGCGGGAGTTTGAGTAAAATACGCGGGTGAAAGAGCAACACCCTTAATTAAAATAAAACTTACACTTGGTATCAAAGCGAGTAATCGCCTCTGTCTCGTTCATAGTATGATCTTTGATCTGTTTTGAAATCGTCTGTTTTATACCCGTTTTCTGTTTGCGGTTTGGTTATTTCGTATATTGTGATATGCATCAGTGTAGTGCTTTTGAGATTCATGTTGAGTCACTTATGCATCTCTCTGACACTTGCATGCCTCTATCATGCCTAACTTGATTATTTTTTAATTTGTTAAGTGCATATAACATGGTGATTTAATTGTTTTATATTACAGCCTAATTTAGTTTCAATCCTTGCCTCGTGATTTTATTGATGCATTTAGTGAGAACTAGTTCTGTGTCCCGTGAGATTCACGGATTCGTTATAATATTTTGCATATTTAATTTGTATATCAATTTAAATGTTAGTAGTCTTAGTAAATGAAGTATAGATTATAGGTTTATAACATTGATTTATTGTCATACATATATGAAAATGATCTAATTGGAAAATATGGGGCAATTTTGTTCATAGTAAAAATATTGGCAAAACAACATGGTATTGTTGATTGTTTTCATATTTCAAAACACATACGATTTTTTCGGCAAGATAAACATATAATTTTAGTACCAATATTAAATTAATGTTGTATATTCTTAATAACTTAATTATTTTGTTTTCAAATGTTATATATGTTTTATGTATTCAGCAATACTTTTATGTTTCATTACCTTGCCATTTTCAACTTGATGAAAAGATTATTAAAGACATCACAATTAAAATGTATAAAATACATTTGAACTTGTACTTAACATTCAATATACTTTTCGTCTTAAATCTCCAATGTTAATATATGTGTGTCGTTCGTCGTACATGATGTAAAAACATATGTAACTCTATTTTTTACATTTAGATTGTGTTTAACACTTGATAATACTATCAATATGTATTTTTTTCAATCTTTATCTTTTGTTCAATTTGTTGAATATTTAATATTTGAGCAAACTTATATTGTTTTAGTTATTTTTGATCGATTAAATGTAGAAATATGTAACGTGATGATGAATGTACTTATATTGATGTAATTACACAATGTCACTTTTGTTTTCTTGAATTAATAAAATGTGTTTATGACTGCAACTACATTGACTGGTTAAAGTTATTATATCATTATTTATTCTGTATCTTTAAATAAATTATATATTTAAAAACAAAAATAAACCGTAACTTAAAATTAGTTTTTAGTAATTACTGAGTATAAAACTATGTTTAATTTATTAAAATAAAAATGCGATTTAGTTTAAGTATTGATGATAAAAGTTACTCCATAATAAAATGTCATCAATCATTAAATTAAACTATTAAATCAAAAGTTATAATGTGAAATGAAAAGATGTATGAAAAAGTGTCATTATGAATCACATTTAATTATATTTTTTATTTTTATTTTTATTTTTATTTAAAGTTAGTATTTATTATTGTGACATGTGGCTCAATAAAGAGGGATTTTTTAGCAAATGGTGAAATGTGGTTGCTTGATAGTTTAATGAAGTTGTTCAAGTTGCTTTTTAATTATATATATAGATTATACTCCATAGTTTTCTAATGTGATATTTAACTGATTATACATGTTATTATTTGGAGTCTCATATATGATTGATTCATTATATGTAATTTTGTATACTCATTTAATTTTTATTATTCTTCATATATGATAATATGTAGTAGTATGCAAGTCCCTTTGTAGGTTAGATTTTATTCCATGATATTGATTAATTGTTGGTATGCTCCGTTTTGTATAAAATTCACATGATAGTTTTGGCTAATGTGGCATGTGGTTATTATATTGTTGCACTAATTTTTGTGCTTCTTATGATCTTATATTGGAGTATATGTATAATTCTATGTACATTTTGACTCGAGTACATAGACTAAACTAATTAAATATATGTCGAGTTAGTGATTCCAAATTTTTATTAAATGGGGAGTAGTCACAGCATAAATGTTGATTTAAGTTTTATTTTGGGATCACATTTGGATAATAGACATATATTATGATTAAATATTCTATATACATAAATGTTAAGTGTATGGTGTAAAGTAATTAAATGTCTAAGTTAAATTTTATTAATAACAGAATAGTCACAGCATCTCTAGTTAATTTAATTTTATTTTGAAATTATATATGAATATGAATATAAGACATTAATTGTAATTGATTGTACATGATATGATGAGACTTGCCCACATGAATCTTATTATATTTGTATGATTAATTAGGATAAAATATAAAATCATGGTTCTTAATTTACCCACGGGAGTTAAGAATACAGAATTGATTTGATAGTTTGGTCATTCAGTAATCAAATTTAATTTGAGTAGGACTTTAGCCCACAGACAAATTTTATGTCACTAAATTCGATTTGCATGGTTTACATTGGTAAAATATAATTATATTTAAGTCTCAAATTTTGATGATAAGCATGTTGTCTATTTTATTTGCAACAATTATGCCTGGAAAAATTCCTAATATGGCGTGTGACATTCCTGATTTGAGAGGTGATAACTACAAGGTCTAGACGGAGAGGGTGTTACTGCAATTGGGCTAGATGAACATTGATTATGCTATAAGAAAGGATGAACTCGCTAAAATTACTGAAATTAGCACTGCTGATGAAGTTGAGCTTTATGATCATTGGGAGAGATCTAACCGTCTCTCCATTATCATAAAGACCAGAATTAGTGATAGTATCAGGGTTCCCCTGAAAAGCATACTAAAGTCTAGAGTCTCCTTAAAGCCCTTGTTGAGCAGTTTGTCACTTCTGAGAAAGCTTTTACCAACACCTTAATAATGCAGTTTTCATCTATGAGGCACATTGAGACTAAGGGAGTGCGTGATTATATCATGCTGAATATCTCAAGTACTTTATTGATATAGGTCTCTTGAGACAAGCCCAAAATGCATCACAGATGAAACTGCATTATCAAGGTGCTAGCAAGAGCTTTATCAGAAGTGGCAAACTGCTCATCAAGGGCTTTAAGAAAGTTCTTGACTTTAGTATGTTGTTCAAGGGAACCCCTGATGCTATCACTAATCCTGGTCTTTCTGAACATAATGGATAAACGGTTAGATCTCTCCCAATGACCATAAAGCTCAACTTCATCAAGAGTGCTAGTTTCAGTAATTTTAGCAGGTTCATCCTTCCTTATAGCATAGTCAATGTCCATCCAGCCCAATTGCAGTAACACCCTTTCCTTCCAGACCTTCTAGTTATCACCTCTTAAATCAGAAATGTCACACGCCATATTAGGAATGTTTCCAGGCATAATTGTTGCAAATAAAATAGACAACATGCTTATTATCAAAATTTGAGACTTAAACATAATCATGTTTTACCAATGTAAACCATGCAAATCGAATTTAGTGACATAAAATTTGTCTGTGGGCTAAAGTCCTACTCAAATTAAATTGGATTTTTTTTTTGATGACAAAACTATCAAATCAATTTCGTATTCTTAACTCTTGTAGGTAAATTAAGAACCATGATTTAATATTTTATCCTAATTAATCATACAAATATAAAAAGATTCATGTGGGTAAGTCTCATCATATCATGTATAATCAATTACAATTAATTTCTTATATCCATATGTAATTTCAAAATAATATTAAATTAACTAGAGATGTTGTGGCTATTCTCTTATTAATAAAATTTTAGTTACTTAGACATGTAATTACTGAACTCCATATACTTAACATTATACATATAGAATATTTAATGATAATAATATATGTCTACTATCCAAATGTGATCTCAAAATAAAATTTTAATCAACTGAAAGTGCTGTGGCTACTCCCCAATTAATAAAAATTTTGAACCACTAGCTCGACATATGATTAATTACTTTAGTTTATGTACTCGAGTCAAAATGTACATAGATTATATTTATAAACATATATACTCCAATATCAGATCAAAAGAAGCACAATTAATCAATATCATGGAATTTTATACAAAAGGAGCATACCAACAATTAATCAATATCATGGAATAAAATCCAACCCACAAAGGGACTTTGCATAATACTACATATTATCATATATCAAGAATAATAATAATTAAATGAGTATACAAAATTACATATAATGAATCAATCATATATGAGACTCCAAATAATAACATGTATAATTAATTAAATATCACGTTATAAAACTAAGGAGTATAATTCTCACTGTACACATCAATAAAATCACGAGGCAAGGATTGAAACCAAATTAGGTTGTAATACAAAATAATTAAATGCCTTGATCACCAAGTTACACTTAACAAATTAAAAAATAATCAAGTTAGGCATGATATGGGCATCCAAGTGTTAGGGAGATGCATAAGTGACTCGACATGAATCTCAAAAGCACTACACTGATGCAAATCACAATGTCCAAAGTAATCAAAACCGCACAGAGAAGATGCGTATAAAACAGACGAATCATAGCAGATCAAAGATCAGAATATGAGCAAGACAAAAACGATTACTCGCTCTAATACCAACTGTAAGTTTTATTTTAATTAAAGTCAAATATGTATATTCTAATTACACAATAAATATACAACAATAATAAAGCGGAAGTAATAAAAGATCGAGAAATAACCTCCAGCCATTGTTAATGGATTCCTGAACTGCTTTAAACCCAAATCTGTAACCCTTATAATTACTCACAATATAGATGGTATATAATATTTTTAATGGAGAGTAGGTTCAGTGACCAAAACCAATAAATCATCCTCATATATATGATAGAATATGAGAGTCAACCTTTGGTCAAAGTCGGTTACAAGTTTGTTAGGAGTTTGTTACAAGTTTGTTAGGAGTTTGTTACAACTCCTCTATATATATGTATATACACACACAACAATTGTATTCATTCATTCACAATTATTCAATACAAATCACACGTTTATTTACTCTGCCGTGTTTTGTTTTCTCTCTTTCAATTACTTTGTTTTGTTCATTCTTCACCATTAATGGCTTCCACAAGCTTTTGCTGCTTCAATGGAGGATTCTTACATGGTATCAGAGCAGGCAACTGCTTCTGATTACCTCCTCCATTGATTTTGTTCGTTTCTTTCGCAATTTAATTACGAAATACCTCAGAAATCAAAAATCCCTCTTTCAATTTTCGCAAACCCTAGAAATCAAAAATGGCGTCTGAAACTCCAGCAGTCAACGAATCTTTGACTATCACTTCTTCTGATCTTGTGGTGACTAAATTAGTCATTACACCTTTTGATGGCGGCAATTACAGCGCGTGGCACCGTGGCATGACGATTGCGCTTTCCACGAAGAACAAATTAGGGTTTGTTGATGGAACAATCACAAAACCTTCGTCTGATTCTTCTGATTTGAGACCTTGGCAACGATGCAACGATCTCGTATTCTCGTGGATTTTGAACTCTGTAGGTGAAGAGATTGCTAATTCAATTCTCTATTCTCAAACTGCGAAAGAAGCGTGGGATGATTTGAAGGAACGATTTGGTAAGACGAATGGTGCACAATTGTTTGCCTTGCTACAAAAATTGAGTGGAATTTCTCAAGGAAATGATTGTATAAGCACTTATTTCACAAAAATCAAGCAAATCTGGGATGAACTTGATGCTGCGCATGAAAACCCTAATTGCACATGTTCTGCTGCTGCAACAAACAAAGAATTGAAGAAGAATGAGCGACTTATGCAATTATTGATGGGCTTGAATGAGTCCTACAATGGTGTGCGAGGAACAATCTTGATGCAGAAACCTTTACCTTCAATTTCTACTGTTTACAATGATCTTTTGCAGGAGGAAGAACAACGAACTCATCGAAAATCTGCAGATTTTCAGACCAATTCTGCGTCCTTTTATGCCACTCAAGGAAGATTCAATCAAAATTCCTCAAAACCTTCTTATAATCAGAAGTATCAGCAAAGCTTTCCATCGAATCGCCAGAATACTCAGTCAAATTCTTACAATTCCTCAGCAAATTTCAAGAATAATTCCAACTTTCAGAGCTATGGTCAATTCAAAGGTGGAAATATCTCTTGCAATTACTGCAAGTTACCAGGCCATACCATTGATAGGTGCAGGAAACTTCAATATAACAACAGTAGACGAAAGTTTGCTCAGGCTGCACAGGCTTCTGATGATGGGCATTTGATGGAGGCTTTCAATGGTGTTGATGATGGTTTTTCTGCTGGTGGAGATGAAGAAGTTATGTTCAAGAAATTCATGCAGTTTATGAGGGAAAATCAATCTTCTTCTTCTTCACAGCATTAATCTTCTGATTTTGCAGGCACTTCAAGTGCTAATTTTGCTGGTAATTCCTCACAAACTTCCTCTTTCAATATTAATAATGGTGTTTGGATTGTGGATAGTGGAGCGAGTGATCATATGTGCTCAAACTTGAACTTATTTGCTGATATAAATGCTGTGCATAGACCTTACACCATCACCCTACCAAATGGCCACATTGTTAGCATAAACACCATAGGATCTGTGCAGTTGACACCTGAAATCACCATCACTGATGTCTTGTTTGTTCCATCCTTCAAATTCAACCTTTTGTCTGTCTCAAAACTTGTCAAACAACTCCAAACCTCTGTCATTTTTACACCTGAAAGTTGTACTTTGCAGGACTCTCCCCTGCAGAAGCCCATGAGCCTTGGTAAACAACACAAAGACTTGTACATACTACATCAGCCTGCTCTCAAAACTAGTTTCAGTAATTCTGTTGTACTTAGTTCTTCAGCTCAGATTTGGCATACTAGATTAGGCCATCTTCCTTTGTACAAACTCAAGAAACTACCTTTTTGTAATACTTCAAATATCAATGAACAACAATTTCTTTCATGCTCTATTTGTGCCAAAGCTAGACAGCATAGACTGCCTTTCCCACTCAGTGAAATACAAACCACAGACCCATTTCAACTGATTCATATTGATTTATGGGGACCCTACCCAATTCAGACCTACAATGGCTTCAAATACTTTTTGACAATAATGGATGATTTCACTAGAACAACTTGGACACACTTGCTCTCTTGTAAAAGCAATGCCTTCACGTACATTCAGTCTTTCCTCACTCTTGTGCAGACTCAGTTTCAAAAATCCATCAAAATAATAAGATCAGACAATGCACTTGAGTTGGGTTCTAGTCCTGTTATCAGTGAATTCTTTGCCTCTAAAGGCATCATCCACCAAACTTCTTGTGTTCACACTCCTCAACAAAATGGGGCAGTGGAAAGGAAGCACAAACATTTGCTTGAAACCACAAGAGCATTGATCTTTCAATCCCATCTTCCCAAGAAATATTGGGGTGAATGTGTTCTCACAGCCACATATATCATTAACAGACTACCCACCAAACTTTTATCTTTCAAATCTCCTTATGAGCTATTGTTCAATAAATCCCCTGATTTTTCACACATGAAAACCTTTGGTTGCTTGTCATATGCTACCTCTCCAAAACCTGGCAGAGATAAGCTTTCTCCAAGGGCTATTCCCTCAGTTTTTCTTGGTTATCCCTTTGGTAAGAAGGCTTATAAGCTTTTGAACCTTGATAACCATTCCATATTCTATTCTAGAGATGTTGTCTTTCATGAGTCAATATTTCCCTATGCTCACAAAACTACTTCTACTCATGCCCCTTTTGCTCCCTTCTGTCCTGAAGTTGGTCCTTCCTCTAGTCTTATCAATTCTGAGCTGTTGCCTACTGTACAACAAGAACCTCCTATTACTCAGACTGCACATCCACCACCACCACAACCCACTCCTTCTATTCAGCCTGTACAACCCTCTCAGCCTATCCAACCAACCTCAACTATACCTACCAGACACTGCTCTAGAACTATCAGAACCCCTAGCTACTTGAGTTCCTACCAATATAACCTGCCAAACACTCACTCTACTTCTTCAGCCCTTTGTTCTCATACCTTGACTTCCCTTTGTATCCCTCCTATTTCCCCACATAGCACAGTGTTTTGTCATCAGGTGTGTTCAACAGAGACACAATCTTCACAGCTTCCTATTCAAGATCCATGCTCCTATGAGGAAGCTGCTTCATTTCCTGAGTGGCAGACAGCCATCGCAGCTGAGTTTGCTGCTTTAGAGGGCAATCACACTTGGTCTCTTGTTCCTCTTCCTAAAGGGAAGAAGGCCATTAATTGTAAATGGGTTTTTAAGGTGAAGAAGAGGGCTGATGGCTCTATTGAACGATACAAGGCACGTTTGGTTGTAAAGGGGTACACACAAAAGGAAGGGGTGGACTATACAGAGACCTTTTCTCCTGTTGTTAAAATCACCACTGTGAGGTGTCTTGTGGCTGTGGCAGTAAAGAGGGGCTGGGGTATGCATCAACTTGATGTCAATAACGCTTTTCTTCATGGTGACCTTGATGAGGAGGTGTATATGAAGCCACCCCCTGGTCTTTCTGTTGCTGAACCACACCTTGTTTGTAAACTACAAAAATCACTGTATGGCCTTAAACAGGCCTCAAGGCAATGGTTCGCCAAGTTGAGTTCTTTTCTCAGAGACAGAGGCTATGTTCAATCTATCAATGACTATTCCCTCTTTCATAAATCACATGGCTGTCTATGTACATATCTTGCTGTGTATGTGGATGATATCATCCTCACTGGTGATGACATTGATGAAATACTCTCTCTGAAACATGCTCTCAATGATACCTTTAGAATCAAGGATCTTGGTGCCTTGCACTACTTCTTGGGGATTGAATTCACAAAGGTTTCTTCTGGTTTGGCCATGACTCAACACAAGTTCACCTCTGATCTTCTTCTTGAGCATGGTTGTGCTGACTGTCATGCTCCTATTTGTCCCCTGGATAGTTCCACCAAGCTCCATGCTACCTCTGGTACTCCTCTTTCTGATCCTACCATCTACAGGCAGCTTGTGGGAAAGCTGAATTTTTTGTGTCATACACGTCCTGACATATGCTTTGTTGTGCAACATCTAAGTCAGTTCCTATGTTCTCCTCATTCTGATCACCTGGATGCTGCTCTTCATGTTTTGAGATATCTCTCTAGAGATCCTAGTCAAGGGATCTTACTGAACAACAGCTCTGACTTTACTCTCCAAGGTTACTGTGATGCTGATTGGGCTTCATGTAGTGATACCAGGCGCTCTGTTAGTGGTTTTGTCATATTCATGGGAGGTTCTCTTGTTTCCTGGAAATCCAAGAAACAACCTACCATTTCTTTGTCCTCTGCTGAGTCAGAGTATAGATCTTTGAGAAAGATCACTGCTGAACTAGCTTGGTTATCCAGATTGTTGTCTGAGTTGTCTGTACATGACATCACTCCCATTCCGGTCAAGTGTGATAGTCAATCTGCTATATACATTGCTAAAAATCCGGTCTTTCATGAAAGGACCAAACACATTGACATTGATTGTCACTTTGTCCGGGAAATGCTTCTACGTGGATTGATTAGTCTGTCTCATATTCCTACAAACACTCAGCTTGCAGACCTCCTCACCAAACCTTTCTCTGGTCTTCAGCACCATGAGCTTCTGCACAAGTTGGGTGTGTCTTCTACACCCTCCAACTTGAGGGGGGGTGATAGAATATGAGAGTCAACCTTTGGTCAAAGTCGGTTACAAGTTTGTTAGGAGTTTGTTACAAGTTTGTTAGGAGTTTGTTACAACTCCTCTATATATATGTATATACACACACAACAATTGTATTCATTCATTCACAATTATTCAATACAAATCACACGTTTATTTACTTTGCTGTGTTTTGTTTTCTCTCTTTCAATTACTCTGTTTTGTTCATTCTTCACCATTAATGGCTTCCACAAGCTTTTGCTGCTTCAATGGAGGATTCTTACAATATATATGTATTAGTCTTGTCATCAAAGAGTAATAGGTGATTATGGAAATAGTGAGTTTGAACAAAATAAAAATAACATATTGAGTCAAAATAGGAGTCAATTTCTTTGATTAAAAAAAAAATTGATTCTTACCTAAAATATATCTGAATAAGATATTAAAGATATTATCATATCAGAATAATAATATATGAATAAAATTTTATGAAAAAGTCTAACTAGGAGTACAATTTATGAATTTCTTAGGAAGTTTATACTTTTTAAGACTTAATGATGAACAAGCCTAGAAAAATGAGTACTCATAATATTTAGTGTAATTTGAGTCAAAGTTTTTAGACTAATTAAGCTTAATTAAATCGAAAAGATTAGAATAAAATTGTTTAGAATTGTACTTTAACTATGTTCAAGGAAGCAACTAAATTTAGAAATTAAAGTACACGGCCCATGTATGTGATCCAAAATCAATGTCTAAATTGGTCCCAAATACGTACATAGTTAAATGGAGTATATTATTTGCCGTACCAAATTGGTTCCAAATAGTACTTGTAAACACATTACCACAAGATTAACAAAACAAACCATTACATTACATAATTACCATAACAATACTAACTCCAAACCATAAACCACAACAAACACTATTGACCAAAACCACATCTTCAACAATTCAATGGAACACTGTGGAGCACGACCGTTTCGACGGTCAAACCTGGCCCAAACCCGAATAGAACACCCCAATCGAGCCCTTCACCTGTTGTGGTCGCACCATCTCTAAGCGACTTCTTCCTCATTTCATCCAGAATGAACAGCACGCACGCACTCGACATGTTCCCAAAGTCGCTCAACACGTTCCTAGTGGCTGCCAGCTTATCTTCCTTTAGCCCCAATTTGGCCTCGACTTGGTCTAGGATTGCGGGCCCACCAGGGTGCGCGATCCAAAATAGATTGTTCCACTACTTACCCCGATAGATCAACGCATCCTCTAGGGCGTTAGTAATATTCTTGAAATAATCCGACGCCCTGAGCGGTGAAAAGTGAGCCCCACCTCACGCAAGTGCCCGCCAATAGCCCCTCGCAGTCGTGGAGTAGGGTTTGACGGCCCAGCCATTTGAAAAAGGGGTCTCTCAATCGACATGTCGGGGTCCGACCCAACAATCAAGGCTCCAAAGACCATCCCCAAAGAGGGCTTGGCCCACCATGGAGTCCAAAGCGACCTCGGTGGGGCCCCTAAAACAAATAGCGATGATTTGAGTAATGCACAACAAGGACACGCGCGCCTCTTGTTGTTCTCACCAAGTCCTTAGCAAGCCTTAGAACCGCTTCCCCGGCCAAGCAACCACATTGGTAGAGCATGAAGCGACGGACAGAGGGACGCAACCCGAGGAGCTTAGTGAGCTGGTAGTCGGCACCGGGCATGTCGACACCGGAGGTGGTGCACATGATAACGTGAGTGATTTTGGACTTAGGTTGGCCCCACTCCTTAATGGCCTTCACCGCGGCTTCTTTGCCTAGCCTAGGGACCTCCGAAACGACCATGTCTTGTCGTGTGTCGAGAGATGAACCCATGTACTCACACAAGTTCGGGTTCTCCTTGAGGATTTCCTCGGTTAGGTACATGTATCGCTTTTTGATCATCGACTTATCGCCTGTCAAAATATAACAGGATAAATTAGTTACACGAATTAATTTCTACGCTACTACAAATATGTGACGGAGTAAAATTATAAAAACACATCCAAAATTTCATCTTGAGGACGGTACATAAGCTTACAATGAATTAAATTATGTACTTAATATAATATTTTCAGTAATTATCCTGTAAGGTACAACTCACACAAAATTAATGTGAGACCAAAGTACAAATTGCAGTTAAAAGGGTACAAAATCTAGAAACAAATCTATTAAGATCACTTACAGCGGTACTAAAAAAAATTTAGTAACAATTAATCATAATTATCACTTAAAATAGTACAAAAGCTATATAAACGGGTACAAATGAGGTGGACTTATAATAACTTATTGTAAATTCTGACTTACACAAGAATTTGTATAATATTTTAAATGTACATTAAGAATAATAAATACAGGTATAAAATCCTTCATATATCAAAGATTATACTAAAGACGATCTATCTGATAGACCAGTTTTTTTTAAGAGGGGCCTTTTAAAATTGGGAGAACATAGAAAAGTCCGACAATAACAAAAATATCGGTCTTAATGTAATCACGGATATAAATATTGAAACATTATTATACGGAGTACTAGTTCTACATACGTGGAATGTTTCACACCTTACACTTTGTTGTGCTGAAATTAATCTCCCTTCTTTTACTTATGTTTAAAATAATGAGATAGTAAAATACTCTGTACTAACTTTCCAATTTTTTACCGCAAAAAAAAAAAAAAAAAACTTTCCAATTTTTCATTGCACATTACTCTTCTTTACTTTCTCCAAAAAAGAAAAAAATATTACCATATACGGAGTACTTTTCATTTAAAAACTTTCCTTTTATGACAAAAGTTTTCAGAGAAAGATAACCGTGTGTGATCATATTTTATTTATTATTACGTAAACAATTCAAATATTTCTGCCGTTCCGGTGAATTGTTTACGTTTGCTTTTAAGACACTATTCAAAATATGTGAGAATTTTCGAAATGTAATATAGTCATGAAATATATCACTTAAAATATAGTCATGTGATATACTCCGTATTGTTAAATTCGGCTCCATATTCATATTAACAATATCAATTTTTTATAAAATTTACAGCTATGTAACTCAAAATATTAATATATATAGCAAAACGTATGTTGGCAAACGTGTAAAAGGCTAACGTAAACAACTGATTGGGACGGAAAGTGTATATTTTAACTTTTTGGTAAAATTGTTTTCTGAAATATAAACAGCATGCATGCAAGGTTTTGATCATGGACTACATGAGACTATGAGAGTGATACTTGTTATCAACATAGGCCATGCAATAAGGTGATGATAATGCCAGTGCCCAAATCAACTGGGGCACGGGATGTAAAGCACAAAAAAAGTGGGCCCATCAATTCTACCACTTACATTTCCCTTGGATTGGTTGAAATTACCCGTGGATTTCTTACACCCCATGCAATAACGTGCATGCAAGCTTATGAAATATACAAATGAAAACTTAATAATTGTTCTACGTAATTCGTGTTGGACTGCTAATTAAGGCGTACAAATTAATACTCCCCTAGATCATTTATAATCGATACTATTCAATTAAAAAAAAAAGAGTAAATTGTAAAATGCATACGTTTTAATCTCCTCTATATCCTCCTAATTCAACACTATAATTTAATTTAAACGGTTATGTATGTGAGGAGATGGTACTGAAATTCTCACAGTTATATAATAATAATGTTACAGTTAAAACAATAAAATTTAGATGAAAATAATTAATTAAAAATGGTGATGACATACACATGCGTCGAAATTTCTCCTTCAATTCAGTCATATGTTCACTCTTAGTAACCCGAAAATAATAATCCGGATAATCCGCCTGGTAGATAGCATTAGGCGGAGTAGCAGTACCGATAGCCAAAATAGTAGCAGGACCATCAGCCCTTTGAGCCTGACGAATTTCCTCAATTGATGCCATTTTTTCTACTTCAAATATTATACTTCAAAGTTATAAACTTAGTTCTAAATACCCTTAATTAAAATATAAAATACAAGGGTAATATGACCTTAATTAAATTAAAATAGTATTTTTTTGTTGTTGTATATAAAGTGAATAGAATAGTAGTATGAAATACAAATGTGTTAAGGAGGAGAAGAAATATATAGTACAAAGTGGTAGGTAAAATGGACGGGTAGATGAAGAACCACGTGGAAATTGGAAGGTAGAGTGTTTTTAATACGGGTAGTTTTATTTGGTTACATGCATGGCCACGTGAGTAGGCTCTTTCATTAAGTGTAAAAATTTTTGCATGCAACAATCAAATGTACGTAATGTTGATGATTTCATGTGTTTGTGGTAACCATGGCCTTGTACCTACCAACCATAATAACAACAACAACAACCAACTTGTAGTTGTATTGCAATGTTCATTTAATTAAATTTATGATGAGACCGTCTTATATAAAAAAGGGTTAATAGTATTTCTTAGAATTTTATTTATTATCTATTAGCGATAAATAAGATGGTGATAAATTCTATTGACTTGTATGCTTCACGCTTAAAACAGATTCGTTTTAGAATTTGCTGCCAAGCATTATTGGACATGTTATTTGATTATATCGTTTCGTGTTATATTTTTTTTTTCGTGATATAAAGATAGTCATGCGTGTAAGATCTTGTTTAAATTGTCTTTGTGAGTATATTATGAATATCAATTTTAGAATAAAATTTAATTGTATATATAACTAAAGATAGTCATGTGAGATCTTGTTTAAATTGTTTTAACAATTACATGCATTCTAAATATCATATTTAGATATTTTTTTAATTATTTATTTATAACTAAAGATATGAACGTTAAAAAAATGAGTATATATCGATATAAATGTATATGAAAAAAAAGTAATATCAATCGAACAAAAGAAGGCAATACAGATCCAATAAAAGCATTAAAATTTTTGTATATTTCTTGATTAGATAACTTAATTATATTCAATATAAGTATGTGTTTATTTATCTTTATAAAACATTCAATTAGAAGATACATAAAATTCTTTATATGTTTTTTTTAAGTAAAGATCAATTTCATTAAAAATAAGCCATACAACATCTCCAAATGATACTCAGTATTATTAAATTGAACGGAATACAAATTTATAAAAATAAACAAAAAACTCCTTCAATATAGTGGTGTTTGTAGAGATCGACAGCCTTTGACTTTTGCGAAGAAATCTGAAGCACTTTGTTTTGAATTTGTTATTAGGCAGGTCTTTCAATAAAGTATATGGAATAATAAAACCACAAGTATAATGGTTTGTTAAGGGAGTTTAATTAGGTTGATTTTGAAGGGCAAGTAGAAATGTTTATGTTAGTTAGGGTTTTACTTTTCTTATTTGGAATATTTTGTAAGTGATTTAATGGGAGCGTAGAAGTTGATGTTGTACGTACACAGTGATGTTTTCATAGATAATGATGGATCAATGGATTACTCCGTATTAATTGGATTGTCGTTTGCATCTATAATTTATGATTTATGATTTATGAGTATTGTTTTGTTTTTTGGTTTAATTGTCAAGAATAATCCGAACTAGTCCTTTTATTCCACAAATAATCCGAACTCAAATTAATTCACGAATAATCTCAACTATTGAAGTAACATTCCAATAATGTACTTTAATTTGGCCAATTTTAACCCGCTTTAATCAATAAAAAAAGAAGTGAAAACGGTTTGAATTTTACTTAAAATAAGAGTGAGGCAAAGTTCGAGTCGATTTCACCATTTTTTTAACGTGTTAGAGTCGATTGAAATTGGCCAAAGTAAGTACATTATTGGAATGTTACTTCAATAGTTGGGATTATTCATGGATTAATTTGAGTTCGGATTATTTGTGGAATAAGATGATCAGTTCGGATTATTCTTGGCAATTAATCCTTGTTTTTTTGTGTTTTTTTTGGGTCATTTGATTCTATACTTCCTATTAAAATTTTCTCCATACACAATTTAAAAAAATGCACGCTATTAAATGGACCAAAAAAATTATATACGTAATTAGTGGAGGAGCTGATATTCTAATCTACTATCTGCACAATTAATTAATTAATTAATTAAGATTGAATATATTGACGTTCAGCAATAGCTTGGTGTATTCTATCGTTGAAAACAAAGTTAACAATTTTTAGATGATTCGTACGTATAAATTAAACCAACTGATACATGCATGTAGCTATAAATCGCTTTATTTTTGTTCCACGCATTATTTAAATATCGAAGTATACTTTATTTATTTAACATCATTTAGTGTTATGTTTCACCTTAAATCTACAAATTCAACAAGAAAAGAATACAAACGACAAATATGGAATGACTTAACAAAGTTTCATATTATTGAGCTCGACAAAAGAAAATAGTTACACCAGTAATATGCCATAGAACGGTAAAATTGAATTGGACAAAAGATATATACTTTTGAAGAGAAAAACTAGAAACTATAAAACAATATAACAATAAATCAAACTCGTGTTTTAAAACTCGCTATTTTCACATAATAAAGATATTATATAGCTCATTTTGACTCCACAAAATTTAATTTTTATAGTTATATCAATCATTTCTCTACACGACTATACATATTTGTTTCTCTCTTATAAAAATATAAAAGTGTAAACAAATCATTAAAACAGAGAAATAAAAGTGATAAAATAACGATTCAGTAAATCGAACTATTATACTTCGTATTAATTAGGACTCCACTTGGCATATTATGCATTTTGTACTCCCATGCATTAAAATAAAAATAAATAAAAAATAATATGAGTAATTAAATTTGATAGAAACGATAGAGACACTTGCCAAAATTGAAGTAAATGAATCACGTATTGCTAACTTTGAATTTTACATGAGACACTCGGCATGGTATTTAGATGATATGTCGTCTTGTTGAGAAGATATTTTTCTACATAGTTTGCGTCATCCTTCATGTGATGTTTGGAAAATAATACGGAGTAATATTGAAAAGTATTTACTTTCATAAGAAAGTTCATGTTTTACAAAAATCTAATTTGGAAAATAATAATATTGAAAAGTATTTACTTTCATAAGAAAGTTCATGTTTTGCAAAACTCTACGTACTTTGGAAAATAATAATATTGAAAAGTATTTACTTTCATAAGAAAGTAACTTAATAGCTTTAGTAAAAGCACATTTGACTATTTGAGCATGTAAATTTGTCAAGAAAATAATTGTACACTTTAAACGAAACTTTAGATTATTTATTTGATAAATTTAACCTAACTTTTGTTTGTATGATATCAATAATACAGTGGAATTAAAGTAAGGGTGATTTGATAATTCTCACCTTTTATAAACACAACTTTAATAATTCCCACCTTTTGTAAATTTTTTTAAAAACTCCCACCTTTTGTAAACATTTTCTTAAAATTTCTCACCAAAATGTTATTTTTGGTAAAAATGAAAGATTTTTTTTTTAATATATCCGTCTCGAATGTACTCTATTGTCCACCGAAATTCAAAAAGTGAAAAGAAAAAGTGAAATTTTAATGTTTTTGTTAGTCAAAATAAAGTTTTATTTTGGTAAAAATTGAATTTTTTTGGTGAAAATGGAATTTCGGTGGGAGTTTTTAAAGAAATGGTTAGAAAAGGTGGGAGATTTTAAAAAAAAGTTAGAAAAGGTGGGAGTTTTTAAAATGAAGATTAGAAAAGGTGGGAATTAACAATAAATCCTTAAAGGAATTCTGTAGGAAAAAGTTGTTATAGCATAAAAATAAAACGCGAAAATTAATAAACTAAGAAAAAATACGGAGTATAAGGTATCTTTGATATAGGATAAAATTTTGATATTTTAATAGATTGTATATTTAAAATTGATTTTTTTATGGGACTTGTGAGAATTGATCTCTAACGATATGAGAGAGTCCGACTTCTTAAAAACTCTACAACGAAATAATTATTTTTATTAAATGAAATATTAATTAAAAAAGTTAGGAGTAATAAGACAATGCTTTAGATAATGCAAATACGAAGTATTAATTATTTAAATTTTTCCATGTGAACACCATCATTTTTGAACTTCTAATCGAATTGAAATTATACCGAATATAACTATTAGGGATATTCTATATGGTACCCCTCAATTTTTTGACTTTCTACATGGTAACCCTACATTTTTTAAAACATACATGGTACCCCTAATTGTTGTCATTATCCATAAGTATACCCCTGAACTTTGTTTTCAAACAATTAAACTCAATTTTAGGCTTACGTGATGACTTAGATCAGAACTGCTTGTCATTTATTATCTCATGAAATAAACTCTATTAAGCTCAATATCCGTCAACAACCTAATATTTATTAATATATATGGGCTATAAAATTTTACGACAAATAAGTTATTATTTCCCTACAAAATTATCAAGTCTAAGATAAATATTGAGCCTAATAGAGTCCTTATGTCATGGGATGATAAAACCAAGCTTCCTTACACGCCCAAGGAATCATTTAACGCTTAAAAGTGAGTTTAATTGTCTAGAAACGAAGTTCAGGGGTATACTTACGGATAATGACAACAATTAGGGGTACCATGTATGTTTTGGAAAATATAGAGGTACCATGTAGAAAGTCAAAAAACTGAGGGGTACCATATAGAATATCCCTAACTATTAATTTGTTTAATTCTACCGAGTATACCTATTAATCTGTCTAATACCATGTTTGTATAAAAGGGGTACATACTTTTTAAATTGACATTCAAATAAATTTTGTTAGAGTTTGGTTATTGCTATATTCAATAATGTCATAATGGTGTGCAATATAATGTACTTTGTATAAATTTGACAAATATACATATAAATTTGTTTTATTTTTTTTTTATTTTTTTTTTTGACAAGAGTAAAACCACTAAAATTACACAGGTTTAGCTCTAGCTGCTAAGCCATGAGCTTTCATATTAAGAAAACGAGGTACATAACTAATGAAACAACAATGCAAATCTTGAACTATATCAAGAATGTCAGAGATTAAAAACACCGCCACATGACTCTTATCTTCAATTCCTGCAATCTGAAGCACAACCCTCAAACAGTCAGAAGCAATGTGTATATGAAGCCATCCTTTCCTACGAGCCCATAGAATCGCTTCTTTAATCCCTCTTATCTCTGCTTGCAAGGGTGACTCAGACCTAATTAAGAGGCGTCCTTCCAAAGGTCTTTCTCCCAATCTATCCGGACAACACCACCCCAAACCAGTTGTTCCATCCTTCTTCCAAGCTGCATCCACCTTAATTCTTACTAATTCACAATTATCATTACTTCCAATCAATTGAAAAGGGACATAATTTAAAATCTCCCTTCGATCAGATTCATCCTCCATCTTACAATTTGGTACCTTCCCATTTTGTAATCCTGTGACTGAAATTTCTAACAGATCCCGGTACATATTCATGATGCGATTATAACACAAGGTCTGTTCTCTAAACAGAATATCACATCTATTACACCAAATAACCCACAGCATGGCTAGAAACGCAGTTACACTCCACCTTGAGTCATTCTTATTGATCAAATATATCAACCAGTTAACAACCCATTCTTTAATGGAGCACTCCTTCCCCATACCACTAAAAATACTCAAATCACTGCCCAACCATAACCTAGACGTAACCGGGCAGTCCCTAAACAAGTGTTCCATTGTTTCAACCACTTCTGTATTATTACAAACCCCACAGTGCGTAGACACATCCAACTTACGAACTAAAAATTCTTTACCTACTGGAAGAGTATTTGTTAGCAATTTCCACACCATGATTTTCCATTTACTTGGCTCTGGTAGCTTCCATAATCTTTTCTTGAAAAACGGGAGTAAATGCTCTTTAACCCTTATTTTATCCTTTTCTGTCTCTTGATTACTTAAGAACAGATCAAAAGCCACACCATAACCACTTTTAATACTATAAATACCAGTATCCGTCAAACTCTAGTAGGGCAAATCTTCCACAGAACGATCAGGGATAGGAATAGCTATAATCTTATTCAACTAGTCCTCACTCACAACCAACCTTAGCTTTCCATAATTCCAAACTCCATTATCATTAAGCATCCTTACTTCAGCAGTCTCTTCAAAATCTTCATTCCCACTTTCCTGATCTCTATTGCTTAAAATTTCACCAGAAGCAAAATCACTATTCTTACGCTGAGGTATTTCTCCATTAACCCATTTTCCTGCCCAAAATTACACATACGAAGGATTTCCAATAATTTTCCATGCCAACCTAGTCTTAAGCAGAGAAAAACCCCATAGAATACCCTTCCAACCCCACGACGCCCCCTTATGAGGAAAATCAAGTCCATCAAAACTCGTATCCAAATTAATATTATACTTAGCTAGAAAAATCCGGCTGATTAGAGAGTCCCTTTGCATTAAGATTTTCCAAGCTTGTTTACCAATCAAAGCCTGATTTAGACAACCAATATTACGGATACCCAAACCACCTCGGCTTTTAGCTAGGCTTAAGAATAAATTACTACACCAATGGATAGTTCTCCTTGATCTAGGTCCTGTCCACCAGAACTGTGCCAAAATTCGATTAATTTTCTTTGACACACTTACCGGTATTTTAAATACCGATAGAACATAGCTGAAAATAGTAGATAAGACCGAATTAATCAAAGTGAGTCGTCCTGCTGGTGACAAAAAAATTCCATTCCATGACGATACCTTTGAGGAGATTTGTTCTATAAGATAAGCAAAAATTTCCTTCTTTGTTTTCCCAAAATCCGTCGGTAAGCCAAGATAAATACCCAAGGAATTAGCTGGGTTAATATTACATTCTACACCAATAAAAGACTTAAACTCCTCAGTTGCATTAGGACTGAATAACACAGCTGATTTATCCTTATTAATCATTTGTCCCGAGGCCTTGCAAAAATCCTCAATAGCTTTAAAAAGAACCAAACATTCCTTTCTATTACCATCCGAAAAGAAGATAGAATCATCAGCAAAGAAAAGATGCGTAATTGAAGGGGCATTACGGCAAATACTGATATCCAAAATTTCCTTCTCCACCTGTTTACGAACAAGGAGTTTTGAAAGCATTTCCATACACAGAACAAATAAATATGGCGATAGCGGATCTCCCTGTCTTAACCCCTAGAAGGTTTAAACTGCTGTAATGGAATACCATTCAAGAGAACTTCATAACTAATAAAAGTGACACAATTCATGACCAACTTAATAAAACTTGTTGGAAAACCCATAGTTAATAAAGTTGCTTCCAGGAAACTCCATCTCACCCTATCATATGCTTTACTCATATCCGCTTTGATTATGAATTTTGGCTTTTTCCTTCGTTTGGTATTGCGCACATTATGAATAATTTCATGAGTAATAAGTATATTATCACTAATATTTCGTCTTGGAATGAAAGCATTCTGGAATTCTCCAATAACTTCTCCAATAACACCTTTAAGCCTATTAGTAATGCATTTAGTAATAATTTTCATTAATACATTACAAAGACTAATAGGCCGAAAATGTTGAGCCATTTCCGGGCAGCTATTTTTCGGAATCAAGGAAATAAACGTTCGATTAACTTCCTTTGCAATATTACCCGTATTAAGAGCTCTTATGACCGCCTCAGAAATATCATTCTTAATAAAATGCCAACACTTTTGGTAAAAAATAGCTGGAATTCCATCCGGCCCTGGCGACTTTAGAGGACCTAACTGAAATACTGTCGTTCTAACTTCCTTATACGTATAAGGCTTAGTCAACAACAGCCTAGCATCCTCCTTTAACAGATTTGGCGCTATATTGAAAACTTCTGGGAAACTCTCCAAAAGCCCCTCCACCGTCATATTCTCCTCCGTTTCCTTAAAAATATCTTTAAAATAAGAGATAAAAATATTACCAATACCCTCCAAGTCGTACACCCAGTCTCCTACAGAATTCTTAATACATTCAATACGGTTTCGACCTTGCCTACCTTTAACACAATTAAAGAAAAACCGAGTACAAGTATCCCCTTCAGTAGACCACTTAATTTTAGCCCTCTGCTTCCAATAATATGCCGAAGCTTTCGAAAAATCCAATAACCCCTTGTGAATATTATCATAGTCCACAAAATCCCCATTTTCAAACCCATTTTCAAGTGCTGACGTAAGGTTATTATCAAAATCAGTCCATTTCTGACCCCATTCCTTCCTCTTGTTCAAGGACCAACTCTTCATACCTGATCTGGTAATCGATAGCTTACGTACACATCTAAAAATTACAGAACCATACACCGGAGTTAACCACTTATCCTTAATGAGACTCATACATTCATTATCCTCCAGATTCCATGCTTCCAATCTATACGGTCTCTTCCCTTTATTATGATTAACAGTAAAATTAATTTGTACCGGGGCATGATCCGAAATCTGAATTGGATAATGAAACACATTCACCTCCGGATAAAGCTGGAACCAATCATACGAAGCATATGCTTTGTCTAGCCTTTCAAAAAGACGATCCTCACCATCTCTCCTATTACACCATGTATACTTTGGTCCTTTAAAAGGCACATCTATAAGAGTCATACAACTTTTCCACCAATTGAACCATGCTGCACCCTCAATGAAATCAGACTTTCCACCTAATTTGTCATCTCTACAATCCACTTGATTAATATCTCCAAACAAAAGAAAAGGAGCAGCAAGTTGTTGTAAGTACAAACCAAGTTTTTCCCACATATCCTTTCTTTTAGACAAAGCAGGTTCTCCATAAACAAAACACAAGTACTAAAAACTACCATTGCATTCCTTATACTTCATAATAAGATAATGCTTACAAGTGAGTACACATTCCAAATTTAGCGAGTTTTTCCAACCCAAAAAAAACCACCACTTCTACTTTCAACATTACAACCACAACTATTACTAAAACCAAGAGACTGGAACATTCTTGTTACATGATCGACATTACATTTCGTTTCTTGCAAAAACAAATTAAAAAGTCAAAAGAATCACCCAAAAGCAACGCTCTAATTCTAGCAACTATAGAGGCGAGCGGATCCGATAAACCCCTACAGTTCCATGAAAGTCCCTTCATGTCGCAGAAGGGGATTGAGAGGGGTCAATCCTCGCAACACCCACAAGATCAAGATCATCATTTTCAGCTTCACTTTCCAAAACCTCAATGGCAGAATCATCATACACCACCCTAAGCTTTCTTGAACTTCCAATACCACTTGAAGAAGAGACAGTAAGAAGCTTGATACGTTTTGCTGCTTGCTCCAAGTCCACATCCAGGCCGCCCTCTGTGTCAGGCAATGGTTCAGACACAGCCCTTCTCTTTCGGCTACCACAGTGACTCTCTCCCATCCTTGAACCATGGTACTTACTTCTCTTAAACCTCTTCATGTTTAGAATCCTTCCTCATCTATCCTTGGGGTCTTTACACCCATTTACCCAGCCACTATCTGAAACAGGAGAAGTATTTTGTTGATAATTACTTAAAGCATGGAATGAGATGAAATACCACTCTTCTGCTTCTAAAGCATCAAACCCTGGCACCACACGTTTCTCTGAAGGACACACTGGAGCTCTCTGCTGAAGAATCAGACCCTTATCAGAAGAGTCAGAATCTGGCGAACTAACAGTCTGAAACACTGTGGCACCACCTGAAGAAGAGCCTTCACTAAACGGCCAGTCTGGTGTAGTACTTTGGCTATACACATCCGGTTCCACAGCTACCTCCACATTACCCACTTCATTATGCTGAACATGAGCAGGAAACACATTAACAACCTGCTCCTCATTTTCACCTTGACCATCCACTAGCTCCCCTTCATTATTATTAAGGGGGGAATTAAAACAGGGCCAACCTCAATATCTTCTTGTTCATCCACCACTTGATTAGGGCCATCATTACCATTACCATTGAACTGATTCTCGACTTCCATCTGACCAAAGTCAAATGGCATCACCTCTATAGGAAAGGTCTGAGCATCCAAAGGCAAAACAAAATATTGAGAATATCCCCTTTGATCATCTTCCTCACGAGCTCTATAAAAATCCTCCTCCACCCTATTAGCTATAACGTTTTGCACAGCTACATCCTGATTAATCTCATAAACTGTACCTTCCTGTTCAAGATGCTGAATGTAAGGGTCCATATCTAGAAGAGCGTTAGGAGGATTTTCAGGGATATTCAGATTCAAAGGGAACTCCTCTAACAACTCCTCCAAATTAGGATTAGGATTGGCCTGACCATAAACCTGATTCACCTCAGCACCATCCCCTTCAACTTGACCAACATGAGCCTGTTCATTACCAAAAAAAATCACCATCATTGCCAACTTGTTCAGCCTGTTGACCTTGTTGCTGCACCTGACCATCATTATCCACCTCCATAGGAGCTTGAATATCATTTCCTAACAAATCTTGAAACACCACCGGGCCTGAAAAAGGTACATTCAGGTGATGGAATACCATTCCCGGTTGTATATGGCCACCAGCCACAAGACCAAGATGAAAGTCCACAGCCCTTCTGGTTCATAGTCAGCAAGTGGGACAACACCAGGGTGCTCCCCCAAGCGTACTCTCTCCGTAACAAAACGTGTAGTTGAAGGTAAAGCCCTCAAATCCAGACCATACATCGTATATTGATTAAGAGAATGAGCTACCATAAAACCTCTGTCGGTAACAGAAGCCAGCGAACTTTCAATATTAGACGTAATACTCGCCACTGATTCAGTACACCTCGTATACTTGTGACTAACCTTCCCACATCGCACACAATACTTGAAAATATCTTCATAGCGGAATTGAACCCACAATAAATACCCCTCACTAACATGGAGAAAAAAGCCTGGCACAAGAGGAGAGTTAAGAGAAACACAAACCCTCAGCCTAAGGTAATCATTGTCAGGAACATCTTCAAACTGATCTACCAAATAGTTAACTCCAAACATACTCCCCACTACATTAGCCACATGCAAATTCAAAAACTCAAACGGTAATCCACAAACACGAACCCATAACCATGCCCATGAAAACCTCACACTCCTAGGCACCCACCCTGGTTGCCAAGCACAGAAAACCATAAGGGCACCAGCAAAGGAAGCCACATTACGGTCCAAAATCCCCTGAAGATCCTGGTCCTCCAATAATCTGAGGATCAATACTTGCTATGGCTCCTGCCCTAGCATGACGCCACTCATCCATATTTCCATCCACGTGATTCATATTGACACGAACTCCTCCAACAAATAAAACAGAGTAAAGGAAGAAACAGAAACAGGAAGAAAAAAGACGAAAAGGATTATGAGTTTTTTTTTTTTTTTTTTTTTTTTTTTTTTAGGATTATTTTTCTTTAAGAAGGAGGAATAGAAAAAAGAGGATTTATATGAGATGTTATGAGGAAGCTAAGATGAGAAACGAAACCAGCCAACTTACTCATATAGAAGAAGAAGATAGATGCATGCAAGAGTATTGGTGAGGATTTTAATCGACACTCACGCAAAGAAGTAGCCTAACAGAGAACAAGCATGCATATGATTGAAAAAATAAAGCAGAGAGAATGTCAGAAGGATCTTGGTGTCCAAGGCAATAAAAAACAGAAGATGAACAGTGTAAAAAAACCCTCTATTTCTTAGAGGGAAGGGCTCTCAAATCAAGAGAGAGAAAGTTTGTTTTTGTTTTAACCCCACTTTTTTAGAAGTAATAAATTTGTTTTATTTAAAAGTGACAGAAAAAGTGTAATATAAGGATTAATATCACGTTCTTTAAGAAATAAATACCAATACTCCTAGAATATGCATATGACATGATATTGATGTCACCGTTATATATATAATCAACGTATTTTACTGAAAATGAAATTAATCTTATACAGGATATAATTAATCAACTGTATAAAACACTAATTTCTCTATTTTGAGCAAATTATATACTCCGTATTATACTTCCTTCATTTTACAGTTTCTTTTCTATTATTTTAGCACAATAAATGTAACACCCCGTGTTAATTTAAACTAATTATAATTAGTAATCGATAATTAGATAACCTAATCCAATCATTTTCCTAACAACGCACAAAATTTTTTATCGCAACTAAACTAAAACTATTATTTATATTTTCTATATCGTGAACTTTACTTTTATATATTTGAGCTCGATAAATAAAATGACGAACCAACGACAATCTCGTCGCACAAAACGAAACCGCAAAAACCTCCCACTTGCTAGTGGAATATTCCTTTATTCTTGTCAAACCGTAAAGAATTAATCCCGTAGGGTTAATTCAAGCTCAACTTTCGGAGGCCATAAAATGGTCATACGAACTCGGAATTGAACGAAACAAAAGGCTAAACCACCTAATTTTTCGAGAGGAATCCAATAGTATAATTTATAAAATCATTTGGCAAATAAAAATCTGGTGTGAAATCCATTTTTGACCGGCCCCTTGCTCACCATACAAGCTACCTCCTTTCATTTTTCTTCTCCTCTTACACACACTAGCACACATGCTTCCTTCCTCTCTTACACTCACATGCTTCTTACACTCTTACACATCCTCTTACACACACTAGCACACATGACACTCTTACAAGATGACTTACACACTTCTCCTTTACATCATTACTTGCATTTGACTTAATACAACACCATGCATACTTACACCAACACTACTATATTCATTCACTAGCTTTCCCATTATTTTCTAAGTGTAAAAAAACAGCCCTCTTTTGCTCTCTTTCAGCCGTGTACTTCCTCCTCCATTTCTCCCTTATTTTTCTTTCATTTTTCAACCAAAAACACTCTAATTAAAATCCTAAATATTATTCTAATAATCTCTAGTATTTCCTTAGGTATTTAGTGGGTATTGAAGCTTATTATTTCGGGTTTTATTTGAAGGTGAAGACGGGTATTTGGGTGAAGAGTTGGACTTAGATAATATTATTGATCCGGATAACCAATAAGTTTGCCGATCAAGGTGACTAGTTATATCTCATATTAGTCTCTTTTAAAATTAATTTGATTTTTATTATAAGTTTTATGAATATGATTTTTATGTTAAAATATGTTAAACATCGTGAAAATGTGTTTGTATGATTATGTGATGTATAAATAATGATAATAACTAAATAATGTTTTAAATAGATTATTGTAGTAATAGGATCACATGTTTAGTTTAATTTGTTTTGAAAATTTTTAAGTATTGTTCATATGATTTTCATGTTTATTTATGTTTTAGATAAGTAGTAATCATATGTAAAAATTATGTGAAATATTGACAACGAGTTAAAATGATTAAAAATCGAAAATGAAAATGTATGTGTGTGTGTCCTAGCTCACGGCATTTCCTATTTATTCTATTAAATTTTCACTTTTAATTTTTGTAAATAATATGTTATGTTAAGTTAGTATAAGATGGATGTTATCATGTAAGAAGAATTAAATTAGAAAAATAAATTATAAGTTGTTAAAAATGAAATTGTGTGCTTGACTTGATTTTTATATTCTTGATGTTCATATGTTTGTGCATGTGATGCTCATGTTGTGCTTGAGTTAGTAGTGTATTTTGATTCATAATGATTTTATGTTTGTGTTATTTATTGTTTTTATTAACTAATGAGTTATTATATTAACAACTATATAAATTAAACTAGCTAAATCTTTAAGACTAAAAGGTTAGAAAATAAAAGTTTATAAAACACTATTCATAACCATACTAAAATCTTTCATGAAAAGTTTAGAGTGATTTAATCATTTTAGTTAAAATAGTAACATAAATTAAATCTACTTAAAACTTTTAGAACATACATTTAGAAAAATAAACTTTATGTCTAGCCCAAACTTTAGTTAAATGAAGTTTTTAATAAAATTTCATTTTAGTTTAAATCATTTTAGTATAATTAGAATAATTAAATTATAAAGACTTTAAGTTAAAAACCGTTAAAATCGAAAAATGAAAATTTGGAACCACCTATGCATAGCCACGTCATTTCCTAAATTTTTGGGTCAAAAATCGTTTTTATCACTTTTTAGTTTATTGTTAAAATAATTTAATTAGTAATTAATAAGTTAGAATTAAGAAATTAAAAGAAATAAATCAATTTTAATATACACATAAAACCACACGGTTTTACTATTTAAAATGGACCAAATTTAATCAATTTTAATATACACATAAAACCACACGGTTTTACTATTTAAAATGGACCAAAGTTAATCAAAATGAATTTATCACTAAGTCACTAAAGTTAACTAGTTATTAGAAATGAACTTTTGTATAAACCGATTTAGTTAGAAATGAAATATAATAAACCAATTAAAAAGTATAACCGTTATAAAAATGAATTAAATCGTATGCTACTGCCTTTGCAATTATTGGACTAATGGACTTGGACATACGAACTAAATGAATCATCCACGATACTATTATTTTAAAAACGAAAATCGCTAAATTTAGTAAATAGATGACTAAATTTAACTAAGTCACATTTTAAAATAAATATCGTTTATCACTAAATACAAAATGAACTTAACGACTTTGAAACTAGAAAATTATACTTAGTTAATAAAATGGTTTAGTTTTACACCTAAAATATCTTAAATATAAAAATACGTACAAGTATAAGAATACGTATAAGTATAAAAATACGTAGAAATACGAAATATGAGAATAAGTATAAATATAAAAATACGTATAAAATACGATGAGTAGGATGGGTGAATAGTGAAAAATTTACGAAACTTATAAAACAAGTTACGTCTCAAAGTCAAGATAATTTCAAACTTCAAAATTTGAAATATTGTAAATAATTGAAAATCTACTAAGTATAGAAAATTGAAAATGAATAAGTAAATAACTTAAAGTGTGTTGAAAAACACTTAAATAAAATTGGACATATTAATAAACATATCAATATAGAGACTTAAAAACGTTAATAATTAACAACACTTCAAATAATAAACGAACTTGTTATGTGATCATATGAAACCTACAATTCAAATTTAAACGTTTGACGATGAGACTAGGAGAGTCTAGTAACATGTGATATGTAATATCAAATAAATAATAAATCATGAGTAAGTTTAAATAAAAGGTCAAACGCTTGAGCCTCCGATATGAAAACGTCAATCGTAAGTGAAGTGGGGTTAAGATTGTAACAACCCGGTTTTTCGTGACTTTAATTAAACTAAGGCGGAAAATTAATTAAGTCTATATATTACAAAACCAGCTGTTATCGTATTACAAACTCCATATACATAATATGAGTTTAAGATTAACAGAGTTATTCGATTACATTCTCTCAAAAAGGAGTACAAAATAAAGGTAAACCATCCCCAGCATTTGATAAACGTGAGTCCTCGGGGTACCTGCATTTTTATATATTATCATTTTCCCGCAACACTCTTTCGACACAGGCAATTCTAAAACATATGCAATATATATAATAAATAAAGAAAATAATAATTAGCAAGTAGGCATGCAACACATAAGAGAAACTTGATGATCCAAACATGAGTATAATTCAAATCATATAATACACAACTCTCATCAATGATCATTCTCAATTCATAATCATATAGGTAACTCATCATCATCTCAATCATAGTCATATAAGCAAATCATGATCATCTCAATCATAATCGGGGTAGTCGACCCTTTTCAATTAGTCATATAGTAACATAACTCGCGAGTCTTGACTACAGAGCGGCTTGTGTACTTCCATAATTAATTATCAAAGTGCACTAGCTGCTCAGACTCGTACATCAGATCAAACACTAAGTAGCGTACGTGATAACTACCTAATATCCAATACAACATGGATAATCTATCATACGTTGTCCTATGAGCCACAACCAGTCAGGATGGAAGCATGCAAAACCCTACAAAAGCAAGGCCTGCGCAAAAGCTGCCGGGTACATCAACGGACTTTAATGCTAAGGATACCACTAGGTAAGAAGGACGATTCAATCCCTTATCTGATGTGTGCACACACTTTCACTTAGAAACGACACAGTCCTCGCTATTCGAGAGAGTATGCTTTTCCTAACCAAAACGATTAATACCTAATGACAAGGTCCCCGGATGGGATGGTCATTTTCCGTTACCTCGTATGGACCGCAGGTCGCCACATTTATGCCCATTCAAGGGATGTAAACGCCGCTTGCCTAAAGACTATGAGAGTCATTAGGACGCCTCAGTCAGCACTGAAGAGTGAAAGAGTCCCCATACGCGGCTACCTTTCCAACGATGGCACAATAGATTCGCAACATGACAGACACCCGAGTATTCAACAAGTACTTCTTTTCTTATCCTCTTATTCTCACATTATTTAGGTGACAGTTCAAAGTAATTCATCGTCGAACTTGTATAATGGAAATTTAGTTCAAGTGGTTCTTCAAGTAGACGGAAACATATAGAAAACTTAAATAATTTATTTGAAGTCCAATCGTAAATTTTAAATATTTTTACTATTCACGTATTTTACTATTCATGTATTTACTATTCATATATTTTACTATTCACGTATTTACTATTCACGTATTTACTATTCATCGTATTTTTATACTTAGTATTTTATTCGTATTTTTATACTTAGTATTTTATTCGTATACGAAACTAAGCTTATTTTTCCTAAGTATGAAATTCTAGTTTTAAAGTCGTTAAGTTCGTTTTGTATTTAGTGATTTTGAAATATATTTTAAACGAAGTTGTTAAGTTCATTTTGTATTTAGTGATTTTAAAATATAATTTAATCAAAATTGTTAAGTTCATTTAATACTTAGTGATTTTAAATGATATTTCAAAAGTATAACTCGGGTTGGATTTAGTCGTATACTTAACTAAAATTTAAGCGGTTTCAATTTTTAGCGAGGTTGTCGTGGTTCATTTTAAACAGTCCATATCACCACATTCCCATTTAAGCATAGGTGGTAACACTCGACATTATTCATTTTAATACGTGTAACGTTTATTTTTATCGGTTTCGTTGATTCTTTTTATTAATGATTTAATACATAAACAAATATAAACCTAATTACTATTCAAATTTAGTGGACTAAGTGATAAATTCATTTTGACCAAATTTGACCCAAAAATAGGGTGGATGCCGTGGCCTCCTTATACACTACTCTATTTATTTCCTTTTTGTTTTTATTAATAATTCATTACTTTAACTAATTATTTTACTTAAGTGATAAAAAAAAAAGTGACAAAATCATTTTAGGTCCAAAAATGATGCAAAAACCGTGGCACTCTAATAATTAGGGGGTTTATTTTCATTTTCTAATTTATCGGTTTTTGATTTAAAGTTTTTATATTATGATTACTTAAATTATACTAAAGTGATTTAAACTAAAAGGTAATTTCACTAAATATTTTATTCCATTTATGAATAGTGTTTTTACTCACTTTAAATTTCTAACTTTTATAATTTAAAGATTTAGCTTATTTAACTTATATATTTAGTATGTGTATATTCACTAATGGATTAAAACAACTTTTATCTTTAACTTTATAAAATTTATGAATCAAAATTAGTCATCTACATGAAGATCACATGAATTTTTCAAGAACACTTATGATTTTCTAAAGAACACTTTTAACTCAATTTTCATATTATCGTTTTATTTTCCCAAATTTTTATAGCAAGTCTAATTCATCTAGACTAATCATAATATGTTATTTAGAAAAAATTAAAACTAAAAATTGGTCCAAATTTAAAGCCAAAACCGTGTACTATGTATGTATGTTCATAAATTTTTTTTTTTTTTTGATTTTTATACTTCTAATTCAATAACTAATTTCCTTTATATGATTTATGTATTTAACATAGGTGAAAATCATATACAAACATTAACATATAAAAGTAAATTCATTTCAAACACAAGAATAACAACAATATGTTCATGAACACAAGTACTTTAAAAACAATCAAATTTCATAGTAATTTCATTTTAAGTCCTAAGCAAAAACTAATTATATTTTCATATACATATTAGTCTTAGTATTTTAAGCATGCAATTTACAAAAATTAAAACGAAAAATTTAGTGAGAAAATTAAGGGTGGCCGTGTGGTTTATTATGTTCTACACAAGTTTTATTTTTCGATTTTTGCCTTGTAATTAGTCATGCAATACCTATGTGATATACAAACTCATACACATATCAAAACTAACATAAAATCAATTAGGTGTAAGTGCTTAGCAAATATAGTGTGCGGGAGCACCTTAATTAGGTTAATGAAAATGAGCTTAGCAATTGTCGGGGTCTATGATATGATTGAATTGGCTCAAGTCGACTTCACCACCTTGCTCCTCGTCTTTGGTTGAGATTAGTACATAAAAATGAAAATAAGAAAGTTAGTAATTTATTTTACTAAGCTAGCTAAACTATACTACAAAACTTAAGTGTAGTATTGTTTTTAGTTTAGGTGATGTTTATATTTTAAGTGATTTTGATTTATGTTCATGTTCATTTATAAGTTAAATGATGTAGTGTTTTATAAATATAAGTGGTGTAGAATGAAGTTAAGTGCTCTAATGAATTTAAAAACAAGAAATGAAAATTTAAAGAAGAAAAACTAGAGGAAGAAGATGAAGATCATCAAGTTTACTCAAGGTTGAAGATGAAGGAGCTTGCAAGTGTCTTGAGTATGAGTTTTTGATTTAGAAAGAAAATAAGCTAAGTGTTGTTGTGTTTGGTGAGTAAGGAAAAACGTGTAGTAGTAGTAGTTTGTAGTGAGTTGTGTTTTGTTTGTGTGTTGTACGTATGATGTAGTAGTAGTAGTAGTTGTTGTGCTTTGTTTTAGTAATAAGCAAGTAGTGTAATGTGAATGCATTTGATCATCAAGTTGTATTAATTTATTAGCCTAACATAAGCTAGTATGATAATGAAGCATGTGATGTTAAGTGTCTTTGACATCTTGGTCTTTGACAACTTAGTAAAGTAGTGTAGGATGTGTAAGAGAAAGGAAGACTAGAGTTGTTGTTGTGTGTTGTGTGATAAAACAAACGTGTAGTAGTGTAGTAGTAGTAGTAGTTGTGTTTTATTTTTGTATGCATTAAAGATTTAATTTGCATTCACATGTAAACTAGAAGAAGCTATTATGTGATGATGAATTAGTATAGGTGTAAGAGGATAGGTGCATGTATTGTGTAAGAGAAAAGAAGGAATGGAAGAAGATAATGCTTGACCAAATAGGTCAAAAATTTCGGCCATGACCAAGATCAAGTGGCTCGGTTTTCGTTTTTGAAATTTTCGATTTGCGCGCACGCGAAATGTCTCGAAATAAAATATATAGTCTTAAAATGATGGTTCGAAGTAAGATCAAAAATAAAAATGAAGATAAACGTTGAAAAGAAATCAAAACAAAAATCGGGTCTAGAATCCTCGAAACTTTGAAATAAAATCTTATTTGATCGAAACACTTATTTTTTTCGTTGAATGTTATAGAATTAAATCATTATACTCAAACGTCAAAAAGTTTATCAGTTTTGACTTAGTGAGACTCAATATATCGAGTTTTAGTGGAAGTGTTAGTTAAATGAAAAGGAATAGTAATTTGATATTAATAAAATAAGATTTATAAATAAAAATCAAAAGCGCTCGAAATTGAATTTTATAAACAAAAGGTTTTACTTTTATTCTTGTGAATAGTAAACATATTTTGACCATTTCAAAATTTGGAAGACGATATAAGTTTTGTGTAGACTTTTATAAAATTTTGAAACGTGTTTCTTTTTGAATTCTGAATATAATGCAACAAACTTTATTTTTCAAAAATTTTATATTTGTACTTAGGAAAATTTAGTAGTATTTGGCGAAAAAAATTCAGTCGCATTTTTATTATAAGGAACAAGGATGAATTTAATCTAAGGAATTAAATTCTTTTATAATATTGTGTTACAAAAACACGGGGTGTTACAAAGATAGTCTTGTGCGGATACCACTATCTCGGTCTCTGGCTTGCGTCATACCGAATAGTGTGGTTTAAGCCGGTAGCATTATTGCTTAGCATCATGCCCATGCCGTTACGCCTTAAGTCGTATAGCCAAAGCCGTACAAGATAATGAATATGCCAACTCTTTTGGGTCAGGCTTTAGGAAATAGTCGTTTTATCCAGAGTTAAGGTGCTCTATGAATAGCATAGCCCACTCTTAAAGTGGATATTAGTGTATGCATACTAGACTAGGGTTTTATTCCCCTATTTCGCTAAAGTTACCAGGGCCACCGCGACCTTGTGGATTCGGGTCTGTTATGCGGTTCTGTCTCCTTGCCGTGTTTCGTTCTTAGTGGGCGCGATACTTGCATTCGTTCTTACCCTGCGTAAAGATTACTTGACGAGATTGTATCTGAAGTTCGAATCATTTCGAACACTAGAAGATGAGATGCAAGTACTATAGTATTCGGCGTGGTTTACGAGTCGAGTAAGTCGCTGCACTATGGTAGTGAGATGCAAACGACTAGAGTACAAAGGCCTACTCAGTGGTCAGGCTCGTAAGCAGTATGTGTTGTTTGTCTAAATGAAAATGAGTGTGTAAAAATTTTCGAAAATTAAAGACCACAACTTTCTGAAGTGAATCGAGTCTGCATGATGTGTATGATACGATACGTATGTGTATTTGCGATCTGATATCGCCTCGTAATCCTGTTGATATATTGTGATACTATTGTTATGAGATTATCTGTTAATTGCTTTCATAATTGAATATCATGTTTATATGATTTATCGCTTCCACTCGCATGCTTATTATGACTAATATGTCTTTATATGCTAAATGTAATAAGCATGTTTACGTTTTTATCATAATGTTATAATTATAAAGCGATAATAATAAACCAAAGTAATTGAAATCGAGGGTAAGTATGAGCATAGCTAGTCACTGTCCGCTAAGCGGGCACCCCCCCTCAGTTTATTGTGCAGGATGATCGGGGACCGGGAGCTGGATTTTGGACGGGGCCACTCAACGTTGTTATGCTTTACTTTTAGTCTGTTTCGAGAGAGATGTAAAATATGTATAACGCTACTCTTCTAAATTCCGTACTTAGAGTCGTTTAATTCGACTCTTGAACGATGATGTAATATTTGGGTTTTATTGTATAATTAATGACGCTGGTTTAAGACTTAATTAATTTCCGCCTTAGTAATTTAAGTCGACTAAAAACCAGGTTGTTACAATAAAGAGTACACTTCAGACAACTGAAATGAATATGCAAGTGACAAATATAATATTTCCTCCATGTTTTCCAATAAGCTCTCTTTGATTTTACACAATTTTTAATAAAAAAAGGGTAAAAAGTAGGGTAGGGTGGAAAAAAAGTTGAATAGTTTAATTATAAAATATTGGTTGTGAGTGAGAAAAAATAAATTTGTGTGAGAAAAAGTGAGATATGTGAGAGAAAAACCATTACTTAGAAAGGAAATGGGGTTAATTGGCCCAAATTTCCGTAAAAGAAAAGTGGGGCTTATTGGAAAAGATAGAGGGAGTATTAAACAATTAAAAAGATAAGTGCAAGCGACAAAATTAATATTAAATAATTCAAAAAAAAAGTAAGTGCCTGTAAGTAAAAATTTTGTCAAAATAGAAACTTACGATCATGAATTTTACTTTTTAGAAAATGAGAAGAAAACGGTGAAACAGAGGGAAGAACATATAAAATGGTTGGGAGGTGATATAAGTTAGGACATTAAATTAGTATGTACATTATTTTAACAAATTAATTTCACCTAGGCATATATGACTGAATTTTATGATTAAATTTAATTTTATACGCATACAATTGTAGCACATGTTGTGATGTTTTGTGTTTCTATGACAATATCAAATCAAATGTTAAAACTATAAAGCAAATTAAATTATACAATTCATATTGAAAATTGATTACTCTGTTTATTTACACCCACTAGGCCACTAATAACTGAATAACTTTCGATGCATTTGTTTCGAACTCTATATGCGCTACTTAGTAACGATATTGACCCATTTCACAAATGTAACACTTTGTTATTGAAATTACTTATTGAAATAGTGCCACCATATACTACAACTCAAAGTAAAATATAGAAACATAAGAATACATATTCTTTTAGATTAAGTTAAATATTTAATTTTCATTTTGAAAATAGGCACGAATTAATGATTCTTCTTACTCCCTCCGTTTCAGTGAATTGTTTACAGTTTGACTTTTTTTGTGAGGGAAAAAAAAGTCAAACTGTAAATAATTGACTGAGACAGAGGGAGTATAAATTTATTGCATAAAATTATCTTCCAATACTTAAAATTGATTAAATGTGAAGATAATAGTTTTATTGAGGTTTTTATGTTTGAGTATTGAATAAAAAATTATTTTAAGTCAAATAAAAATGTCAATATTTGCTCATTTCAAAATAGAAAAGACTTATTAGAGCAATTATAAAAATTAAAATTATATTTAAATTTATAGTGTTTAAAACTCGTGCATCGCACGGACATTACAAGTTTACAACTAGTTATATTATACTCCGAGATATTATTTGATCTCTAAATGGTGAGAAATACGATAAGATAAGATAAGTAAATTGGATGGTGAGGTCGTGAACATTTTTTCGCTTGTTTACACCCGATTTAAGATATTGGCAAGAAAAGTTCGATGCAAACTCATCAAATGTTAAACTTGGATTCTATATTAGCTCACACTTTTGTTAGGTTGTACTCAATCACTTAGAACCTGTTCTTTCGGACTTTTTAGAGCTGAATTGAATCAATGTAAATGAGTCAATCGAATCAAATGAATCGAATCGAATCGAATCGAATCGAAATGAATCGAATCGAATCGAATCGAATCGAATCAAACGAATGAAATGAACAAAAATCGAACAAGATATTATTATTATTATTATTATTATTATTATTATTATTATTATTATTATTATTATTATTGTTGAGACCAAAAAACCAAGCTGGTCCAGACCTGTGCAGGTTGGTCCAGGACCTTCGGCCAGGTCCAGAGAAAGTTCAGGATCTACGATCAGGTCCAGAACGTACAGTCAGCACCAGACAGTACAGACAAAACAGAGGTGCAAGCCAGGAGAGGAAAAGGTCAAGATGGGCCAAGCCCAACAAAAATGAATTAAACATCAAAGAGGAAAGCCCAAAGGCGCAACAGCAACCCTAGGAGTGGACGTTGGAGGACTTAGTCAAGAAACAGAAAAGAAGCCATGAAGATAGGGAACTGCCAGAGATTTTGATGGAGAAGTTAGCTACAAAGGGGGAAAGAGACGTTGGACCCAGGAACACTATATAAGCAAGAGAATTCAGAAGAAAAGGGGATCATCAATCATTCAATACAAGCACACAACTCTCAACGCACTTCACAAGCAATTAAACACTCTACGATTATTTTACGCCTATTTTGTATCCTGTACCACTTGGTCCAGACTCTGTACCAACTATTCCTGAACTAGTGAAGATCCACTCCTGGCTTGGCGCCCGTGGTTTTTCCCTTAACATTTAAGGGTTTTTCCCACGTAACATATCGTGTGTCTTGTTCGATTTTTGTTATCTTTTATACGTTTAAACTCAATCACATTATTCACCACAAAATTCAACTAAAGGGATAGTACTAGTAGATCCACAATCACTTAAACGAACCGTGTGAGAAAATCACCCCGAACAGTTTGGCGCCGTCTGTGGGGATACTAGTTTATTAATCCTACAAAAACGTTCCAAATCAACAAGATCAACCAACGTGAAAGATGGAAGGTACAAGTGCAGAAGCCATGCTGAAACTCCAGGAAGAGTTGCAACAAGTCAAGCAAGTTGCAGAACAGGCCAAGAAAGCAGCAGAGGATGCCAAAGCTGAGGCGACAAAGCGAAGGAGGCCGAGGTCGCCTGAAGAAGCAGTTGGAAACCTATGCTCAGAAGAAAGCCTCAGGATCCAGGATCCCACCAGGTACACCATTTTCTGATGTAATCAAGCAACTTGACTTCTCTATGTTCTCTTCTGCAGGGTCAAAAGGAACAAGAGGTGATCCACTCAATGTGGAGGAGGACCCAGAGAAGAACGCTGCAGGCGGAGGTGGAGACCCAGGGACACCAGAAGGGATCAGTGCAGGCCAGGTCATGCAGTACATGATGGGGGAGATGCAGAAACTCTCGGAATTAGTGCGGAAGGTTCCAGGGCTCCCACCACCCATTGAAGAGGCAACACCAGGAAGCTACGCTGATTCACCCTTCGATGACTGCATTGCAATGGTGGAGATGCCAAAGAAGTACACAGCGCCCAACCTAAAGCTCTATGATGGGACAGCTGATCCTCTAGAACATGTTGCTCAGTACAGACAGAGGATGTTCAACGTTCCTATCCCAGCAGAGAAGAGGGAGGCTTGCATGTGCAAAAGCTTTGGTTCAACCTTGACTGGTCCAGCCCTACAGTGGTACATCAACCTGCCAATCAAGACCATCAAGTCCTTTGCGGAGCTGATCAACCTTTTCAACATCCAGTTCGCGGCCACAGTTGTTGGAGAAGCGGACGGTGACTTATGCGGGTCGTCGAGCGAACGAAGTCTCTGAGAGACTTCCTGCACCGCTTCAACAAGGAGAAAGTGTCCATCCCTCGATGTGACATCGGACGCGGCCATCAAGCCTTCAGGCAAGGTTTGGTTAGAGATTCAGATCTTTATGTTGAACTAACTCGCTACCCTTGTTCTACTTTTGAGGATGTGCAGGCTAAGGCTCGCCCGGATCGAAGTAGAGGAGGACCAGCGATTGAGCAAGGCACCGTGACCGTAAGGCGGTGAACGTGAAAGTCACCACCCAGCGGCACAACAACAGCAGGCCTGGTCCATATCAGAGACCAACCAGGAGGGAGGCAAACGCCGTGGATGAACAGACTGATGCACCCAGGGTTCCACCTCCAGTCTTAGAGTACTGCTTCTCCGTAGATCTGCCAGGGTTGATCCACAAGATGGACAAGTTGGGCTCGGCAGTCAGATGGCCAAAGGCAAGTGAAAAGCCAATCCAAGGCGGGACACAACCAAGAGGGGCGAGTATCATTCTGATATTGGACACACCACGCAGGATCGTGCATAGCTCTCGGGAGAAGTAGCTCATCCGCTAAAGAACGGCCACCTGAAGGATATCACGCCCGTAAACAGGAGGAACAGAGGCGAACGAGATGAGCCCAGAGATCTTCCACCACCACCGCCGACACATGAGGTAAAATTCATTTCTGGTGGTTCAGATATTTGTGGACTGACATATTCTGCTGCGAAGCGTGTGGCTCTGGAGAACAGGCAACAGCCGCCAGCAGGACAACCAGGTTCAGTCCAGGAGATTGTGTTCGATGAGTCAGACCTACAAGGAGTACATGGGCCACACCACGATGGACTGGTGATCAAGATCCAGATTGGGACCTGCATGGTCAGAAGAGTCCTAGTGGATGGTGGCAGTTCAGTCAACATCATAATGATGGAGGCGCTGGAAGCTATGGGATTGAAAGATTCAGATGTAACGAAGAAGTCCAGCGTCCTGGTAGGATTCAGTGGTGAGACAAAGCACAGCTTGGGAGAGATCACCCTGCCAACGTATGTGGAAGGAGTCACCTCTTTCGAGAAGTTCTGTGTAATAGACTGCCTGTCCTCGTACAACGTGATCCTAGGGCGACCCTGGATCCACAACCTCAAGGTCAGACCTTCAACGCACTCACCGCATCAAGATTCCAACAAAGTGGGTACAAAGAATGCCAGAGGAGAAAGGCCAGATCGCACAGAGTGCTACAGACCAAAACCTCCTAGTCCAGGTAAGTCCCTCGCATAGCAATTAAAGCAGCCTGTCAGGTCTGTTGAGAATCCTGTCCCGGGCATGGAGACAGAGGAAATTATTTTGGCAAAGGAAAGAGCGATAGGAAGGTTACGGTTGGTTACGACGCCGGAGGTAATCGGACTGCTTTAATTGACTTTACGAGGAAGAAAGAGCATTGTTTCGCCTGGTCCCATTTCGATATGATCGTATAAGTTACGATGTTATTACGCATAAGTTAAATATTGACCCAAGTTTTAAGCACGTGAAACGAAGCGCGTAAGTTTGCACCAGAGCGTAATGAAATTGTGAACCAAGAGGTACAGAAATTGCTGGACATGGACATGATCAAAGAAGTGATGTACCCAGACTGGTTGGCAAATATAGTTGTGGTCCAGAAAAAGAATGGCAAGTAGAGAGTATGCGTGGACTACACGGACCTGAACAAGGCGTGCCCAAAGGATTCATTTCCACTGCCACATATAGACGCCATGGTAGATGCCACCGCAGGACATGAGGTACTGACATTCATGGATGCAGCTAGTGGATTCAACCAGATCAGGATGCACCCTCCAGACCAGGAGAATACAGCGTTCATGACCAGCAGGGGAATCTATTGTTACAAGGCAATGCCTTTTGGACTGAAGAATGCAGGTGCAACATACCAAAGGCTAGTCAACATGATGTTCAAAGACCAGATTGGAGATACTATGGAGGTCTACATTGATGATATGGTGGTGAAGTCAAAGAAAGCTGAAGATCACATCCTGGACTTGGAAAAGGCGTTTGAGATTCTGGAGAAATATAATATGAAATTAAACCCTACTAAATGCACCTTTGGTGTCACTGCAGGAAAATTCTTAGGCTATATGGTGACAAAGAGAGGCATAGAGGCTAGTCCAGAGCAGATCTCAGCAATAATCAATTTACAGTCCCCCCAGAATTCAAAGGATGTTCAGAAACTGACTGGGAGAGTAGCAGCGCTGAACAGATTTATCTCCAGGTCCTCAGAAAGGTGCAAGCCATTCTACGATCTCCTGAGAAAGAATAAGCAGTTCAACTGGGGGACAGAGCACGAGAAAGCATTCCAGGACCTGAAAGCGTATTTGTCATCAGCTCCACTTCTGTCCAAACCAGAACCAGGAGAATCACTGGTCCTGTACCTGTCTGTAACAGAAGCCTCTGTAAGTGCAGTCCTGGTGAGAGAACCAGATGGACAACAACATCCTGTATATTATGTAAGTAAGAGTCTTCTGGATGCTGAAACCAGGTATTCTGTGTTGGAAAAATTTGTTTTGGCTTTAACAGTTGCCTGTACCAAGTTACGCCCTTATTTTGAGGCGCACCATATTATCATTCGTACTAATGTGCCTGTGAGATCAGTACTGTGTAGACCAGAACTTTCAGGTCGTATGTCAAAATGGTCAGTAAAGTTGAGCACCTATGATCTATCCTATGAGCCCAGAACAGCAATCAAATCTCAAGCTCTAGCAGACTTTGTGGCTGACTTCACTCCCACACTAGAGGAGCAGGTAACAAAAGAGATCTTCCATCTGGACCAGAAACAAGAAACCTGGGAACTACGGATGGATGGTTCACCAATATCGAAGTCTTGGACTAGGTGTGGTCCCTAAGTCGCCGGGGGACAAGATAGTACAGTGTCAGATCCTGTGAATTGTAACTACCAACAATGAAGCCGAGTATGAAGCTAATCGATAGCAGGGTGAATGTATGTCCGACATGAGGTCCGTAATCTAAAGGTAAAGATAGACTCTTTCTTTGGTAGCAAACCAAATCAATGGTACGTACGCTGCTAAAGACTCTAAGATGATTGCATATCTTGATTTGGTTAAAAATCTTTTTCAAAAATTTACTAACATTAAGGTTGAGCAAGTCCCAAGAGATCAGAATGTGCAGGCAGATGCTTTGGCCAACATTGGATCAGCATTTGAACCTCGTGCTCTGGACAGTATACCAATTGTACACATCCTGGAACCAGCTGATCCGTAAAGCTTCGGCCGATCCCGCAAAAACACAGTCAAGCTACGGACTGGACCAAACCATACTATGAATGGTGGTCCAGGCAACCGCCACAGAGACGTAATCAAGCAAGAGCATTGAGAATCAAGGCATCGGATATACATTCATACAAGGCACAATCGCTCAAAAGGTCCTTCAATCTGGCCGCACTTACGCCGCTTCAGAACTCCGACCAGGTCGACAAGATATCAGAAATACACGATGGACACTGTGGAAACCACACGGGTGGTAGAAGCATGGTCAACAAAATCTTGCGTATGGGTTATTACTGGCCCACAATGAAAACAGATTGCATCCAGTATGCTACAAAGTGTGACGCTTGCCAAAAGCACGGTCCAGAAATACACCAACCTGCACAGAACCTGCACTCAATATCAGCACCATGGCCATTCATGAAATGGGGCATGGACTTAGTTGGCAAATTACCAATGGCTCCAGGGCAGAAGGTGTTCATGCTTGCAATGACAGATTATTTCTCCAAATGGATTGAGGCAGATGCATACAAGAACGTCACAGAAAAAGAAGTTATTGCTTTCATAAAGAAGAACATCATCAGCAGGTATGGGATCCCCTCAGAAATAGTGTGTGACAATGGACTTGCATTCGTGGGAAACAAGACCAGAGATTTCTGTACCAAGTGGAACATCAACTTGGTAACATCAGCGCCAAGATACCCTCAAGCAAATGGACAGGCTGAGTCCAGCAACAAAATCGTGATGAACTGCATCAAGAAGAAGCTGATGGAGAAACAAGGGAGATGGGTTGAGGAGCTGCCACTAGTACTATGGGCAGACAGGACTACGCCAAAGAGAGCAACAGGACAAACACCCTACTCCATGGTCTACGGATGTGAAGCAGTACTTCCAGTAGAAGTCCAGGTTCCAACAATCAGGTATGGACTCAACACACTTTCTGAGAATAACGAACTACTCTATGATAGCCTGGATGCAGCCCAGGAGCTCAGGGACTTAGCAGCAGTAAGGCTCGCAGCCTACCAACAATCTGTGGCCAGAAGCTACAACAAAAATGTGAGTGCGTGTGTATGCAGGGCGGAGATCTGGTCCTGAGAAAAGTGTTTCAGAATACAAAGGACAAGGCTGCAGGCAAGCTGGCCCCAACCTGGGAAGGACCATACCTTATTGATTCAGCAGTAGGGAAGGGTTCCTACAGACTACAAACTCTGGAAGGAGACATGATCCCAAGACCTTGGAATGCACTCCATCTCAAGCTCTACCACATGTAGGGTATTCTGGACCAAGACATCTGGTAATCCACAAAACTCAAAACTTTTCCTTTACAAATTATCCTATACAACTGTACTGACTTGAGCGTCGGAGGGCCGTTGGCTAACGCCAACGGTCAGTCCTGACCCTCTTTCTGTGCAGACAAAGCAATACAAACATCTGGACCAGACCAGAATCAAAAACAAAGACAAAAGAAGGGCACCAGCCCCAGTACGACTGCAACAACGGGACAGGGAGTAATGTCCGTTAAGGGAGCCCCAAAGTGTAAGTCGCCTAAATTATCAAACGCATGCATGCTACTAAACAAATTCACAACAAATTATATGCGCATCATAACAAAAACAAAGCATAACATAAACATAGCATAGCATATAGCAAAAGAGTGTCAAAAGTCACAACCAAGCAACCCATGTCAGCATATGGGTACAGATGTCAGAACATAAAACAAAGTCTAAAATAATTACAAACCAAATGTTCACAGGGGACATTCCCCCCTGGCAAATTCAAAACATTGTTCAAAAAACCAAGTCACAAAACCATAGTTCAGATTCCATCACCGGACTCACCTGTCTTCTCAAAGATTGTCTTCGGGAACGGCATTGGATGGACGGCAAGGTCAACCCCAAAGACTGGACCGTAAGTGCCTCGCAGACTTGGGCTGCGGAAAGTGACTTCAGCCTGCTCCAGGATGGCCTCCCCAGGAAACATCTGCTTAAAGGTGGCAATCTCAGCAGATAAGTCCAAAGTAGCGCGTTCCTCAGGACCAGCATTAATCATCTCCACTTGAGTACGCTGGGTCCAGTATGCACTCAGGTCGGCAATGTCAGCGTTGTGTTTGCGGGCATCCTCCCTCAACTCTTCAAGCTCTTTGTTCTGCCTGGCAATGAGATTGTCCTGCTGCTGGATCCTCTGGAAGTGGATCTTGTCCATGGCAGTCAGCTTTTCGCAGCGGTAGTTCACACTCTCAAGCTCCTTCTTAGCAATCTCGAGAGAGGAACGCAGTACTTCATTCTCAGCCTCAGCCTTACCCCTACCACTTTCCAGTACAGACACAGTGGAGCCAAGGCTAACGGACATAACCAAAAGCTACAGTACAAACGACAAAATATAAACCAGAACCTCATCAAGGAAAGAAACTTGGACAGAACAAAGAAATCACAAAGAGGGTACAAACCTGAGCACAGGAGCCAACAATCTTGTGCGCCAGCCGTGTTGGATCCAGAACAGTGGGAGTAGAGGACAACCCTGCAAAGGACTCACTCAAGGTCCTCCCTAGGGAAACGTACTCAGACTGGCTCTGGGCATGCAGAGGCACTTGCAGCTTAGCAATCATCTGCACTGGACCCTTGCCCTTCTTCCTCTTCTTCTCAGTGCGGACTAAGCTCAAGACTTCGGCAGATCACCTTACTAGCCTTGGACAAAACACCCTCTGGCGCCTTCCTTTTTGAAGACTCAGAGACAGGGGTGGCTTGATTTGCAGCAGGAGCAGATCCAGTACCAGCCTTCACAGCCTCCCTAGCCCGAGCTATCCTAGCAGCCACCGCGTCTTTAGGAAGAAACAGCCTCTTGCCAGGTCCAGAAGCTGAGAACATCATGGGGAAAAAGTTACGAACAAATGGTAAGTGGATTAACTCATGAACTTAGGAGAAAATATCAGTACCACCACTGGGGGCAGAGCTTGGGCCAGGCCCAGGAATTTTCAGAGGGGGCAAGGTGGAGTGGCCACCAAATTTCACCCAAGATAGAACTCAGCGGAGTCACATGACCCAAGACTGGTCGAGCGCACCAAGACCACTCCCACCAGGGCCTCACAGACAAACCTCTCGCTTACATCACCACGCCTCGCCACAGATTTGCACAAAGAACCTCACCTACAGGTCTCTCATCTTGGCCAGGCACAGCCTCCTGATCAACCTCCTCCTCCACAGACCTCTCTTCATCCTCACTCTCACCATCTTCATCACTCTCTTCACTTCCCTCCTCCTCAGGATGGGGGACAACTTCAACAACGTCATCGTCATCATCAGGGTTCATACACTTGGGCCAGGCCCTCTTATCGGCAGGAAGCTTTAAAAACGCCTTAATCCTCTTCCGTGACGCAGGGTCATCAGGAGTGGGGACCCAATCAGAGACTACAAACCAAAGACACAACAAACCTAAGCAAACAAGCACATGCAAGAACAAAATGAACAGAAATCCAAAAAGTTCAGGACACGTACCAGTCCCCTTCAAAGAGAACTCAGGCGCCCAGACATTGGGGCCCAAGGAGCTGCTCCTGACGAACAAATAGTAACTGGTCCAGTTCCTCTCATCACCCGCATCCAAACGGGTTAAGAGGGGCTGACACCTATCCCTCAAACGGAAGAGAACTCTCCTCTTCTTGTGCATACGCAGGCGATAAACATTCCTTATATCGGCCAGTTGAATTTCGACCCCATACCTCTGGCAAAGGGAATCAATTCCATGGATTAAACGCCAGACAGATGGCATAACTTGACAAGGCGGTACTTGAACAGTGTTAAAGAATGAACTCATCAATGGACAAAGCGGAAAAGTTGCACCAAACCTGAAAGAGGATTCAAAAATCGAAAACCATCCGGGGCTCACCCAGTCTACCCTGACATCTTTTGTCTCTGGGGCCCAAACCTCGGCGCATTCTGGGATTTTACCTTCCCCTTTAAGCCTCGCCTCGGCCCCTTAGGCAAGCAAGTTTGGGTAGATATTGATGTCTTTAATCAAGTCAGTCGCTTGAAAGATGGAGTCACCATGGCAGAAGGAGACCGCTGTGGAAGGACCGGTGTCATTACGAGCCATGATCAGGAAATGAAAACGGAGAGAGAAAAAGCTAGGGTTTTTACAAATCAATTTGGGGGTTTTTAAGAGGATTTTTGGTTACAAAACAAATAAATTCGGTAGAAATGAGATAGAGAGGGAAAGAACCCAAAAACAAATATGAGGGTATTTATAGAGGGAGCAAAAGGGAGTTGAGTGGTTTTACGAAAATAGACGCGCGAAGAGATGTGATGTGACCGATGATGGGACGTGCGCAGTCCATTGAGCGCCAAAATAGGGCACGATTCCCACGAAAGGCAACTGCTTCATTAATGACAGGGTACAGGCCTCAGAACCAAGGGCATAGCAAAGCAGAGAGAGCCTGGTCCAGGCTCAGGCCTGGGCCAGGGTAAGGAACAAAAGCATCTCCTTACCCCCCAGTTCAGGACTGAAGGGCAAGGAGACGGGGGACAAACTGTTGGGACCAAAAAACCAAGTCGGTCGGACACATGCCAGGTTGGTCCAGGACCTTCGGCCAGGTCCAGAGAAAGTTCAGGATCTACGATCAGGTCCAGAACGTACAGTCAGCACCAGACAGTACAGACAAAACAAAGGTGCAAGCCAGGAGAGGAAAAGGTCAAGATGGGCCAAGCCCAACAAAAATGAATTAAACATCAAAGAGGAAAGCCCAAAGGCGCAACAGCAACCCTAGGTGGACGTTGGAGGACTTAGTCAAGAAACAGAGAAAACAAGCCATGAAGATAGGGAACTGCCAGAGATTTTGATGGAGAAGTTAGCTACAAAGGGGGAAAGAGACGTTGGACCCAGGAACACTATATAAGCAAGAGAATTCAGAAGAAAAGGGGATCATCAATCATTCAATACAAGCACACAACTCTCAACGCACTTCACAAGCAATTAAACACTCTACGATTATTTTACGCCTATTTTGTATCCTGTACCACTTGGTCCAGACTCTGTACCAACTATTCCTGAACTAGTGAAGATCCACTCCTGGTTTGGCGCCCGTGGTTTTTCCCTTAACATTTAAGGGTTTTTCCCACGTAACATATCGTGTGTCTTGTTCGATTTTTGTTATCTTTTATACGTTTAAACTCAATCACATTATTCACCACAAAATTCAACTAAAGGGATAGTACTAGTAGATCCACAATCACTTAAACGAACCGTGTGAGAAAATCACCCCGAACAATTATTATTATTATTATATTTATTATAATTATTATTATTATTATTATTATTAAAAACCAACAAAGTTGCAACCAACAAATTTTTATCTAACAATAGCATGAGGATATGTATTTAACCATAAAATATTGACAAATACCAACTCAATAGTTCCTACAAGTTTTAAGAGAAGATCAATTGATATATTCAATAAGCTAAGGTTACAATCATATTGGTATTTATAATGACCATGATGATGACCATGATGATGAAACACATCAAGATGGTGTGGAAGTCGATAACGAATAAACATAGATGATATCTTTTGAGTTTATGATATCTTTGTTTTCAAGATTATGATTTTGATTGTATTACTTGATTATTATTATTTCAATGTTACCAAGTTTTTTTTCTTACGTACCTTTTTTTCACTACTTTCACATGTTTTTCTAGTAGTAGTACTAGTTATCGTAGTAGTAGTGGTGATAGTAGTAGTAGTAGTACTACTATTACTACTAATAATAATAATAATAACAACAATATAACAACAACAACAACAACAATAATAATAATAATAACAATAACAATAATAACAACAACAATAATAATAATAATAATAATAATAATAATAATAATAATAATAATAATAACAACAACAACAACAACTACAATATTATTTAATAATAATAATAATTATTATTATTATTATTATTATTATTATTATTATAATAATAATTATTATTATTATTATTATTATTATAATTATAATTATAATAATATTAATTATAATAATAATAATAATAATTATTATTATTATTATAATTGTAATAATAATTATTATTATTATTATTATTATTATTGATGGGATACCAAATTGCACTATCACCGCCTTACAGTTTAAGGTAAGGACCGCCTACCACTCGCCCAAGATTCCTCCCATGGAAGTGGCATATGGCCGTAGCCGGGCGGTCATGAAATCATGCAGCCCGACCCCATGGAAGCGGCAAGCCGCTGCAGACAAAGATTGGGGCGTGTCAGAGCTTGTTCCCACCTGATTACTAGAAGACAACACTAAAGGACAAATGGCCAGCTTTAGGGCTGACATGGCATGCTAGAAGACAAGATCGTTTCTTATAAATAAACAAGCAAGACATTCATTCAAGGATTCATTCACATAATACACAAAAAAGGTATCACTTAGACTATTCTTACGTTCCTCTGACTTCTCTCTTGAATATCCGCTGACTTAGGCATGGGGGGGGCTTTCCTGACGCCTGAGGCTAGGTTTGTGTACCTGTGCAGGACATCCGGTCAGAGGAGGCTGAGTGACGCCGCACCCCACAGAATTATATAAAACCTCATAGAAGCTCCGAGCCGTATTAACCTTGCGTATTTACGCCCGGAACAATTGGCGCCGTCTGTGGGGATTGAAACAAAAATCATGTCAAGACAAGAAGGAAACCCGGAAAAACAACCGGAAAATTCGACACCAACAAAGGTAGCCGCCGACGAAGACCCGGCTCGTGAAGAGGGTCCTATTCCCATGACTCCCGAAGAAAAGAGAATGGTGGATGCGTTCCTCAAGCAGATAAGATCTACGCCGCGAAAGGAACCGCCGAGGAACACTGAACCACGTATAGAACAGCCAGAAAGCTCACAACCGCGGACGAATATCACCCCCAAAAATTTGTTTGGGAGTGAAGAGACGGGAGAGAACGTGAGGATAGAAACTGAAGAGGAGGATGAGACCTACCGAGCTGAACCGTCGGTTGAAGTCATTTCAAGGTTGGAGAGGCCGCGCCGCACACCAGCAAGGGGCAGACAGGTGATTATAAAGTCTCCCTTGGCCGCACCAGTGCTGGAGTGCCCGCTACCGAAAATGAAAATGCCCACTCTCCAGTATGACGGGAAGACTGATCCCGAGGAGCACCTGGCTGCCTACGAAAGCCACATGATGATGTACGACACAACTGATCATGTCTGGTGCAAGGTGTTTCCTACCACCCTCACCGGGCTGGCACAGACATGGTTCAGGAACCTCCCAATGGGGACAATCAGAGGATACGAAGACATGACGAAATTGTTCAAGCAGCAGTATGCGGGAAACCGCCGGAGAGAAAAAATCGCCGCTGAATTGTTAAACGTCGTCCAGGGAAAGGACGAAAAGCTGAAAGACTATATGATTCGTTTTGACCGCGAGTCACAACAGGTGAGGGACCTGGACTCGAAAATTGGTGTCCACGCGTTGACCGTGGGACTCAAAGAGGGAGAGCTGCGAAGCCTCCTGATTCGCAATCCGCCCCAAGATCTGTTGAAAGCCAGGGAGATGGCTGAAGGTTTTATCCGGGAAGAACAGTTCTGTAGAACGTTCGGGAGAAGGTCCGACAAGCGAGAGAAGAGGGAGGAGCAAAGTGAAAATAAGGGAAGAAGTAGCCACCGGCCGTCCGGAGGCAACTCGAATCGGGTTCAAGAGGGGAGAGCCAGGGGGAAAGGCCCGCAGTTTGACAGATTCACCCCACTCAACAAGCCGAGAGCCGAAGTCTATGAATTGGCGGCAAAGGAAGTAAAGTTCAACACGCCGAGTCGCGTAAGGCCGGGCGCGAACAAGAACAAGTACTGCAAATACCACAGGGTTCAGGGACATGACACCGAAAGCTGTCACTCACTGAAGAAGGAAATTGAACGCCTGATACAAGAAGGACACCTGAAGAAATACGTCGGCGAGAAAAGGGGGAGAGACGGTGATGAGGAAGAAAAAGAGGCCGATAGCAGTAAACGTACCAGATCACGACCGGTGATACACGTTGTTTCCGGTAGCGGAAAGGATACCAAGTCAAAAAGGAAACGAAAAGCTGACGAGAGAGAGGAGACTTTTGGGGCAATCTACTCAGCAAGCACAGCAGAGCCGCGACCGATACCAACGCTGTCCATCGACCGCGAGGATTACGAACGCGTTACTTACCCGCATGATGATCCCCTGGTGGTCGCCATCGACATCAATCACCACCTAGTCCACCGGTGTATGATTGACACCGGCGCCAGCACCAATCTTCTTTACAAAGAGGTATTCGATAAGCTAGGGCTGAGCAAAAAGGACGTGGAACCATACATTGGGTCCCTCTACGGATTCGCTGGGAACGGTATCAAACCCTTCGGAACAGTCACCTTGCCTGTGACCATAGGGGAGGCGGGCGCTAGAGGCGTCTGGCCGACTTTGTCGTCGTCGACGCTCCGTCTGCCTACAACGCTTTGATCGGCAGAGTAACCTTGGATGAGATCCACGCCGTGGTATCGGTAAGGGCCCTGGCCATGGCATATGTGACTGATGAAGGGACAGCCGGCAAGTTGCATGGAGATCAGAAGGTCGGGCGGTCTTGTAATTCAATGGCAGCGGAGAAGGTCAAGGGTAAGTCTGTAGCCGAGGTCAGAATGCCCTCGGCCGAAGAATGCATCGAGAAGAAGGGACTAAACATCAGCCCCGGACCGGGCAGCGGAACAAGGGAAGTAGAATTATCCCCCGGAAGGACCGTCATTATCGGCACAGACTTAGAGGCACTGTTCCAAGAAAAGCTCATCAACATTCTCAGAGAGAACAAGGACGTGTTCGCATACTCAGCCGCCGAAATGCCTGGAATCGACCCCGCGGTCATAGTCCACAGCCTGAATGTGAACCCAAGTTTCAAACCGATTAAGCAAAGATTGAGACCCATGAGCGTGGAGAAAGACGCCGCCATCCTGGAGGAAATAAACAAGCTGTTAGAGGCAAAGTTCATTGAAGTATGTGACTACCCAGAATGGCTTGCTAACGTAGTAATGGTGAAGAAAGCTTCGGGAGCATGGCGGATGTGTGTGGATTTCACTAACTTGAACAAGGCCTGCCCTAAAGATTGCTATCCGCTCCCAAGGATCGACCAGCTGGTGGACTCAACCAGCGGCCACTCAACGCTAAGTTTCCTTGACGCTTTCTCGGGCTACCATCAAGTCTACCTGAACGAAGAAGACCGACAACGGTGCGCTTTTATCACAAGTCACGGAGTCTTCATGTACCGGATGATGCCGTTCGGGCTTAAGAACGCCAGGGCAACTTACCAACGGTTAGTGGACGCTGTCTTCACCAAACAAAAGGGGCGCAATATGGAGGTATACGTGGACGACGCGATTGTCAAAAGCAGGTCAGACCAACAGCATCTGGAAGACCTCGAAGAAACGTTCCGCTCGCTCAGGGAGTACAAAATGAAGCTGAACCCCAAACAGTGTACCTTCGGCGTGCGGTCCGGTAAATTCCTGGGATACCTGGTAAGTGCAAGGGGCATAGACGCTAACCCGGAAAAGGTGCAAGCCATCATCGATCTGCCGTCACCTAAGAGCATCAAAGACATCCAAATCCTCACCGGTAGAATGGCTGCCCTATCCAGGTTCATATCACGATCAGCCGACAAGTCAACACCTTTCTTCCAGGTGCTGAAAGGAAACAAGAAATTTGATTGGGGGGCAGAGCAGCAAGAAGCATTTGATCAGCTAAAACAACATCTCACTACTTTACCAACCTTAGCAAGACCGGTGACAGGAGAAACGTTAGTACTGTATATAGCGATGGCGCACAAAGACGATGTCGGCCAGTCATACTAAGAGAAGGCGGAAGCAACAAAGAACCCATATACTTCATCGACCACGCTAGGACAATCCGAAAGAAATTATCCAATGATCGAGAAAGCAGCATACGCGGTGGTTCTGGCCGCCCGTAAACTAAGACCCTACTTTGACGCGCACCCAGTCGAAGTAAGGACAGATCTACCGCTGGAAAAGGCGTTAGAAAAATTTGAAAAGTCAGGACGGCTCCTGAAATGGGCCATAGAGCTGTCAGGGTTTGGGATACAGTACGCTAGCCGGACGGCCATAAAAGCCCAAGCCTTAGCTGATTTCTTGGCCGAATGTACCCACCCAGCTGGGGGGCATCAACCAGACGGAGAGTGGCAGGTGTACACCGACGGCTCCGCCACCGTACATGGCTCGGGGGCAGGGGTCGTCATCATCAGCCCGGAAGGACACGAATTTGAACATGCTCTAAGGTTTGCCTTCCCAGCAACGAACAACGAAGCAGAATACGAGGCCGTCCTGGCCGGGCTCGAGTTGACTATTGCAATGGGGGCAGAGAAGTTGGTCTTACGGGTAGATTCTCGGTGGTAGCCACCGGTGAAGAAGCGAATCTGAAGCGAAGGCGATGGCATGTCACAATACTTGCACAAGGCGAAAAACCTGACGGCAAAGCTAAAATCTTTCGAGGTTTGTCACATCCCACGGTCAGAAAATAACAAGGCAGATGCTCTTGCCAAGCTGGCGAGCGCCACAACTGATAACAAACCAAAAACAGTGACCGTTGATGTGAGGCGACAGAAAGGAGCGCTAACAGTCCATGCAATAACTGATGGAGACGGCTGGATGCGGCCAATCATTAAATACAAAACGACAGGGGAACTCCCAAAGGACAGACTTGAGGCTGCGAAAGTAAAGCGGGCAGCCACAAGATTCATCATTATCAATGGAGAGCTGTATCGAAGATCTTTTTCCGATCCCCTCCTGAGGTGTGTGGGCCACACCGAAGCAACCTATATCCTAGAGGAAATACATTCGGGGGTTTGCGGCCACCACATAGGAGGGCGGAATCTGGCGCACAAAGCCCTGAGAGCCGGATACTTTTGGCCCACAATGATTAAGGATGCTAAGGAGCTGACCAGACGGTGCAGAAACTGCCAGATTCATGCACCAGACATCCACTTGCCGGCCAGAGATTTGCGAACCGTTCTGAGCCCTATCCCATTCGATCAATGGGGAATGGACATCTTAGGACCTTTTCCAACAGCCACCGGGGGCAGGAAATTTGTCATAGCCGCAGTGGACTACTTTACAAAGTGGATAGAAGCAGAGGCTGTCCCACAAATAACAGAGCAGGCGGTGAGAAAATTTGTCTGGCGAAATGTGATTACCAGGTTTGGTGTGCCGAAAGTGGTGGTCTTTGATCACGGGAGGCAGTTTGACAATGACAAGATAAGAGACTGGCTGAAGCGGAACGGCACCGTGGTAGCCTACTCCTCAGTGACTCATCCACAATGTAACGGCCAAGCCGAAGCGGCCAACAAGCAAATGTTGAACGGCATGAAGAAGAGGCTGGACGAGTTGAAAGGAGCTTGGGCCGACGAATTACCAAGTGTCCTATGGTCCCTCAGGACGACAGAGAAAGAGGCAACCGGCTACACCCCCTTCAATTTGGTGTGCACGCGAAGCCCATACGCGATGAAATCCGATCTCGAGCCCAAGGGTCGACCTTTTCGAGGCGGCTGACAACCTAAAGGCAAGGAAAGAATCCTTAGACCTGCTGGAGGAAGCCAGAGAGGACGCATGCCTAAACTTGGCAATCTACCAAAACAGAATGCGACGAATGTACAACCGCAGGGTCAACCACAGGGAATTCGAACTGGGAGACCTTGTACTAAGAAAGGCAAGTGCAACAGGAAAAGGGAATATCCACGGCAAGCTGTCAGCCACCTGGGAGGGTCCATACAAAATCACTAACGTCAAGCAGCCGGGAACTTACAACCTCACCAACATGGAAGGATACGAGCTGCCTTCCCACTGGAACGCTGACAGCCTTAAGAAATACTTTGTGTAAAGCCACTGTACTCTTTTTCCTTATCTACGGTTTTGTCCCATGGGTTTTCCGTAGAAAGGTTTTAACGAGGCAGCCGGCATGTTTTATTTTTGCACCGTGTGAGTGGTCAGACCTGTTGACACCACACGGAAAGAAAGGCATTTATGAAAAACTTTTGCCCAGCATATGTTTAGACTTGCGTCACACATAAGTCGCCAGGGCAAGGAGAGGACTACCTCTTGCCAGAATCGAGATAATTTGATTCAAAACCTGGTAATTTTGTAAATTGCAGATGTTAAGGCTGGCATAAGTCTACCTGCGGCCATACTGCCCAGAACGGCCCAAATCCAAATGTTAAAGGTGGCGTAAGTGCACTGCGGCCATAGTGCCCAGACATTTGATCAAAATGTTAAGGTGGCATAAGTGCACTGCGGCCATAGTGTCCAGCGGCCCGATCGAGAAGATGTTAAGGGTGGCATAAGTGCACTGCTGACCATAGTGCCCAGACGGCCCGATCCAAAATGTTAAAGAGTGGCGTAACTGCTGCTGCGGCCATAGTGCCCAGACGGCCCGATCCAAAATGTTAAGAGTGGCGTAAGTCTGCCGGCGACCATAGTGCCCAGGCTGACCCGATCAAAATGTTAAGGCTAAGCGTAAGTGCACTGCGGCCATAGTTCCCAGGCCCGATCCAAAATGTTAAAATTTGGCGTAAGTCTGCCTGCGGCCATAGTGTCCAGACAGCCCTAGTCAGAAGATGTTAAGGCATACAAACATGTGCTGCGCTATAACTTAGACAAAAAAAGAAAAGCTAAGATAAAGCTGCGAAAACATGTGCCGTGCTATAACTTAGACGAAAAAAGGAAAGCTAAGACAAAGCTAAAAGCAAAGTTATAACGTAAAAGACCGCAGGGTCACTTAGAGAATTTCTCAATCAAAAACATCAGCAGTTGTAGCAAGAAAAGAAAAACAAATTTCATTAAAAAGAAAGTTATGATACAAATAGCTACAGAAGCCTAATGAACAAAATTAAGAAGTACAATGTTATTCTGAGTCGGCATTGCCGGCTCACGGAAGCGCGCCACCGACAAATTAGCAAAGGAAATAAAATGCTAGACTAAAGAAGACACCCAGGCTGACCCAGCAGGGGATGATCTTCGCCGATATACAAACCGGGGACAACACCTCCCAGGCTGCATACAATAGTAGGGGCGGCGGCAAAAATCTTCCTAGACGGTCACAGGAAAATGGGATGACGACGACCCAGAGTTCCTATGGAGGCCAAGGTCGGGGGCCACGAGCAGAGGTCGACCCGGCTCCTCCACGGGATCCTCATCGTCGAACGCAACATTAAAATTAATTTCGTAGCGGGGGCGAGAACGCCCATTCCCAACTCGGCCCGTTCGCGTCCCTCTCGTCCTCCAGCTCTATGGCGATCAAAATCGAAGTAAGGAGAAACGGTGGATCGGACCTTTGGCGTCTTCGCCGCGCTCGCCATAGCCCTTGAGAAGCCGTCGAGAAGCCGCTCTCATAGCCCTGGCGTAAGCCTTATCCTTCTCGGCGTTAGCGTCTCCACCATCGACGCGGCCGCTCGACCTCGCCGCGCCTCAGACAATGGCGGTTTTCTCTCGTAAGAGAGTCTCCTTCCCCTCCAACGCAGCTTGGCAAAGACGCTGGCCCTCCCGAACAAAGATCGGTGGCGGAGACGACCCGTAGTTTCTCTTCTGACGCCTTCACAACGGCGCCAGCCTCCAAAAGATTGCGAGTCACCTCGCGTAGCTCATTCTTGAGTTTGACATGATCATTCTTGAGCTTGGAATGATCAGCCTTTAACCGGTCCAGCTGGCGGTGAGTCTCATCAAAGGCCAGCTTAGCCTTCTCGCAGGCCTTGCATAGCTGGTTGACAGACACCTGCATGTCAGAGGGCGGCGAGGCAATTATCTGAATGCCCCTGTCTATCAGCTCAGCTTGCTTAAGGAGGGTGCGAAGGCCAGCAATCATCTTCCTGGACTTGTCGGTTAGCCGAGCACCTTCAAGCCCGCTGTCAGGAGGATTGGGGACGGAGGCCACGGTCACGGAGGGCTGCTATGCCAACGACACCGTCTGCATAAAGAAGGAAGATGAGTTCAGATCCATATCACTAATAATTGGGACGGCGGATAAGCTGTCCGCAGGAGTATCCAAAACATTGCACCCAGACACACGGTTGCCGGAGAGAGAATCTGAACTCACCTCCCTTACAGGAACGGAGGTCCGCGGTGTCCTAATCAGCTGCTGACCAGCCCCCTCCTCCTCGGAGTCAGAGATGTTCTCAACCACGACCTGTTGATGGTCGGCGGGTGGAGGAGACGGTGGCGGTAGCAGTACTGATGGTGATGGCTGGATAAGCGGCGGTTGTTGTGGAGATTGCTGAGGCGGAGGCTGGATTACTTCCTCCGTTCTCGGTTTCTTTTTCTCCCGCTGAGTCTTCCTCGGGATGGCCTTGCGCTTGATTGTGGGATTGAAAGTAGGTTTAGAAGGATTGGCATCCATGATTGCCTTCCGTAATGTTTCTTTGCGGTCGTCCACAGGAGCGTCAAACCTTAAATCAACGGGCTGGCGATAAACGTCCAGGCCAATTCGTCCAAGATCTTCAGCCGTGAACTCCTCAAAAGCACCTGAAAACGAAAGATGACAGTCACGATTCAGGGACAATAAACACGGAAAAGTACAAAAAGAAAGCAACAGAATAGGCCGGCCCCAGATTACCTGGGTCCAGGGCCGGGATCAGGCCGACCCTGCCAAGGAACTTGTCGTTGAATATGACCTCGGCTGGGGGCAACCAGTTCAGAGGTTTTCCGCCTTTCCCTAGGCGGAAATAGTCTAAAACCTTTTTAACTTCCGCTGTCTGCGGGATGTCCGCTACGTCAAACTCCACACCGGGTTTAAACTCCTCCGCAGTCTCAAAGCGGCTATGATAATAATTCCTGAAGTGCCGCGGGATAACCCACGGCTTGGGGCTGTACAAGTAGAAATATCTATCTTTCCAATCCTTGACGGAGGAAAGCCTTTTGTGAACGGTTTGGTAATGTGGGTCCGTCAGGACGCTCAGGTACCCAGTATCCTCTTTGTTTGAGGCAAACCCCAGGGTGTGCATGATCCTAAAAGCGTCAACAGACAGCGGAAGGTCCAAGAACAGGCACGTCCAGGTGAACGCGACCATTAAACGGATGGCGAAAGGGTTCAGCTGACAGAGTTGACGCGTTGCTCAATCGGGCTCTATGAACGGATGCAGAGGAAAGCGCAACCCGAACTCAAGGTGTTTGGTAAAAACAGCGGTATGACCATCCGGCGGCTTGCACACGGTGTCGCAGGGACCAGGCACCCTGAATTGCCAACCGTTGCCCAGATCATAATGCGTCGCGGCGACAACGTCACCGGCTCTAGACCCCAGAAAATCACGATATCTACTATTCGGAAATTGAAGAAGGGGAAACCTATAAGTGTGGCTATTCAACTTCTCGCGCAGGCGGACCGGTTTACCCGCGGAGGAGGTAGAAGCCTCAGGAAGAACCTTGTCCTGAGGCGGGGCACAACGAAGCGGGACGGCGCTATAGGGTTCCATATTATCAACCTCAGAGTCAGATACATCGAACAACTCCTCTTGCGAAGGAATGCGGGGGGAATCAGGGTCCTCATCATGAGACATACTCGTATAAAAGAAGAAGGACTGAAAAATTACCTAAGGTTCAACAGTGGACGGCAAGACTCGACGGCGGCAGAAGCAGGAGATACTAAAGCGAGGGTGAATGGAGTTTTTACGAGGGAGTTTGTGAAAAATTGAGAAAGTAAAGAGGTAAAATGAAACGAAGAGGAAGTATTTATAGAGTTGGAATGAGGAACAGTGTATGAATATTCTGCGCCACTCACGTCATATAAAATGGGAAGATGAACAGTTCGCTCCTAACCTCCACCACCCACGTGTCAGACAAGGGGTAAAGCCCATAAGCTTGGGCGCCAAACTAAACTCCCAAAAAGAAAGTTCAAAATTCAAAATGAACGTTGGCTTCCTTGACAAGTTTGCGCTGGAAGACATGGCTGACTATCACCCACAGTCAGTCACACAGCATCAACTTTAAGTAGCAGCTGTATGGGGGCATATTGATGGGGGATAGCCAGCCCAGACCATCAGCCGCCTTACAGGTTTGGCAGAAGGACCGCCCGGCCACTCTCGCCCAAGATTCCTCCCATGGAAGTGGCATATGGCCGTAGCCGGGCGGTCATGAAATCATGCAGCCCGACCCCATGGAAGCGGCAAGCCGCTGCAGACAAAGATTGGGGCGTGTCAGAGCTTGTTCCCACCTGATTACTAGAAGACAACACTAAAGGACAAATGGCCAGCTTTAGGGCTGACATGGCATGCTAGAAGACAAGATCGTTTCTTATAAATAAACAAGCAAGACATTCATTCAAGGATTCATTCACATAATACACAAAAAAGGTATCACTTAGACTATTCTTACGTTCCTCTGACTTCTCTCTTGAATATCCGCTGACTTAGGCATCGGAGGGGCTTTCCTCGGACGCCCCCGAGGCTAGGTTTGTGTACCTGTGCAGGACATCCGGTCAGAGGAGGCTGAGTGACGCCGCACCCCACAGAATTATATAAAACCTCATAGAAGCTCCGAGCCGTATTCACCTTGCGTATTTACGCCCGGAACAATTATAATAATTATAATAATAATAATAATAATAATAATAATAATAATAATAATAATAATAATAATAATAATAATAATAATAATAATAATAATAATAATAATAATAATAATAATAATAATAATAATAATAATGAATCAAATGAAAATAATCAACTGAATCAATCGAAATTTGAGCTGGCCCAATCGAATCAATCCAGGCTGAGGCCCAAGCTGAAGTGGTGAGCCGAATCGAAATGTCTTTGAAAATAAGTCCGAAAGAACAGGTTCTTAATTAATCTTTCTATTCTGTTCAATTATTTACGTTTCTTTTTTATTATTAAAAAAGCTCCGAAAAAAATGTAAAAATTAGATATACCATATTACTCTGTACCATATAGGGAGTACTTCTTGCCAAAAAAAATAAAAATATAGGGAGTACTAATAATCTAAAGCAATTATATATTTTAGGAATGTCTCAAGTGTGAAATTACGACCAATAGATTTATTTCAACACTTCATTTATTATGGGTATTAAACAAGATGTTGAGAGTTGTTTCATGCGTGAAAGTGTGAAACAATCTCATTTTAGAATATGCTAGTTATTTGTATGTGTTTATTTGTTAACAAGTTTTAACTAAAAGTGATGAAGGACACTTATTCGCAAGACGTATTATAAATAGAAACACCTAATTAATTAGGCACGATGTTATCGAAAAAAGTTGAGCAATTAGATAGACGTAGTTAGAACTAGACCGGCAAACGGGTCAATCGGATCGGGTCTGGGTCGAGTCAATATGGGTCAGGTCATTTCGAGTCTGATCGATGTAACAGCTGGGTCGGGTTGGGTCATTTCGGGTCTCGGGTCTATTTCGGGTCGGCAATTATCGGGTCATTTCGAGTTTGGGTCAATTTTGGTCGGGTCGGGTCCATTTCGGGTTAAAATGTTAAATTTTGGTCGTAAAAGACGGTTTTTTTGTTAAAAGGTTACTTTTTAAGGTTTTTATGTATATAATTGGTGTTAATTGATTAAACAATATCAAACAAGTTAGTTTTAAGTCATTTGAATTACTAAGAGTACTTTTTATTGGGTCAATTTCGGGTTTCAGGTCAATTTTGGGTCAAGGCATTGTGGGTCGGGTCTAGGCCGAGTCGGGTCAATTTCGGGTTGTGATTATTGGGTCATTTTCGGGTCTCGAGTCAATCAAATTGGGTCGAATCAATCAAATTGGGTCTATTTTGCTAGGTCTAGTTAGAACGAATGGAGTGCAACTGAAGAACTAAAATGGAGAGCATGCATGGCATTGATATTGAGGTTGCTTGATTGTAACTTGTAAGTCCAAACTTAATATAACGGATCTCATGGTCTTGTTTAATATGAAATGATGGGAGTACTTAAATGTTTCTTATGTGATTTCTTTTTTTTTTTTAATTGTTTTGGCCTATCTAATTTGTGTTTTGACTATTTATTTGTTGTTATTAAATAACATTATTGTATGTATATAACGATTTTTCGATATAATATTCGTAAATGATTGTCTTTCGTGAATAAAGTTAATACCAGTTTCTGATAATTGAATAATGTCATAATGTGGTCACATTTAGGGTCCTCTTGACCGTTATTGAATAAAATGTGACCACATTTATTTTTAAGAATCGAATAAGGGAAAAACTCGTGTTATCGATTAGAGAAAGTGTTTATACTTGTTACAATAATATAGGACATTGGGATATAACACTAGACTGGCTAAAATCATGGAGATCAAGAATGCCCAACTTGCGAATGACATAAAGAAAATTAGACACTTCGATCTAAGTCCTTCTTAAAAACGTATGCAAGTTGTGAATGTGTAGGGAACATGGGACAACACAATTAAGCCTTCCAATATGACATCACGAACACATGACAATTTATCTTAATATACTTCGTATGCTCATCAAGCACTGGGTTATTACGAGCGTGATGTAACGCGAACTGGCTATAACAAAACAGCTGCATTGAAAGAGAAACGGTAACGTCATAACTGCGCAAAAGTCCTTGTAGCCATTTTAACCATGACTGAGGTCATCAACCTGTATTTCACTTCAACAGTAGAGCGAGAGACAATGTGCTATTTTTTGGTTTCCATGACACGGAAGAACCCCCCTATGACACAATCCATCCAATAATCGAACGACGGGTTATAGGACACGCAACTCAATCGGAATCGTACCAACCGAAAATGACATGCTCACTCTATTAGAACACAGACGAATGCCTTGTCCAAGACTCTCTCTCAAATAACGCGTGTAACACCCTGAAAATTTCGGTCATTTTAAAACTAAAACTTATAAATAATGAACATCAAAACTCAGGGTTAAGAAATATTACAAAGCCTTTGAAAATATAATAAATGAATAAAAATATAACAAAATACAATTTCAACAAAAGAAACAATTTTCTTCATTTCGAAAATACTCGACTTCTCTCAGACTATCTCAGAGCTCCATGTACCTAGAGGTGGCAATCGGGTCATTCGGGTCGGGTTTGGGTCGGGTCAAGTCGGGTCGGGTCGTGTCGGGTTCGGGTCATATCGGGTCAAAATGCTCTTTCGGGTCGAGTCGGGTTGAGTTCGGGTCGTTGTCGGGTCGGGTCGTTGTCGGGTTACATAGTGTCTCGGGTCGGGTCGGGTTCGGTTCGGGTTGTTATCGGGTCGAGTCATTTCGGGTTAAATAGTATATCGGGTCGGGTCGGGTTTGGGTCGGGTCGTCATCGGGTCTGCGCGGTTTTATCGAATTACTTCAATTTTTTGATGCTAAAACTAGTTTTTCGACCATTATTTGATTTAATTATTTCATTATTAAGTGTAATGTATCAAACTAAATACTAATTTGCTTTCGATTTAATCAATGCTGAGATTAATAATTACCGAGTCATCAATTTAATCGGGTTAATATCGGGTCGGGTCGTCGTCATCGAATTGGTCCGGCCTGATTCGGATCGGATCAGCGATTATCGGGTCGTGTCGGGTTACGGGTCATCGTCGGGTCGGGTCGAATTCGAGTCACTGTTTATCGGGTCGTGTCGGGTTGCGGGTCAAGTCGAGTCGGTTTCGGGTCACAATATTTTCGGGTTCATCGGGTCCGGTTTCGCTCGGGTTCGGGTCGGGTCGCTCGGGTCGGGCCAGCCTTGCCAGCTCTACGATGTACCTGTCAGTTTATTGAAATAAACTGCCATAATCAGTGGGGGTAACTAAATGCCCTTTTATCATTTAATATGTATGATGTAAGGCGTCATATAATCAAACAGCATACTCCAGTTAGTCCAAAAATAAGTGTCAGCGAAAGTCAAAATATAAGTATGCGATCAAAGACAACTATCACTCTTAATATTACAACAGACGTCAATATTATATATTTTTGACACAATTGTGAGCAATATTACATATAATTTATAATATAAAAGAATTATTTAACTTTAAAACAAAAGATTTAAAGTAAACAATGATTATAAGTCGTTTATATAAATTTATAAGTATAATAACACAATAAGAGGTTTACAAGCCTACCAAAGAAATAGCTTAGACCGACTTTTACAAATTGAATCATCAAAAATACAAATAAAATAATATAATAGATTAGCATTTTAGATTTCAACCAAGTTGAATTCGCTTGGGAAAGACAGGGGCATAGACAAGGCCGAATAGAGGGGGCGGATGAGTTCACAAGGTGGAAAATGAGTTGTGAACTTGTAGATATCCTGTTTAAAGGACCACAATTTATGTGGTGTAACAATAGAAAGGGAAACAAACGCACCTACGAACGACTCGATAAAGCCATGGGATCTAAAGACTGGTTTCGTCTTTTTCCGAATTAAGTGGTGAAACAATATTCGATACAATTGTCCGATCACGCCCCGATTGAATTTAGCTAGGACTTAACTCGCCTGAAACTCAAACGCCCCTATAAACCTGAGGCCTGGACTTTCAATTTCGAGGAGGTCCAAGTTTTGATCAAGGAGCTATGGGCTAAGCGAGTGAAGGGCTCACCGACGTTCATCCTTACTAGGAAGCTAATGACGGTAAGGCAGGAACTGAGGGTTTGGTCCTTTAACTAAAAGGATGAGTGGAAAAGGAAATGGTTTGACTTTGATGAAGCTCTAGAAGAAAAACTGGAGGATTGCTTCAACTACAATGATGATGAGGACTACGACCTTGTGCACAATCAGCTAAAGGAATTCGCAAGGGCAGCATCACTGTATTGGAGACAGCGGGCCAAGATTAGATGGAACGTTGATGGAGATACCTGCACTAAGTTCTTTTTCAACTGGGTCAAGGGACGTATGGACCAAAACTTTATCCTGGGGGTGCAAACGGAGTCGGGTCAATGGACTTCTAAGAGAGAAGAAGTGGGGATTTTGTTCGTTAAGCGATTTGAACAAATTCTACGACCTGAAGGAGCATCTCAAGATGTGGAAGACTACAGAGCAAGGTATGGAAATTTCTTTAAGGTCAATTCTAAATCACTATCGCCTGAAGAACGAAGTCGCCTGCTTCGCCCGTTCACTCGAAAGGAAGTAAGAATGGCGGTCTTCCAGCTTGGAGCTTACAAGTCTTCGGGCCCCGACAAAGTCCCTGCGGCCTTTTTTCAACGTTATTGGTATATAGTCAAGGAGGAGGTCACGGAAGCAGTGCTTCGTACCCTACAGACAGGCAAAGTATCTAAGGCGATGAATAGAACCATGATAGTCTTGATCCCGAAAACTCCTAGCCCGGAAACGGTAGATCAGTTCAGACCGATTAGTATTTGCAACGTTGCGATGAAAATTGTGACAAAATGCATGGCGAATAGGCTACAGGACGTAATGGATTCGTTAGTGGGGGGAGTTCCAGAATGCTTTTGTCAAAGGAAGGAATATCGGTGATAATATCATGGTAGCTCAGGTAGTCCTAGGAGCAATTAACTCCCACAGGAAATGAAAGAAAGGGAGAATTGCGGTCAAGTGAATATGAGTAAGGCATATGACAGGCTAAACTGGAACTTTTTGTCAACCGCTCTCCTGTCAATGGGCTTTCTGAACCACTGCATTGCCCTGATAATGGAGTGTGTGAGTACAGTCTCTTACGAAGTCATGTTAAATGGAGCACCCGTAGGAGGTATAACGTCGTTGTGTGGATTACGACAACGAGACCCTTTATCGCCACACCTGTTTGTTCTCTGTACAGAAATGCTATCCTAAAATATGCTGAAGGCACAGGATTTGGGTGGGCTGAAAGGTATACGGGTCTCCAAACATGCCCCAGAAGTGTCTCATCTTCTTTTTGCAGATGACTCCCTTTTCTTTATCCAAGGACGGGAAGACGCACTGTTCTGCCTGAGAAATATTCTGGATTTATATTGTGAAGCATCGGGACAGAAGCTTTACCATGATAAAACTACCATGGTCTTTAGTCCTAACTGCCATCTAGGACTAGTGCAGACGGGGCTCAGGGAGTTTGAGGCCAAATCTTGTGCTAACCTCGGCATATACTTTGGGGCCCCCTCGAGTCTAGTAGGATCTAAACGGACGACCTTTCAAGCGCTTATAGACGGAGTCAAGAATAGAATATCATCATGAAATGGCATTTTTCTCTCACCAGCGGGTCAACTCACCTTGATTAATTCAATACTTTCCTCTCTTTCTCTGTTCTCTCTATCGGTCTTCAAAATTCCGATAAGTGTGGCTAGGAAGATTAATTCTTTCCTGGGCCATTTTTGGTGGGTAGGTATGAAGGAATCTAGAGCAACCCATTGGTGCAGCATGATGACACTCAGCAAACCGAAATCGGCAGGGGGGCTGGGTATCCGTAATGTACTATTGAGGATACCGGATCGGGATCCCTTCTCGACGCCCCGGTCGCGCCCGTCCTCGAATAAAAATGTGTCATGGGGCAGATGCACGGCGCGGGAAAAATATGCAAGATGCTCGCTCGCGGAGCTTGCTTTGCTCGAGGATTTTTTTGCTAATGGGGGAATGTCATTGCATGTGATTGTGACAAAAAAAATATAAAAATCCTTTTGAAATGTATTTTCGGAGTCGCCACCAAATATTAAAGGAATTTGGAACCTCTTCAGCGCGTCTTAAAATCATAAGACGCGGGGGTCTTAGATTTCAAGGTGCGTCGATACCTATCCTTCTGACGTTATTGTCACTACTACAAATCTGAGCAAAAACAACGGAGCAAAAACAACACAAATTAGCCTTGTCGTTGTTTATAATATTATAAACAACGACAAAAAAATTTCCGTTGTTTAATCTATAGGCGCCAAATCTAACTCATAATTAAAAACAACGAAAAAACAATTATAAACAACGAAAAAACTATAAAAAACGGTTAACAACAAAATGTGTTGATTTTAGTTAGAATTTAAATAACGGTTTCGTAATTAAAAAAGCGTTATATTTAATTAAAATTAAAAACAACGGTTATTGCATTAAAACCGTTTTTTTGTTTATTATACAAAACGGTTTTTATACCTAAAAACCGTTTTATTTAATCTTTTATATAAAAAACGGTTGTTCTATTCTTTTGTTGTTTTTAATGTGAACTTTAAATAACATAATAACTAGTAAACCGTTTTTTTAATTAAAAACCAAAAAAAAACGAAATAATTCAATACTAATTCGTTTTAAATAACTATACTCATAATATTTATGTATCTTAATTTGTTTACCTTAAAAGCTATATGTTTAAAATACTTTGTTTTTAAACATAATAATATAATCCAATACTAATTTAATACTAATTCGTTTTAAATAACTATACTCATAATATTCTTTAATTCTTTGTTTTTAAAATCACTATATTAGAAATCACTATATTTAAAATATTTTTAAAGGTTTTGTAATTTTAAAATACTTTATATTTTCTTCTTTACATGTGAAACCAGAGAGGATTCGGAGTGAGGTTACTTTTCGAAAGTTTTGACAAAATGTATTATGAAAACTGTAATAAAAAAGCCTACGTAAAAGTAGTCTTTACTAATTTGAAAACAAATGCTTTAATTTCGATATTTGGGCTAATAGGACGCTACGTACAAATGCAAATATATGACTCGGAAAATATGTAAAATAAATGTAAGCCGTCAAAGCTATGACGATTTGCTATAGGAAATATACGTAGGATTAATAATTCATTGTATTTGAATTACTAAATAAACGTTATTCTCCGACTTGTGTTCAATTCTAAGATTTTGTAAAACCCTCGGTTTTGCATGTTTAAAAGACTATATGAAACGGTATAGTTAAATGTCGAATCCGTGTTTTAGTCGTAATTTAATGCATGAATTGAGAATTTGTATAATGTAAAAGTGGTGTTTAATTTAGTGATTTTGAGTCGTTTATTTATGCGATATTGGCGGGGTTTAGACGAATCTTTCAATTCGAATTACTACAATCGTATTGTGAATACGGGTTCGTTAATGCCAATATCGAGATGGGTTAAGGTAACCCTTTAACGTCCAAGTCTCAAACGTCCAATCCGAAGGTAAAGTTTCTTTACCTTGAAATGCAAAGACGGTTTTAGAGTGGAAATTTATAAGTGCGAGAGGCTTTATATATGTGTGTATTAGTGTTAATGTAATTGTTATGTTTTTTATGAATAATGTGTAATTGTTATGTTAGATGTGTGTTTAGAATGTCGAATAAGGGCTGCTATTTATAGCAAATGCTTCGTGTTTTATGTATAGTTGCTCAGAAAATCGCTTGATGAACGGCGATTTTATAAAAATCGCCGATGTGCTACGGGGCAGAAAATCGCGTGCATCGGCGATTTTCCAAAAAATCGTCAGTGCACAGGCGATTTTCTGGCCATTTTCTGACAGATTTTGTAGCGCTGTATTTCGTATGACATGTTTTCGTAGGATGTGAATGATGATGTTTGTTTGTTGTTGACTTTGAGGGCCGGGAATCAACTTGGTACAAGTTGATTTCTCGGCTCCGTTTTCGTGTTTCGTGTTTCGGTTTTTCGTCGTGTTTTTCGATTTTGGCTCGAAATAAAATAATATTTTTATATATTATTCTACGACTTTGTGAGATTTTGTTTTGTAAGAATGTGACCCGGGACGCATTTTGGTCCGCTTCGGGTGCTTGGGCCTTTTGTGTGTCTTGGGCCGTTTTTGTGTGTTTGGGTCGTTTTTGTGTTCTTGGGCCATTTTTGTGAGGCGTTTGTGTGTCGTGCTTGCGTGTATTGTGTCAACTTACGATTAAAATGACTAAATTAATATTCATTTTTACGAAATATGCAAATTCAAATTAATACGTTAAAAATGACTAAAATGTTTTAGACACTTATGTACTGTTTCGTCTTATTTTAAAACATGCATGAAAAGTCCTTTTCGTCATCGGGTTTGTTTTTTGGGGGGTACGGATACGGGTATCTACACCTATGTCTTAACCAAGCTTTGCTTCCAAAGCAAGCTTGGAGAATCATTACTTGTACTGACTTATTGTTGAGTCGTCTGCTCACTGCAAAATACGGGCATCTACTGCCCTCTGAGGGACCTGGGGCATCAGGCAACCGGAAGGCATCTTCGTGGATTTGGAAAGGTATTGTCTGGGGCAGCGAGCTCCTACTTCCTAATATCGCTTGGGACATGGGCCGAGATTCTAAAATCATGATCTGGTCTATGAAGTGGGTAAACGGTGGGATTCTAGTTCCGAAGTTTGGGGAACAGGAGACTGATCATAATGTTATTGCGCTCTGGGAAGTGACAGATCTACAAACAGAGGGTTACCAATGGAACCGCGCTGCCTTGAATCGGGTTTTTGCTTAAACATGGGTTGACCAGATTATGACTGTACCTATCGAGGATGGGCATTTAGGGGATGTATCATGTTGGACTAAGAGTAAATCAGGGACTTATGAGGTCAAAAGTTGCTACGGCACAACCTTAGCAAATCTCTTGGAGCTGCGAGGCTCTGACAGGGACAAGAAGAGAACTGACAGATCTTACCAAAACTTATTCAAAAGGCTGTGACATCTTCCGGGACCAAATAAATGGAAAATCCTATTGTGGAAAATCTTGAATAACTGCCTCCCTATAGGCGAGGAGTTACGCAGGAGAAACATGGGCTTCAACCATTCATGTGCTTTGTGCGAAGGTGAGGAGGTCCTGGAGACGTATTCACATCTATTTAGAGACTGCTGGTTTGCGAAAAGATTATGGTTCGGTTGTAACCTGGGTGTGAGGGTGCTCGTGGAGGAATGCAGTGGGATTGGGGAATGGATCTGCAATTGGATCAATTATCTAGGACGAATTTCCGGAAACGACAAATCACAAGCAAGATGGAAACAGGCACAGTTTCTAGGGGTGATCTGGACTATTTGGATAGCGAGGAATGAAGCAACGTTCAACAACTCCACACCTATACCCAAGTCAGCCTTCTTCCTGTACCGAAATCTAATGTGTAACTTTCTGGATGCTGAAGAAAGGATGGGGAAAGAAAAAGAAGGTAATGAACGAGGGAATCGGAAATGGATGGGAAGCATCGAGACAACCCAAGGCGACACCAACACAGAACAGTCAATGTGTCATCACCACATTTGCATTTTAGTCGATGCAGCATGGTGGAAGGATGGTAAGGCAGGTGCAGGTTGGATTGCTTTGCAGCGGGATTCTTTTGTAGGTAAAGGGGACGTTGCGTTCAGAGTCATCTCACTGATCCAATCCGAGGCTTTTGCACTGCGAGAAGCGGTACGGTGGGCAAAGGATAAATCCTATTTGCATGTAAGGTTTATTACTGACTGTCTGCAGGTTATTCGTGCGGTCCAGGATTACAAGATGCAACATGCCTTTTTCAGACTTGCCTCTGATATTATCTATCTAGCTAGGTTTTTTCATTGTATTTGTTTTGACTTTAAGCCTAGGTCCTTTACGAAACCGGCTCACAATCTTGCCCGCAAGGCTGTGAGAAAGTGATAGGGACTAGGATACCTGCTGGCAAAAAAAAAAAATAGATTAGCATTTTGATCTCAATGAACCAGACGTCAGTACAGGTCGAACTTCCCGACACTAACTAGAAAGAAAGTCGAACTTCTCCCTTCCAAACTATGGTAACAAATGGATACAGAATAATATCTCAAAGTCTAAGACCGACCAGACTCTCAAGTGCATCGAACTTTACACTTGAACAACACCATAGACTAACCCATAAGTCGAACTTCTCAAGGGTAGTATAATAATAACACTAATAATATGGTTCTTCCCGCAGTGAGTCGAACTTCTCAACAACAGTCATTCAATTAAAGTTATCATTTTAAAATACCTCTTGAGTTAAACTTCTCCAGAGTATACCGATGCATCAAAATACAAGCAAAAGACATAATAATCATTATAATAACCTTATAATGAAGTCGATAATTAATTTCATAATTACCTAAATAATAATCAGTTATCGACTCAATCTGATAATATAAGTAACAAATTAACTCGGTTGTATTCAAACGACATAAAACTTGACCATATCAAAATATAAGAAATATATAATATTTGTAACACCCGAGGTTGTCCGAAAACGTTATTCGGCTCGTGTACCCCGTTGAAGAGTTCCATGTGTTAGCTCAAGTGACATAGTGCTTAAAAGGATTGAACGTGCTACTCATACCAACAAGATGCATCTTCTTTTCTGGTGTCTCATCTAACGAGCTCTTTGGTTAAGCGTGCTTGTTGGAGAGTAGTTTTGGGATAGATTACCTCCTGAGACGCTTTCCAGGATGCGTACGAGTGAGGACAAAGTGCGCTGCAAAGGACTCGTATTGGTCTGTGGGCGATGTACGCCGCATGGCGAGCTACCGTGAGTGACATTTCGGCCTTTGGTTGGGGCCGGGGTGTTACAATATTCATTTCAAATCTTAATTTCAAGTTTAAAGTAGAAATAAATAATTTATTAGTTACTTACAACGAGTTAACTTTTATATCAAATAACGTTCTTATGACGCTCACCGAGCTTTCCATTTACGTCAAAATAATGTGAAAATATATCAATCAAAGGTCGAGGCATATATCTATAACTTTCATATTTTACCTTTTAGCCAACAAGGTCAATAGAAGGGTCAGATAAATTCTAGAACATTACGGTCCAACCCAAATCGTTTTACAGCACGTCGACACTTCACGAGAAAAATTATTACGACTTAGCAATAGCAATCCACAAAAATCCATTTACATATTCAGAAACTAGTCTCAAAGGGCTACAATTTAGACTCATATAACTCTATCATAGGGTACATATGCTATTTACAACAATCAATTTAAGAGAACACCAAAATCGAATTGTCACAGCAGATTTACAACAGTATAGTCGTCACGAAAACGCTCATTACGAGAAAACGGTAAATCGTATTGTACATCCGAAACCTAATCTGAAAGTTCGCTCAAAAGGCTGCACTATAGAACCAAAAAGTTTATAAAATGGAGTTCTAAAGCTTGACTAATTCGAGTTTAAAGTCAACCAAATTTTCAGCACAGTGCAGTCCGTTTCAGCACGTACACGGTACACCTATTACGAAAATGCCCATAAAACCTATACCGCTCAACGGAATTGAATTCCAAAAAATGTTCCGAAAACTACACACAACAAACTACAATTTAGACATAAAAGAGTAACAATAGGACTTCTAAAACTCATTTTGTAGAGGCTTAAAGATAGACCTACGAATTTCCCAATTTTTCAGAATTTGCCGTCTTAATTTCAATTCAAAAGTAAATCAAACCTAAATCAATTCTCACCCTGAGAACACCATAATAATCCTCAATATCAAGTTATCATGAACATAATCAAACATGAATTTTCAGAAACCCTAATCGTTAGAAACTCAAATTTATCAAATCACAGTTATCATCCTTATTCTCTTTTCAGTTACAAAATCAATTCATTATATCACAATTAATAATCAACTAGTGATGTGGCCCGTGATATTCACGGTGCATCTTAAAGTCCTGTTTTAGCGCGATTCTAAATTTCGTGTGGTTTAGATAGAGCATAGGTATGAACAAATTATAAATTTGTAAGAGTGTGACACTCATCATTTACTTTCGTCATGTGCAACTAATTTAACTGAACTTAAACGCAACATATAATTAGTGCTTAAGTCGCAAAAGAACATAACAACATGCTCGAAGATCTTAGATTACACTAATTATTGTGTAAGTCTTGCCTTACAATAAATTATTGTAAGTCCGTCTCATTTGTAATTGATTTTATAGTTTTTGTACTATTTGAGTGATAATTATGATTAATTGTTACTAAATTCTTTTAGTACCCCTGTTAGTGACTTTTGTAGATTTGTTTTATGTTTTTGTACCCCTTTAACTGCAATTTGTACCTTAATCTCACATTCACTTAGATGAGTTCAGCCTTATCTACTGCTTAGATTAATGACAACACATTAATCGAGCTTCAGCAAAATAATCGTGCTATCACAAGTCATCCACTTCTTAACAACTTCGTAATTACAAATTTGGTGTCATCATCGTTCGCAAACCATCAATGTATAATGTATTGAGTATCTGTATAAGTATCTATAGTATATTCTACACGCTTAAGGAGCATCTTAAATTTATTATAACAACAATTTTGAAAGAATAAATGAATGCCTAAACTTCAGTATCAAGACCTCGCATTAATAAAGACATGTAATAGCTGACAATCCAACACTGAATGATGAATTAATAAAGTAGCGTATCGCTAACTGCACTACATGTCTGTCAATTACTCGATGTCTCGACTAAGCTTAGCGAGTGTTGCAAGATGTTTTAAACAAAGAGCACAAATAGAGCTAACCATCGCATTGAAGAATTCACATAACATCTCATACCAAAAATCATAAGGTATTCCAGCAAAGATTAACAAATTAAACATTAATCTACTATACAACAAAGTACTCAACAACAAAACTAAGCTTCAACATTAATCACAACAACCTACCTACAATCATCATCAAAAAAAAAAAAAAAAAAAAAAAAAATCGATTCACTTAAATAAAAAAATTTAGAGATAGTAAATTACTTTTGAGCCAAAAATGCAGGAGTCCAGTTAGATACCTGCAAAAACATGAAGGCGTTGAAGGCTTTGCACAGCGCGGTAATGCAATCTTGATAAGTGATTCTCAGACTTACGCGGCCTTGTTCATTCAAGACCTCGACCGCAAGACGTTACCTCTTTATACATTTATTCGTGTTTTTCATATTGAAACATTAGATCACTTAAGAATGACGCTAACAATAATATTACCACTCACATTAATTTGTCACCAGATTACGTACAACAGCAGTCAAAAAATCTAAAGCTTATTTAAGAGAAAGTAGTGGTTGAAAGCTACCTTTGTATATATTAGCATTTTACAATGCATCTTTAACCTTCTTATGCGTCGATGTTATGTTAGGTCCAATAAAATTATCTGTCATTTCCATACGCTCAATGCATTCACCCAAAACAGAAGCATGAAAAAATTTTAGCTTCAAAACACCATGCTTAAATACGGACAAGAGGTGACACGATAGAATATACCTGCAGAAACATGATACAATCAGTGTTGGCCAAGCCAGATTAAATACCTTTTCTTTTCAGTCACTTATGGAACTTTCTCATCTTATAACACTTACAAAATTACTACCATTCTAAACAGGAGAGACGATTTGCAGTTACTCATAAGGTGTCGCTGATCCCTTAAGTCCAGTAAATACCTTAATCCCAGAAATGAAAAGCGACCAATATGTTTATATATGAAAACTGCGACACATATCGGCTATTCATCTTACCAACCCACAACCCATTAACATGCATGTATCGGCTAGCAGCATGACGAATATCAGCAGACGTAAACCTCCCTTTACTTGAATAATTAGCGTCACGACCAAACACAACTCTCTCTCTCTTACTTGGACTAACCTTACTTATTCCCACATTCAACTGCGATCTAACCGTAATCAAGAGTGCAATTTCGTCGTCTAAAAACTTCGAATATTTCGATTAATTTCAATGAAATTATTACGTCATGACCGTTACTACAACTAATATGCGACTCAAATTTGAGTGGCCAAAAAGCGTGACAAATTGGTGATCGAATAAGTGACTGTAACCAAAACAGAATAACTAATACACAATCCTCAAAGAACGCACAAACTAATCAATATAAATATGAAACTGAGACAACAGAGTAACGAAAAAAGAAGAGGAAGAAGAGAATTAACTGGAAACAGCATAAACTCTAGGTTCGGCCCAAAATCCGCGCCTTTTTGTGACACAAATCGACATGAGGACCTTCTGTTGGCATGGAGATATAGTGTATTGCAGTGCGTTAATCTTCACTCGAATGTTAACGTATCCAAATAACTTAGACATCTTACTTTGCAAGCGATCGAAACTTAATGCACTCCCTCAGCATGCTCCCACAAGTCAAGGCAGCATCTTTGTTATCATAACTGCTCAAGAAAGGAGACATAATCGTTCATAGTTAATCGACTAAGGAATATAAATGTTGGGCAACAGTGAGTCAGTGACGACAAAAACAGTTCAATGTATCCTTACCAGACGACAAGAAATCCAGCAACTCCAAATGATTCTCGATATAGTCCAGGCAACAATATTTGCCATCCACTTCTTGTTTCAGTATCACCGACCAACATAACACCAAATCTTTTCTCGCCTACACCACATATTTGCGATCGATTACCACGACCAACCACCACGACTATTATGGTGTTGATTAAACTAATTTTACCCGCCAACCAAATATGAGTAGCTTGTGAACTAAAAGGGGAATAACATCTTCTTTGCATATCTCAAACGTGAGTTGCGAGAATCGATCCTTTGCTCGGTTGACCGCCGTCTCCACAGAGCATGACCTTCATCCCTGAGAAGTTCCTATCGACTTCTTCCAGTGCCTATACAATGACCGATCACGGATAAGATGAACTGTACTGAATATCATCCGCCAAATGCAAAAGCAATCGCAAACTATGCTGAATATCATCCGCCATATGCAAACTCAAACGCAAATGCAAATGTTTACCAATATAGTTATGTCTGAATTTGTAACTATAATCTATTTCATGACTTAACTCGTCTATGACATAATGTTCCATACGTTGATTTCAATAGTTTAGACCTTTTCTACTTTCACTATTAAACTTCCATCTAACCACTTAAATGCCTATAGTTCCAACAAAATCATGTTCGATTATAGTCACGCAGCTTCCAGGCTAGCTGCTTTTTTACCTATCAGTCAATTGTTCAGCATCCAAACAATCCAACACCCAAGAAAAGAACTAAGACAACATTGCCAAATGCCTCAAAGGGTCTACCTATAGGAGTAATGCTCGGAGATCAGTTAATACGCAACTTAATCACGCATTGAAAGCAAGAGCTTGTCTGCATTTGAGGCGCGCTTTTCTAAATAAATGCAACATTACCCATTTGATAACAACACACATAGACTTCATTAAGTGATCCTTCATAACAAAAAAGAAACAGAAAAAAACCAACTGACTTCAAAAAGTTATGATTTGTTGGTATGCAAAACCCATGAAAGTATTAACCCAAAAACAAAATACCCTTTTAAATCCATCTACATGAACACTATTAATTAAGTGACAAAAGTCAATAATACATTAACCCAAAAAAACAACACAGATGATAAAATATCAGTGGATGAAACTACGTGAAGATATCGATGAAATTCATCAACCTAATTGATTAATTAATTAATCATGGCAATGAATATCAGGAAGAAGTAATATATATGAAGAAATACAATTAAAAAAAAAAGGGGGAAACTCACGTAGCATACCTAAAAAATGGATGACGCTGCGGGGTTGGAATATGTTTGAAGCCGACGATCATGGATCAATAACGAAGGCTGTTTTGGTGTGACACGGAGCTGTGAAGACGATGACGGTGCCAATCCTACACACGTGGCAACTGTCGTAACAATAAAAAAGATTCGATAATTATGCATAACAATTTCATTAGCCTAAGTCCTACGAACACCAACAAATACGCATTGACAGGGTGAACTTCTAAATTTCTAAAGACAGAGCATACCTAAAAAATGGATGACGCTGCCGGGTTGGAATTTGTTTGAAGCCGACGATCAAGGATCAATAACGAAGGCTGTTTTGGTGTGACACGGAGCTGTGAAGACGATGACGGTGCCAATCCTACACACGTGGCAACTGAATGTGACAATCAGCTACAAAATAAGGGAAAAAAAGTGATGATAGCTTAATAGGAGAGAACAAAATTCCTTTGTTAAAAGTAGCATGTTATTACAGTGAATTTTCAAAGCTTGAATATAACTCAAAATGCAGTCCTTTGTGCTTCCAGATGTCTTCTCAAACTCGTGGAAAAAGAGAAAGCGGGTGAAACTGCTCGGCCTTCTTCCTAATCAAGTTAGAATCGAAAATATGCTCGACAATAAAAAAAAATACACATACTCATTGCAATGTTGTATAAGTTTGTCCTCCAATTTCGGTGCTGGTCTAGTTTCTAAAGACGAATAGAAAGACGTGAACATGAGACAATACGTAAATAATTGGAGATAATTAGCAATAATTCCATAATGAACACCACACAAAACCTTAAAAGCCCGATTTGAAAAATGAGTTAACATGAGATTAATTCAAAAATCCACCTCCAATTGCCCCCAAATTGACTTGTAGGATCAGAAACTCCATCATAATCATCGACATCATCTTCTTTCATTCGAAATCGACGGATCTTCATTGAGAGCATTAAAGGCAGCGACAAACTTCATCTCAAACGACATTACAACAATGTTTTAATTCAATTATACAACGATTTCATGGAGAGCATTAAAAGTGGCAAGAAACTCCATCTCAAACTTCATCTCAAACAACATCACTACAAAATAAGGAAATCGTGATTTTCTAAATTTTGATTCATTCTTATCATCATTCTATCATCCTACGCCTTTTTTATATGTGTGCGATCAAAATCATTACTAACAAATTAACAACTGATCCAAAAAATCAAAGGCAGTGACTGACAAAAATCATCGAGAAAAAAAGAAAAGGAGGACCAAACACTTAAATTGATGCTTATCAACAACAATCAGAAAACAAACGATTACTTACGTAGATTTCAAGTTATAAATCGTCAATGAAATTGATCAAAAACACTGATAGCAACCCCAAGCCCATACAAATACGATTGAAAAACGGTTTGAATTTGAAAGACTATTGCGAGTAAAAGAAATTGAATGGAGAAAATTGGATGGAGGAATGAAACAATTACTTGATTGACACAATATTATTAGTTGATTTGGGTGTTAATTGCAGCAACAATTGAATGTAGGGCTTCTCGTCTTCTTCGAAGCGTTGAAGGAGTACTAATTGAATTAGTGTTTTTAAGTGTAATTCATCACAGGAAGAAGGGGCGTGAGGTTTAGACGTGGCACCAATATATGACGTGGAAGGAGGAGAAGTTTTTTTGTTTGTGTTTTCTTTGTTTTTTTTTGGGTTGTATTTTGTTTTAATAGTTATATATAGATAGATATATAGATATATAGATTTGCTAATTTAACCACAAGTAACCCAAATCATAAAACTAAATGTGTAAAAGAGATTTTAGTTACCTTATAAGCCAAATTTATAAGGTAAAGCTTACTATATTTCCTCCATGAAAATCCCCAAGTCAATGATACTTTCAATTAGGGGTGAGCAAACATATACGGTATACGATTTAAATTTCACGAATTTTAGTATATACGAAATTTTGTATATACGAATTCCGTATATACGATTGAAACCGTATCAAAAACGGTTCAAATTTTTTTGAAACCGTATATACGATATACGATACGAATTTTTTAGCATAAATGAGTACATTATTTTTCGTTATGATTTTTTCACATTTAGGTTGATTTTCCCCCTCAATATTTGTCTATCATCCCAATTATTATTCATTTCTCTTGTTTTCTTTTCTCTATTCAAATTATCGAACTAATATCACTTGCTTGCTTTACTTCTCTTCAATTGACCACTACGCAAGTCATCAGTTGCATACTATTATCCAATCGCGTCATCTTTTCACTTATATTTTTCACATTTGTTATATTATATATTTAGTTTTCTTGTTTATTTTATCGGTTTATCGTTGTTTAATATTAATTTTCTTACTAAAAACTTATTCTAACTTTTATTACGCTCATTTTTATTATAAAAATTACAAATAATTTTGGCATGTTATGAAAACCGTATATACGATTACACGAAAACCGTATATACGAAAAAACCGTATATACGATTAAAACCGTGTCAAAACCGTATCAATTTTTTTGTGATTTTAAAACCGTATATACGGTTTCCGTATATACGAAAACCGTATATACGGTTTTGCTCACCCCTACTTTCAATAGCTTGAAATCCTAAACGTTGAGGACACCGATAGGGATGTCAGTGGGGCGGGTCGATGCGAATATCGCCCCGCATCCGCCCCAGTTAGGGTGGAGGTAGGACGTAGTTTAGTGGGTTGTGGAGCGGAGGTAGGAGCGAAAATTGACCTCCGCCGCGGGTCGTGGGGCGGAGGTGGATTCAATTTAAACTCCGCCCCGTCCCTGCCCCGCCACCACCCCCGCTTCGTCCCCGCCACCCACCCCGCTCCGTCCCCGCCACCCGGCCCGCCCCGCCCCGCCCGCTTATATACACACATGAAATTTTAATTTTAAATAAAGTGACAATAAAAAATAGGTTAAATAAAAGTAGTGAAAGTTGGACTTGGACTCTTGATTCATAAGTCTAAAAGTCCAACTGCTAAGTCCCTAACATATTCACAAAATCACAAATTACAAAATACATCTAGTGATCTACAATTTTCAAACACATCTAAACGTCCTATTCTCAAACCCTAAGTCTCTAACTGCTCACCACTCACACTGTCACACAAACCCTTACCCGATCCGCTTGCCGTCACGGGTGCCACCTACCTCCGTCGCCGGTGCACCTACTTCTGTCGTCTTCTCTGCCGGACTATCTGTCGGTATAAAATCTCTCCTTTTTTATTTGTATTTCCATTGTAACTATGATTTTCAATTTGTTATTGTTTTATATGTTTATATATATGTCTTATCGATCTATTAGTTTCACTACTAAATCAAATTAAATATGTGGTTATTTTTTCTTTTGTTTCTAGGTTTAATTTAATTGGGTAATGTGAATTATTGGATCTAATTTCACCATTATTTGTTGTTATTTTATATCTAACTTAATTCTTTTTATTGTTTATGGTTATGTATGGAGTGATGATTGTATGAAACTATTAGTTGTTTGTGAAAATGTTAGTTGTGATTTTTGGGCTTGAAATGAGTTTATTCTTAGATTACAATTGCGTTTTTTATTGTTAAATTGAAGTAGGTTTCGTCTTCATATATACATGAAAGTTGTTGAGGTAATGTGTTTGTTGTAAGTTGTCACAAGTGGTTTGTAGACGGATACGTGTTTTATTTGGTTTTTGATTGAAGTTAGATGGGTTGTCAGAAATTAAACCTCTTGTTGTTTGTTACTTTGTTAGCTTTTTACTACTTGCTAGGCTAAACTTAATTGTGTTATGTCAATATTGTGTACTCAACTTTTATTATTATTGTGTTAAATGACTATAATTGTGTTAAGTGTTCATTTTGTTTAGGTAACCATGGTAGATGATAATGTCAATTCAAGTACACGACCTTCCGGTGAATGTTGTTTTGAAAGTTCGTCTAAGTCAAATAGAATTGACTTAGATAGTCAAAATGCGACGGAATCAGACCCTTCAATTATTCCTCTCACTAATAGGCATACTTCGGAGGTATGGAAACATTACAAAAGAAAGAGAGTAGGTGATGATATAAAAGCGGAATGCAATTACTGTTCAAAGCATTTCGCAGGAGGAGCAAGGTCTGGCACAACTCATTTGAAAGATCACACTAAATGTTGTCCTAAAAGAGTATGCAAAGATCTTCGACAAACTAGGTTATTTGGTACACAAGGTAAACCCATCAATAATAGTGAGACACTAACTTTGGCACCTTATGAATTTCACCAAGAGCATGGGAGACGAGACTTGGCGGAAATGATTATTCTTCATGAATATCCATGGTTGAGCATTATGGCTTTAGAAAATATTCTAAGACACTTCAACCGGGGTTTAAAGTTCCATGTCGTAATACCACGAGGAAGGATATTTTGACAAGATATGGTAGTGAGAAGGAGAGCATGATGTCGTTACTAGAACGAACCAAAGGTAAAATTGCGTTGACTACGGATATGTGGACTTCAAGCAATCAAAAGAAAGGTTATATGACGGTTACCGCACACTTTATTGATAATACATGGAAGTTTCAAAGTCGCATTTTGAGGTACATTTTTCTTGTATTTATTGCACTTTCGAGTTTTGTTGCACTTTACGTCCTTATAAATTTCTTTGTTTACTTTCTGCATTTTATTGCACTTTACGCATTTTGGTGCATTTCTTGTTTTATTTGCATTTTCTGCGTTGTGGCTGCATTTTCTGCGTTTTGGCTGCACTTTCTGCGTTTTGGCTGCATTTTTTGTTTTTCGTTGCACTTTATGCGTTTTCGCTGCACTTTCTGTTTTTACGTTGTTTTAGCTGCTGTTTTTGAGTCTAATTACTGTTTTTACGTTGTTTTAGCTGCTGTTTATAAATGTGCATCTCTTAAAGAGGATTGGGAGCAAGCCGAGAGAATTTGTGAGAAGCTACAGGTCTTTAGTGAGGCTACCCATGATTTTTCTGGATCGAAATTTCCTACCGCTAATGCATATTTTACCATCGTTTGCGATATTAGAGTGTCATTGAATTAATGGCTTGAATCAACCGATCAATTGATTAAGAAGATGACAACAATCATGCTTGAGAAATTCAACAAGTATTAGAGTGATATAAATCTTCTTTTAGCGGTGGCGGCGGTATTAGATCCTAGGTATAAATTACCAATTATATATTTCTACTACAAGCAATTTTATGTGAATTATGAAGTCGAATTTGAGGTCGAAAAGGTGAAAGACCTACTAAAAGAGTTGGTGAATGAATATTCATCCAAATATGGTAAAGGTAAAAGTAAAGACTCAAACTATAGTGCAATGTCGCCGCTATCAAGCAAAGGTGTTGGAAAAGCAAAGTTAAGTGGCTTTACTAAATTTTTGGAGGTGGAGTTGAATCAAGGGGGTGAGAAATCGGAGCTAGAGAAGTATTTAGATGCTCCAAATGTACCGATTTCCGATAACTTTGATATTCTTGTTTGGTGGAAGACAAATGGAACAACTTACCCAATCTTTCAAATGATAGCAAGAGACCTCCTAAGTATTCCTTCTACTAGTGTTGCGTCCGAGTCGGCTTTTAGTAGGGGTGGACGGGTGTTGAGTGCTCATCGTAGTCGCCTTCTTCCATCGGCCGTGGAGGCTTTAATGTGTGCGCAAAATTGGATTTGGACTAATTTGAAAGGTATATTGTTTTTATCTCTTCCCTTTTTATGAATTACCTTTATGAATTAATAATTACATTTGATGATATTGATGTTTTGTGTTTTTTTTTGTTTTCTTTAAAACAATATTAGGTGGTGGGGATTTACAAGAAGTCGAGTATCATCAACTCGTGGAAGAACTAGACGAAGAAGAATGTGTGACCGAAGACGGCGTGTGAAATCTATCTAATAAACCAATCAAAGTTGTTTAAATGAAACATGATTACAATTCTATAATAATGTATTATTTTGTGATATTTTCAGGTGATCGTGAATCGTTGATGGAGAAGGTTTGAAGAGTTGATAATGTATTCACTAAATAATGTAATACTTGTGAACTTGTAGTATAATGTTGGTCGTTGCGTGTGTCGGATTAATTTTTGAATATTTGATAGTTTTGAATGTATTCCATTTGTGTTTTAATTTGATGTTAACATTGAATTGATATTTTGTATGTGTTTTTTCTATCTTTCTTGAATTTTTGACGTCGGATATTGTTATTCCATGTGGCGAGTGGGGCGGGTCTGGGGTGGATGGTGGGGCGGGTGAGGCGGGTCTGGGGCGGGTGGGGCGGGTCTGGGGAGGATGGTGGGGCGGGTGGAGGTTTAAACTTTCCCCCGTTAGGCGAGTGATGGAAGAGGGAGTGTCATCCGCCATGGGTGATGGGGTGGATGTAGAGGTTAATTTTTGTTCGCGGATGCGGAGGTAGGGGACCCTTCCTCCGCCCCCGCCCCGCCCCGATGACATCCCTAAACGCCGATGACGGTGACAACGAGATTAAAATTGGTAGTATGTACTTGAAGATAATGAAGAGAGGATCGCAACGGAGAAGACGGATTAAAAATCAGACAAGAAACGACACCGAAATCGATGGGAAAACGCGAGAGAATGATGGAGAATTTTTATTTACTCTTTTTCTGTCTTCCTTCCCTCTCCTCTTTACGTTAAACAACCTATTACTTGTACAAGATTAAGGAGGAGGTGGAAAGCATCCTTAACGTGGCTGAAGGATGCAATAACACATAGCTCGAGTCTCGTAAGTTGAGGCTCGGGTTTATAAGTTTGAGTCGTGTATAAAAATTTGACCTTGAGTCATATAAATATATAAGTTAAATTTAAAAACGTAATTTGAAAAAAAATGTTAATTAAATAAATTCATGTCCGGTATATAAGTTATCAAATAAAACGGAGTACTACTTAACCTTTAAATTATTATATAGTACTTTAAAATACTTAAATATGTTTATAAAATTTTAAGAATAAACTAAGTTTGTTGAAATAGACGACTTTACTTTATTTCCAAACTCAAGATCGTAATATTAGTCTTCTATATTACTTACTCCATATTTGTGACAATATAAAAAAATAAAATGACTACGTAAATGTTGGAGTATGTGTCCTCCACAATAGTGCGATTACTTAATAAATCTCAATTAAGGAATACATGGGGATAATCATGTATTATTGTCAATTGATTAACGTAAATCAATAACGGTTGGCTGACTAGAGTTTGACGTTATTGTCGTGAGAACGGCGGTAATCAATTGATCCCTTTAAGTCACACCTATAGGAGCGCATCTAAATATTAAAGCTAATTAATTGTATGAGATACGATTAGATTAGTGACTTGATAATTTGACTAACGGTTAGTCAGTGAATTAATTTAGAGAGAAATCGAGTTGTGAACTCGGATGATTGAATTTTATATCGATAAAATTATTAGAGGAAAAGGGAATTAGTGATTAAACGTTAATTCACTAATCATGTATATTTTACTAATGAGATTAGTAAAAGTACAATTTTAATATATGTGTAAGTATACATGTATATTAAGGAAGAGTTTAATTAATTTATACTTTATCATATTAGATGATTTAAGTGATAAATTATAAGTATTTGTGGGACAAATACTGAAAACAAATTAGACCCATATGGTCTCCATATGGACCGTCTAAATTGAAGGGAAAGAGGATAGATTCCCTTTTGTCTTATATGCCTTGGTTTCTTGTTAATTGATTTAAGCATGCTAAACATTATCATTACACATGCATGCTATTGTTCTTTACAAGAAAAAGCAAGCAAAGACTCTTCCCTCCTTCTCTCCTCTAGGGGCCGGCCTAAATGGAGTATATGATACTCTTCATTTAGCTTGTTTTGTGATGAGAAAACATAAGGCAAATAGAATGCGAAATCATTCATGCATCTCCTCTACATCTCTCTAAAACCTCTCATAAAATCTCTACTACTCGTATATTATTAGCTAACTTTACTAAGAGTTAGTAAGTGTTAGTAATAATATTTTCACATATTATCAAGCTACTATTAGTGATTTCTAGATCAAAATCACTAGTAGTTTTGGAGTTGTTCTTGGGTGCAACAAGAAGGAGGTTTCCTACTTTGGAAACTCGGGTTTTGGAGGATCATCCTAAACTATAGCTCAAGAAACAAAACTAGAAAGGAGTTCTAGTTTTGTGCCCATATTATCCTTTATGAAGGTATAAATCTCTATAAACTTATAACAAAGTATCTATGTAACCACATAGATCTTGCTCATCAAATTAGAGTAATTTGATTTACACTAATATTTGATTAGTGAATGGGATGAGATCCCTACAGTAAAATACGGGGTGTCGCAACGTGGGCTCCATGTGTTCCTGTCGGGTTTGATGGAGAAACTGAGAAAGAACAAGAACCACATAGGACAAATCAGGACGCGTCACGGCAAGATAAACAAGACGCCCACCAAGATGGCGATAAAACTCAACGCCAGTCAAAACGGCCCCTTCAACATGACTAAGTCGGCGATGTTGTTCAATCGCTGTGGTCACCGGTTTGGCACCCAGGAGTCCTATCTCTGAAATGATGTCAAGAGCATATTTTCACTGGCTATGATAAATGCCTTCGGCGCTTCGCACTACCTCGAGACCAATAAAATATTTAAGGCGACCAAGATCTTTCATATGAAAATTAGAAGGTATTATAGACACGAACTTAAAAACGTGAGTATAATGGACATAAACTTAAAAAAAAACCTCGATATTACCATGAAAAAATTCTCTTAACTAAAATTGACATGTCAACGTTTGATTAACGAACATTAGCTAAAAGATCACAAGAAATGTTAAATTCAAAATTGGAGGATATTACAAATGCGAGCTTAAAAATTTGGGTACCGTTAAACGTTTTATCTTACTCCCTCCATTTCACTCATTTAGTCTCACTTCCCTTTTTCGGTAATTTCACTCATTTAGCCCCATTACTACGTATGGTAGCTTTTAACAATGAAAATAACACTTTTAACCTTACTATTATACTCATTTCACTAAAATATCACACACTTTATCTTAAAAGTGGATCAAAATACTAATATTGCCCTCAACTTTTTCTACTTTCTTCGAATGATGATTCGTCAAAGGCGAACCGATATACGAAGTACTCCGTAATTTCGATAGAACGTTACCGACGAAGTAAGTAAGTTAAGAATAAAACCAAAATTAAAAAGAAATAAAAATATCATCACACTCTTTACACACCATACAATCAATCAATCAATCATTTCATTCATTCAACCATTCATTCAATCTTCATCATTTTTCCCAGATTTCTTCCCCCTTTTTCTTATCATTCTCAATTTTCTCTCTCTATTCTCCGCCGATCTCCGGTAACATCTTCCATTTTTTCCGGCGAATACTTCTTCCGATCAAAACTAACCTCCTTTTTTTTTCAATTCATTCGATTATTTGTCCTTGATTGAGCAATGGAGATATAATTTCGTCGATTTGCGTGCCAAATTTCTGGAAATCGAATTTCTTTATCGAACATTATTCATCATCATCTACACTTTTTAATCCATCATATTGAAACGCACGAAGTGTCGGCGGAATTTAGGTTAAGTTACTTGATATTTCCACGGTTCTTGGATTATTGGTTTACTTTGTGGAATTTTTGGTTTGAAATTCGTGATTTATTTCAGAATTAGGCTAGATTGAGCTTATTTTCAAGGGTTTTGTTAATGTCATTGTATCAATAACGATAAAATTAGGGTTACATTCATGCCAATTGTATAGTTTATTGAAATTAAAATGGAAGGGACGACGAAGACGAAGAACGAGGGCGAAACAAAGCGGTGTGACTGCTGTAAACCAGTGAAAAAGGCGGGACCTGTGTCGATTGATCATGTTTTACTGGCATTGCAAGAGACAAAGGAGGAGAGGGATTTGAGGATCAGAAGTTTGTTTAATTTTTTCGATAAATCGAATTCTGGGTACTTGGATTCTTCTGAGATTGAGACGGGGTTAACCGCGCTTCACATTCCCTCCGATTATAAGTATGCTAGGGATTTGTTGCATGTTTGTGACGCTGATCGAGATGGTCGGGTTAATTATAAGGAGTTTAGGAGGTATATGGATGATAAGGAGCTCGAATTGTATCGGATTTTTCAGACCATTGATGTTGAGCATAATGGGTGCATTTTGCCTGAGGAGCTTTATGATGCTCTTTCTAAAGCAGGTAAACTCCCAAGTGTAATTTTAATCTTAATTACCGTGTTTGTTAATTATGCGTGATTTTAGATTTGTGTTGCGGTTGTGAGCCAAGCGTATATGCGTGATCCTAAGCTCAAAAGCTGTTTCAAACTGTGAAAAACAATTAGTACAGATTTTCTGAACTGTAATGTGTAATGTGTATCACATGACGTATTGGGTTTATGAGGCAATCGTTCTCCTGTACTCATTTGCTGGCCATGGCCGTAGCAATGGAAGGCCGCCAAACGTCACTGAAGATGGTAGGTGGATTAACGACATTCGTAAGTAGACATGTAGTCTTTTATGGTGTTAACAGCGGGAAAAAGTCATCAAATCGTAGACATGATGGAAACGCAAGCCTTTATCACTCTTAGCCACTTGGTCGTTATTAAAACCCCTAAACCACCTCTAAGTTCTCCGGTGAATAAGTTTAGTATGAGATGTTTTGTTGTTGATATTGTATGCTACAATGTGTTGGTTTCCTTGTCCCAAATACTGGGTAGAAGTGTGAGACCTTTATTGATGTTTTTGTGAAGTTGGAATCTTTTTGGATTTCTTATGCTGTTATTGATTGTTGTTAATTTGTGGTATTAGATTTTCCTAGTTCTTTTTATGCTGTTGTTAAGCTATGAGGTTACTTGTTAGCTTTGTAATGATGAAACTAAGAGACACGAGTACATGATATAAATATCACTATTGAGAGATGAGTACATGATGAAAGCGGCTGCTGGTATAAAGACTTTCCCGAACAAAGAGCGAAAAGACGGGAGAGGAAAGTCAGCTTAGAAGAGAAGATAGGATCTAACCTGGTGTTCGTTAAATGAACGGATTGCTGAACAAACGAGATACTCCCTCCATCCCAAATTACTTGTCCCCTTTCCACTAAAATTTTTCCCAAATTACTTGTCCCCTTTCTATTTTTAGTATGTTTTAACAAATGATTTTCAAAATTTTTTCATTTTCATTACTATCCCTTAAATCATCCCAAAATAGAAAGGGGACAATTAATTTGGGATGGAGGGAGTATCTCTCTTTGAAATCCCAGGGCAAATCAATATGTCCTAAGTTCTAACTAATTGTGTTTAGAGAAAAGAATCATTCTTAATGCTGAAAAGTGAAAGTACAAGTAGGAAAAATGTAAAGGTTGAATGTGAACTGTGAAGCTAGTTCAAGTAGTACTGTATTAGAGTAGTGATAAATAAGGGTCTAAGGGCATATCTAGTCCAACAATAAGAGAAATCACAAAATGTTCGAAGGGTAGAAATTGGCTAGAAGGAGATAACTCCGGAAAGGGTGATAGACTTGGTGGGCTGTATTGTTGTCTGTACTGCGCTCTCCACGTGTATCAATAAGATGAATGATTTGACATTGTAACGCATGGGTTTTGCTTTTATCGGCTTGAAATAATCCATGTTTCTTTACTTATCCGATTGGATGTGTGGGATTTGTCCTCAGGAAGCCAAAACTGATGGAAAACCAAAACTCTCCAACGTGATATAATTTTTCAGACTCTATCTCTAATCTGACTGAAAACGTCTAGTTTCTTTCTTCTTGAAGTAAATCTTTTGACTTACAAATTTAAATTGAAAGTATTTCTATAAGTTGAAGTTGCAAAATCAGACAGACCGATAGTGAATTAAGTTTATACGAAGTACTAATTATAACTGTTTAAAATTACATAAAACAAACTATAATTAAGAAACATAATGTCATGTAATTGAAATAATGGTCTTTGAGCATAGTAAATTGTTTGACTTCCTACCTTTTTAGCTGTGTTCTTGTTTGTTGCCTTTAGTGGTTGCAACCTATTAATTGTGGTTTTTGCTGTTCATTTTATTAACCCACAGCAGTCTCTGTTTTGTAGGAATTGAGATTAATGATGAAGAGCTTGCTCGTTTTGTTGAGCGGGTAGACCAGGATAATAATGGCGTAATAACTTTTGAAGAATGGCGAGACTTTCTCCTTTTGTATCCTCATGAAGTAACTATTGCAAACATCTATCATTATTGGGAGAGGGTCTGCCTAGTCGATATTGGCGAACAAACGGTCATACCAGAAGGTATAAGTAAGCATGTGCATGCTGGCCGATATTTAATAGCAGGAGGTATTGCTGGTGCTGCATCTCGTACTGCTACTGCTCCTCTAGATCGCTTGAAAGTGGTTTTGCAAATTCAAACAAAGGATGCTCGCATCGTGCCAGAAGTAAGAAAAATATGGAAAGAAGGAAAGATCTTTGCGTTTTTCCGCGGGAACGGATTAAATGTCGTTAAGGTGGCACCCGAAAGTGCAATTAGATTTTACACATACGAGTTGCTCAAAGGTGTTATATCAGACGCTAAAGGTGAAGACAAGGCTGATATTGGTACAGTGGGTCGACTTGTTTCTGGCGGCCTAGCGGGTGCTGTTGCTCAGACCGTAATCTATCCAATGGATCTTGTAAAGACTAGGTTACAGACCCATGAATGCATAGGTGGGAAAGTACCTCGACTAGGAACTTTGACAAGGGATATATGGATCAAGGAGGGGGCACGAGCTTTCTACAAGGGCTTATTTCCTTCCCTTCTCGGTATAATTCCTTATGCAGGCATTGATCTCACTGCTTATGAAACGTTGAAGGATATGGCCAAAAACTATATGGCCGATGATGGGGGTAACCTTTCAATTTCACAACTTCTTGTCTTCATTTTTAGTAATTTAGTAGCTGCTTAAAGTTGTTTTTTTCACAGATAACTTCACCTCCGTATATATCTGAAGTGCTTGCTCTGTTTTGTAGAACCTGGAGCTCTCGTGCAACTGGGTTGTGGGACAGTTTCTGGCGCTGTTGGAGCAACCTGTGTTTATCCGTTGCAGGTTGTCAGAACAAGGTATGTTGAAACTGCTCAAGTCATTTATCAAACATTGGCTACGAATATTCTGTTTATTTCTGTTTGTATACATTGGAAAGTGAAGGAAGAAACGAGAGGAACATGGCATCCTTCTATTCTCGACGTGCCTTCCTTCCTGATTAATTGAATGACATGCATTGACCTGTTGTTATCTGTATCACATTCTGGTTCACCTGACACGAGTACATACCCAAGCGTCGGACACAACTACAGTTACACCACGATATTTTTCAGACAGAGATCGTCTTAAAATTAAATTTGAGGAAGCATCTAGAACAACAAAAACAACATTACCTTCATGCCTCGAACTCTCGAAGCAATTAGTTGGATAAGGAGAGGCCTGATATACGAAGCCACACTCTTGTAACACAGCTACGGCCTACAGTCCTACACATAAAAAGACGGTTTTCAGATGTTCCAGAATGAAAACTGTGTCGAACATTATATTCGTGTTAAAAGAGAAGCACAACTAGTGTAGTCAGTAGTGAACCATTTACAATTATTCCATGATAATCCAAAACAAAAGAACAGGGAGTCTTTGGAAGATACATAAGAGATTCTTTTTGAGTTCTATACAGAGAATATGGAGAAGTGACGTTAGAATCACTAAATATCCTACTAAATGTTTTGTTAATTATGCTTGTCTTTTTCAATTACGTTTGCCATGAGAGCTCCCCTTTTTAGGTTTTTTCTATGAAAAGTTTTGGTTTAGCAAGGGTCGAGTATGCCTCGCTTACCTACATCCTTGAGAGTGTTGTACGGGTATGGCTTTTCAAATGAAAAGTCAAAATCCTTTAGGCTGCGATGTTTTATTTCACAGCCTATGATCAATCGGTCAAACCTAATTACAGTAGAAGGTTTCTGCTGCACCTGACTCCTAATCGTATTTCATATCTTTTCAGAATGCAAGCCAATCAGTCGAAGGCAACTATGTCAGAAGTTTTTCTATCGACCTTTCAGAAGGAAAGATTGAGGGGATTCTACAAAGGATTGTTTCCAAACCTTTTGAAAGTAGTACCGTCTGCAAGTATCACTTATATGGTTTATGAGGCCATGAAAAAGCGTCTGGAACTGGAATAAGACGTGCGTGATATCTTGTGTCGACTTGGCTAACTGTGTGTTTGCTAAACTGGAGACTTGGTGCTACAATACATGGATGATGACGATTAATGTTGGTTCTTATGCAAGTAGATATATGCCCTAAATTTCCAGGTAGTTTTCGGTCTTGTGGCTGTGTTATGCAGCGATTTGGATATTATTGTCTGTTCGTTCATTGTGTTGCCGTGATTGTTGTATGTTCGGTAGCTTATCGGAGACAGCTGACTACCAATTTTGTAGTGACTTCGAGGTTATTTTGTGGCGCTTGTGCTACGGCTGCCATTGTTGATTTTGAAACATAAAACGGATATATCTGTTCTAATTAAATAGAAAATTCAAATGTTTTCATGGTTTATATAGCTTCCTGTAATCAATCATATACCGCCGACTGATTTGAGAACCACAATGTAGATTGTAGGTAGAAGGGGAAACTGCAGTTCGATAGTATATAAGGGTAGGAAGCTAATAAAGATGTGTTCGGCTTTTTTCCCGAGAAAATACTTAATCCAACTTGTTAATAAATATGGCGACGAATATGTTAACAGTGTGTTTGGATAGCAAAATAGAAGGGAAAGGGAGGGGAGGAAGATGAAGTATTGATGTTTGGATACCATTTTCCATCTAAATCTTACCTATTGTGGAGAGATTTAGATTACGCTTTGAAGAAGAAAAATGGATCCCTCCAAATCTTTTCCTCCTTCGTTTCCTTCCTCCAAATCCCTCTATTTTCCTCCCCTTTCTTTCTCCCCAATAACGTCAAATCGTCAATCCAAACACACCCTAAAATATCAATCGTTATGTGTTTAATACTCCGACATGTTTTAAAATAACATGTACTTCGTAAGTATTATAATTTATTATTAAGTAAAATGTGATGACATTTGGATTATGATAAATGTTAAATGGTCATGTTTTATGTACTCCGTATTTATTATTAACTCTGTAACACTTTTTTGTTAAAGAAACTCATATGAGCAATTGTTTAGCTTGTATTTATGCGAGGTGTACTCTCTCTTGATACGGTCCAATTGGTAACGTTTGACTTTTTTTGTGAGAGAAATTTTGAAAATATGTTAACAAATGGATGGATCAAAACGAGTACTCCGTACATTTTATCAAATTCTATTTCACAGAAATTATATTTCTCTAATTGCCTCGTGAAATTTACACCGAGTTCAATCAAATCAAATTTTACTCAAATTTCAACATGTCAAAAATCTAAAACTTTAAAAATGCTGGAAAAAGAGACTCGTGGTCAACTCGGGTCCAATTCAAGTTTTGTTAAATATTTTTTCTGTTGCTTTTATCGATTATAATAAAAACATATGTCATTCACTCTCAATTTATTTTTCCATTTTAAAATGTTGCAATTTCAATTAATGAGACGGATTTTTAAGAAAATAAAAACATTTTAAAATAAAATAAAATTTGAGCTCCTAATCCAAAATCCTAAATATGACTAAAACCCTAACTATGTATTGGAGTATGTGTGTGTATAAATTCAGGCAGCATTTGTAAATTGTAATAGTAGACTCTCTCCTCTGCCCAAAACCCTCACACCGCCGCGCAAACCCTAATTCATCCTCCTCTCTCTCTCCATTTTTAATCCTCAAAAATGGTGATTCTTTCTTCCCTCATTTATTTCCCCTTATTATTAATTAATTAATTGCTGCCATTATTTTTAATTCAATTTTAAATTGTTTGTTTGTTTGATTGATTGATTGATTGATTTTGGGTGTGAATTGTGTTATAGGTTTTGCAAAACGATTTTGATTTGTTGAACCCACCTGCTGATCTTGAGAAGAGGAAGCATAAGCTCAAGCGCCTCGTTCAATCCCCCAATTCTTTCTTCATGGTTCTTTTCTCTCTCTCTCTCTTTTTTTTTTAATCAATAAAGTTATTATCTTTATTGTTTTTGTTATTATAATTCGTTCTTGTTGATTATTTTTTTGATAAATTTTCTGGGTTTTTTTTTTTGTAGGATGTTAAGTGCCAGGGATGCTTCAACATGTAAGTTTTAATCCTGTATTTTGCTTCTTTTTTTTTTTAAATAATTCCTTTTTATGATCGAAGTCAATTTTACCATTGAATTCTCAGATGTTATAAGATGACGTAAGTTTCAATGGAAACTGCAAATGTTGAGGTTTTAGAAAAACCCAAAAGTCGAAAATAAGTCAGGCCTGAGAGAAATACTGTAATGCTGCGTTGCTGTGTTTCGTATTTTTTTTGTTTCATCGCTTGTTGTGGCTTGTTCACTCTGATTCACTGTTCTGAAAGTTTAAATTGTCGAAATTTGGTTTTTTTTGTTATGACTGGTTAACTCGCGTGTATTACGTAACTACATATTTACACCTCTTGATTGGTGTTGTATGCTCGTCATTGAATGTCGTCCAAATCTACGTGTCCTCTGTTTTCCTTGCCTTATTTTAATTTATCTTATCAAACATTTAAAATAACTTGTAAAACTTTAGGAGTTTTTTTTTTCAAATACGTTGAGGCATGTGTTATTCACTTGAACGGTGATTTTCTCGATCTAATCCTTGAATGCTTCTAAGACTTGTTCTTTTCGCCTCAAGTTTTATGAAGTCTGAGGTCTAGAAGTCTGAGACTCTGAGCCTCATCAAAGCTGCGCCTTAGATGCATTTAAGGCGTACCTTTTTAAGCTATGTTCTCACATGCCGATTTAACATTCATATTTATATAAGTAACTAATTTTCATGAAAAATTATAAATGATTGATATTCAGATTATAATAAAAAAAGCCAAACCCAACAAGATTTCACGTGATTATATTTATCTTAATATATTGCTCCTAATTTTGAAGCTTCTCTAGGCTCATGAATTGTGTCAAAATGTAAATTGGGTGGTTGGTTATGAAGGACGTGAGTACATGTTTATGCATTCATGTTCATGAGGTGAAGGGGAGAATTCCTTTAAAACAATGAATTGATGTGACGAAAGAACTACGCTGACGTCTACACTCATAGAGAGAGTAGTCTAATTGAAACAAAACTTGAAACACGCGTTCATGTTTCGGGGGTAGTGATCTTTGTTTTGAGCTTGAGTGGAACTTTATGAATATCTAGAGCGAAAGAATGTTCAACAGCAGGACTAAACGATATATTCATGAACTCTGTAACTGAGTTTATTAATCTTTAGCCCTTGACTACTTTCAACTGTTAAATTTCCCAAATTGACAATGATCCCTTGCTCCACCGCCAACCTAATCAACCTCCATCTCAATGAAACAAATGATATCCTCCAAGCTTCAATGTCCTGCCCACTACTAGTCTCACTTTCCTTTCTGTCATTTACCCGCTGACATCTCTTTGTTAATATACGGAGTAGTATTTTCAGTTTTTCAGTGGTGGTGATGGTGAGGATTTTCCGGATGATGAGAATATGAGATTGGTAATGACTTCTAATATAAGCAGTCATAAGTTTGGTGGTACTCCGTAACTGAGTGATGATATTGACATACGAGGTTGTGGAGGTAGTTTTGGAATTCCGGAACGTTGCAGATTGTAATAGTGATTAAGGAGATGTTGGATTACTGATTAGAGTACAGCCATTGTAGATGTACTAGCTTTGGTATTCGCTGACGCCCCTACTCTTTTATTGATGTTTTAGTAGTGTTGCCTAAAACCATGTGTAGAAATTCAACAGCAAGAATAAAAATGGGAGGAGCTATATGATCTGAAATTAATTGGCTGCTTTGTAACAATATTTCTTCTCATTCTTTTCGAACCATTGACATGTCAGGCTCGGATTAGATTTAGGAGTTACGTTAGCGGTCTGTTGGTGCTGTGTTTTAAGTCGAAGGAGAAAAGTCATTCCCTCTGATCACAGTCATCACACTATAAACTGTTACATCTGCGTGGTTCCTAGGTTAATGTGATGATTCATTGTACATTCTACGGTCAAATTTTTTTCTTTGAATTTTGTTTCTCTTTTTCTCGTGATGTAATTTTGTGCCTGTTACAATGAATTGTTTATATTCTGGTGTCAAGAATTATCTCGAATTGTGTGCCTGGACTCTATCAACTCTTATGGTCTTATTTTTGTTCAATCTTAGAAAGGGACATGTTTTAATATGTAAGCTACTCATTCTTTTTTGCAGAACCACTGTGTTCAGCCACTCCCAAACAGTTGTGGTGTGCGGTAACTGCCAGACGGTCTTATGCCAACCCACTGGTGGCCGTGCTAGGCTTACCGAGGGCTGCTCCTTCCGGAGAAAGGGAGACTAAACTACTTTTCCAAGTAATTTTGTTGCCTGATAAGCTTCATGCATTTAGTTTCCGAAACTTCTACTATTTGAAGAGATGTAACTGTTGACTATTTCAGGTCAATTAGCTTTTTTAGTTTCTCAGTCGGATTTTTTTTTTTTGTTAAGATTATATTTATGACATCACTTTTGAATGTTATCTAAGCTGGCTTTTCGGCGATATCAGACAATACGTGCATTATTGCCCTGTGAATTAGCAAATCTGAATTACTGTTCCGATGAATACTCATCTGGCGTAGTTACAATCCGATACGATTTTTGGATGACTCATGGTTTAGTCACCTCTAATTCCAATAGCTTGTTTTTACTACGGAGTAGAACGGTCGTTGGAAGTCTTTGTTTACTTTTAATTGTTGGCCCATCTGTTCCTTGACTTGTTCCTAGAATGTCTGTCAGTTGTTTTTTACCCTCGGCGGCTATTTAAAGCCATATTACCACGCGATTTTCGTAACTTTTTTGGGTATGGATCCTCTCCATTTCTTGAAAAGAAAATTCAAGAAATGGACATCCATTTCTTTTCAATGGTTGAGATCGGTTTTTGTGAAAATCTAAGGGTTGTAATTGTTTGATAAAAATAATGTTTTAATAAAGGATAGAGAAAATATATTAAAATATTAGTGTATTAGAGAGGAAATGGAGAGAAAGAAATGGAGATGATCCAAATTGAACTTTTTTGGGTGCATTTTTGTTGCGCGATAAGTCTCACTTAATGAGACATACTAGTACGCGATTTCATATATTTTTTCAATTATATCTTCATTTGTGTCCTTTTTTCAATTATCTTTTAACATTATTGTGCAATTGTTTTTTTTACAAAAGATAGGGCGCCTTGCGTCAAAAAAGGACGCCCACCTGAGAAATCACTGATATAATGACCACCCCAGACTTTTTCTTGAGTAAGTCTCCCTTAAGACGGGTTACCCGTCTTAAGGGAGAAACGGGTCAAGTAAAGGGGGAAAAAGACAAGGAACTAGTGGGGGAGGGGGATTTGTTCCCCCACTTGTCCTTTGTCCTTTCCCCCTACTTGACCCGTTTTTCTTGTTTAAGACGGGTCGCCCGTCTTAAACAAGAATTGGTGCTTTTTCTTTGGTATACCAAAAGAACCTAGAAAAGACTTGGTCGATTAAGTCGGGTAACGATCGACCGATGTCGCAATCATGTGTAGTTTTATAAAGACTAGGTCCGACCGACATACTATGGTGTAGATGGTTATGAGTAGTACGTCGAATGCCAACGTTGAAAGCCTTACTTGCACAAACATAGCTTGTGGTAGTCATTGAAGAGTTAGTACAAACCACACAGTTTTTTGGTCTTATCATTTAATGTTCTCTGTATTCATCTCAAGTCTATAACAACGATACTGTGCCGACGATGTTTTAGCTTACTGGTTAAGAGAAGTACTTTGCGAGTATTCATTACTCCCTCTATACAATTCATTCACATTATTTTATTTTTCATGTTTGTCAAAGCAAACATTGCGATGATAATATATAAAGTTTGACGTTTATAATAGTTATCAAAAATAATTGCTTTTCTTATTGGAATCATAAGGCGTATCAAACAATATCTCATGTGATTATATTTTGTTCTATAATTAGTATATTATAAGAAATCTCGAAAAATTTTACAATTGAATGAATAGTGTAAAAATTTCTTTGACGGAATTGGATTTGCACGAACAGAGTAGTACCATATACTTCTTTGTTATAAACACATATTTCTACTTTGTTATGATGGAGCGGTGACCATTTTACTAGATATGCAAATAGCTTAAGTTATGTACACAGCTCGCAAACCAGCACGAGTTATTAAAAATAAAATTTGCACCTTCTCATATGCATAGACTACCTCATTGCTTATGTGTATATTTGGCATTAAATCATTGTTATTGTTATTATTGCAGGATCTACGATAATGATAACAATAAATATTACCGATATTATTATAGAGTATGTTGTAAGATATACGATATACGATAACGTGACACACCGTATTTGATGCAAATAGGTTGGTTATTAATGATAGGCAATATAGCTAAAAATGATTAAATGGTGCGACCAAATGACCAAAATCAAACGGAGATCATGTCAATTAGAGAACCCCCCAATATACCCGGCACATGCTTTACTTGGCCTTTCGTTGACTTGGCCCATTTTATTTTTATTCCACTTTTTTTACTCCATTTTTTTTTTTTTTTGGTCAAACCAATCAAGCTTATACTACTTCTCTACGATTGAAACTACGGTTGTATTTACTCTACCAAAATACAGAGTATTTCCTTGGTCTCCGTCAATAAAAGTTTATTATTTTCGGTATAAATTCGAAGGTAACGGAAAAATACTAGTGAATTGAAAAATAAACGTGTAACTTTTGCAAAGTAAAGAAAATTTAATTAAAGCAGCTACAAGAAAATGAAAGTAGAATAAAAATCAAAAAAAGATCCACGGGTTTTTGACACAACAAATGTATACCAAATAAGGAAATACAGTTTCCATTAAAAAAACGAAAAATACCGATTAGGCAATTGTTATATATGAACCCCAGTAAAAAATAATAATTGGGTAACTCTTTTGACAATAATTCGGTTGTTTATAAGGATAGAGTGAATTTTTATTTTGTTTAAATAATTTTTGTTCTATTTGATATCATATTTGCGTGTTTTAAATTGTTTAATTTACATTAAAATAAAATTTAATTTAATTATCTTTTAAAATCAACTCTATTGATTTTTACAATTAGTAAATAAAAAATACTCTATTTTATGCTAATTTTAATTATTAAGTTTATATATACACTGTGATGAATAAATTTGATTAGAATACTATTTATATGTTATTTTCATCAGTTTACAAGTTTCTAGTAGATCCAAGTCCATGTGGTGGGCTTCATGAATATAACTCTTAAGAAAATTATTTACAATTCTTTTTCTAAACAATGTGACATACTCCCTCCGTTTCATTGAGATAGCCCCATTGGCTTTTTCACAAATTTTAAGAAAGTGGAAAAAGTTGAGGGTAATATTGGTAGTTTGGTTAAGTGGTCCCACTTTTAAAGATAAAGTGAGTGGTATTTTAGTGAAATGAGTGTAATTGTAGGGGTAAAAGTGTTATTTCCATTATTAAAAGCTACCATACATAGTAATGGGGCTAAATGAGTGAAATTTCCGAAAAAGGAAACTGGGGCTAAATGAGTGAAACGGAGGGAGTATTAATATCACCATAATAGTTCTTGTTCTAATAATGTTGTCTTATTAGGAAACTAATGTGTAAATTACAATCTTTTTTTTTATAATAATAACAAACTAATTATTTATACTACTTTAGTAAAGCATCACTTGAACTAATTGTATGTCTTTGGATTTACATGAATCATTCATGAATAAAATAGTTTTAATTAAACTGTTACGGTGGTCCAAAATAACTATTTCAGATTATTAATTAAAATATATAAATGTTAAGATTTACAGATTATTAAATAAAATTATATGATTTTCAGATTATCTCATTGTGGCTGAGATTCGTCGGCTTGCTAGTTTTTTTGACAGTGTTTGCTGGTTTTTTGTTAGTCGTAGTAGACCTGGCAAACGGGTCAATCGGGTCGGGTTTGGGTCGGGTCAATTCGGATCGGGTCATTTCGAATTTGATTGATGTATTGGATCGGGTCGGGTCGGGTCGGGTCGGGTCGGGTCGGGTCGGGTCGGGTCGGGTCGGGTGATTTCGGGTTTCGAGTCTATTTCGGGTCGGTAGCTATCGGGTCATTTTGGGTCAATTTGGTTCGGGTCGGGTCTCCTTCGGATCAAAATGCAATTTTTTTGTTAAAAAATACGATTTTATTTGTCAAAAGGTTACTTTTTAAGGTTTATATGCATATAATCGGTGTTAATTGATAACACGATATCAAATAAGTTATTTTTAAATCATTTAAAGTCATCAAGAGTATTTTGTATCGGGTCAATTCGGGTTTCGGGTCAATTTCGGGTCAAGGCATTGCGGGTCGGGTCTGGGTCGGGTCGGGTCATTTCGGGTTACGGGTCAATTTCGGGTTTCGAATATCGGGTCACTTTCGGGTCTCGGGTCAGCCTTATCGGGTCGGGTCAATCGGGTCGGGTCGGGTCTGTTTTGCCAGGTCTAGTCGTAAGTATAATAAGGTTGCTCATGAGCTTGCTCATTGGCCACTAGGTGGAAAGGATAGAGTAGTGTGGGTGGGTAATGTTCCAAGGCTTGTTGTCGACTTAGCTAATCGTGATTTGTTTGACTGATATTAACCCCGCTGTGGGTGTTCAAAAAAAAAAAAAATTATATGATTTGAAAAATGTACATTATTTAATTTAACATGTGCTAATTACATAAGGCTAAAATATTAATCATAATTTTAATTTTAATACTATATATAATACTGTTCATGTATTTAACATATCTTACATATGGCTTAAATGATTTCTAAACACTAAAAAAAATAAAATTTTATATGATATGTCGCTTTCATATATAATGTATAAAATATGGGTATAGAGTATTATTTATATATACAGACTTACAGAGTGCATATATTACATTCATTATGCAAAGTAAGCATAATATTCATATTCAACATTTTTATTAGGCTTGGTAATAATATAAAAAAGGCTAACTCTCATTTCCAATCGTTCAACAGATAGTTATTTGCAAACACAAGGAGACTATTTTAATTTTTATTAAAAGTAAAGTTATAATCCTGTATAACTAAATTACGAAGAATATAAAAGTGATTTTTTAACCACAAACAATAATATACGCGTACAATAATTTCACGTGAATATTTATAATAAGTACATATAAAATATTCGTAATAAATCATAGAAGTATTTATTAAGTAGATAACATGCGGAATCTCAATTTTTCTAAGACAATTAAAAAACAATATATAAATATAATTGTTGACCAAATGATTTCAAGATCTAATGATTAAATAGACTAACCTCCCTTTCTATTTCCCCTCATCTCTATAAATATATATTGCAAAAAAAATCATTTCTTAAGCCCATACTTTCATGCTTCATCAAAAACTTTATAAAAAAAAATATTATCTCTCATTTCCTTGAATTTTCCTTATTTCTTCATAATTTCCCTAACAAACTTATTATTGTGATTTTGTTAATTGTATATATACAACATTTTATAGCAAAAAATTTCCTAGAGTTTCATTTTGTAACACATTTTAATTTATACGTACATTTTCATATTTATAGGAAATACAATTCGTAAAAGTATTTAATTTGATATCGAGTAATGGCCGCTTCATTAATGGCACGTCAAGGACGTCATCGACAACTCTATGAAGACAATTTCAGGCTTGTTTCCGGGTAAATTTATCATTTATATATTCGATAACTATTATATACTCTGTATAATACTATTATTATTATTATATAATATGATGATACGTTATTATTACAGTTTTCAACAGTAGAAATACCTTGCTTAATTAAGTTCAATTCCATATAATCATGTAGCGTAACAACGATGAGTCAATAACACGAAAATTCAAGTTCTAGAATTAATCCTTATGAAATTATTACCTTTTCAAAAAATTAATTCGGTATGTAATGTAGGAAGTACACCTTATTTCTATACAAATATGTGGTTCATGTTATATTTGTATTGTAATTGTTGCACCTGACTTCGACGGTCAGGATAAATTATTGTATTATAAATACTTTATACAGTTAAAATAATAATTAATATCACAAATATTAAGCTTTATATTAATAATTATAACCTAGCTATGTTCTACTAAACCTTTTTTATTTAATTTTTTTTAATGTTATACTATATATATTATTGTTATTTACGCAAATGGATAAGTTATTGGTGATATTAGCAATGTTTGAGTTTGAAAATTCATGTAGTATTACTAAATTACCGCGTGTTTTGTCTATAGTAGATTTTTTTTTTCAACGCGTATATAAATGTCTTACTGATTTTGTTTGATTTTGTTTTACTGCGTTAGTTGCCAAATGAAACCCAATTCCTAGCAATTTCATTCCTCTTTTGAAAATTGCACATATTACTTTTAATTTTTAATTATCTTTGTAAATATATACTCTTAATTTAATGCTTGAGATTATTATATGTATACAAATAGTTATTTATAAACAGATTACTAGGATAGAATGAGTAATTTTTGTCCGTCGTTGTTATAAACATCATCGAATACACTATTGGTGTATGCTTTTGATGTAATCATTGTGTACGTATGAATAACTTCTACTCTGTATTTATCTAAATTATAATAAGACGGTTTTATAATAATTTTATTTTGATTTTAGAGTTGGATAGGCTTATGAAAATGTTGCCAAGTGGTATTTGTTGGTACTTGGTATAGTGGCTCCATTTATCACTTATCTATCTAAGACCAAGTCTATTTAACTAACTCACGGGTCATATTTTCTCATTAAATATCATCCGTTTTATTATACGATTATGACGTTTTTGTTTTACTAAATACTACTCCGTATGTATTATAATGTACTCGTAAATGATTAATATATAATTATTAATGTATTACAGTGCATTTATAATGAGCTTAGGGTTATACGTGTTTTTATTATATTGGTATTTTTATCTATCTTCTATTGAAAGATGAAATAATTATTTCGTAAACAAAACTTATCATCTAACAAGTGATGTGCAAACGACATTGACTCTTGTAAACCTTTTCCCTAAGTCAACGTCCTAATCCATCCAAGAAAAAAAAAAAAAAAGACGATTAAATTTTATTCAAGGGTCACAGATAAAAAAAAAAAAAAAAAAAAAGTTTAACATAGATATAAAAACGAAACCCTAAAGAAATAAAAATACCTAACTAATAGGAAATACGAAGTATATATTAATCCACTCCGTAAAATTTAGATTATTTCTTGTGCTTATAGCATTATTTTGATGGTCTACATTTTTTTTCACATTTTTTCTCATTTCATAATAATACGGAGTAATACAAATTTTAACATGTAGTCGTAATCAACAGACATACATATAAAAAAAATCCTTAATAAAATATACTCCGTACTAGTTATTAATTTATTATCTTTGTTATCTTGTTACAATCAAAAAGAGATAAGCTTTTAATAAAATGTGTTACGTATTTTCAAATATAATAAATTGGGTATTATTACTTACAATGATACGTAATGACAGAGTAGAGAAGTGTAAGTTATGTAATACCTAATTGAGAAAATCACATTATCAATTTTCTTTACAATATTTGTCTTTTATGTATATTTGTTTTCTTTACTCTTTCTACTTCAATTAATCGATTGAAATTTTAATTATACGTACATTAGAAACTATTAAAAAGAATAATAAAATACTCGTACTTGACATCGGAAAAACGATTACTAATTGATACTTCCTTTGTATGAATATATATTCCATTTTCGTTTTGAATGCAAACCCTTATCTCTTATTTTTACAAAAGTAACTTTTTGAAAAATTATGAAAATTATAGAGTATAAGTTATTAGATTCATCCAGAGAAATTTTTCATATGAATACACAATTTATCATATTATTATTTATAGTTTAAAGATATTGAAAGGAAACGTTATGTTTTCAGAAAAATAAAAACGACTTATATATTTGAACGAGTAGTAAATAGTGTAGTAAAATAAAGATGAAGTGAGGTAATAAGTGAGAGTTATTGTATATAGGTAAAGAGCATGTGAGTTAACATGTCCTAACCTCTAATAATTTCAACTCAATTAATGAGATGTAGTCCCCAAAAGTAGCATGCACAATATAAATAAACAAATAAATTGTTTAGGCATCATAATCAATTAAATTAAAATCTGTCCTATTTTATATATTTACACGGGTTGTCTATGTCAAGTAGTAGTTGGGAAGCAACTAGCCAACTACCAACCATATGGACAAAATCGTAAATTTGAGTAAGTTTATTATAAGACGAGTTTGACAGGTCATTTGTGAGTAAAATATGATCATTCTAACGCTTAATATGACTGACTATTAAGCATTGAAATGCTCACGTTTTAGTCACAGTAGTTCATCGTACGCATGAAACCGTTTTATTCTAAACTTTGCCATTCAAGTATCTGTTAACATTTTTGAAGCATACTTTTCGTTAAAATTAAGTGTTACTCCGTATTTGATTGCCATTAGGAAATTAAACTCTCTTGAATTTAGAAAACATGTGAATTAAACATTCATATGAACTGTGACTAGTTGATTGGCTTACTCGACTTGTATCGATGTGCAACACCAGCAACATACGATATTTGTACGATAAAGATTGAACTCAAACAAGCATCGGCGCGTAGCTAACCCATGTCATTTAAATTCGCCTGTGCAGGTGTATTCCTTACAGAGTAAAGAAAGGTTACGAGTATTATAATAGTTGCGTTGAAGATAGTTTACAGGTTTTGATGGTATCTTGTCCAAGTCGCCATGATCTAGTATTTCCAAAGGTAAGCGATAATCGAATGCTTAGAAGAACAAAATCGTACGACAGAAGTACAGAACTTAAAATTATACTTACGATCAAAACCACGCACGACTTTTGAAACCTTGTGGTCATAAGATCTTACGACTCAAAATGAGATTATGACACTGATAATGACGACTTAATCCGAGTTACCTAATCGGGCTCATTAATGGGTGTGCAGGGAGGATGGGAGAATGACGAGACGGTACATGAAGCTGCATGTCGAGAAGCATTAGAGGAAGCCGGAGTCCTGGGAATTCTCAATGTAAGACCCTTAATCTACATAAGCTAGTCAAACTCGGTTAAGAAGTAGTATTCGACAGGGGTACACATCGATTGCGCAACAGCAATTACTAAAAAATAAAGCGTCCAAGTGTCGTGCAGCAGCAATTACTAACTGATTGCGCACGTTTCTGCAGAAAACTCAGCTGGGAGTTTGGGAATTCAGAAGCAAGAGCAAGCAAGAGCAATGCAGCCTCAAAGGTGGCTGTCGAGGCTATATGTTTGCGTTGGAGGTGACTGAGGAGCTTGATTCTTGGCCTGAACAAGAAAACCACGGCCGTAAATGGGTAAGTTTCAGTTCATAGAAACCGCTCAGGACATGTTCACCTCATTTTGTTTTTTCTTCAACTTATCACACACTTCAAGAAATTTCAGATGGATTAAAAAAACTTGACTTCCGAAATCTTGACAATATGCAATACCGTAAAAACACTAAACTTAAAACAAAACAAAAAAAATACAAACTTCAGACGAAGAAAGTAGGTCCTCCACTCACTAGAAAAGAAAAATAAAAAAGATCTTTAGAGACGGTATCACAATATCACTACAAGGCTATAAAATAAGAAGACGGAAGGTCAAAATTTGAAAATTTGACGACCTTTGTCTCAGAACTTCATTCCTACACTGATTTTCTATGAGCTTCAATATAGCTAACGTTCATTTCTCCCTCTGCGCAGTTGGATGTAAGAGAAGCATTCACGCTCTGTCGGTATGAATGGATGAAAGATGCACTAACGTCTTTTCTCAAACAAATGGAGAGAGACATGGCAACCAAGGCGAATAACCAGATGGCTATGGAGTCGAGTGTTACTACATCAGCCATTATCACAGACCGTCAAGAGCCTAAGCCAACCTCTGGAATCCTATGTAAATTTTAAAGCAATTAAATTGGGTGTAGACCGAGAATGTGATTCCTACAGTTAGGGTCAATTTATTCCTTGGATGAAACGAAACTGTTAATATGAATCAAGGAAATTAGATTTAGACTTTCAGAATCACGTGTCATTCCTAACTGTTGTCTCACTTGAGTTGGTATGGGACTCAATTACAACACAGTGACACAAATCACATCAAGATAACCAATTTAAGAACCATACTGAAACAAAATACACGTGTATAGTGTAATGTATTCCTCTTAAGACGGTTGACATGTTTTGGCGTACTTTCATGACGTTAGACCTTAATTCCCAGCATGTAACGTTAGACCTTAATTCCCAGAAAAATGCAAAAAATAAATAAAAAAAATGGATCAGCTAATTTATGAACCAGACAAAGTTCTCGTAACTGTAATACGTGACCAACCTTCAAATATAACATTGCTCAGTGTTTAAGCAAAATAAAGAACTACCACAGGCCTACCGAAATTTGCAAACTCAAGCATCCTATAAAGATATGTATGTAAATTACCTGGATATTCTGTGAGCTTTGATATTCGACACCAGAAGCAACCACTGTCAAATCATATGTTATGACGTATGATTATCTATCTTCTATAATGCCTCTTTTCTCAAGGAGATATTCCAGGAACATGAGGTACAAGTGGTTTTGGTTCCCTTATTTTGTCGACCAATATAGCTTGAGTTGTTAAGAGAAGGCCTGCAATGGAGACGGCGTACTGTAGACCACATCTTGTGACCCGACATGGGTCAATAACACCAGCATCAACGAGATCTTCATATCTGTCAGTCATTGCATTATACCCAACACGCCATTCAGAATCACGTGTTTTTTCAACTACTATGTCCCCGTCAGCACCTGCATTACGAGCAATCGTTTTTGCAGGTGCAAGCAGTGCCTGAAATTTCACATCAGTTAAAATTTTACTGGCACTGGAATACAATCTTCTGGACAAAGAACTGACAATGCTTTCTCAATGACAACCATAAACATACAACGACATACTTAGAACAATTGACACAAATATAATTTGTTTCCAAAATTCAGTAAATAAAATATTTCACTGAAAAACTGATTCTGTAGGATTAATCTCGAAAAGATACTAGGCGCAATTAATTTTCTACCGTTTCAGTTAGTGGATGTTAGGAGTAATTGCTAAGAAAATTATTTTCGTAACTTATGTAGTTGTAAGCTATATGAAGGCCAAAGTTATTATGCTCCGGACTCCGGAGTATCAATTTAGCAAGTTTACGAGGAAACGTTCACCATATCGATTGCACAACCCTTCTCTTGAATAACTACTTCCTCCATTCAAGTTTATTTGGCACATTCAGTATTTGACATTATTCATCATCTAGTGAATCTTTGCTATTTCTTCCGGCTATATATAAGAGAAAAACATAGTCATTTGGAATCTTGTTTAATTTATCACTATATTTTTATTTTTTTTAAGGTCTAATTTATCTTTATTAGTACAACAAGAATGTCAACTTTTATAATATTATAGATATTGTCGTCAAAAAGCATGTGACAACCAGCTTTAGCACTTTAGCGGATAGGCAACTAAACCTGGGAAAAGACTCACAAAATCAATGCATGGTCGAGCCAAAAATTTAAAAAAGGCATCATACCTTTCTTAATATCTCAGCACCGATCTTTTCATCAGTATCTACCCATGAAGATATGATTGCAGGAATCTCTTCAGAAAGATGGATATAAGTTGCTCCACCGCCTGGAACTATCCCTTCAGCCATGGCAGCAAATGTCGCATTCTTCGCATCCTCAATCCTGAGTTTACAATCCTCGAGTTCTGCTTCAGTGTGTGCTCCTACCTGTAACCAGATTGTTTGATCAGCAAATATATATATATATATATATGACGTAATAATGTCCTCCAAGACATGTTTTGTCGCAGATTGCTGACCAAAATTAAGCATATTGGTTTTCCAAAAGGGATATAACTAAGAGAGATCCACATCTCATTGACGGGTCAAAACCCGTACAACACAAGTGTACAAACAAACGAAAGAATACAAATGATTTTAAATATTCCCTCCGATTCAGTCAATTCTTATCTTCTCCTTTTTAAAAATTGTGTCACCCGAAGGTCACCAGTGATAACTCAATCAGAGAGAGTACTTCATACAGCCACCCGAAGGTCACAAGTCTAAAAAGTTTAAAATGGTTACAAAACATGTAAAAAAGAAAAAGCATAGATCTAGGACCAACCTTGATCACTGCCACACCACCAGAGAGCTTAGCAATCCTCTCTGAAAGTTTCCGAGAGAGAGTAGGGTTATCAGTTTCAGCTAAATCCTTCTTTATCTGCAAAATTCTCGCTTGAATTTCAGCTTTCATTGAAGGGTCTGAAACAATAGTCGTGGAACTATTTGATATGGTTACTTTTCGGGCTATTCCAAGCTGATCCGATGTGGCAGCTCCAATGCAAAGACCCAAGTCTGCTGAGAGAAAGTCGGCACCTAAGACGAGATAGTATTACATCAGTCATACAGAACTTGTTGTCTTTGTTAACAGTAAGTTACAGTTTGAAGAGATCATTCAGACCACAATAAAAGAATACAACTTATAAATATTTTTGAAAAGTCGCGGCAAATCGGCACCTGTCATGAGGGCAATATCTTGCAGCAACGCCTTTTTTCCACCTCCTAACCCAGGGCATTTCACGACTGCTGCTCTAACAACACCATTGGTTTTGTTAACAATAAGTGTTTCCAATACATCCTTTGAGATGTCCTCGGCAAAAATCAATAAAGGCAGACTGAGTTGGGAAGTCTTTTCCAACAAAGGAATAATCTCCTGCACTGATGATATCTTCTGATCGGTGACTAGAACCTTAGCATTCTCGAATTCCACAGTTGACTTGTCCTGATTTGTCACGAAATGTGGGGACATAAAACCCTTATCGATCTGCAAAGGAAAAAAACAGAGAGGTTGTCTGATAAATATGCAAATGTGAGAGCAGAAATACCAATGTAAGTATGTAACAGTACAAATTCTATGGAAAGCTTCCTATGCAACCCTTGTTATACAAAAACGAAACCCAGATTCCAAAGTAACTATACCGTGCTGTAAGTAGCTTAAACCAAAGCGTAACTCTATCATAAATTTATTCTCTGTTTCTGTAATACTTCTTCGCAAGAAATTTTCAATTCAGTTCACTCCAGGCTGGTCAGTTCTGTTCTGTTGTACATCTAGTAAAAAAAATCAAAGACGTCTTTGTACAAAGCCGTATTACTCTAGACATACGCCATTGAGGATGTCTTAGCCTAGTGGTTAAGATGGTGGTATCGTGATGATAGGCCATATGATCGAATCCCCCTCCCCCGTTGTACAGCTCCTGAGATCCATCTTACACCAAAAACCAAAAATAAAAATAAAATAATGGAACAACTCTAGAGATACTCTTATGTTAAAGGGAATCATTTTAAAACCAAGAGAAACAAAAACCCCCATATTCTTTTGAACTTCTTGAACCTGAAGTAAGCTAAACCGAAGTGAAATATAAATTGCACTAAAAGGCAAGAGGGTTGCAGCTCGAAAAAAAACAGGGCTTTATTAGGTCTTTGAGGACCTTGAGAACAAACTAAATCCAAACAAGCATTGTACTTTTCCATTGTAGGAGTTGACCACCAGTGCATCGCATGAAATCCAATACAAAAAGAAAATTGACAAAAAGACAAAATCTTAGCTTCACAATGCATTTAGGTTCAGAATCAAAAAAAAAACTAATAAAAGCAAAGGATCGAAACTATATCAGGTGAGGGAGGACTGTATCGGCAGCCATACCACTTTGTCGGGAACAAAGAGTTGTTCCTACAATCTACATAACCCTAAGCGATTGTGTGGACAATAAAACATGTTGCTACTTCAAAGTTTACGAAAACCGTTGAGAGACAAAATTTATGAAAGACGTTCAAACCTTCATTCCTTCCTCAACGATTATGTAAGTTTCAGAAGTTGAGGATGGCTCGATAGAGATCACGCCATCAGCTCCAATTCTATCTATGGCATCGGCAAGGAGATTCCCGATATAATCATCGTTTCCAGCAGAAATGGAAGCGACGGCTGAGATATAAAATCATATAGAAGTAATGACTTTCCAATCTTACAAACAGAAACAATCACTAATCCATAATGAAGAAATATTGAGAAAATTTACCCTTAATATTATTTCTTCCCTCGACAGAAATACTCCGCTTCTTCAAAATATTAATAAGCTCCTTCACTGTTTTCTCCATTCCTCTTCTTAAACCACTTGGATTGGCCCCAAAGTTTATCGTTAATAATCCAAGTTTGATAATTTCCCGAGCAAGAATGATTGCAGTTGTAGTACCATCACCTGCTGCATCATTCACCTTAGATGCAACCTGTATGCACACTAGAAAACAAACCACATATTGCTTCAAGCCCACATAAACATTCAAGGCTTAAACGCGTGTAAATATCACAACTATTTATGACCTCTTGAATTAGCATTGCCCCAGCATTCTCGACTGCATCTGCAAGCTCTATCGCCTTCGCGATCGTCACACCATCATTTATAACTTTCAAACTCTTTGAATCAGAAATAATCACATTGCGTCCTGCACATTAGGGAATATTAAAAACTCATCTAATGGAAGTTAAAAAGTTCGATATTCAAAATAGGACCAACTGACTTTGTTGTGTATCGTGTGAGTAAGCCAAAAATCACTAAGAAGTGAACAGAAGTTATGGGTTCACAATTCTACACGTCACTGACTTTTCTACACATTGGGTGATTTAAAGTTGTTGGTTTACAAAATTGACATTTTACCCCCAGTAGCTCATTTAAGTCGATTTAAAGTGGACTTTTATGAAGTATATGCATCCAACCAACGACACATAAAATGGCGACATGGTGTACATCAGTCATAATCGACATTTCACATATCATCGTAAGCTAGTTTGAATTCAATGGCATGTGAAAAGAAGTGAGCATTTCACTGTAGTGATCATTTTGTAACAAAAATTTCCTCGATTGCTTCACACTACTGTAATAATAATAATAATAATAATAATAATAATAATAATAATAATAATAATAATAATAATAATAATAATAATAATAATAATAATAATAATAATAATAATAATAATAATAATAATAATAATAATAATAATAATAATAATAATAATAATAATAATAATAATAATAATAATAATAATAATAATAATAATAATAATAATAATAATAATAATAATAATAATAATAATAATAATAATAATAATAATAATAATAATAATAATAATAATAATAATAATAATAATAATAATAATAATAATAATAATAATAATAATAATAATAATAATAATAATAATAATAATAATAATAATAATAATAATAATAATAATAATAATAATAATAATAATAATAATAATAATAATAATAATAATAATAATAATAATAATAATAATAATAATAATAATAATAATAATAATAATAATAATAATAATAATAATAATAATAATAATAATAATAATAATAATAATAATAATAATAATAATAATAATAATAATAATAATAATAATAATAATAATAATAATAATAATAATAATAATAATAATAATAATAATAATAATAATAATAATAATAATAATAATAATAATAATAATAATAATAATAATAATAATAATAATAATAATAATAATAATAATAATAATAATAATAATAATAATAATAATAATAATAATAATAATAATAATAATAATAATAATAATAATAATAATAATAATAATAATAATAATAATAATAATAATAATAATAATAATAATAATAATAATAATAATAATAATAATAATAATAATAATAATAATAATAATAATAATAATAATAATAATAATAATAATAATAATAATAATAATAATAATAATAATAAGTCAACCAGAATCAATGATTAAATAAACCAAAATAAAACACGGTGAAGTCCAGCAATGTTCCCCTAAAAACCGCTGGTAGTAACAGGAATGTATTCAATGTCCCATATTATAGCCATCATTCTATTGTAACCACAGTTAATAATGTTTTCAGGTAGTTACTAAACGAAAATACTATCAGCAAAATAAATTATGTAAATCAATTCACGAAACTCTTAAACTACAGAAAACTAGAAGAGCACTTCTGTGGAGTTCATACCTTTGGGACCTAATGTAACTGAAACGGCATCAGCAAGTTTATCTACACCCGTTTTAAGAGCTTCTCGACACTTCGTATCAAAAGTGATACGCTTTGGACCCGCTCTAACGAGCAATCGTTCTTTCCTTGGCATATTCTTATAGTATACGGAAAATGACAAAGTTGCACCATGATTCTGTAATGGCAATCACAATGAAATCAGTTTCACGCATATGAATTTATAACTAATCATATTTACCTAGCAACTGTATCAATCCAAAATCACGAATACTGACAAAGTCCGCCAAACAAAGGTCTACGTGGTTCCCAAAGTACTGAACTTTCTTAAATGATCCAAGCCAGGTCAAGCAAAAGTCAAAAATAAGAACTCAAAGTATCCCAAGAAAAGGTAAACGAGATGGAAATTTTTCAATAAACTCGCTCTAAAAAAAACCTCGATGGCCTATAATCGCATGGAATCAACTACGCATTCACAATCTTGACGCTATCCATCAAAATGAACTTTAAAATGAACAGCAGAAAGCATAATTGTGGAAGACTACTACTCCATAGCCCCATAGGTAACATTATTTATCAATACGAGAACGAATTACGCAACAAAAACAAAAGTAAGACGGTGAAAAATATATCGATTCATCAAACAAGAAACAATCAACCCATAAAATTCTACACAAGCACAACAACATACAACAACCATTTCCCAAATTTAAGCTCTTCAAATGAACTTAAACTTCATTTTACGCCTTCATATCATCACAAAGCAACAATTTTTCACCGTTAAACATAAATCCGACAACAAACCCACGAAATATATCTCTATTCTAAGCTGTTTAAAGTACTCAAAATCAATACTTTTCACCATTAATTATTCCAAATTATAAGATAAACATGAACAAGAACTACAACATGCAACAACAATGTCCCAAATATAAGCTCAACATAAACTTCATTTTTATGCCTTGATATAATCACAAAGCAACAATTTTTCACTGTTAAACAACATCCAATAACAAACCCACTAAATATTTATCTATTCTAAACTGTTGTATGTACTCAAAATCAAAACTTTTCACTAGTAACTAACTATTCTAAAAGCATAAGATAAAGATGAACAATACAAAGATAACATGAAATGAAATAAATAAATAAATAAAGGAAAATGAAGAAGATAGAAGTTACATGAGGAGGAAGATTGGTGTAGGAAAGAGAGGGGTGTGCCCTAATTAGAGCGCAATTTAGGGATTTCATAGCAATTTAGGGATTTGAATAACACAATTCTGTAGGATAGTGTCACCTTCAAATGCCCTTCTATTCTTTGTTTTTGTACGCAAATGCCCTTCTATTCTACGGAGTTCGGGAAAAATAGACTAAAACAAGTTTACAGCGTTAGTGTTGTCTGGTTTTTATAAATTAACCCAATCGTGTTACGGAGTATAAATTAACAGACTCGTTTGACAAAGTATAAGAATAGATGGTATTGAAATTCGGTATTATTTGATATTGTCGTATCATTATGACATTGTTCCGTATATTATATATCAATGGATTGATTAACGCCAAAGTTTTTTAATTTGTACTTCCTCCATTCCATTTGATTCTATACATATTCCTTTTTCGGAAATTCCAATCAATTCTATACATTTCTATTTTGGTCCGTACTTTATTAAACTAAAATACCAATATACCCTTCATTAATACCCACCCAACCCACTTGCAAACAATAAAGTAGGGGTAGTTTGGTAATTCTATTGTCTACCCCACTTGATTTTCTTCTACCTTAATTATCGTGTTTTGGTCAAATGTATAGAATCAAACGGAATGGAGGAAGTATTGCCTAGTGTCACTAAGTACACTTTTGTACTTGTTTGAAAATCTTAATCAAATATAAAATTTAGAATTAAAGGAATGATATACTTATCACGACAAAGTTTTTGTACCGAAGATGTTCTAGCCTATTGGTCAAGGCGGAATTATCCTAAGCTATAGGTCACGGGTTGGAATCCCTTCCCCCGTTGTAATGGTCAAACAATGATAAAGAATTTAACCGAACGCTAAACTAAATTTGAAAACATACTCCGTATAATATAATCCTTCTTTTAGATACTTCGTATATTTTCCAAAAATTAACCATAACTTTGAATATTTCAACCTTCACCTATGTTCTCTTTTTAATTCCAACTTTATCATTATTTTTTGGTTTTTATTGAACGATATCTTAGAATTTTATCCGTATATTGGATATAGTTGTATAATATATTGAGTTTGTAATATCTTAGCTAGTTTAGTTAATTGTATATTTAGTTTCCTAGTTTACGTTTTTATCATTAGCAAGAATATATGGTGTAAGGTAGTATATAAACATTGTAAACTGGATCCTTTCTATCATTAAGTAAAAATACAACAAGTCCTTCTTCCAATCTCGTGTTCTTCATGGTATCAAAGCATTGATCCTGGTTATTATTTTTCGTTTTAATCATGACGAAGGGAGAAGGAACTTTGATCAAATCTGATAAAAAAAATGAGTCTATACCACCCTCCTCACCACTGTATCTCCATCCCAATGAAAGTCCAAACTTATCCTTATCCCAAATCATATTCAATGGGGATAATTATCAGTTGTGGGCGGATGCTGTACGAAACGGTCTCGATGCTAAAAACAAGTTGGGTTTTATCGAGGGTACCGTGAAACGACCAGTGGTAGCGGAAGGAACGGAAGAGACTCTTGAAGCAGTTGCGTGGCGACAATGCAACGCTATGATTAAAGCTTGGTTGAGAAACGTTATCAACCCAACATTGCACCCAAGTATAGCGTTTTCAGCCACAGTTGCAGAAATCTGGAAGGAGTTGCGTGAACGTTATTCCACCGGAAATGCGCTACGGGTTTATCAACTTAAAAGCGACCTTATTGAATGCAAGCAGAGGAGAAATCAGACCGTAGTCGAGTATTATACTCAGTTGAAGGCTATTTGGGACGAATTGGGAACCTACAGCAAAGTACCCCAATGTACTTGCGGAGCGGCTGCTGAAATGATCAAGGAACGCGAAGAGGAGAAGGTACACCAATTTCTAATGGGTCTCGACAGCGCTGTTTTTGGCCACGTTAGATCCACCTTATTAATGGAGGACGAAATTCCTACCTTAAGTAAGACCCAAACTGTTATGCTCCGTGAAGAGCGACATCAGGCAGCCACCAAAGTGAAAGAGGAAGCTTTAGAAGCAGCAATGGCCACACAAGTCGCTGGGGGATCAGGTCGTGGCCGTGATGCTGACTTGGGCACAAACGGTGACGAATCCAACATAATACGTTGCACATATTGCAACAAGCTATGGCATACGGAGGACAAATGTTGGGAGAAGCTGGGCATCCAAGGCAGAGGAAGAGGACGCGGTCGATATGGTGGCCGTGGAAGAGGAGGCAGAGGCCGTGGTGGTTTTAAGCAGCAAGCACATGCCGCAACCATCAGCAAAGAAGAGACACAGGGCTTCACTCCGGATGAAATGGTTCAGTTAAGAACCCTTTTATCTAATTCGGCTGAATGTAGTCAGCCCAAAACAGGTAAGACTAATGATAGATACGGTCATTGGTTACTCGATAGCGGATGCTCGCACCATATGACAGGTAGACGTGACTTGCTCGATGATATTTGGCGAGGCCAAAAGTCTACAGTAAGTTTGCCTGATGGGTCCCAAATTGTGACAGAGGAACATGGAAGCGTAACATTAACTGATAATTTCATTCTCAAGGATGTTCTTTTCGTGCCGTCCTTAACTTGTGATTTAATTTCTATACAACAATTAATTACAGAAAACAATTGTGTTGTGACCTTTTACAATGATCATTGTGTTATACAGGACCAATCTACGAGGATGAAGATTGGGCGGGGTGAGCATAGTGACGGGGTCTATTATTTCAAGGGCGAACGAAGAAACATGGTGGCACAGGCGCGTATTGGTGCTGATTCTCATCTGTGGCACAAAAGACTCGGGCACCCATCTAGCGGCATTTTACCTTTTTTCTCGGATTTAGTTGGTTTTAATTTGTCTTGGAACTCTAATAATATTTGTGACCCATGTTGTCGGGCCAAACAAACTCGTTCGGTTTTTAAATCTAATAATAAGAGAAGTGCGGATTTATTTGCTCTTATACACTGTGACATTTGGGGACCGTATCACACCAAAAGTCTGTCGGGAGCACATTACTTTCTTACTATCGTTGATGACCGAAGTAGACACGTTTGGGTCCAATTAATGCGTGACAGAGGGGAGGTCAATGACCTTATGATAAAATTTTGTAGAATGACCAAGACTCAATTTGGGAAGGAGGTTAAGGTAGTGCAGAGCGATAATGGGACGGAATTCTTGTCCAAAACATTAAAAGCCTTTTACGATGAGCATGGAATGATTTTCCAAACAAGTCAAGTCGACACCCCGCAACAAAATGGTAGGGTGGAACGGAAACATAGACACGTTTTAGAGAAAGCTAGAGCTCTTCGTTTCCAAGCTAATTTACCCATTGATTTTTGGGGGGAGTGTGTTCTAACCGCTGCGTATTTGATAAATAGGACACCTACTCGTCTTCTTGATGGATTAACCCCTCATGAGATTTTATATGGAAGACGACCTAGCTTTGATAACATTCGAGTTTTTGGTTGTGTATGTTACGCTCATAATAAAGATAAGCCCAAAGACAAATTCAACGAGAGAGGTAAACGATGCATTTTCATAGGTTATCCTCATAGCAAAAAGGGGTGGAAGGTTTACGACTTGAAAACAAAACAGATTTTTGAGTCGAGAGATGTGATTTTTTATGAACACGTTTTTCCTTTTGCTAGTGATCAACCCGAAAACCAGACAGGAAAACAGCGAGTCTGTGAGCCTGAAACGCAGCCATCTGTGGACGATTTTGTTGTTAGTCGTGAGGAATTTTCTGATGAACATCACCCTCGGCCTGACAACCGTGGGATAGAGGACACCGAAGACAAGATCACAGACGAAATAAATGTTCTTCAGTTTTAGACTCATTTATTTAAATTAAATGTGTTCGTTCATTAATTACAATTTTATCGCTAAAATCTCAAACTCAAGGATTTGTATTTAAGACCCCCGACTCAAAATAACTAAAAATAGGAAGCAATAGTAGGATGACAATTGAACAAGTTTAAATTGAGTGGTTCTTTAAACATATAGAGCAAAGTAAAGTGATAATATTCATAAAATTGACAAGATTCCCAGAATTTTTACATCATTATCACTTTAAAAAAAGACCCTAAGAAATCACTAAACCCCTCCTTCCAATTTCATCAACCCTTAAAACCCGAACCCCTAAAACTAAAACTCTTGAGAAGCAGTGTTAACTTCACCCTTATCAGCAGCACCCGATTTACCCGGCTTCTTGTTCAGCAAACAAGAGTGAATATTCGGCAATACTCCCCCACTAGCAATTGTCACAGAACCTAACAGCCTGCTCAACTCCTCGTCATTCTTCACCGCTAATTGTATGTGTCGCGGGATTATCCTGTTTTTCTTGTTGTCTCTTGCTGCGTTTCCTGCTAACTCCAGCACCTGCAAATTCAATTTGCACTCAGATTAACTTTGAAGAACCACTTTACCACTACATGAAAACATTGACTAAAACTCATATTTCAGGGATTAAAGCATCATCAACACACAAAATTAATAGTTCAAACTACATGAAACAACGCATTAACCATCGTATTTCAGAGATTAATACATGAACAACAGACAAATTTAACAGCTTAAACGACGTCAAACAACTGTTTAAAACTGATATTTGAACACAACAAATCAACAAACAAAACAAATTTGAGTTTCGAAAACAAAGTATACCTCAGCAGCAAGGTATTCAAGAACAGCAGAGAGGTAAACAGGAGAACCAGAACCGACACGCTGAGCGTACCGCCCTTTCTTCAAGTACCTAGCAATCCTCCCCACAGGGAACTGCAACCCCGCTTTCGCAGACCTCGACACCGACTTCGCTCCGCCCTTCACTCGGCCCCTTCCGGCCCCGCTCACCGCCTTTGTGGACCCATCTTTGCCGCCCATTTGAGAATAGTATTTGGAGGATTTTGTGAGTGATGGTGTTTTGGTTTTTGTTGAGGGAGAGGATGTGAGTTGAAGGGGGGTTTTATAGGGGAAAATGGTGAGATTTGATTGGTTGGTTTTGAGTGGCGCGGATCGGTGACGTGGCGGTGGAGGATTTGAAGCGCCAAATGTTTTTCAGTTCAAATTTTCGTAGCTGCTGATGGTCTTATTAAACGGGTTACAAATACGGGTTATTTTGACTGGGATATACGAAGTAATTTGTTGTGTTCGTTTTAAACCGTTTAAAGATTTTAATTTTTAAATTCTTTTTTTTTTTTTGTCAAAAATATCTTAATTTGTACAAAGCATTCCCTCCATTCAAATCCAAAAGCATGCTTCACTTTTTCACATTTATCGATACGCGTTTTGTAACGACAATATTTATAGTTCTAAATTGTATAAAAATTTGGTATCAATCTTGTATTTATCAAGACGAATAAAACAATATCTCACATGACTAAATTTTTATTTATACATTAAAAGTTATATCGAATATCATTCACCTGACTCGAGCAACTACAATACGGAGTATTAAGCAGAGAATTGTGAAAAAATTACTAATAAATTATAGGGTATTATGATATTTTACACCTTTTATAACCACAATTTTAAAAACAATATTTGTGATGTAACAAACTTTTTATATGCATGCTTTAACACCGACTTAGACGGTACTAATTATGTCGAATTCTAATTAAGTCGTTTAACAGTCAAAATGAGTTGAAATGTGTCATGACACTTAAATAAATGTTATTTGGTTCATTTAGAGTTTAGTTTAATTCGCGTCTCGATTCAGCCGGCATGAGCATCCCTTTCGCAATTTAATTGGCCTTGCCATTAACAATGCCCAATTCAATTCCCCTAAATTCTTACATTAGGCCATGTAGCTAAAGTCGCTATTCATTTGCACAATACGACCTCGCGGGTCTTTCTATTTCAAAATACACAACAAAATGCACCCCTTTTACATTTTCGGGTATCGAGCCCAAAACCGAGCCCGACGCGCTCTTGGTCCGCTTCCCAAGGCCCTGAGCTATCACACATATCTTCTAGAAAGACTATCATCGGTCTACTTGGAGCCCAAGCAAAATATTATACCATATATTTTCAAAATACGTCAAACCGGATTAAGGAAATATGAAAACTGACGACTTTGCCCGAGCTGTAAACCGCATAAGCCCTTGCGGTTTCATCCCCAAACCGCCACCTGTCTTGCAGGTTTCCTCCTAAACCACAACCCCTCCTTGCGGTTTACATGGAGGGCTATTTCTCGATTTTTCCAAATTTCGTTGTAATCTCTCCTATAAATATACCCCTACACCCGAGCACTCCTCATAAGCTTGGCATACGGTTTTACACCAGCCACACACACACACACACTCACAACTCACAAAAGCCTCACGCACAAATCTTTGAATTCATCACTGATATACGTTATTTTTATATGTTTTTACCCCCGTCCCGAGCTGTGTTTTATTGTCAAAATGCGCCAATTTAGGGCCATTTTGTTCTCACATTTCGCTCGAGTAGCGTTGTTGGTGCTTTTCCGTGGTTTGCAGGAATTTGTAGCATTTTCGTGCATTTGAGCTGAATATTGGAGTTATGACGGGAACCCAGAAGCCGAGGCGAAGACGAGCTCGGGAATTGAAGTGTTACGAGTAACTTGGGCGGAAATTAGAGGCAAGTCAAGGCCCAAGAAGGAAGAGAAAGAAAAGTCAAAGTTCAGGAACAAGTCCAAATTTATTTTCGAGGGCCGTAGGTCAAACATGACCGGCGGCCGGTCGGCCGGCTTAGGAGTTTTTGTTGACTTTTCCACGAGATTTTGAGCCCAAATTTTGGGCTACGCATTCGCGGCCGACCCAAGTGGCCAACTTACCTTGGCACTTTATTTGTTTGATGGTTGTTTTTATTTTAATTATTTTAATATTTGGAAAATTACTATATAAGAGAGACTCGTGAGTTAGGTTAAGGACATCTTTTTCGACTGCTCTCTTCAGCTTTTTAGGAATTACTTTCTAGAAAAACTTCAAGTTCTCCATTGATTCAATTTTCAAGCTTTGTAGAATTGCTGGTACGAGGATTAATTTCAAGTCTATTTCAATTGGTAATTTCATGATTATTGTTCTTATTCCCTTTAATTTAATTATTAATATGATGTTTGCCCTAGTTATGAGTAGCTAATCCCCCAACTAGGGTTGAGGGGGATTTATGACTTTAATCCGGTGTTTTGATCAAATTGTTGTAATTGATTGGTTTGTGCTTGTGCGATTTCTTTCTGCGTGATTAATTATCAATTGAATTTAGGGACGCCTTAATTGAATTGAACTTAGGGTAATATTGATTTAAGATCGAAAGCCTAATCAGTATTAGACCACTTCGCGTAATTGATGAGATGATTTAGTAAGTCGCGAGAGCCCGCTAAATCAGCTTAAGGTAACATTGATTCGAGAGAACTTGTTTTGCCCTAATCGCCTTGCGCACTCCGATTGATTGCTATTTTGGTGAAAGTTATATTATCCGGATTATTGACATAAGGAACCCGAGACCCTAGTATTTTCTCCCTAGTTTAAACCCCGCTTTATCATATTTACTAGTAGTTTTATAGTTTTCCAAACCAAAGATTTTCACACTTAGGAATAGCCTGTCAACTGAGTGTTTTGCGAGTAACTGTTTCTCTGTGGTTCGACCCCTTCTTACCGCTAGCTATTGTTAGTAGTCCGTAGGGTTTATCTTTGATTTCAGCGATACGACTTAGCTGTGTCAAATTTTGGCGCCATTGCCGGGGAGACGGTTCTATTTCGCATTTACTTAGTAGGTTATTTCTCTTGTCTCAGGGAACTTTTGTTCCTTGAGACCGTTTCTCACTTCTCCTTGTAGTTTTTGTTTATGCGCAGGTCACCTTCAGGTTTAGTTCCATTCGATCCTGAACCGGAGCGTACCTTTCGACGTTCGCGTAACTTCTTTAAGGAGCTTGCTGAGGCATACGGGCCTGAGGTTGTGGAAGTTTCGGACGCAGAATCTAGTTTCGAAGCATCGTCCTACCAAGAGGACACTACTCCACCATCTCCTTCTAGTGTTGTTTTTGAGGCGCAAGTGACTATGCCGAAACTTTCAAGTCACTCTTTGCCCAAAACGGAATCCATACCGGATGGATTTACGATGCCCGCTACTCTTACGGGCAACTTTGAGATTCGCCCCGCCTTCCTCAGTTTGGTGGAGCGTAATCAGTTTGGCGGCAATCCTACGGAGGATCCTGGTCGTCATATGCAGGTTTTCACGGACATCGTTTCACGATAAAGCGAGCGGTATTACTCGTAACCAAATTCGGAAATGTTGTTCCCTTCTCGCCACGCGTGATCGAGCGTGAGTGGATCACCGACGGACAGACGGCAGTATTGCGGTATTCTGATTGGAACGGGTTAGCTATGGCATTTTATAAGAAGTATTATCCCCCAGAGCGAACTAACCAGATCCGGAGCCAAATCCAAAGCTTCAAGCAAACTTTCGACGAATCACTTGCTGAATCTTGGGAACTGAAGGTACCTGGATCGGACCCATCTCGACGCCTCGCGCGGGCCCGCCTGAAAAGGGGCGAGGCGCTACGCGAGAAAATTGCGTAAGTGCAAAAATGCGTAAGTGTGCGAATTTGCTATGGGGGATATCATTGCTCGATTGCTTGAAAATTGTTTTGAAATTGCTTTTGGAGTCGCCACCAAATTTTAAAGGAATTTGGACCTTTTCGACACGTCTTAAATTATAAGACGCGAGTCTTAGAATTCAAGGCGCGTCGATACCTATCCTCCTAAGGTTATTGTGAAACCAGAGTGGATTCGGGGCAAGGTTACTTTTCAAAAGTTTTATCAAAATGTTTTATGAAAAACCGAAATCGAAAAGCCTACGTAAAGTAGTCTCTACTAATTTGAAAACAATTGCTTAATTTCGATGTTTGAGTAGATAAAACGCTACGTACAAGTGCGAATATGACTCGATAAAAATGCAAGGTAATGCATGTGAGTCGTTAAAGTTAACGACATTTTGCTTTAGGACATATACGAGAAATAATAATTCATTGATTTGAATTAATATAAAACGTTATTTTCCGACTCTTGTTTAATTCTAGTATTTTGAAAACCCTCAGTTTTGCATGTTTTAAAAGACTAGTTGAAACGGTACAATTTAATGTCGAATCCGTGTTTAGTCGTAATTTAATGCATGAATGAGAATTTGCTTAAGTGTAAAATGTAACGTCGGTTTGCTTTAGTGAGAGTGAGTCGTTTGTTTATGCAATATTGGCGGGGTTTAGACGGATTAGGAATCCGAATTACTACAACCGTATTACGAATACGGGTTCGTTATGCCAATATTGGGTTGGGTTAAGGTAACCCTTGTCCGAGTCTAATAAGTCTAGTCCGAAGGTAAAATGTTTACCTTAAAACGTAAAGACGTTTTTTAGAACGAAAACTAAGTGAATTAAAGTGTTTGTGATTTTGTTGTGTTGTGTTGCTACGTTGTTGCTACTCAAGTTGTTGTTAATGTGTTGTCTTTGGGTTGTGCGTGTGTATGTGTATATATAGGAGGAAGTGGGCTGGGAAGAGTGAAGGGTGCAGCAAGTTGTCAGACCCCAAAACACGGCCCAAAGTAATCGTCAGTGAGCAAAAAAGGGGCCAAACAAGTCGGCTGAGCAAGAAAACAGCCCAAAAGTAATCGGCAGAGGCAAAAAAGGGGGAGAAAGGAGTCGTCTGTTGACAGACGAATACAAAATAAGTCGCCTGTCAACAGGCGGCTGGTTTGGGCTTGTTTTTCGTTTTGTTTTTTTGGGCTGAAAATAGAAGGCGGCTGAGGTATGTTGTGATGGATGTTGGGCTATTTTGGTCGTGGCTCATCCTTATATCCAAGGGATTTGTGTGTGTTTCAAGCTTTGGTCCATTGGACCAAAGTTTGACGTTTTTAGTTTTTGTTTTCGTGTTTCGTGTTTCGGTTTTTGTCGTGTTTTTCGATTTTGGCTCGAAATAAAATTGTTTCGTGTTGTATTATTTTGTAATATCGTAAAATTTGGTTTTACGAAAATGTGACTCGTGAGGTGAGTTGGCCCGTTTTGAGTGCGTATTTTGTAAGTTGTGGGTTATTTTTGTGAGGCCGTTTTTGTGGGCTGCTTTTTGTGAGGTCGATTTTGTGAGTTGCTTTTTTGTGGGTTTGAATAATCGTGTCGTATTTTAGCTTAAAATAGGCGACAAAATTAACGTTCAATTTTACGAAATATGCAAATTTGAATAAATACGTTAAAAACGACTAAAATGTTTTAGACACTTTGTACCATTTCGTCTATTTATAAAACATGCATAAAAGTCCATTTTCATCATCGGGTTGCTTTTGGGGGGTACGGATACGGGTATCTACAGAGCCCCCAGTTTGACTGAGCTTGGACTAAAGTGCTAGTCAAACTTAAAAGATAGTATCCGGACCACTACAGTCTCGATACTACCTGGCGGCGCCAAGCATGTGTCTCGGGGAGAGACGAGGACTTAGTGCCGGGAAATGCGGGGAGGGACGGTACATGTTTAAGGACATGACGGTCCTGCATATTTAGGGGCCTGCCAGCCTGCGTGTTGCTTGGATGCTTCTGGATGGTGCTTTGCATGGGATGGTTGCTGATGTTGAATGCTCTTTGATGGCGTTTTGTAATCTAGCCGAACTTTGCGTGTTGCATGCTTGCTGCGTGTTTGACCTGGTGCTTGTTCTTCAATGTCATTCTCGTAACAAGTGTACGACTTGCGTAAGAGGCTTGTGTCTGGTGCTTGACTCGTAAAAGAGGCTTGTGTTTATGTATTTGACTCGTAGAAGAGGCTTGGTGCTTTTGTTGGACTCGTAAAAGAGGTTTGGGTGCTTTGCTTGACTCGTAAAAGAGGTTTTGTGTTTTTGTTTGACTCGTAAAAGAGGTTTTGTGTTTTTGTTTGACTCGTAAAAGAGGTTTTGTGTTTTGTTTGACTCGTAAAAGAGGTTTAGGTGTTTTTGTTTGACTCGTAAAAGAGGTTTAGTGTTTTTGTTGGACTCGTAAAAGAGGTTTAGTGTTTTTGTTGGACTCGTAAAAGAGGTTTGGGTGCTTTTGTGAGACTCGTAAAGAGGTTTAGTGTTTTGCTTGACTCGTAAAGAGGTTTAGGTGTTTTTTTTTGATTCGTAAAGAGGTTTGGTGTTTTTGTGGTTGTTGTTGTAGCTGTTTTCGATTTTAGTCCCCAGTTTGACTTAGGTTTCAGTGTGAAACGTTAGTCAAACTCGTTGTAGCTGCTTTTGAATGTAGCCCCCAGTTAGACTTAGGTTTCAGTGTGAAACGTTAGTCAAACTTGATGTAGTTGCTTTTGGTTTTAGCCCCCAGCGTGCTGATCTTTTGTTTTGTAGGTGGCGGCCGTGGTGCGGGCCGAGACAGAGGCCAGGTGATTACCGAGCCCACCTTGACACGTTGCGTGAGGAGTTGCGTCGTACAGTACAGGAAATGTCTTGTGTTAGCGTCTTTGCATGGATGCCGTTAGGTGGTTGTGGTCGTTGGCTGACCCTACTTGCGGCTGTATTTTGAAACCTGCAATGTATTGTTAGTCATGCGAGGATATGAATCTCGATTGAGATTACGTACCTCGAAATGCGTGAAAATGCAGTTTCAAGAAAAATGCATCGTGTTTTATGTGAAAACATGTGTAAAACCTGTTTTGACAAAATGATGTATGGAGTTTGCAAAAAGTGTTTTGATGAAAATGCAATGTAAAAGTTGTGCCTTTTGAAACACGAGTTGCGAAATGCGAGGATGGTAATTTAAGTAAAGCTGAAAGGGTGTTTGAGGATGACGGGTTTTTTGAATGTGAAAAACAAAAAAAACGTAAAGTAGGGATGTAAAACGAGGCGATGTGATACAAGGCCGTGTTATTTTGAGTAAGGGGAGGTGTTTTTTTTGGTGCAAACAAGGGGTGTAACCGCCGTAATGACGAGGGTTTGTGGTCGGACGATGCGTTGTCCGAGAGAGTGGTGTTCGGTGTCGAGGAGCTGTGGTCTTCGCTTGTGATCTGTGATCCGGGAATTGAAGGGATGCCGAGATTAGCTGATGGATATGGCGTCGAAGGAACCTTGCTGTAGTTCGTCGTCAACTCTAAACCCTGGTGACGCTGTGGTCTGCTTTGTCATTCCTAAGACCTAAGAGGACATCGGAGGTCGTAGTTTTGTCTTTTGCTCTAGAGACGGAAAATCCAAAACGTAACTGTTTTTGACTATTGCTAATGAAATGAACGTTTTCGTTTACGTTTGCCTCGTTTGCTGTAAAAAAAGTTGGATCCTCGACTTTTTTAAGCTTTGGATCATGATCTTGTGTTTGTGCTGACTGAGCCTTCGACCTTCTTAAGCTTCAGGCGTGTCATTTTGTGTTGACTGTGCTCTCGACCTTTTTAAGCTTTGAGCGTGTCATTTTGTGGGTGCATTGTGTCCTTTTTAACCCGTTGGGTTTTCAGACGGATGTTTTGTGTTGACTATGCCCTCGACCTTTTTAAGCTCTGGGTGCGTCGGCTTTGTGTTGAATATTGGTCGCGTTTTTCGCAAAGCTGCCTACGTATCCACGTGAGTAGAATCAGACCGGCGTAGTTCAGAATTGCATTTTGTGTTGAATGTGCACGTTTAGGGGCATGCCGACCCAGGAGTTGTGTTTGTTAAAGGTGCATGTTTAAGGACATGCCGGTCCATGAAATGCTTTTGCTTTTTGTGGAGAATGTGCACGTTTAAGGGCATGCCGGCCCAGAAGTGTGTTTGTAAAAATGTGCACGTTTAAGGACATGCCGGTCCATGGAATTGTGTTCGTGCAGGTTTAAGGACATGCTGGTCCGTGAATTGTGTTTGTACACGTTTAAGGACATGTCGGTCCGTGAATTGTGTTTGTACACGTTTAAGGACATGTCGGTCCGAGAATTGTGTTTATAGTAAAGGTGTACGTTTTAGGGCATACCGGCCCGTGAGCTGCGATTTTTAACATTTTGTCTGTTTGCATCTTATAAATACGTTGCAGAGTGTTTCTTGGGTGTTGGTTGTTTTGTAGTTTGGGAATGGTTCGATACCAGGGTTTCGTATGTTCAGTCCCCAGTGTGGTTGGGAGTATGAGTATATGCGGGTTTGCTGTGCCGTTCTGTGGCAATGGGTAGTATCTGGATCTGTAGGGGTTTGTTTAGCAGGGACGAAAGGTCAGGTAGTGTGTCTGTGGATCCTTGTTGGTCGTAGACATGTGCTTCGTTGGCTTGACTTTGAAATTTTGAGAGAGAGGGGTACGTGGTTGTCATTGGTAGGAGTACTCCTACGCTATAATTGTGGCGGTCAGATGCCTGGATGATTATGGAGTACTTGTGTTTGCTGTGGTGTTATCGACGAGAATGTCAATGTGTAAAAGGTTGTCTTTTGGACATGCTTTGTTTGGGTTGTGGCAGTCAGTGTACACTGGAACTTTGCCGTTCTTCTTCGTGGCTGGAATTGTGTTTGATATCCAGTTAGCTTTTTTGTTGGCTTGGATTATGTGTTTCGGTTTTTGCTTGGCGGGCTTGATGCCCAGCTTTCGTTGTTGTGTGGTGTTTGGTCAAAGACGGGTACGTCTTTGCGAGACCATATGGGAGTGTCGTTTGATTTTTGTAAGTAGCTTGGAGGCTGCATTTTTCGTCTGTGCTTGGGAAGACCACAGTGGTAATTTCCTGGGTTCCTGGGGTGTCTTGGTGTGGATGGTTGTTATACGTTCAGGGACGGAAGGCTGCTTGGGTCTAGAAACAGTGCCTGCAATGTATTTATATGATGCAATGTTGTTTTGTTTAATGTTATCGCAAACGTTAGCATGTGTAAAGGAGAATGTGCAAAAGTAAAGAGGCAAAACGAGGCAAAGTGTAACCGAAAATATTCTTGTCATTAATATTTGTTAAAAGCAGTTACATTTGAAAGATTGCTCAGACTATGGAGCTTTAGACAACCTTACAAGTTCTAATTCCTCAGCTAGGTCTACTACTTCAGGAATATAGTTGCTTGGCTTGGTCGGCTTAAGGGACTTTGCGCTAGGATGACGCAGTAAACTCTAAGACAAACTCATTGCTAGTGTCGTTGTTTGCGCTTTCGTCAGGCTCGGGATTCTTGAAGGCATAGCCTTTCCCTGTAGTGAATTCGAACTTGCGACCTTCGTCATCAGTCCACTTTAGGGTTCTGCTCCAGCCATCTACCGTTTTGTCATTGTAGTGGATGATTAGGTCAGTGGGGTCAAAATGATTGTCACAGATCATGTCAGAGACGAGTTTGATGCTTGCGGCGGCGTAGGATGGTGTATTCTTGGATGCTTGATCAGTCCCTTTGTTGACGAAGTATTTGCAAAGGCGGAGATAGTATGGTTGCATGGTAACGTCGTTGGTATGTCGACGGTTTTTGGTCTCTCTGATCATGCGCATGGATTCATGATACCATGGCACATAGCCTAGACCCATTGTGGGCCATTGACTTTTGTTGTCCTTTGTATAGAGTGCCTTTATTTTTTCTTCAGAGGTAAAGGCGCGAATGTGTGGGTTGGGACCACATACGTTATTGGTGGATTCAGCGGTGCCTTCCGCGGTCTTTTGTTGTCGGAGGGTGGCGCGGAAGTTCGAGGCCTCGATGGTGATGATTTTGTCGCCCAGAGGTAGTTTAACCTTCTGGTGCAGAGTTGATGTAATGGCTCTGGTGGCGTGAATCCAAGGTCTGCCCAGTAACATATTGTATGTCGGGGGAATGTCTATGACCTTGAATTCGGTTTTCGTTACGACGTATTCTGTCATGATGGATAGTAAGACGACACCCTTTACGCCACGACGTGTACCGTCATATGCTCTTATCTTGCGTGGGCGGGGGGGTGCGATCAACTCTTCTTTAGTCCTAGTTTGATGGCGGTTGTTAAAGGCAGAATGTTGAGTGCAGAGCCATTATCGACGAGGGTAACGGGTAATGTCATGCCTCGACAATCTGCGTTTATGTAGAGTGCTGTATTGTGCCTACTTCCAAAGGGCGGTAGGTCCGCATCAGAGAAGGTTATGGCACCTGGTAGCCAGTCCCGTATGATGTGGCTGACAAGTTGTGCTGGAGATGTCTTTGATGCGATTGGAGTGACTTGTAGGGCTTGTTGAAGGGCCTTGAGATGCCCTAGCGAGTCCTGCAAGAGTTGCCAGGCTGAGGTGCTTGATTTTGCTTCGTGGAGTTGCTTTGGAAGTATATCCTTGGCGCTAGGCCGGGTTGATGGAGTAGGGAGGGTAGTCTCATCCATGAGTATACCCTCGTCCCTGTTGTTGTTTGTGAGCCTGGAAGGAAACCCTGGCGGTTCCAACGGAGCTAAGTACAGGTGTTGGAGGTGTGAAACCTCGTCGTCGCTGTCGGACAGCCTGATGGGATGTTGATAAGGGACCTGCACGAAGACCCTTCTCTCGTCCGCGTGCCTTGCTTTTGTTTTCGTTTTTGTCTTGCGAATGCGCTTAGTGCAGTCGTTGTAGTCGTTGGTATCGCCGCCAACGACATTGACCCCGTGGTTGTCTGTGGTAACCACATGAGGGCAGTCGAGAATGGGAAATGTTCCCACGAAGATAGTGCGAGCACGGAGTGTGCTATGCTGGTGTGATGGTTTAAGAGCTGCGTTTGGCCTTTCGATCGTCTTGTTGTCGATCATGTCTTGGATTGCATTCTTCAGATGGAAGCAATCCTCGGTGTCATGCCCATTACCCCTGTGGAATTCACAGTAGGCGTTTTGGTTTCATGACCTTGGTTTCTTGTTTTTAGGAGGTGTGCTGGCGGGGTTGGGAAGCCGCAGAAGGTTCCTCTTCAAGAGCTTTTTCAATGCCTTAGAGTAAGGCATGTAAAGAGGGTCAAAGCTTCGTCGTTGTTTTGACGAGGATGACTTAGCAGATGCTGATTTGGGTGTAGTGAGCGTAGGCTGTGTTATGAACACAGGCGATGCCGCTAGTGCATTCTTGTTGTCAGTGCTGACTGGTTTAGTTTTTGCAGCTGTTCGAGATGTGCGGCCTTGGTGACCATGGCCTGTAGTTTTGGCCATCTTGTATTTGCGAATTTCGTCTTCCAGGAATCGAATTCTTTCGACATATTGAGCCGATTCCTTGGCGAAACGTCTAGCGTTTTTCTCGGTTTCGAACTTTTGCATAACGGCCAAATGTTCGAGCTGAGCAGCAAGATTGGTGACCTTGTCGTTGAGCAGTTGCATATGTTCAGCAGTTACGAGTGATTGCGGGTGCGAGGGAGGGGCAACTTCGTCTTTTGCGGGGTTGAAATGGGGATCCATATTGCTTTTATGAGCCGTGTATCCGGGGTTTTAGGAGGGTGAACCTGTCAAAGTTTCAAACCTTAGTGACCCGAAAAGACTCAAATCTCGCATTTGCAACCCAAAATAAAGTGTATAAAGAAATGTGCAGGACTCGACTCGTGTTTTTTAGCTGAAAAGACACGGGAGGCTTTTGAGGTAGAGATAGGTCAACATATCTCTAGTCTCGATGTAAAAAGGTTTTGTATGATCACATCTGATTAGCCCTGGTTAGCAGTATGTCGCTTGGGGCTTATCGTTAGATTGTGAAATGAAAAGGAGTCAAAACGAAATAGCGATAGGCTACTCGATTTGAGGATGTTAAAACGAGTAAAAAGCAAATGTTGCTTGCCTTTTACGTGCACGTGTGCTATAGAAAGTCGAACCAAAATGACGATAAGCCAGCTGATTTGACATGTAAAATGACGGGTTCGTGCTTGAACGATCCCGTGTTTTGTTTGTTTTTGAAAAAGGTGTTTGTGTAGGTCGAAATGACTAGAGAGTCACTCGGCCCGAAGTTGCTTTAAATGCATGGTGTAAAATGTATAGCGTAAAAGTGGTTGCTTTAGTGAAATATCCGAAATGAATTGTCATTTTCGGGTTTTGCTTTGTGAAAAATTTTGCGATAAGCGAATTATAACGGTACGTCAGCCGTATAACTCGTTTATGTTTTGCAAAGGCTCGGAAATGTAGTGATTATTTCCGAACGATTTTGAATGCAGTGGTGTGTTGTTTGTCTGGTTCGTTTGACTATAGGTCAATAAACCTGACATTAATGTCTTTGAAAGCATGTTTTTCAAAAAAAGTTTGAAAATGCGTTTTGAATAGACGTTTATGAATGCATATGCCTTGAAAATGTTTTGCATGAGTTTGTTTGAAAGACTTCTATAGTGAGGGTACTATAGCTTCGCATTTGTACGTATATGACACGGGTTTTTGGCTTTTGGGTAAGGTTCCCTTCGGTCATTTCCGGTACGTTTGGGTAGGGTTATCCGCAAGATCACACACGTCAAAGTGTGGATTCAATACGGGTCCTAGAGCGTCCAAGTTTGACTGTTACGATCGTTTGTACGGATACCGTACTTGTAATCGTGAAGGGGTGAGAACTCGATTTGTCCAGAATAGTCTCGCTTATGAAGGGAGCGCTATTAGGGGTCGATTCTCGAGGGTGCGTGGCTCGGCAATCCCGAAGGATGCGACTCAACGTAAAATTTGCTCAAACATCGAAAGCATAATTGTTTTCAAAATTTCAAGGTTTGCCTCTTTGTGTTTTTAAAATAAAAGAAAAAGTTTTTCTTAAAAAATAAAAACAGCTAAGTCCCCAGCGGAGTCGCCAACTGAAGGTACCTGGATCGGACCCATCTCGACGCCTCGCGCGGGCCCGCCCGAATAGGGGCGAGGCGCTACGCGAGAAAATTGCATAAGTGCAAAAATGCGTAAGTGTGCGAATTTGCTATGGGGGATATCATTGCTCGATTGCTTGAAAATTGTTTTGAAATTGCTTTTGGAGTCGCCACCAAATTTTAAAGGAATTTGGACCTTTTCGACACGTCTTAAATTATAAGACGCGAGTCTTAGAATTCAAGGCGCGTCGATACCTATCCTCCTAAGGTTATTGTGAAACCAGAGTGGATTCGGGGCAAGGTTACTTTTCAAAAGTTTTATCAAAATGTTTTATGAAAAACCGAAATCGAAAAGCCTACGTAAAGTAGTCTCTACTAATTTGAAAACAATTGCTTAATTTCGATGTTTGAGTAGATAAAACGCTACGTACAAGTGCGAATATGACTCGATAAAAATGCAAGGTAATGCATGTGAGTCGTTAAAGTTAACGACATTTTGCTTTAGGACATATACGAGAAATAATAATTCATTGATTTGAATTAATATAAAACGTTATTTTCCGACTCTTGTTTAATTCTAGTATTTTGAAAACCCTCAGTTTTGCATGTTTTAAAAGACTAGTTGAAACGGTACAATTTAATGTCGAATCCGTGTTTAGTCGTAATTTAATGCATGAATGAGAATTTGCTTAAGTGTAAAATGTAACGTCGGTTTGCTTTAGTGAGAGTGAGTCGTTTGTTTATGCGATATTGGCGGGGTTTAGACGGATTAGGAATCCGAATTACTACAACCGTATTACGAATACGGGTTCGTTATGCCAATATTGGGTTGGGTTAAGGTAACCCTTGTCCGAGTCTAATAAGTCTAGTCCGAAGGTAAAATGTTTACCTTAAAACGTAAAGACGTTTTTTAGAACGAAAACTAAGTGAATTAAAGTGTTTGTGATTTTGTTGTGTTGTGTTGCTACGTTGTTGCTACTCAAGTTGTTGTTAATGTGTTGTCTTTGGGTTGTGCGTGTGTATGTGTATATATAGGAGGAAGTGGGCTGGGAAGAGTGAAGGGTGCAGCAAGTTGTCAGACCCCAAAACACGGCCCAAAGTAATCGTCAGTGAGCAAAAAAGGGGCCAAACAAGTCGGCTGAGCAAGAAAACAGCCCAAAAGTAATCGGCAGAGGCAAAAAAGGGGGAGAAAGGAGTCGCCTGCTGATGCACGAATACAAAATAAGTCGCCTGTCAACAGGCGGCTGGTTTGGGCTTGTTTTTCGTTTTGTTTTTTTGGGCTGAAAATAGAAGGCGGCTGAGGTATGTTGTGATGGATGTTGGGCTATTTTGGTCGTGGCTCATCCTTATATCCAAGGGATTTGTGTGTGTTTCAAGCTTTGGTCCATTGGACCAAAGTTTGACGTTTTTAGTTTTTGTTTTCGTGTTTCGTGTTTCGGTTTTTGTCGTGTTTTTCGATTTTGGCTCGAAATAAAATTGTTTCGTGTTGTATTATTTTGTAATATCGTAAAATTTGGTTTTACGAAAATGTGACTCGTGAGGTGAGTTGGCCCGTTTTGAGTGCGTATTTTGTAAGTTGTGGGTTGTTTTTGTGAGGCCGTTTTTGTGGGCTGCTTTTTGTGAGGTCGATTTTGTGAGTTGCTTTTTTGTGGGTTTGAATAATCGTGTCGTATTTTAGCTTAAAATAGGCGACAAAATTAACGTTCAATTTTACGAAATATGCAAATTTGAATAAATACGTTAAAAACGACTAAAATGTTTTAGACACTTTGTACCGTTTCGTCTATTTATAAAACATGCATAAAAGTCCATTTTCATCATCGGGTTGCTTTTGGGGGGTACGGATACGGGTATTTACAGGAACGTTATAAGAAACTCATCCGTGATTGTCCTCACCACGGGTTGAGCACATGGCTCGTGATCATGACGTTTTACAACGGGCTGTATTCGGAAAGTCGGGCTATCTTGGATTCAGCCGCAGAAGGGCGGTTTGCCGACAACGTTGATGATGACCAAGCATGGGCATTGATCGAGAAAATGGCAATCCATACCTCACAGTACGATCGACCTCGGGGAAATTCTCGCGAAGCTCATGGTGATCGCGAGAAGGATTCTTTAAATGCTTTAACGAGCCAAATTTCGGTTCTAACGATGAAGGTCGACAAGCTTAGTGGTGCAGGTTCGTCTAATGCACAGCAGGTTAACGCGGTTATGGGGCACGACGCAGGATGCAATAATTGCGGGATTGTTGGTCATTATGCACATGAATGCATGAGTTCGCAGGAGCAAGTTAACGCTTTTACTTCTTATCGTTCTAACTTGCCGTATCAAAATCAGCCGGGGTATGATCGATCTCTGCTTTCTTATCGGAACCAGAACGTTCACAATCCTACTCCGCAACCGCAGCAGCAGCAACAAACACCGTATGTTCCGCCACAACGGAATTACCAACCGCCGGGTTTCCAAAATCAAAGGCCCCAATTCCACCATCAACAACATTATCAACAACAACCACCAGTTCAACCTGCTCCTACTCCCGCTATCGATCATGGTGTGAGTGAATTAAAGGCCATGATGATGCAGATGGCCAAGACTCAGGAAACGATGATGACCCAGATGCAGAAAAGTGATCAAGCTAAGGACGCAGCTATTAAGATGTTGGAAACACAGGTTGCGCAGTTAGCAAGTTCGCAGGCTACGAGGCAACACGGGACACTTCCACCGCAGGGAAACCCGCCTCATGACACAGCAAATGCGATTACTTTGCGTAGCGGCACACATTATGCCGGTCCGAAGCATCCGGATGAGATTGAGGCCGAAAATTTGAAGAAACGAGCTGATCAGACGCACCAGCCGGTCGACCGGCAGCCGGTCGACCAACCGGCTGGCACGTCTGGTCCTACGGGAGATGCTGATTTGGGGAAAAAGGTTGAGGACGACGCTAAGGATGTTCAGGGTAAGGTCCAAGATACTCCCAAGGATATTCCCACTACAGTTACACCTCCGATAAAGATTCAACTCCCGTTTCCGGGACGTCAACGAAATGCTAAGGCCGAGACGCAGTTCGGTAAGTTTATGGAGGTCGTGAAGAATTTGCAGGTAACCGTCCCATTCACTGAGCTTATCACCCAGGTACCTTCTTACGCTAAATTTATGAAGGACATTCTTACTAAGAAACGTTCTTTTAACGAGGTTGAGACCATAGCGTTTACAGGTGAGTGTAGTGCCCTTTTACAGAATAATGCACCCCCTAAGTTGAAGGACCCGGGTAGTTTCTCCATTCCATGCACCATAGGCACCCACGTTATTGATAAAGCCTTGTGTGATTTGGGGGCGAGCGTGAGCGTTATGCCTTATTCTGTTTGTGAGAAACTAAATATGGGAGGGTTGAAGTGTACTAGTGTCACCTTGCAAATGGCCGATCGTTCGGTCAAGCGACCCATAGGAGTGCTTGAGGATGTCCCCGTAAAGGTAGGGAAGTTCTTTTTCCCTGTTGATTTTATTGTTTTGGACATGGCTGAGGATAACCAGATACCTATTATCCTAGGACGACCATTCCTACACACAGCCGGGGCGGTCATTGATGTTAAGAACGGTAGGTTGACTCTAGAGGTAGGGGGTGATAAGGTGACATTTAACCTTAACCAAGCCCTTAAGAGCCCGATGTTAGAAGAGTCTTGCTACTATCTTGATATTATCGATGTTGTTGATGAGTCGGTGTCTTTTGTCTCCGAGGGATCCTTGTCCAAGGATCCTTTGGAAGTTTTGATGTGTGATGATTGTGCAGATGATGAAACAGGTCCGTGGAATGCGGAAGTAGCTGAGATAGAAGCTCTCCTGTATGCTGATGAAAGGAGAGACTTCGACACCACTGAGACGGTTGAGACCTCTTATGCTGCTGAGGTCCAGAAACCCGAGATGAAGCCGTTGCCTACGCACTTGAAGTATGCGTTCTTGGATGAGGAGGAAATGAATCCGGTGATCGTCAGCAAAGATCTTACGGAGTCCCAGCTAACTGCTTTGCTGGAGGTTTTGAGAACGCACAAGAAGGCTTTAGGCTACAGTCTTAGTGATTTGAGAGGTATTAGTCCTGATTTCTGTATGCACAGGATTCACCTCGAGGATGATCACAAACCGGTGATTCAGGGTCAACCCGGCCAACCCAAATATGCAAGAGGTTGTGAAGAAGGAGGTGATGAAGCTCCTCGACGCCAGATTATCTCACGCGATTCCGACTCTAGGTGGGTTAGTCCTGTCCAAGTTGTGCCTAAGAAGGGCGGGACTACAGTGGTCAAGAACGAGAAGAACGAGCTGATTCCCACGAGAGTTGTGACCGGATGGCGGATGTGCATTGACTATAGAAGATTGAATGCCGCAACGAAGAAGGATCACTACCCACTTCCTTTCATTGATCAGATGTTGGAAAGGTTGGCATGTCACAGGTATTTCTGTTATTTAGACGGCTATTCAGGTTTCTTCCAGATCCCCATTCATCCTGAGGATCAGGAAAAGACCACTTTTACGTGTCCTTACGGGACTTTTGCTTATCGTCGAATGCCGTTTGGGTTATGTAATGCGCCTGCTACTTTTCAACGTTGTATGATTAGTATTTTCTCCGAGTTCATCGAGTCTATCATGGAAGTCTTTAGGGATGATTTTAGTGTGTACGGGACTGATTTTGAGTCTTGTCTGAATAACTTGTCTAAAGTCCTAAAGCGTTGCGAGGACGTCGATTTAGTGTTGAACTGGGAGAAATGTCACTTTATGGTTAAAGAGGGTGTCGTCCTTGGTCATGTTGTTTCTGATAGGGGCATCCAGGTTGACAGAGCCAAAATACAAGTGATTGAGCAACTACCTCTTCCCGTTAACGTGAAAGGGGTCCGAAGTTTCCTTGGTCATGCGGGGTTTTATCGCCGCTTTATCAAGGACTTCTCAAAGATTGCTAAACCACTTACCCAGCTCCTCCTAAAGGATGCCCCCTTTGTGTTTACTGATGAGTGTGTTGAAGCTTTTCGCAGGATTCAACAGGCTTTGATTTCCGCACCGATTATCCAGTCTCCTGATTGGAATTTGCCGTTCGAGATAATGTGCGACGCTAGTGATTATGCGATAGGCGCGGTGTTGGAACAGAGGCGTGACAAGGTCCTACATGCCATCTACTATGCTAGTAAGACTTTGGATGAAGCGCAGGTTAATTATGCGACGACGGAGAAGGAACTTCTTGCCATTGTCTACGCGTTAGACAAGTTCAGATCATATCTTATTGGGTCCAAGGTAATTGTTTATACGGACCATGCGGCATTGAAGTATCTCCTCGCGAAGAAGGAAGCAAACCTAGGTTGATTCGCTGGATTCTGCTACTCCAGGAATTCGACCTTGAAATCCGCGACAAGAAGGGTGCTGAGAATGTAGTTGCAGATCATCTGTCTCGACTGCGTTTCGATGAGGGTGGAGTTGTCGTTCTTATTGACGACTCTTTTCCGGATGACTCGTTGATGGCGGTTACTCATGGTGAGCCTTGGTTCGCGGATTATGCTAACTTTGTGGTTGCAGGTACATTTCCCAAGGATGCTACTTCTCAACAAAAGAAGAAGTTTCGGCATGATGCAAAGAAGTTCTTTTGGGATGATCCGCATTTGTTCCGTGAGTGTAGTGATGGATTATTCCGTAAATGTGTACCTGATTGGGAGATTCGCGGAGTGCTAGAGGGATGTCATTCCTCTCCTTACGGTGGGCATCATGGTCCCACCAAGACCGCGGCGAAGGTTTCTGATCCGGTTCTATCGCCTACTCTATTCAAGGACGCAGCAGCTTTTGTCCTATCATGTGATGCGTGCCAACGAACCGGGAACATCTCACGGAGGCATGAAATGCCTCAAACAAGTATATTGGAGGTTGAGCTATTTGACGTTTGGGGAATTGATTACCAAGGCCCGTTCCCGTCTTCTAATGGGAATCGCTTTATTCTTGTTGCTGTCGACTACGTCTCTAAGTGGGTCGAAGCTGTTGCATCTCCTACCAATGATGCTAAGGTGGTAATCAACTTATTTCGCAAGACGATCTTTCCTCGGTTTGGGGTCCCTCGCGCAATCATAAGTGATGGGGGAAGTCATTTTCACGAGAAGCATCTCGACACTCTCTTACGGAAGTATGGTGTTCAACACCGTACTGCTCTTGCTTATCACCCGCAGACGAGCGGGCAGGTTGAAGTTTCTAATAGGGAGCTCAAGTCCATTCTTGAGAAGGTGGTCAACAAATCACGCAAGGACTGGAGCTCGAAGCTTGATGATACTTTGTGGGCCTACAGGACGGCGTTCAAAACGCCGATTGGAACTTCACCTTACAGGTTGGTGTACGGGAAGGCGTGTCACCTCCCCGTTGAGTTGGAATATAAAGCTTTGTGGGCAGTTAAGGAGCTTAATTTCGACTCGACTCTGTGTGGGGAGAAGCGATTGTTGCAGCTGAATGAGCTTGACGAATTTCGTATGAGTGCTTTTGAAAGCTCGCGGGTTTATAAGGAGCGCACGAAGAAATGGCACGATCAACGCATTCTACCTCGTGAGTTCAAGGTAGGGGATAAGGTGCTCCTTTATAATTCCCGACTTCGCTTATTTCCGGGCAAGCTGAAGTCCCGATGGTCCGGACCGTTCACTATTACCGCGACGAGCAAGTATGGTTACTTTGAACTTGAAAATGGCGCGGGAGAGCGTTTTCAAGCGAATGGACATCGTTTGAAGCTATATCACGATGGCGCTGCTGTTGGTTTGGTCGAGGTACTCTACCTCGCACCACTTGATTCCTCTTGCTGATGAGGTAACAAAGTCGAGCGGGACTTAAAACCAGCGCTCCCGGGAGGCAACCCGTGTGTTATTGTATTAATTGTACTGTTGATTTTTCGCATTTTCATTACATTTTAGGTGAGGCGAGAGTGAGGGTATTAATCATTTTCTTGAGTAGTGCAGGTTGAGTTTCAGATTCCATACTTAGAAATTTTGAGAGAAGGAGAAAACGAGGCCCAAGAGCCGGGCCACCGGCAGCCGGCCTGTGCCCGGGGCCGTAGGCCAAACTTAGGAGGGTTTGAAATTTTGAGAAAAAAAGAAGAAAAAAGCTACAGGTCCCCTAAGCTGGGCGACCGGCAGCCGGTCTGGGACCGGCTGATATGTGTGGAGAATTCGTCGAAAATGTTGACGTCATGCCGACAAGCTTGCTGGTCAAAGCCGGGTGAACCTAGGTCTGGCCCCGACCTACTGAGGCCCGCTGAGCTTGTTTTATACACGGATTTCGCCTCATTTCACCTCACATTAACATTTTCACTCTCTCTCACTACCCCCTCTCTAAAACCACGACCCAAATTCTCTCTTTCACTCCAACCCTAAAACTCACCTCACTTCATCACTCTACTTCTTTCAATGGCGGATTCATTGCAAGGAGCTCGGAAACGAGGTCGTCCTAACACTCGGTATCAAGAAGCTCAACCCGACATCGAACCGGATCCCGATTTTGACCAGGTAATATTTACTTCCACTACTCAAAAGGATAAATTTACCGCCTTGAAGAAACGGTCCCTCGTTCCCACTAGGTTTATTTGTCGGAATTCATTACGAGCCCTAGGTTTAGACGGTGTTACGGAGAAACTCTTTAAGAGCGTCGGGATGGAGTTTATGTTTGGTTTGATTCGAATGACTTACCCGCGCCTTACTTGGGAGTTTTTGAGTTCGTTGACGGTTACAAAAGACGCTAGTTCCAGGTTTCCCATCTTGCAGTTCCGCCTTATGAATACCGACATCACGTTAACGACGAAACAACTCGGTGAAATATTCGGGTTAGCTCATAGGAGGACGTTTGAGGCTCCTGATACTTTTGACTATACGGAGCTTTGGCGCGCTATTTCTGAACAGCGCCACACGCCGGGTCGCCATATGAGTTCGGTTCAAATACATCAGCCTGCCATTCGCATTTGGCAGCGGTTCACAGCTTTGACGATCTTTAGCAGGAACGAGCCCCATAATGTCCGAACTGTGGAGATGATGATTTTGGGACAGTACCTTCGGCAGAAACCAGAGAAGTTTCATATCAATATCGCGTACCATCTCGCTTTTCACCTAAAGCGGATGTCTGTTGCGTACGCGGCTAATGTGCCGGTGTATGTGGGTGGCCTCATCACCCAAATTGCGATACGGACGGTCGATTTTGTTGAGAACCCGCGAGACGCTATCGCGGGCAATTATCTTCTTGATACGAATTACTTCCATAATCCTTTGAACTGGCTTTCCCACAATTCGGTGGGAAAACGTGTTTGGATGATCAATCGGGTTCCGAGTATTGAGCTTCCTGCACGCCTCTCTCTGGTGCAGCTGCAGGCGGATCAACCCTCCTACACTCTCCCTCTTGCGGGAGCCCCTGATCCTAGTGTGCCTGTCCGCACTTTCGGGCCGGAGACACACGCCTGTTGAGACCTCTTCCTCACGGGCGCTGAGGCGCTTACACATTGTGTGCTCTCCGCAAATGCCGAGCACCCCGCGAAGATTACGATTTACACCCGGACATCGCAGCTATGATGAGCCGTATGGATTTAGGCTTGACTGGTTTTCGCTCCGAGTTTGATTCATTTCGGCAGGAGTACCGGAATGACATGGGCGCGACGCACGCGCGAATAGACAGGGTATATGCTGATATGGGGTTAAGTCCGCCTTCCAGCCACGATGCCTACGCGAGGCGTGGTCTGCTCCACCGTAGGACCTCACCCGTCCTTCTATACTTGGCCCGACGGCGGGTATACCGACGCAAGCGTTCATGGCGGGCTTAATCTTCAGCCCGATTATTTCTCCACCCCTTACTCTTGGCCGGATGGTGGACATGGATATGGAGCTCCGCAGCAGCCCTATGCTGGTTTTGGTGACGCGGGCGCGTCTGGATCGGGTGCTGCAGCTTCAGGGATGGCTGTGGATGGTGGCGACGATGAGGATTATGAGGCGCAAATTGACGAGTACGAGGACGACTCTTCTTAGTGGCACGCTGGCCACTAACCCCTGAGCATCTGCTGGCTTGGGGGAATTCCTATGTACAGTACGTCTTCTACTCTCTACTCTCGTTTTATTCCTTCCCCATTATATATTTTAGGTCCTCCAGTTGTGTTTTCTGGTTATGGTTGTTGGTTATTGTTTGCTGCTGATCACACTGAGGACATTGTGATGTTTAGGCTTGGGGGAGGAATTAGGTTGCTTTATTTTTATTTCTTGTTTGTGTGCTAGTTAGTTTATGCTTTTGTTTTCCTTGTTTTCCTTTTCATTTTCAAAAAAAAAAACGAAAATCCAAAAAAATTAAAAAATGTCAAAATTTTTCAAAAAATAGAGTCTTTTAGAGTCAGTTAGATGTTGAAACAGGCAAAACGACGATGATTTAATTGCCTAATGTTTGTCCTTTTCTTACACTTAACATGATCGAGCATGTGCTTCACGCGTTACGGAGTTGATCTTACGAGTCGGTTGCTAGTTTGATTTTGTTGAACCATAGACTCGACCGGTAATTAGTGAGCTACATATATGGAGTTGATTAGAGCCTCCAAGGCCAGTGACATCTATGACTGGTTTCCTTGTTGTTAGGTTGTGTGTAGTTCCTCCTCGTGCAGGGCGTATTATTAACATGCATAAATGTGAACTCAATCTGCTTAATACTGAGTCGTGTCGGGTTGGTGGCTAGCGGCATTACATGAGGAAAGGCGGCACTTATACTTGTTTTATGAGCTCCACATTAGCCAAATAGCCTATTTTTCTTACCCTTTAGATTATAGGTTTACCACTTTTTGCACCCCGTCTTAGCCTTAAAGCCTATTCTTTATACTACATTTTATCTAACCACTTACCTATTCAGTTTACCTACCCTATTCGGGACAGTTGCATATTGATTTATGGTTTGTTGGTTTGTGCTTGAGGCGTTGTGGTTGCAGAAAAGAGTACAAGTTGGAAGCATACGATTTCTGTCATTTACCGTTACCCCTTTTTCATTATTTGCATTTTAATTTCAAAAAAAAAAAAAAAAAAAAAAAAAAAAAAAACCGAAAAAAAAAAAAAAAAAAAAAAAAAAGAGAGAAAAAAAAAAAGAAAAAGCACAAAAATATGTTCTTCGTTTGGGGTTTGTATATAATACGGTACAATGACTTGCTTATTCGACTTTTCTTACGGAGGTTTTATCTTGAGCTTGAGTTTATTTTTGCCTCCGAGTTGACGGAATTGGGTTGATTGTTGTGGGGAGTTGATGTAGTAGTCATATGCAACTACCGGATTTAGCTCCACTTATCCTAAACGCGCTTGGCGCAACCACCTTTCACCCTTTACCCTGGCCTTCCCGCGTAAGTCCTTGGCATGTATTCTGGTCATTTTGTTTGGTTGGACACGTACTTATGTTGTAGAGATTGTTTTCACATTCGATTGCAGGCGTGTTTCACGAGTCGAGACGGTGAGTTGGTTACCTTCGCATTGTTACATATAATTCACATATACTCACCCTTGTTCTTAAATGAGTGCATAGTGAAACCTGTGAGGACACTACATTATTGGTTTTCTAGGGTCGTCGGTTCACAATTCATTTCTATGCAACTTGATTAATGTGTATTGACTTTGTTTCTGCAGTTGGGAATTAATTCCTAACACTTTCGATTGCTCGTGATTGTTTGAGTTGTACTTGATTAGCGACAGTTGCATGTTCGGCTCTGAGTCGTTGTTTCTCATCTTTTGTATATGCTTGTACGGTGTGTTTAGTTTTAGTTGAGTCACTTGCTCGAGGACGAGCAAGAGTCTGGCTTGGGGGAGTTTGATATACGTTATTTTTATATGTTTTTACCCCCGTCCCGAGCTGTGTTTTATTGTCAAAATGCGCCCTTTAGGGCCATTTTGTTCTCACATTTCGCTCGAGTAGCGTTGTTGGTGCTTTTCCGTGGTTTGCAGGAATTTGTAGCATTTCCGTGCATTTGAGCTGAATATTGGAGTTATGACGGGAACCCAGAAGCCGAGGCGAAGACGAGCTCGGGAATTGAAGTGTTACGAGTAACTTGGGCGGAAATTAGAGGCAAGTCAAGGCCCAAGAAGGAAGAGAAAGAAAAGTCAAAGTTCAGGAACAAGTCCAGCCCATTTCTGAGGGCCGGCCGGTCAAACATGACCGGCGGCCGGTCGGCCGGCTTAGGAGTTTTTGTTGACTTTTCCACGAGATTTTGAGCCCAAATTTTGGGCTACGCATTCGTAAGGCGTGACGTAAAGAACACATTGGCACTTTATTTGACGGATTTGTTTTGTATTTTAATTATTTTAATATTTGGAAAATTACTATATAAGAGAGACCCGTGAGTTAGGTGAAGGACATCTTTTTCGACTGCTCTCTTCAGCTTTTTAGGAATTACTTTCTAGAAAAACTTCAAGTTCTCCATTGATTCAATTTTCAAGCTTTGTAACCGTTGGTACTCAGGATTAATTTCAAGTCTATTTCAATTGGTAATTTCATGATTATTGTTCTTATTCCCTTTAATTTAATTATTAATATGATGTTTGCCCTAGTTATGAGTAGCTAATCCCCCAACTAGGGTTGAGGGGGATTTATGACTTTAATCCGGTGTTTTGATTAAATTGTTGTAATTGATTGGTTTGTGCTTGTGCGATTTCTTCCTGCGTGATTAATTATCAATTGAATTTAGGGACGCCTTAATTGAATTGAACTTAGGGTAATATTGATTTAAGATCGAAAGCCTAATCAGTATTAGACCACTTCGCGTAATTGATGAGATGATTTAGTAAGTCGCGAGAGCCCGCTAAATCAGCTTAAGGTAACATTGATTCGAGAGAACTTGTTTTGCCCTAATCGCCTTGCGCACTCCGATTGATTGCTATTTTGGTGAAAGTTATATTATCCGGATTATTGACATAAGGAACCCGAGACCCTAGTCTTTTCTCCCTAGTTTAAACCCCGCTTTATCATATTTACTAGTAGTTTTATAGTTTTCCAAACCAAAGATTTTCACACTTAGGAATAGCCTGTCAACTGAGTGTTTTGCGAGTAACTGTTTCTCTGTGGTTCGACCCCTTCTTACCGCTAGCTATTGTTAGTAGTCCGTAGGGTTTATCTTTGATTTCAGCGGTACGACTTAGTTGTGTCAATCACACATCCCGTGTTGAATTCATCCTCTTTTCTTGAAGCGAAGCTCTGCCGGTTTTGAAGCTCGAGACATGTATGTCTTGGTCCTAGCTTGGATCAAGGTCTTTTTCTTTGCTTTAGACTAACAAAAGGTCTACAATAGTGCTCAACTCGGTTTTGGTTCGTGAACCCGTTTTTCATAAGGCGGTCTTGCAACTCGAATGCATTCCGTTCGTTTTATCCCTCCCAAAGTCGCATAAGCAACGCCCCTTAAAATAAATCAAACGGACTTTATTTTAAGTTTATGCATTAGCAATTCTCTTCTTGCATTAAATCAACTTAACAATGAATTCGACATTAACTGTACCGTTTTCATTAACAAGTTTAAGCATGCATAACTGAGCGTTTTTAACAATCTTTTTGCATATGCATTCATACATTCTTTTTACAAACAATATCGCACTTGTACGTAGCGAACTACTTAAGCTCAAATATCACTAATGGATTGTTGTTCTTAGGCTAATAGTGGCTATTTTCAAAATAAGCTTTTCTAAAAGTTTTCATAAAACAAATTAAATTAATCTTTAGGAGAGTACCCTCACCCCGAATCCGAATCTGATTTCACAATAGACGGATGGGTGTCGACTTGCCCTGAACTCTAAGACGTGTCTTAGAGCTCAAGACACGTATGCGGGTTCCAAATTACCGCATAATTTGGTGGCGACTCCAAAGCAATTTTAAAGGTTTTTCTAACTTAATCTTTTTAACTTAAGCACCTCATCTTTATTCGTCAAAACACCTTAAGCAAAACGTCGAGTGGTCTCCGCACCCCGGGTTCCACAGAGGGGTATTTATAGTGGTTAGTTCGGGTGTATGTAGTAATAAGTAGGTAATCGCTAGTTAACTGGCAATTAAGTGTGTTAATTGCAGGTATCTGTCAGACAGAATAATTAATCGTCAATTTTCTGTCACCAAGATTTGTTAACAGCCAGTGCACTAGCGATTACTTTTAAAATCGCCAGTTAACTGCTGATTTTTTTAACAAAAATCACCAGTTAACTGGCGATTTCTTTTTTAGTTTTGGGTTTGTGTTTGTGAATGGTCCACCTAGGCCTATGTAGCTCGGTTGGGTAGGTGTGTTTGTTGTGTGTTTAAGCTGTTTTTGGGTTAGTTTTGTCATTTCGTGTTTCGTGATTTTTCAAGTCTTAGGCCGAAAAATGTTTTTGTTTTAAATTGAATTGTTTTTGTGAGACGGATTTAGACGTGAGTTCGGCTTGAACGTATGATGTCTCGGGATTTGTTCTTGTATTTATTTATACAATATTAATATCCATTTTTTAAATTTTTTTATCGTGTGAAATTATAAATATTTCCGTTCCGACATTCGCCCCGACAAATGTGATAAAGCAACCGTAGTGTTTGGACTTGAATGGAGGGAGTACTCCCTCCATTTCAATAGGTTCTATACGTTTGCTTTATGCACGTACATCAATACTCGTTTTGTTTCGTTCATATATTTGGTTTCGTATTCTCGAAAATTTTAAAATTTTGATATTAATAATGTGCTCGATAAGACGATTAAAACAAGATCACACATGACTATTTTTTTATTTTGTATGTTAAAAGTTATATCGACACACTTATAAATAATGTCTAAAAAGTGAAACGTATAGAACCTATTGGAATGGAGGAAGTATATCACATGAAATTATAATGTATTCCGTATAATTCAATATTATCATAAAAGACCATCTTTATCCAACACTCATCATCCCTCATCATCTTAATTTTTTATAATAAATTTCACCTAATTATTTTTAACTAAAAACTACTCGTACCATTTATCCATCATTCATCATTACTCATCATATTACTCTCTCTCATACTTTATCTTACCCCACACATACACTTAATTAATTTGTTTTATCTTACAATAATAATTAAGCACAATATTTTTTTTTGGGATATTCTATACGGTACCCCTCAGTTTTTTGACTTTCTACATGGTACCCCTACATTTTTTAAAACATACATGGTACCCCTAATTGTTGTCATTATCCATAAGTATACCCCTGAACTTTGTTTTCAAACAATTAAACTCAATTTTAGGCTTACGTGATGACTTAGATGCGTAACCAAGCTTGTCATTTATTATCTCGTGAAATAAAGACTCTATTAAGCTCAATATCCGTCAACAACCTAATATTTATTAATATATATGGGCTATAAAATATTACGACAAATAAGTTTTTGTTTCCCTACAAAATTATCACGTCTAAGATAAATATTGAGCCTAATAGAGTCCTTATATCATTGGATGATAAAACCAAGCTTCCTTACACGCCCAAATAATCATTTAACGCTTAAAAGTGAGTTTAATTGTCTAGAAACGAAGTTCAGGGGTATACTTACGGATAATGACAACAATTAGGGGTATCATGTATGTTTTGGAAAATATAGGGATACCCTGTAGAAAGTCAAAAAACTGAGGGGTACCATATAGAATATCCTTTTTTTTTTTTTTTTTTTTATGTTGGATGATTTGTATCAATTTTAATTTTGTAATTTTATTTTTAATGTTGAATTTTCACATTGACGCTAAATGAAAAAATTTATTTGTTTTTGCTTAAAATATCATGGTAAAAATTTTGATAAAACATTTACGAACGCAAACTTATTTAGTTAACGGTAAAAAGACTCTAATTTATTCATTACATAATGAAGGATGAAAACATAGATAATAAAATCGCGCCATCATGCGATTTAATTTAATACAGTACACACAATAACTATTTGTAGTAGTACAGAGGAAAATTACGAAAAAAAAACATTAGAAGAACGAAATTTATTACATATTATTATAGGTTGCCTCGATAATTATATCAATAGTAGCCCCGGTTGCAACTATCATCGGATGAAAGACTTCCTTGTCGGTTTGGAAAATCTTCCAAGTCATCAGATGATGAACTCGGTGAGTCCCTTTGTGCATTTCCAACCTCTTCTGCTAAATCTAGTTGATCTGCATAGTCAGAATATATATTGATAATATGCAAAGGGGGAGCCCTTCGAGCAAACAAACGTCCACCACCATCGCATATATCGACGATTGCGTTCCATTGGAGTATCTTTTTCAAACGCTCGAAAAAATCAATTACATCGCTTTCAAACCGTTTCAGTTGTAAAAAAATTCGCCGGACCATCACTGCAAAAATTTAAATCACATAAAATTATTTAAAAACATAAATGAATTACTATATTAATAATAAAATTGTTGTCACATTACCGACAGTAGGATTAGCTACTGCAGCTGCCTCTTGAAGAATTCGTTCTTCTTCAACTAGAATTCGACATAAAGATCCGAGAGACGAATCTTCAGTTAAGAGATTCCAAATAGCATCTTTAGTCATTACAGTTTCTAACCTTTCATATAATTCAGGAGCTTCTTGAATAATTTGATCAATTTTATTTTGGTATTGTTGAATGATTTGAGCTCTTGTAGATATTTTGTTTGAAAGATAGAAATAAAAAGTTGTGTTGTGAAGTTTGCTGGGTTATGTTTGAGGTTTTATAGAGAATTTGAGAAGATTTTTTAACATTCAAAAATTAAAAGTAGTGGTCGTAATTCAAAGTAACATTAACTCTCAAATTTCAAATTTGAAACTGACAATAAAATTCAAAATTCAAACTGACATTGAAATTAAACTGATAATAAGTTTACCGCCTATATTTTTAAAATTCAAATTCACACTGAAATTCAAATTTCAAATATTTTACAAACAATAAATGAGGAATTAAAGATAGATATAAACTTAACATATTTTACAAACATAATGTAATGAATAACTACATAAACTAGCTTAAGCGTTCCCAAAGCGTTGCCAAATATGATCAATCAAATCTGTTCTTAATGTTAAATTTCGTTCTTTGCTACGCAAGCGTTGCCGATTTACCAAGTACTCCCTCCATTCAATTCCATTCAGGGCATGATGTCATGGCACATTTGCCAACGCACGTTTTGTAAATTCGATATCTTTAGTTGTACTTGATAAAAAATTATAAATTTTTGATATACTTATTGTATTTACGAAGACGAATTAAACAAGATCACACATGACTATATTTTCATTTATATATTTTACATAATTTCAAAGATTCCTCAAACTTTCAAATAGTGTCAAATAGTGTAATGCTATGAATGGAATTGAATGAAGGGAGTAACGACCAATATTAATAATGTGACCTGTAGAAAACTCAGCCCCTTCAACTTGAAAGTTCATTTCTCCATTTCCATCATCATTATATTCGTTCACATCTGTGTAGTTGGCATACGTATCCCTTTCATCTTTCACAATCATATTGTGTAAAATTATGCAACTTTTGAGAACATTATGCATAAGTTGTTGATCCCAACAAAGAGCTGGTCTTTTGATAATTGCAAATCGTGCTTGTAGAACTCCAAAAGCACGCTCCACGTCCTTTCTAGCAGCTTCCCGACGTTCAGCAAACAACTTGTCTTTTGGTGTTTGAGGAAGTGGGATGGTTTGGACAAACGTAGACCATTTAGGGTAAATACCATCCGTTAGGTAATAACCTGTATCGTAATTACGATTGTTTATTTTAAAATTCACCTTTGGGGCTCGCCCATTTAGCATGTCATCAAATAATGGAGACCTGTGAAGCACATTAATGTCATTGCATGACCCTGGAATTCCAAAAAAAGAATGCCAAATCCAAATATCTTGTGACGCTACCGCTTCTAGAATTACAGTTGCTTTTGCACTTCGTCCTTGATATTGACCTTTCCAGCCAACGGGACAATTTTTCCATTGCCAATGCATGCAGTCAACACTACTCAGCATTCCAGGAAACCCCCGGTGTTCGCCAATTTGTAGAAGTCTGTTCAAGTCCATAGGAGTAGGGCTTCTTAAGTATTCAGACCCAAATTGAGCTATCACAGCTTTTGTGAACTTAGTAAGACATTGACGAGCTGTACCCTCTGAAAGTCTCAGATACTTATCTCCCCTGTCATATGCCTCACCGTACGCTATAAGGCGTAAAGCTGAGGTGCATTTTTGCAATGAAGATATGCTCATTCGACCAGTAGCGTCTTGAGATCTACGAAAATAAGGATCATATGACTCTGCAGCTTGTACCAAACGAATGAATACATGTCGCTGCATTCGAAAACGTCGTCTAAAAATTTTATCTGAATAAACGGGGTTTGGAGCAAAGTAATCGTTATATAGTCTTGTTTCACCTTCTTCACGATTTCTTTCACAATGTCTTCGCCTTCTACGATTGTTAGATGATTCTGCAATTTCTGGTATATGGTCCTGAACAATGTAGTTTAACATGTCACCTACTACATTATCAATATGTTTCGAGTTATTTTGTTTTTCGTCATCATAAGTAGAGGAATTTGAAAAACTAGAAATTGACGACAAAGATGACGACATGTTACTATTTTTTAATTACTCTGTAAATAGGCTTTTTTTTTAAAAATAAAATTGAAACTGAGTTATTAATGTCAAAAATTACATAAACAATATTATTATATAATCGTTGAGAAATTATTGATGTGGTGGAGAATTGGAGATAGCTGTTGATAATAAGATATTATTGGTGTGGTGGGGATAATAAATGATAATAAATGTGTGGAGTAGGAGGAGTTGCAGAAATATTATTGGTGTGGTGAGGATAATAAATGATAATAAATGTGTGGAGTGTGAGGAGTTGCAGAGATATTATTGGTGTGGTAGGGATAGTAAATGTGTGGAGTGTGAGGAGTTGCAGAGATATTATTTTAAAAAGGGTTAAACAAGTAAATTATATTTGAATGATTCATCAATTAAGTATTAAACAACTAAATTATATTTTAAAAAGAAAATTAAACAAACCAAAAGATTAAATTATATTACATTGCTACATAAACTTACACGAAATTATTATATAAACTTACTACATAATTTAGACGATCTTAACATTAATTTGCTTAAAAACGACATTATTTTACTAACACTTAACAAACTAAAAGATTACATTACTACAATTACTTACTAAATACTCTTATCCAACTTAAACATGCAATCAAATACAATAAACTTGAACATAAAATTACATTAACTCATTGATTAATTTATTTTTAAGCATCTCTTCAGCAGTGTCTAGATACGGCTTGTTCAAAAGAGTTTGTAAGACATTCCATTTGGTGTTCCTCTCCTTGGCTTCTAACTTTTTTTGAGAGTATTTCAATTTTTCATACTCTAACTCAGAATCTTGAACTTTACATTCGTTAAAACCTTGTAAGGTTTCACGAAAATAACTCAACTCACCGATCATCGACTTACCTTTATTCTTATTTTTCTTTGATGCATTAATTCCCATGGGCCTTCCAACTGATGCAACCTCATCAATGTCATCGTCATTCCATATCTGCTTTCCGCTACCATCAGAATTTGGGTCTGTTGTTTCTGTACCTGTGTCGTCATTTTCAGTCTGAGTTTAAGGAACCGCTTCTTGGGTCCTCTTCATTGGACCACCACCGTACAAAGATACTAAGTCTTTCCATTTATTGTGATTTTTTAGCAGCATCCAAGCATGCATAAATTTGAAATCCCCATAAGTGTTCCCATAAAACGTTAACGCTTCTTTGAGTACATCATCTTCACTCATACCACTAGATCTTCTCCTACCAGCTTCTTCATAGCAAGCCACCCACGTCATGATTGGCCCCGACATTCTACGAAATCGGCTGCCTAACATACCCTGATTTCGTGGACGAATAGCTCTTGGATTTGCTTTTCTGGCTTCGTCATAGAATTTTTTAACCTTAACCCACATTGCATCTATCTTTTGGTTAGTTCCAACTATATTATCAGTAGAGACCCTAAGAAATGCTGATATTAAAGCCTCATCTTCAGTAGCTGTAAAACAATTTTTACCGACTACATCGTCCTCAGTGTTCACAGTATTGTGTGACGGGGTTGGGGGATCACGATAATTTGGTGGTATTTGTGAATACACTTGAGGAAAATTTTCGTGAACTTGAGACCTAAATTGTGGTACCATATTATCAGTTGGAGTATAAACATAAAAATATTTTCGTGAACTTGAGACCTTCTTTAATAAATTGTGGTACCATATTATCAGTTGGAGACCAAAAATATTTTTATAATCAGTTTATTAAAAAAAAAAATATTTTATTTTTCATATTTGATTTTTTGTATAAATACTTTTAAAAGGTAGTCACTTTAAAATTGTATTTAAAAAGGTAGTAATATTATAAATGTTAATTTACAAGGTACTCCGTAGTTTTTATTAGTGATACAACATTTATCACTAAATATGTATTTGCAAATTATTTGGATAAATTTACAATGCAATTTAAGTTAAAAAATTAGTATTAAAGAAGAAAAAATGAAAAAGTTAGCATGTGTAGGACCCCCACCAACTCATTGTACAAAGCGTGCAGAAGATGCACCTCATGATGCATCAACAACTCACAATGAATAAAAGGCAGGTGATGAGCAAATGAGGAGAGATGATGGGGCATGAAGAGGTGCCTCCTCATTGATAAATATGCCCTAATCCAAACTTATCAAACAAGTCACATCATGACATCAATGACGAGACTTTGCAATTGCTACGGTTCTAAATTAAACTTAATTAGTAGCGATGGTTACATGTACGGTCGTACGGACCACGGAGTACTTCGTATATATTAACATTGTACTTCGTACTCCATATATTAACATGAGTAATATCATAATACTTCTTCATCACTCGTATAATATGGCCGCCACGTTATAATTATTTATAGTTTCTTAAATACGCATAAAGTGAGAGTACTTGTACCGTGGTTATGTTATCATGTTATTCTAAAAGTCAGTGTTTTATTAAACATAGTCTACATTTAATTTTATTAGTATTTAGTAACTTTTTAATGATTTTAAAATTTGTCAAAAATAATTATGATTAAAACAAAAACATTTGAAAAATATCCTTTTGAACCCACATCAAGTAAATATTTAAAGTTTATAAAGTGAAGGCATTTACAAAAATCGACGATCGAAACACGATAATCTCGAAAGTTGCGTAAACATATATTAAAAAAAAAAAGCAATATTTTTTTAAGGGTTTTTTGTCAGACACTACCTTAAGTTTAAGCCAAATTGTGAAAAATTACCATACAATTTTTTTTTTATTATTTTTTATTTTTTTTGGTAAGGAACTACCTTACATTTCTCAAAATTTGTGGAACACTACCAAAGTGTATTTTCCGTCCATTTTTAATGTTTGACCATTATTGACTTGACGGTAGTTGCTTAACCCAACTTACTCCCCAGTCCCCTCCATTCATTTACTCCCTTAATTTCTACCCCTTTATTTCTTAATTTTCATCCTTCTCACTTCAAATTTAAACACACAAAAAATTACGACATGCAATCAATTGAAACTAATTAATAAATCCTCATTTTATGATAACAATCCATCTTCAAATAAGCATTTAAGTGTGATCAAACATCGAATTCAACTCCTTCTCCCCAATTTAACACCAATTTCATAGTGCATAACAAGGTATGAAATTTTTTGAATCTAGGGTTAATTGATGTTTGTTTTAATTGATTTTGTGATTTTATTTGCTTAATCTACGTGTTTAGGTCATTATTTGTTATTATATGATCTAAGACTTTTTTTTTCACAGAATTTTGAGGATTTTAATCTTGCCCTAATTTAGTTTCAATTTTTGTGTTGATATTTTCGTTGATTGTTATGTAGGTATGAAGAGTTCTGTGAATTTTTTTGTTAAAGGGTGTTTCATAGTGGTCCATTTGTAACAAAAAAGAAGAAAACTGAATATGTGCGTTGTTCAGATAGAGGAGCTATCAACTATGTATATGAATATGGGTATGGAGGAAATTTGCTACTTTAATTTAGCTCATTATTCAAGTTCTCCAATTCATTCTCAAGTTCATCAATCTTCATTTTACTATCGACTTCTTCACCTTCTTCAACCTCCATTGGTTTCTTAAACTCACCTATTCTCATTAAGCAATTGATTAATCAAGTGTCTTTGCCAACCAGTTGACTCTTCATCAATCCACTTGAAGAACTTGCAACCACGTCTATCTGTGTTGGGATTGTAGAACTTACACACAACAAACGTTCTCCCAGGATTTTGAAACGTCCACGAGGTTTGATACGTCGCTGGAATTTTACACCGACATTTATGCATCTCCAACAAGGTATCACGAAAAAAAAAACAAAAAAAGGGAAAAAAATGAAATGAGAAACTGGAAAAAGTGGTAAGAAAAAGCGAGAGGATAAAGTTATTAAATAGGAAAATTAAATGGGTAGTGAAAAAGGAAAAGTTATGTAGTTTTAGGAGGGAAAATTTTGTTAGAGTATAAAGGGAAATATAAGTAGCAATTTGATGAAAAGTCTATTAAAAAGTGGAGGTAAAGCTGGGTTAGAAAGGGAGTTAAGAAACTACCGTCAAGTCAATGACGGTCAAGCATTAGAAATGGACGGATAATACACTTTGGTAGTGTTCCACAAATTTTGAGATATGTAAGGTAGTTCTTCACAAAAAACAAAAAAATGTAAAGTAGTTATTTACAATTTAGCCTAAACTTAAGATAGTATCTGACAAAAAACTCTTTTTAAAAAAAAATATTTTATAATAAGCTGGTGGGCCGAGAAGCCCCTCCAACTAGGCCTGTGCCCAGCCAGGGAACGCCTTTGGGCAGGCCACGACTTGATCAAGAAGATTGCCTCCTTTTTTATGGTTTAAATATTTAACTTCTAGTACGTGATTTCAAAAAATATTGAAGTGATGGTATAGTGATAGGAAGCTAAGGTTATGTGTTTAGATCCCACTTATTGTCAATTTTTAATTTTTGTTTATTTAATGTTTTTTCGTTATTTATACGTAACACAGACAATGTGCACATTTATTATAATTGTTAGGGTGCCAACTCAGTCCCATATCGGTGGAGAAAAGATGAACAATCATCTATATAAATGTCCACTAAATATAATAGTATGAGGTCTTTTGAGAATGAGTATAAAAGTAAATCCATAAGGGTTTGGCCCAAAGCGGACAATATCATACTATTATGGACCGTAGGCATCGATGCAAAATAATTCCAACTATTGTTTATCTCAAAATAAACTCAACTTTGATAGTTATCTTCTCAAAATAATCTATTCTCAAGAAGATAACTATCAAAGTTGAGTTTATTTTGAGATAAAGAATAATTCGGATTATTTTGAGAAAATCACCAATAGTATGAATTATTCTTGTAAAATAACCCTAAATAATATAGATATATATAGATTGATAAATTGAACAACTGAATAATTTTTTACAATTAAACCAAATGCGTATGTTTTGTCGTATTGAACCCATTATTTAAATGTGTTCGTTTGTCCATTTTGACTTGGGCTTATTAATCTATATATAATTTATAATAGTTGGAGGGAAAATTTATGAGGATGATTTCTCTTTTATATAATTATAAATAAAGTTAACATTCTAACAAAACAAAAATAAATCACCCATTGGTAATCATTAGATGATAACATACTCTTTATTTGATAAAATTCATTAATATATCAAAATATCCAATTTACCCTTACATAAGTGTGTAGACACCGAAATGTTATATTTTGGATATCTTATAATTATATTATATCTTTTATATTTTGAGATAATTATCGGAAAAAAATTATAATAATATCTCCAAGATTTTAGAAGATATATTGTTATCTTACCATGCAAGCCATGTTAAACCTATAAATATAAGGGTTATGATTAAGGTTTGGGGAGGAGAAAACTAAGATGGAATAAGACTAAGGACCTGTTCTTTCGGACTTTTTAGAGCTGAATCAATCAATCGAATCGAATAAATCGAATCGAATCAAATGAATGAATCGAATCAATCGAGTGAATTGAACTGAATGAAGTTCAAATTTATAACATAGTTGTGCTGAACTGAATCGAATCAAGAAGTGAATCGAATCGAATCTGAATGGGTAATCCGAATGGAATGAATCAATCAAATGAAATGAGCTGGAAAGAACATGTCCTAAGACCCCGTTTTCCTACTACCAAAATATAGACGAGTTGAATTAAGCTATACAAACTAGGCCCCATCACCTATCAAGAGATCTACAAAAATGGTAACACGTTATCTTTTGACAATATAACAGTAATAGGAATGAACCTTATATATAAAAGGAGATAAATAAATTATTCTTATGTTAAATAAAACAAAGAAATTGTAGCATTATTTTGGAAATTATGTGCTACTTGCATAAATTGATGAAAATTGTTTAATTTAGTTAATATTCATACACTTTTCCATTTCTAAACTATACACTTATCATTTGTAAAATTTGTAATATATAAGATTCATTAAATAATGGAACTTATGGAATCTAATTAAAAGCACTTATAATCTACCATGTATAATCAAATTATGTATAATCAATCGATATATTAAATCCTTAAGTACGCCGAAATTTCCACATCTATCTATATAACTATACTAAAAGAATGCCATAAGGAAATACTAAAATTGCGCCAAAACTCTTGAAGTGTAATTAAGGAATGAATTTTGTAAATTGACAAAAAATATTCTAACAAGATTTAAAGTTTATACATATGGTAATGTAATACTCCCGCCAAATATGTGTATTTGTAATTACGGAATAAAATAATAGATTATATAACAGATAGTCAATTAAGGTTTACAGTTTAATAATGTACTCCACTATACATAGTAACACAATATTTTTTTCATATATAGAAGGGACTTATTTTCCACACATATAATATATATAATATAATGAGAGTATGAACGACATACATGTATGTTATTAAAATTGGTTCTCATGTATGAACAACATCACTATGAAGTAAGATTAATAACAAATTATACTCCGTACATGTTAATTTTATGTACAAAGTAGTTATATACGGGGTAATTGATACTTTGATTATAATTGTGAGTAATTCTCTTGAAAGACCGTACTTACAATAAGTTATTGTAAGTCACAAGCACAAAAATCAAGAAAAGAAAAAAAATAAAGTAAAAATATAAATAACTACCTCTTGTGTGAGAGGACTGACAATAAACTTATTGTAAGTCCCGTCTCACACAATAATTAGTCTATAATTGTAATCTATATAAATTATAGATAATATATGCAAAATAATTAAATGAAATGGAGTTATATTGTGAATGTAAGAAAATTTACTTTATTTATATTTTAAACGAAAAGTGCCATAATAAAGCACCGAATTCCACTCAAATACCTTTAATATAAGTAAGGAACAAATATCATATATTAAACACACAATATTCTATAAGGCTTAAGGGTTTTAATTTATACAATACGAATATATTATTGATGACCCTAAGAATAGTTTTCGTTAGAAAACTGTGATTGTAAAAAAAATTATTTGTTCAAAAATCATGTTACATAGTGATTTTGTGTTAAATAAAATTGAAATATATATTTGCTATTGATGTTATCTAATATTTTCTAAATAAAATTATAGACAAGTGCAATAATAATATTACATTAAACACTTTTAAATTAAATATGATTTATATGTCCGTGTTTACACGGGTGCTATACTAGTAGTGCACCAAATTAACAACAAAAATTACTAAATAATTTCACATGCTTGTCCATTTCTAAATTATATACTCATCATTTGTAAAAATTGTAATATATAAAGATTCATATTAAATAATGGAACTTATGTAATCTAATTAAAAGCACTTATTATCTACATGTATAATCAATTGATATATTAAATTCTCATCGAAATATCTATACAGTACACCAAATTAATAACAAAAATTACTAAATAATTTCATATAATTTCCACCAAATAACCAAAAATATGGTCATAAGGGTTCCCAATTTAACACAATAATTTTTATTTGTTATTTATTGAGTTATGTCACAAAGTTATCAATAATAACCATTTGCTTTTTACACATTTAATAACGAACTAGTGATGCGCCCCGTGAAATTCACGGAGCCGCTTTAATTTTTGTATTATATTTTTGCGCTTATATGTGGTTGTTCTGTTAGTCATGGGCATTTATTTAGTATGCGATTCCATTATTATTGATCTTAGTTAACTACACATTGTTCACGGATAGCTATGGAGAACATGCATAGATGCAAAACAATCAAATTATCAAACCGTCATCAATACATGATCAAATCATCATCGGGTGTCAAGTTGTTGGCTTTCTCCTTACTTGAATCTACAACACTACATGAAGGCGTGGCACAAGAAGCACCTGCATAGATGAATGAAATCATATTATTAACACACAGGAAAAGCTAAAATTGAATACGACAAAATAAAGGTTTTTACTTTGCTCTTGATCACCAGATACAACTTTGGCAGAAACGTCTATTGTACCTATGAACATAGACCAAGTTAATACGATTGTATCCACCACAACAACCAACAAATGAAGTCGCATCAAATGATGTTATTGTTATAACGTACGAGTTGTTAGTTGGTTCTTCGGCACTTGGCAGCAAGAATGGACTTAGGATTCGCACAAGGAGTTCCTAAGCAGAAAAAATGAGCTTAAAGACCCAATCTTCACAATAAGTAAATACTACACAGACATGCAATCGATTAGAGGATACCTTCACCATGGAAGATTTCCTTCACAACGTCGCTTTCGTCTGGCACGAATGGGAACTACATTACGGAGATGTCCTATAAACGATCTCAAACCGTTACTAAGCCGAACAAATTAGAAAACAACGACACACCATAATATGTTTCACCGGCACGACATGCCAGGAGTTAAACATACGTCATTCACCTGCGATCTGCTGCTCGTCCACATACACTCACTACATCAGCGCACAAAGCACATACAATTCGAATATCAAGAGAATTGAATATAGACACTATCAGATGCTGGTGAAGCTCACATGTGACACTAAGACACGTAAAACCGAACGCCACGAAAATAAACCATATGAAGCACACCGAGGACACTAGATGCACAACTAAAAAAACAAACGCATGTGGGATAAGGTGGCAATAAAAAAAAATGGACTATGGAGTACAATAGTACCAATTGTACACCAACAACACAATTTAAGCAAGTACTTCATACTCAATCAAGTCAATCCAAAAATAATAAACAAGATCAAATCAAATCAATTAAAATACCTGCAAGGAATTCTCGGTGACATAATCTTCACCAGATACAATTACAGTTTGTTGTTCACTTTGTCGTTCATCATAGTTCTGATCTTGGTCATGTTTGCAAAGTCACACTAACAAAAACGATTATGTCTCTTGATTTTTTTTGTTTTGTAGGTTACAAATATAAATTGTAGGGAGGTATAGCAAGTGAATGTGGCAAGTTGAATTTTTTATTTAAATGACCTGACAGGAAGTTTAGTTATTTTGTTGCATGACATCATCCACTATTGATACACATACTTATGAAACAGGGAACACTGGTCATATTCTTATGTAGTTATAAAAATAATACGTTGATGCTCAATAAAGGCAAACAACTATAAAGATGACAGAATTAACGGTCGAAATAATTAACAAACTACGTAAACCTGTCGTTAAGTGCTGAAAAAACTTTCGATGTATATGAATCTTCTTCGCCGACCTCTCAACCAGCTCTGCAAACCTTCTCGAGATCCATCTCCTCGTCTTTACCCCCTCCACCATGTTAATGTATAAGTTAATGTGTACGGGCAGAAATCAAAGTCAAGCTTGAATACGCTTGATTCATGTCATATACTCATTGTTCTATAGATTTTAAAGTAGCTAACTTTGTATCCTTATTCTATAGAAAAATCAAACAATTTATTTGCTACAAAACATCAATTTCTACACTAGATAAATACCTAATTGTCATCTTCAAACCAAAAACATACTCCCCAAATTCAGGCCTGAATTTTGAGGAAAGTCACCGAATTCGACCCTAAATTTGAACTCGGTCTGACGCCTCCAATGGCGATCCAAATTTAAGACCTCTCACCGTTGCCGCTCTCCGCTGCAGACACTCAACGTACGCGCGGAAATGGTAATTGGGAACAAAACACTGAACTCCATAACCTCTAAGCCACAAAACTCAGTAAGTAACTTCGTCCCCTGCTCATGAACATCATAACGATAACGAAAATTGCAAACATTGTATTCCAAATTAGGTTAAGAATCAGAATCGGTGTCGAAAACAAACTAAAATGTTAATTATCTGAAGAAGAATTGAGAAAAAGAAATTAAGAAACATCAAAAGAACACACAATGATGTCAATTTACAATTACCTACGAAATTTGGTGAGAAACGACTATGTATGATTGTTTCTGTACTATTTTCCATTGAAGATGTTGAGTATATAATTGACAAAATTAATGGAATTTTTGTATTCCTCTTCCTAAATCTCCATTTTAATATACTGGATTGATTAAGTGTTATGAATTTATGGTTGGACTGTTTGTATCCCTCAAGTATAGGCGTTGACACGATACTTTTGGTGTAGGAAGTTAGACGTGGCATGAGCTTTTATGAATTTTGCTGAGGTGGCGTAAGGAGAAGTGTTTGGAATTTGTTTTGCTCAATTGTAAGGATTGTAAGTCAAAGCACTAGTCGATGTTTTAGATTTTAAATATATTAGATTAGATTAGATACAGTATGATTTTCCGTATACGAATTTTACTTCCGTTATATACTTTTTTCATTTTTTTTTCTCTTTCATACCCTTTTTTACTCACCTTCTATACAAAACTCTCTCTTTTACTTTTCTAACTTTTATTAACCTAAATTCATACAATTTTCAATTATTTCAATTAATAATTTCGATAATCAATTCAACAAAGTAGTAATTCGATTAAATTTCAATTTTTTTCATAAAGTTAGATTAATTTTATTAATCTTGATAATTTTGGGTTAAAAATAAAATTAGGATTTATAGAAAATTGGAATCTTGATAAAAAAAAAAAGTGGACAAATTTAACGGCTCTTTTTATTTCCCCCTTTTTTTTTTCTTCATTAGATTAATCCAACAGCTCTTTCTACCGTGTATATACTGTGGATTTCATTAATTAAATAATAAATTAATTCTCGGAAAAAGTTAAATAAATTAAAAAAAAAAAAGATTTTGTGATTGATGTATACAAACAATTGGAATCTTGATAAACTCCAATTTTCTATAAACCCTAATTTGATTTTTAACCCAAAATTATCAAGATTAATAAAATTAACATAACTTTATGAAAAAAAATTGAAATTGAATCGAATTACTACTTTGTTGAATTGATTATCGAAATTATTAATTGAAAATTGTATGAATTTAGGTTAAGAAAAGTTAGAAAAATAAAAGAGAGAATTCTGTATAGAAGGTGAGTAAAAAAGGGTATGGAGGGAAAAAAAATGAAAAAAGTATATAACGGGAGTAAAACCCGTATACGGAAAATCAATACCCTTTAATAACTTCATTTTGTTTTACAATCTTTACTATACTAATCCACAATTATCGCTGACATCATCAATGCCAGATGTCGCGATTCTGTGCGTTTTTTTCCCGCCAAAACCTCATGCTTACATCATCTACCCTATTATATATTATTAAGTCTATATTCATTCTCTATAATTATCATTACTCAATAATCATGTTCACACAATTTTTCACTTTTAATTTCTATTATGTATCTTTAATATTTATTTTATATTTTTCAAAAAAATATTTATCCTAAACTGAATATTTGCTAATTTAATATTTTTACTTTTCATTCTATTTTTTCTAATCAAAAATTAATGTTTTACCGAAATTTTGTACGATAATAAATGTTTTTTTTACTTTTCATTCTATTTGCAAATTTTAATATTTTTTACTTTCATTCTGTTCAAAAATAATATTTTTTACTTTTTATTCTATTTACTTATTTTAATATTTTTTTTTTTTTCATTCTAGTATAATATATGCACTTCATACATGTTTGTATTTAGAATTTACGTTTGTTCGCTACTAAATTTACACTTGAATATCATACAAATTAACAATTTTCTTATATTTCAGTTGATTTATTACTTATTATAATTTTATTAGTTAAAAACAATAATATCTATAGTTACCGTGCATTGATGCACGGGATCTAAACTAGTATCTTTATTACTACATAATACGAAGTACTAATGTTCATAATCTTTATATAAATACAAATTAAACATTATTTCACACAATTATACTATGTGTCATATACGGAGTACGTGTATTTCCTCTAAATATATCATCATATGTTTCTATCTACTCCGTACTAAATATATAGAAAAGACTGAAAAAATTGTATTCCGTATTAAAGTCGACAAAGAGTCACAGTTACAGTTTCACATAAGTAAAGTTACAACATATGGAGTAATTGAAGTAACACAGAACTAGCGTAAACAGTGTACTAAAATTACGCGAGTCCAGTTGAGTCCGTGAATACGTTTAATCTTAGTTATATGAATAATTGTTAGGAATAATCCGAACTGGTCCTCTTCTTATTCCATAAATAATCCGGACTCGAATTAATTCACGAATAATCCCAACTATTGAAAAACATTCTAATAATATACTTTGTCCAATTTCAATCGACTCTAACACGTAAAAAAAATGGTGAAACCGACTATAACTACACCTCACTCTTGTTTAGAGTAAAATTCGAACCGGTTTCACATTTTTTTAATCGATTAAAGCAGGTTAAAATTGACCAAAATATATTATTGGAATGATTTTTCAATAGTTGAGATTATTCGTGGATTAATTCAAGTTCGTCTTATTTATGGAATAAGAAGATCAGTTTGAATTAAACTAGACCGAGAACGAGTTTTACCCCAAAACGAGGTCGTATTAACATAGGAAGGCCGCGTACACTTCGTGTGGGCAACATCAGTATACAGTAATCAAGCTGATGTAAACAAAACTTTATTCTTCATTTATATTATCTTCACTACCAATCATTTCACAAAAAAATACAATTAAAATTACACTCTTGAAATAAAAAAAACAAAAAAAAACCAATCTATCTGATTGATTAAATATGGAGAATTACATACAATGATTAACTAATTAATTAATTAATTAATAACTTACTATTAATTCTGTGATTTTAGTCTTGATAATTAGCAGAAACAGGGGGAGAGAGAAGACTTGTGAGCTATCAATGGAATCACAATCTGGGATTTCTCAGGTGAAATTCGATTTGACTTTTTTCAATTTGATTTGTTTTTTATTAAGTAATGTTGATTTATTTTAGTTTGATTGATCTGGGTTTGTTCAGGTTGCTTGAAATTTGATAACTTTTTTTTGGATTGAAATTTAGGGTTTAGTGTTGTTGAAATCTGGATTTTTGATCAGGGATTCAGTTTGTGTTTATGAATAATTAAATGGGTTCATCATGATTTTTTCAATGAATCAATTAACTATCAAAAAATTAATCAAATTTGAAATTACAGTCTAAAAAAAGTGGGGATTAATACAATTTGTAAGACTTATTTACTCTTGAATTTATGTCATTCTCTAAGTTTAGATTGAATTTGTTACTTAAATGATAGGATGAATGACTAATTTTTGTAATTTGATGGTGAAATTTTGTTGTTGTAGTTGACATATTAGAGTTTTGGAAATCACACTTACATGAATGATCAATGAATACAATCAATGAATACAATGAAATTTCACCTTTGTAATTTGATGCCAGGTCCTCAGTAATGAAGGATAAATTTGTGTATCGCCCTAGAGCTAAGTTTGACCCATGAGTAAGTCTTGCATAAAATCGTTTCACGCGTGCGACGCAGTTCTGATGAGTAAAATGTATTTTTTTAATGCTTAAAGTGACCATTTAAGTCTTTAACACTAAATGTGACCACTTTAAAGCTCCATATAACGGTCACTTTAAACATTAAAATAGTCACTTTAAACTTTAAATTGAACACATTTTAGTTGCAAATATCTCGTTGCACGCGTGAGATGGTTTTATGTGAGCATTTGTGTTGACCCATTTGGTGTGTTTCTACCGTGTTGTGTTTGTCGATTTTGAGCAATTCCATCCCGTGTTGTTAGTAAAGACAATATGAACGCTTCCTAAAATATGATTGAGTATAATTGTGTGTGGCTTCAGATCGGGATTCATTTCTTTAGCTCCATCTCATATGTATTTTTTCCTGGTTCTGAAGTATGATGGATGTCAATAAATTGACTCGCTAAATTAGAACGCTTTTTATATTGCAAAGTAGCATTAGGCCAGTGCATTATTTGACCCAATGAAAAGTGTGTTTTTATTTCATGCGGTTAAAGCTATGAAAAGTGTGCACTGGGGTAACATTGTTTCTGTACAAGTGATGTACACACCATACATGGCTAGTGATTAATTGATTATTGTGATGGGTGACTGTTTGTTCGTGACCACCTTCAGATTATTTAGTTTTGTGCTGGAAATAATTTGTCGAATAAGTTAAATCTCTAAAAAAACTAAATGCTAGTTAGTAGTTACCTTTACCACTATCTTTCCTTTCCATCAATTGTATACTTGAAAGTTAGCAAGTGAACTTAGTTTTGAAGGTGTGACTGTGTGCGGGTATTGAGACAACCTTTGCTTGACGCGATGATAGTTAGGGCTGAAGTGCGACTCTTTGAATGAGGCACTCCAAATTTAGTTTGAACACGTGTGTGGTTAAAATATTTTTTTGCTATCGTGTCGCTTTTGCATTTAAAGACAGCTACACGTAAGATGGTGGTAGTTGGGTGAAGGAAATACCGAGAATCAGAAAAAAAAACTATGGAATTTGCTGTTTGGTATGCATAATGCGAAACTTAGGAATCCTGTGTGATTTTGGCTAGGGCCTAAATCTATGCTTATTCTTGCAGATTTCATGGATAAACTTATCAAAAAACCTGTTATTGGCATATCAAAGTGTTGGTGTTGTATACGGGGACTTGAGTACATCGCCGCTGTATGTTTATACAAGCACATTTAAGGGGAAGCGGCAGCACCTTCTGACTGAAAGCGCGGTATTTGGCGCATGTTCCTTGATTTTTTGGACGCTAACCCTGATTCCGTTGCTGAAGTATGTCTTCATTGTGTTAAGTGCAGACGATAATGGGGAAGGTTAGCTGCTGTTAATATCAGATCATAAAGTATTTGACTATTTTCAACTGATTAAGGACTTGTTCTCTTTGTCTTTAGTTGTTTATAGTTCTCTTAAATTTTCAAAACTTTCTGAATTAGTGTTTTTAAGTAATAAGTCTTAGAAGTTTTTTAAAGCAATCTGAACTGTTTGATAACTTCAGAAACAATATGATGAGGAGACCAAGTCCTAACTTGTTTCATTGTACAGAGCTTACAATATATCATGATTTTAGGTGGAACGTTTGCTCTCTACTCGCTGCTCTGCAGGCATGCAAAATTTAGTTTACTTCCAAATCAGCAAGCTGCAGATGAGGAGCTGTCCACCTATAAGTATGGTCACTCATCAACTACGATCACTACTTCTCCGTTGAAGAGATTTCTGGAGAAACACAAGAAGCTGAGAACAGCCTTATTATTAATGGTGTTGTTTGGTGCAAGCATGGTCATCGGTGATGGTGTCCTGACGCCTGCTATTTCAGGTTCGTTTCGATGAATTTCTAGCTACTAAGTATTATTTTTCAAGTATTTAATTTCATTGATGTTTCAGATAGTAGTTTGAATACCATAGTCGAACTGATGAATGGGATAAATATTTATAGTTGAGATCTGTTATCTGCTTTTTTATTATCTCTGTCATCATGGAACAGTTACGACTTGAGACACGACATTATGCTGACAGGCTATGAGAGGAAAGAACATTAAGGATCATGTATTATTTTCTGACGTGTTTTCCATTAAGTCGTAAACTTGTGTATTGCAATACTATTGATTTTATATTATTTACATCTGTCATCGTTCTCCCACATCCAGTTCCCATTTAAAGGACTAGCTGTTTCAGTACATCATACATAAGTACATAACCCATGGTGTAAATCATACGATAACTGTTGAAGGACGTAGGTTTACCCTTTGGGTCAGTAGGGCTTCACAACTCACAACTGTTCAGTGTAAAAATATTTTTGGAGGCGCTATCAGCCTTATCTATGACATGAAATGACCGAGATTAGGTTGCGACCATTAATTTTAAGATTAAGGATATAGCCAATATTTCACACCATGCTTGCATAGTTGCATATGACCATATCAAATGTCATTTGCCGTAGAATTATCGACCTTGTTTATAGAGGAAACTCTAGACTCATCTTTTGTTATCACATCAAAACATGTCAAAACTGTATGATACTAACTTTTTATATTATTTTTGAAAAAAAATTTAACCTTACCTCACAAAATGGAGGAGATTAAGGCTAGTGACTGAAAGACTTTTGGTTTGGTTGCAGTTATGTCATCTGTTTCAGGGCTCAGAGTTGCCACTCAAAATCTGAAAGAAGGTTTGTCAATACATTCATCTCTTCTTTCCTGCATCCTGCCTTCTTAGATTATGTTTTAGTAGGCCATAACATTTTTGGCTGCAGTTGTTTCTTCGCTTCTGTGTGTGTAAAGAATGGATATTTCTTTAATTTTATTGTTGATTAATGCAGGTGAACTCCTGTTGATTGCTTGCGCCATATTGGTCGGCTTGTTTGCTCTGCAACATTTTGGGACCCACAAGGTCGCATTCTTGTTTGCTCCAGTTGTCTTGATCTGGCTTTTCGCTATATTTTGGATCGGTCTATATAACATAATTCATTGGAACCCCAAAATCCTGCAAGCACTTTCTCCATACTATATTATCTCGTACTTCAAGGAGACTGGAACAGACGGTTGGATTTCTCTTGGTGGTATACTTCTCTGCATAACAGGTGACTAAAACTTGCAATCTTCTTAATTATCTTATGTTTGGCCTCTCATATCGGTCATGGAAGACAGTAGGTAGTGCCGTAGTGGTAGGTTTGTTTATAACTTCTGGCAGCATCATCGATATGCAACCAAGCAATCAAAGTTTCGGAGGTTATCACGACCGCATGTCACGCCTTGTAGCGTAACTTTCAATATTAGGCGACGATAAACTATTCCAATTTCACATTGCGTTTTGGTCTTTTGATTATTGCAGGTACTGAAACAATGTTCGCAGATATTGGTCATTTTACAGCTTTCTCAGTGAGGGTATGTGATTCTTGGAAATTTTGCTCTGGACGATGATTCTGAATGATTTTATTATCCTATATTCCTATCACCCCCTCCTCTCCAACTTATACCACAAATTTTATGTCTTCTCCTATAAGCTCGTGTAAATAATTTTCTGCAATAGACTCTCCGGTCATAGTGTTCCATTGCATCCAAAGAATCTGACTGTGGTTTTCTGTTTTGCAGCTTGTGTTCGCATGTGTCATATACCCCTGCCTTGTGGTACAGTACATGGGTCAGGCTGCCTTTTTGTCCAAGAACTTAAAAAACATCGAGAACAGTTTCTATGACTCGATTCCTGGTTAGTTCTCTTCTCTCATTACCATCAGTCATCAGATATCTTGTGTGCAGTTTTTCATTTGTTTTGTAATGAAGTGTTACAAATTCTTGTCACGCAGAGCGCGTATTTTGGCCTGTGTTTGTAATTGGTACCCTTGCTGCAATTGTTGGAAGCCAGGCTATCATCACTGCCACATTCTCAATCGTGAAACAATGCCACGCTCTTGGTTGCTTTCCACGAGTGAAAGTTGTTCACACATCAAAACATATGTACGGCCAAATATACGTACCAGAAATAAACTGGATCCTGATGATACTTACTCTTGCAGTTACAATAGGGTTCCGTGACACCACATTGATCGGGCATGCTTATGGTAAGTTCGTTGCTATTGGTTCTCTGCTACATGCCTGAGCTTCTTCTGTTTATATGTTCGTTACCATTGCTATTGGTTATCTGCTAAATGCCTTAATTTCTTCTGCTTATACTCCCGTTACCACATTTTCTGAATTTCTTCGTATTCTAAATCATGATGAAAATAGTCAAAGTACTTTCCATTACCCAACTTTAGGAAACTTCAGAAAACAGAAAACTTAAAAACTGATTTTCAGACTTCACATAACTTAAGACGAAGAACATGTCCTTAAGGTTATTTATGGTTTGGCCTTTGGACGTATTTAGTCTTTTGACAAATGTCGTCGTGTTTCCTTCCAGGTCTTGCTTGCGTGTCAGTAATGTTCATCACATCATGTCTTATGACACTCGTGATCACCTTTGTATGGCAAAAGGGTCTGTTTGCGATTCCATTTCTTCTGTTCTTCGGCTTTATAGAAGGCGTATATTTGTCGTCAGCCTTCACAAAGGTTCCACAAGGTGGCTGGGTTCCCGTCATGTTGTCATTCATATTCATGCTCATTATGTATGTTTGGCACTACGGGACCCTCAAGAAATACAACTTTGACCTTCACAACAAAGTTTCTTTAAAATGGATACTGGGCCTCGGTCCTAGCCTGGGAATCGTACGGGTTCCCGGTATCGGCCTCATTTACTCCGAACTGGTCACCGGAGTTCCAGCGATCTTCTCTCATTTCGTCACCAACCTTCCTGCCTTCCACAAGGTCTCGGTTTTCGTCTGCGTAAAGTCTGTGCCCGTCCCATTCGTGTCTCCCGAAGAACGCTTCCTCATTGGCCGTGTGTGCCCAAGGCCTTACCGCATGTATCGTTGTATCGTACGATACGGGTACAAGGACATCCGTGCAGACGACGGGGACTTTGAGAACTTGCTCATCAAAAGCATTGCCGAATTTATTCAAATGGAAGCGGATGAATCTCAATCATCAAGATCCGAGACTTCCTCATTTGACGGCAGGATGGCCGTGATAAGTAGCACCGCCCACGAAGAAAACCCGGGCCTCCTAATGTCTGAACACGAGGATATTAATGAGATAACTCAGACGAGCAGCAGAGCTCTAACTGTTCACAGTTTACGATCAGTGTACGAAGATGAGGGTGGGGAAATAAGAAGGCGTAATGTAAGGTTTCAGGTACCGCAGGTACCTACAATGAGCCCCGACGTCAGAGACGAGCTGTTGGACTTGATCGAAGCCAAGGAGTACGGAGTTGCGTACATTATGGGCCACTCCTACGTCAAGGCTAGAAAATCGTCGTCGTTTTTGAAAAAGCTCGCCATTGATTTCGGGTATTCATTCCTCAGAAAAAATTGCCGAGGTCCTTCTGTCGCACTCAACATACCTCACATCAGCCTCATTGAAGTTGGCATGATATACTACGTCTAGTTTCATATGTCTATGGCTCTTTTTCGTATTCGTTATGTAATTATCGCTTTTTTTAGAATCGAGGAGGGATGCAAAGGTGAAAATGTCGATTAAATAGGTTCCCCATAGCATTAATGGGTGCTTAGTTCCCCCTTCTCTTTACCCCTTTTTTCCTCTAGTTTTGTATAGATACAATAAAATTTTGACGATTCATTTGAGCAGTTTTTTCAAGGTTGACGCAATTTATTTTTTACAAATCATCTGTCAAATTTTGACGATTCATTTGGACAGTTTCCCTTGATTGATTCCGAGGAAATCATGGTTTTAAAATAGTTTCGCCTTAACGCGTTAGTCTTATATAATTGATAACTCACGCGGTCTGTTTTGCCAGGTCTATTACGGTTTGAAAACTCGAGAGGTTGTTGAGCAGCATCCTTGAAAACTTTAGACATTCCTTAAAACATGTGTCCACTCTTCTAGACTTTCACAGTTTTTCCCAATTTAAAACAAGTTTGATCACCAACCTCAATCTACACCACCACATAAATACAACTCACTTTACACACAACACAATGGAGGAAAACAATCGACGATAAATATGACATCTGAAACGAGTCGCTTTGTTTTGATCGTTCTGCTAGCAGTCCTGTCGACTTCTGTTGCTCAGATACCTCAGTATCAGTACGGGCCACCCCTGCCACCCATATTCCCGTCCTCATCGTCGAGCTCTCAACCACCGTCGTCATCAACATCGTCGTCTTCGTCGTGTGTGAACAGCCTGGTGCCGTGCATAAAGTACCTGAACAGCACGCGGGGTCCACCTGACTCGTGCTGTGAGCCGCTGAAGGAAGTGATAAAGACAGACCAACAGTGTGTGTGTCAGATGATCAGCACACAGGGCACGTTCCAAGCACAGCTGCTCGGCATCAACATTTCTCAGGTCGAAATGTTGCCTGAACGCTGCGGCCTACGTGTTAACCCTCTCGCCTGCCTCAAAGGTACATATTACGTAACATATTATTTTAAAAGGGTATTGATTTTCCGTATACGGGTTTTACTCTCGTTGTATACTTTTTTCGCTATTATTTCCAAATTTGCCCTTTTTTACTTCCGTTATATACAAACATTTTTTTTTCTTATTTATTTAGCTTGATTGATAAAAAAGATGTGTACTTTGATGCCTTGATGGTGAATTTGGTAGAGGTGAATTGAAATGAACTGATTTTGTAGTTAATGAAGAATAAATATACTCAAAGTAAATGTTATAGAGGATAAATTGAACTGGGTTTTTAGTGATATTGATGTTTGCATCTTAATTACCTTAGAATTAGATTAATATGTGATTATGGACTATGGTGGCACACTGTTTTGAGCCTCGTAATATAGGCGATGATATATGATTTCTGTACCTCTATGGTTATAGCAACCTACTTTTCATTGTAGATGAGTCGTGAGTGCGTGACTATAGTTGGCTACTTCTCTTGCTAATGCTACCATCGAGATCGCTGCTGTTGCTGTTGCTGTTGGAAGTTAATAAAGTATTATAAATAATTTTGTGAATTATATGCGTAAATTGAATTGGGTCACCTACAAACATATCCGCCGCCGCTTACTACCACTTTCCGCCGCCTCCGTTCGCCGGCAACCACCCATATTGCAACTTTATATAAACCCTAATTTAATTTTTAACCTAAATTCATCAAGATTAATAAAATTAACATAATTTTATGAAAAAAATTGAAATTGAATCGAATTACTACTTTGTTGAATTGATTATCGAAATTAATAATTGAATTGAAATAGTTGTATGAATTTAGGTTAAGAAAAGTTTGAAAAAATAAAAGAGAGAATTCGTATACAACGTGAGTAAAAAAGGGTAGGAAAAGGAAAACAAATGAAAAAAGTATATGACGGGAGTAAAATCCGTATACGGAAAATCATATTCGTTTTAAAAAAGTCGTGTCAAAACCGTTTCAGTAATCCATGTAACGTTTTAAGTTAAGACATCTCGTAAAACTCATTTCATCAAGTACTAGTCTTATACTTTCAGTCATTTGTTTACATTTTGTTAACAGTCTAACATATACTCGTATGTTAATAAAATTCGATTAGAGATCGTATAATTTAATCTGAATTTGATGTTTTACAGGTTCAGGTAGGAACTCAGTGCAAAATTCTGCAAGAATTTGGTCGACTTCATATGCAATGATGCTTATTTCTAGCGCTTTATTCATGATGATTATCAAACAATAGTGTATACGGAGAAGCTTTTGTACTCCGTATTAATGTTTTGTATACTCCACTCCAAATATACTAGGATTGATTTGTTTTTTACGTTTGTTTTAAATTTAAATTTCGCACATTTTTTCGAAAATATAATTAATTTGAATTGTTGTGACTTTGTATTTCCTCGTACATAAAAATAGGATAAAAGTTCTCGCGCATAACTATGTGTTTTTACGTATGTACCAAGTATTTCTTATTGTTTCGGTTTGCAAGCTCTTTAGCTTAAGATGTCCAAATTTATAGATTAGTCGGAGGTTCTGTTAGAATAATGTGGAAGAATCTAGACTTAGTATTTAATATGAGTCATTTAGTATTCCTAAGTGACTATTTAGTTGTATCTTATATTATTATATATAGGGTGATTCACCGGCAGGAGAGCGGAAACGTATCGAGAGATCTCAGGAACGAGGCTTTGATACCATGATAGAAATATACTCCGTAACAGATAAAATATGTAGAAGATAAATATTATTATTAGGAAATATGGGGTTGCCATTCCATGAAGATTAAGATTAAGATACATATATAGTGGTTAGAGGGAAATTGAGAGGTTACTCGGGGATTCCAATAGACTCATAATAAAGACCCGTAATAAATCACTACACCTTATTCATTATTAACAACAATTCATTCATTTACTTCATTATATTCCCAACAGGTTCTCAATTTTGTTTATGAATCATTATTGTTTTTACTTCGTACCGAGTGTTGAGTATCGAGCTTCACATTGCATTTTCGGTTGATGAAGTGGCAACATTGATACTGGCGAGTTTGAACAAGAAATTTTGAACATCATGAGTACAAAATCAAAACTCACCCTTATTATACATTTGTAAAACCATTAAGAATTTAAAAATTAATTTAAATGAGTCAAAATACAAATCCAACTAAAAAACCGTATCCTAAAATAAAAACTCGATATATAAAAATTTAACGTGAGACGATCTTATCCATCATATAAAAACTACACTCAATAACGGATAACCATAACTCCCGCCATTGCTACTGCATTAAAATAGTTAGGGTTTTACGATTTCCCCTCTTTTTAATTTGAGCAATCAAAAACCCTAATTCAACATCAAAAAATGTCAATTCCTATGTTCAATCTTGCCCCAAATCTTACTATCTCAAGATTATGTTTCGGAACGATGACATTCGGCGAACAAAATTCATTAATTGAATCGTTTCAACTCCTCGACAAGGCATTCAATTCTGGAATCAACTTCTTCGATTCTGCCGAAATGTATTGATTTTTTTTCTCAGTCATGTTGTTGAATTCTGGTGTTTTGGTGAATAATTCATGAATTTTTCTGATTTTTGTGTTTAATTTGGGGGTTTTTTTTTAGGTATCCTGTGCCTCAGCGTGCAGCTACGCAGGGAAGAAGCGAGGAGTACTTAGGTCGGTGGATTCGAGATCGTAAAATTCCGAGAGATCGTGTCGTTTTGGCTACTAAGGTCTGTAATCTTGAATTATCATCACTCCTTTGATTTATATACCTGCAGTCTGATGTAATGATATCTGTTTGATTGTCTTGATTTGTATTCGTAACGATATCTGATCAACTGTGAAGTGTGTAGCTAGAATTGCTTCTAGCATTTGACAAAAGGCGCGCTGTCGATCTCATTTACATTTTCTCGTTTCCTGAATTGGTCGAGCTAGAAATAATTATTTCCTTTCTGTAGATTTAAAACATAAATATCTAATAAAACATTTCGAAATTTGACCACAGAAAGTTGAATGTGACCAACATGTAACTACGGAGGGAGTACTATTTTATACGAGTATTGTGTTCTAGTGAATAGTTTACGTTTATTTTTTTGCGCCACCGTTCATTTTTTCATTACAACAGTAGAAATTGTAAAAATTTGTTAGTTTCTAATGTGTACTCATGAAGATAAAATAAACAAAATCCCACATGACGATAATTTACGTCATATGTTTGGATTTTTTTTCTTATCAAAATTCTCATTTCTTATGAATTGTGTCTAAAAAGCAACCATAAATTATTCATTGAGACAGTGACCATTTGGAAACATAATTTATTTCTGTGGCTATCCGGGTAAATATTCACTAGCAGATACTCTATTCAGTTTGATTTCTAGAGCATTTTTGTATGAGTTATTTGTCCTTTTCATTTTCGTGCAGGTTGCTGGTCCGTCTGGTCAGATGACATGGATTCGTGGTGGGCCTGAATGTTTGGATGAGAAAAATATTACTGAAGCCATCGACACGAGGTTTGTTTATACTCTTTCATACGTTCTGTTTGTCGCTTGCTCACTCTTGAAAGCTTAGTTCAAATGGATACCATGGCCTTATCTTCACGTCTTTGTAACAACAACATTACTCCAATGCCCGAATTGTTCGCAAACATTGTGGGGTAAGGTGGGGTCGGATATACACAACCTTACCCCTGCGTCAATAACACGTATAGGCTGTTTCTAAATGACATAAGGTGAAAATTACGTGGAAAATTGAGTAGAATGACTCACAACGCAACCAGCTTAGTGACCCATTTGGGTTTATTCCATCATATCTAGAATCAAAACATGGCAAGTCTTTGGTTCCTTCCTCAAGAGTCACATCTTTGTTCTTTGACTCTTTGTCCCATATATTACTCTCCGTTTTCCTTTTTTTATTTTTTTATTTTATTTTTAGCTCTGCTTCCTCACACGTTTATTTGACATTTTGCAGCTTAATACGTCTTCAAACTGATTATATTGATCTCTACCAGATTCACTGGCCTGATCGGTTTGTATGTTGATCATCGCGATCCTTTAGACTTTTGAGTCGTAATTTAGTACATTCAAGAACTAGCTTCTTTCCCCAGTGAAAAATGGTACAATGTGATTCATCATTTCACCTGAAGGTATGTACCCATGTTTGGAGAATCTGATTATGATCCTGCGAGACAATACTCTTCAAACCCAATAGAGGATCAGCTTCATGCACTGAGTAGAGCTATCGATGCTGGTAAGGTAAAAGTTATAGTTTTTTTTTTCTTCAGCGACGTACCTTCCTGAGCTTCCGGGTAAACGATGTTTCTTGTTTGTAGATCAGATATATTGGACTTAGTAATGAGACACCATATGGGCTGATGAAGTTTGTTCAAGCGGCTGGTGGTATCAATGGCCTTCCAAAGATAGTCTCTTTGCAGGTTTCTCTCTTCTTTCCATCTCTTCCTGTCCTAGAAAATGTAGATCACGTATGTTGTTAAGCTAACAGAGTGATTTTTGTCGGACAGAACTCATACAGCTTGTTGTGCCGGACATTTGATTCTGCGCTGGCTGAGTGCTGTCATCATGAAGGGTACATCTTATTAGTCTGCCTTCCGTCTGTTGAATAAACTATCTCAAAGAGTGCTTTTCAAGATATTTATTTTTTATTACCTTTTTCCTTGATCGTCCAATCGTGTGTTCTTTTTGTAGATTAAGACAACATACATCAGTACATCCTGTCTATCATGGATTTATCTTCTGTATGCATTTTACTGTCAGCTGTGTTTGTGGACGTTTGCATTCATCTATGTCGTACTCTTTAAACAACCAACAATAAACCTTTGTTTGAAGTAATTTTGGCGAGGTGAACGGGATCATCGTTTTAAATTGTCAATATGGCATACGTATTGTATCATATTTTGTGTGGAGGAAAAAGGCGAGGCCTATCTTGTTTATTTTGTTGTCACAGCAGAGAGGGATTGCATTTGACCGACTTACGTCTTTTGGCTATCTTTGCACGCTCTTCAAGTCTCCATTAATTTATTTCAATCTGAATTTCAACCTTTTTCGATTTTCTATTGGCAGTGTCTTCTTGTTAGCATACAGTCCCTTGGCGATGGGCATATTATCTGGGAAATACTTTTCAGATGGTGGCCCTACAGATGCTAGATTAAATCTTTTTAGAGGTAATACTAATAGTTCATCAATTCTCGTCCTCTATAGTTTCCGTAAATTTCACTTAAGATAAATGTTATTACAGTTGGTACTTTCTCTCTTTTACGACAGGGAGATATTCAGAAGGGGAATCTAGATACAACCTATCCAAGGCCAGTATTATCACGGCAACGAGGGTAAGACTTCCAGTAAACAACCACTGAAGGATTCTCTAATCATGTTCACTATTCCGGTCGTACTGACATGGACAAGATGACGTAGTGATCATGTTTGAGTGCAACATGCACAATTTTTCTTGTCCAAGATATAGCCGAAGATCATAGTTGATTTCAGAAGTTATTTGCTGACAGGCTATTATTGATACGCCTTCGCTGGTGTTTTTTAACTACTATGGAAATAAATCAGGGATTATATTTTGTTTGTGGGGTTGACAGCCTTCAATTGTTCATCCTTTGAGTTATTCATTTCCTCTTTTATTTGCTGACAGGCTATAAGATATGCCTTTTCGGGTGATTTTTTAATTTATTTACGGAAATAGAACCGTGATTACGTTCATTTATGGGATTGACAAGCCTTCAGTTGTTTATCCTTTGATGCATTCATTTCCTCTTTTATCTGCTGACAGATTATAATTGATATGCCTTCTCCAGTGTTTTCAATTTTTAATTTTATTTTAGTTTCTATGGAAAGAAATCGGGGATTATATTTGTTTGTGGGATTGACAGTCTTCAGTTTGTTCTTCTTTTGACGTGTTCATTTCCTCTTTATTGCAGGAGTATCTTCTTATTGCAAAGAAATTTGGAATTCACCCAGTTTCTCTAGCAATTGGTATGATGGTTTTCTACTCTACTGGTTCTCTGTGTTTCATTTCTTCTGATGCATTCAGCTATCTGTTTGATGTTTTTCTGAGTGTTTGGAAGTTGTTTTGTCGTCACCATGAACACTAAGAATGTCTTCTTTTATAGATCGTTTCATCTAATCTAGGCACAAATTCACCATGTATAACACTATTATAGTATCCATGGTGAAGAAAAATTGTGCACGCAAATTTTTTAATGAAAAATATTACAGAAAACGACACCCAACATACACCATCTGAGTCATGCTATTGAAGAGGACAGCATAGGGAGTTGAAAGGCTTGCAGCATTGTGCAAAATTAGATGAGATATTCTCTATGTTGCCGAAAACTAAAAGTGATAAGTTTTACCGATTTTAGTCGGGCAGCTAGTGTAAAGTATGTTCTTCTGTCTGTCTAACAGTGCCTGATAATTGTGTGATTGTGTCACTGTAAATGGTGCAACTCCAATCGTTATGATCGTTATCTTTGGATTAGTTCCAAATCACGTTTTGCCATCGATTGACTCTGATCAGACTATGGGAGTAGGAGGTTTTCACTTTTGTCCATAAGAATATAGCACAAGTAGCATGAAGATGTACACTTATGCTCGCTCATATAAGACTGTTGTATGCGTATGAAAAAGCGACCACGTTAGGACTTGTTGTGACTATTGTTGAATAAAATGTAACTACTTTTGGAAATTTTAAATTGGCCACAACAAGCGTTGATGTGTTTACCATACAGGTTAAAGTGGCCAAATTTTAATAACAAGTTACCGTCAGTACGCCTAAAACCGTGTTACTAGGCGATTACTTGAAAATGTATGTTTAAAACCGTGGAACTTAAGAGCCCTATGCCCGTTCTCCCACTCGAGATTTGTTTTCCTTGGTTTTGTGTCGTACGTCATTAATCACATCCAAATCACCCTTGCTTTTGTGTCACATGGCTGATTGTAAAAGCTTTGAGTAACAACCTACCTGAGTTTGTCGACACCTTGGTATTATGCGTAAAATCGTAAAAGAGTCAAACTGCATGTCATCTGAATTTTACGTTCCCAGTGTTGATGTGCGCTATCGTTGGACGTTGGGATTTGATGGAGGACTGTGTCTTACGTTAACGTTATTCAGGATTTGATTAATTTTGCGCGTTTTTTTTTTTTTTTTTTTTTTTTTCCGACAGCTTTTGTTTTGAGGCATCCTCTTGTAGCAAGTGCAGTGTTTGGAGCAACAAAGGTATGGCAGGTTGAGGAGGTAGTGAATGCATGTGATGTTGAGATCACTTCTGATTTAATTGCTGAGGTTAACAAGGTTCATTCTACCTACCCTAATCCTTGTCCCTAGGTTTTCTCCACTTCCCTATTCAATAAGTGTATACGCTTAATTTTTATGTACAACTCGACTCGGTTCGTTCGTTATAGTCCATGTGATTTAATCATTTGTTTTTCTTTACCTTTCGCACGACCTCGTCAGAAACAGCGATCCAAAAGTAAAGAGTTGGATGAATGAAATGAAATATTTTATGAGCATTATTGAAGCTTTTTCTTGCGCACAAATACGTTTTAGGAAATGGATAATATTTAGCTAAAAATTATTTTCTTCTCATTAATTAATTTTTAAGTGTGTTTGGATGAAGTGAAACGGACAGAAGTGAAGGAGAGAGAGAGTAAATCGCTCAATTTCCCTTGTTTGGCTAACATACTACGAGGTACAATTTTCTAATGATAGTACAATGTGTCATCTTACTGTTATATTTTTTCTTTCATCTCTACTTCTTTAACGTGTTAAAACTTTTGATTAGTTATTATAGTTTGTCATATAATTTTAAATAACATGCCGATATCTTTGAAAAACTATAGTATTGTGTATTAATTCCCATTTATCTTAAGTAATGTTTTGAATTTTTTTATTCCGTATTACGTATGGTTGTTTATCATAAAATTTTGCTGTTTTAACTTTTAAGTTCTTTTTAGTGATACATATATACATTTGATCATTTTAACAAAACTCATTCATTAAACCCATTATACAACAACTCCATTACTCATACGTTCATACATGAACTTCATAAATAACATACCCGTGCAATTTGCACGGGTATAAGACTAGTAAAAGATGTACTTTGTAGTTTGTACTCCTCTGTCTGGCCCAATTTGTTAACGTTCTTTATTTTCTTTCACAAAATAAATAAAGCGAAATGTGCTGGTCGATGGAAACGAAGGGAGTGGATATTTATGGTATAACATTATAAAGTGAAGTTACAACACCGAGTATCTTATACAAACATCGACGAATCGAAAATCGTAACCTTAGAAATAAAACCTACTCCGTACTACGGAGTAGAAGTCTAGAATGCTTGTGGTCGTAGTTAGGAAGATGCAAGTCAAATGAACCTTCGAAATTTCGAATCATATACGGAGTATTTTGGAAGGCAAGATTAAATATGTTGATTTCATTTTGAATTTTCTTGTCGTTGACAAATATATTCTCATCACACATTAACAATAGCAATACAAAGACGACCATTTGAAAAATCACACGAGCCATATATCAACTTGTTAAAATAAAAGTAACTACTCCCTCTATTCTGGTCGTTTGTTTCTGATTTGATTTTTCTACAAAAAAATTAAGCGTAAAACAATTCATCAACGGAGGGAGTACAAAGTTTTCTCTATTCAACTAACATATCATTATCAATCTTTGTCAACCAATATTTTAGACAATGATTCATAAATTGTTAATTTAACAAACGTATGTAAAGTTTACTTTATATATTTATATATTTATTTATATTTATATTGTTTTCTACTCCCATATTATATAAGTGATGATAAATTTTGAATGTCTAGTTCTTTATATTTTTTATGACCGTGTAATTTAGAATTTGTCATTGTAGTTGATATTCAATAATTTAAGTTGTTTTAGTACAAGACACCAAGTAGATTTTTAAAGTTCTATTATTGCTAGCACTATTGATACTACGTATTGTACACCATGATAATTTGACAATTTTGTTCGTAATTCAATCTCCGTTTATTAAATCACTTTGTCATATCACATGCCCATTTTTTTTATTCCAACCATAATACTCTCTATAATCTATTATGAATTTATGATACAATTTCATGTGAAATAATTATACGATACTTTATTGTGAGGTTTCTCTCATTTTTTTTCTCTTTAATCAAGAGCTTTGATTTAATTATACTACAATTTCAATATATAACACGGACCAATTGAATAAACTCTACTAGTTATTTGAAAAAACTTCGTTACGCTTTATTTCAGTAGATTTCACGTGAGACCGTCTACACATAAGTCAAATCATAAACACACGAACCTGATTTTGAAAGCCTTAAATAACTATCTCATGTGAGAGATTTCACAATAATATTATAATAAAAGATCTCTTTAATATTTGGGAAATTTTCATCTGTGCCCATGAAAGAATGTTTTTTATCACTTGTACCCCTGCAATCCCCATAATCCCAGTTATACCCTTAACCTTTATTAGTAAAGGTCAATCGTGACCAAAATTGGTTTAGACGTTAATTGGAGCTATTAAGTGTCACCTTGGATCCAATTAATTTTGGCACAAAGGAGGGGGGAAATTAAAACGAGTTCCTTAACGGTTAGAGCATAATTGAGATCCATGTCATGTGCTTAATCAGTGTTATGGTGACACTTAACTAATTCCAATTAACGTCTAAATCAATTTTGATCATGCTTGACATTCATTAATAAAGCTCAAGGGTATAACTGAGGGGGCGTTTGGTACGTGCAGTGGAAAGAGAAAAGGAATCAGAAAGGGAAACAGGGAGAAAAGAATAGGATTACCCTAAATTTAGGTTGGTGTTTGGTGTAACCTGGAAAGGGAGTAATATTACTGTGAATTCTCTTTGTAGCAGTTTGGTACAAAATAAGGGAATCAAACTAATTTTTATTTTTTTTTTACATGAAGCTATTTTTACTTTCTTAATTGTACTTATATAAAAGCCAACTTAACATGTAAATATCACCCAAATTCATTATCACAAGGAAAAAAAAAATTATAAAAATCAAAAAAATCAATTCATAGTCATATGTTTATACTTGGGAATTTACATATAAAATAGGTTATATAACTATTATTTATAATATAATAAATAATACATGTATAACAAATTAACAATACATTAAAAAAAAAAAAAAAAAAAAAAAAATCTGCCATAAATTGGCCGGCAAAAGCAAGGGAAGGGGGAGGTGCAAGAAACCAACGTGGGGCCAGAGGAGACTGTTTGAGGCCGCAGGAGGCGGCGTGGGACCATAGGAGGCGGCGTGGGCCCGCAAGGAGGCGGCGTGATGGGCCAGAAAACCGTAAAAAAAAAAAAAAGAAAGAAATTGGTACACCTGGTGATAAGAGGCGGTGAGGTCACCGGAGGCGGCGGTGAGGTCACCGGAGAGATGGGTCGCCGGAATTGAGAAGTACTTTTTAGTTTTTTTTTTAAAAATTGTTGGTGAGATAATAAGAGAGAAGAATAGAGAGGAATCAAAATTAGTAAGAGGAGGGGGAGGGGGGTAAGAAATTCAGACCAAAGAGGGGAGAGTGAAAAGGGAAATAAAGGAAAGGGAATGATAAAAATTTGTAAACAAACACTCACTAAGGGAATCTGACTTTTTATTTCCCTTTCCCTTTCTTGAAACCCCCATACCAAATGAAATTATGGGGATTGCAAGGTTACAAGTAAGAAAAGTCATTCCTTTATGGGTATAACCGTGACACTGTTTCAAATGAGAATCTATAAATTTATTTGTATAATACTTCCTCTATTTCATTCATTTAGCCCCATATACCTCTTTTGGCAATTTCATTCATTTAGTCCCATTTCCATTCATATCAACTTTTCATATATTTAAAATAACAATTATACCCCTATCAATGTACTCATTTCACCAAAATAGCACACACTTTATCATTACTAATGAGGTCTATCTAACCAAACTACCAATACTACCCTTAACTTTTTCATTTTTTTTAAAAATTGTGCAAATTCTAATGGGGCTATCCCATTGAAATAGAGAGAGTACGAAATATTCCCCTAAATATTATTTAATACCTCGTACCAGTATACTATATAAACACAAATATTTTTGAAGTCAATTATGTGCCAAAATCAATTTTATTTTCTTACAAAATTAATTTAAAAAAAAAATAAATAAATAAAAAATTCAATTTTGAGTCGTCTAATAAGTTGTACCCAAAATTGACGGGACAACTTTGACGTTGTTTCGTGGCATCCCAATTACTCCCACAACTAACGAATTCAACCTTTTTTTTATTTTTAATTTTTTTGAAATTAATTCAAATAATAGTATTAAATTCAATTAAATTTGTTCGTCTTCCACAATACCCAATTATTTCTTTCAAATCTAATCATCAATTTCTTCCTTTTTCGGACATTTTCCCCCCTTTTTTTTGTAGGGCATTTCATCATCATTGTTATTAAATTTGAGCTAATTATTTTGATCCAATTTTATAGAGTAACAAAATTGTCAAAATTAAAGGGTAGTTTTTATTTTTTAATTTTTTTTCCCCTAAAGATCTTACTAATTGCGGAATTCGTGGACTAATTATTCACTAAACCCACCTTTTTTATTCAATTATCATATAATTTGCTTATTGTTTTCATCATAATCATAAAAATTCCCAACTTTTTAGGGTTCTTTTCGATCAATGCTGAAGCCTTTGCTTCAGGTGAGATATTTCTTCACCTCAATCGTTTAAATTTTTGATTTTGTTTTACGGGTTTTTGATTGGTAATTTCATCAGCTGATTTCTGGGTTTTTGTTTAAGATGCTAATCTTTTGTGGGTTGTTGGTTTTTTTTTTGTGTGATAATTTTTTTTTTTTTTTAAAGTAATTTATTTAGCTGATTTATTGAGCTTTGAATCATTTCCCCAATTGTTAGGGTTTCTAAGATTGCATCTTTGTTAATGAATTTAGCTGCATTATGATTTAGATTATGCTGGTTGTTTGATCTAGGGTTTATATTTGTTGATCCCTTTTGTTAGATTCTTTAGGAATTGTAATCAAGGTTTGATCTTTTAATTTTATTTGATGTATTTTGGAGTTTGCTGTAGTTTGGAATCGTAATCATAATTCCTATAATATACGTAACATGGAGAAAATCTTCATAATAGTAGTGAGGCTATGTCATTATTCTGTACATTATCGTCGACAGTGTGTGGAAATGTGGATTGCTGATTGTATTGGCTTACGCTTGCGCTGTGAGGGTTGAAATTTTGTTCTTATAGTTGTTGAAATTGACGAGCAGGAACGGTGCCAATGATGTTGTGAACTTTAAGTGATGGACTTTGTGTTGCTCGTGACCTTTGAAGAAGGAGTTGGCGCTCAGTTGTGTTCACTAAAGGCCACGAGTTAAGGACTTTAATTACTACATACATAACGGCTCCTTCAACGCCATGGGAGAGTGGGTTATTGGAGCCTTCATCAATTTATTTGGAAGTATTGCTATAAATTTTGGGACAAACCTTCTCAAGTTGGGTCATACAGAGGTACGACATTATAACGTTTTACATTTTTTTTTCTTGGAATGTGATATCTCATCTATCGTCCTTTTTGCGTGAGAGTATTAAATTTCCCGAGTAATTGTTGCCATGAAGTTGCCAGACTGCTAGTAATGTACTCCGTAGATGATAGTTGTTTCTAAGTGACGGCGTTGTTGACTTGTTGCACAGTTAATCTTTAGGACATCATCTTAGTGAATGCTCAATGGATACGATGTTGCAAAAAAAGTCTTCTGACACTGCTTATTCTTCTTACCCAACTCTCAATCCATTAGCTGTCCCAAAACAAATAACAATTGAATAGAATTGCTCATTGCTTCTTCACGCCATGCTCACCATTGTTGCTTTCATTTGTGAAAGGAAATATTTGTATACATTTGGCTTATTTTTAGTAATATTTTTGGCTACAAATAGTGTTTGTTTCTTGAGGTTCAAAACTTCAAATCTTATGTTGTTTTGAGCTATGCACACAATGGCTTCAAAATTTTGTCATTTGAGTTGTTTAATGCTTGCAAAATAATCAAGTATACTATCCAAGTTATTTTTTCAATGTTTTGAAGATGGTTTAATAGAAAGATTTGGGTTGCTATCTTTTATCGATGGTTTAATAATCAAGTATGCTATCTTTTATCGATGCCTATAATATTCTCAGTAGCTTACTATGTTGAGAAATGAAAAGGATACGTGAAAAGCTGTTGTGTACTTGATAAAACAACGACAACAGGGCACTAACACAAAATGTTTTGGGGTGATTGATTATGATCAATGATCTGTGACCGTCAACGACAAATAAATAAATCAAAATTAGTAGTGGACATTGTTTTTCTATATCTAGCAAGGCTGACCCCTTGAAAAAAATCTGGTTCATTAACCTGAATGAACGTTGTGCAGAGAGAAAGATTCCATCTAGAGAACAAAGAGACTAATGGGAAGATCGTACTAAAGCCTATCATTCATTTTCAGACGTGGAGAGTCGGTAACTTCGAGAACCTCATTCAGTTCCTTGAAAGACATTTTCTTTTTATAACACATTCTAGTACTTTTCTGCAGGCCTTTTATTTTTTGCTTTCGGAAATTGTTTGAACTTCATTTCATTTGGGTATGCTGCTCAGGTTAGTGTAGTTCATGTGACAATTTTCCTTTCCATTCAATTAGTTTGTCTCTTGGTTTTTGGTATACCCTCTATCTTATCTTTCTCTGATATTGGTTGTGTGACAGTCTCTTCTTGCAGCTCTTGGCTCGGTTCAGTTTGTGTCTAACATTGCATTCGCGTACTTTGTTCTGAACAAAAAGATATCGATCAAGTAAGTTGCCATCTCTTGTTCAATTCTTTCCTTATTAACTTATAGTTGGGCAGATAGATGAATCTGTTCTTTGTTATTCTCCAGGGTGTTGGTTGCAACAACTTTTATTGTTCTTGGAAATGTGTTCCTTGTTGCTTTTGGCAATCACCAGTCACCTGGTATGTATTGATAACTTGCAAGCTTATACATAATTGCCTCTTTAAGTGCTCCATCCCTACGTGGCTCCGTCTCATATATGTACACATTTTATCCCTTTTAAAGCTGCCCATATTTCAGCAATTCTTAGTTTAAAAAGGCGTTAGGCTTACTTTGGTGACGACTGACAAGGACCTGTTTTAATGAGTCGCAAGGCAAAAGCACACGTCTTATGTTTATAAGCCGCACTAAATTAGTACTGTATATTTTATACTAATATAAAGTTTTAGTCAATGATTCCAGTTGGTTAACAAACCAAATAAGTAAATCTAGACAAAAATATCACATGAAAATCACAAAGTAATGTGCATTGGTAGCGGTGCGTGATCTAAAAGGTGCACCTAAAGTACCCTGATGCATTTTGGCTAGTGCCTCATGTGAGACGCGCCTTAAGCGCACCTAAGCTGTTCCTTTTTAAACTAAGTAGCAGATGCTTGAATAGTTTCCATTTCTTCTAGGTGTGACATTGTCATTGTTATATTAAACTATTTTAAAAATATGTGTTCTTGAGCCTGGAGAGAAGAAAGTAAATCTTTGTTATCTTCGTTCAGCTAAAGAACATTAGTCTGAATTTTGAAATCATGACCGATATTCTTGCTATGGACAAATTTAGGATGTTGGCCTTAAAATGATTTCGCAGAACAGGTTTAGCCTGTGTTACTTCGATAGTTCATTACCAAGAAATGTTGAGCAATGCTGTTTTCTGCAATGTTTATTTTCAGTCTATACTCCAGAGCAGTTGGCCGAGAAGTACAGCAACATTACATTCTTGCTTTATTGCTTGACTTTGGTATTTATTGTCGCCTTCCATCACTACCTGTACAGGTCAGCCACATTACGACGTAGCGGTGTTTTTAGATTAAACGTTCTTGTGTTTTCCCTTACCCCACAATTATCTCAATCATGATCATGACCTTTCAACTGTTTTTTTAACTGGTATGTGCTTGAATTTTGCAGGAAAGGAGAACTCCTTGCTACCTCTGGCGATGAGCTCAAGTCGTATTGGCAGATGATGCTTCCTTTCTCTTACGCCGTAGTTTCAGGGGCCGTAGGATCATGTTCTGTGCTGTTTGCTAAATCTCTGTAATATCTTGTTCCATCCGTTTCATCGTTACTGTGTATTTAATATTATGTGGTTCTTCATCTTATCATTTCCGTAATTTGTATGGCAGATCTAATCTACTCCGATTGGCTATGTCGAGTAATTATCCATTACACACCTGGTTTACATACTCCATGTTTCTGCTGTTTCTTAGCACTGCTGGCTTCTGGGTAAACTGACCGAATTTTTCTTTTCTGTGGAATCATGGTGGAATTATATTTCTTGTTCTTGACATTCCTTTTTTTTTTTTTTTTTTCTCTCTCTTTTTTTTTTCCTGTTCTCGATCCAGATGGCCAGATTGAATGAAGGATTGGCTTTCTTTGATGCCATCGTCATAGTTCCCATGTTTCAGATTGCATGGACGTTTTTCTCAATTTGTACAGGATTTGTATACTTTCAGGAATATCAGGTGCTCTTTTGGCCTCTCTTGTGATTACACTTTGATTAAATCTTACGAGTACATAGTAGTAGCCTTTGTACTAAGCTGAGTATGTGTACTGGCATTTTTAGCCTGTTTTAGTTTCGGAATCAAATTATGCTGTTCTTGTTATCTACGAGTGTCTAGAAGGTGTTAGCGCCTTGAAATATGTGTTACTACTTGGATGTTATTGACCGCTGAAGCTTGTATTGCATTACTTAGGTCTTTAATACTCTAAGGACGACGATGTTTATTCTGGGAATGATGTTTGTGTTCATTGGCATCTTTTTGCTCGCCCCTGATGAAACAAAAGGTATTTTCGTAATTCGTTGATCACGAGATTCAAATTAATTCAACTGAGTATAATTTGTGGAAAATTAAGTTGTGGAAACTTCGAAACTCTGTCAGGCGGTGAAGTCAAAGATAGTTCGTTGGACAGCATTACATCTTCAAGTGTTTCTACCGATGGGGAAAGGTACACGTGACTTACCATTTCATTGTTTTTAGATGCATGAACTCTAATCCTGCGCAATAATCGCAAATACTCGGTACATAATACCTTGAATTCTGATTTCCTATGAGAATTGTGTGAAAAGTCAATCTCCCTTATTTTGTGTTTGAAAGTGGGTGTCAAAGACAATTCATTTATGTTCAAACTCGAAAGTGGTTGTTAAATCGGTTGAAAAATTTGAACTTGAAACCTACTGTCTCAATATCTTCGTCCTAACAACTATCCTACATGCGATTTGCGTTCTTACACTTGCTTTTGTGAATGTGATAGGTTGTTGGTGACAACATCAGAGGATACTACACATAACAAAGAGATGACGCCGCTTTTACGATTGGTGTTAACAAAAGCCACAGATATCATGCATAAAGCGAAGGTAACGACAAGCCTTCCGTTGGGCAATTTCTTTCTTGCTTTCCTTACGCGTCTGACCTTACCATTGCACGTTTTGTCCCTTGTAGACCACATGCTTGCTTGCTCTAGGGTTGGGAGAAGATACGATAAATGCATCCTCGGTCCTAGCAATGCCGATGTTATCATCCAAGATAACCGGTTTCAGAGGCAGTTTATCTGTTGACCGTGCCAAGTTTTCTTCAATAAGAGGCACCGGTTGGAGTAAGATCCCTATGGACGAGGATGGTTTGCAACTGTTGGAGACGACTTCAAATGTCCCACGTAGTCCTTGATAGGGTTAGTTTTGTGTTAACAAGAAAAAACGATTTTAAATCAAATCCTTTTTCCACTTTCTATTCTACGGTATCTACCATCTTCGGTTAGGGTTTACAGGTTTCGTAAATTTTTGTCTTCTCAACGGCCGTTGATCTGAAAGTCTGAAGTGTATCTTTTATAGGTGTATTGACTGTACATACTCGGTATGACCCTGACAGACTCAAATGTATAAGTTTTCTTAGTAAATATGTCAAGGAATGTGATAAGTTCTCGAAGTGAATATGAAATGGCGACTCGAAATTTATTGACATTGTCATAACGATGTTGCGAGCAGTTCTAAAGACTTGAGATGTGTTTTTTTTGTTACCCTCTCTATATCAGTTATTTGTTTACATTTTTTCATGAAAATCCGACTCGAATTTAGATTTCGTGGCAGTCTTAAGTTTAAGATGGATATATCCGTCTTAAATAAGAATTTGTGATTATTGTTTCACAATGTTCTGGTTGTAAGAACTTTACCTATTTTTACGAACAAATTACGTAACCAACAAATCTTACAGATGATACTCATCAAACTCTACACTACATTAAATCATTGAAATTAGACCTGGTAAACAAATCGCGTCGTGTCGGGTTCGTGTTCGTGTCAATGTTAAATGGGTCATTATCCTCCCAACCCTAACCCGACCCATTTACATAATCGTGTCAATTGCCTCAACCCTAACCCGACCCATTTATTTAACCCAACCCGACTTATTTAACCCATTTATCTTTTGGCAGATCAATTTTAACCCATTTAACCCATATAACCCATTTAAATTTCTAACTCGGGCGACTTATGTATGATTCATTTGCCCAAATTTTAAATTTAAATATTTTGTTTTAATATTTTAGATAGTTTATTATCCTGATTAATCCAATTATGTCACTTTTAGATAATTAACGGGTTACTCGTGTCAAATTCGTGTCGGCAGACTTCAACCCTAACCCGACCCATTTAATTTCGTGTCGTGTTCGTGTCGACCCAATTACTTAAATGAGTCATTTTATCTCAACCCAAACCTTCGTGTCGGGTTCGTGTCGTGTTATCGTGTCGTGTCACTCATTGCCACCTCTAATTGAAATTAAAACTACTTCATACTATATACTCCGTATAAAAGTCATTTCAAAACAAAACACCGAGTATAAATTAAAACTACTTCATACTATATATTGAATACGTATATAATAAAGTTAATACTATGTACTCGTACTCAATTTTAATAAAACTGGTCTATATTAATTAAACTTTAAATATCATAAAACTTGTATTATACGAGTATGCATATGTACTTTTCACACAAATGAGAGTTAGTTAAAAGTAAATCAAATTCAAAAACAACAAGGGGACATGAGCTTGATTACACTAAGTAAATACTTAACCACAAAAGAAGGTTTATGAATTCAGTCTCATGACATTTGGTCTTGTGTTTGAAAAATTAGACCCCACTTGTCTTGTTCCACACACAAAAACAAAAAGCATAAAGCTAATAAATTAAAGCTAAAAGAGGCAAAAGTAGCTTGTCTATTAAGTCTTTTTTTATGTCTATTTCAACTTCAACCATATCATAATACTTACGGAATAAAAAAAACTTCAACAAGAAACATTGATATAATAATAAATTATAATCCGTATGAAGTACTCCGTATTCTATAGTACATGAAATATCAATACATACTTTATTATTAAGTTATTACTCCTCTGTTTCAATGAATTGTTAACCTTAATTCTATTTTGTCTGGAAAAAATAAAATAAGTATAAACAATTTCTTGAGAGAAAGTAATTTGAATATTAATTTTTTTTTTTACAAAGAGTTTGCATTAATGTTAGTTTTGTAAGGTAACATAGAGTACATTTTATTTAATTTCTTTTATAAATTTAATAATTAAATTGATTTTAATGACTTCAATAAGTATTGTATGTATCACTTTTACTCTAAGATGTTGATATTTCATTTGAAAGAAAACAAAAACAATTCCTTCCAATTACTACTCCCTCCGTCTCGGTGATTTGTTTACGCTTACTTTATACACATTTATCGATGTGAGGAGAGAGGTAGAGAAAAAAACTAATAAAATAATAATATAAGTACAAAGTGGGTCCCACTTGTTTAAAATTATGAAATGTAATTGGTTAAAGGAAAGAGGCCCACCACTCACATGGCCACCCACCATTTATGGAAAGAAGAAACAAACGACCATGAACTCCCAAAATAGAAAGTCAGAAACAAACGACGATTTTATGAGTACAAAACAACATACCCTAAAAATGTTAAAGAAAGCCCCACCGTACCCATTATTATTACTACACACTTCCATATAATTACGCACTCTAATATTAAATTTAATCTCAACCCTCCATTTTCAATCGAAAAACTCTAGAAGTGAGAGATCTTGTGCCACGTGTCATTTTGATATGTCACTTTCAAAATCCATTTCTTAGGCTTTAAACTTTCCCTCTATCAACTTGATTAATTAGTTTCCTAATCAAATCAAATTATTAGATCATTAATCATTTGATCACGTTACCTTTTTCATCATCACAAACATAAAAAGAGACATATACGGAGTACATTCTTATGAGATATTTATGTTGTTTAATTTTAATGACATATAGTTTAATTTTGATAATTTTTGAACAATGAAATTAAACATGTAATTTGATTTTTAAGCATAGTTAACCAAAATTAGAAATAATGTTTTAATGTTTGGATATATTATTATTATTATTATTATTATTATTATTATTATTATTATTATTATTATTATTATTATTATTATTATTATTATTATTATTTTCTTAATTTTGCTCCCATAAGTTAAGTTTAAATCCAACAAACATAGCTAAACTAATAATATATGTTTACATTCATTCAAATATATACAGATTTCATAAACATAAAAGTCTCTAACAATAAATTTTATATATTTATAACTACTACTAATAATGTCCACTATTATAACACTAATATAAAAATATAGGGGGTAATACAAGGAAACTTAGTTTGGATACAATACTACAATACTAGTGTCAAACTTTTCTTTCATCTTTTCCTCCACTCCTACTTATTATTGTTAAGAGTTAAAAGATCATTTAATTATTCTCAATCCATAAGAAAGTAACCTAAATAAATACTAAAAGGTAACACTTCCAAATATTTTATTACTTAATTCTACAATGGTACTGCCTCTACAAGTATGAGACAACAAATTCATACATTCTTTTGAATAACTAAGCTTATTCTTTCATATATAATGCAATTACGTTTGAACAGAGTAGCTGTGAATCGATGATAATATATATAGTAGTTAATGGTTAAACGAAAATATGGTTAAACATGATATAAACATGTGTTAAATAAATCATGTTACAAATATTAATGATCAACAAATATGAGAGGTATGAAAAAAAATTAAAAATTAGAAAAAAGAAAGAAATTTAATTAAATTAGGCTAATTATATTATTGAATTAGAGAGTGTCTCATACTATGAGGCGACCTTATAGTAGAATTACTCAGTTACACACATATAGTATCCCATATAAATATGAACCTTATTTCCTACACATTTAACCCTATGTTTTTTTTCTTCTTCTTAATAAGCCAAAATTTTGACCTAAGAAAACATCACAAAAAAAATTAATTAAATTTCTTAATTATTGGGTTGTATATATAATTATATTGCATGAAAATACAATAAATAAGGAAGAAATTAATACAATGAAGGTGAAGAAACCAAGTTTATTAAAGAAAATAATAGCTGCATTATCTAATAAAAGCAATGAGCTTAGAATTCGTTTTATGATATTTTTTCTACTACACAAGAACATTGATAAGGCCTCCTTATCTCACTCTCTACACGCTCTTGTTTCCCACAACCCGCCGACCAACCACCGTGTCCACCACCGCAAGGCGGCGGACGAGGGCGGCGGCTTCCTAGAGGAAGACAATGAGCATGGTTTTTTGATGCATTATAGCAACCGTGGCGAGGTGGTGGAGGAAGAGGAGGAGGAGGAGGAGGATTTGGCTAGGGTCATTTTGAAGGAGTCGGAGGTGGAGTTGGAGGAGGAGGAGGAACGGGTGGCCGGTGGTGGCGGAGGAGGCGGTGGAGAGGTGGTGGATGAGGAGGGGGAGGTGGTGGTCGGGGACGAGGAGGAGGATATTGATCAGGCAGCTGATATGTTTATACAGAGGTTTAAGAGACAAATTCAACTGCAGAAGCAGTTGTCGTTAGAGAGAAATAATGAAGGGTTATTATTACAATATAATGATCAATAGTCACTAGTTGAGATTGAGTTTCAGAATCACCCTCTTACATGCGCAAGGATAATCCTCGCGTATTAATAGAAACTATTTTTCAAGTTAGTTTTTGAGTGGACGGGTGTAGGTGACATTATCTCATTCGTTCTCCATATAATAATATCATGTGCGTTACTTGTAACATGTACTTCAACGGTTTATTCTTTGATATGATTTTTAGGAAGAATTATCGGTTAGAACTTGAAAGATAGTACTCCGTAAGAGATTACAAACTTACGCGTGTTAGAATGTTAAAATAAAGTGTTGTATCGTGAATATTTGAATTAGTGTGGCATGGTACTTGGTACACATGATAATACTCGGATCGTATTCAATAATGTAACAAAATTAAATAAGTTTTGTTAGTTTGAATGATGTATGATATTTTTATGAATTTTAATCACTTGGATAGTTGGATAATACACAAATGTAGACCGTATCTATGTACGTAGCTTAGATTGTTGTACTCCGTAGTAAATATAATAACTAAAGTACGTACGTACGTCGTATAAAGTGAAGTGATTGATATTTGATAGCAAAAACAACATCAACAAAATGATGGAAAAGAGAGAAAAGAAAGGAATAAAGGAGAGAATAATATAATGTCTTTGGTTTTGATAGAGGGCTTTGCTTTATATGCACATTTGCGGTACGTTAACGTAAAGAGAAAGGTTGTACAATTCTCCCTTCTCCCTTCTATTGGGGAACATTCCACTTACTTACGCATGCATGTGCCATGGGCCATACTAGGCCGGGACCGTGCTAGTCCGCTACAGGTCGGGCTTCCTTTTTCAAGAGCGGAATCGGCTCGTTAGGATGGAGGGCTAGGCTCGTTTATATTAGGGCACTTTCGGATTGAATATCCGAATCCGAAATATCAATTTTCTACTATCCGATATTTGATCCGAATCGATTCGGATATCCGAAACATTTCGGATCGAATTCGGATATAAGCGAAAATGTGAAAATCTCGTACCTATCTTTTAACTTGAAATTTACCATGCACACCAAAAATAAGAAATACTCCGTAATGCATTAATACCTATCAAATCATAAATACAACTTATTTAAAATTAATAAAAAGTAATTAGATGTAAAATAATGAACTAAATTTGAAAAAGATCTAAAATAATGAATTAAAATTAGAAAATAGTAGTGTAAATTTTCTTAATCTGCGGTTAAAATAAATATAAGAAGACAACACTAAAGACACAAGCATGTAGACTTTGTTTGTACTTGATCATAATAAGATAACACTAGAAGACAAGATCCCAACTTTTGCGCTGCCACAAAGTACAAAAGGACAGGTCAAGACCTCTATAAATAAAGGAGGAGAGGCACGATCGAGGGATTCATTTACAAAAGGTATTACTTGGATTTTCCCTCCCACATTCCTATTAACTCTCGCACACACTTGCTTACTTAAGCTTTGGAAGGGTTCTTCGCAAACACCCCCGAGGCTAGGTTTGTCGACTGTACAGGTTTGCGGATTGAGGGGAAGTAAGCAGTATCGCCTCCACAGAAAATCATACAAAGACTACAACTTGATTCGTGTTAGGAATAATTCGAGTATTTGTAACCCGAAACACCAAGTATAAATTAAACTAAAGTTATTTCACAAGTTTACTTCATTGCACTCAACTAGTGAACCTACAACAACTCCTTTGTCATGTTGTGACGTCTTAATCTTGTCGTCCTTCTCAACCGAAATAATTACGAGTAGAGATGGAAGTGGGCGTCTTTGGCCGTACGCGTCTTGGGCATGGCGTCTGAGATTAAATTTTGGCGTAAAAGCGCGATTAAGCGTCTGCGTCTTGCGTCGCCGTCGCGTCTTGTTTTAAAATGAAAGCGAGCGCGGCGTACCATGGCTGACGTCTGCGTCTTTGGAGTCGTCACAGGTAGCGTCACGCGCCCACCCGCAGATTTGTATATATGTTGGAGTTTTTTCGGCGCAGCGATTGAAAATTTGAACGAATTTAATTTTTTAAGCTTAAAATAATGCATATACAAAGTGAATTTTTATTATTAATCATTTAAAAATGGGTTTTGTCGGATAAGACTTTTATTCAAGTCATTCATGAGTTAAGACTTTTAATTTTTTTTCTTGTTATCTACAATCCTTTTATTTTCAAAATTTGTTAAAGTGCACTCAAATACTGAAATCCGGTGACTAAAGTCAATTTTCCGACGGTTGACTTTCGTTTTCTTTCATTTTATTTGTTAAATACTACCTTAAATTTGTTTATTTTGTTAATCCCTACCCTAAGTCATTAAATTTCTCTATCAATTTCATATTTCTCATAAACATACAATAAATCACAATTAAACTAACCTAAATTGACATACACAACCTCTTTCATCATTATCATCATCATCATCATCTTCTTTTTCTTCTTCTTCTTCTTTCTCTTCTTCAATATAACTAATTATTTCAATATTCTTCAATATATTATCTCACCATATTCCTTTGCAATATTTTTAAGGTTGACAACTTCAATTTTGAAGCTTAAAAATTCAATTCTTTGAATTTAACCAACTCTTACACTACTACTTTGGTTTTCATCATCATACCACTCGAAATCTTTTTAATGTTTTATCTTACTTAATAACTTCAATTTTATCACTTTCCCCAAATTTTGTGAGGTTTCGAAAATCCGATTTACACAAGGTAAGTCACATTTGCATTTTATTCTCGTGTAACACGTGTTTGATGACGAAAACAGTTTTTGGAATTTGTGGTAAAACATTAAAGTGGTAGAAAATTTTTGGGAAAAAGTTTGAATTTAGGTTTTAGATTGAGGATTGATAAATTTAGGGGATTTTTTTTTGGGTAAATCTTATATTGGAGAGAAAGTAGAATAAGATATGATCTAACATAGTTTATTAGGTTTCATTTGTCAAATAAAATTTATCACCGGAATATTGATTTTTTTTCACCGGAAAATTGACTTTCATCGCCGGAATTCTTAATTTGGTACCTTTTAACAAATTTTGAAAATAAAAGGTACTAGATAACAAGAAAAAAAATTAAAGGTAGTAGATCACAAATGACCCTAAATAAAAGGTACTATCTGACAAAAAACCCTTTAAAAATTAAAAAAAGTTAAAAATATGAAACGATCTGACCTCACAACAACCATTGTAGTTAATTAGTCTCACAAAACGTAAACTCGATATATTGTATAATATCAACACTCATAAATCTCAATATATTATATTATAACGGAGTATAATAAAAGAAAACTTACAAAAAAGTAATTATAATTTACTAAAAATAAGGGCTAAGACGCGTCAGTAGCGTGCGCGTAAGACGCTAAGTTGGTGTCGCAAGGTTAAGACGATGCGTCTGCGCAAGACGCCATTTTCATAAAAAAAGGCAGAGCGCACGCCATGGCCCATTGCGTCTTGCCGTCTGGGTCGCTAGTGCGATGTGGGCCGTGGCTAACTGCGTCTTGTCTTTGGCCGTCTTATTTACCTACCCAACTTCCATCTCTAATTACGAGTATAAGTTTATGTGTGACAGTCATTATATATATTTAATCTCATCTTCCGATGGCATGTCCTCGACGCAACAAATTCATTAAACAAATTCCCACCAACAACCATTTTAAGAATATTCTTAGTCATTATCTTTAACTGAAACAGATCGAGTAACTACAATATCAACAAAATACGCATTCACATTGCATATATTCAAATACAATATATACAAATTAATTATATTTGGAAAAATATTAATCACCTTATTTTCGGTATTGCCGACGGTGTGTGTTTTTTTTTTTTTTATCCTTTCAAAAAGTTTCATCGATCCAACATGAAATGGCACACATCTCAAAGGACGACTAGAGTCGATTAATTGCCTTAGCAAGTGTGTCGTTTCATCCTTGAGGTTTGAATTTTTCATAGAAATTTGTACTGTTTCCATATAGGACGACTAAACCATAAACGAAATGTTGAGTGATGTTCAACGCTTACCAGCAGGTTTCCTTGCAGGTGGTGCAGAGTCCTCATCATAGGACAGAATATGCCACTCCGCAAATTAAGCCAATTTGCAATCAATCACAATTTTGTCCATTTAAGTTTACATACCGAAACTATGAACATACAATCTGTACAACAAAGCGAATCACTCTTTAGCATAATACAAGAGTTGTAGACATTGCCTCTTGACATTGTGCCACATCAAGATGTTATCTCACCAACAAATAGATCCGAAAGTCTAGAAATAAATAATATACTTACATAGATGTTCCTTATATCCTCCAAGACATGACTGACTTACTCGAAAGAAAACCGTGAAATCTCTACGAATTAATTACCAACACTAGTGGTATATCACATAATTGTCAATATCATAAACTTTCATGTTAAACTATACATTTGAACAACATTTCAACACGCATCATGAAACCATAATGCATATTGTCATATTGTATTTTCCGACTCAAAAACACCAACAATAAACGTAAACCAGTTAAATTTCTAACAGTGAAACACATGTGGATATCATAATTCATAGGACACCGTATGATAATTACGCCAATTTCACCTTGAGGATTTATTTCTTCCTGGTTTCGGCAACTGATGACCCATTAGTGATTTCCTGTCCTTCAACATAGTTTTCCCATATCTAGGACCAGGAAACGAGTTAGAAATTTCAATTAATCTGTAATTAATAAGTAATCAGTTATTCATCGCATAGTTGCTCACTCACCTTCAACTTCTGACGTTTAGCTGACTCCTCAGCTTGAGCAAGAAGATGTGAGTCTTTTATCCTGTCTGCACCAAACGAAGCTTCAAGCTTTGCAAGCCCGGCTTGTAGTAACAATGTGCTAACGTTTGTTCTCGACTGCCAAAGAGATCCCAAGAACTTTCCACTTCTGGTGACAGTTTCGACGTCAATCTGAGGCATAGATCAAAAATTAATCCTGTTATGAGCATGTAAGAAAGTCAGGGGAAAGTCAGGTTCAACAGTGTCAGTACACAACCTCAACGTCTCGTTGCAGTATTCTTCTCCTCATCAATGCAATGGCCTCTTTGGAGTATGGTTCACCTCGTCCAGGACACCTCACACCATAAAGTGAAAAGGCAATGCTACATGACTCCTTGAGAATAATCAGCTTGAACCTATTGCCGCTATGTACGTAGTCAATAATGGCAGAAAGCCTTTTACTTCGTCGCAAACATGGTAAGAGATCCTTGGCTTTCTTTGCTGATGCCTAAAATGTTTTGATAAAAAAGAAGAGAATGATTTCCAATAAAAACGAGGTAAGTGGTAATTAGTTTTTAGAAGTGAAGCAACGAATGAGAGACACGATACTAAAACTTACAGTGGTAAGGTCTTGGATGTGGTGTGCAGGGGCGTCCCTAGAAGAGTGTTTCCCTTTCTTATGAGCAATAGCTTTTGACTCGGCAGCCAAAAGAGCATCGTAATAACTAGATCTTTCGTCAAAGTCTCGATGTTTAACTGCTTCAGCCAACCCACGGACAACCAACATTTCAGCAACGTTATATCCAGGTGGTTGTCCACCAGGTGTGGACAACACAGATGACTTAACAGTTCCTTCGCCTTTCGAGTAAAGAGGCAGGAACACCGATCCGAAGTCTACCACCTTGGAATTAACTGAGATAGCTCCAGGATTGGTATTGTTCCCAACAGAAACTTTTCTCGAGTACTCCATGAAAACATTAACCTGAATTCACAGCCACCTACTACGTTAGACTTACCAGTGTATGATATACGTAGGTCCCGTTCTCTTTGTCTTAAAATTGTCTGAAGTCTTGAGTTTTCAGAAGTTTTCTCATGTTTAGTGCTTTTAAAATAATTTGAAGTCGGAAGTTGTCTTTAATTTTTCTTAAGACATCTGACATCCATACTCCATAGTTACTCAGACTCTTCGACACGGTGTCGTGTCTAACACGTGTTGGACACGGCTATATTCTGTAAAATTTTCAATTTTTGGGTCTAAAATGAAGTGTCGAAGTGTCGGTCGTTGACACGCGACACGGCAGCTAAGTGAAGTGTCGGAGTAACTATGCTGACGTCTCTATAACTTGTCTAAAGTGTTTGACAAGTTAAGAAAAAATAAGATGAGTAGGTATCTCTTTCTATCCTACAAAATGCAAGCACAAGTGATACCTGACGACCAATGAGCTTTTGGCGAAGAAATTCTTTCGCCTCAAAAGCATAATTCTCACGACCATGGCCTGTTCGTGGATTGCCCATTTTGGGACACCGAATGCTTGAAAGATTTACCCTTCTCTCTGCCGACGGACTACCAAAAGGCACGGCATCATCGGTCACAATGATGCAGTCTCCGCTAACAACCTCCACAACCTGATGTGAACATCAGACCCAATAATTGAGCGTGGCCAAAGAGTACGATGCGCAATTGAGAAGTTATTATGCGAACACGTAGGCTGTATCACCTTTCCAGTGAAATTCTGGTCAATTATAGGTTGTGAATCAGTAGGTGGAGGGACAAAATCTGTCCACATTCTGATTCTGTTTCTCTTTGCCGCTAGCTCGGCTGATTTCAGATCCTTTTTATCCTTCTCTTCCAGCATTATACCGCTCCTGGCACTCCGTTCAACATATTTAGCTAATCCCTGCAATTTGGTAAAGTAAACGTTACCTTGTCAAATATCATAGTTAGTTAAGCAGCCAAAACAAAACAAAAAAACACTAATTTCATGCACCGGTCATCGAATGTACATCACGATTCGCCCAGATTCATGCTAAAAGACAGTCATGTATCATTGAAGACAACCACATACAATGAAATCGAAAAACATCCACACAGTTTTGACTTGTAAGGGTAGCAGTTTGACCTAAAAAGGGACAAAGTTTTCCGTGTCTCAAAAAAATAGTAAATTGTACGGAGTAATATGCTGCACAAAAATACATTCCAAAAATATAAGGAGTACCCATTTTAGTGTGAGCGTAACGTGGTGCTTTCCAAGTACTTCGATTGCTGAATCTACTTACATTTTTTGCTAACTCCAAGGCCAAGTTCTTGACTTCACCAGCATCGTCATAATAGATTGAACCAATCAGGTTATCAAACACGTCACCAGTCAGCGGGACAATACGCACCTGTAGGTGCAATATAGATTAATTAATATCCTTGCATACAATCATACCCTAGATACAGACATAATTGTATGATGGACCGTTGAACACAGATTATCAAAGTTATAGAACTAGCTTACTTCTCTGTGTAATGTACGCATCTCTGTGAAATGCTTAGCTTCCTTGCAAAAGGGTTGTGGTAATGCTGACGTCAATATTGGAAGTTCAGTCCTACTTTCTCCATTTGATCTCTCTGTAGCGATTCTCTCTTGAACTGGTTTTCTTCCCATCCAAGGAGACTAACGTCAACAAAATTCAATCGTGTATCAGAGATTCAGTGCCAACAATAGAGGAGCTTGACCTCATGATTCAAACAACAGAGACGGGAACTATTATTAATTACATTATGCTACCTGAACTCCGGCAACGAAAACCAGAACAAACTCAAACTCAGGAAGCAAGTAGACGCGAAGAGAACTCCCGTCTCGAACCTCCTCGACAATTGCTTGAATTGATCTCCCTTTATTTCTGTCCACAAAAACGTCTGCGTTGAAATCTCTATTACTACCAACGGCTGACGGAGGCAGATTTCTAATGGCCGCCTCAGAAGCACCAGGCACCTATAAACCGAAGAAAACTTCTAGAGTAAGTTCCAGTGATACAAACATAGTCCATAAGGTCACTTAACAATTAGTTAGAGTGTATATGAAGCCATCAATGGCTGATTTAACAAGCTGAAATACCTCTAACTTGGCTCTAAGTCATAATAAGAGGAAATATACTCCGTATAATTGTTTACGGAGCACTCCCTCATATCTACTTTTTTCTATATGTGTGCTTTTCGATCAATCATTTAGAAGTCTGCAAGTGTATAATACTATAATCGGTGGTCCCTAAATTGAATTTACTGTAAAAAGTTTGCCCAAAAAAGAAAACGTAAAGAAATGGGTGGATGAGTGGAATAATCGTGGATCACCCTGAAAAGGCCTACATAAGAAATGGATGCATAAGAGGGAGTACAAGCTAATTAAGAGTTTCTCAATCTCAAGTGTGGCTAATAAACTTCCATATTATAAACGATAGGGTTCACCTTACTCCATTTTCCTAAACCCTGTTCCTTAGCTTGCTCCTCAAGCCTCAGTAACTCTGCTACATCCTCGTCTGATTCACTTTTCTGGGATTGTTCCTTGACCTTTGCCCAGCCATGTGCAACCACCAGCTTTGAGACGTTCTGAGCGGTGCTGCCCTCAAGGAGCACAGTAGCAAACTCCCTCGACATCCCTGATTGTGTAGGCGGTGTGGCATGAGTTAAGAAAGTCACCTCCTGCAGTGTACAGTTCTACGTAATGTAAAATTTCACAATTTAAATGACGAGAGCATTGATTCACCAAATAACTTTTTTCTTACACTTAATAACGCAGAATAAAAAAAAGTCCATCAACAATAAAGAAATGAAAAAAAACTAACAGGACCTTTCCGATGCAGAGTTTCCTCAAAAACTCTCTGCTCTCCCATGCAAAGGGCTCATCAGCTGACTCAGTTCCATCTCTACGAGCCTATAGCACAAAAACAAATATGCAGCACTTAGGATTACGAAAAGAGGTTTATAATTACAACGATGCAGCAATCATGTATCAATGATAATAACTACAAACATGAAACATGACTAAATAAATTGAGATACATTTTTAGCTGAACGTATACGCATATACACATACATCTGATACATGCATGTCTTGAGTGTCATTCTTACATCAAAAAAGAGGCTCGCTTTTCTCTTCAATATCTCTCAAAATATCAGACCAAATATTACGAAATGTGTAATATTACTAAAGCTCTTTTCATCACAAATCTAACAATATAAGTTTCATAATTATTTGTCAAAATACATTTCATAAATTGAAAGCCAAAGGCCTAAATCAAAACGAAAACATCGGAAAGGTTAGCATCTAAAATTATGCTCTTGAAAACCTTCAAAAACCTCACGGATTCAATTCCAACAACCAAATCATCGCCATCCAAGTCGTTAAATAAGTAAACAAGTGAGTTAAATTACAACAACATACGGAAAGCTTAAAAAAAGACGAACCAGTCTAGGAGCACAGATAGATGCTAAAGTGATGATGGTTTCGGGAGGGATAGTATCGGCGTCAGTCATGTCCATAATAACTAAAGTGTCCCCTGACGGAACCGCCTTTACTCTCCCTCTCAACCACTTTCCCTTTCCCTGTGTCGCTAACTCCGCCATAACTCGATCTCACTCGAATCTACATCGACACACGCCAAAAATAATCAACTCGACAATTAGGTAAACAACAATCACATTCAGCAATAACCAAATTCACCACTAAAACTAAACTGTATTGTATTGTATTGTAATGTATTGTGATTATGTATGTATTTTCAGCACTTCAGTCATCGACGAAAAATCGAGCAACAAATGACCTAATTGAATCGAAATTCAACCTGCATCAAATAATTTCATTGAATAAACAACAATAACACTTAGCAATCACCAAATTTAGGTAAAGTAAACACGCATGCAATAACAAAAGGAAACTACTATGATTCAATTCAACAAACATCATTATTTCAAACAATTAATTAGATTGTGAAAAAGAACGTTTATTTTCGAGATTGTGTGAAATATATAATCGAATGTTATCAACAGACTATCACATCGCATCAATTAAACCCATCAATAGTAACACTGAAAACACAATTCAATCATAACACTATTAATCAAAACAATCAAAAATTAACATAACAACATAAAATCAAAAAATCAAATGAAAGTGAATTGAGAAGAAGGAAACCTAAATTGATCGAAAATTTCGACGAAGTTCTACAAGAAGGAATAGATAAATTGAAAAAAAAAACTAAAACATTAAAAAAAAAAAACACTAAAACATGGAGTTAATTAGTTTTGAGGGGGGAAATTGGAAACAGAGGAGAAGTAGAAGAAGGGTTTCTGGTGACTACGATTTCTGTTGGAGTATTCATGTTTAAGTGTGACACAAATCTATCATACGTCTTTCATTCCGACGGATTGATTACCGAGCATGTTTTGGCCAAGTGGTTAAGACTGTGGTGCATGTAACGATAGCTTACAGCCTTACATGTTCGATTTTCCTCTCCTGTTATATTGCCCTTGTGGCTCATATAACGATAGCTTACAGCTTTACATGTTCGATTTTCCTCTCCCGTTATATTGCCCTTGTGGGCGTTGTGGCTCATATTGGAACAAAAAAATTATGACGGATTGATTACACCATGTTTATCTCTCTTCAATTCTAAGTCTAAAATTAGGGATGTCGATAAGACGGATGAAAACGGATTTCGTTTCGTATTTGCTTCAATTGGGACGGATATGAAGGATGACTACGTGTCTACGTGGGTAGTGGGACGGTTGTGAATGTCAAAAAATTCCCACATCACGCGTGGTTGAGCGGAGGCGGGTATGACATGTTCATATGTCCCATTGTCCCCTGTCCCGTGACCCCGTATAATTTAAACATGATACTTTTAATTTAGAGAACTAATGATTTTGTATTTTTTTTTTTTAGTAAAGATAATCAGTGATTTTGTTGGAAAGAATGCAATAATTCAATCGTTAATATTTTATCAAATCACTGCAATTTTTTTTAAAGATTTACTAGTTTAAAATGATGAATAGGATCATCAAATGGGTATCCATTGGGTATGAAAAATGTAAATGGGTTAAATCGAGTTTACACGCATGATGATAAAATGGATAACCACGTGAATATCCCCATTGTAATGGGGCGGGTGTGATTTTCGAAAATGTCCTCCATCACAGACTCACAGGTCGTGATTCGTGAATACCATATTAGGAACCAACTCATTCAAAAATTTAAACAGATGGCTCAAGATTGATTTTATACAATCTAACATTAACTTCTTGATTTTTAAAGTAGTTTTGGATCCGAAAGGCCGTACAAAATCCGCCTTTGTACTTTGTATATCCAATTTTTTTTTTTAAAGATCATCTTTCATTAAGGAAATAAAAGACAGATTTCCTAATATATAAAAAGTCACTACATATAAATTTATTGTGACCACTATTAAGTACGAGTACTATGTAAATTTATAAATACTATAGTGTGTTTGGATAGCTGGATTTGATTTGAAATTTTGGATTTGATCCAAATAACTTGTTTGGCAAAATACAAAGATTTGGATTTGGATTTGAACAAAATTCATCCCTACACCAGTCCAAGCTTAAATTTGGTGATTTCAAATTCCAGCTCCACCCCATGTCATTTGCAAATTTCATATTTTACAATTTAGATTTGAAATGAGAATTTTCAAATGAAATGGTTGTTCCCAAACGCTACCTAAAATGTACTTCCTCCATTCCGTTTGGTTCTATACATTTGACCAAAACACGGTAATTAAGGTAGAAGAAAATCAAATGGGGTAGACAATAGAATTACCAAACTACCCCTACTTTATTGTTTGCAAGTGGGTTGGGTGGGGTATTAATGAAGGATATATTGGTCTTTTAGTTTAATAAAGTACGGACCAAAATAGAAATGTATAGAATTGATTGGAATTTCCAAAAAAGGAATATGTATAGAATCAAATGGAATGGAGGAAGTATAATGTAGCGTTTGAGAACTCAATTTTGATTTATGATTTAGAATATATAAGTAATAAAGATTTTTAAAATCAAATCACTAGTTGTAAGAGTTATGAGTTGTAAATGACACCCTACCCTTTAGGGTGTTATTTGATGTTAACTAGTTTGCATGAATTTGGGTTGGATTTGACTCAAATGCAATTCCAAATTCTCCAAGTTCCCAAACACCTAATTTAGTCCAAATTCAACATTTTAAATCAAATCCTTATTCCCAAATGTATCATAATTTAATCCATACTAATCACAATTCGCTTAAATGTGAGCATTTTATATGTATGCAAAAACTCGTCTTTCATGCTTTGTATAGCACAATTTCTTGTGTGAGACGGGCCTAACGATAAATTTATCGTAAGTCCTCTCACACAAGGTAGTTACGAGTTAGTTTTTTTTTTTCTTTTCTTGCTTGTGTCTTACGTTAATTATCGTTAGGCCCGTCTTTCAGGAGAACTACTGTTTGTATAGTATATAACCGCGTTGGGTCTTTCCTTGGGATGGTTTACCAAGTTGGTCATACCAAAACTCATCGTAACGCGTAAATATACAAACACTCTTCTTTTTCTTAAAACTTCCCACCATTTTCATTCCTTCATTTACTCAATATACTCTTCTCTTTCCTCATACATACATACATAATTATCTCGTAAAATTCATTAACTAAATTATTTTCCATTGAAATTCCAGGTACTTTTTATTTTCTTTAAATTATTATTATCTATTGATGTCATTGTTTTACCAAATTAGGAGTACTCTATTATACGTTTCTGTATTTATTATTTATCGCGTCAGAGAGTATAAAATTGATCGTGGACTTCCAGCTATTTAGCTTAAACTTTTTAGTTTAGCTAATTTTCGACTGTATTAGTATGAGACGGTTTTACAGAACACTATGTTTGATTTTTAGTTGAATGGGCATCATTCACCATTGAAGGGGCAAAATTGGTAGGAATATTTGATTTGGGTTCTTTTTTGACTTTTTGTTGTTGGATTCATAATTGGGTTTGACTTTTTATATCGTGATTATAATGACTTTTATTTTGGAAGGTATATGTGGTGGTCCTATTCTTTATTTGTTTATGACTATTTTTCACGTATGATCCATATAATGTTTATCGTGATCATTTTAATGATTATTTTAATTAGTCGCTACTAGTTAGTGAAAAATGACGTACATTTACTACAGTCTCGTATAAGCGTTTGTGATGGTTATATCGTATGATACATTTGTAGGTCACCAAATATAGCTAATCATTTTCATTATTCTTTCTAATTATCTAAGTATACTAAGGTCCTGTTTTTCATGCTTTTAGAAATTTGAACTTATAGTGAAATTGAACTTATGCTTGAAATTGAACTTATAAAAACCTAACTAAATTTGAGCTTGGAGTCAGTGTAAATTAAAGTTTAGTGAGGCTATAGGAGGTAAACTTATAGGAGTTGGGTTGAATTTTAAGAGCTGAAATTAAGCTGAAAGAACAGGGCCTAATAGTTGTATGATTATTACAATCTCAAATGAGCGTTTGTGACGGTTTACGCGTTATAATACTTATATTCCTTGTGATACATTTGTACGTTATCAAATATAGCTAATCAATAGTACTACTATGTAGTATGTACCTTCTTTGTCATTGTCATGGCATTGAATCATCAAAGTTTTATATAATTTATTTACTTTTTTTTTTCTATTTTTATAAATATACATGTAAATTTATTGTTTCGTCGAAATTTAATTACTGTGGCAGGGCGTGCGGCGTACACATTTGATCGGAATTGTTTGTCGGCCCTGTTGAACTTGCTGCTGCACTTCTGATTTTACGTAACACATTTTTACGAGTTTTTATTACAAAATAATGACAAATGAGTATCATAGTGGAGGTTCGAGCTCGAACTCGCAGAACTCTAGTACAGAGGACGACCGAATGATAGCGTTGATGTTAACCGAAGAGTATTCTAAATTAGACGGTGCTATTGCTCGTCGTCTGTCGAACTTGGCTCCTGTCCCTGTAAGATCATCGTTCATTTTGTCTGTATCGTGTTCATTTTGTTACTTTTTGTCAGTGTCTTCGACATGGTTTGATTATTTGTCTGTTGTTGTATTGCTTATTTGCTTTATGTTTTATCTGGCATGATGTCGGAAATAAGTGTGCCAGAAGTTATTTAGCTAATTAATACGCTTGTTGGCTCAACTACCTCGTAGTATTTGATTAATCGTCTGTCTTCACCTTATTTCATTACTCGAAACCTACAGTAATCTTGGTTTTAAGGTACTGTCGTAATTTGCTGTCAATGAAACGTAATGTCGTAATGTTTTCTTCTACAGCTCACTATCGAGCTTTACCTAAAGGCTATGGGCAGTTGAATCTTTATATTTTCCTTGATATTTACTTGATATTTGCAGCCATGTAGACCAAACTGCTTCTTGTTTAATGTAATCTGATTTTAGTGCTTGTGTAGTTAATTCTCTATATTTTACTATCGATATTTAGTAGTCTCGTTAGAAAATCCTCGATTACTTAGTTGAAGCCAAAAATTTTAAGGGTTCCTTCTTATTTCGGTACCTTCCTCTTCTTCAGGTTGTTCCTAGAGTAAATTCTTTTTTCCCTACTTTCAGTGACGCTAGTTCAGATCATCAACGACTTGCTGAAAGGTACGCCACTTGAGAATACACGTATGCTGGCTTCTTCCCTCTATTCTCCTTATAATCAGAGCAAATCTATTCAGTAACCGGGAAAAATGAAATTTTATAGGAAATACATTTCCAAACAGAACGACACCTCCTTTTTCTGGGTTTACTGTTTACACATAAAAATTTGCATTCCCTCTCCTACGAGTTTCATCAATGGAACTGAAGGAGTATGTCGTTTGATTTGGGATCATATTAGACGCTTTCTTTCCTAGCCTTCATTCGTTTTGCATTAGTGATCGTTTTTTTTTCTCGGGTCATTATGCTATTGAAGTTAAAGGCTATAGCTATTGATTGGTCCTCATTTTTTGTTCGTGGGGTTTTCAACGGTTCACTTTTATTTTTCAGGTTACAGGTTTATGGTCTTTTCGAGGTCCGAGTCTCTGGTGATGGAAATTGTCAGGTTGGTGAAGCATCACATTTTGGTTGCAAACGATTGTCGTTGTATACTACTGACCTCCGCTTTATTTCATTCAGTTTCGAGCACTGTCAGATCAAATGTTTAAGATGCCTGATTATCATAAGTTTGTGCGGAAACAAGTGGTTAAACAGGTATAGTCGTCACAAGCAATTAGATTTTGAAAAGTGTCATTCTAATGGTAGAAGGGGAATTGAATTTTAGAACATACGTAGTACTTGCTCCGCTGTTTGAATATTTTTACGATTTTTTATATGTTTCTGAAAATAACAGCAAACATTGTAACTTTGGCGTGCAATAACATGTGATGTTAACTGTTAACCCCTTTGGTTTCAGCTAAAGGAAAACAAATCATCATATGAAGGCTACGTTCCAATGAAGTACAAGCGTTATTGCAAGAAAATGGCAAAGTAGGATCATAATTTTAGTACTCTCCGAACTATTTACTTTCTATTGTTACTCATATTTTGCTCAAAGTTTTACGTTTTCATCATTGCAGAAATGGTGAATGGGGAGACCACGTAACACTTCAAGCGGCTGCAGATAGGGTCAGTATTCTTCATCATGTTTAGATAGCAAGGTTGTACTATGTTTCTTATTTTCAGTCGTATTCGGAAGAAATTAAACAAAAAAAATTGCTACGTACATTTGCTGTGAACACTCTGAGAAATGACGCCAATTTATGAAAAACACTCTAGGCAATATCTACCCGTACTAATAAAAGTTCATTAAAACTGTATTATCACTGAGAAATTTCTGACTATATGAAAGGTGAAGCCGCGAGGTTGGATGTTTGAACTAGGCAAGTCTTGCTCTATAGTAGGAGATGTCTTTTTCGCTACCTATGGAAACCTTCTGGTGTCTAAGTTGTATCAAAGGCGCCTTCTAGGATCGAAGTTATAGTTAGAAAACTGTCTGTTATCCCGTACTCGCAGTTGGTAAAAGTTGTATGTTTCATTGCAAATAGACTCAAGGCCTCTGTTATACTGTCGTCTTTTGCGGGTTTTTGATCTCATCTATCAAGCTTATAGCTGTGATCAGTCGAAACATTCCCGAGACTGCATCATTTTTTCGAGTTTGACTTCCTGTGGTCTCCAGTCTCCACAACAAGACTTCAACTATAATTTCGATTTTTTGACAGTAAATGCAAATATGCCATATTATAAATTTATGTATATATTTGCATATTTACCGTCAATGTTTTGTAATGGCGTAACATAAAGCTTACCGGTAAAATTGGAACATGAAATCTATCTCGCTTGCTGTGGCAATTACTTTCGTGCGCTTCTATTTTTCACTTGCTTAGGATACTTAAGTGTTGTGCTTTAATGTACAGTTTGCAGCAAAGATATGCCTTTTAACCTCGTTCAGAGACACTTGTTTCATCGAGATTGTTCCACAAAATCAGGAACCAAGGCGAGGTAACCGTGCTATACTTTGTACTCCAGTTTTTACACCATTTAAAACGAACAACACTACGAATTAAATGGTGTAAATATTGATCGGTGTACATGTTTGGACTTTATGTTGCAGAACTGTGGTTGAGTTTCTGGTCCGAGGTTCACTATAATTCACTATACGAATTACGAGGTTTGTTCTCTTCAAATGCGCTTGTTTATTCTGTCACGTTTTTCGTGTTCAAGCGTAAGAACAATGACAATGTTGAGTTCGTGTGTATTGCAGCGGCCCCTCCGCCCAAACCGAGGAAGAGATTCTGGCTGTTTTAGATACCAGTGATTCTGCGATAACTAATCCGATAACTATTTTGTATATAGCTTATATACTCCCTCCTTATCTCTGAAAGTTGCATAAACTAACCAGTGATTCTGCGAAAATTAATCTTGTACATTAAATTGAATATTGTTGTAATTTGTTTTTAGTCTAGCAATCGAAGAAATGCTTAAATCTTCGAAAATCGAAATTAACAAGCATCGCGGCGAGAAATTAACATTGTCATAGGATCAGATTACAGATTAGTATTCGATAAATTTGATTTAATTTTCAGTACCTTCATAAAAATCGGACGCCTATTTGTTTTGTTCCATTAATTGGGTCACAAATACCATAGATCTCTCTATGTGATATTGTACTGTATAATAAGTATAGTTACTTATGACTTGGATAATCTATTCAATTTGTTAGATTGGATCAAGGAATTGTTCATCGACTTGTAAAAAGAATTACTCATTCCGTTCCAGTGAATTGTTTACGCTTTAATTTTTTTGTGAGGGGATTTGAGAGAAGTATAAACAAATGACTAATAAAGAGGAAGTACATAAGTTCATCAACTTGTTTGAAAATATATAACTCCAGTTTATAATCACCTTTTAACTGTTAATAATTATTTTTATCTGAGAACGTTTATCACTTATCCCCAGATCATATACACAAAGCCTAATATACTGGAGTATGTCACTTATTATTTTTCTTCTTAATTTTAATTAAATAAGTTGTATCACAGTAACTTAGTTGCACAACCAATTTCATAAGAGATTAGCTTCAAACTTTTTTTGATCATAAGTGTTAATCAATTTTTTTGGTGTTTGAGATGTTTTTAATGGAGAAATTTGTAAGGACGCTTGTGTATTTCATATGATCACTTTTGGAAAGTGTAAACAAATGATCCGTACGCCCCAAAATGGAAAGTGTAAACAAATGACCGGGACAGAGGGAGTACATTACATTATATGTCCGATTAACATTTACACTGACCAATATTATTCTTACGCTATTGTCTGTTGTTTGGGGACATCCAATTATTTTGGAAAGACGCAGGAAAAATTAACATTTATTGCGTGATAATATCACGACAGATAAAAATTATATAGATTAACTTTCTTAACATTGTTACTTGAAGTAGCTATCAAATCAAATCACAATACCTAAATTTTTTTTATCTTCAAACATTATTTTCTTAAATTACTCTAACACATTAAAATATAATACCTCAATTTAAGCACATCATATTGAAATCATAAGAATTTCAAAAAACTTAGAAAAACCATGAAATGACCAATAGAGTATAACCATGAATAGACTATTAGGCTACCTTAAACTTCATCATCATACATCCTACAATAATGAAAAATCCAACCAATGGTTGATATACAAAGCCAAACAATTCACATATTTTATCCACATATGTCCACTTCACTTGTGTTCCTCATTTTTTCTCTTTTTTCTCATCAACTTTCCCAAATTTCTTTGTTTTTTCCATCATCAAATTCTTTTCTAAGATCTTCATTTCATTTTTTATTACTATTTTTTTTAAAAAAAATTGTTCAATTCTCCATCTTTTCCATTCTTTTGGTTTCTAAAAAAGCCATATTTCATCAAAACTCCATAGTCAACAACACCCTCATCATACAATTCTCCCATAACTTTTAGTTGATCATTGCATGTTTTAATTATTTTAATTATATTTTTTTTTGGTCAAACTCAACAAAATCTCAATTCCAATCTCATTAATCAATAAAATATTCCATCTAAATCTTGATTAGAGCTCTTAATCTCATTTTAATTTCCTTAAAACTATACACACTCACTACTTATTATACTCACATAATAATTATTCAAGACTAAAAAAAGAATTTTAATTAAAAAATTTGCAAACCATGATTTCTCTTTCATCCTCCACATCTTACAACTATCATCATTATTATAATAATAATATTAATAATATTACTAATATTAATATTAATGATGGTAAATATTTATCAAACAACAATAATAAAAATAATAATAATAATAATTATTATTATTTTAATAAACATGGAGCATTTAAAGGAAGTAGTAGTACCCAACTAAAAACCATTACTACAACAGCTAACACTATAAATCAACAACACACAAATCCAAAATTGAGTGATTTGGGCACTAATTATTTTGAATTTAATCAAAAGGGTAGTCGTTATTTTCAGTTGATTCGCCGGAAAATGAAGACTTTGACGACGGAAAATCATCTCCGGCACGTCGAATCACTACCAACTTTGAATTCCGGCGCCGGCGCCGGAAAAATTCCAAGGTTAAATGCTGTGATTCTCGGCGAAGAACTTGCTGCTGAAGAAGATGATCTTGTTTTCCCAAGTGATCATTTCTCTGCTCTTGCTAATGTTCCTTCTTCTTCTAAGGTCAACCCTTTTTATTTTGCCACCTGCGTTGACTTTTTTTTTTTTTTTTTTTTTAATTTGTATGTGTTGCTTGACTTTAATTTGGTGATCATTTGATGTGATGATACTAAAGTTGTGATCTTTATTTGGTTTTGATTGTTTTTTTTGGCTAAATATAGGGGTGTGTGTTTTTATAGACATTTTAAGTATTTTGAGTGTATGATGACATGGTACATTTGGTGTAATTGAGAATTTCTCGTGTGATAAAAGTGATCGTGATACTTTATAATTATTTGATGGGTCAATTTTAATATATAATATTGTTAAAACTATGATGGATTTTTGGGATGATTTTGTATGTGTTGGTTGACTTCAATTTGGTGAGCATTTGATGTTTGGATGTTAAAGTTGTGATCTTTATTGTGTTTTGGTTTTTGGGTTTGTTGGGTGTGTGTTTGAAAAGTTCTTGTTTTTATACACATTTTGAGTATACGATGACATGGTATGTCTGGTGTAATAAATAATTACTCGTGTGATAAAAGTGATTGTGATACTTTATGTTAGTTGATGGGTCAATTCTTAAAAATATTATTGTTACAACTATGATTGATTTTTTGTATTTTTTAAAATTTAATGTTTGTTTGGGTGTGTAGTGTTTTGGAGATGTATAGAAGTGATTGCAGGTCATCATTTTAGTTGATGAGTCAAATTTAATGATTTTATAAAGTTTCATGTTTGTTTGGATGTGTAGTATTTGGAAATGTATAAGAGATCAGTGGAAGATCCATCAGGGTTTTGGTCAGAAATTGCATCTGAATTTTACTGGAAGAAGAAATGGGGAGATAATGCTTGTTCAGAGAATTTGGATGTAACAAAGGGGACTGTTAGCATTGAGGTCAGTCATTATTTTTCGTATCATTGTGTAAGACCGTCTTTTTTAAGACGTATGTTTGACTTGGGGATGTGGTTGTTTTTTATACGAGTATGATGATGTATGTGGACAGTGGTTTAAAGGTGGGATCACCAATATATGCTACAACTGCTTGGATAGGAACGTTGAACTCGGTAATGGCGAGAAAATCGCTTTGTATTGGGAAGGAAACGACCTTGGTGTTGATGACAGTTTAACATATAACCAGCTCCTAGAGAAAGTTTGCCAGGTAATATTCTTTTGATTCCAATTTTTTGTTTTGGTTAAGTTAAGGTGGAATGTGGATGGTAATTGAATTGAAATTTGTGTGTTGGTGGACAGCTGGCGAACTACTTGAAAGATGTTGGTGTTAAGAAGGGCGATGCTGTTGTTATCTACTTGCCGATGCTCATGGAACTCCCGATTGCAATGCTGGCTTGTGCTCGTATCGGTGCTATTCACTCGGTACTGCATATCTTCCTTGATGTATGATCTGGTTTCATGAACTATGTTTCTTTTGGCTTATGTCGTCACTTTGTAATGTGTAGGTGGTCTTTGCTGGCTTCTCTGCCGAGTCTCTGTCGCAGAGAATCGTGGATTGCAAACCTAAAGTTGTCCTGACTTGCAATGCGGTTAAAAGAGGAGCAAAGGTTATTGGACTCAAAGAGTTAGTAGATGCTGCTCTTGTTGATTCTGCTAAAAATGGTGTTTCCGTAGGTACAATACTAATCACTTTTTCTTTGGAATTCTGTTCTAATGGTCTCGATCTTCTTCGACGTGATCAATGACATGTGAAGTAGACTACCGGTGCATATGTACCATATTTTACTTAGATTTGGGGTAGCTCAATTGACTTGTGATCTAAATGTAGCAAAGGACTTGTGATCTAAACGTAACGTAAGATACTAAGATGCGATAATTTAGTTTTCCCGTAAAATAGTGTGTGCCAAAGTTTAAATACTTTGATAGTTTAAATACTTTCGTAATTACTCTGAAACTTTTATCTTCCGGACAGATGTTTGCTTAACTTACGCAAACGAGTCAGCTTTGAAAAGAGAGGACACTAAATGGAAGGACGGGCGTGATGTCTGGTGGCAGGTTAGTGAATTTTTATTGCAGCCACGTTTTCGGATATATCTGTTAAGAACCAACTCAACTAAAAGCTTAAGCTGATGGTTGAAGGCCCAAGATCGGTTTTATACACTCTAACACGCCCCCTCACACGAATGCCCTTTGGGCTTGAAGTGTGGACGCAACTACAAGCCCGCCATACCTGGTGCGAAATAATCCACTTTGAAAGAGAGGGGGTGGTGAGATTCGAACCCGTGACTTCTTGTCACAAGGCTTTGATACCATGTTAAGAACCAACTCAACTAAAAGCTTAAGCTGATGGTTGAAGGCCCAAGATCGGTTTTATACATTCTAACAATATCATTGCCCATATTCACTGTATTTAAATTAACTAACTATATCATACCTTGCTTCTACCATTATATGGAAAGAGTTATTGTTATACTCCGTATCTCTTTCACGTGTGATATGTATGAGTATATGACTATTGAAATTGTGTTATGGAATTCATTTTCTCTTCGCTGTGTAGGATGTCGTTCCGAAGTACCCCAGCACATGTAATGTTGAATGGGTCGACGCAGAGGATCCTCTATTCCTGCTCTACACTAGTGGAAGCACGGGAAAACCAAAGGTATGAAGATCTATCGTTCTTGTCATATATGGAGTATTTTGTTTTTGTTTTTGTTTTTTTTTTTTTTTATAAATGGTTCTCATGGTCTCACGTAAACAAATTTTTTTTAGGGCGTTGTCCATACAACAGGAGGTTACATGGTATACACTGCTACAACATTTAAGTATGCATTTGATTACAAGCCCTCGGATGTTTACTGGTAAGATTTCCAAAACAGACTCTTCGCTCCTCGCCACACTCCCTTGTACAATTTTTTTGTGTGTGTATTATTAGAGAATATTACGATTATATTGTTAGGAGTAATATTAGGAAACAATAAAGTAGGAGAATATTATGAGTATCATAATATTTCCGAAATATCCTAGGAATATATCGAGTCATTGTACTATAAATACGGTGACCTAATTTATCAATAAAGACAAGTCATTCTATTATCTTATATGGTATCAAAGCCTAATAAATCGATCCTCTCAAAAACCCTTTCGCTTGCCTACAATCTCGTGCTAAATCCACCGGCCGGAGATGGCTACCTTATACCATCTCCGGCGGGTATTCCGTCCAATTCCTTCAAACGGTCGTATAACAGAGTAGCATCTAGTAATAGTATCAACATCTTATATATTTTATTAATATAAATGATGATTTTTTCAAAGCAAACCCACCTTTCCCTGCCATTTACCCTATATTATCATCATCTTCCTTTAGCACCATCCCGGCTAGTCACACAAAATAAAACTCCGAGTAATAATCTCCACCCTCCGGTATCTATCACGTTATGACGCCGCTATATTGATAAATTAGGTCACCGTATTTATAGTACAATGACTCGATATATTTCTAGGATATTTCGGAAATATTATGATACTCATAATATTCTCCTACTTTATTGTTTCCTAATATTACTCCTAACAATATAATCGTAATATTCTCTAATATGTATCATTTTAATGGTAGTACATTGGCTGCAAGGTTTAGCAGAATAACTTTACGTTCTTTTTTCCTTCCCACCGTTGACGTAGGTGCACAGCCGACTGTGGATGGATCACTGGGCACAGTTATGTCACATATGGCCCTTTGCTCAACGGAGCAAGTTGTATTGTATTTGAAGGGGTATTTCTCTACTCTCTTCTCCGTTTATTTCAAATGCATATGCGTTATTCATCCTCCTCTTTGGTCGTCTCATTCGTATTATACTGCAATAATCCTTGTTGTGCAGCTGCTATATCTGATAATACGAAAACTTGTGTGCATGAATATATTTTGTAGGCTCCCACTTATCCAGATGCGGGACGCTGTTGGGACATTGTCGATAAGTACAAAGTTAGTATCTTCTACACTGCCCCAACACTCGTAAGATCCCTCATGCGTGAGGGAAGTGAGGTACGTAAAAAATTTGTGTGATATCAAATGATAATTCAGCATAATTTCTGGCTTTTTGCATAGAACAGTCTTCTGTTAACTTCTTTTCATTCTTCTACTGATACAGCATGTGACTCGTTACTCGCGCAAATCCTTAAGGGTTCTCGGAAGTGTGGGAGAGCCAATCAATCCCAGCGCATGGAGGTTTGCCAACTACAATAGTTTTCGCTCTGCTAATTATGCGCTGCTGGTCGACCTACCTTAAAAATGTCCTTCTCGCAGGTGGTTCTTCAATGTAGTTGGAGACTCGAGATGCCCTATATCTGACACTTGGTGGCAGACTGAAACCGGTGGCTTTATGGTATGCACTACTTTTTCCACATCGCGTCCTAATTTCTGTTATCATTATAATGCTTGCTGACTTTCGGGCTGACGAGTCTAATGCCTCGTCTTACAGATAACTCCTCTACCAGGTGCCTTTCCGCAGAAGCCAGGTTCTGCCACTTTTCCTTTCTTCGGTGTTCAGGTTAATATCTTGAAAACACGTGCCTGTAGTTTTTGTAACTTCATTTTCAGCGTCTTAGTTTAAACCTTCAACGTTCTCATTTTACGTCATTTTACTTCCAGCCTGTGATTGTTGATGAGAAGGGCAATGAACTCGACGGTGAGTGCAGCGGATATCTATGTATCAGGCACTCGTGGCCTTCAGCTTTCCGTACATTATATGGTGATCATGAAAGATACGAGACTACGTATTTCAAGCCGTTCCCAGGCTATTACTTTACTGGTGATGGTTGTAGCAGGTATTCTTCCATTTTCGTGCGATTTGTCTTTCCTACAATTTTTAAATTTGGACAGTGAAACAATAACTGTCCTTGACTTCCATTTACTGTCGGTAAAATCATTACACGTGTTGCTCAGGGACAAAGATGGCTACTATTGGCTCACGGGAAGAGTGGACGATGTTATTAACGTCAGGTATTTCTTAGTTGTCATTATGTGAGCGTTAGGTTAGGACCGCGTCATTTGATGGGTGTGTGAAATTTGAATGTTATGTTTTGTTTGCTTGCGTGCAGTGGTCACCGCATTGGTACTGCTGAGGTAGAATCGGCCTTAGTTTCACATCCACAGTGTGCTGAGGCTGCGGTGGTTGGTGTTGAGCATGAGGTAAGCAAATTTTTGTATTACAATAATCTTTACTTTCTTTTTTCCTGTTTTGGTCGTTAACGAGGCACAAAATACAAGAGATGTTAATCGAATACGCAACCTAATGTAATCAGTTATCTATCTTTACAGAAAGGGTTTCGTGTTCTTTCATGAGATTTGCATTAAGCGCTGCATCGTTTCTAATGTCTCGAAAATTTATCGTTTTTTCTTTGTCTCAGGTTAAAGGGCAGGGTATCTATGCATTCGTTACCTTGGTGGAGGGTGTACCTTACAGTGAAGAACTTCGGAAAAGCCTTATCCTAACCGTGCGCAAACAGGTTAGTTTCCCGATTTATGCATCAACAAGTCAGCAACATCATTGAACCACCGCAACAAGCCTTCTCCCTAGCGAGGTAAAAAGATAAATTGCGTAGAATAGTGGATGAAATTTTCATTGACACAATTCTTTTTGCAAATTTTCAGATAGGAGCATTTGCGGCTCCTGACAAGATTCACTGGGCACCTGGGCTACCGAAAACAAGAAGCGGAAAGATAATGAGGAGGATATTGAGGAAGATAGCGTCAAGGCAGCTCGATGAACTCGGGGACACCAGCACCTTGGCCGAACCTGGTGTTGTTGATCAGCTCATAGCCCTTGCTGATCAGTAGAATTTTCGTTTGAGAAACCTCGAACTTTTGAGTTACGACATTTGACACGGAATTTGCAATAGATGTCCTAGAAGAGAAGAGAGAGTTGTTAGCGGCGATATGGTGGTTCGCAAAGTTCTGTGTAATTCCTCAGTGTTAAATCATGCTGCTGCAATTACATACAACTTTTATTTTGCCCTTGTTTTACATTGTAATTTTTGTTTTTTGCCAGCATTTTTCGTTGTATTATTGTTGGGAGTTTTCAATTATTTATTTGTTTGCATGAATTTGTGAACTTGAGAATAAAGTGTAATGGTTTACCTATATACTCCGTAATTGTGTAAGATCGCTTTTGAAACATACTAGTGTAGTACGACAGATGTGGATGCAAAACCTAGAATTTGTAGTCGCAAGAGTTTCACTTCAATTACAAAACTAGAAAATTTTTCGGTCAAGTGATGCGCTAAGGCCTCCGGTTAGGGAAGGACGAAGTTATACGAGTAAAGAGATGGTACGACAAGAGTTCGAACATCCAGCTATTAAATACTAGAAACAACTTCGTTTGGTCACATCACTCAGATGAACCAAATTCTTTGGACTTTGGAGTATGAAATCCGTATCTAGATAAGACGGGTACATGTGTCGTATAAATTTCAGTACAAACCAATACGGCCCAACTTCAACAGGGTACCCGAAAACATCCCTGTAAATAAGGTTCATAAAGTGGTCAAGTATTATTATCATTCGTCCATATGAATGGAATTTGCAAAATACGGAGCACAAACTGCACTGAAACGCAGCAAGACGTAGACATTTAGGTCATTTCGGAACAAATCAGCAATGCAAAATAATCGAAAAACAGTTCAAGAAAAATCGCAACATATCTCGTTCAATTATCAACAGCTTGCTTAGCACTTGGTGCACCAAAATGCCATTTCTAAGTCTGATAGAAAAGATATAAAACTAGTCCGACACTTAACAACTCTAGTACTCGCACTTGCTACCGACTTCCTTGGAACACCAGTTTCGCTTGGGAAAAAAGTTTTGCAGATCGTATCCAGAGATTACGCCTGAAAAAAATTCAATAACGGGAAATCAATTATTAAAGACAAGTAGGTAGTCGATCTTCCACTATGAAATATCATGGATTCATGGAGTAGGGTGGCCACAGGCCATACTTCAGATAATGACTGTGTCGAGAAAGTTAATCAGGAAAAAAAATCATTATTCAATGCCAATTCATTTCCGTGCAAGTGGCAACTACCATTATCTTCTAAAACCCGTAGTACTAGGGCAAATTAGCCGTTGGTACCACACTGAACCTAACACAAGTGTTTTTTTTTGGCAAGAAATAACCCTGCCTTAGATTTTAAAAAAGTTCAAGGTGCAAGAAGGTGATGAAGGTCCAAACTCCAAAGCAAGAAGAAAAGGCGTAAAACAAAGACACACACCTTATGCACATAAAGCACGTCATATTTGCAAACAGATTTGCATTTTTAAAATTAAAGTTTCTACGGAGTTACAAATTTACAGATTTCAAATGCATATAGTAACATCAACCGGGTATAGAGAAGGCATAGTTCATGGATCAGAAGTATGCGGTATATATTTATCATAGCAACAACAGAAGGAATAGCGGTAATGAATGCAGCAAGATGGAGTTAGGATAACTAAATGGAGTTAGGGTAACGAATTTAGTTTTGAAGCTAGGATGAACCAAACTTAAAACTATTGAGAAACAACATAAAAGGCAACTTATGTAATTTCGGTAAAGCTGATTTGGACAAATGAGTGAACAACATTTTGAACAGAATCATGCAATTTAATCCTACGTTAATTTATGTTAAGTGCCATAGTCTTCCTTCGTTTTCTACGTGCAAATTTGAAAGTGAACCTCAATCCTAGACAACAAGAAAAGAAGCAAAGATAAAACATCAATAAAATGGACTTCTAAGTGTAGGCAAACATACACATCGAAACGAAGATCAAACAGACTTTTACTCCCGATAAGTCAATACAATAGAAGACTAAGGTTAAAAGAAGGTACTCCCTAGTACAGAGTACTACATATCAAAAATATCATTGAACAGTCAAATTCTTAACATCAAAAAAATCAAACAGGACAAACACCAAAGTTTGAAGTTTATGAAGAGCTAGGTTACCGTCTCTTAGCGACCAGCAGAAGGCATGCCCATGATCATGCTCATTGCACCAGGAACATAAGTCACGTGAGGACTCCTGGCCATTGTAGCGGCATTTTCCTTCATGGCTTCAATCTTCCTTAGTTCAATCAGGCCCATTCCAGCTGACGCAGTTGCCTCGGAAATCAGCTTGGCAGCTTCACTCTCTCCTTCTGCCCTGATAACTGCTGCACGCTTCTCCTGCTCAGACTTCATGACCACGTACCTCGACCTTTCAGCCTCTTGTTGAGCCACTTGCTTCTGCTCCACAGCTTTCGAGAATTCATTTCCGTATGACAGGTGAGTGATGGCCACATCATCTAGCAAAATATTGAAATCCCTCGCCCTGCACGTATGATCAGAATAACACGCGTTAAACATAATTTTGATACAGAAGAAATAAACTGTAGCGTAGCAATGTAATTGTCAATTGGATCATATATTTGACAGTAAGACTTGCATAAGACTGTCTTACGCATGCGACGACTATGAACACTTTAACGCTGAATGTGACCCCAGAAAATGGTCACTTAAAGTGTTAAAATGGTCACTTTAAACCTTAAATTAGGCACATTTTAGTTGCAAATACCCCCGTCGCAAGCGTGAGAAGGTCATATATGAGCATTTGTGTATATTTGACTACACTTTCCCATCAGAAATTGGACGCAGAAAGTTTACAACCAAAGATGAAACCCCAAAAATGGTCAGAGAAGTTCAAATACAGGAATAAGAGGTATCATTCAACGACCAAAACCCCGAACAACACACCAAATTCATCAGTTTTAACAACCTTTTAATCAAAGATTACACATTTTTGGAGGGAAAAGTTACTACCTAAACAATAACAAACTATTCAAGAAAACCTAAATCACAATAAAAGATAGAACCACCTTCAGATTCACGAAAACAGAATTAGAAACGATCACGACAACAACGATAAAAACACTACCACAACCACCACGACAACAACAACATTTGATACGATCCAGAAACAAAACGTAAAGAAATGGGTGAAACAGCGGAGAATACCTCTTGATCAAGCTATCGCGAACGAGAGCAGAAACACGAGGACGCTCAGTAAGCAACTGATCAGCATTAAACTGAGCAACAACAGACTTCAAAACCTCATTACCAATACTCGGCAAAACCTTCTCATCATACTCAGTCCCCAAATGCTGGAAAATCACAGGAAGTTTCGCTTCATCGGGCCTCGAAAGAACACGAAGAGTAAGATTCACCATCTGAAGGTCCTTCGTCCCAGAAATCGAGGAGAATTGGTGGGGCCTAGTACGAATATCAAAGATATAAGGCTTCTGCAACCACGGTACGAGGAAGTGAGTGCCTTCGCCGACGGTGTCGTCCAAAACTCCGCGAAAACGGTCGAAAAGAACGGCTTTTTCGCCGCCGTCGACGGTGTAGAGAGAGGAGGATACCGCCGTGGCGCCGACGCCTACGGCGATGGCGGCGCGTGCGATGTTTGTGAGGAGGGAAATCGCCGCTTGTGGATTGTTCGCCATTGTTGTCTCAGAAAAATTTGGGGATTTAGGGTTTTGTTTTTAGGGTTTAGGAGGACTGAAAGAAAGTCAGAAATGTGATTATAAAGATCGTAGGGTGTCTTGCTCAAGGGGATACTCTTAAAAACTACTAGTCGCAAAATGTGTGGGCAAATGTTGAAATGAGAATTCAATCTCACCCGATTCGGCCCAAATTATATCAACAGATCCTAAAAGACGATCGAAAAATTACTGAAACATGGATGGATGCTTGATAATATGGATGATGGATTGATCGAAGTGTTAGAATTTTAGCAGCGGAAGTATTTTGTGTTGTGGACCCAGAATTCCCGAACATGGTTTTTATATTATCGAATATATTTTTGTGTACATATAAGGGGGAAAGGGTGAGACCTAGACTCCACAATAGGAGTCCTAAGACTACACACCTCTACATGAGGTTTACACCCATATTTATAGTAGTACATAGATAATTCTAGATATTAGCTAAATGTCTCTATTTTTCTAGATTAATCTTGTAGTTTGCTAGATTTCTAAGTTATACAAGAATTTTCTAGATTACTATTTCTAACACTCCCCCTTAATCTGAAAATTCTTGAATATCGAATTTGAACTTTGTTTGAAATCGTTCTCCTTTAGATCTTCGACTATTTTGAGTTCTTCAATTCGTACTTGAATCTTTTGTAATGATGTCACTCCCCCTTGATCTTGAATGTCTTCTCTTGAACTTGATATTGCACGCACCTTCTTGATGATTCTCTTGTTCGTCTTTGTTTCCCATTTTGATTGGCTTTTCTTCCCATGATTTGTTTTGCGCCTCTTGCTTGAACTTGGGATCTTTGTCCCAAAATTTTAGGATCATCCGCTCGATCCCTTTCTTGTTTTGTTTGTTAGGGTATATGCCCTTTGTTTCGGGGTCTTCTTGCTTCGACCCATGATACTTTTGGGTTGACATTCTTTCGTTTTTTTTTTTGTCACCCTTTGTTTGATTTCGGGTTAGCCCCATGTGCTACCCTCATCGGATGAGCTCTTTCGCTATCCGGACCTTTGTTTTGATTGCCCTCGTCGGGTCTTTTCTTTGGTTGCCCTCGTCGGGTCTTTTCTTTGGTTACCCTCGTCGGGTCTTTTTTTTGTTGCCCTCATTGGTTTTTTCTTTTTGTTTGGGAAGAGTATTTTTTTTTGGTAAACTAATGTAAGAAACAAAGAACTTATTTGAGGTAATATCATCGCCCAGATTTGATAACCATGGGCTCTGATACCATGTTGGAATTTTGGCAGCGGGAGTATTTTGTGTTATGGACCCATAATTCCCGAACATTGTTTTTATATTATTGAATATATTTTTGTGTACATATGAGGGGGAGAGGGTGAGATCTAGTAACTCCACAATGGGAGTTATGGACTACACACATACAAATGAGTTTTAGATACATATTTATAGTTGTACATAGATTATTCTAGATTATAGTAATATTCTAGATTAAACTAACTAAATAGCCTAGATAATTCTATAGATTTCTCTAGATAAATTAAGTCACTAGATTATTTATTTTGCTAGACTTATCTAGAGATTTGTTTCTAGATTTTTCATGATTAATGTTCCAACACTCTCCCTTAATCTGAAAAATCTTGATATCTTGAATCTTGGTATCTTGAATTTGTTGTGACGATGTCACTCCCCCTTGATCTTGAATTTCTTCGTATTTAGTTGTATATCTCTTGAACTTAATATTGCACGCACCTTCTTGATGATTTTCTTGTTCGTCTTTGTTTCCCATTTTGATTGACTTTTCTTCCCATGATTTGTTTTGTGGCTCTTGCTTGAACTTGAGACCTTCATCCCAAATTGTTAGGATCATCCGCTCGATCCCTTTCTTGTTTTGTTTGTTAGGGTATATGCCCTTTGTTTTCGGGGTCTTCTTGCTTCGCCCCATGATGCTTTGGGTTGACATTCTTTCATTTTTTTTTGTCACCCTTTGTTTGATTCGGGTTAGCCCCATGTGCTACCCTCATCAGATGAGCTCTTTCGCTATCCGGACCTTTGTTTTGGTTGCCCTCGTCGGGTCTTTTCTTTGGTTGCCCTCGTCGGGTCTTTTTTTTGTTGCCCTCATCGGGTCTTTCTTTTTGTTTGGGAAGAGTATTTTTTTTTGTGTAATATAAGAAATTTACCAGTCATCTATCTATCATCCGAAATTACTACTACATAATTTTGATTTCAAAATATGAAGTATCTATTATACTACAATATTAAAATAAAATATAAAATACAACTTTTTTAATTTTTCTACCTTTAAAGTACACACCCTAAAATAATTATTTTGTTTTTCTTTTTTTTAGAAAAAAAAAAGTCATTATTTTTTTAACTTTAAACCCATACTCCGTATTTGTACATCACCTATTTATCACCTGATCTATCTATTTCATCCATGGATAATGGATAGATGGATGACGTATGATAAGTTTCTTGGCTGATGGATGAGTTAGAGACTTAGAGGAGATTTTATTGCGATGGATAGATGACGGATGAGGCTTCACCCAACCCAATACCGACCCATTGTGATCCCTAGACTCGTCCACAGCTGTTTGTGGTTAAAAAGTGATACTATGTGGTCTAGTGGCAGTAGGTTACAGGTTCGATTCCCCGCCCTCATAGTAATAGTCTTGTACCTTCTATTGAAAAAAAAAAAGTGATATAATGTACGAAGTAATATTATTAGGGTAAACTACACGTAATTTCCTACTATAATATATTTTTAAAACTATTCTGTTATATGTTTTTTATACTCCGTAGCATAACTTCTTTTAAGACACTTTTGTTTCGAAATCACACATAACATTGGAATATGTTATTTAAAAATTGAATATTTCGGTATGAAATCAAATTTTGCACCTAAAATCTAATTTATTAACCACCATTTTACCATTATCTATTATTTTATCCTATATTTCAGCTTTACTCTTTATCTATCTCTTCATTTAACTTTTCTTCCTCCCTATCTAACGATTTTGCGAATGGGGGACGACAGGGGGAAACGAGTTTTAAGCCGAGAGGTGGCAGTGCAAATAACGGTGGTTGCATGCATCATAGGTGGAAATAAGCCTATATGAAGCTATAACCCAAATTTTCTCAATCTACCAACACCAATTCAAAACAAAAATTTTCTAACAAAAATCTTTTCAATGAGTTATCCACTATACTAATCTTCTAAATTACTGAGAAATCATGAACTACTTTACATTACCTTCTAAACCCTAATTTAATTTATATCTCATACATCGTTATTTAAGATTTTAAGCCAAAGCACAATATGACTCACTGTCTTACTTAGCCTCGAACATCAATGTTGTTAAGGCCATCTTTATCCAACACTCACCATCCCTCATCATCTTAATTTTTTATAATAAATTTCACCTCCTCATTTTTAACTAAAAACTAACATTTATCCATCATTCATCATTACTCATCATTTTCCTCTCTCTCCTACTTTATCTTACCCCACACATACATTTAATTAATTTCTTTTATCTTACAATATTATTTATTTATATTTATTTTTTAAATTGGATGATTTGTATCAATTTTAATTTTGTAATTTTTTTTAATGTTGAATTTTCACATTGACGCTTAATGACAAAATTTATTAATTTTTGCTTAAAGTATCATGGTAAAAATTTTGATAAAAAATTTACGAACGCAAATTTATTTAGTTAACTAAAAAGACTCTAATTTATTCATTACATAAGGAAGGATAAAAACATAGATAATAAAATCAAATATTTTACAAACAATAAATGAGGAATTAAAGACAGATATAAACTTAACATATTTTACAAACATAATGTAATGAAGTACTACATAAACTAGCTTAAGCGTTTCCAAAGCGTTGCCAAATATGATCAATCAAATCTGTTCTTAATGTTAAATTTCGTTCTTTGTTACGCAAGCGTTGCCGATTTACCAAGTAACGACCAATATCAATAATGTGACCTGTAGAAAACTCAGCCCCTTCAACTTGGAAGTTCATTTCTCCATTTCTATCATCATTATATTCGTTCACATCTGTGTAGTTGGCATACGTATCCCTTTCATCTTCCACAATCATATTGTGTAAAATTACGCAAGTTTTGAGAACATTATGCATAAGTTGTTGATCCCAACAGAGAGCTGGTCTTTTGATAATCGCAAATCGTGCTTGTAGAACTCCAAAAGCACGCTCCACGTCCTTTCTAGCAGCTTCCTGACGTTCAGCAAACAACTTGTCTTTTGGTGTTTAAGGAAGTGGGATGGTTTGGACAAACGTAGACCATTTAGGGTAAATACCATCGGTTAGGTAATAACCTGTATCGTAATTACGATTGTTTATTTTAAAATTCACCTTTGGGGCTCGCCCATTTAGCATGTCATCAAATAATGGAGACCTGTGAAGCACATTAATGTCATTGCATGACCCTGGAATTCCAAAAAAAGAATGCCAAATCCAAAGATCTTGTGACGCTACCGCTTCTAGAATTACAGTTGCTTTTGCACTTCGTCCTTGATATTGACCTTTCCAGCCAACGGGACAATTTTTCCATTGCCAATGCATGCAGTCCACACTACCCAGCATTCCAGGAAAACCCCGTTGTTCGCCAATTTGTAGAAGTCTGTTCAAGTCCATAGGAGTAGGGCTTCTTAAGTATTCAGACCCAAATTGAGCTATCACAGCTTCTGTGAACTTAGTAAGACATTGACGAGCTGTACCCTCTGAAAGTCTCAGATACTCATCTCCCCTGTCATATGCCTCACCGTACGCTAGAAGGCGTAAAGCTGAGGTGCATTTTTGCAATGAGGATATGCTCATTCGACCAGTAGCGTCTTGAGATCTACGAAAATAAGGATCATAGGATTCTGCAGCTTGTACCAAACGAATGAATACATGTCGCTGCATTCGAAAACGTCGTCTAAAAATTTTTTCAGAATAAACGGGGTTTGGACCAAAGTAATCATTGTATAGTCTTGTTTCACCTTCTTCACGATTTCTTTCACAATGTCTTCGCCTTCTACGATTGTTAGATGATTCTACAATTTCAGGAATATGGTTCTGAACAATGTAGTTTAACATGTCACCTACTACATTATCAATATGTTTCGAGTTATTTTGTTTTTCGTCATCAGAAGTAGAGGAATTTGAAAAACTAGATATTGACGACAAAGATGACGACATGCTAATATTTTTTAATTACTTCGTAAATATGGTCTTTTAAAAAATTGAGAATAAGTTATTATTGTCATACATTACATAAATAATATTATTATATAATTGTTGAGATATTATTGGTGTGAGAGGGATAAATGTTGATAATAAATGTGTGGAGTGTGAGGAGTTGCAGAGAAATTATTGTTTGTGGTGAAGATAATTGATAATAAGTGTGTGGAGTGTGAGAGTTGCAGAGAAATAATTGATGTGGTGGAAGATAGTTGTTTGATAATAAGTGTGTGGAGTGTAAGGACTTACAGAGAAATTATTGGTGTTGTGGAAGATAGCTGTTTGATAATAAGTGTGTGGAGTGTAACGACTTGCAGAGAAATTATTGGTCTGGTGGAATATAGCTATTGATAACAAGTGTGTGGAGTATGAGCACTTGCAGAGATATTATTTTGAAAAGGATTAAACAACTAAATTATATTTGAATGATTCATCAATTAAATATTAAACAACTAAATTATATTTTAAAAAGGAAATTAATCAAACTATGAGATTACATTATATTACCTTGCTACATAAACTTACAACAACTTATTATATAAATTTACTACATAATTTTACAATAACTTAACATTAATTAGCCTAAGAATGACATTATTTTACCGACACTTAAACAAACAAACTCAAAGATTACATTACTACAATTACTTACTAAATTAATACTCTTAACTAAGTACAACATGTAATCAAACAAAATAAACTTGAACATAAAATTACATTAACTCAGTTATTAATTTATTTTTGAGCATCTCTTCAGCAGTGTCGAGATACGGCTTGTTCAAAAGAGTTTGTAAGACGTTCCATTTGGTGTTCCTCTCTTTGGCTTCTAACTTTTTTTGAGAGTATTTCAACTTTTCATACTCTAACTCAGAATCTTGAACTTTACACTCGTTAAAACCTTGTAAGGTTTCACGAAAGTAACTCAACTCACCGATCATCGACTTACCTTTATTCTTATTTTTCTTTGATGCTTTAATTCCCATGGGCCTTCCAACTGATGCAACCTCATCAATGTCATCGTCAGTCCTCATCCGCTTTCCGCTACCATTAGAATTTGGAGTGCATTGTTTGATGCACTGTGTCGTCATTTTCAGTCTGAGTTTGAGGAACCGCTTCTTGGGTCCTCTTTGTTGGAACCCCACCGTACAAAGATACTAAGTCTTTCCATTTATTGTTAGTTTTTAGCAACATCCAAGCATGCATAAATTTGAAATCCCCATAAGTCTTCTGATAAAACGTTAACGCTTCTTTAAGTACATCATCTTCACTCATACCACTAGATCTTCTCCTACCAGCTTCTTCATAGCAACCTACCCACGTCATGATTGGCCCCGACATTCTACGAAATCGGCTGCCTAACATACCCTGATTTCGTGGACGAATAGCTGTTGGATTTGCTTTTCTGGCTTCGTCATAGAATTTTTTAACTTTAACCCACATTGCATCTATCTTTTGGTTAGTTCCAACTATATTATCAGTAGAGACCCTAATAAATGCTGATATTAAAGCCTCATCTTCAGCAGGTGTAAAACAATTTTTACCATGTGCATCGTTCTCAGTGTTCACAGTATTGTGTGACGGGGTTGGGAGATCACGATAATTTGGTGGTATTTGTGAACACACTTGAGGAAAATTTTCTTGAACTTGAGACCTAAATTGTGGTACCATATTATCAGTTTGAGTAAAAACTGATGATGGACGCATTAAATTCATTGGACTTGGGACATAAGAACTACAATTTTCATAATTATTTGATGAGGGGAGATAATTTTGAAAACCTTGAGGACGACTTAAAAAATTTCGAGAGTTTTGCGACTGTGAGTACGACTTTTGAAATTCATTATGAAGCCACTTTTGATATTGTTCGTCATAACGACCATCTTCATAATTACTAAAAGATCTAGTATTATTATTATTATTATTATTATTATTATTATTATTATTATTATTATTATTATTATTATTATTATTATTATTATTATTATTATTATTATTATTATTATTATTATTATTATTATTATTATTATTATTATCATCATCATCGTCATTATCATTATTATCATAGTTATTGTAATTGCTGTAATCAGCCATTTTACAATTTTGAAATATGAAAGAACCAAAAAAAAAATATATAAAAGTAGAGAATGAAAGAAGTGTAGAGAAGTGTGTGCATGTGTATGAGAGTGTATGTGACTATATACAGAAAAAAAACTTTCTGTCTTTTTTATTATATATTTTATTAAACAAACAAAAATATATTCCGTATAAGTAACAATTTCTTATTATAAAAAAATGTCTGACATAAATTATTTTTATAATCAAATTATTAAAAAAAAATAATAATAAAATAAATTATATTTTGATTTGATATTTGATATTTGATATTTTGTATAAATACTTGTAAAAGGTAGTAGCTTTAAAATTTTATTTTAAAAGGTAGTAATATTAAAAATGTTAATATATAAGGTAATTTTTATTTTTTATTTTCCAAAAAAAATATTTAAATTAGCCTAAATGAATATAGTAAAACAAATACTACTATTTTCTCAAAAAGAAAAATTAAATAACACCCTATTATAACAAAACAAAAAAAAAAAACAATAAAAAAAAAAAGGACAAAATTGAATTAAATAACCAAAAAATTACACATACACTTAATTAATTTCTTTTATCTTACAATAACATTTTTTTTTATTTTTTTTTATGTTGGATAATTTGTATCAATTTTAATTTTGGTAATTTTTTTTTAATGTTCAATTTTCACATTGACGCTTAACGATTGGCTCATCCCAAATGAATATAATAATAAAAAATACATCAATTTTTTAGTATGGTGTATTTATTTTATAAAGACTTATAAAAAAGGTGTGTAATTTAAAAAAAAAAAAAAAAAAAAAAGTAAAAAAAAACCAAAAAATTAATTAATTACAACTTTACAAGTGGAAAGGCCCCACTACAAAACTCATGTGGTGCATCGTGCAGAAGGGGAGATGCATGAGGCATCATTGCCCCCTCATGGCTAAATGAAGAGATGATGAGGAATGAGGAGTCATGAGGAGTCATGAGGAGGCAACTCCTCATTGATAAATATGGTCTAAGGTAAACGAGGAGCAAGTCAAAGTGACTTGTGTGTTTGCTATATATATATGCGCACTAGGTTTTTGGGCCCGTTTTCAGTCGGGTTTTCTATTTTTATTGCTAAACTCTTAATTAATAAAATCTTTAATATTATATTTACCAAAATAAAATAACTAAAGATTAAATCGTTTAATATTTCAACAATAATTATGCATTGTCTAACTATTATTAGATGACATTATGAGGATAATTTTGATGAAGAAATATTTTTACTACTGGCCTTGATTCGAGCCCTGAAATTCTAAGAAGCTTGATTATATTATACGGAGTAATTTGTAATTTAACTAATTAATTATTATAAGATTAGGAAAATAATTTTTAGGTAATTTTTACTATTTAAACCTAGAAGAGGAAAACTCTCAGACTATATCTCTTTTACATTTTTTCATAACTATTAGTTTAGTTTTAGTTATACTGCTTTTTAGGGAAAACCTTTACGACTCCTTGCAATTTTAATCACGAAATATTCAGTTAATTTCGTCTTTGGTAATTATTTCCCTTTCATTATTATTAATTTAAATTCATTAGTAATCATGTTTAGTTTAGATCTTGTTTGCAGTATTGTTTGCCCTAAATTCATGAGTAGCTAAACCCTAACCTAGGGTTATATGGGATCGATGTTATGATTGTGTAGTTTTAATTAGGGCTGAGCAAAACCGTATATACGATACGGATACGATACGGTTTCCGTATATACGGTTTCCGTATATACGGTTTTCAAAAATAAAAAAATTTGATACGGATACGATACGAAACAAACCGTATATACGGTTTTCGTATATACGGAATTTTCGTATATACGAAACCGTATATACGGTATACGGTTTTTTTTTTTTTTAATTTCCAAATTTATTGTTACCAAATAGGCAAATATCAATGTCTACGAAATAATCCGACATTACAAAATGTCCAAAATACCAAGTACAAACATAAAAAAAAAACGAAAATAAAACATAAACAAATTGAATTATATAAAAAACGAAAATAAAACAATAATATTGACATACAATTGAATTACTGAATTCAAACATACAAAAAAAAAACTATTTAAATCGATCAAAAAATACAATAAAACATGAACAAATTTCATAATATTGCACAAAAATAAAACGAAATCTGAAAAATAAAATAAAATTGCAATTATCTTGAGACTTGAGAATTGAGATAATTGAATTAAAAAGGTAGATTCAATAAAAGTATTGATGAAGAAGTGAAGATTATTAGAGATTTGGGTTTTTTTTTTCTAGAACTAAAATTTTGGAGGAAGAGAGAGACTTGGAACTTTATTTTTTTTTTAGGGTTTTGTGTGTGACTTGTTGCTGCGTGTGACTTGCTTGCTTTTTTTTTTTTTTTTTTTTTTTTTTTTTTTAATAATTAAACCGTATCAAACCGTATATACGAATTTTAAAAATTTCCGATACGGATACGATACGGTTTAAACCGTATATACGGATTTCGTATATACGAAACAGGCCTGATACGAAATTTCGTATATTTAAAACCGTATGCCGTATCGTATTCGTATTTTAAAACCGTATCGTATCATTTTGCTCAGCCCTAGTTTTAATAGGATGATTGTTTTATTGCATTTGATTATTACTAGCCTTCTTTGCATGCTTTTATTGATAGTTGATTGATTGCTAGCCACAATTAATTGATTGACCTTGAAAACCTGAACCTAAGATCGAAAGTCTGATTTAGGTTAGACTTGCTTGCAATAAGTAAGATAGACTAATAAGTTGCGAGAACCCATTAGTTGAACCTTAAGGTAGATTATCATCCAAAAGGAGTAGTCATTCCCATAGCAAAATTAACTTTGAACTTACATGATTCTGTGTTTGCTACGTTTTCTGACATCGTGAACCTGAGACCCTAAACTTTCTTTATTATTGTCTTACGACCCTTTAGTCTTAGCCCTAGTCTTAGATTTAGTCTTAGCCTTAGTTTTAGTTATTTTAGTTTAGTCTTGTGTTCTAATTATAAACCTTCATAGTAATCTAGAAACCACCAACTCTAGTAGAATCTAACCCTCTCTTTGTGGATACGATACCCTACTACCACTAGCTACCAGTTAGTAGTTTTGTAGGATTATTTTTGACTAGGTGATACGACTTTAGCCAGTAGTTTCGGGTGTAAATTACTTAGAGTAAATACAACTCGAAGCTAATATGAGATTTCGTGTAATTCTGTGGGCTGCGGCATCACTTGACCTTTTCTGACTGCGTGACCTGCACAAGTACACAAACCTAGCCTCAGGGCCGTCCGAGGAAAGCCCCTCCGATGCCTAAGTCAGCGTATATCCAAGAGAGAAGTAAGAGAATTGCTAGAATAGTTCAAGTGATACCTTCTTCATGTGTTTTGTGGATGATCCCTCAGTTGGATGCTTTGCTTCTTATTTATAGAGATAAACCTTGTCTTTTAGCGTGCCATGTCAGCTCTAAAGCTGGCCATTTGTCCTCTAGTGTTGTCTTTTAGTGGTTAGGTAGTAACAAACTCTGACACGCCCAGTTCTTGTCTCAAGCGGCCTGCCGCGAAGACTAGGCCGCACGAAGGTGTCACCGCCCGGCCACGACCACCTACCAATCCCATGGAGGGAACTTTGGGTGAGGGTGACCGGGCGGCCTCAATTCATCACTTGCTGGACGGCTAGGTGTTCTGGCTGACTATCCCCCATCAATTTGCCCCCACACAGCTGCTACTGAGAGTTGGAGCTGCGTGATCTACTGTGATGGATATTCAGCCCTGTCTCTCTTGTTTGAGCTTGTTGAGGAAGTTAATTTTTATTTCAAATTTCGAATTCCTTTTGGGCTTTCAGTTTTGGCGCCCAAGTTGATGGGCTTTCTCCTTCCTCTGCATGTTCGACACGTGGGTGGTGAGGGTTGAGCGTGCACTGTTCACCTTCCCACCCTATAAATACCTCTAAACTTTCTCATTCCTGCTCTTTTACGCTTTCAGCATTTCGCAAAAACTTCACAAATTCTTTGCTATCTTCGCTTCCATACTTGCTCGCTCCTGCCACCGTTCGAGTCTCACCGTCTACTGTTTGACCTTAGGTAAATATTTCAGCTCTTACTTTCTAGTTTGAGTATGTCTCATGTCGAGGATCCTGATTCTCCCCACGTTCCTTCACGGGCGGAATTATTAGACGTTTCTAACTCTGAGGTCGATGAGGTGGAGCCTTATGAGGCCATACCGCTCCGTTGCGCCTTGCCTCAGGATCATGACATCCCTGAGGCCTCCACTTCAGCCGCAGGTCCATCGGTTCGTCGTCTTGAGAAGTTGAACAGTAAAACTTATGAGTCCCCTCTCCTTCAATTCCCCGACGAAAAGTACCGTGACCTATTACTATCCAAGGTTGGGGATCTTACTGCCGCTGAGCACTATGATTTGGGGAACGGGTGGATGTTCAGAGTGCCCGGCCCCCATGATACAGTCTGTAAGCCACCGAATGGACATACCGCCGTTTTTACCAAATATTTAGAGTTTGGATTACGTTTTCCTCTCCACCCATTCATAGAGCAGCTGATTAAACGCGGTAACGTGGCCCTCTGCTAAATGAACCCCTTCGCCGTGCGTTTGATGGTTGCGTTCACTTGGACGTGTTTGTTTCTGAACCTCCCTCTGTCTGTGGACGCTTTCCGCATCATGCATACCCTCGGATTCGCTACAAACAAAGAGGATGCATGATACTTGAGCATCTTAACGGATTCTCATTATCAGACCGTTCACAAAAGGCTCTCTTCCGTTAAAGACTGGAATGAGAGATTCCTGTACATATACAGCCCTAAACCGTGGGATATCCCGCGCCACTTTAGGAACTATTTCCATAGTCGTTTTGAGACCGCGGCTGAGTTTAAACCCGGTGTGCCATTTGATGTGGAGAGTATTCCTCGGACGGCTGAAGTTAAGACCGTCCCGAATTACTTCCTTCTAGGGCCGCGCTCTAAGCCTCAGAATTGGCTGCCCCCGGCGGAGGTTATTTTTAACGACAAGTTCCTTGGCAGGGTCGGCCTGATCCCGGCCCTGGACCCAGGTAATCCGGGGCCGGTTTACGTTTTGTTTTTGTCCTTATATTTCGTCGTGTTTTCATTTTTAGCATCTAACCGCTGCCTTTGGTTTTTCAGAAAACTTCGAGGAATTCACGGCAGAAGACTTTGGACGAATTGGTTTAGACGCCAACCGCCAGCCTGTTGACTTGAGATTTGACGACCCCAATTCCGACCGTAAAGATATACTTCGGAAAGCAATAATGGATGCAAATCCTGCAAAACCTACTTTTCATCATTCGGTCAAGCGTAAGAAGATACCTACGCGGGTGCCGAAGGAGAAAAAGAAGGCAAGGAAGGAAGAGGTTGTTCAGCCTCCCCCGCGGCAGCCGTCATCACAACCACCGCCGTCATTTCCCGACTGGCCACCGCAACAGCCGACGCAGCAGCCACCACCGCAGTCACCGCCGCAGCCACCGTCTCCCAGACATTCTGCCCCCAAACCGCTCGTGATTGTCGAGGACGTCCTCGACTCTGAGGAGGAGGATGAGGATCAGAGGATCAGATGATCATCAAAAACCTGCGGTCTTCTAGCTCTAGGGAGAAGGTGAGTTCAGATTCTCATTCAGACGGCCGTGTGTCCGGATGTAATGTCTTGGACATCCCCGCGGATAGCTTGTCGGCTATCCCTATTTTCAGTGACATGGACCTGAACTTATCTTTTTTCTTTATGCAGGCGGTGGTCGAGAGCAAACAGCCCACCGTGACGCTGGCTTCAACCCCTGCCCCTTCTGACGGGGGCCGTGACAAGAGTGACAAGGGGCTGTTTGACAAGGCCCGAAGGATTACCGCCGGTCTCCGCACCCTTCTCAAACACGCTGAATTGATGGAGAAGGGTGTTCAGCTGCTCATCTCGCCGCCCTCTGACATCCAAACTTCTGTTGATCAGATGTGCAAGGCCTGCGAGAAGGCTAAGGCTGCCATCACTGCAACCAACCGCGAGATGGAGCGGCTGAGAGGCGAGCATGTCAAGCTCAAGGCTGAGATGCGGGACATGACCCGCAGCGTGCTAGAGTCCGATGCTGTCGCAAAGGCGGCAGAAGAGAAGCTGAGGGTCATTTCCGGTCAGCTACGTATTGCCGAGGACGATGCGCGCGCTGCCAAGGCCGCCCTGGAGGAGAAAGAGGTCCTCCTGCGGGAAAAGCGGCCGCTTATCTCGACCGCCAATGAGGTTAACAGGTGCGTCGATGGTGGAAGCGGTGTCATTTGGAGAAGGAGCAAGCCTATGCCCGAGGCTTCTCCGATGGTTTTTCTAAGGGCTATGAGCGCGGCGATGAAGATGCCAAAGGGCTCATCCATCTTATCTCTCCCTACTTCAACTTCGCTCGGCACGGCGAGCTGGAGAACGAGAGCGAGGCGAAGCAGACTGAGCTGGGTCTAGGTCTCGACGTTCCTGTTCCTGGCTACGAGCTAAAGGAAGAGGTTGTCGAGTCCGACGACGAGGAGCCTGAGGAGGAGGCTGGTCAGCCCCATGTACAGGGCGCTGACCTCGGCCCTCCATAGGAACTCGGGTTGTCGTCATCCGGCTCTTCCTGCACTGTCTAGGAAGGTTTTTGCCGCCGCCCTCATCATCGTATTCAGCCTGGGAATTGATATCCCAGGCTGCTTACCGGCGAAGATCATCCCCTGCTGGTCCAGCCTGGGTGTCTTCTAGTCTAGCACCTTACCTTTTTTTGCGCTAGGCTGTTAGTGGCGGCCCTTCTGTGGGTGACGGCCGCCGACTCCGCGTATTTCTTTTCATTTAGTTTGTACTTTGGCTGTAGCTTGTAACCTGTAGTTGATTTGTAATATACCTTCTTTTTAATGAGGTTTGCCTTTTTTACTGCTACAACTGTTGGTGCATTTATTTGAGAAATTCTCTAAGTGACCCTGCGGTCTTTCATGCATATGTTTTTCTTTTTTCTGTAGTATATTCTTCACTATTTCGTAGATTAGATGCGTTTAAACTTTCTAAGTGCCTTCACACTTGTGACTTACGTTTCCACGGTTTGTAAACGTGTTCCTTGTATTTCGGGGACCTATTGATCAGCTTTCTGTTATCTGCTGTGTGTCGGTCGTCCATACCTTCAGCCGTGCGGTTTACTTACATATTCTTTTTTGTATTTTTTGTACTTAGCTCCTTTCCTGTTTCCAGTGCGTTTTCAATATTTGATGCACTCTCCACAGAATATTTTCCGTACTTATCGTTTTCATTTACTTGAATTAATTTCTTTTGCTCAGCTTATCATCTATGTTTAATGTAGTGCTTGTCCAGGCCTGTGGCCGTTTCTCTCGTAGTTGCTCCTAGTTATTTTTTTACTTGTAGTTGGTGCTGCCTATGCTCTATGGCCGCAGGCAGTCTTATCCAACCTTCTCAGTTTCTGGTTGGTGTTGCCTGTGCTCTATGGCCGCAGGCAGTCTTATCCAACCTTCTCAGTTTCTGGTTGGTGCTGCCTGTGCTCTATGGCCGCAGGCAGTCTTATCCAACCTTCTCGATTCTGATTTGGTCTTTGCATGTGCTCTATGGTCGCAGCGATCTTATCCAACTTTCAGTTTACGGTTGGTCTTTTGTGCTCTATGGTCGCAGCGCCTTATCCAACCTTCTCAGTTTTCAATATTTCATGCTTTTTGAATCAAATTATCTTGATTCATCGGCACCGGGGGTAGTCCCCCCTCCTTGCCCCCCGGCCAGCTTTTGTGTGACATAAGTCTAAATAAATGCTGGGCAAAGAACTTATCATAAATAAATTACCTTTCTTCGTGCGGTGTCAACAGGTCTGAGCACATGCACGGTTCAAAAAATAAACAGGTCGACTGCCTCGTTAAAACCTTTCTATGGAAAACCCAGTGGGACAAAACCGTAGATAAGGAAGAAGAGTATAGTGACTTACACAAAATATTTCTTAAGGCTGTCAGCATTCCAGTGGGAAGGCAGCTCATACCCATCCATGTTGGTGAGGTTGTAGGTGCCTGGCTGCTTGATATTAGTGATTTTGTACGGGCCCTCCTAGGTGGCCGACAGCTTGTCGTGTATGTTTCCCTTCCCTGTTGCGCTTGCTTTTCGTAGTACAAGGTCTCCTAGTTCAAAGTCTCTGTGGTTGACCCTGCGGTTGTACATTCGGCGCATTCTGTTTTGGTAGATTTCCAGGTTCAGGCATGCCTGCTCCCTAGCTTCCTCTAATAGGTCTAGAGATTCCTTTCTTGCCACCAAGTTGCCGGCCGCTTCAAACAAATCGACCCTTGGACTGGAGGACTGGATTTCCACTGGCAGGAGGGCTTCCGCGCCGTACACTAGGTTGAAGGGTGTATAGCCGGTTGCCTCCTTCTCCGTAGTCCTGAGGGACCATAAGACGCTTGGCAATTCATCAGCCCAAGCTCCCTTTAATTCATTCAGCCTCCTTTTCATTCCATTTAGCATTTGCTTGTTGGCCGCCTCCACTTGGCCGTTGCATTGAGGGTGAGTCACTGAGGAGTGTGCGACCACCGTACCGTTGCTTTTCAACCAGTCTCTTATCCGGTCATTATCAAATTGCCTTCCATGAGCAAAGACTACCACTTATGGTACGCCGAATCTGGTGATGACGTTTCGCCAAATGAACTTTCTCACCACCGGCTCTGTTATCTATGGGACAACCTCTGCCTCAATCCACTTTGTAAAGTAATCCACCGCGGCAATCACAAATTTTCTGCCTCCGGTGGCTGTTGCAAATGGTCCCAAGATGTCCATCCCTCATTGATCAAAGGGGATGGGACTCAGGACAGTCCGTAGATCTCTGGCCGGCAGGTGGATGTCTGGTCCATGAATTTGGCAGTTTCTGCACCATTTTGTCAGTTCCTTCGCATCCTTGATCATGGTTGGCCATAAGTATCCGACTCTTGGAGCTTTGTGGGCCAAATTCCGCCCTCCTATGTGGTGGCCGCAGGCCCCCGAATGGATTTCTTCAAGTATGTAGGCTGCTTCAGTATGACCAACGCACTTTAGAAGTGGATCTGAAAAAGACCTTCGATATAATTCTCCGTTGATGATAATGAATCTAACAGTTGCTCGCTTCACCTTCGCGGCCTCTACCCTATTCTCAGGCAGTTCTCCTGTCGTCTTGTACTTGATAATGGGCCGCATCCAGCCATCTCCGTCAGTTATTGCATGGATAGTCAATACCCCCTTCTGTCTTCTGATGTCCACGGTCACTGTTTTCGACTTATTGTCGGCGGTTGCACTTGCTAGCTTGGAAAGTGCATCAGCCTTGTTGTTTTCTGACCGCGGGATGTGGTGTACTTCGAATGATCTCAGTCTTGACGTTAGACTCTTAGTCTTATGCAGGTATTGGGTCATCTCGTCGTCTCTAGCTTCATACTCGCCTCTCAGTTGACTGGCTACCAGCTGAGAGTCAACCCGTAGAACCAACTTTTATGCCCCCATTGTGATTGCTAGTTCGAGTCCGGCCAAAACGGCCTCGTACTCTGCTTCGTTGTTCGTTGCTGGGAAGGCAAATTTCAGTGCGTGTTCAAATTCATGTCCCTCCGGGCTGACTATGACAACTCCTGCCTCCGAGCCGTGTATGGTGGCGGAACCGTCGGTGTACACCTGCCATTCTCCGTCTGGCTTATGCCCCCAGCCGGCTGAGTACATTCGGCTAGGAAGTCGGCTAGAGCTTGAGCTTTGATGGCCGTGCGGGTGGTGTACTGTATCCCAAACCTTGATAATTCTATGGCTCACTTGAGGAGCCGTCCTGATTTTTCGAACTTCTCCAGCGCCTTCTCTAGCGGCTGGTCTGTTCTCACTTCCACTGGATGTGCGTCAAAGTAGGGTCTGAGCTTGCGAGTAGCCAAGACCACCGCGTATGCTGCTTTCTCAATCATTGGGTAATTTCTCTCGGACTGTCCCAGCTTGTGGCTGATGAAATATATAGGCTGCTGTTGTTTCCCGTCCTCCCGTAGGATGACTGCCGACACTGTCTCCGTCGTCACCGCTATGTATAGTACTAGCGTCTCTCCTGTGATTGGCCTGGCCAGCGTTGGCAAAGTAGTGAGGTGCTATTTGAGTTGATCAAACGCTGTCTGCTGCTCTGCCCCCAAACAAATTTCTTGTTCCCCTTCAATACATGAAAGAAAGGTGTCGACTTGTCGGCCGACCGCGATATGAACCTAGACAGAGCAGCCATTCTCCTAGTGAGGACTTGGATATCTTTGATATTTTTCGGCGACGGTAGGTCGATGATAGCTTTGACCTTCTCCGGATTAGCGTCTATTCCTCTTGAGCTCACTAAGTACCCCTTAAATTTTCCAGACCGCACCTCGAAGGTACTCCCTGAGCGAACTAAAAGTTTCCCCGAGGTCCTCCAGATGCTGTTGATCCGACCGGCTTTTGACAATGGCGTCATCTACGTACACTTCCATGTTGCGGCCCTTTTGCTTGGCGAAGACGACATCTACTAACCGTTGGTAAGTGGCCTCGGCGTTCTTCAGCCCGAAAGGCATCATGCGGTACATGAAGACACCGTGGCTTGTGATAAAAGCGCATCGCTGACGGTCCTCCTCGTTCAGGTAAACCTGATGGTAGCCTGAGAAAGCGTCAAGGAAGCTCAGCGTAGAGTGGCCGCTGGTGGAGTCCACCAGCTGGTCAATTCTCGGTAGTGGATAGCAGTCCTTGGGGCAGGCCTTGTTTAAGTTAGTGAAGTCCACACACATCCGCCACGCCCCTGAAGCCTTCTTCACCATTACAACATTCGCCAGCCATTCCGGATAATCACATACATCTATGAATTTTGCCTCTAGTAGCTTGTTTATCTCCTCGAGAATGGCGGCGTCTTTCTCCACGCTCATGGGCCTCAGCCGTTGTTTGATCGGCTTGAAGCTGGGGTTCACATTCAGACTGTGAACTATGACCGTCGGGTCAATTCCTGGCATCTCGGCGGCTGAGTATGCGAATACGTCCTTGTTCTGCTCAAGGATATAAGTTTAAACATTAAATTAATTTTTCATAAACCTCAAAAAAAAATTATATAAAAAAGAGTTCAAAAGGCAATTTCCATTAGTAAAGAATACTGAATTCTAATACTCCGTAGTTACTTAGCAATTATAGTCATATATGTGATGTCATAACATAGGTTTCACAAAGAAGTGATTAATATCTAAAAAAGCCTTATTTTTAAACAGTAATTCTTCTATGAGGTAAAATTCATATTAAGGTATAAATTGCATTTAAAAGGTACAACAACATAAAATAAATCTATTAAAGCCACTTATATGATTTTGATTTTGTTTTGTTGATTCGAATTTGCTGCTGAATCTTTCTTTGCTGAACCTTACACTGATTTGTCTGAGACGAGCTTTTGATTTTGTATAGCGCAATATTAAGTACTTCCTCCATTTCAATGAGTTATATCATTGCTTTTTGCACAAATATTAAGAAAAGTGAAAAGGTAAAGGGTAATAGTAATAGTTTAGTTTAGTGAGACCCATTTTAGAACATATAATAAGTGATATTTTGGTGAAATGATTATAAAGTATGGGTAAAAATAATATTTTGATTGTTAAAGGTAACCAAAATATTTTGATGGTTAAAGATAACTAAAATTAGAAATGAGACTACGTGAGGAAAATTGTCGAAAACGGAAAATAGGCCTAAATGAATGAAATGAAGGGAGTAATTGTTAAAGTTTTTGGTGCTTATTGGCTTGAGTTATTATAGAAGTGATAGATTAGGACGATATATTTAGGAACACTTACGAGTGATTACTTTGAAACAATTAGGTGGACTTGTTTATCTTAATTGACATGTTGTCTACGTTGTCAAATATGAGCTCGAGCTGATCTTGAGCATTGTCTTTGGAATACGAGCTCGAGCCCGAGCCTTGTAGAGCTCAACTCGATGTTGCTCGACTCGCTCGAATTTATTTTATACCAGTAAATATGTAGATTAATAACTTTTGAAATTCACTAGTCACTTTATTTTTTCCACTTATATTTGGATTCTATGCGTCATATGTATTTTGATTTTATCATGACAATATTTGGAATATTTGCCACGAATTTGACTCATTTCGTGGTTATGCAGATATTTTTGTCATTTGTGCAACTCAATTCAACGCCAACATATGTATTTGTCATGAGTATAAAACATTTTTCGTGCTGCAAGAAAATATTTAATGTTTTCGAAATAGTTTTTTTGTAACTAAATAATTTTTTGCCACATTTAACAATTTTTTTGTGGCATAATTCGTGGCAAAATGTACTAAGAGTAAAAATTAGGTAGAAAAAGTTCGTCAACAAGCCACACCTAACGAAATATTCTATTCAAAAGTTTCTTATTTCTTAAACAGTAAAGAAAAGGACTTCTGGCGCTACAATAGTTATTTTTTTTTTTTGCTCTTTTGTACTGCTGCTTAATTCATGTTTATGATGTGTTTGGAGTGGCTTGAAAATATTGAGGCTGGAGTTGAAGCGGAGAAGTATAAGCGAATTGAGTTAAGGGCAGAAATCTTCAAGTTGAGGTCTGTGATGGTGCACTGTTTTGCTGAAGGTAGAGGTGGTTGTCCAAGAATGCCGTTAGCAAAGGTTGTTTGCATGGTTGATTTGTGGCTGTTAGTGGAAATTTCGCTAGAACAGTTGCACTTAGAAGTTCAACGCTTGGACGAATTTAAGGGTGAGGCTGTGGGACTGTTAAGTGTCATGGGTGTTGGGGCCAGAAAACCAAGCTGGTCCAGACCTGTGCAGGTAGGTCCAGGACCTTCGGCCAGGTCCAGACAAAGGTGCAGGATCCATAGTCAGGTCCAGAATGCACAATCAAGACTGCATCGGCATGCACAAAGCAAAGGTGCAGGTCAGGAGAGGAAAGGTCGAGTTGGGCCAAGCCCAACAAAAGAAGCAAACATCAAAGAAGAAAGCCCAAAGACTAGGCAGCAACCCTAGAGGGAGTCGTTAGAGACTTGGTCAAGGCAGCTGAACTCAAGCCTAAAAGATAGGGATTGCTGGAGAAGAAAGGGGAAGAAGTTACCTACAAGCAAGGAATTGAACGTTGGAGCTAACGACACTATAAAAGGAGTAGAATTCAGAAGAGGAAGACCATCAGAAATCATTCAACTCAAGCACACAGCACTCATCATTATTCACAAGCATTCGAACACTTTGCATTTAATTACGTTCGTATAAAATTCTGTACCACTTGGTCCAGACTCTGTACCTGTCAATTCTAAACTAGTGAAGATCCTCTCCTGGCTTGGCGCCCGTGGTTTTTCCCTTAACATTTAAGGGTTTTTCCCACGTAACCATATCGCGTGTCTTGTTCCATTTTTCATTGTTTTTCTTTACGTTACGACTCAATAATCTCAATCACAATTAAAGGATAGTACTAGTAGATCCACAATTACATAGTCAAACCGTGTGAGAAAATCACCCCGAACAGTTTGGCGCCGTCTGTGGGGATACTAGTTTATTAATCCTACAAAACATTCCAAGTCAACAAGACCAACCAACGTGAAAGATGGAAAGCACAAGCGCAGAAGCCATGCGGAAACTCCAGGAAGAGTTGCAACAAGCCAAGCAAGTTGCAGAGCAGGCCAAGAAGGCAGCAGAGGATGCCAAAGCTGAGGCAGCAAAACTGAAGGAAGCTGAGGCTGCATTGAAGAAGCAGTTGGAGACCTCTGCTCAGAAGAAAGCCTCAGGATCCAGGATCCCACCAGGTACACCATTTTCCGATGTAATCAAGCAACTTGACTTCTCTACTTTCTCTATTGCAGGGTCAAAAGGATCGAAAGGCGACCCACTCAATGTGGACGAGGACCCAGAGAAGAACGCTGCAGGCGGAGACCCAGGGACTCCAGAAGGGCTCAGTGCAGGCCAGGTCATGCAATACATGATGGGGGAGATGCAGAAACTCTACGACCGTGCGGAAGGTTCGGGACTTCCACCACCCATAGAGGAAGAACACCAGGATGCTATGCCGATTCACCCTTCGATGATCGCATTGCAATGGTGGAGATGCCAAAGAAGTACACGGCCAACCTAAAGCTCTATGATGGGGCGGTGATCCTGCGGAACATGTCGCAAGACAGTGCAGAGGATGTTCAACGTTCCTATCCCAGCAGAGAAGAAGGAGGCCTGCATGTGCAAAAGCTTTGGTTCAACCTTGATCGTCCAAATTTCTACGGTGGTACATCAACTTGCGGTCAAGACCATCAAGTCCTCATGAGTCGATCAACCTTTTCAACACCCGGGCCCGCCAGCCAGATTGTTGGAGAAGCGGAGATTGGTGACTGCATCGGTCGTCCAGAACGAGAATGAGTCTCTGAGAGACTTCCTGCACCGCTTCAACAAGGAGAAAGTGTCCATCCCCAGATGTGACATCGGCACAGCCATTGAGGCCTTCAGACAAGGTTTGGTTAGAGACTCTGATCTTTATATTGAACTAACGCGCTACCCTTGTTCTACTTTTGAGGATGTGCAGGCTAAGGCTCTGGCCCAGATTAGGGTAGAAGAGGACCAGCAGTTCAGGGCAAGGTATCAGGACCAGGGCAGGGCTGAACGTAAAGTCACCACCCAGCGGCACAGCAGCAACAGGCCTGGTCCATACCAGAGACCAACCAGGAGGGAAGCCAACGCCGTGGATGAACAGGCTGATGCACCCAGGGTTCCACCTCCGGCCTGAGTATCAAGCTTCTCGTAGACCTGCCAGGACTGATCCACAAAATGGACAAGTTGGGCTCAGCAGTCAGATGGCCAAAGGCAAGCGAGAAGCCAAATCCAAGGCGAGACACGACCAAATGGTGTGAGTACCATTCTGATATTGGACACACCACGGAGGACTGCATAGCTCTCAGAAGGGAAGTTGCCCATCTGCTGAAGAATGGTCACCTGAAGGATATCCTGCCCAGGAACAGGAGAAACAGAGATGAAAGAGAAGAGCCCAGAGATCTTCCACCACCACCGCCAACCCATGAGGTAAAGTTCATTTCTGGTGGTTCAGATATTTGTGGACTAACATATTCGCCGCAGCGTGTGGCTCGGAGAACAGCAACAACCACCAACAGACAGAGCGAGTCCAAAGACAGAAATCGTGTTTGATGAGTCAGATCTACAAGGAGTACATGGGCCACACCACGATGGATTGGTGATCAAGATCCAGGTTGGGACCTGCATGGTCAGAAGAGTCCTGGTAGATGGTGGCGATTCGGTCAACATCATCATGATGGAGGCGTTGGAGGCTATGGGGTGAAAGATCTGGGATGTGACGAAGAAGTCCAGCGTCCTTGTAGGATTGATGGTGAGGCGAAGCCGCGGCTTGGAGAGATCACCCCGCCAACATATGTGGAAGGAGTCACCTCTTTCGAGAAGTTCTGCGTAATAGGCGCCTGTCTTCAGACAACGTGATCCTGGGCGACCCTGGATCCACAACCTCAAAGTGTACTCTTCAACGCACGTACCGCGGTGCATCAAGATTCCAACAAAGTGGGGACAAAGAATCGAGTGAGGAAAGAAAGAGATCAAGACAGAGTGTTACAGTGACCGAAACCTCCTAGTCCGTAAGTCCCTCAGTGATTAAAGCAATTAAAGCGACTGTCAGTCTATTGAGAATCTGTCCCACGCATGGAGACAGAGGAAATTATTTTGGCAAAGGAAAGACCTGACAGAAGGTTACGGTTGGTTCGACGCTCCAGAGGTAATCGACTGCTCTAATTGACTTTACGAGGAAGAAAGAGCATTGTTTCGCTGGTCCCATTTTGATATGGTGGTATAAGTTCGATGTTATTACGCATAAGTTAAATATTGACCCAAGTTTTAAGCACGTGAAAGCGAGCGCAGGAAATTTGCACCAGAACGTAACGAGATTGTGAACCAAGAGGTACAGAAATTGCTGGACATGCACATGATCAAAGAAGTAATGTACCCAGACTGGTTGGCAAATGTAGTTGTGGTCCAGAAAAAGAATGGCAAGTGGAGAGTATGCGTGGACTATACAGACCTGAACAAGGCCTGCCCAAAAGATTCATTTCCACTACCACATATAGACGCTATGGTAGATGCCACTGCAGGACATGAGGTGTTAACATTTATGGATGCAGCAAGTGGGTTCAACCAGATCAGGATGCACCCCCCAGACCAGGAGCATACAGCGTTCATGACCAGCAGAGGAATCTATTGTTACAAAGCTATGCCTTTTGGACTAAAGAATGCAGGTGCAACATATCAAAGGCTAGTCAACATGATGTTCAAGGACCAAATTGGAGAAACTATGGAGGTCTACATTGATGATATGGTGGTGAAGTCAAAGAAAGCTGAAGATCACATCCTGGACCTGGAAAAAGCGTTTGAGATTCTGGAAAAATATAATATGAAATTAAATCCTACTAAATGCACCTTTGGTGTCACAGCAGGAAAGTTCTTAGGTTACATGGTGACAAAAAGAGGCATAGAGGCTAGTCCAGAGCAGATCTCAGCAATAATCAATTTACAATCCCCTCGGAACTCAAAAGATGTCCAGAAGCTGACTGGAAGAGTAGCAGCGCTGAACAGATTTATCTCTAGGTCTTCTGAAAGGTGCAAGCCATTCTACGACCTTCTGAGGAAAAACAAGCAGTTCAGCTGGGGGACAGAGCATGAGAAAGCATTCCAGGACCTGAAAGTATACCTATCATCAGCTCCACTCCTCTCCAAGCCTGAACCAGGAGAGTCACTGGTCCTGTACCTATCTGTTTTGGTAAAAACTCTACAAGGGTGAAAAAGAGCTAAGATGGGCCAACTAGTACTGTTTGTGAAACAGAACAGAACATAGTCTACTCCGAACAGAACTGATGACAACTAGATTAACGAGACCAAGCAGAACATAGCCTTCTCCGAACAGAATTGAGGGGACAACGAGATTGATGACGCAGAAACCCCGAGAAGAAGATGGGGAAAACTGCGGGCTACCAAGCCAGGACTTCTTTTATTAATCTCATGATGATTACAAGGCTTTTGATTACAATTGAATGATTTTCGTAGGAGAAACTAGCGAATAATGCTAATACATCGTTTATGTGTACTTCTATGTGAAAGTATAAGAAAAACCTATGAGAAAACATATGAGAGACCTCCCGAAAAATGACTAAGTGAGCCTCTATATATAGGTAGAATGCTCACAATACAACTCCTAAAATCTAGGGCCACTATCTCATGAACTTAGGTAGTTGGATAACTACCCACTATGCATGACTTGTAACTTCCCATTATGACTTCTATTCTGATCCGCAGAACTGCATGCCAATAACTACCCATGATCTTAGGTAGTTAAATAACTTCCATTGACTCCACTTCTGCTCAGCTATGATATCTTCCATTATCCCATGATCTTTGTAACCGCTATAGTTGACCTCTGCTGACCACAACTGCCATGCCTCTTCTGACCTGTTCTGGGCTATAACTGCCATACCTCTTCTGACCTGTTCTGGGTTATAACTGCTATTGTTCTTCTGTCCTGCTCTGTACCATATTCGCAACGTCTATCCAGAACTGCCAATTCTGGGTAGTGTAAAATCTGGTCATAACAAATGCCCTTGTTTTCTCAAGTGCGACGTTCAACAATCTTGAGGAAACAATCCTGTCTAAACACTTCTATACAGAACAGACTAGAGTAGAAACAACTACCAGAAAATTTTGAACAACTATGCATCTGGCAAGACTTGTGTACCACATTCAAAGAGACAACGTTTAAATCAAGTAGGAGAGAATTAAAACCTGATTGATCGCTTCACAGTAGCGATGACTAGTAAATCATAAGTTGAACTTGAACATACAACGAATAGATTATCGAGGGGCTTACCTAGGGCTTATACCTTGCTTTGAAACACTAGAGTTTGAACCTTGATATGGCTCATTGGACAAGAGATGTTTCCTTAGTATATATGAGCTTTGGACTTTCCTTAACCTTAAAAAGGAAGGTTAGTCACATGTTATGAAATCAGGGATAGTTGAGACCCATTAGATTGTGCAAAACTTGCGGTGACTTGATCCGTAGAATACTTCGTTTGTCTTTTGATAATGCATCGTATGAACTATTGTTTAACCTTCTCGAGGATGGTTAAATACTTTGTGCCTTGTCTTTCAAAGGGCTTCTTCGTATGTGTGCCTTATGTCTTTCCAAAGGGCTTCTTCGTATGTGTGCCTTATGTCATTCCAAAGGGCTTCATCGTATGTGTACCTTATGTCTTTCCAAAGGGCTTAACTTACATGTTACTCGTGGTCCTTTTGCTTAGTCTGCAGAGCAAGACATTTTTCTAGTCTGCTCTGGCGACCGGTTGCTAAGTAATTAGCCTTGGTGATCCAAGGACTTAATCACTATTGTCGCTATTGCTTCTATTGCTTCTATTGTTCGTGAATGCACTAACCTCGCAGTGTACACCCGGACTTATGTACGCATGATCATGGCTAACCTTGAGGGATATTATAGGACTCTCTTAACTACGCTAAGCCCTGGTCCGTCAATCCGAGGACGCATCCTCTACAAACAGATCGCTCTGCAGGATCGGGCCGCACCGTGGTCTGGAGGAAGATCTCCACCGCAGATCGGGCCGCACTGCGTGGTGCGGAGGAAGATCTCCACTGCAGATCGGCCGCTCAAGGTGAGGACTAAGCTCAAATCTGGAAGACAAGTTCCATTCTTACAGACTGGAGGGGTAACTCAAAAATGTTAAGGACAAAGCTCAGGCTGGAGGTTAAGCTTCGTGCAGGCTGGAGGATAAACTCTGAGTAGAATTGAAGGATAAACTCTTGATTAGATGTGGAAGATAGACTCGACTAGGGTGGAGGATAGACTCCTTTATTTGTAATATGTGGCATACTAGATTTTTAGTGGATTATTTGTGATAATAAAAATATTTACTCTTGTAATTAAACCGCAATCCGCAAAACAAGAATTAAAAATTAGACTATACCATTGGACATTGGCTCTACTTTTACAGGACTGGAGGTCTAGGCTCCAAGGCTGACGATATGCTCGAGACCAAGGACTAGGCTCAATCTTTGGAGGGCAAGCTCCAAAGATGCCGAGGACGAGCTCAAAACTATAGATATGCTCAAGATTGAGAACTATACTCAAGAATGGAAAAACGGCTTCAAGAGTGTCAAGATCCGCCCAGGTGAAGGGTAAAACTCCAATATTAAGATTGCATAGAATAAGCTCCAAAAATAGTAGAATAAGATATATGGTAGAACTTGTTGCAATTAGGATCGAAATAAGATGCTTCCATATTTATATAATCCAAAGGCGACAAGATAAGGTTGCAAGAGCATTATGATGAACTCCAAAGTTGGCGGCATAGTGCAAGACTGTAATAAATAGAAAATATTCTTCAAGGTCTGGAGCGCAAGACCGCAAAAATAAGACAATATACTCCAAGGTAATATATGCTCCAAGAACGGCAACGTGACCATAAACACAAGATAATATGCACCAAGATTCCTGGTATAATATTATGAAGAAACTTTGATATATAATAAGCAAGATTGAGAATACTTTGAGATTTTGGAAAAGTGCTGTAAAATGTAAAAACTTGGTTAGTACTAGCCATTGATGTATTCAATGGTTTTTCTCATGATAAAATAATATAAAGTAAAGCGATATGTAAAATAAATAAATTGAAATTAAATAAATAGAGCTTGAGTTTGGTTGATTTCCAAGCTTTGGAATCAACTTTCCCTCAAGAGTTACCAATTCATGTGCCCCTTGACCGATGATGGAGTCACCGAGGTAAGGACCTCTCCACACTTGAGCAAACTTGTATGAACTACATCTCTTGCATTCTTGAATATATTTCTCTAAAATAATTCTCTTTCTCAAAGGGCTCTCACTTTGACATTCTTGTTGAATCTTCTCACCATATATAACACCTTGATACGAGGTCGACGTAATCTTTACTGCATTTCACACTCGTTCAAAGTTTTCAAGGTTAGTGAACAAAGAATAATTTTAGAATCTAGAATACATAGGACATACCTTGGTGTTTGAATAACCAATTACGGAAGGATAACTCTTTCACAAACATAAACAAGTTAGAAAGAAAGAAAGAAAAATGTCTTATAAAAACTATAATGAGCTATAAAACTATAAAGGTTGATGCAACTAACTTAACGTCCAACTTGTTATTAATAACAAGAAGCGATGAATTGCGTACCTTTAGATTTTGCTCTCCTTAATAACGAAATTACCTCTTTCCTTTGTTTCAAATATGTACAGCTTCTATTCTGGAGCAAACGACATCTTACGTCTTGGAGCAGATGACTTCTTCGTTCTAGGGCGAATGACAACTGCCGCTCTAGGGCAAGCGACAACGCCTGTTCTGGAGCGAACAACAGCGTCTGTTCCGGAGGCGAGCGACAGCGTCTCTTACGGAGCGAACGACAACGTGCGCTCTGGAGCGAGCGACAACGTGCGTTGCGGAGCGAACGACAACGTCTGCGTTGCGGAGCGAATGACAACTTTCTAGTGTCATCGATTGCCCCACTTTGTAGTTTAGAAAACAAGGACAACAATCTTCTATACAAAAGCTCTATCTTGACATTATTTCGTCATCTCTAACACCGTGAATTTTCACCGCCACATACTTCTCAAAAACATGTGAGCTCGCGTAAAAATTATAACCTTCACCCTTTCTTAAAACAACTCGTAAACCTTGAGCAATAAGAATATGAGACCGCTCAGAAGTTCGATCACGTTGGTATAAGGTTGAAAACACTCCTGCAAAAATAAACTCAAAAAGCAACGGCTACAAAGACAACATAAAAATTCGCAAGACACGTACGGCATCAGGATTAAAATTCGGGATCGAATCGAACGAAATTCAAACCTGTTCGACAATCACTTCGTGAATGTCTTGCCGACCACGCACCAATGAATCCATCACCCTCATACTACTTGTTGGGTTGACTTGCTTTGACGGTGACTTGCGAATCTTGACTTTGTCAAGATTACTAGTGACTTGCTAAAACTTCAGAGTGGCAGTCTTGAAAGAAGAGAATTCAAGACACAAAAGATGCCCCTAGTTTTCTCAAGGGAAAGCGTTTAGCAAACTCAAGGAAACAATTACGAAAAGATAATTCAGAACACAACGAGCAGAAGAGAAACAACCAGAAAATATAACGGGTAGGAAATAAAAAGGGTCAAGATTGAAGAGATAAACATCAAGACTTATATATAGTCGTCAGGCCAGAACTGATAAAAATTCAAACCTCGATCTGGCTGCTCATTGTAACAATGATAAACTTACGTAAAGTTTGAAATTCTTCCAACGGTAGAGTCCTCAAGACTATAGGATTGATTCTTGCTCAAAGCCGTTAGCAAGCAAATTTGAAAAAACACCTCATGCAAAATCAAACATCTTCAAACGTTAGAAAAACTCAGATTTGTAGAAAATAATTAATCACTAACAAAATTTAAAAGATAATTGAAAGAAAGCAATAACACATGAGAAACTTAATCACAAGATCAAGACAAAGTGAAAATCGGATCTCAGTAACAAGTTTCACAACTTACAACCTTGGCTATTCTCGTCCCCTTGTGGTGATTTCAGGATCGTGTCAATCCTGGTCCTCGACATTAGCAACTCTATCAGTGTAGAAGGTCCAAGCTTTCATTATTCTCTCATGACCAAAATCTCAAGGCCGAAGTCTCCATCCAGACCAGAACTGAAATTCGCCACAAAATCTTCCAAGGATTCGACTTGATGGCAGTCTTGGCACGAATCGATGCTATTCATAATGATCTGCACAAACCATATAACCATACTCCAGGACATCCTGGACTTTCTCAAGACTGGCTTGATGGAAAAAGTTAGTCACGGCAATAATATGATAATTACGAAAATAAGATCAAACTTTGTAATATATATTAATTAAGTAAAAACATATATTTCTAGAAGAGTGTACCTTATTTACGGCATTTAAGAGGTTCTTACTTGCACAATATATGGGGTATCGTAGATTATCCTTTTCATCGATCGAATCGGATAATTAGTATGATCTACACTTTGCACCGATAGTATGATCTGCACAGCACTGGATAATAGTTCTGATTTGCACAGAATTGACTTCAGATCCACTCTTGCCAACAATGTGCCCTTGGAACTGTCTTGGTGAAACGCCAAATGAGTGCTTGACAAGATTGAATTTCATGTTATATCTCTCCAAGAATACAAAAGGATGCTTGCAAGTGTCGAACGTGATCTTTAACACTCTTGGACTTCATCACCAAATCATACGTGTACACCTTCATTGTGTCCCCAATAAAAATACTCCAACATTGTGCTAATTACCACCTTAGTAGGTTGCCCCTACATCTCTCAAAGCGTAAGGCGTAACAAATTAAAAATATATTATGCAAAAAATAAAATTCATCTTTTGATGAGTAGGATACACTTCGATTCGATTGGACTTGATGAAAGCATCCACAATTGTAAGTTACTTGTATCCTGAAATCTTGGCAAGCACAACATTAGTATTGGGTAGATGAAAAGAATCCATGTGCAAACTTTATCTTAAATAAACATAACCAACACGTAAAACATACCATGTTTTTGTCGGATGATTACTACGATGGTTAACCAATCAAGATACATTACCTCTCTTACCATTTCATGTCTAGAAGCTTTTGAACCTCGTCGTTAATTATTTCCTTTCTAGAGGAAATCTCTTGCGTCTCCACTGTACAGACTTGAACTTTGGGCCAACGTCAGACTTGTGAGCGATCAGACCAGACATGACTTATACCAGTCCTGTCAAAGCGAGTCCACGCAGAACAGGATACTTTGGACCGTAAAAAGATTAACTACCAAGGTCATACACGATTCTGGTCGGTACATCACCTACCAGTAGTTTCTCACCAGAACAGGAGTGGTTGAGGATGTCTTTGTTCTGTCTTGTCCGACATTTAAGGAGACTTGTTTCTTTGATTTCTACATGTTGGATTTCTGCATCTTGAATAGCGGCTCCAAGATCGCTCCATAGCACTCTTGTGTATTCGGCACTTTCCGTTGATCACCATTATTCCCTACTTGATTGACATTTTGGCGTATTAGTGGTACGTCGAAGGCACAAGCATGATATTATGAATTAAAACATATCAAGCAAGATATACAACGTCATCGAATTAAATCAATAAAATAATTAGGAGAAGAGACTCCTTTGTAGGTAGAGAAATTTTGCCCAAAGTATGTTGACCTAGGTCTCTCCGTAGAATCCACAAGCATGTTAAAATTTGTAGTGAGTTTATCATGGTTGATCCTCATTTCTTCCAAGACACCACGCATAACCATTGAATCGCCTTGGCGATCTCCGTGACCAAGAGTCACTAGTTTCGATTCTTGTTTAGTTCTGTTGGGGACAACATCATTTCTTCTTAAGTTATCATTTCTAGTCTTTGTAACACAAGCCAAACCACAAATATTAGAACCGTCATTAGCATAATAAACTTTATGAGTGTAAGGAGAAAAAGGTGGAGATTGATTTGGCTCTTGTGATTGTGGTTGTTCAGTCTTGTTCGTATTCCTCCGTGCAGGACTGGTTGTGTCCTTTAAGCGTCCAGAACTGAAACATCTATAACAAGATTCTCAAGCTTGAAAATCAATCCTGAAAAATCTATAACAAGAATGTTAATATCAAAATTATCAATCCAGAATTGAAAACAAAACTATTAATATCGAGACTATCAGTCCAGAACAAGACTGTTAATATCAAGATTATCAGTCCAGAACTGAATACAGGACTGCTAATATCGAGATTATCAATCCAGAACAGAGAACAAGAGAGTATTCAAAAGCTCTTATCTTAGGGCTAGATGAGTGGACATGTGTTCACTCTTGTCTCCGGTATGAACCAATTCTGTTCTGCTGACGACCACTTCCAGCTTTCTTGTTAGGCCTGTTCTGACACAAACTCCGCTGTTCTGTTTGTTGAAGGCATCATCTTCAAGTATGACGACCCTTGCTTGTAAGTACGAACAGTCCCAGAACTGTCACAGTTCAGAATTGAGATCTTTCTTTGTTCAACTCTGCACTACTCCAGCAAACGACGGAAGCTATTCTGGCTGGTAGTTCTAACGTGGAACCTCCACCCATTCCAAGTGGAGTTATCACACCTACTCCAGGGTTCCAAGAGTTGAAAGTCGAGGAGCAAAACAAACCGGAGGTCCTACCCAGGACATCACTGTCTAACATGCCATCTACGAGGCGTGGAGAAAATTGTCCAGAACACGACGGAAAAGATTAGCCCAGAATTGCTCAGGACTGACATTACAGAAGTGGAGCCTTTGCACATGCAATTCTTCCTTAGATCTTTGGGAATAAGAACTATGAGCGTCCTCTATTTGTATTGCGCAACGTGGTCTTGAGGATGTTCTGTACTATAGCACAACTTCAATTGATGGAACGTTGAATTTCTTCGGAACATCCTTCAAAACCGCGATATTGTCGAAAGGGAGGATCCTTCTTTTTCTTAGGAGAAGCTTCGGTTCCTAGGATCGAGTCCTCTTCGAATTGATCTTCAAAGCCTTTGTCCCCATCATGATAGGAAAAAACTTTTCTTTTTATGATGAAAGACAAGGACAATTCTGGCCTGATTCTTGTGTTGTAACCACTAATCTCGCTGGAGTTCTGTTCCGATTCAAGACTGACTCAATCTCTTTGAGTCTTGTATTTTCTTGTAAAATTGAGGCAATCCTTGAGCAAGATTTCTCCAAATATTGTGCTAGTTGTTCAAGGGTCTTGTCAACCATGTGGTCGTGACAAGAGTGTGTTTTTTGTGGATTTTTGAGAAGAGAGTTTCACAAACTAATAAACTAGATGCCCCACGGTGGGCGCCAATTTGTTTTGGTAAAAACTCTACAAGGGTGAAAAAGAGCTAAGATGGGCCAACTAGTACTGTTTGTGAAACAGAACAGAACATAGTCTACTCCGAACAGAACTGATGACAACTAGATTAACGAGACCAAGCAGAACATAGCCTTCTCCGAACAGAATTGAGGGGACAACGAGATTGATGACGCAGAAACCCCGAGAAGAAGATGGGGAAAACTGCGGGCTACCAAGCCAGGACTTCTTTTATTAATCTCATGATGATTACAAGGCTTTTGATTACAATTGAATGATTTTCGTAGGAGAAACTAGCGAATAATGCTAATACATCGTTTATGTGTACTTCTATGTGAAAGTATAAGAAAAACCTATGAGAAAACATATGAGAGACCTCCCGAAAAATGACTAAGTGAGCCTCTATATATAGGTAGAATGCTCACAATACAACTCCTAAAATCTAGGGCCACTATCTCATGAACTTAGGTAGTTGGATAACTACCCACTATGCATGACTTGTAACTTCCCATTATGACTTCTATTCTGATCCGCAGAACTGCATGCCAATAACTACCCATGATCTTAGGTAGTTAAATAACTTCCATTGACTCCACTTCTGCTCAGCTATGATATCTTCCATTATCCCATGATCTTTGTAACCGCTATAGTTGACCTCTGCTGACCACAACTGCCATGCCTCTTCTGACCTGTTCTGGGCTATAACTGCCATACCTCTTCTGACCTGTTCTGGGTTATAACTGCTATTGTTCTTCTGTCCTGCTCTGTACCATATTCGCAACGTCTATCCAGAACTGCCAATTCTGGGTAGTGTAAAATCTGGTCATAACACTATCTGTAACAGAAGCCTCTGTAAGTGCAGTCTTGGTGAGAGAACCAGATGGACAGCAACACCCTGTGTATTATGTAAGTAAGAGTCTTCTGGATGCTGAAACCAGGTATTCTGTGTTGGAAAAATTTGTTCTGGCTTTAACAGTTGCTTGTACCAAGTTACGCCCTTACTTTGAGGCACATCATATTATTATTCGTACTAATGTTCCTGTAAGATCAGTATTGTGTAGACCAGAACTTTCAGGACGAATGTCAAAATGGTCAGTAAAATTGAGCACCTATGACTTATCTTATGAGCCCAGAACAGCAATCAAATCTCAAGCGTTGGCAGACTTTGTGGCTGACTTCACTCCCACACTAGAGGAGCAGGTGACAAAAGAGATCTTCCATCCGGACGTAAACAAGAAACACAGGAACTCGGACGGATGGTTCACCAACATCGAAGTCTTGGACTAGGTGTGGTCTTGAAGTCGCCACAGGGGACAAGATAGTGCAGTATCTGTGAATTCCGAACTACCAATAATGAAGCTGAGTATGAAGCACTGATAGCAGGACTGAATGTGTGTCTGGACATGAAGGTCCAGAATCTAAAGGTAAAAATAGACTCCTTGCTAGTAGCAAACCAAATCAACGGTACGTACGCTGCTAAAGACTCTAAGATGATTGCATATCTTGATTTGGTTAAAAATCTTTTTCAAAAGTTTACTAACATTGAGGTTGAGCAAGTCCCTAGAGATCAGAATGTGCAGGCAGATGCTTTGGCCAACATTGGATCAGCATTTGAACCTCGTGCTCTGGACAGTATACCAATCGTACACATCCTGGAACGGCGATCCGTAAAGCTTCGGCCGATCTGCGAACACGGTCAAGCCACCCAGACCTGGACCAAACCATATTATGAATGGCTGGTCCAGGGCAAATTGCCACAGGACAGAATTGAAGCAAGAGCATTCAGAATCAAGGCATCCAGATATACAATCATACAAGGCACACTATTCAAAAGGTCCTTCAATGGACTGTACCTACGCTGCCTAGAACCTGACCAGGTCAGGACAGTATTATCAGAGATACACGACGGACACTGTGGAAACCACACAGGTGGTAGGAGCATGGTCAACAAAATTTTGCGTATGGGTTATTACTGGCCCACAATGAAAACAGATTGCATCCAGTATGCTACAAAGTGTGACGCTTGTCAAAAGCACAGTCCAGAAATACACTGTTATGACCAGATTTTACACTACCCAGAATTGGCAGTTCTGGATAGACGTTGCGAATATGGTACAGAGCAGGTCAGAAGAGGTATGGCAGTTATAGCCCAGAACAGGTCAGAAGAGGTATGGCAGTTATCGCCCAGAACAGGTCAGAAGAGGTATGGCAGTTATCGCCCAGAACAGGTCAGAAGAGGCATGGCAGTTGTGGTCAGCAGAGGTCAACTATAGCGGTTACAAAGATCATGGGATAATGGAAGGTATCATAGCTGAGCAGAAGTGGAGTCAATGGAAGTTATTTAACCACCTAAGATCATGGGTAGTTATTGGTATGCAGTTCTGCGGATCAGAATAGAAGTCATAATGGGAAGTTACAAGTCATGCATAGTGGGTAGTTATCCAACTACCTAAGTTCATGAGATAGTGGCCCTAGATTTTAGGAGTTGTATTGTGAGCATTCTACCTATATATAGAGGCTCACTTAGTCATTTTGAAGGAGCTTTTTGGAGAGGTTTTTCCTTAGGTTTTCCTTATACTTTCACATAGAAGTACACATAATCGAGATATTAGCATTATTCGCTAGTCTCTTCTACGAAAGTCATCCTATTGTAATCAAAAGCCTTGTAATCATCATGAGATTAATAAAAGAAGTCCTGGCTTGGTAGCCCGCAGTTTTCCCCATCTTCTTCTCGGGGTTTCTGCGTCATCAATCTCGTTGTCCCTTCAATTCTGTTCGGAGAAGCCTATGTTCTGCTTGGTTTCGTTAATCTAGTTGTCATCAGTTCTGTTCGGAGTAGACTATGTTCTGTTCTGTTTCACAAACAGTACTAGTTGGCCCATCTTAGCTCTTTTTCACCCTTGTAGAAAATTTACCAAAACAAATTGGCGCCCACCGTGGGGCATCTAGTTTATTAGTTTGTGAAACTCTCTTCTCAAAAGTCCACAAAAAAAAAACACACTCTTGTCACGACCACATGGTTGACAAGACCCTTGAACAACTAGCACAATATTTCGAGAAATCTCGCTCGAGGATTGGCTCAATTCTACAAGAAAATACAAGATTAAAAGAGATTGAGTCAGTCTTGGATCGGAACAGAACTCCAGCGAGACTAATCAGGCCAGAATTGTCCTTGTCTTTCATCATAAAAGAAAAGTTTTTTCCTATCACGATGGGGACAAAGGCTTTGAAGATCAACCCAAAGAGGACTCTCCTTAGAACCAAAAGCTTCTCCTAAGAAAATGAAGGACCATTCCCTTCGACAATATCGCGGTTTTGAATGATGTTCCGAAGAAATTCAACGTTCTATCAATTGAAGTTGTGCTATAGAACAGAACATCCTCAAGACCACGTTGCGCAATACAAACACACGATGCTCACAATTCTTATTCCCAAAGATTCGACGGAGACTTGCATGTGCAAAGGCTCCAGTTCTGTAATGTCAGTCCTGAGCATTTCTGGACTGATCTATTCCGCCATGTTCTGGACAATTTTCACCACGCCTGTAGATGGCATGTTTGACAGTGATGTCCTGGGTAGGACCTCCAGTTTGTTCTGCTCCTCAGCTTTCAACTCCTGGAACTCTGGAGTAGGTGTGATAACTCCACTTGGAATGGGTGGAGGTTCCACGTTAGAACTACCAGCCAGAATAGCTTCCGTTGTTTGCTGGAGTAGTGCAGAGTTGAACAAAGAAAAGATCTCAATTCTGAACTGTGACAGTTCTGGGCAGTTCGTACTTACAAGCAAGGGTCGTCATACTTGAAGAAGATGCCTTCAACAAACAGAACAACGGAGTTTGTGTCAGAACAGGCCTAACAAGAAAGCTGGAAGTGGTCGTCAGCAGAACAGAATTGGTTCATACCGGAGACAAGAGTGAACCATGTCCATTCATCCAGCCCTAAGATAAGAGCTTTTGAATACTCTCTTGTTTTCAGTTCTAGACTGATAATGTTGATATTAGCAGTCTTGTTTTCAGTTCTGGACTGATAATGTTGATATTAGCAGTCCTGTTTTCAGTTCTGGACTGGTAATCTCGATATTAGCAGTCTTGTTTCAGTTCTGGGTTGATAATCTCGATATTAGCAGTCTTGTTTTCAGTTCTGGGCTGGTAATCTCGATATTAACAATCTTATTTTCGGTTCTGGATTGGTAAACTCGATGTTAACAGTCTTGTTCAAGACTGATAGTCTCGATATTAATAGTTTTGTTTTCAATTCTGGATTGATAATTTTGATACTAACATTCTTGTTATAGATTTTTCAGGATTGATTTCCAACCTTGAGAGTCTTGTTATAGATGTCTCTGTTCTGGACGCTTGAAGGACACAACCAGTCCTGCACGGAGGAATACGAGCAAGACTGAACAACCACAATCACAAGAGCCAAATCAATCTCTACCTTTTTCTCCTTACACTCATAAAGTTGATTATGCTAATGACGGTTCTAATATTTGTGGTTTGACTTGTGTTCTGATGCGTAAATGATAACTTAAGAAGAAATGATGTCGTCCCCAACAGAACTAAACAGAACTGGAAACTAGTGACTCTTGGTCACGAAGATCGTCAAGGCAGTTCTGAATGGTTATGCTTGGTGTCTTGGAAGAAATGAGGATCAACCATGATAAACTCACAACAAATTTTAACATGCTTGTGGATTCTACGGAGAGACCTAGGCCAACATACTTTGGGCAAAATTTCTCTACCTACAAAGGGCGTCTTTTCTCTTAATTATTTTATTGATTTAATTTGATGACGTTGTATATCTTGCTTGGTATGTTTTAATTCATAATATCATGCTCGTGCCTTCGACGTACCACTAATATGTCAAAATGTCAATCAAGTAGGAAATAATGATGATCAACGGAGAATGGCAGAATGCACAAGAGTGCTACAGAATAGGCTTGAAGCTATCATAGCAACAAATTCATTATATTGCAATCAAAGAAACAAGTCAACGGATAGGTCAGACAAGACAGAGCAAAGACGTCCTCAACCACTCCTGTTCTGGTGAGAAACTACTGGTAGGTGATGTACCGACCAGAATCAGGTATGACCTTGGTAGTTAACCTTTTTTACAGTCCAAAGTATCCTGTTCTGCGTGGACTCGCTTTGACAGGACTGGTATAAGTCATGTCCTGGTCTGATCGCTCACAAGTCTGACGTTGGCCCGAAGTTCAAGTCTGTACAGTGGAGACGCAAGAGATTTCCTCTAGAAAGGAAATAATTAACGACGAGGTTCAAAAGCTTCTATACTTGAAATGGTAAGAGAGGTAATGTATCTTGATTGGTTAACCATCGTAGTAATCATCCAACAAAAACATGGTATGTTTCAAGTGTTGATTATGTTTATTTAAGATAAAGTTTGCACATAGATTCTTTTCATCTACCCAATACTAATGTTGTGCTTGCCAAGATTTCAGGATACAAGTAGCTAACAATTGTGGATGCTTTCATCAAGTCCAATCGAATCGAAGTGTATCCTACTCATCAGAAGATGAATTTTATTTTTTGCATAATATATTTTTAATTTGTTACGCCTTACGCTTTGAGAGATGTAGGGGCAACCTACCAAGGTGGTAATTAGCACAATGTTGGAGTATTTTTATTGGGGACACAACGAAGGTGTACACGTATGATTTGGTGATGAAGTCCAAGAGTGTCAAAGATCACATTCGACACTTGCAAAAATCTTTCTGTATTCTTGGAGAGATATAACATGAAGTTCAGTCTTGTCAAGCACTCATTTGGCGTTTTACCAAGACAGTTGCAAGGGCACATTGTTGGCAAGAGTGGATCTGAAGTCAGTTCTGTGCAAATCAGAACTATTATCCAGTGCTGTGCAGATCATACTAATTATCCAGTTCTGATCGATGAAAAGGATAATCTACGTTACCCCATATATTGTGCATGTAAGAACCTTTTGGATGCCGGAATAAGGTACACTCTTCTAGAAATATATGTTTTTGCTTAATTAATGTATATTACAAAGTTTAATCTTATTTTAAGAATTATCATATTATTGTCGTGACTAACTTTTCCGTCAAGTCAGTCTTGAGAAAGTCTGAACTGTCCGGGAGAATGGTTAAATGATTTTGTGCAGATTATTACGTATAACATCGATTCTGTGCCAAGAGCGCCATCAAGTCAGAATCCGTGGCAGATTTTGTGGCGAATTTCAGTTCTGGTCTGGAAGGAGACTTCGGCCTCGAGATTTTGGTCATGAGAGATTAATGAAAGCTTGGACCTTCTACACTGATAGAGTTGCTAATGTCAGAGGACCAGGATTGACACAGTCCTGAAATCGCCACAAGGGGACAGAGTAGCCAAGGTTGTAAGTTGTGAAACTTGTTTCAGATCTGATTTTCAGTCTTGTCTTGATCTTTTGATCAATTTTCTCATGTGTTATTGCTTTCTTTCAATTATCTTTTTAAATTTTGTTAGTGATTATTTATTTTTTACAAATCTAAATTTTTCTAACACTTGAAGATGATTGATTTTGCATGAGGTATTTTTCAAATTTGCTTGCTAAAGGTTTTGAGCAAGAATCAGTCTTATAGTCTTCAGGACTGTACCGTTGGAAAAATTTCAAATTTTGCAGAGGTAAACCATTGTTACAATGATCAGCCAAGTGAGGTTTGAATTTTTATCAATTCTAGTCTGACGTCTATATATAAGTCCTAATGCTTATCTCTTGAATCTTGACTCTTTTTATTTCCTACCCGTTATATTTTCTGGTTGTTTCTCTTCTGCTCGTTGTGTTCTGAATTATCTTTTCAGAATTGTTTTCTTGAGTTTGCTAAACGTTTCCCTTGAGAAAACCAGGGGCATCTTTTGTGTTTTGAATTCTCTTCTTTCAAGGTATCGACTCACGAAGTTTTAGCAAGTCACTAGTAATCGACAAAGTCAAGATTCGCAAGTCGGTATTTGGTCAAAGCAAGTCAACCCAACAAGTAGTATGAGGGTGATGGATTCATTAGTACGTGGTCGGCAAGACATTCACGAAGTGATTGTCGAGCAGGTTTGAATTTTCGTTCGATTACGATCCCGAATTTTAATCTGATCCGCAGTGCGTGTCTGGCATAATTTTTTATGTTGTCTTTGTAGCCGTTGCTTTTTGAGTTTATTTTTGCAGGAATGTTTTCAACCTTATACCAACGTGATCGAACTTCCTGAACGGTCTCATATTCTTGTTGCTCAAGGTTGTCGAGTTGTTTCAAGCGAGGTTAAAGGTTATAATTTTTACGCGAGCTCACATATTTTTTGAGAAGTATGTGGCAGGTGAAAATTCACGGTGTTAGAGATGACGAAAGAATATCAAGATAGAACTTTATGTAGAAGATTGTTGTCCTTGTTTTCTAAACTACAAAGTGGGGCACTGATGACACTAGAAAGTTGTCATTCACTCCAAAACAGACGTTGTCGTCCGCTCCAGAACAGACGTTGTCGTTCACTCCAGAAGAGACGCTGTCGTTCGCTCCAGAAGAGACGCTGTCGTTCGCTCCAGAAGAGACGCTGTCGTTCGCTCCAGAACAGACGCTGTTGTTCGCTCCAGAACAGACGTTGTCGTTTGCCCTAGAGCAGCAGTTGTCATTCGCCCTAGAACAGAAGAAGTCATCTGCTCCAAGACAGAAGATGTCGTTTGCTCCAGAATAGAAGCTGTACTTATTTGAAATAGTGAAAGAGGTAATTTAATTATTAAGGAAAGCAAAATCTAAAGATATGCAATTCATCTATAGTTTGTTTATAATGATAAGTTGGATGTTGAGTTAGTTGCATCAACCTTTAAGCATTTCGGTCTTATAAGGTAACAAGACTACATTATAGCTTTTTATAAGGCATTTTTCTTTCTTTCTTTCTAACTTGTTTATGTTTGTGAAGAAGTTATCTCTCCAGAATTGGTTATTCAAACACCAAGGTATGTCCTATGTATACTAGATTCTAAGATTATTCTTTGTTCACTAACCTTGAAAACTTTGAACGAGTGTGAAATGCAGTAAAGATTACGTCGACCTCGTATCAAGGTGTTATATATGGTGAGAAGATTCAACAAGAATGTCAAAGTGAGAGCCCTTGGAGAAGGAAAATTATTTTAGAGAAATATATTCAAGAGTGCAAGAGATGTAGCATCAAACAAGTTTGCTCAAGTTGGAAAGGTCCTTACCTCGTTGACTCCATCATCGGTCAAGGGGCACATGAATTGGTAACTCTTGAGGGAAAGTTGATTCCAAAGCTTGGAAATCAACCAAACTCAAACTCTATTTATTTAATTTCAATTAATTTATTTTACATATCGCTTTACTTTATATTATTTTATTATGAGAAAAACCATTGAATACATCAATGGCTAGTACTAACCAAGTTTTTACATTTTACAGCACTTTTCCAGAATCTCAAAGTATTCTCAATCTTATTTATTATATATCAAATGTTTCTTCATAATATTATACCAAGAATCTTGGAGCATATTATCTTGTGTTTACGGTCACGTCGCCGATCTTGGAGCATATACTATCTTGGAGCGTATATTACCTTGGAGTATATTATCTTGTGTTTGCGGTCTTGCGCTACACACTTTGAAGAATATTTTCTATTTATTACAGTCTTGCACTATGCCGCCAACTTTGGAGTTCATCATAATGCTCTTGCAACCTTATCTTGCTACCTTTGGATTATATAAACATGGAAGCATCTTATTTTGATCCTAATTGCATCAAGTTCTATCATGTGTCTTATTCTACTATTTTTGGAGCTTATTCTATGCAATCTTGATATTGGAGTTTTACCCTTGATCTGGGTGGATCTTCAAAGACTCTTGAAGCAGGTTTTCCAGTCTTGAGTAGAGTTCTCAATCTTGAGCACGTTTGTAGTTTTGAGCTCGTGCTAAGCATCTTTGGAGCTTGCCCTCCAGTATTGAGCCTAGTCCTTGGTCTCGAGCATATCGTCAGTCTTGGAGCCTAGACCTCCAGCCTTGCAAAAGTGGAGCTAGTCTACGATGGTATAATCTAATTTTTATTTCTAGTTTTGAAAATTACATTTCCATTACAGAAGTAAATATTTTTATCTATCACAAAAGACTCACTAAAAACCTAGTACGTCACATATTACAAATAAAGGAGTCTATCCTCTAGTTACGCTTTGGAACTTATCCTCGATTTTGCTTTGGAGCTTAACCTCCGCTTTACTTTGGAGCTTAACCTCCGGTTCGAGCTTTGTCCTCGACATCTTTGGAGTTACCCCTCGATTCTATACGACTAGAACATGTATTACGGTCTCGAGCTTAGACCTCGGCATTCTTGCGGCCCGATTCTGCGGTGGGCGATCCTCCGGACAACGGTGCGGCCCGATCTGCAGAGGAGCGATCCTTCAGACAATAGTGCGGCCAGTCTTGCAGGCGGCGGACTGTCGTTGAGTGCGCCCTCTGATTGACGGACCAGGGCTTAGCCGTAGATTAAGAGAGTCCTATAATATCCCTCAAGGTAAGCCATGATCATGCGTACATAAGTGCAGGGTGTACACTGCGAGGTTAGTACATTCACGTAACAATAGAAGCGATAGAAGCGATAGCGACAATAGTGATTAAGTCCTTGGACCACCAAGGCTAATTGCTTAGCAAGAAATTTGTCAGAGCAGACTAGAAAAATGTCTTGCTCTGCAGACTAAGCAAAAGATCCACAGTAGCAACAAAAGTTAAGCCCTTTGGAAGGACATAAGGCACACATACGACGAAGCCCTTTGGAATGACATAAGGCACACATACGAAGAAGCCCTTTGAAAGATAAGGCATACACACGTAAAGCCCTTTGAGAGACAAGGCACAAAGTACTTAACCATCCTCGAGAAGGTTAAACAATATTTCATACGATGCATTATCAAAAGTCAAACGAAGTATTCTACAGATCAAATCACCGCAAGTTTTGCACAATCCAATGGGTCTCAGCTATCCCCAGATTGCACAACATGTGGCTAGCCTTCTTTTTTTTAAGGTTAAGGAAAGTCCAAAGCTCGTGTATACTAAGGGAATATCTCTTGTCCAACAAGCCGTATAAAGGTTCAAACTCTAATGTTTCAAAGCAAGGTATAAGCCCTCGGTAAGCCTCCCGATTATCTATTCGTTGTATGTCTAAATTATACTTGCGATTTACTAGTCATCGCTACCGTGAAGCAGTCAATCAGGTTTTGAATCACTTACCTTCTATTTGAATTTCAATTTTTACGGCGATGGTATTAGTGCGGAACTATAGTGGTATCGACTAAACTTGTAAAGTTAGTTGTTCTATTTATTCTGCTCTGCTCGAGTCATGTGTATAGAGTTGTTTCCTCAAGATTCTTTGAGCATTTGCTCTTGAGAAAACAAGGGGCATTTGTTATGACCAGATTTTACACTACCCAGAATTGGCAGTTCTGGATAGACGTTGCGAATATGGTACAGAGCAGGTCAGAAGAGGTATGGCAGTTATAGCCCAGAACAGGTCAGAAGAGGTATGGCAGTTATCGCCCAGAACAGGTCAGAAGAGGTATGGCAGTTATCGCCCAGAACAGGTCAGAAGAGGCATGGCAGTTGTGGTCAGCAGAGGTCAACTATAGCGGTTACAAAGATCATGGGATAATGGAAGGTATCATAGCTGAGCAGAAGTGGAGTCAATGGAAGTTATTTAACCACCTAAGATCATGGGTAGTTATTGGTATGCAGTTCTGCGGATCAGAATAGAAGTCATAATGGGAAGTTACAAGTCATGCATAGTGGGTAGTTATCCAACTACCTAAGTTCATGAGATAGTGGCCCTAGATTTTAGGAGTTGTATTGTGAGCATTCTACCTATATATAGAGGCTCACTTAGTCATTTTGAAGGAGCTTTTTGGAGAGGTTTTTCCTTAGGTTTTCCTTATACTTTCACATAGAAGTACACATAATCGAGATATTAGCATTATTCGCTAGTCTCTTCTACGAAAGTCATCCTATTGTAATCAAAAGCCTTGTAATCATCATGAGATTAATAAAAGAAGTCCTGGCTTGGTAGCCCGCAGTTTTCCCCATCTTCTTCTCGGGGTTTCTGCGTCATCAATCTCGTTGTCCCTTCAATTCTGTTCGGAGAAGCCTATGTTCTGCTTGGTTTCGTTAATCTAGTTGTCATCAGTTCTGTTCGGAGTAGACTATGTTCTGTTCTGTTTCACAAACAGTACTAGTTGGCCCATCTTAGCTCTTTTTCACCCTTGTAGAAAATTTACCAAAACATACACCAACCTGCACAGAACCTGCACTCAATTTCAGCACCATGGCCATTCATGAAATGGGGGATGGACTTGGTTGGCAAATTACCAGTGGCTCCAGGACAGAAGGTGTTCATGCTCGCAATGACAGATTACTTCTCCAAATGGATTGAGGCAGATGCATACAAGAGCGTCACAGAAAAAGAAGTTATTGCTTTCATAAAGAAGAACATCATCAGCAGGTATGGGATCCCCTCAGAAATTGTGTGTGACAATGGACTTGCATTCGTGGGAAACAAGACCAGAGATTTCTGCACCAAATGGAACATCAACTTGGTAACATCTGCACCAAGGTATCCCCAAGCAAATGGACAGGCTGAGTCCAGTAACAAAATTGTAATCAGTTGCATCAAAAAGAAGCTAATGGAGAAACGAGGAAGATGGGTTGAAGAGCTGCCACTAGTACTATGGGCAGACAGGACTACGCCAAAGAGAGCAACAGGACAAACACCCTACTCTATGGTCTACGGATGTGAAGCAGTACTTCCAGTAGAAGTCCAGGTTCTAACAATCAGGTATGGACTCAACACACTTTCTGAGAATAACGAACTACTCTATGATAGCCTGGATGCAGCCCAGGAGCTTAGAGACTTAGCAGCAATAAGGCTCGCAGCCTACCAACAATCTGTGGCCAGAAGCTACAACAAAAATGTCAAGATCCGTGTGTTCAGGACAGGAGACCTGGTCCTGAGGAAGGTATTTCAGAACACAAAGGACAAGGCTGCAGGCAAGCTGGCCCCAACCTGGGAAGGACCATACCTTATTGATTCAGCAATAGGGAAGGGTTCCTACAGACTACAAACCTTGGAAGGAGACATGATCCCAAGACCTTGGAATACTCTCCACCTCAAGCTCTATCACATGTAAAGTGTCCTGGACCAAGGCATCTGGTAATCCACAAAACTCAAAACTTTTCCTTTACAGATTATCCTATACAATTGTACTGACTTGAGCGTCGGAGGGCCGTTGGCTAACGCCAACGGTCAGTCCTGACCCTCTTTTCTGTGCAGACAAAGCAGTACAGATGTCTGGCCCAGACCAGACCAGAACCAAAAACAAATACAAAAACAAAAATTTGGGCTCCAGCCCCAGTACGACTGCAACAACGGGACAGGGAGTAATGTCCGTTAAGGGAGCCCCAAAGTGTAAGTCGCCTAAATTATCAAACGCATGCATGCTACTAAACAAATCCACAACAAATTATATGCGCATCATAACAAAAACATAACAAAACATAACATAGCATATATAACAAAAGATTGTCAACAGTCAGAACCTAGCAGTCAGACCATGCCTGTGCATGGATAACAGAATTCAGAAACAAAGTTCAAACCAAAAATAAAGTCTAAATACTTACAGGCCAAATGTCTACAGGGGACATTCCCCCCCTGGCAAATCAAAAAGTTCGTTCAAACAACCATCAACAAGGCTCAATCAAATTAATTCCCCAGACTCACCTGTCTTTTCAGTATTCCCCCCTGCAGGATCAGCATTGGATGGCCCAGTAACACTAACGGCAAAGACTGGATCTCCCCAACAACCGCGGCATACGGGCCGTGCAGAAGAACCTCTGCGCACTGGGGTGCATAGCCGAAGTAACCTCATCCTCTTCCAGGATAGGCTCACCAGGAAACATCTGTTTGAAGGTGGCAATCTCCGCAGGTAGGTCCCAGGCTGCACGCTCCTCAGGGCTGGCATTCATCATTTCCACTCGGGTTCGCAATGTCCAGTATGCACTTAGATCCCCTACCACGGCATTGTGTTTGCTGGCATCCTCCCTCAGCTCCGTGAGTTCTTTGTTCAGCTTGGCAATGAGATTGTCTATTCTTTGGATCCTCTTGAAGTGAATCTTATCCAAGGAAGTCAGCTTCTCACAGCGATAGTTCACGCTTTCGAGCTCCTTCTTGGCAATCTCCAGAGAAGACCGCAGCACCTCATTCTCGGTCTCTGCCCTGCTCCGACCGCTTTCCACTATTGGCAAAGTAGAGCCAAGACTGGCCGACATGGTCAAAAGCTACGATACAAAACATCAAAACAAAGGGTCAAACATCATCTGAAAAGAAGGGGCAAAACAAAACCAAAACCACAAAAGGTGCAGACCTGAGCACAGCAGCCCACCATCTTGTGCGCTGGCGTGTAAGTGCAGGGCGTTGGTGCGAGAAGGCACCCAAAGAAAGGACTCACTCAAAGCCTTTCCTAAAGAAACATACTCAGATTGACTTTGGGCATTCAGAGGCACTTGCAGCACAGGATTCAATTGAGGACCCTTGCCCTTCTTGCGCTTTTTCTGCTCAGGGCAGGGCTCAGGAGGATCCGCCACCCTGCCTCCCCTGGTCAGGGTCCTTTCTGGCATCTTCCTCTTGGAAGATTCAGAAGTCAGAGCCACCTGACTCGTGGGGGTGGGAAGGCCACTCCCAGCCTTGACAGCCGCTCGAGCCTGAGCAATCCGGGCAGCTATGGTATCCTTTGGAGGAAACAACCCCTTGCCAAGTACAGAAGCTGGGGACAGTACAAAAGATAAGTCATGAGGAAATAGTAAATACATCAATGCGTGAACTAAGGGAAATGTGCCAATACCAGTGCTAGGAGTAGAACTTTGGCCAGGGCCAGGAATCGTCAAGGGAGACAAGGTGGAATGACCTCTAGCCCCAGCTAGAATGGAACTCAACGGAGTAACATGAATGGCCGCCTGGTCGAGTGCACCAGTACCACTCCCACCAGGAACCTCAGGGACAGACTTTTCACCCTCTTCGGGCACAGCCTCACTCACAGGACTCTCACCTTGATCAGGGACAGCTTCATGGTCAACCTCCTCTTCCTCCGTTCTCTCCTCATCATCACTCTCGCCATCTTCATCACCATCATCTCCTTCCTCCTCAGGGGGAGGAACAACCTCAACAACATCATCGTCATCGTCGGGATTCATACATTTGGGCCAGGCCCTCTTATCAGCAGGCAGCTTTAGAAACGCCTCAATTCTCTTCCTTGACTCAGGGTCATCAGGAGTAGGAACCCAATCAGAAACTACAAACCAAAGACATAACAAACCTAAGCAAACAAGCACATGCAAAAACAAAATGAACAGAAATACAAGAAGTCCAGGACGCATACCAGTCCCCTTCAAAGAGAACTCAGGCGCCCAGACGTCGGGGCCCAAGGAGCTGCTCCTGATGAACAAATAGTAGCTGGTCCAGTTCCTCTCATCACCCGCATCCAGACGGGTTAAGAGAGGCTGGCACCTATCCCTCAAACGGAAGAGAACTCTTTTCTTCTTGTGCATACGCAAATGGTAGGTGTTCCTGATATCAGCCAACTGGATCTCAGTCCCATATCTCCGACAGAGGGACTCAATTCCATGAATCAATCGCCAGACAGACGGCATGACTTGACAGGGAGGCACTTGAACAGTGCCTAAAAACGAGGTCATCAACGGACAAAGTGGAAAGGTGGCACCAAACTTAAAAGAAGACTCGAAAATCGAGAACCAACCAGAACTCACCCAGTCTACCCTGACATCCTTGGTGTCAGGGGCCCAGACTTCAGCGCTCTCAGGAATTTTACCCTCGTCCTTGAGCCTGGTTTCAACTCCTTGAGCCAACAGATTTGGATAGATGTTCACATCCTTGATGATATCGATTCGCGTGGAAAATCGAGCCAGTGAGAGTAAGTGGATCTTTGTGGAAGGGCCAGATTATCATTGCGAGCCATGATCAAGCTAGGAGAAGAAAGAAAAAATCTAGGGTTTTTGCAAAGTAATTTGGGGATTTTTTCGGTGGTGTTTTGAGCACAAAACAAATAAAATCAAAGAAATAAGGTAGAGAGAGAAGGGAACAAAAATAAGAGTATTTATAGAAGATCAAAGGAAGTTGGGTAGTTTTAACAAAAATAAACGCGCGAAAAGATGTGATGTGACCCATGACAGGACGTGCGCAGTCCATGGGGCGCCAAAATAGGGCACGATTCCCACGAAAGGCAACTGTCTCATTAATTTCAGGATACAGGTCTCAGGACCAAAGGCACAGCAAAACAGAGAGAACCTGGACTAGGCTCGATCCTGGGCCAGGACAAGGAACAAAAGCATCTCCTTACCCCCCAGTTCAGGACTGAAGGGCAAGGAGATGGGGGACAAACTGTTGGGGCCAGAAAACCAAGCTGGTCCAGACCTGTGCAGGTAGGTCCAGGACCTTCGGCCAGGTCCAGACAAAGGTGCAGGATCCATAGTCAGGTCCAGAATGCACAATCAGCACCAGACGGTACAGACAAAGCAAAGGTGCAGGTCAGGAGAGGAAAGGTCGAGTTGGGCCAAGCCCAACAAAAGAAGCAAACATCAAAGAAGAAAGCCCAAAGACTAGGCAGCAACCCTAGAGGGAGTCGTTAGAGACTTGGTCAAGGCAGCTGAACTCAAGCCTAAAAGATAGGGATTGCTGGAGAAGAAAGGGGAAGAAGTTACCTACAAGCAAGGAATTGAACGTTGGAGCTAACGACACTATAAAAGGAGTAGAATTCAGAAGAGGAAGACCATCAGAAATCATTCAACTCAAGCACACAGCACTCATCATTATTCACAAGCATTCGAACACTTTGCATTTAATTACGTTCGTATAAAATTCTGTACCACTTGGTCCAGACTCTGTACCTGTCAATTCTAAACTAGTGAAGATCCTCTCCTGGCTTGGCGCCCGTGGTTTTTCCCTTAACATTTAAGGGTTTTTCCCACGTAACCATATCGTGTGTCTTGTTCCATTTTTCATTGTTTTTCTTTACGTTACGACTCAATAATCTCAATCACAATTAAAGGATAGTACTAGTAGATCCACAATTACATAGTCAAACCGTGTGAGAAAATCACCCCGAACAATGGGTATTACTGATGATTATATCTTAATTCCAAAGGTAAAGTTGCTAATAATTGCCCTGTGTTTTCATTTATCATTTAATCCTTTCATTTTTTTATTTTTTATTTTTTTTTCTATTTTTAAGTTTTCCCTTTTTGCAGTTATTTGACATTAATGCCCTGTTGGAGGTGACTGCTCCTACAAGTTTACTTGGCGAATTTGGTTATTGTGATCGTTACTCGAAGATTGTGAATGAACTTTATGCTGATGAGGTATTTTATCTTTGTTTATTAAGTTTTTTGGTTATTGGCTAAGCTTAGTTAACCCGATTACATGTTATATGAGCCCATCCTTAACGATGATGTATTTTTAATTGTGGTGTGCAGCCAGGGACGATTTTATTTCGTTGCTACATTCTACACTACAAAGATTGGTGTAATTCTCTGCATGTTCTTGAGCAAGCGTCGTCTAAGAATGTTCACTCAAAATTCTGTGCCGCTATGTTTGAAAAGTTGATGAAGCTTTTTCTGAGAGCTATTAAGAAGCTTCCTGTCGTGGAGTACTTACGGCGGTTTGAGTTTCTGCTGTCTGATGTTCAGGAAGTTAGAGCTGCGGCCAAATTGAGGGAGCTCAGAGACTGGTCTGCCAATGTTAGGGTTCGTAATGGAAATGTTCTGGTCATCGCTGAGTGTAATTCATGTCGTTTACCCATTACTTTCATTTGATTGAGGAAACTCGAATGCTGAGTGTAATTCATGTCGTTTAACCATTACTTTCATTTGATTGACACTTGAATAACATTTTACTTGAGCTTGTTTCTGTTATTTGACGAAATCTGTTGGCGAAATCTGATTGACACTCGAATGCTGAGGAAACTCGAATGCTGAGTGTAATTCATTTGATTGACACTTTCCCTAATTGTTGGCGAAATCTGTTGTTATATTCATTCACTTAGTGTAGATCAAACTTGATCATTTAATTTAGCATAATAAGAGCCGTTTATAGGGCATTCAGATTGTTTGAATTCATGTTCGTCTGACACCTAAAGTTAGTCTATAGCCGTTGGCATGAATCTTTTACCAATTTGCGTTCTCGGGGTTCGGGGTTGTGTGATACAGCCCTTTTGGTTGTGGATATCAAGGATGGCTTGAAACCATACTGAATTCATTGTGGGATTGTACAAGGTATGATGAGTTATATTTCTTTAATATCTCTTTTTCATCTTCATAAAGATAATGTCATCGAACTAACTAGTAATGGTTTATATTTTCTCGTATGCATAGATGGACCGGCTTTATGGATGGAAAGTGTAGGAAAGTGGCGTACCTTAATTGATGCGGAAGCGAAGGATCGTTATGTCAGCGCCTTACCCAAGAAAACCGTTTCACGGTGGCTACTAGAGTCACCGTATATGTCCACGCCCCAAGTCCCGAGCCCCATAGAGATGGAGGGCTCAACGTGCCTATTTGGGTTTTACTGTTGTGCTGTGTATATTGTGTTGTTGTGTATATCATATCTATTCTTTCTTTCACAAAGGAGGAATGAATATATATAATCATATGTACAGAAGATACTCAATCTTTTTGGTATAGCAAGTAATAAAAACTAATTTTATTACGTAATTATTTCAGCCTTAATCACTAAGTTAAAAGGCCGAATTAATTCTTTTAATTGCCACAATTAAAGTGGCCGCTTTATGAAATTCAATACTCCCACTCGGCCACATAACCGAGGTCGATACTCCCACTTGGCTACATAACCAAGTTCGACACTACTGCTTGGTACATAAGTACATAACCAACTATGTCGAAAAATACAACATACTCCCTCCGATTCATCAGATTTTTAACATTTACATATGTCACAATAATTAAGGAAAGCCAAAAAAATGGGTGAACAAGTGGGTAAACAAGTGGGGGAGTATTTAATTGTGAGATAAAAAACTTTCCAAAAAGGGAAATGTTAAGAAATGGAAAATCACCCCAATAAGGAAAACGTTAAGAATCTGGTGAATCGGAGGGAGTACAACATAACAGAAAACAACTAATCACGTCTCATACGGGAAATGAGGTGTGCGACCGGTTTTTAAGAAACAGGTAGTGTTATATTAAGTCTCCATCAAACTAACATAACATTTTCACAATGACGATTCCCTAGATCATTCAAACAACACCGCAGCATACTCTGTCCCTTTATGCTATACCATGTTACGTAGTTATATACTCAATATAACCGCCGGTCGGGCTCAACTTGGTGTAGTTGAATTGATCATTCCTCAGACACTAATGATAATCTATCTCAACTTGACAGCTTTCCTAATATGGTCCGTCGAACCCAATCCTTAAGGTCCTTAGGAGTCATACCAAGGTAGCGTCATCAAGTCTCGACTTTTTTCCACAGCTCTAAGTCAAAGGGCTTCGTACCTCAAAAGACATTACAGTCAATAGGGATCACACAGTGACAAAGTAGGGAAAACTCCATCGCTCCTATAACGGTCGAAAAACACACATAGTATGATATATGTGTCACAACATAGCTCCCACTGCGTTGGGCATGTCACCCTTCTATGTCGTGCGAATACTAAGTCTAGATACTACTCAAGTACCTAACCCGAGCCACTAGATTAATATACTCATATCCAATCTGACACTCGATATTCGGTTTGAGGCTTAATGTGAAATTAGGGTGTTTTCACACTTCGACTACTAAGAGTCTCATCTTAGACATACTAAGGCGACTGCATTACGAGGCAACATCTTTTCACTACTCCACAAGTATAAAGATGATCCACATATACACACTTAACTAGTGCTCATATGACTCTGTCTCATCTTGCACGCTACTCAAGCGTCAAGGTAATTACCTGTGTGACTAGGTCAATCATAAAGCCTGGTGACACCTTTTACGTCCCTAAACAAGCAACGTATGCGTTAGAACATTCTAAACTCCACAAGCTTAAAAGTTCTAGAAGAGTACAAACCCTTCAAGTCCATAACAAGAATGTGCACTTAACACTCGATCGTTTGTGCACTCAACTCAACTTATGAGATTGAAAAAGATCTTTCGAAGACGATATCTAGTCTTATAGAAGATTTGTCAATGCATACTATAAAAGTATCGCATTAAGGCTTGCCATTATGTCAAACTTACAATAAGCACCAAACTTATCGCTAACCATGTACACAACATGTTGTATCACAATATGAATCAATATTTATATACTTAATATTTCCATCTGCTTTAGACAAGGTCAAGGATAAGGATAAACAAGTCACTAAATAAAATAGAAACACAATCTATTATTAATAGTACTCGACATATTAATATAGATATTATTATCCACTTACAAGTCAAATAAAATATATATATATATATATTTTAATGGAATACAAATATCGTCACATGGAAGACTCATTTTTACATGGATACTCTATCAAGACGACACAATGATTGCCATCTACTACCAATTAAGACAAACTTAATCGATCAATCCATGTATTACTCTTTTCCGCATAAACTCATTATTCAGAAAATAAGTAAGTCTTTACGTCCATATAATTTAACACATATTTAAATAAATGGACAACCAAAATCTAGAAGAACACTTAGACCAAACTCAACAAATGAGAATGTCAATTTAGTCTTCTACCTTATCAACTTAGACCATAACAATTATGATGTCCATCATCTCTCATATTAGTCATCCATCTCAAAATTAGGCTACATACTCTTACTAAAAGAGTAGAATAAGAAGATACGGAAGAATCTAAAATCTCCCACTTTCTTCAGACGAGCACAATTATCACATAAAGACAGACTTTTGTTGTAGACTTTCACTCAACACTAGAGTGAAAATATGCTCTTTAGTGAATGAATTAATAGACAAATCCACCACTTGGACTATAGGATTGCTCCCACTATCCCAAAAACATTTTGAGAAGTTATACTATCCTTGATGTCCATAAGAATTCTAAATCCTCCCACTACAAAATAACAGTAGAATAGCGACATAATTTGCGACGGAATAAAAAGTTCGTCGCAGTAAAAAAATTTGCGACGGAAAATACTATTTGCGACGGATCAATTTAATTCTGTCGCAAATCCCATCGCAACATGGCCCGCGAATTATTCGAGCCAAAATGTTATTATGCGCCAAAAAATTGCGACGGAACTTTGCGACGGACTGTGCTTGGCCGTCGCAAATTCCGTCGCAGATTAATCCGCGAATAAAAGACACGAAAATAATTTTAAGCGCCAAAACTATGCGACGGTTTTTTGCGACGGAATCTTTCTAGCGACGGAAAATTTGCGACGGAATTAAAATCCGTCGCAAATGTCTGAAGATGCCAAGGAATATTCCTTGGCATCTTTGACTGTGTCAGTGTTTGCGACGGAATTGGGATCCGTCGCAAAGTTTCCGTCGCAATTTTTTATAAAATGAAACCCCTCCTTTTCATTTATCTCTGTCGTTATAAAAAAAAAAAAAAAAAAAGAACGCGATTTTGAGACGACGCCGCCGCCCCACCCTGCTGCCGCCCCACCACGCCGCCCACCACGCCGCCCTACTCCGGCACCCTTCCGACGTCGTACTCCGGTGAAGAATGTATGTTTTTTTTAATTTAATTTGATTTAAGTTTTTTTGTTATAATTTAATTGATTTGATTAGTTTAGTTTAATTGTTTTAGTTTGATTAGATTAGTTTAGTTTGATTTAAGTTTATTAAATTTTATTTAGTTTGATTTAGTTTGATTTTTGTTCGATTGTTTTAGTAGTTTTAGTTTGATTAAAGTTTGATTCAAGTTGATTAATTATGTTTAGGTAATTTGATTAGTTGAGTTAATTAGTTTAAATCAATAATTTTGTTTGATATTATGTGTTAATGTTTAATTTTTTGATTGTTGATTTAGTTACTATATGCTTAATTAGATAATTGTAGAGCCATTGTTAAGTTGAATTAGAGTTATGGAGTGATTGTTAAGTTATTTAAGAGAATTGTAGAGGCATTGTTAAGTTGAATTATTAGAGAACTGTAGAGGCATTGTTAGGCTATTTTAGAGAATTGTAGAGCCACTGATAGGTTGATTTGTGGTGATTTTAGAGCCATTGGTAGATAATTATTAATGTGTTGGGTATAGTATGACATAATGTGATTGTGTATTTTAATTTGTTAAAGTTTTGTATTTTGTTAAAATGATTTAAATTCAAAAATTTTGCGTTGACCGTAGTATACCCATTCGAGAATTATTCATTAGGAGTAATTCTCGAATAGTCCCCATTTTTGGGACTGTCTTTGAATGATTAATATCACATAGGTGACAAATAGTTACATTTGTTTATGTGATAGTAAAAATTTCGGTGGCAATTATTAAGCAGATGTTCTCCGTATACATATATTTTAAGGAAACTCAATTTATTTGTGTATCTGGAGAACTGATGCGAATTGCTGCTGAAATTTTTACCATTACATAAATAAATGTAGCTATTTGTTAGTGATATTGGTCATTGAAAGATGGGTTTAGGTTGGAGAGATAAGAAGTTACCTATGACTACACGTTTTTTCAAAAAAAACAAATTACTTCAAAATTTTTGAAATTCAATTAATAATTTATAACAAGTTTATTTTTGTAGACGGATTGACAATGAAGAGAATTGAACGTAGTTGGATGTACGGCCGTTTGGATGATAATAAACGAGTAAAAGTGGGATTTGCTAATGGTGTTGTCGCATTCATCGAACATGCTAAACTTTTGCCAGATTTCAACCGTAATGGCGAAAAGATTAAGTGTCCATGTGTTAATTGTGGCAACTCTAGACTTTTCAATGAGTTCGATGTCAAAAGCCACTTGATTAAAAAAGGATTTATGAGTAATTACTTTAGTTGGTTTTGTCACGGAGAGGATTTCCCCGTAGATGATAGACCTATGCTGACGGTGGTTGATAATCTTTATCGAGAAATGATAAATGACACTTTACGAGATGAAGTGGATACCATTAGAGAGGAAGCGTTGAATGCTGATGAAATAAACCAAGCACCACACCCTCAAGTAAAAACTTTCTTTGACATGTTAAACAGGGCCGATGAACCTCTGTATGAAAGAAGTCCCATGTCCGTGTTTGATAGGCTAAGTCGCGTCACCTAATCAAAAATAATCCAAACTCAACACTAGCGGGTTGCAAGGGTAAGTCGGGTCGAAATCCGCAGGGAGAAGGTCGTAACGTTGGTTATTCTTAGTGATTCTAGTCTCGGTTCGAGTGTAGTTTGATAAGCTAAAGCTAGAGCGAGGAAATAAGGGTAAAAACTATAAGGAGAAAGGTCTAGGGAGTCGGGGATAGGCAATGGGTAAGTCAAGGCCAAGGATGATGATCGGAATGAGTAGGTATCGCACATGCTAAGGATAACGCTCGGCCTCTCGGTCTTAAGCTCCTCTAGGTCTCGAATGCGGGCTCTCGCAACTTACAAACGAGGGTCCTAATGTTTAGTCTCGCGCCTACCCTAGAACTAGGCTTCCGTTCTTAAGTTCAAGGGTGCTAGATACTCGCTAAAACGTGATCAAGGTTTCAACGAGAGCAATCAAGCAAGACGAAACAGAGCAAATACAAAACCTAACTCAAGATAATCATCAAACTCAAGCAAAACCAACAACCATGCTTCACCCTCTCTCCCTAGATAATAAACTACTCACTCATAGCAAAATCAACAATGAAAACGAAAGCAAAAGATGAAAACATGATCAATGACAATATATAATGAAATAATAATCAAAGGGAGAAGTATCAAACAAAAACCAAATCAGAAATTGCAAGAGAAAATATAAGAACAAGACAACAATACCAAATGGATGATCGAAAACAAGGCAATCCGAGTCGGGAATTCAAAGTACAAGAAGGAAAATTATTTAAACCCTAAGTTTTCTTGAGGAACTAGTTTAAAGAGTTGGTAAAATGTTGTAGAAAAATCGTGCAAAAATATAATGTTTTGATCCTTGAAATAGACGAAGTAAATAAAGCACACGATGAGTCGGACCCCGTCCCTGGGCTCCGGGATGGCTGTCCCGTCCGGGACAAGGTGCTCCCGACCGGGATGATGTTGGTCCCGTTGGATACAGGCTATATCCCTTTTTGGTCCTTTTTTTGCCTTAGTTTTTTTCTTGCTTTGTTTTACTTCTTTGTCGTCCCAAGGCCAAGGGACGAGGCCTATGAGTAGGGACGAGGTCTCGGATGATAATGTGAGTTTCAAATCCCGTCCCATGGTCCCGGGACACCTTCATTGGTTGAAACGAGGCTCGTACGCAACCGAAACGCGACGAAAACAACTCGAATCACCTCCAAACTTCACGAAACTTTCCGAAACTTCACGAAACCTCCCGAATAGCATCCTAGACTCCAAATAGCTGCTTATATCTGCATTATAGACACAAAAACGCAGCAGGGCCAAAACGGAGCAAAATAGGAAGCGAAACGCATGTAAAAGCACGGGAAACGCGAAGAAACGCAAGCGACAGGGGCTATAAAGTAAATAAATATATGAGACATCAGTGTTGGAAGCTGCTTCTAAAATAATTACGTTAAAGTGTGACCACAATCTGTCTCATAGGGTTGTCAACTCGATTAGTAGTTTGCTTGGAGACGCTTTCCCAAAAAATAACAAAATGACCAAAGATTTTTATGCTGCTAAAAAATTGCTAAAAGGTCTTCAATTACCCCACGAGAAGATAGATGCATGTGATGAAGGGTGTATGTTGTTTTGGGAAGAAGACGAGAATTTAGATGCATGCCGAAAATGTGGTCTTCAAAGATATAAACCAAACTCAGATGAACGGGGGAAACGTGTGGCAAAACAATCACTCCTCTACTTTCCACTTGGCCCTCGTCTTCAAAGGTTGTATGCTACTAAACATATAACCGAACAAATGAGATGGCATGCAGAGAATTCTCGAGTAGGTGGTACTATGGTTCATCCGGCTGACGGTGAGGATTGGAAACATTTTGATGCGACATATCCTGACTTTGCAAGTGAGACTAGAAATGTTCGATTAGGGCTTTGTACGGAAGGATTTGCACACTTCTCTCAGTTCGGTAAACCGTATTCGACTTGGCCTGTAATGTTAACGCCATACAATCTTCCTCTTTCACTTTGTCTTAAAAGACAATTCATTTTTCTTTTTTTAATTGTTCCCGGTCCAAAAAATCCAAAAAAAAATTTAGATGTATACCTCCAGCCGTTGGTGAAAGAATTAAAAGAGTTGTGGGAAACTGGAGTATTCACCTACGATGTTTCGAGGAAACAGAATTTTCAACTTAGAGCTGCACTATTATGGACGATCAGCGACTTTCCCGCCTATGGCATGCTCTCTGGTTGGTCAACTCGGGGAGGAAAGGCGTGTCCTTATTGTGGTGATAAAAATAACTGTTTCTGGCTTAAGCATAATGGAAAGTGGAGTTGGTTCGATTGTCATAGAAAGTTTTTGAAAGCCGACCACCCGTATCGTAAGGATAAAAGTTTTTTGAAGAAAAAACCCGTGGAACTTGATGCCTGACTGTAGATACCCGTATCCGTACCCCCCAAAAGCAAACCCAATGATGAAAAGGACTTTTATGCATGCTTTTAAAAGAGTCGAAACGGTACAAAAGTGTCTAAAAACGTATTTAGTCATTTTTAGCGTATTAATTTGGACTTGCATAATCATAAAAATGAATGTCACTATTAGTCATTATAGGCATAACACGAGCACAATACCGGAACGTCCTATTAAGCCAAGCCACAAAAACAGCCCAACTAGCTACAAAACGGCCCAAACTTACAAAAACGACCCAAAACACGACCCGCAAAACGGGCCAAAGTGCGTCCCGTATCACATTTTCACAAAATTAGGTTCTATAATACCACAAAATAATATAATTCAATATTATTTTATTTCGAGCCAAAACCGAAAAACACGACAAAAACCGAAGCACGAAAATCGAAATTGGACCAAAAACCGATTTGGCCCAAAATACTTAACCCACACGACATATACATCACAAACATAATCATCACCCTACTAAATACGTCACAAGTCCAAAGGCGGTTTGTAGCCCACCAAAACGAAAACAAAATCGCCTGTGAACAGGCGATTAAAAACTTAATCGCCTGTTAACAGGCGATTAAGTTTTTGTTTTATCTCAGCCGCCTTCTTGATTTTCTTCTAAAAAATATCTAGCCCAAACAAACTTAAACGCCAGTGCACAGGCGATTTAATTTTGTGCACCCACACAAACCAGCCATTTCCTATAAATACCAACCCCTTTCGATCATTCAAATGGTCGGTTTTCAAGCACTCGGTTTTAAAAACACATATACACTACTCACAAAAACCACTCAAAAATACCGTCTTTGCATTTTCGAAAGGTAAACATTTTACCTAACGTTTTGGATGTTTTGAGACTCGGACCGAAAGGGGTTACATTAACCCCTACCCGATGAATTGTCATCACTCTTTCTCTATCTACGCCTCACGTACACTCGACCTATACGGGTTCCTAACCCGACCCGATATTGGCATTAGCGACACCTTATTCGTAATTCGGTGTGTAGCAATTCGGATTCATAATCCGTCTAAAACCCCGCCAATATCGCATAAATAAACGACCCACTATCACTAAAGCAAACCGACGTCACTTTTATAATTATGCAAGTCATCATTCATGCATTAAATTACGACTAGAATCACGGTTCCAACACTAAATTGTACCGTTTCATAGAGTCTTTTAGCATGTCAAAACTGAGGGTTTTCACAAAATCTTAGAGTCAAATACGTGGTCGGAAAATAACGTCCATGGTAATAATTTAGTCAATAAATTATTACTTAACGTATATTTCCTATAGCAATATGTCATTATTATGACATTTTACATAATTTATGCATTTTAATCGAGTCATACTTATTCGCACTTGTACGTAGCGTCATTTTAGCCCAAATATCGAAATTAAGCAAATATTTTCAAATTAGTAGAGACTACTTTTACGTAGGCTTTTTGATTACTGTTTTCAAAATACATTTTGTCAAAACTTTCGAAAAGTAACCTCACTCCGAACCCCTTCTCTGGTTTCAAACCTCAGATTGATAGATATCGACGCATCTTGAAATCTGAGACACTCGTGTCTTGTATTTCAAGACGCGTTGAATAGGTCCCAAATGCCTTTAAATATTTGGTGGCGACTCCGAAAAACACCTTTCAAAATGATTTTTCTACATTTCTTTTTGATCCTAAACTCATGCAATGATCTCCCCCATTTTTACAAAACAATCATCGCGCACCTTTTCCTGCGAGGCATTTCCGCTTCTACGCCAAGACGGCGAGGTCAAGCGCACAGTAGGCGTCGATAGGTTTTCCCAATTCTGCACCTTCAATTTGGCGACTACTGGGACGAGCATGATTTTTATTATTTTTGAAAAACTAGTTTTTCTTTTATTTTAAAAACATAAAGAAGTGAAGCTTGAAAACTTTGAAAACATTTACGCTTTCGATATTTGGGCAAAAGTACGTTGAGTCGAATCCTCCTGATTCAAACCACACCCTTTGAGAAACGGCCCCTAGTAACTCTTGCTTCATAAGCGAGGTAACTCTGGACACACTGTTCTCTCACCCCTCCACGATTACAAGTACGGCATCCGTACAAATTATCGTAGCCAGTCAAACTCGAACGCTCTAGGGCCCGTTTTGAATACACACCTAAGACGTGTGTAGTCTTGCGGGTGCCCCTACCTAAACGTTACGGGAATGACTCGGAGGGAACCTTACCCTATAAGCCAAAAAACCTGTGTTTATATGTACAAGTGCGAAGCTATAGTACCCTCACTATAGTAGTCTTTCAAACCATTGCATGTAAAAACATTTCCTAGGCATTATACTTTTTAAAATACGTCCATTTTGAAATTACTTTTTCCAAACTTCTTTCAAAAAGGTCATACTTTTTAACACGCCGTTAGGCTCTTTGACCTATGGTCATTTGAGTTTGACAAATAACACGCCACTACATTTAAAACCGATCCAGGATAATCACTATATCCCAGATCTTTTTCAAAACGTAAATGAATTATGCGACTGACGTATCGTCATAATACATTTATTGTAAAATCTTCTCACAGAGCAAAAACCCGAGAATGTCAATTCATTTCAGAGATTTTAAAATGAAATTAACCTTTTCTACTTTAGAATTAGCTCTAAGTCGAATGACTCATTAGTCATCCCGATTTTAAACTGAACTTTTTCTCTCAAAAACAAAAACGCAGGCTCGTTCATATGCGAGCCCGTGGATTTAAATGTTGAATCAAGTGACTTATCGTCATGTTGATTTAATTTCCTGAGTCACACATAAAAGGCGAACAAGTGATCGCCTTTTACCCAACTTTAACATCCTCAGATCGACTAGCCTATCGCTACTTCGGTTTGATCCTTTTTATCATAATCTAATAATAAACCCCTAGCAACATACCGCTAAACTGGGTTAATCTGATTATGATCATACAAATTTTTCTACCTCGAGATTAGGGACGTGTCAATATGCCCCTACCTCAAAAGCTTCCCGTGTCTTTTTCAAAAGCTAAAAACACGAGTCGAGTCATGCACCCACTTTTTACACTTTTGTGTTTTCCTTCAGTCGTGAATGCGATTTTTCATTGAGTCTTTTCCTTCCCTTTTAGAATCACTAAAGGTTTGAAAAACTTTTGTCAGGTCCACTCATTGAAAAATCCTGGATACACGACGAACCACTCATTGAACAAAACCTGGATACACGACGAACCAAGGACCGTCACCTAAACCCTCGCCCACCACCAAAGAAGCGCGCCTACAACAGATCAAAACCAAAACCCGTCATGGCCTTTCAACACGATGAAAGTTTCGGAGGACCACCACCACCTCCCCCAGAGGTAACTGCCGAGCAAGTCCGACAACTCAGCGACAAGATAGCCAGCCTCACCACAACGATTGAACAAATGGCTATCATGCAAAAATTTGAGGCAGAGAAAAGTGCCATGCGCCTCGCCGAAGAATCCGAACGCAACGCTAAAAGGATTCGAACCATGGAAGAACGTCTTACGAACTCAAGGGGCTACTCCATTCACCAAGAAAACGAGCATATCCCAAAGAATGTTAGGTCCATGCTGCCCGACGAGCTAGCACTCAGTGATCTTCCCATTTTCAAAGGTCACGAAAGCCCACTCGTACACGTCAAGGCCTTCAAAGCTAAAATGGCCATTATGGGTGTCGAACCCCCCGCGTGGGCTGCATTGTTTCCACACTCGCTGGATGCGCAACCCAGAGTATGGTTCTATTCCCTAGAGCCACACAAGACCGGTAGTTTCGAGGACATAACAGTGGCATTCGATCTGCAGTACCGGGACAACAACGACATCCAAGTCTCGCTACGTACTTTGGAGGTCCTGACTCAGAAGGAGAAGGAAGGGTTTCAAGATACGACACGTTGGAAGAAACTCTGTGCCCAAATACCTAACCGCCCAAGGGACACTGATTTAATCACCAAGTTCATCAACAACCTCACCCCTGCATACCAACAACATCTACGGTACAAGAACTTTGACAGCTTCTCAACACTCAGCGTCGTCGGTGAACTCATTGAAGACGACCTCCGCAAAGAAAATGGGAATAAAAGCACGGGCCATGGATATCAGGGAAGCTCGTCTCAAGCCACTGTCAAGGTCGAGCCCATACACGCTATCAACGCACTGGGCGCACTAAAGGCACCGCCGATTTGTACAGCACCCCCAAGGCCTGCCGCTCCTCCACCAAAAGGTTAGGATACCTTTAGCTGACGAGATCATCACCACAAAGGCCTCAGACTTCCAAGCCACCCTCCAACAGCTAAAGCTCGAAGAAAACGATGCCCAATCTACTAACGACCTAGGCAGTTTCAATTCAAGTATCTACACCTAGAGTATAGGGTCTGGCGTCCTTATGACGCCAAAATTTTCTTAACGGCAGGGTCACTTAGTTACAATCCTAAAGTAATAAACCTAGTTAAGGAACTAACATCTGTAAGGGTTATCCAAAGCTCCCTCGTCTGAGCTATCTTCAAATATAACCGCTTTTGATAACATTAATAACATGAAAGTTTTTGGTTACTCTTTGCCTCATTTACTTTCAAAATCTATATTTTCTAATGATTGCGATAATTTTAAAAAAATAAAAATAACATTGCATTATATAGATACATTGCAAGCCTTGTTTCGAAACCAGAACAGGACCCCATTATTGAAGACACAACAACCATCAACATAGGTACACCCAAAGAGCCTCGAGAACTGCAAATGGGGGCTTCCTTAAGCACAGAAGAAAGAAGCACGTATACCCAGCTACTCACCGAATTCAAGGACGTCTTCGCATGGTCGTACAAAGACATGCCCGACATCGACCACGAGATAGCTGAACACCGTATCCCAATCAAGCAAGGTAGCAAACCCGTCGAGCAAAAACTACGACGCATCAAGCCAGAATGGTCTCTCATGGTCAAAGAAGAGATCTCGTCCAAAAAAAAAAAAAAAAAAAAAGAACAACTACAAGCCTGGTTCATCCAAGTCATCGAATACTCCGACTGGGTCTCAAACATGGTGCCAGTCATGAAGAAGAATGGCAAAATACGAGTATGCGCCGACCTTCGGGACCTCAACAAAGCCTGCCCAAAAGAAGCCACGAAACATAAAGGTGGGTGATCTCGTACTAAAGTCAGTTCGAGCACCACTTCCAGTCGACCCACGAGGAAAATTCAAGCCTAACTGGGCTGGGCCTTACCTCGTCAAAGATACCTACACAGGCGGAGCAGTCAAGCCAAACCGACCTCGACGGCCAAGAGTTTAGCCTCGCCACCAACCTCGACCAACTCAAGAAGTACTATCCCTAGAGAGACCTTGCAATGTGTTTATTAAAAGCAAAAATTTTCTAAAAATCGCAATCATTGGGCCGGCATGCCCCTAAACGTGCACTCTCTGTACAAAAATAAACACAATTCATGGACCGGCAGGTCCTTAAACATGCTCCCTCCTGCAAACACAATTCATGGGCCGGCATGCCCTTAAACATGCATCCACCAAACACAATTCATGGGCCGACATGCCCCTAAACGTGCGCATTCACCACAAAAAAAACAAAACAAAAACTCCCGAACTACGCCGGTTTGATTCCATTTTACATGGATACGTAGGCAGCTTTGTAAAAAGCACAACCGATATTCAACACAAAAAGGACACGCCTAAAGCTTAAAAAAGGCCAAGGGCATAGTCTCCACAAAAATTCACCTTTTGAAACCCGAAGGGTTAAAAAGGGCGATATTCAACACAAAAACGACACGTCCAAAGCTTAAAAAGGCCAAGGACACAGTCAACACAAAAATTCTTCTTTTAAACCTGAGGGTAAAAAGGACGATATTCAACACAAAAATGACACGTCTAAAGCTTAAAAAAGCCAAGGATACAGTCATCACAAAAACGTTCCATAGCCCAAGGGTAAAAGGAACAACATTCAACAATACGCGACAAACCCAAAGCTTAAAAAAGTCGAGGGAACAGTCACCACAAAAACAAAAACCATGCTTACACTCTAAACATTGAAAAGAGAATTAGAGCCAAGGAATTTCTCACAAAATAACAAGCAAAATGAGGCAAAGTCGTAAATAAAAACCTGATTTTTATTAATCTTAAAAAGAACGGTTACATTTTGGATTTTTCAAAGTAGGAGCATAAATACAACATTAGAGATACACTAACAACACTACAATATATTATAATACTTATACTTAACCCGGCATTTATATCGGGTTTAGGATAGACATAATACGAACATAATACAAAATAATATGAACATAATACTAACAACAACACAATAAAACAAACACCAGATTCCCTTCGCCACCAATAGCTCCAAACTCCTCGACCAATGGACAGACCTTCCCGCCAGGAAAGCGGAACACGTGAAAACTTAGGTCCCAATAGTCGAGACAAACCTCCAATAACTCGGGCTCCATTTGAACTGCCCCGGACCGGGAGTACCCCGACACATGATCTTTCAAAGTCTTTCTCTCCTATACCCGACAAAGACGAGCACCAACGGCGCAAGTTTCCTTCAAAATTCTCCATAACTCAACTAACGTTCCGTAAATATTTTGAATATCTTTGGAATGCCGAGAATAGAACGTTGAAAGGATGAGTAAAATGAGTTAACCTAGCCCTCCTTTTATAGCCGAATTTGCAAAACAATCTACAACACAAAAATTAAACCACAACACAAAACACGATTTTCGCATTCACAATTTTCGTCTCAAAATGTCGTTTTAGCTCACATTTTTACAATGTCAAAAGCGTCTTTTTACGAGTCTAAAATACTTTCTAAACAGCATATTTCAAAACCCTGCATTTGCATTTAGTTTAGTCCTAAGCGAGTCAGTCTCAATCGAGACATATATATATGTGTTTTTACGACTAACGACTTTTTGCAGGTACACTCGGCAAGCAAAAACGCAAGGATTTCAGACCCGGCTACAACCCGAACATGCATTTTTGCAACAAGACGAAATATTCAAAGCCTAGGACGTCACACACAAAGCCAACAACTACAATCAAAACCGAACCACAAATATACCCATACATACCCACAAAATCAACCAAAAAGCGCGTAGCCTCCTCACGAGACGTTCATAAAAACCTTACCTTTTATGAGAAAATGCACGTAACCTCCTCACGAGACGTTCATAAAAACCTTACCTTTTATGAGAAAATGCACGTAACCTCCTCACGAGACGTTCATAAAAACCTTACCTTTTATGAAAAAATGCACGTAACCTCCTCACGAGACGTTCATAAAAACCTTACCTTTTATGAGAAAATGCACGTAACCTCCTCACGAGACGTTCATAAAAACCTTACCTTTTATGAGAAAATGTGCGTAACCTCCTCACGAGACGTTCATAAAACCCTTACCTTTTATGAGAAAATGCGCGTAACCTCCTCACGAGACGTTCATAAAAACCTTACCTTTTATGAGAAAAACACGTAACCTCCTCACGAGACGTTCATAAAAACCTTACCTTTTATGAGAAAATGCGCGTAACCTCCTCACGAGACGTTCATAAAAACCTTACCTTTTATGAGAAAAAGAAAAGCACGTAGCCTCCTCACGAGACGTGCATTTCAACCAAAAAACGCGTAACCTCTTCACGAGACGTTCATAAAAACCTTACCTTTTATGAGAAAAAGAAAAGCACGTAGCCTCCTCACGAGACGTGCATCTCAACCAAAAAACGCGTAACCTCCTCACGAGACGTTCATAAAAACCTTACCTTTTATGAGAAAAAGAAAAGCACGTAGCCTCCTCACGAGACGTGCATTTCAACCAAAAAACGCGTAGCCTCCTCACGAGACGTTCATAAAAACCTAGCCCTTTTTATGAGAACCACAAAATCACTAACCACTCTTATAAACCAAACCCCAAAGCGCGTAACCTCTTCTACGAGACGACCAGCAAAGAGTCCGAGCAAGGAGCGCAAGCCAGAAGCGCAAGCAAAGTCCGAGCAAGGAGCGCAAGCCAGAAGCGCAAGCAAAGTCCGAGCAAGGAGCGCAAGCCAGAAGCGCAAGCAAAGTCCAAGCAAAGAGCGCAAGCCAGAAGCGCAAGCAAAGTCCGAGCAAGGAGCGCAAGCCAGAAGCGCAAGCAAAGTCCGAGCAAGGAGCACAAGCCAGAAGCGCAAGCAAAGTCCAAGCAAAGAGCGCAAGCCAGAAGCGCAAGCAAAGCAAAGCAAGAAGCGCAAGCCAGAAGCGCAAGCAAAGCAAAGCAAGGAGCACAAGCAGAAACACAAGCAAGGCGCCAGCTAGGAGTACTCAGGCCACAGGCAGGCTGACACGCCCTTAAACATGTAGGACCGTCATGTCCTTAAAAACATGTCGTCCCTCCCCGCATTTCCCGGCGCTAAGTCCTCGTCTCTCCCACAAGACACATGCTTAGCGCCGCCAGGTAGTATCGAGACTGTAATGGTCCGGATACTATCTTTAAGTTTGACTCACGCTTTGTCCAAGCTCAGTCAAACTGGGGGCTCTGTAGATACCCGTATCCGTACCTCCCAAAAGCAAACCCAATGATGAAAAGGACTTTTATGCATGCTTTTAAAAGAGTCGAAACGGTACAAAAGTGTCTAAAAACGTATTTAGTCATTTTTAGCGTATTAATTTGGACTTGCATAATCATAAAAATGAATGTCACTATTAGTCATTATAGGCATAACACGAGCACAATACCGGAACGTCCTATTAAGCCAAGCCACAAAAACAGCCCAACTAGCTACAAAACGGCCCAAACTTACAAAAACGACCCAAAACACGACCCGCAAAACGGGCCAAAGTGCGTCCCGTATCACATTTTCACAAAATTAGGTTCTATAATACCACAAAATAATATAATTCAATATTATTTTATTCCGAGCCATAACCGAAAAACACGACAAAAACCGAAGCACGAAAATCGAAATTGGACCAAAAACCGATTTGGCCCAAAATACTTAACCCACACGACATATACATCACAAACATAATCATCACCCTACTAAATACGTCACAAGTCCAAAGGCGGTTTGTAGCCCACCAAAACAAAAACAAAATCGCCTGTGAACAGGCGATTAAAAACTTAATCGCCTGTTAACAGGCGATTAAGTTTTTGTTTTATCTCAGCCGCCTTCTTGATTTTCTTCTAAAAAATATCTAGCCCAAACAAACTTAAACGCCAGTGCACAGGCGATTTAATTTTGTGCACCCACACAAACCAGCCATTTCCTATAAATACCAACCCCTTTCGATCATTCAAATGGTCGGTTTTCAAGCACTCGGTTTTAAAAACACATATACACTACTCACAAAAACCACTCAAAAATACCGTCTTTGCATTTTCGAAAGGTAAACATTTTACCTAACGTTTTGGATGTTTTGAGACTCGGACCGAAAGGGGTTACATTAACCCCTACCCGATGAATTGTCATCACTCTTTCTCTATCTACGCCTCACGTACACTCGACCTATACGGGTTCCTAACCCGACCCGATATTGGCATTAGCGACACCTTATTCGTAATTCGGTGTGTAGCAATTCGGATTCATAATCCGTCTAAAACCCCGCCAATATCGCATAAATAAACGACCCACTATCACTAAAGCAAACCGACGTCACTTTTATAATTATGCAAGTCATCATTCATGCATTAAATTACGACTAGAATCATGGTTCCAACACTAAATTGTACCGTTTCATAGAGTCTTTTAGCATGTCAAAACTGAGGGTTTTCACAAAATCTTAGAGTCAAATACGTGGTCGGAAAATAACGTCCATGGTAATAATTTAGTCAATAAATTATTACTTAACGTATATTTCCTATAGCAATATGTCATTATTATGACATTTTACATAATTTATGCATTTTAATCGAGTCATACTTATTCGCACTTGTACGTAGCGTCATTTTAGCCCAAATATCGAAATTAAGCAAATGTTTTCAAATTAGTAGAGACTACTTTACGTGAGGCTTTTTATTCTTGTTTTCAAAATACATTTTGTCAAAACTTTCAAAAGTAACCTCACTCAGAACCCCTTCTACGGTTTCAAACCTCAGATTGATAGATATCGACGCATCTTGAAATCTGAGACACTCGTGTCTTGTATTTCAAGACGCGTTGAATAGGTCCCAAATGCCTTTAAATATTTGGTGGCGACTCCGAAAAACACCTTTCAAAATGATTTTTCTACATTTCTTTTTGATCCTAAACTCATGCAATGATCTCCCCCATTTTTACAAAACAATCATCGCGCACCTTTTCCTGCGAGGCATTCGCTTCCTACGCCAAGACCTGGCGAGGTCAAGCGCGCAGGGCGTCGATAGGTTTTCCCAGAATTCCCGGTACCTTCACTGACCACAATTGTTGTCTGGGGACGAAGTCTGGAAAATTGTGGAACCTCTACCCACTGTTGTTGATGCTAGTGAAGCTGAATTGAAGGTTTTGAAAGCTAGAAAGTTAGGATGGTGGAAACGGAGTATATTGTGGGACTCCGTATTGGAAAACGTTGTTAATTCGTCATATCTTAGATGTCATGCACATTGAGAAGAACTTCTTTGAGCAGACAATTAACACAATTATGGACGACAAGAGCAAGACGTGTTATGGTCCTAAAGCAAAGGCAGATTTGACGACTCATTGTCGAAAGCGCTCCGATCCTAAGTTTGTCCTAGATAAGCAGCGGAGAAAGGTTCTTTGCGAGTGGCTTATGAAGATAAAGTTTCTAGACGGGTATGCATCGAATCTAAGTAGATGTGTTGACAATAAAAACTTCACCCTCCGTGGCATGAAAAGTCATGACTGTCACGTGTTTATGGAGCGGTTGTTGCCGGTTGCTCTTAAATAATTAATTTCAAAGAACGAATGGAAAGCTTTCACGGAGATAAGTCAATTTTTCCGCGACTTGTGTGCCACTACAGTTTCAATTTCCGATGTACATCGTCTTGAGGATAATATACCGGAGATATTATGCAAGTTGGAAAAAATTTTCCCACCTTCGTTTTTCAACTCGATGGAACATGTTGAGATCTCTTCACATATGTGTGTGAGGAGCACTGTCCCACATCGGTAGAATTAAAGTGAAGGGACTAGTTTATAAGTTAGTGGGCTACTCCTCCCATCACCAATTGGTTTTGGGATGGAACCTCACTTGCTTGTGAGTCGGTCTCGTGCACCTAATTCTATTAGCCCGCTGCGGAGGACTCTACAAGTGGTATCAAAGCCGATGGTTCGGCTTGGGACCGCAAGGTGCGATGTGGTGACGGTGCTCGGGATGACGCGGAGTAGCGTCGTGGTTGCGGAGTAGCACCACCGTTGGACTCTCTCCCTTGGTTGACCAGAGATGCGGAGTAGCATCGTGCGGAGTAGCCTGGTCGGCCCGACACGGGGTTGTGTCGGGTGCGGAGTAGCGCCAAAGTGAGGGGGAGTTTCGACACACACATGTGAAAGGGGGAGATTGTTGAGATCTCTTCACATATGTGTGTGAGGAGCACTGTCCCACATCGGTAGAATTAAAGTGAAGGGACTAGTTTATAAGTTAGTGGGCTACTCCTCCCATCACCAATTGGTTTTGGGATGGAACCTCACTTGCTTGTGAGTCGGTCTCGTGCACCTAATTCTATTAGCCCGCTGCGGAGGACTCTACAAGGTATTGGTATCAAAGCCTCGTGCTCTTGATTGCCACACCGCAAAGAGGCTGATCCTTTCGTCTTTTTGTTACTTTATTTTATCTATCTATGGATTCCAGACATCCAAAATGTCCCGTCTTCGACGGTTCTGACTACGGATCTTGGAAACAGTTGGCTTCCCAATATATCCAAGGATATGATTGGGATTGTTGGAAAATTATCCTCGCTGGACCACATGTTATAACAACTGTTGATAAAGAGGGTAATACAGTCGCAAAGAGTCCTTTAAATTATACTGAGGAAGAGGGTAGAAAGGCAGAAAAGAATGCGAAAGCCTTGTCTTTCCTTCAAAACTGCATTTCTCCCAATGAGTTCCACCGCTTTTCCGCTTGTGTTAATGCCAAAGAACTTTGGGAATCCCTAGAACTTGCCTATGAGGGAAATTCTCAAGTTAAGAATCAACGTATAGACATGCTCACTCAACAATATGAGTCCTTTGCTATGACTAAGGATGAGAGTATCAATAGCATGTCTGCAAGATTCTCTAAATTAACAAATGAGTTGCGAAACTTAGGCAGCGAAATTGAAACTGAGAAAAGGATCCGTAAAGTCCTTAGGAGCCTAAGTGATAAGTGGCAACCTAAGGTAACTGCTATCGAGGAGGCTAAAGACTTGTCGACCCTAACTTACCAAGATTTGATGGGTTCACTTATGGCGCATGAGTTAATCCTCAATAAACGCACAAGTGAGCCTGTTATAAATAAGGGTATAGTCTTGAAAGCCACCTCTAGTGATAGTGACGGTGATTCTGATGAGATGGTTGAGTTTGCGCGTCGGTTTAAGAAAATGTGGAACAAACCACAACAAGATAAGTCTAGTTTCTCTAAGAAGTCTAATAGCTCGAAAAACTCCTCTTCAAATCGAAATTGTTACAAGTGTGGAGCCTCTGGTCATGTCATAAAAGATTGCCCCTCGTGGAAGGACATCAAGTCCAAAAACCAACGAGAAAAGAAACAAGACAATTACCGAAAGGTTATGGCGGCATCTTGTTGGGGAGAACTTGATCCTTCGGACTTTGAAGATGATGAGGAGGATGAGGAAGCACACCTGTGCTTGAGTAGCCTTAGTATCGACATGATAAATCGTAAGGCTCCAGGAGAAACGGATCTTTGCTTAATGGGAAACGCTGGGTTTCCGGATATTGAAGATCTAACCGGCGATGCCGAGGTAAGTTGTCTTGAACTTAAAAAGGATCTTCCTAGTCTTAAACGCAATGTTCTTATTAAGTACTTTGAACAAACTCTTGACACGTGTCATGAACAAGGTTTAGAGTTAACTGATGTTAAAGAACAAATCATGGAGATTGCTGAAGAAAACGCGTTTCTAAAAGAAAAGTTAGAAAGAATCGCTAAATTTAAAAGTCAATGGGAATCGAGCACTAAAGATTTAAGAACTGAAAATGAATCCTTAAAGACTGAAAATGAATCCTTAAGTGAAAGAATTGTTGCCTTAACGGATGAGTTACATGTCTTAAATGAACGAAATCTTGATGCGTGTGTGTTAGAAACAGTCAAAGATTCTGACGATTCCCTGGAAACGTGTGATTTAGATCACGATTTGATCTTCAAACAACATTCGGATGAACTAGAACACCTAAAGACTAATCACAACTTAGAAATCAGTAAACTCACTATGACACTTGAGTCATATTTGAACAAAGTTAACATTGAGTTGGATAATTCGGTCACAAATTGTGAAAATCTTTCAAAAGAAGTTGTGTCTTTAAATGAAAAGTTGAACCATGCCTTGAGATTCAGTAACAAATGGGAAACGAGTTCTCGTGTGAGTAAATTCTTGGTGAAAGGCACAAATAATAACTTGAAGTTAGGTCTAGGTTACGATTTGTATAGTCGTAGAGATCATTCTAAATGCAATCCTAAACCTTGGGAACGAGACTTTAGGAAACGCAAATATGTAGACCTTCCGGAATATATGATTTGTTATTATTGTGGTAAAACTGGACATTTCAAACAGGCTTGTAAAAAATTCGATGAAGATGTCACTAGAAACGTGAACCTTGTTAAAAATTTGAGTGAATCTTCTAATGAATCAAAAGTGAACCCCACCAGAAACGCAATACCTGTTAAAGAAACGTGTAGTTCTTCCACTAAAACTGCTGAGAAACGTCGAGAAACACATGTTGCTGTCAAGAGTTTGGTCAAAGGAAAAGTCACTAAAATGTTTTGGGTTCGAAAGGACCAAGTTTTTTGTGTGACTAACAAGAGAGGACCCAACCTAGCTTGGGTACCTAAAACTCAAGAATAATGCGTTTACAGGTCAAGGTGAAAGGAAACAGCTATTGGTACTTAGACAGTGGCTGCTCGCGACATATGACTGGAGACAAGAATCAATTCCTTTCACTGGAGGCCTACGATGGGGGAGATGTGACCTTTGGAGACAACAAGAAAGGGAAACGCAGGTGCTGCTGCGATTCCACAGGTCAACGATCAGAATGATGCTGGAAACGTGCTTATTTCAGAAGTAAATGACCAGAATGAAGCTAATAACCGTATGCCCGTAGATTCTGCTGAGCCTCATAATGAAGAAACGCATCCAGAAACACAGGAACCAGTAGTACAGACTACGATTCCACAGGAAACAGGTGACCTAGGGTCCGATTCAGGGGGAAACGCATGGCGTTCCGAGTACCTGAAGCCACAACGGCGTAAACAGAAACAGAAACTGCGGTTCCAGATGAAACCACAGAAGAAACACCGAATACTCAAGGGATATTCAGATGCCGATTATGCAGGATGTATGATAGATAGGAAGAGTACCTCGGGTATTGCAACGTTCGTGGTCCGTGCATAATTTCGTGGGCTTCAAAGAAGCAAAATACCATTGCACTTTCCACCGCGGAGAGTGAATACATTGCCGCTGCCCTTGCTTGCTCGCAACTACAATGGTTGAAACAACAACTATGTGATTATGGGGTAAGTTTCTCGTGTGTTCCAATTTTTTGTGATAATACGAGTGCAATTATTATTTCCAAAAACCCCGCTCAACACTCCCGGACTAAACACATTGAAATTAGACACCATTTTTTTGAGGGATAACGTGGAAAAGGGACACATAAAGTTGGAATTTTGTAAGACCGAGAACCAATGGGCCGATATTTTGACTAAACCGTTAGCTAGAGAACGTTTTGAGATGCTATGGTTAGAAATTGGTTTGCTTGGTAGTATTTAAGTTGTGTTCGCACCTTTGTCATTATCTCGTATGATTGACTAGAAAGGGATTAAGTAGGTGTCCGCACCTCGCTTGCACTATGACATTGCCTTTTGGTATTTGCATTATTTTGTGGGATTGATACTTAACATATTTTGGCATGATTATGTTCATATTTTTCACACTTGGTAAAATTTTTCAACATTGATTATCCTATTTCCAAATCTTTTCCCAAAAATATTTCCCCAAATCTTTGCCAAACATATACCTTCCCAAAAAACCGTCCCTCATAACATAATCCCAACCCGCTCTCAAAGACCTTCCCGATACGCCACTCCTCTCTCTCACTTCCCTTATTTAACCCCATCTTATCTTTTTCCCACAACCAAATAACTTCCCATACACGTCACTCATTCCAATTATCCAAAATTGTGATCTAAACCACTTTCCATAAGTTTACCCACAAATTCTAAAATCATGGTTCCTATCTATAGCAAATATTCTCATAACCATGTTGCATATAACTTTCCATAACTTGTATGGCTCCACTTACCTTTTCCTTTTGTGTGTCAATCAAGGTCAAATTTCATATTCTCTTTTAGATGATGAATCAAGTGTTATACAAGTTACCTTCTTTCCAAAAAAAAAAAAAAAAAAAAAAAAAAAAAAAAAAAAAGTTCTATTACAAAGCTAGAATCTCAAAAAAAAAAAAAAAAAAAAAAAAAAAAAAATTGAAAGAGGTGACCAAAATCTTCATTTTGGAGAAAATTATTCATCATTTTTCCCATGCTTTTTACCACAAAAGAGAAATTTCGAATGACATACATTTTTGTGTGGTTATGCCTTCAAGTTTTCCCTATAAATTCATGTTTCTTGGCAGATTCCATCAGATTCCAGAAGACTCTTCACAAACCAACCTCGTTTCCCACACCAGCCCTCTCGTTTCCTCTCTATTTCCAGCCCAAACCAATCCTTCCTTCCATCTTCCCTAATTAATGTTTTTTTTAGTTTTATCTTGTGTGACTAGTATGAACTCTTTATGCTTTTGTGTGTTGACGAGCATGACGTTCCTTAATATCATTTGATGCTAATGGTTAAAGTTTTTGTCTTAAGGTTAGCGACGGTGTTACCCTAGTCACTTCCTTTTTAATGATGTCAAGAGGGGGAAAACGATATCGCAATACACTTTTTGCTCCTTCTCACTTTTTGACGACTATGCTCTTCATTTCCTATCTTGATGCTATTGTTTAGTTTCTATATCGCTTATTGATTCTTCCTTTTACAAACGGCTAATTATATGTTTTTCGCTTCTCGTTTGACCTTTGTATGGTGACTAATAGGTTGAGGGGGAACTTCCCATAGAAACAAAAATAGGAGACTTGCCATCATCAAAAAGGGGGAATTTGTTGACCCGACCACGTCGTTATGTTTTGATGATGTCTTTAATTTTTGTTATTATGCTATAATCCGTTGTTAGTGTTTATGATACCTAGTAGGTTGTGAAGCATTAAAGAAAGAAACAAGCTCCATCATTGGGAAACGCGAATCAAATCAAGGCTATATGACGTCTCATGAAGTACTAGTTCGTTCTGTATACATATAGTCCTTGTAATGACAAGGGTAATGGTAAAACAACAAGAGAATTCCACGTTTCACTCTGAGGTTGCAGTGTCATTGCTGGAAACGCACGTTTCCACTGCGTTTCCACAATAAGACACTGGAACCGTGAGTTGTACTCTGCGTTTCCAGGAACTCTGCGAGAAACGCAGAGAATAACTCTCAAGGCTTTTTCGAAAAACCTGATTTGGAAAAGATATTTTCTGCAAAATAAGATCTTTGAAATTGTTATCTTTTTGAAATATCTTTTACAATCTTTGAGAATGATTTTAAGCTTGGATAAGAAGTAAAATCTTTTGGAGAATATTGCATCCTTAATTTTAGGAAACAAAACCTTTCTCAACTATACTTCCTATCTTTATCAATTTCGGTTTTGGTAATATCTTGTGCAATATCTTTTTGACTTCTATTTAAACTCGATTTTCAGAAAATCATTCTGACCTTTTCGAGCTTTAATTTTTAATCTAAGCATTTTGCAAATCTGATTTAAGCATTCATTGTTTTTATTTGCAAAACTTTTACAAAGGCCTTTTGAAACGAATCTCGTGTTGTTTAATTGTTACTCAGGTCAATTGTGCTAGCACCGTCTCATATTCGTTCTCTTGTGAACAATTGTCGAGACACAAATAGCTTTCATTACTTGAGAGAAAGAGTACAACTTGAGAGAGTTGTAGAGTGATTAATATATTGTAATCCGGAGTAGGTACTAATATATTAATAAGAGAATAGTGGACGTAGGTCTCGGAGTGTGAGACTGAACCACTTCAAAACCCGCTGCGTACTTTACTTTCGTTTTACTTTCAAGTATTTTTCATTTACGTTTCACGCTAGATTTATCACGTTTCCACTGCGTTTCAAAATAACTGCACTGCGTTTCCAGCAAGTTTCTTTGTAGTTTTGCAGCGTTTCCAGCAGACTTTAGTTAAACGTAATTAACTCTAAGTCTCAGAAACGTGTGGAATCTTTTAGTCTTGAAAACTAGAAAAAGTTTTCAAGCACCCAATTCACCCCCCCTCTTGGGTACTTTTCCTAAAAACTCGGATCCATATATGACGTCTCATGAAGTACTAGTTCGTTCTGTATACATATAGTCCTTGTAATGACAAGGGTAATGGTAAAACAACAAGAGAATTCCACGTTTCACTCTGAGGTTGCAGTGTCATTGCTGGAAACGCACGTTTCCACTGCGTTTCCACAATAAGACACTGGAACCGTGAGTTGTACTCTGCGTTTCCAGGAACTCTGCGAGAAACGCAGAGAATAACTCTCAAGGCTTTTTCGAAAAACCTGATTTGGAAAAGATATTTTCTGCAAAATAAGATCTTTGAAATTGTTATCTTTTTGAAATATCTTTTACAATCTTTGAGAATGATTTTAAGCTTGGATAAGAAGTAAAATCTTTTGGAGAATATTGCATCCTTAATTTTAGGAAACAAAACCTTTCTCAACTAAACTTCCCATCTTTATCAATTTCGGTTTGGTAATATCTTGTGCAATATCTTTTTGACTTCTATTTAAACTCGATTTTCAGAAAATCATTCTGACCTTTTCGAGCTTTAATTTTTAATCTAAGCACTTTGCAAATCTGATTTAAGCATTCATTGTTTTTATTTGCAAAACTTTTACAAAGGCCTTTCGAAACGAATCTCGTGTTGTTTAATTGTTACTCAAGTCAATTGTGCTAGCACCGTCTCATATTCGTTCTCTTGTGAACAATTGTCGAGACACAATTAGCTTTCATTACTTGAGAGAAAGAGTACAACTTGAGAGAGTTGTAGAGTGATTAATATATTGTAATCCGGAGTAGGTACTAATATATTAATAAGAGAATAGTGGACGTAGGTCTCGGAGTGTGAGACTGAACCACTTCAAAACCCGCTGCGTACTTTACTTTCGTTTTACTTTCAAGTATTTTTCATTTACGTTTCACGCTAGATTTATCACGTTTCCACTGCGTTTCAAAATAACTGCACTGCGTTTCCAGCAAGTTTCTTAGTAGTTTTGCAGCGTTTCCAGCAGACTTTAGTTAAACGTAATTAACTCTAAGTCTCAGAAACGTGTGGAATCTTTTAGTCTTGAAAACTAGAAAAAGTTTTCAAGCACCCAATTCACCCCCCCTCTTGGGTACTTTTCCTAAAAACTCGGATCCATAGACTCTTCAGAACATATCCCGGTTCATTTGCCTTACGAGCTTAGAGTGGGCGGTCCAGTCCAATATCGATGGATGTATCCATTTGAAAGGTTTTTTTAACTAATTTTTTTCCATTAATTACTTATTTCAACATATGTATCATATATGTTTACCTGACGTAAGATACAATTTATTTAGGTTTCTTAATCACTTGAAACGGAAAATTGGCAATAAGGCTTATGTTGAAGGATCCATAGGCAATGCGTTTTTGTTGGAAGAAATTTCAAATTTATGTTCCGTTTATTATAAAGAGCATGTGAACACCAAGGTGCGAGATCTTGAAATTGGACCCAGTCGACGTTCCGATGTTGACGAACAACTACCAGCACTGTTTACTGACCATGGTGGAAGAACAACTGGAAAGTGTCGCACTCGATTTCTGGATGACAAAGAATACAATTGTGCACACAAATACGTGTTGTCTAATTGTGAGATCCTTAAGCCTTATGAAGTGTAAGTGTATAACGTGAATAAATCTTTATAAATTTATTTTTATAATTAACATACAAGTATTATAAAGTAATGTTATTATGTAGGATGTTTGAGAGTTTTATCCTTCTGCAATACCCTGGAACTCCTATTGCTGATATTTGGAGTAAGTTCAGTAACGAATATCCTATGTGGTTCAAGCAACAAGTAAGTACTATATACAGTGACATAATAATTATTAATATTTTACTTATAAAGTGTATAAAATTGTGTAACAAAAATAGCGTAATCATTTCTTCACTAGGAGCCGTTTTTGAAAGACGATCTACAGAAGGCGTTAGCAATTGGACCGTCTAGGGAAGTCCAAACTTGGAAGCGATACTCAATCAATGGGTACAACTTCAGAACATTCAATGGTTGCACCGACATAGAGAAAATTACAATAAACAATGGAGTATGTGTAACCTCTGTTGATGGTGTTGACTATTATGGAAGTCTTGAGGAGGCGATTGAGTTGAAATATGTTGGATCAAAACAGCTCTACAAGACACTTTTGTTCAAATGTGATTGGCTTGACAACTCAGAACGTGGTATGAATATACACAAGGAGTACAAAATAGTTGAAGTTCATCGTGGTAGAAAATACCCAACGTACGATCCTTTTGTGTTATCATATCAAGTTGACCAAGTGTGTTATGCACCATATCCAAGTCTTAAGAGAGACAAAGAGCAGTGGAGAGTTGTCTTCAAAACGAAAGCGAAGTTAATCGTTGATGCCTCCGTGGAGGATAATGCTTATCAAGAGGCTGTTGTTACAGATCCACCAGAGTTATCAGCCCCTAATGTCGATGATGAAGATGATGACAGTAGTATTCCTATAGGTCATAATCAGGATGATGAGAACGAGAATGACATTGATGAGGTTAAAGTCGCGTCACCTCAATCAAAATAACCTAAGGTCAACTAACTAGGTAGTCAGTGGCAGTAGGGTCGAGATCCACAGGGAGACAGACGAAGTCAAGGGAATGCTCAGCTAAACTAGGCTTAACTCGGAGTAATAAAATCGGTGTTTGAAAGACTAACTAAAAATAAAGAGCAAAATGATATAAAATATGAATAAGAGGAAGATTAGGGCATCAGGTTCATGTGACATCGATTCAGAACTCAACTCAGAAGGATATTCAATCAATTGAAAGCATGCAAATGATTAGGTTTTGGGAAAACGCTCTCTCGAGTCAAATTCAACCTTAAGCAAATTTAGCGGGCTCTCGCTACGTACTAAATTCGACTTATCAATTACACGTGAGTCTAGTTTCAATTAGGCTTTCGATCTTAAACTGAAACAACCTAAATTCAATTCAATAAAGGCGTCCCTAAATTCAATTGATAATTAAAACGCGCAGGAAGAAATCAATTGCACAAATTCACTCAATAAAAACGATTATAACATGTTCTGAATCAACATCACAATCACCCTAAACCCTAATTGGGAATTAGCTAGACATGATTAAAGTAAAAGCAAAACAATTGATAATGGAAGACATAATGAAATAAACAAGAACAATGAATTAAACCTGGAGAAATTCGGTAATCGCAATGTAAAAGATCTAATCTTGCAAGTAATTAAAGGCTAAACCTAAGTTTTTATGAGAGTATTTTGAGAGAAAAGTAAAACTAAAACTAAGGCTTCCAAATAATCTGAAACGTAAATGATAAACCCTAACTCGAACTCTATTTATAGGCCAACGAAATCCGGAGAAACAGGGGTCAAAACCGCTCGGTTCGGGGGGTGAACCGATCGGTTCAGGGTGGGAACCGATCGGTTCTGGGGTGAACCGAGCGGTTCTTAGCTCATCAGAAGGTTACAGCAACTTTTTGCCCTGTTTCTTCAACTCTAAACCGATAGGTTCACTTGGAACCTATAGGTTTGACGTCCCAACACCTAGTATGACTTCCGACTCGACTCTCGGGCCTCGTGTTGACGTCTCGATACTCGTGAACGCTCCAAATGACTCAGGTTTTAGCTCAGGACCGCCAAAACCTGCAAAATACAAACGAGGAACGACAGTATCGCAATATAACGCAAATAGCTACTAAAGTACTAATGAAATCACGCAAGTGCGAGCTAAATGCATGTGAACCGGGGGCATAAAAGCGATATAAAAGACATGTATCAAACTCCCCCAAACCAAACCTTTGCTTGTCCTCAAGCAAACAGTGTCGAAGAGCATCAAAGCGTAGCTAGTTAATCACGTTAGCATCTCGAAGTGGACGACCTATGCACATAAACATACAAGCTACAGTCTATTTCACCGAAAGTAGAGCACAAGTCTCAACCGTTCGCACCACATCACAATGCTAGCCTCTAACGCTTTCGCAAAAATTAAACTAACGATAATTGGATTCAAGCAAGGCCAACCGCGCATACCACTGTCCATTCAACCATTCTTACCACATCATTCCATTTTTTTCTTTCTTTTCTTTTCTTCCTCTGTTTTTTTCTTTTCTTTTTCTCGAATGTGGAGCATCCCTCGTATGTAGTACCGTTTAGCTTGACGTTCACTCGGTAAAAATCGCGCTCGGGTACACATATTTCCTTAAGGGTTACGTCATTGCTCATACTCTCGGTCGCAGCCAAATTCATGGCCACTGTGGTTACTCAAGTCAATGAGTCCCCTCCGAGAGCATCGAAGCATTGCTCCCACATTATATGATCTTTCCAACAAACCACAAACCAACTTTCCAACGTACCACAAGCCAAAGCCTCGCAAGAATACCAATATCGAAAGTAAAAGAACGAAAAGCGATAAGAATTAAGCAAATGAGTGGGCTAGTGTTTGAGGCTCGCAATCTAATAACAGGAAATAAACATATAGTGCAAGCTACGACGATAGAAAGTCGACTTGGAGATACTAAAGATCAAAACAGCACACTAATCAATTCTCCAATTTGGACAAGTCAAGCCGAAAAGGTTGGTTTTGTTTTTCGTTTTTTCGAAAATTTTTAAATTTTTGATATAAAATGCACACAAAACGAGGAAAAAGCAAATGAAAAGCGCGACAGAGCTTTCCTCCCCCAAACCAGAACTACACATTGTCCTCAATGTGAGCTAAATGCACAAATAAGCAAGCAAAACAAAGGACACTAAGCATATGGGGGAAGAATAAAAGCGAGGAAGTGAGGGAAAAAGAGTAAGAAAGCTCACATGCTCGTGAAGGAGCTCCCCCAAACCGAAGTGAAGCGTGGAGTGCGGCTTATGATCCACAAATTTGCATCCAATTCAGTCCAGCTGTGAGGTACTTCGAAGCAGCAGGTGAGACAAAGCAAGGCCGAATAGCAGAGAGGCCTATTCTCAAGAATACCAAGGACAAAAGTCCTGGAGTACCTGCATGCTAAAACAGATAATAATCCCTCATCCTCACGCGCTCAACAAAAGGTCTAAAAGTAAAATGTCAAAGTCAAAAACAAACAAAACCAAAGCAGAGTACAACTGATTACAAAGTCATCGGGTTGCCTCCCGGATAGCGCTGGTTTATAATGGTCCCGCACGACCGTCGTCAAACTCGAATCACGTCAAATTGGGCCAGGGCGTTGGCCGCTTGCAACTTCACTTGGCGAAACAGCATCCGTTCGCCACAAAATGCGATCTCCACGAGGAAGAGCAGAATAGTCCATCAAACAAGGGATTCCATCGCGGAAAGGCGCTCCATATCTCCCCTGCGCGCCTGGCGTCTCAACTGCAGGGTCTCCATCTCCAAGCAGCTCACCATATCGCCCCCGTGCTCCAAGCATTGCAGACTTTGGGGCTCCACCTTCATCACCCGGATCATAGACATCCGCCCTTGTGACCTTCCTTTCCCCCAGAGCCGGGAGCCTAACCCGACTGCGTAAGACACTGCACAAAGCGGCGGAAGAAACAACCTCGAAAGAGTCTCCGGTAGAGTGAGGCGGAGGCGAGGTCAGCGGCAAAGAGCAGGCTCGAGTGCATAGGGGGCGGGGATACTAGACTTCGTATACGTGAACTTCTCACCTCCCACCGAGAATGTCAGGGTCTTATTCCCAACATCTATGGCGCACGGCGGTGTGCAGAAAAGGTCGACCTAGAATGATCGGGATGTGGGGGTCCTCGGGTATGTCTAGGACAATGAAGTCTACGGGTATGTAAAACTTCCCTACCTTAACCGGGACGTCCTCCAGGATGCCTAAGGGTCTCTGGACACTACGGTCAGCCATCTGCAAAGTCACGGAGGTAACTCCTAACTTGGTCATGTTCAGTTTCCTGCAGATGGAGTAGGGAATGACGCTCACACTGGCCCCTAGGTCGCACAAGGCGTTCTGCACAACATATCTCCCTATAGAACAAGGGATAGAGAAGGTCCCGGGGTCACTCAGCTTGGGAGGGGAACTACCCTGCAAAAGAGCACTACCCTCCCCCACAAAAGACACAGTCTCGACTCCGTCTATCGATCGCTTCCTAGATATGACCTCTTTAAGAAACTTAGCATAAGCAGGAATTTGTTTGACTAAATCAATAAAAGGAATGTTCACCTGCAATTGCTTGAGAATCTCAAAGAACTTGCTGAGCTTGGGGTCCACAGTAGCCGGGAGTACACGGCTCGGAAAAGGAAGCCTGATCTGGATCGGGGGCGAGGGAGCAGCAGCAGGAGCATCACACGGCTTGGCCTTGTTGACGGCCCCACTCTTCTCCTCTTCCGGATGCCGGGGCATCGTAAACTGTACCACTACGCAGAGTAATAGCACACGCTGTATCATGAGGAGGGTTAGGAGGATTACCTTGGGGCGGTAGGGTGCCCTGCTGACGAGACGCCTGCGAAGCGGCCAGTTGAGCCACTTGATTCTCGAGCATTTTGATCGCGGCGTCCTTAGCTTGCCCGTCCTTTTGCATCTGTTGCAGCATCATTTGTTGTGACTTTTGCACGGACATTGTTACCTGCGACAACTGCATCATCATGGCCTTCATCTCGGCCATAGGATCGGGTCCCGGGGTAGGTGGAGGAGGTGTATAGGTGGGTTTTTGGTAGTTGGGTGGAGGTGGTTGGTAGTTTTTGTGAGGAGGGATATATGGGGTGTTGTGTGGAGGTTGGTTTGGGTAGGGCAAGTTCTGTGGGTAGGATTGGTAGGCGTGAACTTGCTCGTGGGGTGCAGCATACCCCATAGAATAACCCATATCGTGCCCCATAACAGCATTTACATGGGCACTAGAAGAACCCCCATCGGTCATCCTCGCTGTCTGGCAGTCGGTAGCGTGACTTTGACTTCGTAAAGCGCACTAATACTCTCCTTATCACGGTCATTATGAAGCGGCCAGTGAATTACCCCTTGGTTGTCCAAATTGAGATGAGTGAACCGCCATCTCTTCAATTAAACCCCAAGCCTTGTCGTCGTCGACGTTGTTAGCAAAACGTCCCTCTGCAGCTGAATCAAGGATGGCACGGCTCTCCGCATACAACCCGTTGTAGAATGTCATGATCACCAACCATTCGTTTAACCCGTGGTGTGGACAATCCCGTATGAGCTTCTTATATCGCTCCCATGCCTCAGCAAGTGACTCGTCAAACGTTTGCTTGAAGCCTTGGATTTGACTTCTCATTTGGTTAGTACGCTCAGGAGGGTAAAATTTGGAGTAGAACGCAAGAGCCAAACCACGCCAATCGATGTCTGCAATGCGGCTTTGTCAAGGTCCGTTATCCATTCACGTGCACGGTCCTTCAGTGAAAAAGGGAACAGCATTTCCCTTATTTGCTCCTGAGTAATCCCGGCTTGCTTGATCGTGGAGCAGTAGTCAGTAAACACTTGCATGTGCCGACCGGGATCTTCGGTTGGGTAACCACCGAATTGATGCCGCTCCACCAAGTTGAGGAAGGCGGGGCGGATCTCGAAATTGCCCTGTAGCGTCTCGGGCATCGTGAATCCATTCGGAATGGATTCTGGTTTAGGAACCGAGTGACTGTAGAGCTTTGGCATTGTCACTGGCGGTGGAGAAACTGGAGAAAGTGGAGGTGTGTCCTCTTCGTAGGACGATTGCGTTGCACTAGACGACGCTTCCTCGATGTTAAGATCAACGATGTTTATCGCTTCCCTGCGTAACCTGTGTAATGCTCGCTCGGGTTCGGGCTCAAATGGAACTAGAGTCCGAGGTGACCTGCGCATAAACACAACTACACAAAAACGATGAGAACGGTCTCAAGGAACTAGGTTCCTTGAGACAAGAGAGAAAAACCTAAGCAAAAACTAAGCAAAAACAATAACTAGCTAACCGTCTCCCCGGCAATGGCGCCAAAATTGATGAGGTTAAAGTCGCGTCACCTCAATCAAAATAACCTAAGGTCAACTAACTAGGTAGTCAGTGGCAGTAGGGTCGAGATCCACAGGGAGACAGACGAAGTCAAGGGAATGCTCAGCTAAACTAGGCTTAACTCGGAGTAATAAAATCGGTGTTTGAAAGACTAACTAAAAATAAAGAGCAAAATGATATAAAATATGAATAAGAGGAAGATTAGGGCATCAGGTTCATGTGACATCGATTCAGAACTCAACTCAGAAGGATATTCAATCAATTGAAAGCATGCAAATGATTAGGTTTTGGGAAAACGCTCTCTCGAGTCAAATTCAACCTTAAGCAAATTTAGCGGGCTCTCGCTACGTACTAAATTCGACTTATCAATTACACGTGAGTCTAGTTTCAATTAGGCTTTCGATCTTAAACTGAAACAACCTAAATTCAATTCAATAAAGGCGTCCCTAAATTCAATTGATAATTAAAACGCGCAGGAAGAAATCAATTGCACAAATTCACTCAATAAAAACGATTATAACATGTTCTGAATCAACATCACAATCACCCTAAACCCTAATTGGGAATTAGCTAGACATGATTAAAGTAAAAGCAAAACAATTGATAATGGAAGACATAATGAAATAAACAAGAACAATGAATTAAACCTGGAGAAATTCGGTAATCGCAATGTAAAAGATCTAATCTTGCAAGTAATTAAAGGCTAAACCTAAGTTTTTATGAGAGTATTTTGAGAGAAAAGTAAAACTAAAACTAAGGCTTCCAAATAATCTGAAACGTAAATGATAAACCCTAACTCGAACTCTATTTATAGGCCAACGAAATCCGGAGAAACAGGGGTCAAACCCGCTCGGTTCGGGGGGTGAACCGATCGGTTCAGGGTGGGAACCGATCGGTTCTGGGGTGAACCGAGCGGTTCTTAGCTCATCAGAAGGTTACAGCAACTTTTTGCCCTGTTTCTTCAACTCTAAACCGATAGGTTCACTTGGAACCTATAGGTTTGACGTCCCAACACCTAGTATGACTTCCGACTCGACTCTCGGGCCTCGTGTTGACGTCTCGATACTCGTGAACGCTCCAAATGACTCAGGTTTTAGCTCAGGACCGCCAAAACCTGCAAAATACAAACGAGGAACGACAGTATCGCAATATAACGCAAATAGCTACTAAAGTACTAATGAAATCACGCAAGTGCGAGCTAAATGCATGTGAACCGGGGGCATAAAAGCGATATAAAAGACATGTATCAGACATGAGTGAGAACGAGAATGACATGACTGAATTTATTGTAGAGGAAGATGAGCTCATTAAGGAAGACTCGACAGAAGATGAGCAATGTGACGAGTTTGAGGATGACACGGAGGAGGATGAAGATGAGCAATGTGACATGTGTTAACATTTGCTTTAAGTGTGTGTAGTATGGTGAATACAAGATTCCAGGGTAGCGGAAGCAGCTCAGCTCCAAATAATCAAGCTGATGAGAACCGCCAGTTGACCGAGGAGGAGATCGGTGAGATTATGGTAAACGGCGGTCAGCGTCTGCCCACATTAGATCCTGCCGGCATATGGTAAGTTTAACGGTTAATTGTAAATTAATTAGTTTAATGCTTATTTATATAATTTAATTAATTACTTTAATATAATATTGTTACATATACTACTAATGATTACCGTATGTTATGTTGATGCAGGTTTAAAGATAGCACCGTGAAGAATAAAGTTCGACGGGCCGTAATTTCTATGATGACCGAATTCGTTCCGAAATGGCCTCAGGCTTTAGAGGCGCAGAGAGAGTTGTGGTGGAACGCTTTCAGGGTAATAATATTTAATTTACCCTTAATTAATTTTTAAACTTTGAAAAGTATATATGAGTATTGTTGATGGATTTTATTTATCAAAATATGAACGTAGTTCAACTACCAGTACAAGCAGAAACATGAAGCCGAAATAAAAGAGAAGTTATGCGCGATGGTGAAGAAAAGGGTTCCCGACTACATCCACCAAAAAGGTATGAAAAACTAATATACGTATTATTAGAGAGATTATTTATTTGTTATATGATGCCGTAAACTTTGTTAATTATAAATCGCAGATCGAGTTAAAAAATCGTGGATTGATGACAATGAAACCATTTTGAGGGAATATCTAGAATGGAAGAATTCCGGGGTAATTATCAAACTTAAAACTTTAATTAATTTATCGTTAAATATTATATGTATATACGTCTAATAATTTATCGTTAAATATTTTATTGATTTAGGGAACGAAGAAAAAGTCGGAGATCCAAAAGAAAAACTGTTGTGCACAGGGGGAAGATGGAAAGGCTGCGGGGACGCACACAATGGGTCGACAAGATATGATGCAATATGTCGATAGAGCGGTTTGTATTATTAACTTTATTTATTTATTTATGTATATATATATATATAAATAAATAATTTCTTATTTAATAAGTAACCGTTAATTAATTTCTTTATGTACAATGTGCAGGAACGTCGACACCATTGTTTGTACCCGAGCTCATCAAAAAATCAAAGAGCTCCAAAAAGAGTGGCGGTTTCATAAGCAACAAAGTGAAAAGTATATTTGTAAGACTTAATTTATACTTAAGTAGTAATTTTATGATTATATTGTTATTTACAATTTATTTAAATTAACGAGTATTATATTTTATTATTAGGACCGCTTCACACCACGAGTGGAGGACCTCGAGAGTACCCAGCCTGACACTCCCGTCGACGAGAACCGGTTGTACTACGAGGTTGTCGGCGGACACAACAAGAAAGGACGTGTCTACGGCACAGGTTCAGCGACTTCTATGTTTTACGAGCGTCCACCCCCTCGTCACTCATCTGCCGGGGAACAGTCTTCGTATACTCCCGGCCTACTGACACGCCTAACAGAAGAGAACCGATCGATGAGTCTAAGGTTGGCGGCAATTGAGGAGTATATCGCGTCTCAACGCCTAAGTACGCAGCCTCCTCCGACTTGCAACCAAGGCGACGACTTTGACTTTTTTAGGCGTGGGCCGTTTGACGGTGACGGCGCTAGTGGTAGTGGCGGCGCAGATATACCGTTGTGCTGATGACGTTTTGTTGTTAAACTTTGAAAATTCAAAGTTAAACGGTTTGGATGTTTATAACGGACACCTTATGTTAATATATGATATGTTAAGTTTATATGGGTGTTGTGTGTTTACTGATTTGGTGTTTATATGGTGTATTTTGGGTGTATTGAACACCGCAAATGAATGTAAATGCAGGTTTTGGTGGGGAGCAGAAAAAAATTGCTACGGCAAAAACAACATCAATTGCGACGGCATTATTTTAATTTGCGACGGACTTCCGTCGCAAATTAGCCCTGTTTTTTGCGACGGATAGCCTCCGTCGCAAGACATTTGCGACTTACAAATCCGTCGCAAAACTAATTTGCGACGGATTCTTTTAGTTTTTGCGACCAACTACACCTCAATCTATCTGCGACGTGTTTGATCATTTGCGACAAAATGGCTCGACGGGCCCGTTTCGTCGTACATTCCGTCGCAAATAGGCGTTTGCGACGGATTTTGGGTTATTTGCGACGGATTCATGCCGTCGCAAATGGCCTGTTATTTTGTAGTGAATATCAACAAGTTGTTTCTGAAATTTTTCCTTCAAATCTGCACCGACCACGACCGTCCGGCCAGGCGACAGTTCTATCTCCTTTGTCTCACTGCCCGGTCCCGGGCTAATATTCAATCCCTTCTTCTCATTGGTTTCTTCGGCCAAAGGTGTTCTCACTTCAGCCACTGATTTACCTTTTACCTTCTCGCGATCGCCAATTGCGAGGATCGTAAACTTTACGGTCGCCGTATAGCTACTGGCCGGTTCCTTCATCTATTACATACGCCATGGCCAAGGCCCTCACTGATACCACGTCGTGGATCTCATCTAGGGTTACTCTGCCGATCAAGGCGTTGTAGGCGGATGGGGCGTCGATGACAACGAAGTCTGCTTGCACGTTTCTGGCGTTTCTTTCTTCCCCCACGGTCACGGGCAGGGTGGCCATTCCGAGAGGTTTAATGCTGTTCCCTGCGAAACCGTACACGGATCCGATGTACGGCGTTAGGTCTTTTTTGCTCAACCCCAGCTTATCAAACACCTCCTTGTAAAGGAGATTAGTGCAGGCCCTGGTGTCAATCATGCACCGGTGGACTATGTGGTGGTCAATGTCGATGGCTACCACCAGCGGGTCATCGTGCGGATAGCTGACACGTTCGTAGTCCTCATGGCTGATGGACAATGTAGGTATCGGCCGTGGCTCTTCTGTGCTTGCTGAATAGATTTCCCCGAAGGTTTCTTTTCTTCTGTCAGCCTTCCGCTTTCTGCCTGACCTGCCAGCCTCTGCAGTTCCTGAAATAACATGTATCTCCCCAAGTCTTGGCTTGGTATGCTTGCTACTGTCGGCTTCTTTCTCTTCTCCATCTCTTACTCTCTTTACATCTGTGTATTTTTTCAAGTGCCCCTCTTGAATTAGGCGCTCAATTTCTTCCTTCTGTGACCGACAGTTTTCGGTGTCGTGTCCCTGAACTTTGTGGTACTTGCAGTATTTGTTCTTGTTCGGGCCAAGTGTCAGAGGTCTCGGCGTCTTAAACTTCACCTCCTTCGCCGCCAATTCGAAAATTTCGGCCCTCGGCCTGTTAAGAGGAGTGAATCTATCAAACTGTGGCCCCTTGTCCCTGGTCTTTCTGTCATGGCCGCGGTTGGGGTTACCTTGCTGTGATCGCTGACTCTCATTTTCCTTGTTTTCATTTCGCTCTTCCTTCTTTTCCGATTTCTCCGGCCTCTTGCCAAATGTTCTACAGAACTGCTCCTCCCGGATAAAACCTTCGGCCATCTCTCTGGCCTTCAGCAAATCTGAGGGCGGATTACGGATTAGGAGGCTTCTCAACTCTCCCTCCCTGAGTCCCACGGTTAGCGCGTGGACACCAATCTTTGAGTCCAGGTCTCTCACCTGTTGTGACTCACGGTCGAAACGGATCATATAATCTTTCAGCTTTTCGTCCCTCCCCTGGACGACATTCAACAGCTCTGCGGCTATCTTTTCTCTTTGGCGATTCCCAGCGTATTGTTGTTTGAATAGTTTTGTCATGTCCTCATATACTCTGATCGTCCCTGTCGGGAGGTTCATGAGCCAAATCTGTGCAAGCCCGGTCAAGGTATTGGGAAACACCTTGCACCAGACGTGGTCAGTTGTATCATACATCATCATGTGGCTCTCGTACGTGGCCAAATGTTCTTCTGGGTCTGTCTTTCCATCGTATTGGACGGTCGGCATCTTCATTTTTGGTAATGGACATTCCAGCACCGACGTAGCCAGGGGGACCTTATAGTTACCTGTCCACCCCTCACAGAGGTACGGCGCGGCCTCTCTGCTCTTGAAATAATCTCGACCGACGGATCCGGTCTGTACGAGTTTGTCTCATCCTCTGTTACCGGCTCCATCCTTACATTCTCCTCTGTATACGAATTGTCATCCCCTACAAACAGATTTCTTGGGTGACCTGTGTTCTCGGCTGTGAGCTCTCCGGATGTTCTACATGTGGCTCATGTACTTTCTGTTGTTCTTTCTGCGGCGTTGACCTCATCTGTCGGAGGAACGCATCTACCATCCTTCGTTCTTCGGGAGTCATAGGAGTGAGACCCTCTCCTTGAACTGGGTTGCCCTCGGCGGCCCCCTTGGTCGGTGTTGTATTTTCCGGTTGTTTTTCTGGATTTCCTTCTTGATCTGCCATGATCTTTTTGTCTTTTTCCCTACAGACGGCGCCAATTGTTCCGGGTGTAAATTATTTAGAGTAAATACAACTCGAAGCTAATATGAGATTTCGTGTAATTCTGTGGGCTTCGGCGTCACTTGACCTTCTCTAACTGTGTGACCTGCACAAGTACACAAACCTAGCCTCGGGGGCGTCCGAGGAAAGCCCCTCCGATGCCTAAGTCAGCGTATATCCAAGAGAGAAGTCAGAGAATTGCTAGAATAGTTCAAGTGATACCTTCTTTATGTGTTTTGTGGATGATCCCTCAGCTTGATGCTTTGCTTCTTATTTATAGAGATAAACCTTGTCTTTTAGCGTGCCATGTCAGCCCTAAAGCTGACCATTTGTCTTCTAGTGTTGTCTTTTAGTGGTTAGGTAGTAACAAACTCTGACACGCCCAGTTCTTGTCTCCAGCGGCCTGTCGCGAAGACTAGGCCGCACGAAGGTGTCACCGCCCGACCACGGCCACCTACCAATCCCATGGAGGGAACTTTGGGTGAGGGTGACCGGGCGACCTCAATTCATCACTTGCTGGACGGCTAGGTGTTCTGGCTGACTATCCCCCATCACCTGTCATTTAGTAATGTCACAAGTCACAACTAATTTGTAGTAAATGGTTTATCATATATGTGATTATATTAACTTGTTCGGAAATGTTCAAACTACACTTCAATGAATTAAATCAGTTTAATAATAGTGTATCATATAAAATCAGTTTTCTATGAAAGATTTCATGTATGATAATATTTTACAATTAGTCGTTTTTAATATGTATTTGGAAACATCTAATTTTACTTTTAATTAAAAAATAATAATATTATCTCATAATTTTGTTTAGCAAAAAAACCAATGATCAATAGTTTCATGACAAATGTTGAACATTGAATCGTACAACATTTGGTTTATAGATTTAGTATTAAATATGTTTGAGTATGACCTTGGCAAAGGAACGAAAATGTCCTCATTCATCATTACAAAGGCACATGTCAATTTAAATCCTAAGTTTGGACCTTTTAAAACTTCAAAAAACATTAGGAGTAAGAACGTATAAGCGGGTTTTGTGGGTGGCTTATATGATCAGCATGTGTTCGAGTATTGACCACGACTGTAACATTCTTGAGGTTGGATGTCCCCCATCACGTAAGTAAGAAAAGTTTGATATGTTTTTAAAGGATTTCAACGTTATCTTAGGAACTAGACATTTTGATTTTAATTTTAAGTGAGGACAAAATGACCTTTAAAGTTGGTAGCTCACCATTAGGTCGAGTGTGGTAAGCGATGATAAATGTTATTAGAGCAAATATTATGAGAAAGACACAACGAGGATGTTGTGTTTTTTAAGTGATGGAGTTTGTGACACCCATGAGAATGGATGTCCCACATCAGGATAATTAATAGTATTTGATGTATCTTCGATCTTAATTATATATATTGAAAATAAAACGGGCTTAAAAGTGGGCATCGCAATTATAGTGGGTTGTATTACGACAATAATGGATCGTGAACTCGTGGTGCTATAGATTGTCATCAAAAGATTCATCATTAGGGCGTGTTAATGTGTAACATGTAAAATGTTATGTAAATACATGTAATGAATTGATCATCTATTTTTGACTTTAATGATAAAAATATAATGAAACTGAAATTTGTATATATATCCAACAAACATAATAATAAATTAATAATAAAAAAAAGGTACAAATACATATTTATCATTTCAATAGTCATGAGAACACAAAATACATAATATTTCACACACACAAAAAGTGTACACACATTCAAAATATACATAATATTTCACACACACACACAAAAAAAAAAAAAAAAAAAAAAAAATATGAAATCATGGGAATAGTGTAATTTTTAAGGTTTTGTTGTAGTAGTGGAGCATGGTGAAATACGACGACAATTACAACGATTTTCCAAAGCTTGAACAGTAACTTCATAAATGACGGCAAACCAAAGAAAAATAGATTTAATAGGATATAACCAACGATTCATGAGCATCATAAGAACACTACACACCACAAGTGTAATGTAAGACAAAGAAGGCTCTACTTGTAAGGTGGTTGCAAAAACACCCATCATAAACGTTATCATTACCGTGAAGAAGCAAATTTGTGTGCTAAATATGCCCATGTCTATTAAAACCATCCTCATTTTCGTATTTTTCATTATCCAAAGTTGGCAGTATATCACGAACGTCGATAAGCATATGGTTACTATGTCCGAGACCATGAACACCCAATAGGCTAAACTTATTAGTTTCGGGGTTAGGTCTGTGCCAAGGAGTACCGGGGTCCCAATCACGTCCTCGGTTGCATTTAGGGGGTCCGGTTGTCCTGAGGGTGTGATGGTTAATGGGACCGAGGTGTGGTTTTGATTGAGGTACTCGTGGTTTTGTCTAAACCCTCCTGGTACTGAGAACGCGGCTGTGAATGCGATTGTCGCTAGAAGTGTGGCAATTAGACCTAGGGTTTGGGAGTAGTTGCTTATTTCTGATTCTGATACTCCGAAAAAACTCTCATTTGGCACCTTCTTTAGCGTCTCCCAAACTGTTTTTTCTGTCTAGTACCCAAAAAAAAAAATATATATATATATATACATATTAATTAGTTGGCCATATGTCATGGCACATTTCTCGGAATTCGAGACACATTTTATAATGGTAGATTGGTAATATCTATAATTACATATTATTAACTTTTTTTATATAAATTCAATATTAATATTATATTTAAGAGGACAACTTAAACAAAATCACACTTGATCATGCATATTATCATTATCGCTTATATGTTGGATATAATTTTAAAGATTATCTAAATCCATGAACAGTGGGGAGTTTGGATTTGACTAAGGGAGTCTTTGGAAGTATTTTCAAAAGATAGAACAAAAGGTTCAAAAGAAACGTAATTAAATTAAAATTTATTTTGAAACGACAAAATCGACCTCTTCCACGTATAACTAGAGTGCATATGGATGGTCTGAAAATCATGAATTTTTACATAAAGCACGTGAAGAATTTACGTTGATCCAAATAAGAAGTAGATAAATAAAAGAAAAAAAAAAAAACAGAGAGAAAAGGTACACATAAAACAAAAATCGTGATTTATCTCTCTATCATTATAAAAATAATAAACGTATCACTTTAGTTTCTTAAAAAAAAAATACTTAGTACAAAGGACGTAGTAGCAATGGATTTATCTATAGATATGGAGTATAAGTTTTTAAATCAAATCATATATTTTTTCGTAATTGATTTTTCATATACGGAATTTACTTAAATTGTATACTTTTTTCATTATTATTTCCAACCCTACCCTTTTTAGTCAAAAAATATACACAATTCTCTTTTTTTTTTTCCCCCTAACTAATCTTCAATCAAATTCATTCAATTTTTCAATTCTTGATCATTAACCCCAATAATAAGTTCTAATCGTTTTTAATTTCAACTTTTGGGTTTAAATTATCTATTTTTATTAATTTTCAATTAATTTAAGTCAATTTTAAAATTAAGGTTTGTAAAGGGATGATTATAAGATTTGTGAAGGGGTGGTTAGTGGCGGTGGTCGGTGGTCGGCAGCGAGGGAATTGGCGGCGACCCGACTTAGGGTGGAGGGCGGCTCGTTTGCCGGTTGGGGGTTAGTGGTTGTTTTATTGGTTGTTTTTGTGGTTGTTTAAGGTGGTGTGTTGGTGAGAAAATTGTGTATATTTTTTGAGCAAAAAAAAGGTAATGTTGGAAATAATAATGAAAAAAGTATATAACTTGAGTAAATCCGTATTTGAAAAATCAATACCCTATTCTTTTTAGTGACTCCGAATAATAGTATAATCTAAAATCTTAGAAGAGAATTCAAAAAGACGGATATATAAATAAAAGAAACACAAATTCTTGTTTGAGACCAACATACCCGTTTTAAGCTAGAAACGGGTCGGGTATGACCCGTTTTCCCTTTTTTTTTTTTTTTTTTTTTTTTTGAAAAATTTTTTTTTTGAAATTTTTTTTTAAGACCCAATTTTTTTTTTTTTAATATTTTTATCGAAAATCGTATTTATAGGGTAATTAAAAATGGTAACAAAGTAGACCAAAATGGTAACATATTACATTAAAATATTGTCATAATATTTGTTTAATATGTAACCATAATTGTTTAATATGTTACCATAATTATGTAATATGTTACCAAAATAGGTTAATATTAAATGATAACATATTATATAATTAAACAAATATTATGACAATATTTTAATGTAATATGTTACCATTTTGGTCTACTTTGTTACCATTTTTAATTACCCTATAAATACGATTTTCGATAAAAGATTAAAAAAAAAAATTGGGTCTTAAAAAAAAATTTCAAAAAAAAAAAAAAAGAAAAAAAAAAAGTTAATGGGCCAAAACGGGTCATATTTGACCCGTTTCTAGCTTAAAACGGGTTGACCCGTCTCAAGAGAGACTAACACTAAAAGAAAAAAACCAATGGTAGAATTACGTACCGCTTGTGGAAAATATTCGATTGTCCTAATAATCGGTATTAGAAGTAATCGGGTTTCAATATCGCTATCGTTTAAAAGATCTTTGACCTCATCGAAAACCGCGTCGCAAGGTTTAAGAGCCTTTAAAATGTGAAAGTTGTGATCTACCATGGCAAGTTTAACGGGTGTGTTCCCATCATCGTCCTTTACAGATAACATTTGTTTGATTTCTTCATTTTTGAATAAAAACCAATTCATAGTTTTCTTTTCCACGTCACGTGACACATTCGATAAATCAATCACGTGCCAAAATGTTCTTCCTTTGTCACCTTTAAGTTGGGCCGACTCTGGGCAAATTTCGCATATAATTTGGGCCTGAATTATGTTCCCACTTTGGGCCGCTTTAAGTAGTGGAGTTAGCCCATTTACGTCGCGCATGTAGGTTGCGCCTTTGTATGCTCCCACTACTTCCCTTGTCACCTCCTCACTTGCTTGGCCTAGCTCCATATCATTATCAAGATTAAGAAAATAAGGTTCAAATAAAAAAGACGGTTTTACGTGCGTGATAAACTGTACAAGATAATATATATTTCTTCTGATTCAGTTAATTGTTTACTATTTCATTTATAATATGGGCATAAAATGGTTGTTTCACGACAACTTTTAATTATATGAACAATATTCCATGTAATTGGTTATAGACAATCTGGTCCACCAACATCGTAGCACATTCTTTTAATAATGACATGCCAATGAAAGATATTCTACTAAGGGGGCGTTTGGTTCGACGAGTTGGAATGGAATGGATTAGAATGTCATACCATGATGGTATGGATTCCAAATCTCATACATGCTTCAACTTGTTTGGTTTATTATTGGAATGGATTCACATTCTTGTTTTTTAAAACCTTTATTATTATTATTATTATTATAAAGTTTTTGTTCATGAATATCAAAATTATTTTGTGACCAACACAAAATGAAAAACAACTAAATTATTTCACAACCAAAATTAATTATGAAAAAATAATCACTAATACCATTAAATAAAACTGCCATGATAAAGATATTGTAAACTATTTTAGAAAGTGTATAACATACTTACCGTCGATACGACCACATAGAACATGAAGAGGAGTCTCATTTTGATAGTTCTTGAGAGCAAACACACTAGTGTCATGTTCTTTCAAGAAGGAAGTGATGATGACAAGAACACTACTAGGAGAATGCAACAATGCTTCATGAAATGGTGTATTGCCTTGCACATTTTTTATCCTCCAAGGTGAGCAATAATATACTTCTTCATCACAACTTGTGATCAACTCTTGTTGATATCTCTTAAAATGCCTCATGATTTGGTCCAAAAATGATGTGCTTATTTCTTCATTGTCTCTTACAATTATGTGCAAAGGTGTGTCACCCTTCAAGTCAACTTGACACAAAAGATATGGAAACTTGTCCAATATCTCATTAATAAACTTAAAGAGTTTATTATTATTATTATTATTATTATTATTATTATTATTATTATTATTATTATTATTATTATTATTATTATTATTATTATTATGAGTTTTCCAAGCTTTCAAAACTCCATGCAAAATGTTACCTCCACCAAGGCAATCATAGTATGATAAATCATTGCCTAAATAGTCAATTTTTTGTCTCAAGTTTTCCAAATTAGCACTTTTTGTAGCTTTCCTTATTATCTCACATATTTCATGTTCTAGTGTTGTTGCCTTTGGCTCCTCATTTGACTGCAAAACAAACATAATCATACAAATACAAGCTTAAAGACATAGCAACAAAATAATCCTTTTGATATGTACACCATTGAATTCAGTCATTTGTTTATGGGACATAATAAATAATAATGACATTTTTATACAAGTTAAAACAAAATTTTAATCAAATACTCAAACAAAATAACATAGTACAATTATTTTCTTCCATTCTGATCGATTTTAAAGTATTGAAATGTATTCTATATGACAAACACCGTCAATTTGTAACTCTTCTCAAAGACAAAAGGTAAACAAATGACCGAATAAGGTGGATAAATTAATGTTTATCTCATTTTACTTCTAAAAATTGAATTTTCTAGATTTCAACCAAAGATAGTTGACTAACTAAAAAAAATTATTTACATTTTGTTATCAATATATATACTCGTATTATAATTTTATACTCGAGTAAAAATAGGTTACATGAACAGTGAGGAAATATTACCTGATCTTTCCAAATATGAGAGAATATCTTCTCATGTTGTTGGATTAAAGCGACAGCGGAAATACCCATCTTATTCTTTAAGGTGAAATTTGCCGATGATGCCAGCAACGCCTTAAACAAACCCGACTCAAAATTCACTTGAGAATTACTTTTGTCTATTATATCCCTCACGGCAACAATTGCCGGAGTATTTCCAAAGTGATCTCTTCGATCTTTCAAACAATTAACACTCGGAATATCCATTAGGGTTTTTGCATGGTCGTAACTCTCAGTTTTTAACAGATGCAACATTGTTTGACCATCAAAGTCACGGGTTTCGATCGTGTGCGGGCATTTGGTTATTATAGCTCGAATAGCGGATACGTGACACACGGTTGCCGCTCTAAGTAAAGGCGTTAAACCATTTTCATCGCGCATGTAGAGAATTTCGACATTGCTTTTGGTTATAAGTAATTGGATCATAGTTGATGATTCTTCTTTTGTTGAACACTTGCTTGACTTGCACGTCAAACTTGCATTTTGCTTGTTCATTAGCTCTATGGTTTTTATTACCAATTTCTTGTCATCTGTAAAGTTTCGACAAATTATTAAATTGTCAATTAATTATAGAGTACAACGTAAAGTTGGTATTAGCTCGTGTATCTAGGTCGTGTCCGTGTTAATGTTAAATGGGTCATTATTTTCCCAACCCAAATTCAGCCCATTTACATAGTCGTGTGGATTGGTCAACCTTAACCCGAGGCATTTAATTTTTTTTCGTAACTGAACGTCTGAATTCCACCTGCTTAACCCATTTATCTTTAAATAGATCAATTTTAACTCATTTAACCCATAATCCATTAAAATCTTTAATTTGATTGACCTGTATATAATCCATTAATTCAAATTACAAAATTAGATATCATATTCTTTTCTTATTTAAGGTAGATTATCAAACCAACCAACCCTACGACATCCTTTTTAGAGAATAATTTACTAGTTAATTTACTCATGTGAGTCATGTCAATTTTGTGGTGAAAGACTTGCGCTCTAACTTGACACAATTAAGTTTCGTGTCGTGTTCATACCGACCAGGCCAATTACTTAAATGGGTAACAATGTCTCAACCTTAATCCGCTACTTTTATGTCGGATTCGTGTCTTGGTATCGTGTGATGTCAATAACAGACGTTTATATACGAAAATTTAGCAATTTAGACGTGTAGAAAAACTTTGTGGGATTAAACTCTATAGATGATTAAGACATCTATCAAATTAAGTTGAGTTTATTTCAAAACAAATAATAGTTCAAATTATTTTGATCAGGTTATTAATGGTTTGAATTATTACCATGGAATAATCCTGTATTAATTTAAAAAATTACCTTTGATATTGTGCTTGATAGCAAGATGTAAAGGGGTCTCCTTATGGTTGTTGACAATGGTAGTGAGATGGTCATCAAGCTCAAGTAAATAGTGAGCCACCTCAATTTTGCCATTGATTAGTGCCTCGTGAAGTGCCGTGTTTCCCTCCTTATTTTGTACTCTCCAACCCTATTCCAAAATGTGGATCCATATATAAGATCCCAAATTATAGCAAATCACATTTTCCATAAAAAAAAGGAAAATTTAACAACTATAATCCATCCTATTGACGGTCTTCCATAAATAAACCGTTCTTTAATTAATCTCACAATAAACCCAAGTATCGAAACCTTCTTCCATGAATAGACCGACTCAAATTTTAACCTATTGATGACCTGTAAATGCAGGTCACCGTCTTTCTTCCTCTTAAAATGAAACCTCCACCATTTTTAAGTCTAAAAACTGAGAAAGCACACCTCAAAAATCAGTACCTAATTTTCTCACCCTTCACAAAACACAAAACCAATAAAAAAAAAGGGAAAAAAAGTAAAGTGCTTGAAGTTTTAGGAATGTTGATTAAGAATCCAAGTAAAGTCTCAGTCATGAAGAGCTTCAAAGGCCATCAATGGTGACGATTGAGGTCGCCAACGGTCGATGTCGATAGCAGCGTGACGATGATGGGAAAATATGAAAAATGAAGGGAGATATGAGATTGAGGAGAATGTAAAAAATGGAGGTAAGGCAAATAGAAAAACTTTAAAAAAAATACCATAGAATTGAAATTAGACCGTCATTCACCCTCAAAACGACGTAATTGTTGAACAAATTACATGTATAACGCACACGAGCATTGAATTTCATTGAAAACTTGTTTCAATCGGGTTGAAATTGAAAAACCCCCAATTTCAAAATTAGGGTTGCAGAAATGGCACAAGTGAGAGAGAAACGCAGGTGACGGTGGTTGAGGAGGGTAGTGGTGGTGTCGGTGCAGCAACAGTGGCGATGGTGGTGGTTGAGGGGGTTAACGGTGGGGTTGTTGGTGTCGTTTTAGGATGGGCGTCGGTGGTATTGTGGTGTTGTCGATGGTGGCGGTTGTGGAACATGGTCGTGGTGGTTGTTGGCAGTGGAATTACTCACATGAATCGAGGGCATGAAGGAGATTAATGCAGGACAGTCGAGGTTAGAGGCATAGAGCATGTGAGTAGAGAGGCGAGGAGGACAGTGGTGATGGACCTGATGGTAACATTGACCGTGGTGGACTACCTCATCGTCGGGTGGTCCTTCAAATTGAAAATTGAGATTTGAAGGTGGTGTTAATGGAGATGGAAGGTGTAATGATGGTGGGTTGAGTTTTAGTTAGACAAAAAAAGTGGTAGAATTTTTATTTACCTGTACAACAAGTTGTAGGTAACCTGGTTTAGTCAAAGAAGAACGTAAGGGTAGATGGGTTTATTTTGGGATTAGTTGAAGAACGGTTTATTAATGGAAGACCGTCAATAGGATGGATTATTCGTGTTAAATTTTCCTAAAATAAAAATATTAAAAAAATACGTTTTTGAGTTAATTATACTCTCAACACATACTCATTATTGATATACTCCGTATAAAATTATGGGATTTTTTTATGGTACCCTCAAACTTTGTTAAATTACACATGGTATTTTATGTCTGTGGTTTGTTCATATAGTACCCCTAAATTAGGTGTTTATGTGCCCAATATGTTCTTTTTCTAAACAAAAACTTAACGACGTTAGTTTTTATGAAAAATGTGTCAATATGCCATTTTACTAACCAAGAGTCAAGGAAGTGTCTACCATTTTGGTGTAAGTAAGTTTATTAATATTGCGCCTAACAGTCAAGTTTTTTGTTAGAAAAAAGGTATATAGGCACTTAAATACAAAGTTTAGGGGTACTATATAAACAAACCTCAGATATGTGATACCAGGTGTAATTTGACAAAATTCAAGGGTATCATAAGAAATATCCCAAAAAATTATTGATTTGTTTATATAAAAAAATACCCTATTCTTTTCTATGTAATTAATGTGAGACAAACTCACATGTGACAATATTATACGGTGTACTATATTTATATCCCAACTAGGGGTGAACACAGATCGGATATCTGATCCAAACAGGTAGTTCGGATCAGATATCCAAACTCGAAACTTCTAAATTTTAATATCCATATCCGATCCAAATATTTCGAATATCCAATCTTCGGATATCCAAGATATTTCGGATCAGAGGCGGATATCCATTCGGATATCCATATAACGCGATTGCATAAATAAAATGTTGATTTATCGTTAAATTTATCGTTATACCCATTCATTTTTTTTTCTTATTTTAATTTTGTCCGATTAAGTTCGATAATGTACTTTAAAGTATGATTGTATTAATATCTTCACATATCACATTATATTGCTTATATATAATTATTAGTTATCTACATTTTAGATTTAGCCACAAGGTCCTAAACCTTAATTTTCGGATATTTTTCAAATATCGGATATCCGAAATTTCAAAAAAATCGGATACGAATATCCAAAATTTTAAAAAAATCGGATTGGATATCCAAAAAAGTGGATCGAATATGGGATCAATATTTTCGGATTTCGAATATTCAGATATTTTGCTCAGCCTTAATCCCAACAGTTCCATATACGAGATAAGCAAATTTTTAATATGGAGCATAGTTTTATATTCTTTAGCTATGCCTTATTATTACTCTATATTATTTTCTATTTTTTATTCATATTCGTAATTTTATACTCCGTAGAACATATTATCAGTCAGTTAATGTGTTTACCTCATCACCACCACCGTAGGCCACCTCGATTTCTCCAAGATGATCCAACATCGTCACTGGCCCACCAGGGTTCGACTTCAAGTAGAAGCCGGTCAAAAGTTGCACAATTCCCAAATTGCCCTTCTTAGATGCAATATGAAGAGGGGTATCACCCTCATCGTTTTTCTCATTAATCAAATTATCAATTATTGGTGCCGAATTTGGTAATTTCAAATTCAACACATTTTCGATAAAGCCAACGCGACCATGTAATGCTGCCACATGCAGAATGTTGTTACACGTCTCGGGTGTTTTTGAACTAAGGTGCTGGTCCCGGTACCCAGATTCAATTTCTCTGTCACGAGCTTCTCTAAGAAAGCCCGTGTCACCGTTCATCGCTGCTATATAGAGCGAGTTTTCCATATCGAGATATAATTTTAGATGAATGACTAGGGTTTTTGGTTTGTTAATTACTATACATAGCCATGCAGATGCTCTATTTATAAGTAATGAACCATGCATGCATAGTACGTACTAGGTAAAACTTGAATGCTACTTCTTTCAAGTTCAGAGGCATAATAATAACCACTTTATTTTATTTTATTCTTTGCTTGATATTGATAAAATAATGTATTCTTTGCTTTTAAATCAATAAAATAATGTATTCTTTGCTTTTAAATCAATAAAATAATGTATTCTTTGCTTTTCCATCGATAAAATAATAATCCATTCATCCGGTCAATATAATAGTTATCATTTACCTTTTTGACACTATTTACAAGTGAATAAATTAGTTAACAAAACTCTTAGTATATTAAATAATATAAAGTAATTTTACTATAAAGCTGCCTCAAAGTATAAAACACGTTATATTTCAATCATATCACCAACCTTAATTTAGTTTTTATTTATTTTTTTTTTTGTAATTTTTCTTACCTCTCATATTCTTTGACCATAATATTAGAGACATGATTTATCCAACACATGTAAATATTATGTTTGACCATATTTTCGTTGAACAAGAGCTCTGTTCTAACGTAATCGCATTACCATGAAAAGTAACACTATTATTCATCAAAAGTAACTATGTCTTGATCGTCTCATACAATAAGATGGTCTTGTCGTAGAATTTGTAAATAATGTATAGTCGTGTAGGATATTCGTTAATTCGTTTTCTTGAATATATTAAGAATATCAAAATTTTATACTCCAATTTTTTATCGTCGTATAACTAAAGATATTAACGGTATAAAATGTGCATTGCCAATTCAAATGTGTGTAAAAGGTAGTGATAACTATTCACTGAGACAGAGGGAGTATATTCTACTTTGTAGGTGGTAATAATAATTAATCAGCTTAATTTCCTTAATTTCTGTGACACTTTTTTAAATTTTTCAAGGGAAAATTCAAAACTCCACTTAGGGCAATTGCAATGGAGAGTTTTTTACATTGAATTTGCAAATAAGAACTTTATAAATAAAGTTCTTCCATTGTAGAAAGCATTGAGTTTGTTAAAATAAGAACCAAGTTCCTTTTTAATAACCAAGTTCTTTCAATTTACAAGAAAAAATAAAATAATATATTGGTTAGAATAAGACTAGTGGGTCCACACAAGAATAAATTATATAAAGTATGTTCACTGTAGTAAAAAGTTCTTAAACTTTAGAATATGCAAAAAAATGAGTTGGCATGGGAAGAACTTTATAAAATGTTCCTCCATTGCACTTGCTCTTATAATAAACACTCTCTGCGAAAATTTCACATATTATAATTTTTTTAAAAAAATTGGCACTCATTGTAATTACAGACTAATTTATACAGATCTTCATCTTGTATGACATATTTTTTTCTAAAATTACCATTAATTGGAAAATTTTAAACTTTAAACTTTATAATTTCAATTGAAATATAAAGTTACATTAAAATTTATTATTATTTTAATATAGAAGGTTTTTTTTTTTTTTTTTACACGAATGTAGGGGTTTAAAGAGCATCTCCAATGGTAGAAAATAAGAACCTGCTTGCAATTATTTTAAAAATTCTAGCTACAAGTTTACCATTGAAGGTGAAAAAAGTTATGTAGCTTGAAAGCTAATGTAGCTTGTTCAAGCTACAAGCTTGAAATGAAGATGTTAACCACAATTAGAGCAAAAAGTGGAAATTTATCTTTACTTTTACGTATAACACATTTTATTTTAGATTGTGGGTCCATATAAGCTACAAGGTTTTATAGCTTACCATTGAGAGAGTTTGTAGCTAGAAAGCAAGGCTGCCTAAAATGTTGAGTTGGAAGTCGAAACTACAAGGTCATGTTGCTCTCAATTGGAGATGCCCTATTCATCAAAATGGTGATAATAGTCTCACTTGAAGAGATGTTTGAACTTTTTTTTATTTACAGATCAGACCAAAAAAAAGGGAGAGGCTAACAAGCTAATAATATTGTAGTAGCATGTTTTACTCAATCATGTACACATTTTTCCATTTTATACCCTTTATATTTTATAATCTCTCTTACTTTCTCTCTTTTCTCTCTCTTTTTTCTCACCTTTTTTGTTCCTTGTACATTTTTTTTCTCATTTTTGTACACATTTTTACTCATTTTTGTACACTTTTTTTTATATAATTTTCAATATCATCATAATCCTACATTATATACATTAAAAATATTAAATATTTTATTGAAAATATTGAAATATTTTACAAAAAAAACACTAAATTAATTCAATGGGAAAATTTTTTTATTAAAAAAAACATATTATATTTTAAAAAAATAAAATTAAATTAACAAAAAAAAGTAAAAAAATACGCAGTGTACAGTGTACACAGTACACCAACACCCCCAAACCCTAACCACAAAAACAGCGCGGAGAGAATTGTGCATTTGTGCGTGGTTTATCTCCGGCACCGACACCGACACCAGCACCGACACCGGTACCGCCACTACTGATACCGACCTTACTCATCTCTTCATCATCATGTTTTACACAGCATACTCCGTATTATATCACCATTAACACTCAAAATAAAGTCGTGTTTATTAATAAACCGTTAAAATAAATGACATTTCAATTGAATTATCCGCACAACCGTTTAAAAAATTAGATTTACCTCATGAAAGGGTAGATTATCCGTCATAATTGCTTGATTACAGTGAAACTATGCAATATAATTGTGAAAATAAAAGAGAGGAAAAACTATAATTGAAAAGAGGAGAGGGGTATTGAATGGAAAAATTAGGGTAAAAAGTGTACAAGAATGAGTAATTGTGTACATGAATGAGTAATACCGTATTTATTAGTCATACTCCCTTTGTCCCAATGAATTGTTTACACTTTCTGTTTCAGTGTCTGTAAGTTACGGAGTATTTGTTTACACTTTCGATAAATAGTCATTGTGGACCATGTGTAATTGGACCCTTAATTTTTAAACCAATCATATTACAAGAAGAATATTATTTATGCTTACTTTATAACAAGTGGACCCTTATTTAAACTTATACTATTATTTTATCATTTTTTTTTATTACATCTCTCTTCTCCTAGATAATTGTGCATAAAGTAAACGTAAACAACTCATCGAAATGGAAGGAGTACATTTTTATTTATAACAAATCAAAGTTTAAACTTCCAAAAAGATAAAGAGACAAATACTCCGTAATATAGAATGAAGGGGATACTAGGCCGTATGCCCTATTTGGTTGCGCATTTCAGGTAACATATTTAATTTGACCAGCACCTGATTTGACCAGATTTCCAGTCTTTTTTTTTTTTTTTTTTTTTTTTTTTTTTTTCGGAAGAGTTTTGTGAGGTTGACTGGATAATTTTTCATTTAGCTTAAATATGATTTCAGCTATCTGAAATGACAAATATTTCAGGTAGCTTATTAAAAAATAAGCTAAATGATTACTCGTATAAGTTTATTTAATATCATACCATTGTAACTTTATTCATACAACAATAATAATCATGTGCTAATCTTACGTCATTTCAGTTATTATTTTAGACTGTTTTATCAAACAATGTAATTAGTTTCAGCTAACTTATTTTTATCTATTTATTCAACTAGCCTTTTAGTTTCAATCGGTTACCGTTTTAGTTTTCAGTTAACTTTTTAACTTTTAGCTAGTTTTATCAAAAAGATTAGTAAAGTCAATCCCAAAATAATCTCAAATATTAAAAGTCATTCCAATTATATACTTTGGCCAATTTTAACCGGTTCAAACAGTTACATACAAAAGCAGGTCAAACCGATTTTAATATTTTGATTACTCTTATTATTCTATCTAAAATTGAAATAAATTCAATCTGATTTTGTACCTATTTAAGCCGATAAAAGCTGACTAAAATATATTATTAAAATGATGGGTTTTTCTATAAGGTAACCCTGAACTTTTTTAAATCCCACAAGGTAACCCTGCAAATTAAAAAACATCTTTGGTAACCCTGTACTTAATTAATTTTAATTACCGTGACCATTAATTTTAATTCTGTCAAAATTAGACGTTAAGTGGGCAACATGGCTAGTGACATGGCATTTGTGAACTTACTTAGCTATAGTTTGACTAACTTGCTATTTTTCCTCCAAAAAAACCCAAAATTTCCCTCCTAATTTTCTTTATTTAATCTATTTGTTCTTTATTTCATTTATTCATCCTTCTTCCTACCTCTTCAATCGTCTTCTTCTTTTCATTATTTTTTTATCTGGTTTTTTATTTATTTATTCCTCACATAGTCACACTAATTATACCTTGAAAATGTCTTCCTCAAATTGAAAAATGAGCCAATGCTTGAGTTAGAATTTGAAAATCAATCGTGTAATCGATGATTAAGGAACGTGGTCATCAAAACTACTTATGGGTCCGCAAGTAACCCCAGAAAAGCTTAAAAGATTGTAACTTTCGTAAATTAAACCATAAAAAACACAAAATCATAATAAATAAACATAATTTAACATTTAAAAATAAGGAAAAACGCTTATCCTTACATTTGATAGATTAATGAAGACGCATCTCAGATTTTTTGGTTGATGATGATGGATGAATTTTGAGCCATAAACCCTAATTTTCTAATTGATTATGAATTGGGTAAATGGAAGAAGTTGGGAAATTAGGGTGGGTTTTGATAAACTAAATGAGTTTTACGTTTTTGAAAATAATCAACCCACGATGCCATGTCACTAGCCAAGTCAGTCCACAAATGCCATGTCACTAGCCACCATGGCCACTTAACGTCTAATTTTGACGGAATTAAAGTTAATGGTCACGGTAAATAAAATTAGTTAAGACTCTACCAAAAGATGCTTTTTAATTTATGCTACTGCTGCATAATGATTTGAAAAAGTTGAGGGTTACCTTATAGAAAAACCCTAAAATGATTATCAATAATTGAGATAATTAATCTTAATTTTTCAAAAAAAAAAATTAAAGCTATTCCAAATCAAGAATAAACTTCTCGAAACTTGAAAGTTCACACAAATACGGAGTACAAGTGTACAACATCAAAGTGATCAAACTATTTGTTCCCTAAATAGAAGAAAAAACCCTTCTTCAACCCATCATAATTTTCGTTTAATCAGTGTCTCAGACACCGTAACAATGGCGGCACCTGACATCCTCGGACACCGACAATCCGGCGAAGATGTTCGAACCCAAAGCGGTATTCCCTGTCGATTTGTCTCCTTTTTGTCGTTTTTTTGGCGGGAATTTCATGTTTTTTTGTTTTGTTTTGTGGTTTGCAGTTGTTGCATGTCAATCTGTTGCCAACATCGTTAAATCCTCATTTGGCCCTGTTGGTCTTGACAAGGTTTGATTTTTAACCTTTCTTTTCATTTTTACTGCACTTTCTGCATTTGGGTTTTACTGAATTGTTTGTTGTTTGATTTTGTGTTGAGGATTTGTTGATTTTTAACCTAATTTGTTCTGTTGTATTCGATTTTCGGCTTAAGTTGGGTTTTTGGGCTTCCTTGTGGTTAATTCTGTAGTTTGTGCAAAATGGGTTTTTGTTAATTTTTGTTTTTGTGAATCTGTAGTAGTTCAATTATGTGGCGATGATATGTTTATTTGACCTAGTTTTTGTTGTATGGCATTTGGTTATCGGCTTAAGTGGCGATTTTTGGCTGAGATTTAGGTTAGGGTGTTACATTTTCTCAAGTTTTAATTTTATTATTTTGAAGTAAGTACGTGTGTAGGGATTAGGGAATGCATTAGGTTTGCGATTAACGCTTTATTTGCGTACAAGTCATCGAGAGAAATGGAGGGAAAGCAAAGGAGGTCATTTTCCTTCCAAACCTTTTATGTGTCGGAAGGATTTTGATGCCTTATAGGAGGGAAAATTGATCTTTCTATCTTTGCCGAACTCAGTTACCTTCCAAACAAGGGAAATCGTCCTTAATCCTATTCTTGTAATTCCTCCATTTGAAAAAAGGGTGATGGTTTGAGCGTGGTTATTGAAATGGCTGCATCCATGAGATAGAAATTGCAATGCTTAATCTCAAACCTTTAATACTATACGCCCTTTTATTCACGTGTGTTCTTGGAACGAAAGCAATATTAGTCAAGTAATAATGGTAGAAAAGGGCAATAAGTGTATTGCCTAGTTTGAATGGTTGAACTTTGATATGATGTCTGCAGTATTTTCGTGTCTTGCTTTTAAGGAAGTAGTGCTAAAGTTGGTCTGTGAGTGACTAATGCGAGTAATGACATAATTGCTTCTTCAAACGTGCCTTTTATTAGCAAAGGTTATTGTTTTTCTGTTTTTGTGAAATTCTGAAGCAACCTGAGTTGCTTAGTTACTAAAATAAATTACTCCCTCCGATTCATCACGTTCTTATTATTTGCAATTTTGCATATGGCACAATTATTGAGGAGTGCTTGGGTAAATGGTGTTCCACCGTTTGTTTGATTTTTGTGGGTAAAAAGGTTACTAAGAAAAAAGAAATGATAGGAATCGAAAATTTCATCCAAATAAGGAATATGATAAGAAATGGATGAATCAGTGGGAGTATATTTTAATATATATTGTAATGTTTATGATGTCCATTTCGTGAAGTAGCGATAGACGTTTTTGCACTGAAAATCGACTTACTACAAATATATGGCTGTTTTAGCATGTGATTTTCCTTTTTTCTAATGGAGGTGATGCTGTAACATAGATCTTCTAATTTCTACTATCATTACTTTGTTGCAGATGTTGGTTGATAATATTGGGGATGTCACAATAACAAATGATGGTGCTACCATTCTTAAAATGTTGGAAGTTGAACATCCTGCTGCCAAGGTACCAAAAATCTCTTCGCTTAATAAGGATATATGTATATTCATATTCTTGAACGTCTTAGTAATGGCTTTCCATATGTCTTATCAGGTACTTGTGGATTTGGCTGAGCTACAAGACAAGGAAGTTGGAGATGGAACAACTTCAGTGGTTATTTTTGCTGCTGAGTTGCTTAAGGTTCGATTGTTTGGCCTTAGTTGTCATGATGTCTTCATTAATTTAGTATCATATCTGTTGTGCGTGATATGATTTGTTCTTGCTGCAGAAAGCTAATGAATTGGTGAGGAATAAGATCCACCCAACGTCTATTATAAGCGGATATAGGGTCAGTGTAATTTTTATTTTGCATATCTTTGCTGTCATTATAACTTTGTAGGAGCTTATGTTTGTATAGTCATGGTAAGGTAAAATGAGTAAATGACGAATACGGTTATTTCTTGTACAGCTTGCTATGAGGGAAGCCTGCAAATATATTGAAGAAAAGTTGGCAGTGAAGGCGAGTCCTTTTTACTGTTTGATACTCTGATTGATGTCTCTTTTGTTTCTAGGCATAGTCGCATCAATTTATTTGTTCTTCCATTTCTATTGTTTTATGGACTAAATAGTAAGATTTCACTCATGATTTACATGCTTAGTATTGAAAGAAATTAGATGATTAGTCGAAGAGATCTTTGATTTCTCAATAGTAAAGTAATTTGTAAGTTAATAACACTCTTGCTGTTGAAAGTGAAACTAAGATGAATCCACATATTATAAGAGACGATAACTCGTGCTATGTCATATGCACATCTTTTCTGCCATGTCTGTTTACATACTTCTTTGAGATTGACCTTGTTATTTTATCTTTTTCTCTAGGTTGAGAAGCTCGGAAAAGATTCTCTTATTAATTGTGCGAAAACGAGTATGTCGTCAAAGCTGTTGGCTGCAGACAGTCTCTTTTTTGCCAGTCTGGTATGCCTGGTGTACATTAAAGTTTCCAGTTGGTTTTTATTATTTGAGGATTTTCTCTCTGTTCATAATGATTTGAAGACTTGATGTGCCATCTCTTAATTTGGGCCTTTGGGGTGCTTGACAGTTTGGAATGTGAGACTTATTTATCTGTCTTTAGAAGCCTCCTAAACAGCCATCCCTTTCTGCTTCTTTTGTACCGGATTGTCTTAGGCTCTTTGCTGTTTCCCTTGAAGCTTCACTATTGAGTATTGACGATTTTTTTTTGGGTCCAATATGAGCCACAAGGGTAATACAACGGGGAGGGGGGGATTCGAACCAGTGAACTATCGTCACGGGTACCTCAAAATCTTAACCACTAGGCCAAGACATCGTCAGTGAGTATTGACGATTTATGATTAGTTGAAATCTTGAGAGTTGGAGGCTTTGCTCTTTTAAATTCCGATTTCCCTTAACTTGTCAGTGGTGGGTGAGGAACAGTTTTTAATTTTCGTCCTTAAGTTTTGCCTTTCACTAGCAGTTCCTGTCATTCCCACAATTTGTCTAAATCAAGTTTTTGAAACTACTTCAATATTTCAGCCTAAGTTTTCTAATTGTGCTGCTACCTGGTATATATTACGGAGTAGGGCTACCCCTTGTCGATTTTGGCTCGCATCCTTGGTTGAGTGAATCAATAAATATGACTGCTGTATTTAATCACTTTGTATGGGAATCCGTCACATCGAAACAAAAATGTGTTATTATATGGAGAAGTTTGTAGATTATTATCGCTTTATAATATCTATTCAGCTGTTAGTGTGTATTTGACATGTACATTAGATACGGATTACAGAGAATCTTTTATGACTTGTTTGTAAGTCTCTAGGATAATGCGTCATTGATTTTATCCTTGTGTAAATGTTTGCGCAGGTTGTTGACGCAGTACTATCAGTAAAGATGACTAACACACGTGGTGATGTTAGGTACCCAATCAAGGTTTGTCCTTCAATTTGTCCTTATGTGATCGTAGCTGCGCTTTAGCTCTTTAATGTGATATAATTCTGTCTTCTCTTTCTACAGAGTATCAACATTCTTAAAGCTCATGGAAAGAGTGCAAAAGATAGTTACCTGTTGAAAGGGTATGCTTTGAACACCGGCCGTGCTGCTGAAGGAATGCCCACGCGAGTTTCTCCGGCAAAGATTGCATGTGTTGATTTCAATCTCCAGAAAACAAAAATGCAATTAGGTGTCCAAGTCTTAGTTAATGATCCTAGAGAACTTGAGAAAATCCGTCAAAGGTAATATGCTATGTATAAATGTCCATTATCACTTCAATGCAAATCAACTACTTCGAAATGTTTTACGAATTCATACATTTGGGCTTGCTATATATCATTTGGTGTTCAGTTAGCTGGAGTATGGAGGTTCATGTTTTTGTACTTGTGTATTTGACTGTTGCATGGGGATGATTTCGTTGTGGCTTTACTAATGATGCGCAGGGAAGCAGATATGACGAAGGAGCGAATTGAGAAGTTACTTAAAGCCGGCGCTAATGTTATTTTAACTACTAAAGGCATCGACGACATGGCACTCAAGGCAAGTTTCTTTTTGCTCCATCAAACTGCCTATTAAACTCTGAATTAACAAGCTGAATACTGATTACTGTCTGGACTCTTGGACTTGTTTGTATAATGGTGTGACATTTTGTACTGAGTGTCTTAGTATCATCTTGTCACTTCGTTGCCTATTTATTGATGGTTCCTGTTTCATGCTGCGAAATACGTGAATAGTAAACCTCATAATTCACTTTTTGAAGTTGTTCTGGAGTAAGTGCCGACTATTTTCGTACAATTATGATACGTCTCTTCTAATATCACAAAATTTGGTCAGTATTTCGTTGAGGCAGGCGCAATTGCTGTTAGACGAGTACGAAAGGATGATATGCGTCATATAGTCAAGGCCACGGGTGCAACAATGGTAAGTCATTAGTTTCAGCTACCATGATTTTTGCTGCTGCTCTGTGAACGTGGTAGTTTCTGTTTTTCTTTTTCCTTTTTTTTTTTTTTTCTTCTCTTTTATTATTAGTTGTCTTAAAGAAAACAAGAGGCTTGCTTATTTTGTATTAAAATCTACCATAAATCCGGTGTTTGTTATCCATTGCTGATATTACTACGACGGCAACAAGAACAATAACGTGACTTTCATGTCTCAATGACTGCCGCAAAAAAAAAAAAAAAAAAGATTGCCGCAAATTGCGGGGCAATGGGTCAGGTGTACACTACCTTACTCTAACACGGAGTGGTTGTTTCCAAATGACCCAAGGTGAAGATTGCGTCGATAATTGATTTGAATGACTGTTATTTCACAATAAAAAAAGAAGGGCAGCCAGCTTAGTGAGCCATTTTACTTTATTCCATCATTATCCAAAACCAAAACATAAGTTTTGGTAATATCTACATTATCCTAGTATTCAGATTTTGCTTTGTTTAGTGTTTACTATTGTTAAATTCAGTCCAGCTAAATGGAAACATTGCAGACTCAAATTTATAGTCATCTGGTCTGACTTTCCGAGTCATATCATAACAAAGTTATTCATATGTACTATTAGCCTGGACAAATTGACTCATTTTTTACGTGCCTATGTAAGGTTTCTACTTTTGCGGATATGGAAGGCGAGGAAACTTTTGATTCATCGCTTCTTGGACATGCAGAAGAAGTTGTCGAGGAGCGTGTAGCAGATGATGATGTCATAATGATTAAGGGGCCTAAAACAACCAGTGCGGTGGGTGCTTACTGTGAGACTAAGTTTCTCAACTTCTAATACACTTACTTTCAAGATTTTTTTTGTCTGCATATATTAGAGGTGGCAATCGGGTCGGTCGGGTCGGGTTTGGGTCGGGTTAAGTCGGGTCGGGTCTTGTCGGGTTCGGGTCATATCGGGTCAAAATGCTCTTTCGGGTCGAGTCGGGTCGAGTTCGGGTCGTTGTCGGGTTAGGTCATTTCGGGTCAAAAAGTGTATCGGGTCGAGTCGGATTTGGGTCCGGTTGTTACCGGGTCAAGTTATTTCGGGTTAAATAGTGTATCGGGTCGGGTTGGGTTTGGGTCGGGTCATCATCGGGTCTGCGCGATTTTATCGTATTACTCCAACTTTTAGCCGCTAAAACAAGTTTTTCGACCAATATTTGATTTAATTATTTCATTATTAAGTCAAATGTATCAAACTAAATACTAATTTGCTTTCGATTTAATCAATGTTGAGCTTAATAATTACCGAGTCATAAAGTTAATCGGGTTAATATCGGGTCGGGTCGTCATCGGGTCGGGTTCGGGTCACTGATTATCGGGTCGTGTCAGGTTGCGGGTCATCGTCGGGTCAAATTCGGGTCACTGATTATCGGGTCTTATTGGGTTGCGGGTCATCGTCGGGTCGGTTCGGTTTCGGGTCACAATATTTTCGGGTTTATCGGGTCGGGTTTGGCTCGAATTCGGGTCGGGTCACTCGGGTCGGGTCAGCCTTGCCAGCTCTATATATGATACTCATGGCGTCTTTTCCAGGTTTCTTTGATATTGAGAGGTGCAAACGATTACATGCTTGATGAGATGGAAAGAGCCCTGCATGATGCTTTGTGTATCGTAAAGAGAACACTTGAATCAAATACGGTAAGCCTCTTGTAGATTTGTTTAAGATAATTGCGTATGTTTGCGTATGTTGCTGTGAAGTATGATAATTGCGTATAATGGTATGGCTTTTTCCCCTCAGTATATTGCCTTATGCTACTGAAGCCCATTTTGTTTTGTACAAATTGGTGTTAATAAGTCTCTTTTTCATATGGTCTTATAGAGACCAATTCACAATTAAATTCACAAGGATTAGTGAGAGTCATAAAATCTTTATTAATGATATAGAATAGTCCTTCAAATAGCCAAATATGAAATGGTCGTTAACCTGGAAAATATATCCTTTTAAAAGGGGATATTTAGTTACGAAAATACAAGGGGATTTTATTATTTATTACGAACTACAAAACGTAACATCATAAACCTTCCGCTTTTCTTGATGAATGCATGTTGTGATTTTACTATCAATGATACAGGTGGTTGCTGGTGGAGGAGCCGTTGAGGCCGCATTATCCGTGTACTTAGAATACCTAGCTACGACTTTGGGGTCACGCGAACAGTTAGCCATTGCAGAGTTTGCTGAAGCTTTTCTGGTCATACCCAAGGTATTTGCATATCTTGAGTGTGAATATGTTTCGGAATTCCTGAATGTTTTTGCCGACTTTAAGGGGCACTCATGTCTGGTGAATTTTCTGTCGAGCAGGTACTTGCAGTAAATGCAGCAAAAGACGCCACTGAATTAGTTGCCAAGCTTCGAGCTTATCATCATGCGGCACGCATAAAAAGCTAACAAGCAGCACTTTTCTAGGTATTTTTCGGTAATGTTGTGCTTGATCTGCACGCTTTTTGTGGTAGAAAATAATGTTTTGACACATTAACAGGTCTTGGATTGAGGTCTTCATCACTATGAGATCTTTGTTTTTTCATAGTTCATCACCATTATTATTATCTCACATATTTGGTATGTTTGCTCAATGATAATGTCTAATATAAATAACTTGATGGTAAGTCTGGTAGAGTTGTATTACCTTAAATCCTATGAGATACGAGGACTTTGTTTTCTATGTATGCTACGTAGGAAACCTTTTGCTTTTCGATACACGTTTTCGTAACCACCCATTGGCCATTGCCAAGCTTGCATAGTTGCATACTTGCTGTACATAGCCTTACCCCTGCGTATTAACATAGAGAATCTGTTACAAATGACCTAAGGTGAAAATTGCGTCGATATAATTGAATGATTGATACTTCACAATAAAAAGGACCGTAATCAGTTTCGAGAGCCATTTTGCTTCATATTCGGAACCAAGACATAACAAGTCTTTGGTTCCTTCCTCAATGACATGAGTGGAAAAAAAAAAGCCTTTTGTGGTTGATGAAATCATAAATTCATAACACGTGTATTTGAGTGAATAAACGTCCCTTAAATGAAACAACGAGAAAATTTATGTATCCTTTGTTTTGTGCACAATAGTGCCTAGTAATTAGTCTGAGACTTGGTATATGAATGACGATAAAATATTTGTTTCATATTGGTCTCGTGATTGCAGCATGGGATTGGATCTGTACAAGGGCATTGTCCGTAACAATCTAGAAGCCGGGGTCGTTGAGCCAGCAATGAGCAAAGTGAAGATCATTCAGGTATTTTTGTTACGGAGTATTTTTCACCCTAATGTATGATTTACTGAGTGCAGTTCAAGGGCACTTAGAGCGAGGGTAACTAATTTAGAGAAATCAGCGCTAAAGTTTTGGCAGATTATTCTGAATTCGGGCTTTGTCGTTCGTTTGTTATTGATGTCCCATTTTGTTCAATCAATTTTGTTTGCCTTTTGTTGTCTAGTTTGCTACTGAAGCGGCTATCACGATTCTAAGAATTGACGACATGATCAAATTAGAGAAGGACGATGGCCAAAACGACGACTAAACTATATTCATTGGCAAGCAGCAACCTCTTCTGTCTTGAAAAATACTTGGGCTATATAATGAGGGTGTTACATTGCATGTACTCTATTTTTCCTTCCCTTTATCATGTTCATGGATAATTTGGATCCTCTTTTTCTCTTATATTTTAGGTTTTCTCAATGGTATATCTTTTTTTTTTTATTTTTTTTTTTTTACCTTTTCTATATTTTATTGTGGATCCTTGAACTTCAAAATTTATCTATAATGTACTCCTGAACTTCACATTTATTCTCTAAACTAACCATTCCTAAACCCCCTTTAGCTATTTTCATTTCGAGTGTCTTTTTTTTTTTTTTTTTTTTTTTACCAATTAACGTCAAATGATCCTATTACATAGAAGTTTTCGAATTGCCACTCTTAATAACGCTTTTTAGCATGAAATATAACGTTTGTTCGTAAATTGTTAAATAACTTTATGTGTGACTTTGTAATCATCAACTCCGTAATACATAATTAGACATGTTAACGTGTAATTGAATGCTATTATAAGCAAATGAAATGGTTAATAAGCAATCGGTTGGATTAAACAGTAAATTAGTAGCTTAAATAAACGGCCAAGTCAATAATGACTAATAATTTGGTCATAACATATACAAATTTTGAAATTTAGAGGTACACCATGAAATATAGAAAAGGTAAGGGTATAACATAGAAAGCGTAAATTCACGAGGGTACACCATAAAGAAAACCCTAAATATACTCGTACTAAAGCATTCCAATAATTAATAAATAAGAAAATAATGCAATCGTCACTACAAAACCACCATTTGATTTAATTGCCAAACATAAATAAAGTACATTATTCAACTTAAAAGTACTAGCAATGACACACATAAAATAATATTACAAAAATAAAAATAAAAAAACAAAATCTTGAACATATTACGATATAATATTAGATCTTGGTTGATGGCTTAAGTCTTAGATATTGCGACATCGTTCATAAAGTTACACAGGGACAGAAACATTCTCCACATCTTTTGCCTGCAATATTAAAATTATAAATATGGTTTAAATGCTAGTTTTAACTATATAAATATCAATACTTGACACATACGGAGTAATAAAATAAGAACTAGATTTGAAAAATAAAAAATAAATAAATAATCATATGATATGAAGATCTTAATATTTACTTGTAAACATGAGTTAGAAATATAAAGTTATGCATTTGGGGTGTTTAAAAGAAGAAACTATTATAATAAAGTTGATAGAAATAGAGCAATGTACAAACCCGATATATTGTTAAATTACACTTTTGAACTCGTAGAAAATTTCACATGATATATTTGAGAATGGAATTAATTTAAAATTTTATGAACTACTCTGTATAAATTATTTCTCATTAGTTAAAAGAAATTAGTTAGGGTGAGTTTTTTTTTTAACTATATATAGATGTAAATTCACGTAAAACACGTGCGAAATAATAGATAAAAATAATAAATTATCAAATAAATTAGTGATTCTTGTGTGAGACGGGCCTAACGATAACTTATGTGAGACGAAGATTAAAAAAAATAATAAAAAAATAAAAAGTAACCACCATCTAAGAGACGTCTCACAATAATTTATCGTTAGGCCCGTCTCACACAAGAAATTGTCCAAATAAATTATTAGCTAGTGAGTGTACCTGGAAAAACATTTCCAAACCTTGGGGCATTAAAGTAAAATTGCTGGAATTAGGAGACATTTTCACAAATAATGTATATGAGTTATAACTTATATCTCTAAATAAATTGTTTGAATGTTTTCTTGTGGTTTTAATTTTATGTCATTAGTCTTATTTATATAGCTCGTGGGAATGCTTTCACATGATTAATTTCCAAAAAAAATAAATTATATTTGTTCATTAATTCAAAGTAACATAAAAGCAACACTTTTTTATGATACTTCTGTTTTGAATTTACACAGTTTATATTATTTTTACAACGTATCCCATTCTAAGAGTATTTTGCTTTAAAATCACCACTTACCTATATTGTAACTATAACTTATGTTTAAGGATCATTTTATATTTAATAAAGGGTGTTGCTCAACTGTACCCGGCTTTTTCTCAGTTGTACCCCTTTGTGTCATTAATTTTCCACCCCTTACCCCTGCTTTCCAATTTTTCTCTCTTCTCTTTCCACCCAAAAAAAACCCTAAAACAATTTAAATCAACCAATTTCTTCTTCAATTAATTCAATTACTTATACAATTAATTCAATTCTTAACCTATGGATCCTTGTGACGATATATTTAATGTAATTTAGTTTTTTTTTTTATTAATTTAATTTTTTATCATTCCCCACATGGTTAATTCAACGCTTCTGCCAGACATATCCCTCAACTGAAGACTCCTTTTCTGAGTTTCAGTTCCAATTTTTCTCATAATTGTACCCGTTGGACTGATCGAAGTAACTACACCAATCACGTCAATGACACTATTGATATCAATTACCTCAATCTCGCTAATGGGGCGGAAGTGAAATTGCAACCTAGGAATCTTGTCGTCGTCTTCGTAACAAGGCTGCACCACGGATGTAATATCCAAAGTGATCTCATGGTCATTAGGAAGATGGTTGTAATTCTTTTGAGCGGGTTTAAGGGTTCCTTTTGATATCATATACACTTTCCCAACTTCAACCACGTCAAAATACTTATCAGCCGGCGGTGGAGGGTGGCTGGTGGTGGGACAGGCGGTGGTGGGTGGTTGGTGGTGGTGGTTTAATTGAGGAGGGAGCATTAAAGGAGGATGAGGAGAGGAGAGAGAAGAGAGAAAATTAGGTTATCAAAAATGTGGGGAAGGAAATGAGGAGGGTATCGATGTCTTTTTCGGGTACAACTGAGAAAAAGTCGGGTACAGTTGAGCAATTACGTTAATAAATAAATATTCTAACATCCTCTCTACTAGTCCCTCAATTCAACTTCAATTATATTCACCCATGTTTTGACAGTATTTACGGAGATGAAAAATACTTAAAATTACTCGTAATACATAAATTAAAAAAAGAATTTTCTAAAAAGTATCCTACAAGTACATGACGACAACCCAAAAGCGTAAATAATTTTGAATGATTTTAATTAACAAGATTGTTTGAATATTATTATTTTCTAATTTTGTGTTAGCAGGCGCTCTTATGCCACATCTTAAAAAACACGATAATAAAATGTAGTTATATGTGATCTTCTTTAATTTGTTCAGAGGAGTACAACAACAATATCAAATATTTATGATTTTTTAGCGCGATAAATATTGTTGTTTCAATAAGCGTGAAAAAATAATGACGTAATTGGATTCGAATGTTGGAATTATGTTTTATGATTATAATTAATGGACATAAATATTTGCAAGTCTATCTACAACTGTACAATTGCTTATAATAATATTTTCAGAAATATATTTATTTTATGACTATATACAATATCCAAATGTGAAAATCATTTGAAAAGAGAAATGTATTGTACTTTTATAAAAACAAGTGTGAAACTTTATTTCCAAAAATATAATCCCAAAATATATTAGGGATTATGGAGGGAAAATATAACCCAAAATAATTCATAAAGATTTATATCCAAAAATTAAACTATTATACAAATAGGAAAAAATTACAAAATAAAAATATTTTTAAAATCTCTGAAAATTATAAATGTAAATACTTCATTAATACAAGGAATTATTTGAGATTTTATAACGTCTCTCTTATTATAAATTATTTATCAATGTTAATATCGAATATATAAGAAACTAAAAACTTAAACATATATTCTTTTCATGACACTCATTATTACAAATTAAGCCCCTTATATAATTTTTGGGTTTTTCTATGGTGTACCCCTGAGGTTTATCGTTTTTTATGTTATACCCTCACCTTTTCTATATTTCATGGTGTGCCCCTAAACTTTAAAATTTGTCTATGTTAAGTCCAAATTGTTAGTCATCATTAACTTGAGCGTTTATTTAAGCTACTAAATGACTCTTTAATCCAATCGTTTGCTTATTAACCAATTCATTTGCTTATAATAGCATTTGATTACACGTTAACATGTCTAATTATATATTAGACGATTAAAAAATCACGGATAAAGTTATTTAATGATTTATGAAACAAACGTTATTTTTCATGCTAAAAAAACGTTATTAATTAGAGTGACTTTCGAAAATTTCTTTTTAATATGGTCATTTGGCGTTAATTGGTAAGAAAAGAAGTTAAACGAAAGACACTCGGAAGAAAAATAGCTATAGGTGGTTTAAGGATGGTTAATTTGGAGACTAAATATGAAGTTTAGGGGTATATTATAGCCAAATTTTAAAGTTTAGGGACATACCATGAGATATCGAAAATGTAAGGGTACAACATAGAAAACGGAAAAACCTCGAGGGTACACCATAGAAAAACCCTATATTTTTTTATGGTTATATCTTACGTGATACTCCATATCTACCATGTTTTGTAACTTCCATTATGAAAACGTCCACCTTTTGTAATATTTCTTTTTAAAAACACGCACTTTTTATAAAGGTTTTCTAAAACTACTCCCACAAAAATGCGAATTTTTGTGAATAGAAATAAAATTTTATTAAATTGTTGCATCACGAATGTAATCTGTCGCCGATACTCAACATGTGTATTGATGATACAAGAATTAATTTTTTCATGAAAGAAAATTGACATTTATTATGATGAAAATGAGGTTTCGGTGGGGGTTTTTAAGAAATTGATCTTAAAAGGTGAGAATTTAAAATAAATAAAATTTAAAAATGCGGAAATTTTTAAAATTCTGTTTAGAAAATATGGAAGTTAACAATTAATATATTTTGTCTTATAACGCAAAGCTCTTAAGACACGTTTGCTTAAAAATCAAACCTAACATAGAAATGTGCTACTTATGAATGAAACATATTTCGGATAGAATTCAAAATTTGCCTTTAAAATCTAATTTTTTTTATCATTTACTATTCCTCTTATTTTAACCTAAAATGTAAAAGTAATGAATTTTCTATCGAGTCTATTGGGAGGTGTAAAAATAATGAACTATATTTTGTCTAGAAAGGCTAAGATGATTAAGCTACCGGGTGTTGTTCGACAACAGGTTGACACTTTATACAGTAAATAAGCAATTAAATGTATTCTCACACTTTATTTTATAATTTAGTGTGACTTACTATTTCACTTTTAAAAATTTATTATAATATACTACATCTTTAACAATGAATTGTTAACGTTTGCGTTATTTTACTCTCACAAAATAAAGTAAATGTTAACGCTTCACTTAAACGGAAAAAGTACGTTTTTATTTGCAGCTTTATATATTTACGGAGTACTATTTATGCATTAATGTAGGTCATTATAAATTTTTAAGTAATGGAGATTTTTGTAATGGTTTGCGGAAAAACAATTGTTTTTGAAATGTGTCAACCTTTTTTTTTTTCCTATATAAACTTTAATACTCCCTCCGTTTCAGTGATTTGTTTACGTTTACTTTATACACGTTTATTAATGTGATGAGAGAGATAAAGAAAAAACCAATAAAATAATAAGAAAAGTACAATAAAGGGACCACTTTATAGAAACTAATAGATGTAATTGGTTAAAGTAGTATGGGCCCACGACAATTTATAGAAATGTAAACAAATGACCCGTACACCCTAAAATAGAAAGTGTAAACAAATGACCGGGACGGAGGGAGTAATATGATAGCTAACTTTTATTGAATTGACCCGAAGTTATAATTTAATCAATTAAATATGTAGAATGGGGTGTGAAAATAAATATACTCGAACTAAAGCATTCCAATAAGTAATAAATAAGAAAATAATGCAATTGTCATTACAAAACCACCATTAGATTTTATTGCCAAACATTAATAAAGTACATTATTCAACTTAAAAGTAGTAGCAATGACACACATAAAATAATATTACAAAAAAAAAAAAAAAAAATCTTGAACAGATTATGAGATAATATTAGATCCTGGTTGGTGGCTTAAGTCTTAGATATTGCGACATCGTTCATACAGTTACACAGGGACAGAAGCGTTCTCCGCATCTTTTGCCTGCAATATTCAAATTATAAATATGGTTTAAATGCTAGTTTTAACTATATAAATACCAATACTTGACACATACGGAGTAATAAAATAAGAACTAGATTTGAAAAAAAAAAAAAAAGTAATCATATGATATGAAGATCTTAATAATTACGTGTAAACATGAGTTAGAAATATAAAGTTATGCATTTGGGATGTTTAAAAGAAGAAACTATTATAAGAAAGTTGATTGCAATTGAGCAATGTACAAACCCGATATATTGTTAAATTACACTTTTGAACTCGTATAAAATTTCACATGATATATTTGAGAATGAAATTAATTTAAAATTTGAAGAACTACTCTGTATAAATTATTTCTCATTAGTTAAAAGAAATTAGTTACGGTGAGTTTTTTTAACTATATATAGATGTAAATTCACGTAAAACACATACGAAATAATAAGTAACGATAATAAATTATCAAATAAATTATTAGGTAGTGAGTGTACCTGGAAAAACTTTAGCAAACCTTGGGGCATTAAAGTAACATTGCTGGAAGTAGGAGACATTTTCACAAATAATGTATATGAGTTATAACTTATAACTCTAAATAAATTGTTTGAATGTTTTCTTGTGGTTTTATTTTTATGTCATTAGTCTTATTTATATAGCTTGTAGGAATGATTTCACATGATTAATTTCCAAAAAAAATAAAAATTATATTTGTTCATTAATTCAATGTCCTTTGGAGGCTCTTTCGGTGTGCTTCTCATCTGTTTGAGAAACGCATTCATTAACCTTTTTTCTTTAGGAGTCATGGGGGTAAGTATTTCTTCTTCAAATGGGGTTCCCCCTGCGGCCACTCCTGAAGCTTCCCCTTCCGGTCATTTTTCTGGGTTTTCTTCTTGGTCTGCCATAGCTTTTAGTTCACGTACGTCTCCACAAACGGCGCCAATTGTTCTGGGTGTAAAATACTCGTAGTAAATACAACTCGAGGCTAAATGATAATTATGTGTTTGGTTTTGTGGGTTGCGGCGTCACTTGATCCTCTCTGATCGTGTGTCCTGCACAAGTACACAAACCTAGCCTCGGAGGCGTCCGAGGAAAGCCCTCCGATGCTTAAGTCAGCGTCTATTGATGAGAGAAGTCAGAGAATTATGAGATTTAACCTAAGTGATACCTTTTTTGTGTAAGTATTGAATGAATCCTCGGTTGAGTGTCTTGTCTCTTATTTATAGAATGTTCCTTTGTCTTTTAGTGACCTAGAATCAGCTATAAAGCTGATTTCTTGTCCTTTAGTGTTGCCCTGTAGTGGCTAGGTAGTTTCTAATTCTGACACACCTGTGTTTTGTCCCCTGCGGCATGCCGCGTCTGACACGTGACCGGGCGGCCATGACCGTACCACGATCTCATGGCAGGGAACTTTGGTGGCCGCGGCCAAGTGGTCACGGCCGTGCGGTGTGGCCTCTGTGATATGGCTGACTATCCCCCATCAATTATTATTATTATTATTATTATTATTATTATTATTATTATTATTATTATTATTATTATTATTATTATTATTATTATTATGGAAAAAGAAACAATTTTTTTTAGGATTAATTGTCAGGAATAAGTCAACATGGTCATGTTATCCCATAAATAATTCGAACTTGAAATAGTACACAAATAATTTCAACTATTGAAAAAACATTCCAATAATGTATTTTGGCCAATTTTAACCTGCTTTAATCGATAAAAAAAAAGGTGAAACTGGTTTGAATTTTAATTAAAATTAGAGTGAGGTAAAATTAGAGTTGATTTCACCGTTTTTACGTGTTATAGTCGACTGAAATTGGCCAAAGTGTATAATTGAAATGTTTTTTCAATAGTTGAGATTATTTGTAAATTAATTCGGTTTCAAATTATTTATCAAATAAAATTAGGGTATTAATTTTTCATATACAGATTTTACTCAAGTTATATACTTGTTTTCATTATTTTTCCCACCCTACCCTTTTTTACTCCAAAAATATACAGAATTCTCTCTTTTTAATTTTCTAACAAATCTTAAATCAATTTTATTCAGGTTTCTAACTTCCGAATAATAAATTCAATGAAGTAATAGTTGTCTTTTAATTTCAATTTTGGGAGATTTCTATGACTTTTGGAAGGTATGCACGTATTGACGCCCAATACTCGTCGAACTTTTGTGTGACCCATAACTATAGTGGCGTTTGTTTCTACTTGTTTTGTTGGGACGTGGTTGGCAATGTCATCTTCCATTGGCTCTCTTGGTGTAGGAATAACGCCTCAGACTTCAGAAATCAGAGTAAGTCATGGATCTGAGTCAATAGCGCGCGGGAGTCCGGGAGAAAAGGCTGGTAACCCTTCTGTTTCTTCTGAGAACGAGAAACAAAACGACTTTTCGCGTTATAAAATTAATAAAATTCAATAATTGCGTTTTTTGGCTAAAATATTAACAAAATTTAATACGTCAAAGGTATTCTGATTAGTTACTTATAAATGTCCACTATAATGTAAATCAGAACTTTTTCACTAAATTGCGTTTTTTGGCTAAAATATTAACAAAATACGGTTCTCCCAAAACTTATTACCCTCTATGGGTCCACGTCAGCATTTTTTTGTTCGTAAATTTTTTTAATAAAACGCTGTAACCTATAGCGTTTTCATGAATTTAACGTAAAACGCTTTAGGCCACAACGTTTTCATAGCTTTAAAAATGACGAAAACAAGCCTTTTGAAGTCAGATATCACTGATGCAAATTTTTTTTGTGGAGCAGAAAACGTCGTAGGCTACAGCGTTTTCCTGTAAAATTTCAGGAAAACGCTGTAGGCTACAACGTTTTCTATTTCCTGTAAGTCAATTGTTTTAGAAACTATGTTATTTGTGTTGTAATTGGTTTTGTATTGGAAACTATGTTATTTGAATCAATCGGAAATGTTGTTTATCATTTCGTCAATATTAGTGCCAAATTGTTTAAATGTTGTATTCATTTGAGTTATAATGCTTCAAATTTGGTTTTCAAAGAATATATTGTTATAATTAATTTATTTTGATATAAATAACAGCACATATGTCAGACAAGGATTATTTTGGAGGAGGTCCAGATGACAAATCCGTTTTGACGCTTCAACGTTTTCATAGAAGTCAAGCCGTATTAGAAGGCGAGGTACAACTCTTAATTTTTAATCTTTTGAATGGCAAGTGAATCAATTAATATATGTAACACTTGTTTATTACATTATTTAGGAGTTGCCCGAATTGAAATGTGGAATACATCTGAAAACGTGTTCACGTTTCAATTTACATGAACGCGTAAAGGAATTCATTATGTGTACGCAATTTTGTGGTTTATATCGACTTTCTTATGTTCCGTTAGACACGGGTCTAATAACCGCTTTAGTTGAGTGGTGGAGGCAAGAGACTCACACATTTCATTTACCCTTTGGAAAGGCTACGGTTGGTTTGCAAGATGTTAACGTGCTACTTGAGTTGAGGGTCGGTGGGCGAGTGGTGACGGGAAAGGCTAATTACCCGTGGGAGGAGTATGTTGAAACTACTTTGGGTGTTAAACCTGACCGGGATGACATGAGAGGGGGGGGGGGGGGGGGGGGGGGGGGGCATTAAAATTAACTTGGTTAAAGGATAATTTTGAAAACATGCCCGATGACGCTAGTGACGAACAACTACACCAATATGTTTGGGCATATCTTTTGTATTTGTTTGGTATGGTCTTGTTCACCGACAAGTCGGGAAACATGGTGCAGCTAATTTACTTGCCGCTTGTCGATAATCTCGAGCAAATTGACGAGTACAGTTGGGGTAGCATGGCATTAGCATGCTTGTACAGAAACCTATGTCGGGCAATACTAGAACGGAAAAAGCTAACACGTGGCCTAAGGAAATAGGTGGACCACTAATCCTTCTTCAACTATGGTCGTGGGAGCGTATCACATTTGGTAGACCCGAGATTATAAGGTCACATGTTGCAAAAGAAAAAGGAGCGGTCTATCCTTTAGGGTCTCAAATGCTTAGTGGTGTTGACCCATTAGGATGTAGATGGCTTAGGATTGATCGTCGGTTTTTAGATCACAAGTCATCAGTTGTGATTTATAGGGATGCTTTTGATATGATGACCGAGTCTCAGTTCACATGGCAACCCTACACAATGGATATTCTTCGCCATTGTCGCCCTATTTGTTATGAGGATACAAGCGAGTGGCTTGTTGTTGCTCCTCTTATTTTATTTTATGTGGTTGAGTGTCACCTACCATTTCGATGTGTGAGACAATTTGGTTGGCACCAAGATGTTCCCGAGCTTTGGAATACATCCGTGGAGTTACATGCTATCGATAGACGTAAGAACATACAAGACTATGCTTCGAAACATGTTCGTTATATCGAGCAATGGGAAAATCGCAAAAACACAATGGTCAAACCCGATTTCCCATATGTTGGAATGATGAGCCCTCGAGACCCTTACTTGAGCTGGTTTCACGCAATAACAATACGCCAAATAAGTCCTCAATGTAGAAATACAAATGCAGATTACGGAGAGCATCACTACTATTATCCAACCTCAGCGGATTATGAGCAACTCGTGAGTAACATTTATTTTATTGTTATCAATTGATTTGAGTTATTATTATCATATACTTACAATATTATTTGTTTTTCTACAGACGATGGGGAATGTATACACTTACAAACAATCGACAAGGTTGCTTGACAAAATGGGAGATCGAATGCCTCTTAAAGTCTCCAAAATTATTTGCGACATGCAAAAAATGTCATTGCAATCTTTGCAAAACACCCGGCTATTAGAGAATAATATCTTGGAATAAATATATTATTAGATATTACGGAATGTTCTAGGTTTAGGGTTTTCCTATGTCTTATGTACCTATAAATATCGTCTTCATATTTCAATAATAAACAACTCATTCTATTCTAATATGGTATCAGAGCCCGGGTTCGCCCTGGGTTCGATAAAGTTTAAACTGGTCCCTGAAAAATATGCCACCGGAGGAGGTCCTCTTTGAGGGTTTTGTTGAATACCACTCCGAGTGCGCTCCCATGGTTTAGCCCTGGGTTTCCGAAAAAAATATGCCACCGTAGGAGGTCCTCTTTGAGGGTTTGTTGAATATACCACTACGAGTGCGCTCTCATGGTTTCGCCATGGGTTTCTGAGGGACCTCACATGTGAGGGGGAGTGTTGGAATATACACCCACATGTGAGTGTCCCACATTGATTGTGGAAGTGAGTGTAGTGTGGTTTATAAAGTTCAAGGGTCCTCCTCTCATTGCCAATTGGTTTTGAGAAATGTGGATACCCTTAGACTTGTAAACCGGGCTCACTCTCTTCCACTCGGGTTTGGCCAGGCCCGTTACATGATTCTAACATGGTCTTTGGTCACTGCCCTCGTTGGACACGTCTACACTGATCATGGCTTCCTTTTGTTTCACCGGTGTTTCTCGCCATCATGGGTCTCCATCAGTGTCTTCATTAGACAATACTCCCCTGATTTGCCCCGTTTTCTTCCTCAAGCAGCTTTTCTCGAGGCCCGCCATCAAGCCAAGAAGCCTGCGGCACAACATAGCCGAACCTCTGTCTACCTTCCACTGCGTGGTCAGACTCTCCATCACTCGTTCTCAAGCTCCTCTATCATCCCGCTCTTGAGGAACCACTGTACGACGAGGGACGTCTCACAACTCTGACCTTGGCTTCTTCAGCTGCAAGCCTGCAAGTAATGCCATCCCACCACACCACAACATACCTACTTTATCAACTTGTCTCTCGTCTATCTCTCCTCTCTACTATTCTACTATCGTGGGTTGTACTCACTCTCGGCAAGCATCAAAACAACAATTGAAGGACATCAACGACAACAACATCACCTTCTGCTCCAGTCAAAAGCCTCCGTTACCTCCCGCTTTGACTGCGGGGGCGTATTAGAGAATAATATCTTGGAATAAATATATTATTAGATATTACGGAATGTTCTAGGTTTAGGGTTTTCCTATGTCTTATGTACCTATAAATATCGTCTTCATATTTCAATAATAAACAACTCATTCTATTCTAATACCGGCAAGGTCATAGGATATTCAATGAAGAAAGTGACGAAGAGCATGTCGAGGCGGAAGATCAAGCGGATGAAGAAAATGAAGAGGAGGAAGAAGGGGAAGAAGGAGAGGAAGAAGGAGATGAAGAAGGAGATGAAAAGGGAAATGAAGAGGTAGAACAACATCATCAAATGCAACTAAGCCCCCCGAGATATAATTTTCGGAACTTGAAAACTCGTGTCTTTCAACCAAGTGACGTCGGTGAGTCGTCATCCGCGCCGAAAAAAAATCAAAGTTCCGTCGTTTCTTAGGAATGTGAATGTCGTCATTGTTAGACTTTCAACTATGGTACTACTTCGTATGTTAGACTTTCGTTGTCGTTTGTTGTACGTGGATTTAATTGCTAAACTTTGGATGTACATGACTTTGTTTGTTGCATGTGTTATGGTGGTATGCTACTACGCTTGGCTTCGTTTTTGTTTGTTGTGTTTTTGGTTCAATGTAACAGGGAGAGGCCAAGGTAAGACGTTGTAGCTGAAAGTTTCTGGTTCAAAGGTCCTAAAATTTTCTGATGTTTTTCGTGTTTTGATGGTAGCTGAAAACGTTGTAGCCTACAGCGTCTTCTGTAAATTTTACAGAAAACGCTGTAGACTACGACGTTTTCAACTACCATCAAAACAAAAAGAACATCAGAAAGTTTCTGAAGTTTTTGATGTTTTGATGGAAGAATAAAACGTTGTAGCCTACGGCGTTTTCCTTAAAATTTACAGAAAACGTTGTAGGCTACAACGTTTTCAACTACCATTAAAACAAAAACAACATCAGAAAGTTTCTGAAGTTTTTGATGTTTTGAGGGAAGAACAAAACTCTGTAGCCTACAACGTTTTCCTTAAAATTGAGAGAAAACGTTGTAGGCTACAACGTTTTCATCAGCTTCCATCAAAACAAGAAAAACATCAGAAAGTTTCTGATGACTTGTTACTTTTGATGGAAGTATAAAACGCCGTAGGCTACAGCGTTTTATAAAAATTATTTACGAAAAAAAAAAATTGCCGACATAGACCCATAGAGGGTAATAAGTTTGAGAAGAACCGCATTTTGTTAATAATTTTGTCAAAAAGCACAATTTTGTGAAAAACTTCTGCAAATCAGCTACTTCAAAATGTTTTAAGAATTTAGACATTTAGGCTTGCTATATATCACAATTCACGTTGTGCGAGTTATCTGGAATAAGGATGTTCATGTTTTTGTACTTGTGTATTTGACTGTTCCATGGGAGGATTTCATTATGGCTTTGCTAATGGTACGCAGGGAAGCAGATATGACGAAGGAGCGAATTGAAAAGTTACTTAAAGCGGGCGCTAATGTTATCTTAACTACTAAAGGCATTGACGACATGGCACTCAAGGCAAGTTTCTTCTTGTTCCATCAAACTGCCTATTAAACTCTGAACTTAACAAGCTGAATACTGATTAGTGTGTGACTCTTGGACTTGTTTGTATAATGGCGTGACATTTAGTAATTTTGGATATGTGTGAATAGTAAGTGCCGACTATTTTCGTACAATTATGATACGTCTCTTCTAATATCACAAAATTTGCTCAGTATTTCGTCGAGGCAGGCGCAATTGCTGTTAGACGAGTACGAAAGGATGATATGCGTCATATAGTCAAGGCCACGGGTGCAACAATGGTAAGTCATTAGTTTCAGCTACCCTGATTTTTGCTGTTGCTCTAGTGCTCTGTGAACGTGGTAGTTTCTGTTTTTCTTTTTCCCTTTTTTTTCCCTTTTACTATTAGTTGTCTTAAAGAAAACAAGAGGCTTGCTTATTTTGTATTAAAATCTACCATAAATCTGGTGTTTGTTATCCATTGCTGATATGACTACGACGACAACAAGAACAATAACGTGACTTTCATGTCTCAATGACTGCCGCAAATTGCTGGGCAATGGGTCAAGTGTACTGTGTACACTACCTTACCCTAACACGGAGTGGTTGTTTCCAAATGACCCAAGGTGAAGATTGCGTCGATAATTGATTTGAATGACTCTTATTTCACAATTAAAAAAAAAAAAAAAAAAAAAGCACAGCCAGCTTAGTGAGCCATTTTACTTTATTCCATCATATCCAAAACCAAAACATAGGTTTTGGAAATATCTACATTATCCTAGAATTCAGATTTTGTTTTGTTTAGTGTTTACTATTGTTAAATTTAGTTCAGCTAAATGGAATCATTGCAGACTCAAATTTACTTTTGATTCATCGCTTCTTGGACATGCAGAAGAAGTTGTCGAGGAGCGTGTAGCAGATGATGATGTCATAATGATTAAGGGGCCTAAAACAACCAGTGCGGTGGGTGCTTACTGTGAGACTAAGTTTCTCAACTTCTAATACACTTACTTTCAAGATTTTTTTTGTCTGCATATATGATACTCATGGCGTCTTTTCCAGGTTTCTTTGATATTGAGAGGTGCAAACGATTACATGCTTGATGAGATGGAAAGAGCCCTGCATGATGCTTTGTGTATCGTAAAGAGAACACTTGAATCAAATACGGTAAGCCTCTTGTAGATTTGTTTAAGATAATTGCGTATGTTTGCGTATGTTGCTGTGAAGTATGATAATTGCGTATAATGGTATGGCTTTTTCCCCTCAGTATATTGCCTTATGCTACTGAAGCCCATTTTGTTTTGTACAAATTGGTGTTAATAAATCTCTTTTTCATATGGTCTTATAGAGACCAATTCACAATTAAATTCACAAGGATTAGTGAGAGTCATAAAATCTTTATTAATGATATAGAATAGTACTTCAAATAGCCAAATATGAAATGGTCGTTAACCTGGAAAATATATCCTTTTAAAAGGGGATATTTAGTTACGAAAATACAAGGGGATTTTATTATTTATTACGAACTACAAAACGTAACATCATAAACCTTCCTCTTTTCTCGATGAATGCATGTTGTGATTTTACTATCAATGATACAGGTGGTTGCTGGTGGAGGAGCCGTTGAGGCCGCATTATCCGTGTACTTAGAATACCTAGCTACGACTTTGGGGTCACGCGAACAGTTAGCCATTGCAGAGTTTGCTGAAGCTTTTCTGGTCATACCCAAGGTATTTGCATATCTTGAGTGTGAATATGTTTCGGAATTCCTGAATGTTTTTGCCGACTTTAACGGGCACTCATGTCTGGTGAATTTTCTGTCGAGCAGGTACTTGCAGTAAATGCAGCAAAAGACGCCACTGAATTAGTTGCCAAGCTTCGAGCTTATCATCATGCGGCACAGACAAAAGCTAACAAGCAGCACTTTTCTAGGTATTTTTCGGTAATGTTGTGCTTGATCTGCACGCTTTTTGTGGTAGAAAATAATGTATTGACACATTAACAGGTCTTGGATTGAGGTCTTCATCACTATGAGATCTTTGTTTTTTCATAGTTCATCACCATTATTTTTATCTCACATATTTGGTATGTTTGCTCAATGATAATGTCTAATATAAATAACTTGATGGTAAGTCTGGTAGAGTTTTATTACCTTAAATCCTATGAGATACGAGGACTTTGTTTTCTATGTATACTACGTAGGAAACCTTTTGCTTTTCGATACACATTTTCGTAACCACCCATTGGCCATTGCCAAGCTTGCATACTTGCTGTACATAGCCTTACCTCTGCGTAGTAACATAGAGAATCTGTTACAAATGACCCAAGGTGAAAATTGCGTCGATATAATTGAATGATCGATACTTCACAATAAAAAGGACCGTAATCAGTTTCGAGAGCCAGCATTTTGCTTCATATTTGGAACCAAGACATAACAATTCTTTGGTTCCTTCCTCAATGACATGAGACACGTGTATTTGAGTGAATAAACGTCCCTTAAATGAAATAACGAGAAAATTTATGTATCCTTTGTTTTGTGCACAATAGTGCCTAGTAATTATCCTGAGACTTGGTATATGAATGACGATAAAATATTTGTTTCATATTGGTCTCGTGATTGCAGCATGGGATTGGATCTGTACAAGGGCATTGTCCGTAACAATCTAGAAGCCGGGGTCGTTGAGCCAGCAATGAGCAAAGTGAAGATCATTCAGGTATTTTTGTTACGGAGTATTTTTCACCCTAATGTATGATTTACTGAGTGCAGTTCAAGGGCACTTAGAGCGAGGGTAACTAATTTAGAGAAATCAGCGCTAAAGTTTTGGAAGATTATTCTGAATTCGGGCTTTGTCGTTCGTTTGTTATTGATGTCCCATTTTGTTCAATCAATTTTGTTTGCCTTTTGTTGTCCAGTTTGCTACTGAAGCGGCTATCACAATTCTAAGAATTGACGACATGATCAAATTAGAGAAGGACGATGGCCAAAACGACGACTAAACTATATTCATTGGCAAGCAGCAACCTCTTCTGTCTTGAAAATACTTGCGCTATAATGACTAATGAGGGTGTTACATTGCATGTACTCTATTTTTCCTTCCCTTTATCATGTTCATGTATAATTTGGATCCTCTTTTTCTCTTATATTTTAGGTTTTCTCAATGGTATTTTTTTTTTTTTTTTTTTTTTACCTTTTCTATATTTTATTGTGGATCCTTAAACTTCAAATTTATCTATAATGTACTCCTAAACTTCACATTTATTCTCTAAACTAACCATTCCTAAACCCCCTTTAGCTATTTTCATTTCGAGTGTCTTTTGTTTAATTTTTTTTTTTTTTTTTACCAATTAACGTCAAATGACCCTATTACATAGAAGTTTTCGAATTGCCACTCTTAATAACGCTTTTTAGCATGAAATATAACGTTTGTTCGTAAATTGTTAAATAACTTTATGTGTGACTTTGTAATCATCTAATACATAATTAGACATGTTAACGTGTAATTGAATGCTATTATAAGCAAATGAAATGGTTAATAAGCAATCGGTTGGATTAAACAGTAAATTAGTAGCTTAAATAAACGGCCAAGTCAATGTTACACAGGGACAGAAGCATTATTCAACTTAAAAGTAATAGCAATGACACACATAAAATAATATTACAAAAATAAAAATAAAAAAACAAAATCTTGAACATATTACGATATAATATTAGATCTTGGTTGATGGCTTAAGTCTTAGATATTGCGACATCGTTCATAAAGTTACACAGGGACAGAAGCATTCTCCGCATCTTTTGCCTGCAATATTCAAATTATAAATATGGTTTAAATGCTAGTTTTAACTATATAAATACCAATACTTGACACATACGAAGTAATAAAATAAAAACTAGATTTGAAAAATAAAAAATAAATAAATAATCATATGATATGAAGATCTTAATATTTACTTGTAAACATGAGTTAAAAATATAAAGTTATGCATTTGGGGTGTTTAAAAGAAGAAACTATTATAAGAAAGTTGATTGAAATAGAGCAATGTACAAACCCGATATATTGTTAAATTACACTTTTGAACTCGTATAAAATTTTACATGATATATTTGAGAATGGAATTAATTTAAATTTTTATGAACTACTCTGTATAAATTATTTCTCATTAGTTAAAAGAAATTAGTTAGGGTGAGTTTTTTTTAACTCTATATAGATGTAAAATCACGTAAAACACGTGCGAAATAATAAGTAACAATAATAAATTATCAAATAAATTATTAGCTAGTGAGTGTACCTGGAAAAACATTTCCAAACCTTGGGGCATTAAAGTAACATTGCTGGAATTAGGAGACATTTTCACAAATAATGTATATGAGTTATAACTTATATCTCTAAATAAATTGTTTGAATGTTTTCTTGTGGTTTTATTTTTATGTCATTAGTCTTATTTATATAGCTCATGGGAATGATTTCACATGACTAATTTCCAAAAAAAAAAATTATATTTGTTCATTAATTCAAAGTAACTTAAAAACAACACCTTTTTAAGATATTTTTGTTTTGAATTTACATCAGTTTATACGGAGTATTATTTTTACAACGTACCCCATTCTAAGAGTATTTTGCTTTAAAATCACCACTTACCTATATTGTAACTATAACTTATGTTTAAGGATCATTTTGTATTTAATAAATAAATATTCTAACATCCTCCCTACTAGTCCCTCAATATAATTAAACTTCAATTATATTCACCCATGTTTTGACACTATTTATGGAGATGAAAAATATTTAAAATTACTCGTAATACATAAATTAAAATAAGAATTTCCTAAAAAGTGTCCTACAAGTAAATGACGACAACCCAAAAGCGTAAATAATTTTGAATGATTTTAATTAACAAGATTGTTTGAATATTATTAATTTCTCATTTTGTGTTGTTAGCGGTATTTCTAATGCCACATCCTAAAAAACACGATAATAAAATGTAGTTATATGTGATCTTCTTTAATTTGTTCAGAGGAGTACAACAACAATATCAAATATTTATGATTTTTTAGCTCGATAAATATTGTTGTTTCGATCTGGCGTGAAAAAATAATGATGTAATTGGATTCAATGTTGGAATTATGTTTTATGATTATTAATGGACATAAATATTTTCAAGTCTATCTACAATTGTACAATTGCTTATAATAATATTTCCAGAAATATATATTTTATGACTATATACAATATCCAAATGTGAATATCATTTGAAAAGAGAAATGTATTGTACTTTTATAAAAACAAGTGTGAAACTTTACTTCCAAAAATATAATCCCAAAATATATTAGGGATTATGGAGAGAAAATATAACCGAAAATAATTCATATAGATTTATATCCAATAATTTAACTATTATACGAATGGGAAAAAATTACAAAATAAAACTATTTTTAAAATCTCTGAAAATTATAAATGTAAATACTTCATTATTACAAGGAATTATTTGAGATTTTATAACGTCTCTCTTATTATAAATTATTTATCAATGTTAATATCGAATATATAAGAAACTATAATCTTAAACATATATTTTTTTCATGACACTCATTATTACAAATTAAGCCGCTTATCTACCATGTTTTGTGACTTCCATTATGAAAACGTCCACCTTTTGTAATATTTATTTTTAAAAACACGCACTTTTTATAAAGGTTTTCTAAAACTACTCCCACAAAAATGCAAATTTTTGTGATAGGAAAATTTTTTTATTAAATTATTGCATCACGAATGTAATCTGTCGCCGATACTTAACATGTGTATTGATGATACAAGAATTAATTTTTTTTATGAAACAAAATTGACATTTATTATGATGAAAATGAGGTTTTGGTGGGAGTTTTTAAGAAATTGATCTTAAAAGGTGAAAATTTAAAATAAATAAAATTTAAAAATGCGGAAGTTTTTAAAATTGTGTTTAGAAAATGTGGAAGTTACCAATTAATATATTTTGTCTTATAACGCAAAGCTCTTAATTAGACACGTTTGCTTAAAAATCAAACCTAACATAGAAATGTGCTACTTAAGAATGAAACATATTTCGGATAGAATTCAAAATTTGCCTTTAAAATCTAATTTTTTTTATCATTTACTATTCCTCTTATTTTAACCTAAAATGTAAAAGTAATGAATTTTCTATCGAGTCTATTGGGAGGTGTAAAAATAATGAACTATATTTTGTCTAGAAAGGCTAAGATGATTAAGCTACCGGGTGTTGTTCGACAACAGGTTGACACTTTATACAGTAAATAAGCAATTAGACGTATTCTCACACTTTATTTTATAATTTAGTGTGACTTACTATTTCACTTTTAAAAAGTTATTATAATATACTACATCTTTAACAATGAATTGTTAACGTTTGCTTACTAATAAGGTAGCTCTGATGGGGGTTTTGGAGACTAGGGTTAAGGAGAATAAGGCTACTTCTGTGGTCAATAAGATTTTTCGTGATTGGAGGGTGACTTTCAATTATGAACACCATTATAATGGTAGAATTTGGCTCTTATATAATCCTAGGGAAGTAGGGGTCGATATTATTGAGAAGGGAGACCAGTTTATCCATGGGAGGGTCACTCATCATACCTCTCATTGGGTCGTTTTTGTTACTATTGTCTATGGATTGAATAACGCAGCTGATAGGAGGAGATTATGGTTGGATTTGATTTCTCTGGCTCAGTCAATGACGGGTAGTTGGATAGTCCTTGGTGATTTCAATGTGGTTCGTATTGAGGATGAGAGGAGAGGTGGTCATGCACCAAATCAGTTGGATATGGCTGATTTTAATGATTGTATTATGAGGAGTGGGCTGATGGATATGTCAAGTAAAGGTTGTTAGTTTAGCTGGACGAATAACCAATTGGGTAGGGATAGGAGTTGGTCAAAGCTTGATAGGGCTTTGGTTAATCAACATTGGCTCTCTGGTTTCCCTTCCTCTTATGCTCAGGTTCTTACACATGGTGTGTCAGACCACTCGCCTATTCTGGTGGGTGTGCAGTCACAGGTGCTTGAGGGAGTCCGAGGCTTTACTTATCTGAATTGCTGGGCTCAACACCAAGGGTTTTTGGAGTGTATTTCTCAGGCTTGGAGTACACCTTTTCAGGGAACTTCTATGTTTTGTTTATTTCAGAAATTGAAAGTTGTGAAGCAAAGTTTGAGAGATTTTAATGCCCGACATTTTTCTCAGCTCTCCAGACGTGTATCTGATGCTTCGGTTGCTTTGGCTATGTGTGGAACCCGGGAACCGCCGTCGAGGGACCCAACTCGGCGTCTTGCTTAAAGGGCGGATTTAAAGTTAAAAAAGATTAAGTTAGAAAAACCTTTAAGAACTGTATGGAGTCGCCACCTATTTATCGCGGAAAATAGGAACCTGCTACCATGTTCTAAGCTAAAAACATGTCCTAGATTTTGGAGCACGCCGACACCCCTAGATCTAAGGCTTGTGAAACCAGATTGGATTCGGGGTGAGGATACTTTAGAAAAAGAGTTAATTCAAATAATGATTTATGAAAACCTTTTAGAAAAGCCTATGTAAAAATAGCCTCTACTGACCTAGAACAATCCTTGTAAGATGATAATTGAGCTAATGTTATCGCTACGCATTACAAGTGCGATAAGTTTGTAAAAGAATGCAGATGCAGTGCAAAAGATTGATTAAAACCCTCGCTTTAGCATGTTTAACTTGTTAACGAAAAGCAGTTCGCTTAAAGGTCGAATTCATTATTAAGTTGATTTTAATGCAAAAGGAAAGGGGCGCAAGATGCATGCAAATAAAATAAAGTTCAATTGTCCATTGGTTTATTTTATAAGGGTCGGTTGCTTATGCGACTTTGGCGTGTCATCGGATATGGAGTGTACCAAGTAATAAGAACACTTGGAAGGCAAGCGCTCGGGTGCCAAAGCGGGGCGCTAGAGTGTAGTCCCCTTTGTTAGTCCATAAAAGATAAGAAAAGCTTTGATCCAAGAGTGGATCAAGACCTACCTTGTCCTCGACGCTCAGATCTGGGCGAGCCGCTTCTTGAACTAAAGGAGGATGAATTCAACACGGGATGGTGTGTTGAACCCAAGGATTGGGTGCTTGAGGCTTTGAGAGAGTTTGGGAGTGTATTAGATGAGAATGTGAATGAATGATCATCTCCGAAGCTGGGTATAGGGGGGTATATATACTAAAAGACCTCGGAGAAATTAGGAAAGCAGAGGATAAAAACAAGCCTTGAAACCGCATAGCCCTATGCGGTTGCCAGGACAAACCGCATAGGCTTATCAGCTTTCACCAAACCGCATAGGCTTATACGGTTTGAAGGGTCGGTTTTGTGTAGTTTCAAGTTTCTGGCTCGACGCAATCTTTGCAAGATTACGTGATAATCCTTGCTTGCTCGTCAAGAAAAACCTAGGGTTTGCTGGGATATTTGCTAGGGTTTTTGTGAGGGCCAGGGCTTTGGAGTGCGGGCCAAAGGCTTGGGTTTGGGCTCGGTTTAGGCGAGACCGGAAAAATGAAAAAGGTGTATTGTGTTGCATTTTGTGAATCGAGGTAAGACGTGAAGCCGTATTTTGTGTAGGGAGAGGCTAAGGGAAGGTTTAGCCGCTAGGCCTAAATTTAGGAATTTAGGAATGCTGAATTAGACCTTGTTAATGTAAAAGGACTAATTGTAGTGCAAATGCGAAGCTCATGCCAAATGAAGCAGGTCAAGGACCTAGCTAGACTCCAAATGGACAAAATGAACGTGTATTTAAATGCGATGTGATGCGACCTAAAACATTTAACATTTCAAACGACTCAAAATGAATTCGACATTAGTTAGAACCGTTTAAGTCAACGTTAAGACATGCGTAATAAAAGTCCGTGTTACATCACAGGGTTTTGTGTGGGAGGGTACGGATATGGGTATCCACAGAGCCCCCAGTTTGACTGAGCTCGGACTAGAGCGCTAGTCAAACTCCTTCGACCATATCCGGACCATTACAGTCTCGATACGCCAATGTGAACGAAGCATGTGTCCATGGGTGAGACGAGTACTTGAGCCCAAGACTCTGAGGGGAGGGGACGTCGCGCATTTAAGGACTTGGCGGTCGTGCATATTATAAGAACTTTGCTACCGGCTGAGCGTCTTTCTTTGTCTTGATGGTGCTTCATTGTCGTGCAATGCCTTCGCATGCTTGATGCTGATGCTTGTAGTGTCTTCATGTATAGCATGTGTGAAAGGGGCTAAAGTGCAGGGGTGTATGTGCTTGTAAGGTGTTTGAGGTGTATAATTGTGTAAGGGTGTTTATGTAGGTGTCGGTGTAGGTCTCGTGAAAGAGTGTCCATGTAATGCTTGTGCTTGAACGTGTTTTGCAAGGTATTTGTGCTTAAACTCGCCGAGGAGCGTCTATGTAAAGTGAAATGCTTGGAGTTGAGTATATTGCAGGGTGTCTATGCTTGGGCTCGCCGAGGAGTGTTTATGTAGTCGTAGTTGCATGTGATTGCCTTTCATGATGTAAACGCCAGGAAGAGCGCTGCGCTTTCGCTTCGCATCGTGACATTAAATGCTTAACATACGCGTATGGCGGACTGTGGGTGACGCCTTAACCCAAGCATGGGACATACTTGGAGTTGCATTAGGGCTAGGATGAATTAGGAATCGAAAAGTAGGCGTAAAACGAGAAAAACCGGGAAAAACCAAGGGCTAAAACCGCATAGCCTTATGCGGTTCAGGGGGAAAACCGCATAAGGTCATGCGGTTTCCCCTCTTGGCTGCAGGGGCTATATAAGGCACGAGAGCACCGTATGTTACTCATTTCATCCTTTTTCGGTTTCTTCTTCATAAAAACACCAAATTTCGATTTCTCAACCGATTTTGCTCGTTTTTCTTGCGTTGTCTTGCTATGGAACGAGGTAATGCTCCATTTTAACTTGTTTTTGCGTTATTTGTCGTTGTAATTAGCTAGTTTTGCCTTGAAATGTTGAAAAGACGGGTTTTGAGTGAAAACCCGAGTTTTGCTTGAAACTTGCCGTTTGAATGCTTGAAATTGTTGCCATTGTATCGCATTATGCCATGTGAACATGTAGGTGTGAATTGATTGTGATTTGGACCGTCATAAGGCCAAAAACGAGTGAGCTAGGGTTCGGGCCCGAAAACGAGCCCGGAATTTCCGACCCGGAATTCCAATTAAACTTCGGTGTAGGATGCCCATAGTGTGTATAGCATGCCTATAGCGTTAATTTTGCGAAAATGTCGAGCTAAGGCTTTCAATTCGCCGTCTTAAGTCGTAGTTATACGGAGTAATTAGGACAAATTGGGGGTTTTTGATCGGGGTGACCAAAATGCAATTGCTTGTAATGGTTTGTTGTTGGGGACTATTATGGCGTGTTGAAACCATAAAGTTGCAAATTTGAGGTGTAGAGAACGGTTTTCGGCTTAATTATGAATTAGGCCTAAAAATGCTCTGTGATGCGTATAATGCAATGTGTAAAGGGTGTATATGTATGTATTATGTATATATTATTGTTGTGTATGTGTGTATGTGTATAATGGTTGCATGTGTTTGTCATGTTTGTTGCAGGAGAGAGTTCTGGTTATGTTACGAGGTCAAGGGCTCGTAAAAGCACGGGATCGAGGCCGGAGGAAGCCCCCAGTTCGAGTCGTATAAGGCGTTCTTATAGTGAGAGGGAGGCTGACCCTCGTGACTTGCGCACGAGACGTGGTCAGTCACGGGGTAGGGGCCGCAGGAATGTCCCTGTGCCTGATCCTGAGGAGGAGGACGCGCTTGCTCAAGAGCTAGTAGATGAGCTGGAAGCGGAGATGGACGTTGTCGAGGAGGAGGCCGAGGAGGCCGAGGAGGAGGTCGCACCTAGAGGCGAGTGGCTCTAGGTCGCGGAGTCGCGCGCCAGGCCTTGCGAAGGGTTGGGATGGTCATAACCTTCATTGGCTCCGGAGAGGCACGCTTCCTATCGAGCGACGATGGGTTGGCGTATGGTCCGATGAGGACCTTCGCTTCTCGTCCGTGATGTGTGTGTTTGAGGAGAGGCTTAGCCGGGGCGCAAGCTTGGGTATTGCGTAGTGCTTTTGGCGGATTGGTTGGCCATTGGAGAGATCGCATGAGTTAAACAGACGGCGAACCTGGACGCCGATCGTGGCCTTCTTAGATAGGTATTGGGACACCACGACGACGTTTCCATATGCCCGCCGGCGGCAGATTACCTTGTCTGAGTACGCGGTTATCACGGGGCTGCCGTTTGGGGACCGTGATATGAGCTTTGACTTTGCGCCGTCCGTTGTGGACGAGATTGTGACTGCTGCGGTTGGCGGCGGTCTGGAGGTGGTTTGTGAGGGTGCACCACCACATATCTTCAAGACGAGCTACATCTTAGAGTATTTTGAGGGGAAGACCGAGTATGGCCCCTCGGAGTGGAGCGACGAGCAAAATGCTCGTATGTGGCTGTGGTGGTTTGTCAGTGCCGTGTACTTCGGCGATAAGGGTGAGCGGGCGTCGACGTCGGTCCTTATGTATCTCCTGGATTGGGATGCAATTGGGACGTTCGATTGGGTGACGCCGTCTTTGAGTTTGTGTATCCGGTTTTGTATGGATGCGGTGAGGCCGCGGGTGATGAACCGAGGGTCGAGACTGTCCTTGGTCTCGCCTGGATTCTTGATGGAGGTACGTATTGATTTTGTTTTTGTTTTAGGTGCATTGTTGCTTGTTTTTGTTGCTTTTGTAACGTGTATTTGTTTCTTGCGTGTGCAGTCGTGGATTCTGAGCCACTTTCCTTTTCTGCTTCCCCCACATGCCGCGACGATCGCGAGGGAGTACCTGCCAGATGCATTGGGTACGTGCAACCGGGCCGCGTTCAACTGGTCCTATGATGAGGTTCGGGTGCGTCTGAACCTTATGGAGTTTGGGCAGGTTTGTATTTGAATCATTTTAAATAGAATGTACTTGAAATGATTGCATGTGCTATTGATGATGTTATTGCTTCTGTTTACAGTTCGAGCCCTTCCCGTGGAGACAGTATGCGGGTATCCCTGATGGCATTTTAGCTAGGTTTGCAGTGTGTGATACCCACACTCAGACGCGTGAGACGCTCAGACGGGCTTTGGTATCTCGGGAGTCGCAGTCTATCAAAGGGTGGCGGCTCGATGGTGCCTAAGGATCCGCCGAGTGTCCTGCTCCAGTGAGGGTTTCCGCACGGGATCGGGTGGCGCCAGCATGCGGAGAGTGAGTCGGTGAGTCTTCCGTCTCCGGGAAGACTACGGCCATTTTCTTGAAGTCTCGGCTTGCTTGTGGGCGATCGAGTGCACGTTAGATTCTTTGTTGCTATGTCGCGTAGGATAAAATTTTGCAAAAAGCGAAAAATTTCCTGACGATTTGTTTTGTATTTGTTTTGCGTAAGTTTGATCCGAGATGGCGGAGCAGGCGCACCGACTTCCCTACCACGATCGAGTATGACGACTTCGGGTAAAGGCGTCAGACCTTTGTGTTGCTTACGCTTGCCGGTGACTACCGACACGGGGATGGACAAATCGGATCCGGCAAGGTGAAGAAGGTATGTATTTTTGTGTTTGTATGTGTATGAGCCCCGCTTTGATCGAGGTATGAAATATAGCGAAGATCAAACTAGTGAAGTCGGTTTTGTGGTTTCCCCCTCGAGTTTGTCCCAATTTGAATGAAATTAGGGCAAAATGGGGTGCTGTGATAGGTTTTGAAATTGCCCCTAAGTTTGGCTTAATTTGAGTGAAATTAAGGCAAAATGGGAAGCGGTCAGAACGCTGCGTGTTTGTGTAATGTGTTGCAGGTGGCCAAGGAGGTGCACAAGAACCTGTGGAGGACAGCTAACAGGTGGAGGATGGCCTGGCCGAAAGTGATCGCTTCAATTGTGTCGTAGTCGCACGAGACTCGGCCGTATTCGGGCGTGAGTTCGACGAGTACCGCTGCCGCTATCCCGAGTGAACTTTGTGTAATAAAGATTGTATGAACCTTTGATTACATGTTGTTGTTGTTTGATTGCAGTTTGAACTTGTAGCTTGAACCTTGAACTTTGTAGCTTGCAGGCCTGTTTAGGAGGCTTGTTTTGAAAACTGAAGTGATTCCCGATTGGGATGCTTTGACGTTGATTTTAGGTTTGTTAAGATGTTGCTTGAAAAGTTCATTTTAAGTGCGAAATGAGCTTGCGTGAGTGTTTAAGATGTTATGCGTTTGACTCGTGGTGTGAATCGTAGTTGCTAATATAATGCTGTTGCTAGGGGAACAACTAGAGAATGTCGTAGTGTAGTTTAGAATTTCGTGCTTAGGACAAACGAAATTAGGAAAATTTGTAAGAAAACCAGCCCCTGAAACCGCATAGCCTTATGCGGTTTGGGGTGCAAACCGCATAGGCTTATGCGGTTTGGGGGTCAAACCGCATAATGTCATGCGGTTTGTGGAGTCAATAAGGCTATGTATTTGTATTTCCATATTTCGGACGCGGTTTTCCTATATAAGGAGGGGGGGTGCGTGTGATGTTCTTCATTCACAATCACTTCTCTTCTTCTCTTTTACTACAAATTTTTTGCTCTCATAAATATATTAGGTATATTTACAAAAGTTTTTTTTTGTATTTAAGAAAATGGTTGAGCATTTTGATGCCCTCTTGAAGAGGTGGACTTCTTCGCTGAGCTCGGGGATGAAGAAGGCGTTGTATGATGATGGTGCGGGTGTTTTTATCGGCTTTCGTCAAATGAAAGTCGATCTAGACTTCCTTGACTCGTGCTTAGATTATTGGGATCCTATCTTGCATGTTTTAGGTTTCCGGGAGAGGTGTGTCCTTTGATGGAGGAGTTCGCGGCCATTGCGGGTGGTCTAAACGGACTACTCCTGGTTGTGAGGAGCGAGCTTTGCTATAATGGGTTGTTGCGGAACTTCCTCGGGATGACGGATGCTCATCTTTGCGGCGCTTGTTTGAAGGAGGCAAGGTAAACATGCTCCTCTTGTGTCATTGATACATGAATAAGGTTGACACTAGTATTTCGGACCGCTTCAGCGAAGGGCCCTTGCTTTGTTTGGTTCATCGTTATGCTTTTGCGGGGTCCATGCCAGACGGAGTGTTCGGGAACGCGAGGTATGCTCGTGTTGTCGAAGAGATGGAGCGAGGACATGATCCTTCTGCGTTGATCCTAGCGGAGACCATACTGGGTTTAGACGACCGTTATGCTAATCGTCTGAGCTCGTACCGCGGCTGTGCTAGGATTCTCAACGTTTGGCTCATGGAGAGGTTGAGCGTGTATGCTGCTCTTCCCATCAAGGTGTGTTCAAGTTTACGCAACGACATCTCGGAAGATGGAGTGGGCTAACCCTCGGGAGCGTTCACTCAACTACTACCGGGGGTTTGTAAAGGAGAGCAAGATCCGCTGGTATGTGTCTTGGTGGGATGTTACGGCGATTACGGCGCCGTCTGTTGCGAATGCGGCTCGCGGGTTGATGTTGTGTGGCTTTGAACGAGGTGTTTGGATTCATCCTCTTCGCTTGAAGAGGCAAATCGAAGCTTCTTGAGACCATTCCTGAGCAGGATACTCAGGTTGAAGGGGTTGTTGTGCTAAACAACCGGATGAAGGATGCTTGGATCCGGGGGTGGTCGGATCGTGTTACTTGGGCGGTTCCGGCGCATATAGAGTCTACTCGTGTCACGGACTTCTACACGCGTTGGTATCGTTCCAATGATCCTCGGGAGCGAGAGAACCAGCGGAGGAGGGAAAAGAATGGGCCAAAGCCCTCCCTGTCGTATGAGATAGTACGCGATAGGAGAGACTATGGTGATCTTGTTGGTGCGGATGCGTCTACTTGAGACCGTGCGGAAAGGCTTGGGCCAAAGGTGACCAGTTAAGGATCGCCAGGCCAAAGGTCGAGGAGCCCCAATGAGCCGACGAGGATCCCATCGAGCCCTGTGTTTTGAGAGGACCATTCTTGCTATTAGCTCGAAGATCGTGGCGGATCGGCCTCTTGAAGATGAAGAGGCTAATCCGAAGCGACAGAGGAAAGCTTAGTATTTTGCTTGTTTTGCTTAGGAAGTTTATTTTATTCAAATGCATGTTTTTAGATTCGAATAAAGGGTTAAGGAGGGTTGTTCCTAACTCATTCCTAGTTTGTGAAAAATTCTAAATAAAGTAATAAAATAGAATTCATTTGCCTTTGTCTTGTCTCGTTGCCTTTGTATTGTTTTGCTTTATAATGTTCTCGACCTTTTTAAGTTTTGAACACTCGTCTTTTGTTTTAGAATCCTCGACCTTTTTAAGCTTCGGACTCATTTGTTTGATTTTCGTCTTAAATCCTCGACCTTTTTAAGCTTCGGACTCATTTGTTTGATTTTTGTCTTAAATCCTCGACCTTTTTAAGCTTCGGACTTGCGTGTTTTTTTTTGTGTTGACTGTGCTCTTGACCTTTTTAAGCTTCGAGCGTGTCATTTTGTGAATGCGTTGCCCTCGACCTTTTTAAGCTTTGGGTGCGCGTGCTAGGAAGGTCGGTTGTGCTCTTGACGAGCTGCCTACGTATCTGCGTTTTGAATACAGAATCAAACCGGCGTAGTTCGTGTGATTCGGTTGAGCCTTTTGCAAAGCTGCCTACGTATCCACAGTGCGTGGAATCAAACCGAGCGTAGTTCACCCATGCGAGAGTGAGTTTTGTTTGTGTGAAATACATTGCAAATTTGTCTGTGTTTAGGGGTAGTATTTCTTGAGTTGATCAAGATTTGTTGGTAATCGGAAGTCCTGACCGTCAAGGTCAGTTAATTTCACCGCTCCTCCAGGGAGGATTTCCTTGACCAGAAATGCGGTCCGCCCAATTGGGTTTGAATTTCCCTCTTGGGTCGATCGTAATGGTGCTCTGACCGATTTGAGTACTAGGTCACCCACTTTGATATTTCGTGGCTTGACCCGCTTTGTTGTATCGCGGCGTTGTAAGCGAGATTGGTACATTCGCATCGCATTTAGTGAATGTAAGCGCCTCTCGCCTGAAGCGATGAGTTGTTCGTGGCGCTCGTGCCCATTCGGCCAGGAATGTCCGCTTCCATGGGGATTCGGGGGATTGCATTTCAACTTACAGGTTGGATCGCCTCCATTCCATAGGTTAGGAAGTAGGCGTCATACCCGGTGGTGTGCGTATGGTGGTGCGATATCCCCATAGTGCAAATGGGATTTTGTTGGGCCGGTCGTGGCGGTGTCGATCATCTTTTGAGGATCGATACGACGGTTTTGTTTGTCGCCGACCGCTACCGCTGGTTTGTGGGTCGATAGGGTGATGATCCGTGGTCGCTGTATTTTGTATTTAAGGAGAAGTGGTTCGACTTCCCCTTGGAAGTCCGTGCCTTGATCGCTAATAAACTCGTGGGGTATGCCGTAGCGACAAATGATGTTGTTTTGTATGAATTTTGCAACTTCTTTTGTGCCCAGCGTGCGGTATGATGCGGCTTCGATCCATTTGGTGAAATAGTCGATGGCCACGAGGATAAAGCAGTGTCCTCCTCGCTTCCCACTCGGGTCAGATTGTACGCCACGACGCCGATTCCCAGGTCGAGAAAGGCCATGGCGGTTAGACCGTAAAGCGCGGCGGGAAGTACGTGTTGTACATTTGCCAAGATTTGGCAGTTGTGGCAATGTTTGACGTATTTTGCACAATCGGCTTCCATGGTGGTCCAATACCATCCTAGCCTTATAATTTGTTTGCACATGGCTCGTGCGTTCATGTGTGGTCCGCACTCGCCGTCGTGTACTTGGGATATGAGCTCGTGGCCCTTTTTGTGGTCGACGCACAAGAGTAGTGTGCCTTGAGGCGCCTTTTTGAGTAGTTTGCCCATTTCCATCACTTAATTGTGATGATAATAGGCGAGGGCTCGTTGCCCCGCTTGTCGGTGTTTGGCCGGGTATTCGCCGCTTGTTTTGTAGTTGATGATTGCTTGGTACCAAGGATCGGTTTGTTCTTCCCGGCCGATGTCACGGATGTACGCAGGTTGCTCCGTCGTTCCACGACAATGGGTAGTGTTTCCATCCCCGGGGGTATGTTGATTAGTGATGCGAGTTTGGATAATGCGTCGGCGAATTGGTTTTCTTCGCGCGGGAGGTGTATGAACTCTACGTGATAGAATTCGTTGATGAGTTCTTGTATTTTATTTTGGTATAGTGCGAGGTTTTCATTAAGTATCTTCCATGCTCCGGATACTTGGTTGATTATGAGGAAGGAGTCCCCATAGACCTTTATGTTGCGGGCGTTGAGTACAAGCGCTGCTTGGAGACCGTGCAAGCATGTTTCGTATTCTGCGGCGTTGTTTGTTACGTCGAAATCCAATTTGATGGATAAGGGGGTGTGTTCGCCGTTTGGGGATATGAGAAGTATTCCTACTCCACATCCTCGATAGTTGGATGAACCATCGAAGTATAATTCCCATTGTTCTTGGTCGATGTTGTAGATCCCGTCGTCTGGAAGGGATGTTGTGTCGGTGATTGGTTCTTCGTCAATTGCATTTTCGGCTAGGAAATCAGAGACTGCTCTTCCCTTGATTGCTTTGAGGTGCGACTTAAGATCGGTCGCCAGAGCAATGTCCATCGGCCATTAAATCAGATTAAGCCGCAGGTTTCTCGAAAAGGTATTTTACGGGGTCCATTTTGGAGTAGACCTTCGTTTGGTGTGCTAGCATGTAGTGACGTAGCTTCTTGGATGACCATACTAAGGCTAGACAACTTTTCTCGACGGGTGTATATCGAGTTTCGTAATCGAGAAACTTCTTGCTTATGTAGTAGATCGCGTGTTCTTCGCCGTTCGTTTCTTGAGCGAACATGGCGCCCATGGCGGTAGGAGTTGTTGTAAGGTATAAAGATAATAAGGGTAGATCCCCTTGAGGTGGTCGTAGAACTGGCGGATTGGTTAATAATTCCTTGACCTTGTCAAATGCTTTTTGACATTCTTCGTCCCATTCAACGTGGTCGGTTTTCTTGAGGTTCTTGAAAACTGGTTCACATATCATGGTGAGCTTGCTTATGAAACGTGAGATGTATTGAATTTGGCCCAAGAAGCTTCGAATTTCGTCGAGGTTCTTCGGGGGTTGCATTTCGAGAATTGCTTTGACTTTCGAGGGGTCGACCTCGATGCCTCTCTGGCTTACCACGTGTCCTAGTAGTTTACCGGATTTGACTCCAAAAGTACATTTTTGGGGATTGAGGCGCATTTTGTATTGTCGTAGGCGAGTGAAGAACTTGCGGAGGTTAGTGATATGACCACTCCTCTCCGTTGACTTCACGATCATGTCGTCGACGTAGACTTCGACTTCTTTGTGCATCATGTCATGTAAAAGGGTTGTAGCGGTGCGTTGGTATGTGGCACCGGCATTGATTAGGCCAAAAGGCATGACCGTGTAGCAGTATGTGCCCCACGGTGTAATGAAGGCCGTTTTTGCCATGTCTTCGCAGGCCATTTTGATTTGGTTATAGCCTGCGTAGCCGTCCATGAAGGATAGAAGTGCGTGGTCGGCGGTATTGTCGACCAAGACGTCCACATGGGGTAACGGAAAGTCATCTTTTGGACTGGCTTTGTTCAGGTCGCGAAAGTCAACGCATACCCGAATTTTGCCATTCTTCTTCAAGACTGGGACCATGTTTGAGACCCATTCAGGATATTCGATGACTTGGATGAAACCGGCTTGTAGTTGTTTCTCGATTTCTTCCTTCACCATGAGGGACCATTCGGGACGTAGCCTCCTTAGTTTTTGTTTGATTGGTTTGTAACCGGGTTTGATAGGGATGTGGTGTTCGGCTATGCTTCGTTCGATTCCGGGCATATCCTTGTATGACCATGCGAATACATCCTTGAATTCGCTTAGGAGTTGTGTGAATTGGGCGCGCTCGTCTTCGTTCAGTGAGGCACCTAGTTGTAGTTCCCTTGGTTCTTCGGGGGTTCCCACGTTTATGGTTATGGTTTCCTCGATGATAGGGTCTTGTGTTTTAGGAGAGACAATGTTTGCAATGTATTTGTTTAATGATTCATTAGTTTGTTCATTTTCATCGCATGAGTTAGTGTCTTTTATATTTTGTGATTTGTTTGTTGCTTGTTGATTTTTGTTTATTTGTTCTTTGTTGTTTGTTTTAGCTTGAGACAAGACGTAAGCAAATTTATTCATTTCATTAATTTGAGAAGAATTATTCGACAACTTAGAAGATTGCTGGGAGCTAGCCTCCGTAAAAAGAAAGTCTAAATTGAAACTAGAATCTAAGATAGATGGGTCGACAGATGACCCGACACTAAGATTATTAGAAGTTAAACGAATTTCTTCTTCTTCGTCGTCTTGGCTGCTGGAAGAGCTGCTTGAGCTGCTTGAGCTGCTCGGGGTGCTTGAGTTGCTTGAGTTGCTTGGGTTGCTTGGGTTGCTTGGGTTTTGATGTAGATTGTGTCGTTGCTGGAGGAAACTGTGTTTTTCCTCCTAGGTTTCTTGATTCTTCCTTGATCGATAAGATCTTGGATGGCATGCTTGAGTTTGAGACAATTTTCAGTGCTATGCCCCATGCCTCGATGGTATGCACAGAAGGCGTTGGGGTCCCATGATCTTGATCTTTTCTTCATGGGCGGCTCATTGATAGGGCCGATTGGTAGAAGGTAGTCTTTTGCAATTAGTTTTTGCAATGCTACGGCGTAAGGCATGTAGAGTTTATCAAAATGCCTTGTGGAGCCATTTGGGTTGCGTCTTTGTCGATAAGTGGGATCCTCGTAGCTAGATGTGAGATCCCTTTCAATGTTGGTGCCAATTTCGATGAGTTGCTCGAAGTTTCAACGTTGCGAAATGAAAATAATATCGCCACGCGCGGTCGCGGTGAAAAGGAAGGTAGATATGAGCTCGTCCTCATGTGGATGATTTGGGACTCGTTCAAGTAGTTTCTCCATCGACAAGATATTTGATCAAACCTTCATCGTCTTTTTGGCGGAAAGCTCGAGGCGTCAAGAGTGGCTGGATTGTTAAGTTCTTTTCGGCGCGTCGTTCCAAACGTTATTGCGTGGTCGATGCAGAGCTTTTAGGTGGTTGATGTCTTTGGCAAGTTGATTAATGTGACCCATCTCCTCGTCGGCGGGTAACCAATATTCATCGCCTTCCTCATCACTAGACCAACAAACCACATTAATTTGGTCGTCGAGGGCGTGATGAGATAAGAGCGATCTAATATAGTGGACCGACCCTACGAAGATCGCGTGATTACCAAGGGGGTTTTCACTGTTGGAAGGCTTGGTAGGTTGAGATGGTTTGCTGAGCTTTCCTTGATCGATGAGATCTTGGATAGCGTTCTTAAGCCTGAAGCAGTTCTCGGTGTCGTGCCCCTTGCCTCGGTGGTATGCAGAGAAGGCATTGGGGTTCCAAGATTTAGGCTTCTTTTCTTCGGGCGGCTCGCTAGTAGGCCCGATTGGTTGCAGGTAGTTCTTTTCGACCAGCCTTTGGAATGCCTTAGTGTAGGACATGAAGAGAGGGTCGAAGTTTCTTTTTGCTTTAGGTGGTGGTGCGGAGGTAGTTGCAAAGGCGTCGAAACTATCGTCGTCGAGGTTACCGACGGTGCGATTCTCTTCGTTCTTAACTGCATGAGAGGACTTAGAGGAGCTCCCTTGATAAGCATGGCCGGTGTATTTGGCCATTGTGCCAGTCCTAAGGTCATCCTCAATTTGAGTGCCGACCTTAGTTAGCTCTTTGAAGTTTTGAATGTTGCTGTACCTCATGTAGAATTGATACACGGGTCGCAGGTTGTTTATGAATTTTGGCACGAGCTCATCTTCACGAGGACGGTTCGGGATCTGAGCGCTTAGCTTCTTCCAACGAGTAAGGTAGTCGGTGAAGTCTTCATTGTCCTTTTGAGCGAGGACTTCTAGAGTGCGAATTGAGACTTGAGTGTCTTCGTTGTCTCGGTATTGTCGGTCGAACTCGACTGTGAGTTCTTCAAAAGTAGGGACCCGCTGTGGGTCAAGTGAGTAGAACCATGTTTTCGGCACTGCTGCTAGAGAGTGCGGGAAGAGAGTAAGCCAGTGTTTGGAGTCAACCCCCTTGATGGCCATTTGGGACTTGAAAGCTCGGATGTGAATGATTGGGCTCTCATGTCCTTGGAAGATAGGGAGATCACTAAGGGCAAGCTTGTTAGGGAGCTCATCCTTGATGCTAGTAGGTACGTTTTCATTTTCCTTGTGGATGGAGTAAGTGCTCGAGACATAGAGCCTTTCCTCCATGGCTTGGAGTTTCTTAGCGTGCCTGTCAGCCTCCTCCTTGATCTTTTGTTCCATTCGTTCTACCTCGGTGACGTGTTGGGCCAAGAGGCCCTCGAGGTCGGCGGTCAGCTTTGCAACTTGGTCACGGAGTGCGTTGACGTCTTCGTTGTTGCCGGCCATTTTGCGGGGGTAGGTTCGTTTTTTGTATGGGACTACTTTGCGGTTTTTAGTACGACGAGTATCCAGCTGCAGCCTACCTTTCACTTCGTATATTAGTGACTCGACTCGACCCACTAGACTCGCATTCATTTTAAACACTCATTTTAGCTCATTTCTTAGTTTAGAAAGACCCTTTTATGTTTTGAAAAAGAGGAGATTTTCGAAAAGGTTTTAGCTAAAAGGAAGCTTTTGAGGAAGTGCAGCGTGCGCACGCGTCTCGTCTCGATGTTAAAGTGTTTTGCTTTGCACCGTCGAACTGGTATCGGTGATTTCTTGAGGTGAGCTCGAGTCGGATGTGTAAAGAGAGTGGATCTGACTCGAGAGTAGTTAGCAAGTCGAGCCGAGGATGTTAAAAGTAGAGCCTAGGCCGTGTGACCTAGGAGATTGAAATCCACGAGCTTGGGTTTTAATCCTTACTCGGGTTTTTGCTTGTTAGTGAAAAGGGAATTTTGAAAAAAAAAGCTTGTTTCAAAAATTCGCGAGAGTTTTGTTTGAAAAGTGTTAGATGTTAGGTTCATTTATCTTTGAAACGTTTAAACGAGTTTTCGAAGATATGAATGCATATGCTCATTTTGAAAAGGACTATGGAGTGCATAGCCTCGAACTTGTACGTATGACTCGACTCAAAGGGTAGGGTCAAGTCTGCACACCTCCAACTACCTCAGTACGCTTTGGCAGATACTTAACCCCTCTATTTCCTTCTGAGCGGACGATAGGTTTTCTAGAGAACCTTTGGGCACGAGATAGCCGTTCTACGCAAGCCGTGGAGGGAGAGAGGAAAGTTAGTCACTGCACGTGCTTTATCGAGTGGACAAGCTGCGTGTTGGAACCACCTCTCAAGGGTGCAAAGGGTGCCTAGATTCCAAAAGGAATGGACTCTAAACGAATGTGCATAGCTCAATTATGTATACTTGGATTGTTCAAGGCTTTCAGTTTCACCTCTTTATTTTTAAAAAGAAAAGCTAGTTTTAAGTTTTAAAAATAAAATCTCCCAATGAGTCGCCAAACTGGAACAGGAACCGCCACGAGGACCCAACTCTTGCCTTGCTTAAAGGGCGGATTTAAAGTTAAAAGATTAAGTTAGAAAAACCTTTAAGAAGCGTATGGAGTCGCCACCTATTTATCGCGGAAAATAGGAACCTGCTACCATGTTCTAAGCTAAAAACATGTCCTAGATTTTGGAGCACGCCGACACCCCTAGATCTAAGGCTTGTGAAACCAGATTGGATTCGGGGTGAGGATACTTTAGAAAAAGAGTTAATTCAAATAATGATTTATGAAAACCTTTTAGAAAAGCCTATGTAAAAATAGCCTCTACTGACCTAGAACAATCCTTGTAAGATGATAATTGAGCTAATGTTATCGCTACGTACAAGTGCGATAAGTTTGTAAAAGAATGCAGATGCAGGTGCAAAAAGATTGATTAAAACCCTCAGTTTAGCATGTTTAACTTGTTAACGAAAACGGTTCAGTTAAAGGTCGAATTCATTATTAAGTTGATTTTAATGCAAAAGGAAAGGGGCGCAAGATGCATGCAAATAAAATAAAGTTCAATTGTCCATTGGTTTATTTTATAAGGGTCGGTTGCTTATGCGACTTTGGCGTGTCATCGGATATGGAGTGTACCCGAAGTAATAAGAACACTTGGAAGGCAGCAGCTTTCGGGTGCCACAAAGCCAGGCGCTAGAGTGTAGTCCCTTTGTTAGTCCATAAAAGATAAGAAAAGCTTTGATCCAAGTGGATCAAGACTACCTTGTCCTGACGCTTCAGATCTGGCAGAGCTTCGCTACTTGAACTAAAAAGGAGGATGAATTCAACACGGGATGGTGTGTTGAACCCAAGGATTGGGTGCTTGAGGCTTTGAGAGAGTTTGGGAGTGTATTAGATGAGAATCTTTGTGAATGAATGATGATCTCCGGTCGGGTATAGGGGGTATATATACTAAAAGACCTCGGAGAAATTAGGAAGCGAGGATAAAAACAAGCCTTGAAACCGCATAGCCCTATGCGGTTGCCAGACAAACCGCATAGGCTTATGCGGTTTCCCCAAACCGCATAGGCTTATGCGGTTTGAAGGCTGGTTTTGTGTAGTTTCCAAGTTTTGGCCGACGCATCTTTGCAAGATTACGTGATAATCCTTGCTTGCTCGTCAAGAAAACCTAGGGTTTCTTTGGGATATTTGCTAGGGTTTTTGTGAGGGCCAGGGCTTTGGAGTGCGGGCCCAAAGGCTTGGGTTTGGGCTCGGTTTTAGGCAGAGACAGGAAAAATGATAAAGGTGTATTGTGTTGCATTTTGTGAATCGAGGTAAGACGTGAAGCCGTATTTTGTGTAGGGAGAGGCTAAGGGAAGGTTTAGCCGCTAGGCCTAAATTTAGGAATTTAGGAATGCTGAATTAGACCTTGTTAATGTAAAAGGACTAATTGTAGTGCAAATGCGAAGCTCATGCCAAATGAAGCAGGACAAGGACCTAGCTAGACTCCAAATGGACAAAATGAACGTGTATTTAAATGCGATGTGATGCGACCTAAAACATTTAACATTTCAAACGACTCAAAATGAATTCGACATTAGTTAGAACCGTTTAAGTCAACGTTAAGACATGCGTAATAAAAGTCCGTGTTACATCACAGGGTTTTGTGTGGGAGGGTACGGATATGGGTATCCACACTATGTTACAGGAAGATCTGATTAGGCTACCGGATGATGAGGGGTTGCTATTAGCTGAGAAGCAAGCCAAGGACGAGTATGTACGACTGAAAAATGCTGAAATTAGTATGCTCGTGCAGAGGGCTAAGGTTACACATGTGAAGGCTGTTGATTGTAGTTCTGCATACTTCTTCCGGAAGATTGCGGAGAGAAGACATTTGAATCATATTGGCTGTATTATTGATATGCATGGCATTGAGCATAAGGAGCAATCACATATAGTGTAAGCTTTTTTGGAGTATTATCAGTCTCTTTTGGGTACTGAGCAGGTTGTTGCTGATCTCGACAAGGATTTCATTGCTACTGGTACATGCTTGCAATTGGAGCAGAAAAATAGCTTGCTCCAGCCTATCACCACCAGGGAGATTATGGATGCTCTTAATTCTATTGATCCAAATAAGTGTCCTGGCATTGATGGTTTCACCTCGGGTTTTTTCCATGATACCCGGGCGATCACTCAGTCTGCATTTGTGGACGCTGTTTTAGACTTTTTCACACATGGTCAACTGCTGAAAACTGCTAATTTGACTGTGGTTACTTTGATTCCTAAAAAAGCTGCTGCTACTTCAGTCAGAGACTTTCGACCCATCTCTTGTTGCACTACATTCTACAAAACTGTGAGTAAGATTCTAGCAAACAGGTTGAAAACTGTACTCCCGGAGTTAGTGGGTTATGAACAGGCTGCTTTTGTGCAGGGGCGGAACATATTTGATAATATTATGCTTTCTCAGAGCTTGGTGAAGGGCTACTCAAGGAAACGCATCTCCCCAAGGTGCTTAATTAAGGTCGACATTAAAAAGGCTTTTGATTCTCTCAATTGGAAATTTGTTGTACAAATGATGGAGGCGTTAGGATTTCCAGGGAGATTTATTGACTGGATTATGGCTTGTATAACCACAGCTAAATACACTCTGAAAATTAACGGCGCCACTCATGGTTACTTTGATGGTAGGAGGGGGATTCGTCAAGGGGATCCCCTTTCTCCCTATCTTTTTGTACTTAGTATGGAGGTTCTTTCCCGGTATCTCAGGAGGTTGCCTTTAATCAAGAGCTTCTCTTACCATCCCAAGTGTGTGAGAGTTAACCTCACCCACTTGATATTTGCTGATGACCTAATGGTCTTCACTAGGGGTGACTTACCCTCTGTTAAGGCTGTAGCTGGTTTTTTACAGACCTTTGCCCAGGTCTCTGGTCTCGAAGCCAACCCAGAAAAGACAGATATCTACTTCGGTGGTGTGGCGGAGGCTGTCAAAAAGCTCATTATGGAGGACTCAGGATTTAAGGAGGGCACTTTTCCCTTCCGATACCTGGGTATACCTTTGGCGGCTGCTAATTTGAAGAGCGATATGTACCATCAGCTTCTGACCAAGGTTAGGAGCTATATACAGAGTTGGGTCAATCAAAGCTTGTCTTATGCAGGGAAGCTTCAGCTTCTAAATTCAATGATTTTTGGTCTCGAAAATTTCTGGTGCTATGCTATAATGTTGCCTCGTGGTATTTTGAAGCGGCTGGAAAAGATGTGTAGGGAGTTCTTTTGGCAGATTGGAGAAGGTAAGCGACGGATATTGTTTAAGAGTTGGCAAGCTGTTTGCTCACCACGGGACGAAGGTGGTTTTGGGATTAAAGAGGTCCTCTCCTGGAACAAGGCGTTACTTGCTAAAAATCTCTCGGCTCTTCTTATTGGTAAGCAAAGTGTATGGTTATGTTGGTTGAGGAAGTACAAACTTCGTGGGTATGATACTTGGCTGGTACCGCATCAGAGTTCGGATTCAGAGAGTTGGCGAGGGATTCTGAAAGTTCGTGATGAGATTGTCTGTATTTGCGGTGAAATTTGCAGCTCGTGGAGTTCTTGGTCTCTTGGCACGATTCTGGTAAGTTTGTTAAGCATGCTTACGACTTCTTCCGAACCACTAGGGCTAGGGTTGCTTGGTCCTCTGTTGTTTGGAATTCTTGTACTTTACCTAAATATAGTGTGGTAGCCGTGTCTGCTATTCAGGGGCATCTACCCACGGTGGATAATCTTTGTAGACGTGGGATTGTCTTGGTAAATCGGTGTGTTCTCTGTAAGAATGGTTATGAAAACCATGATCATCTCTTCTTCAATTGTTCATTCTCCAAGAGTATTATGCAAGCGTTGTGGAGCTGGATGGGTATAACGCGGAGGTTTCGAAGTCTTAAATATGAATTGAAAAGGGCTCAAATGGGGCTACGGAGAAAGACATGGAGAGCGAACTGGGTTGCGGGATGCCTTGCTGCGAGTATTTATGCCATATGGATAGAACGGAATAATCGAATCTTTGTTGGTAGAGAAACTCCTTTTGTTCGAATTGTACGGCAAATCCAGTTTAATGTTAGCATTAGAATCTTGTATTCACTGAAATGTGAGGATGAGAGTGAAGTGATACAATGCCTAAACGGCCCATGATGTACTAAATCACTTCTTTGGATATGAAATGGAAAGGCGCTAATTTCTACAAAAAAAAAAAAAAAAAAAGAATTGTTAACGTTTGCGTTATTTTACTCTCACAAAATAAAGTAAATGTTAACGCTTCACTTAAACGGAAAAAGTACGTTTTTTCGCTGCACTTTATATATTTACGGAGTACTATTTATGCATTAATGTAAGTCATTATAAATTTTTAAGTAATGGAGATTTTTGTAATGGTTTGCGGAAAAACAATTGTTTTTGAAATGTGTCAACCTTTTTTTTTATATCAACTTTAATTATATGATAGCTAACTTTTATTGAATTAACCCGAAATTAGAATTTAATCAATTAAATATGTAGAATGGGGTGTGAAAATAAATATACTCGTACTAAAGCATTTCAATAAGTAATAAATAAGAAAATAATGCAATCGTCACTACAAAACCACCATTAGATTTTATTGCCAAACATAAATAAAGTACATTATTCAACTTAAAAGTAGTAGCAATGACACACATAAAATAATATTACAAAAGTAAAAATAAAAAAAAAACAAAATCTTGAACATATTACGATATAATATTAGATCTTGGTTGATGGCTTAAGTCTTAGATATTGCGACATCGTTCATAAAGTTACACAGGGACAGAAGCATTCTCCGCATCTTTTGCCTGCAATATTCAAATTATAAATATGGTTTAAATGCTAGTTTTAACTATATAAATACCAATACTTGACACATACGGAGTAATAAAATAAGAACTAGATTTGAAAAATAAAAAATAAATAAATAATCATATGATATGAAGATCTTAATATTTACTTGTAAACATGAGTTAAAAATATAAAGTTATGCATTTGGGGTGTTTAAAAGAAGAAACTATTATAAGAAAGTTGATTGAAATAGAGCAATGTACAAACCCGATATTTTGTTAAATTACACTTTTGAACTCGTATAAAATTTTACATGATATATTTGAGAATGGAATTAATTTAAATTTTTATGAACTACTCTGTATAAATTATTTCTCATTAGTGAAAAGAAATTAGTTAGGATGAGTTTTTTTTTAACTCTATATAGATGTAAAATCACGTAAAACACGTGCGAAATAATAAGTAACAATAATAAATTATCAAATAAATTATTAGCTAGTGAGTGTACCTGGAAAAACATTTCCAATCCTTGGGGCATTAAAGTAACATTGCTGGAATTAGGAGACATTTTCACAAATAATGTATATGAGTTATAACTTATATCTCTAAATAAATTGTTTGAATGTTTTCTTGTGGTTTTATTTTTATGTCATTAGTCTTATTTATATAGCTCGTGGGAATGATTTCACATGATTAATTTCCAAAAAAATAAATTATATTTGATCATTAATTCAAAGTAACTTAAAAGCAACACCTTTTTATGATATTTTTGTTTTGAATTTACATCAGTTTATATTATTTTTACAACGCACCCATTCTAAGAGTATTTTGCTTTAAAATCACCACTTACCTATATTGTAACTATAACTTATGTTTAAGGATCATTTTGTATTTAATAAATAAATATTCTAACATCCTCCTACTAGTCCCTCAATATAATTCAACTTCAATTATATTCACCCATGTTTTGACACTATTTATGGAGATGAAAAATATTTAAAATTACTCGTAATACATAAATTAAAAAAAGAATTTCCTAAAAAGTGTCCTACAAGTAAATGACGACAACCCAAAAGCGTAAATAATTTTGAATGATTTTAATTAACAAGATTGTTTGAATATTATTAATTTCTCATTTTGTGTTGTTAGCAGGCGCTCTTATGCCACATTCTAAAAAACACGATAATAAAATGTAGTTATATGTGATCTTCTTTAATTTGTTCAGAGGAGTACAACAAAAATATCAAAAATTTATGATTTTTTAGCTCGATAGATATTGTTGTTTCAATACGCGTGAAAAAATAATGATGTAATTGGATTCGAATGTTGGAATTATGTTTTATGATTATTAATGGACATAAATATTTGCAAGTCTATCTACAATTGTACAATTGCTTATAATAATATTTCCAGAAATATATTTTATGACTATATACAATATCCAAATGTGAATATCATTTGAAAAGAGAAATGTATTGTACTTTTTTAAAAAAAAACAAGTGTGAAACTTTACTTCCAAAAATATAATCCCAAAATATATTAGGGATTATGGAGAGAAAATATAACCGAAAATAATTCATATAGATTTATATCCAATAAATTAACTAATATACGAATGAGAAAAAATTACAAAATAAAACTATTTTTAAAATCTCTGAAAATTATAAATGTAAATACTTCATTATTACAAGGAATTATTTGAGATTTTATAACGTCTCTCTTATTATAAATTAATTATCAATGTTAATATCGAATATATAAGAAACTATAATCTTAAACATATATTTTTTTCATGACACTCATTATTACAAATTAAGCCGCTTCTCTACCATGTTTTGTGACTTCCATTATGAAAACGTCCACCTTTTGTAATATTTCTTTTTAAAAACACGCAATTTTTATAAAGGTTTTCTAAAACTACTCCCACAAAAACGCAAATTTTTGTGATAGGAAGAAAATTTAATTAAATTATTGCATCACGAATGTAATCTGTCGCCGATACTTAACATGTGTATTGATGATACAAGAATTAATTTTTTTTATGAAACAAAATTGACATTTATTATGATGAAAATGAGGTTTTGGTGGGAGTTTTTAAGAAATTGATCTTAAAAGGTGAAAATTTAAAATAAATAAAATTTAAAAATGCGGAAATTTTTAAAATTGTGTTTAGAAAATGTGGAAATTAACAATTAATATATTTTGTCTTATAACGCAAAGCTCTTAAAGACACGTTTGCTTAAAAATCAAACCTAACATAGAAATGTGCTACTTAAGAATGAAACATATTTCGGATAGAATTCAAAATTTGCCTTTAAAATCTAATTTTTTTTTTTTATCATTTACTATTCCTCTTATTTTAACCTAAAATGTAAAAGTAATGAATTTTCTATCGAGTCTATTGGGAGGTGTAAAAATAATGAACTATATTTTGTCTAGAAAGGCTAAAATGATTAAGCTACCGGGTGTTGTTCGACAACAGGTTGACACTTTATACAGTAAATAAGCAATTAGACGTATTCTCACACTTTATTTTATAATTTAGTGTGACTTACTATTTCACTTTTAAAAAGTTATTATAATATACTACATCTTTAACAATGAATTGTTAACGTTTGCGTTATTTTACTCTCACAAAATAAAGTAAATGTTAACGCTTCACTTAAACGGAAAAAGTACGTTTTTTCGCTGCACTTTATATATTTACGGAGTACTATTTATGCATTAATGTAGGTCATTATAAATTTTTAAGTAATGGAGATTTTTGTAATGGTTTGCGGAAAAACAATTGTTTTTGAAATGTGTCAACCTTTTTATTTTTATATCAACTTTAATTATATGATAGCTAACTTTTATTGAATTAACCCGAAGTTAGAATTTAATCAATTAAATATGTAGAATGGGGTGTGAAAATAAATATACTGCATTTCAAAGCATTCCAATAAGTAATAAATAAGAAAATAATGCAATCGTCACTACAAAACCACCATTAGATTTTATTGCCAAACATAAATAAAGTACATTATTCAACTTAAAAGTAGTAGCAATGACACACATAAAATAATATTACAAAAGTAAAAAAAAAAAAAAAAAAAAAAACAAAATCTTGAACATATTACGATATAATATTAGATCTTGGTTGATGGCTTAAGTCTTAGATATTGCGACATCGTTCATAAAGTTACACAGGGACAGAAGCATTCTCCGCATCTTTTGCCTGCAATATTCAAATTATAAATATGGTTTAAATGCTAGTTTTAACTATATAAATACCAATACTTGACACATACGGAGTAATAAAATAAGAACTAGATTTGAAAAATAAAAAATAAATAAATAATCATATGATATGAAGATCTTAATATTTACTTGTAAACATGAGTTAAAAATATAAAGTTATGCATTTGGGGTGTTTAAAAGAAGAAACTATTATAAGAAAGTTGATTGAAATAGAGCAATGTACAAACCCGATATTTTGTTAAATTACACTTTTGAACTCGTATAAAATTTTACATGATATATTTGAGAATGGAATTAATTTAAATTTTTATGAACTACTCTGTATAAATTATTTCTCATTAGTTAAAAGAAATTAGTTAGGGTGAGTTTTTTTTTTAACTCTATATAGATGTAAAATCACGTAAAACACGTGCGAAATAATAAGTAACAATAATAAATTATCAAATAAATTATTAGCTAGTGAGTGTACCTGGAAAAATATTTCCAATCCTTGGGGCATTAAAGTAACATTGCTGGAATTAGGAGACATTTTCACAAATAATGTATATGAGTTATAACTTATATCTCTAAATAAATTGTTTGAATGTTTTCTTGTGGTTTTATTTTTATGTCATTAGTCTTATTTATATAGCTCGTGGGAATGATTTCACATGATTAATTTCCAAAAAAATAAATTATATTTGATCATTAATTCAAAGTAACTTAAAAGCAACACCTTTTTATGATATTTTTGTTTTGAATTTACATCAGTTTATATTATTTTTACAACGTACCCCATTCTAAGAGTATTTTGCTTTAAAATCACCACTTACCTATATTGTAACTATAACTTATGTTTAAGGATCATTTTGTATTTAATAAATAAATATTCTAACATCCTCCCTACTAGTCCCTCAATATAATTCAACTTCAATTATATTCACCCATGTTTTGACACTATTTATGGAGATGAAAAATATTTAAAATTACTCGTAATACATAAATTAAAAAAATAATTTCCTAAAAAGTGTCCTACAAGTAAATGACGACAACCCAAAAGCGTAAATAATTTTGAATGATTTTAATTAACAAGATTGTTTGAATATTATTAATTTCTCATTTTGTGTTGTTAGCAGGCGCTCTTATGCCACATTCTAAAAAACACGATAATAAAATGTAGTTATATGTGATCTTCTTTAATTTGTTCAGAGGAGTACAACAAAAATATCAAAAATTTATGATTTTTTAGCTCGATAGATATTGTTGTTTCAATACGCGTGAAAAAATAATGATGTAATTGGATTCGAATGTTGGAATTATGTTTTATGATTATTAATGGACATAAATATTTGCAAGTCTATCTACAATTGTACAATTGCTTATAATAATATTTCCAGAAATATATTTTATGACTATATACAATATCCAAATGTGAATATCATTTGAAAAGAGAAATGTATTGTACTTTTATAAAAAAAACAAGTGTGAAACTTTACTTCCAAAAATATAATCCCAAAATATATTAGGGATTATGGAGAGAAAATATAACCGAAAATAATTCATATAGATTTATATCCAATAATTTAACTATTATACGAATGAGAAAAAATTACAAAATAAAACTATTTTTAAAATCTCTGAAAATTATAAATGTAAATACTTCATTATTACAAGGAATTATTTGAGATTTTATAACGTCTCTCTTATTATAAATTAATTATCAATGTTAATATCGAATATATAAGAAACTATAATCTTAAACATATATTTTTTTCATGACACTCATTATTACAAATTAAGCCGCTTCTCTACCATGTTTTGTGACTTCCATTATGAAAACGTCCACCTTTTGTAATATTTCTTTTTAAAAACACGCAATTTTTATAAAGGTTTTCTAAAACTACTCCCACAAAAACGCAAATTTTTGTGATAGGAAGAAAATTTAATTAAATTATTGCATCACGAATGTAATCTGTCGCCGATACTTAACATGTGTATTGATGATACAAGAATTAATTTTTTTTATGAAACAAAATTGACATTTATTATGATGAAAATGAGGTTTTGGTGGGAGTTTTTAAGAAATTGATCTTAAAAGGTGAAAATTTAAAATAAATAAAATTTAAAAATGCGGAAATTTTTAAAATTGTGTTTAGAAAATGTGGAAATTAACAATTAATATATTTTGTCTTATAACGCAAAGCTCTTAAAGACACGTTTGCTTAAAAATCAAACCTAACATAGAAATGTGCTACTTAAGAATGAAACATATTTCGGATAGAATTCAAAATTTGCCTTTAAAATCTAATTTTTTTTTTATCATTTACTATTCCTCTTATTTTAACCTAAAATGTAAAAGTAATGAATTTTCTATCGAGTCTATTGAGAGGTGTAAAAATAATGAACTATATTTTGTCTAGAAAGGCTAAAATGATTAAGCTACCGGGTGTTGTTCGACAACAGGTTGACACTTTATACAGTAAATAAGCAATTAGACGTATTCTCACACTTTATTTTATAATTTAGTGTGACTTACTATTTCACTTTTAAAAAGTTATTATAATATACTACATCTTTAACAATGAATTGTTAGCGTTTGCGTTATTTTACTCTCACAAAATAAAGTAAATGTTAACGCTTCACTTAAACGGAAAAAGTACGTTTTTTCGCTGCACTTTATATATTTACGGAGTACTATTTATGCATTAATGTAGGTCATTATAAATTTTTAAGTAATGGAGATTTTTGTAATGGTTTGCGGAAAAACAATTGTTTTTGAAATGTGTCAACCTTTTTTTTTATATCAACTTTAATTATATGATAGCTAACTTTTATTGAATTAACCCGAAGTTAGAATTTAATCAATTAAATATGTAGAATGGGGTGTGAAAATAAATATACTCGTACTAAAGCATTCCAATAAGTAATAAATAAGAAAATAATGCAATCGTCACTACAAAACCACCATTAGATTTTATTGCCAAACATAAATAAAGTACATTATTCAACTTAAAAGTAGTAGCAATGACACACATAAAATAATATTACAAAAGTAAAAAAAAAAAAAAAAAAAAAAAACAAAATCTTGAACATATTACGATATAATATTAGATCTTGGTTGATGGCTTAAGTCTTAGATATTGCGACATCGTTCATAAAGTTACACAGTGATGTACATTCTCCGCATCTTTTGCCTGCAATATTCAAATTATAAATATGGTTTAAATGCTAGTTTTAACTATATAAATACCAATACTTGACACATACGGAGTAATAAAATAAGAACTAGATTTGAAAAATAAAAAATAAATAAATAATCATATGATATGAAGATCTTTATATTTACTTGTAAACATGAGTTAAAAATATAAAGTTATGCATTTGGGGTGTTTAAAAGAAGAAACTATTATAAGAAAGTTGATTGAAATAGAGCAATGTACAAACCCGATATTTTGTTAAATTACACTTTTGAACTCGTATAAAATTTTACATGATATATTTGAGAATGGAATTAATTTAAATTTTTATGAACTACTCTGTATAAATTATTTCTCATTAGTTAAAAGAAATTAGTTAGGGTGAGTTTTTTTTAACTCTATATAGATGTAAAATCACGTAAAACACGTGCGAAATAATAAGTAACAATAATAAATTATCAAATAAATTATTAGCTAGTGAGTGTACCTGGAAAAACATTTCCAAAGCTTGGGGCATTAAAGTAACATTGCTGGAATTAGGAGACATTTTCACAAATAATGTATATGAGTTATAACTTATATCTCTAAATAAATTGTTTGAATGTTTTCTTGTGGTTTTATTTTTATGTCATTAGTCTTATTTATATAGCTCGTGGGAATGATTTCACATGTTTAATTTCCAAAAAAATAAATTATATTTGTTCATTAATTCAAAGTAACTTAAAAGCAACACCTTTTTATGATATTTTTGTTTTGAATTTACATCAGTTTATATTATTTTTACAACGTACCCCATTCTAAGAGTATTTTGCTTTAAAATCACCACTTACCTATATTGTAACTATAACTTATGTTTAAGGATCATTTTGTATTTAATAAATAAATATTCTAACATCCTCCCTACTAGTCCTCAATATAATTAAACTTCAATTATATTCACCCATGTTTTGACACTATTTATGGAGATGAAAAATATTTAAAATTACTCGTAATACATAAATTAAAATAAGAATTTCCTAAAAAGTGTCCTACAAGTAAATGACGACAACCCAAAAGCGTAAATAATTTTGAATGATTTTAATTAACAAGATTGTTTGAATATTATTAATTTCTCATTTTGTGTTGTTAGCAGGCGCTCTTATGCCACATCCTAAAAAACACGATAATAAAATGTAGTTATATGTGATCTTCTTTAATTTGTTCAGAGGAGTACAACAACAATATCAAATATTTATGATTTTTTAGCTCGATAAATATTTTTGTTTCGATACGCGTGAAAAAATAATGATGTAATTGGATTCGAATGTTGGAATTATGTTTTATGATTATTAATGGACATAAATATTTTCAAGTCTATCTACAATTGTACAATTGCTTATAATAATATTTTAAATATATATTTTATGACTATATACAATATCCAAATGTGAATATCATTTGAAAAGAGAAATGTATTGTACTTTTATAAAAACAAGTGTGAAACTTTACTTCCAAAAATATAATCCCAAAATATATTAGGGATTATGGAGAGAAAATATAACCGAAAATAATTCATATAGATTTATATCCAATAATTTAACTATTATACGAATGGGAAAAAATTACAAAATAAAACTATTTTTAAAATCTCTGAAAATTATAAATGTAAATACTTCATTATTACAAGGAATTTTTGAGATTTTATAACGTCTCTCTTATTATAAATTATTTATCAATGTTAATATCGAATATATAAGAAACTATAATCTTAAACATATATTTTTTTCATGACACTCATTATTACAAATTAAGCCGCTTATCTACCATGTTTTGTGACTTCCATTATGAAAACGTCCACCTTTTGTAATATTTCTTTTTAAAAACACGCACTTTTTATAAAGGTTTTCTAAAACTACTCCCACAAAAATGCAAATTTTTGTGATAGGAAGAAAATTTTATTAAATTATTGCATCACGAATGTAATCTGTCGCCGATACTTAACATGTGTATTGATGATACAAGAATTAATTTTTTTTATGAAACAAAATTGACATTTATTATGATGAAAATGAGGTTTTGGTGGGAGTTTTTAAGAAATTGATCTTAAAAGGTGAAAATTTAAAATAAATAAAATTTAAAAATGCGGAAATTTTTAAAATTGTGTTTAGAAAATGTGGAAATTAACAATTAATATATTTTGTCTTATAACGCAAAGCTCTTAAAGACACGTTTGCTTAAAAATCAAACCTAACATAGAAATGTGCTACTTAAGAATGAAACATATTTCGGATAGAATTCAAAATTTGCCTTTAAAATCTATTTTTTTTTATCATTTACTATTCCTCTCATTTTAACCTAAAATGTAAAAGTAATGAATTTTCTATCGAGTCTATTGGGAGGTGTAAAAATAATGAACTATATTTTGTCTAGAAAGGCTAAAACGATTAAGCTAGGGTGTTGTTCGACAACAAAGTTGACACTTTATACAAGAAATAAGCAATTAGACGATTCTCACACTTTATTTTATAATTTAGTGTGACTTACTATTTCACTTTTAAAAGTTATTATAATATACTACATCTTTAACAATGAATTGTTAACGCTTATGCGTTATTTTACTCTCACAAAATAAAGTAAATGTTAACGCTTCACTTAAACGGAAAAGTAATCGTTTTTATTTGCACTTTATATATTTACGGAGTACTATTTATGCATTAATGTAGGTCATTATAAATTTTTAAGTAATGGAGATTTTTGTAATGGTTTGCGGAAAAACAATTGTTTTTGAAATGTGTCAACCTTTTTTTTTATATCAACTTTAATTATATGATAGCTAACTTTTATTGAATTAACCCGAAGTTAGAATTTAATCAATTAAATATGTAGAATGGGGTGTGAAAATAAATATACTCGCACTAAAGCATTCCAATAAGTAATAAATAAGAAAATAATGCAATCGTCACTACAAAACCACCATTAGATTTTATTGCCAAACATAAATAAATTACATTATTATTCAACTTAAAAGTAGTAGCAATGACACACATAAAATAATATTACAAAAGTAAAAATAAAAAAACAAAATCTTGAACATATTACGATATAATATTAGATCTTGGTTGATGGCTTAAGTCTTAGATATTGCGACATCGTTCATAAAGTTACACAGGGACAGAAGCATTCTCCGTGATCTTTGCCTCAGAATATTCAAATTATAAATATGGTTTAAATGCTAGTTTTAACTATATAAATACCAATACTTGACACATACTGAGTAATAAAATAAGAACTAGATTTGAAAAATAAAAATAAATAAATAATCATATGATATGAAGATCTTAATATTTACTTGTAAACATGAGTTAAAAATATAAAGTTATGCATTTGGGGTGTTTAAAAGAAGAAACTATTATAAGAAAGTTGATTGAAATAGAGCAATGTACAAATCCGATATATTGTTAAATTACACTTTTGAACTCGTATAAAATTTTACATGATATATTTGAGAATGGAATTAATTTAAATTTTTATGAACTATTCTGTATAAATTATTTCTCATTAGTTAAAAGAAATGAGTTAGGGTGTGCTTTTTTTAACTCTATATAGATGTAAAATCACGTAAAACACGTATAAATAATAAGTAACAATAATAAATTATCAAATAAATTATTAGCTAGTGAGTGTACCTGGAAAAACATTTCCAAACCTTGGGGCATTAAAGTAACATTGCTGGAATTAGGAGACATTTTCACAAATAATGTATATGAGTTATAACTTATATCTCTAAATAAACACTAATTCTTATGTGAGACGGGCCTAACGATAAATTTATCGTAAGTCCTCTCACACAAGGTAGTTACTAGTTAGGTTTTTTTTCTTTTCTTGCTTGTGACTTACACTAAATTATCGTTAGGCCCGTCTTTCAGGAGAATTACCCCTAAATAAATTGTTTGAATGTTTTCTTGTGGTTTTATTTTTATGTCATTAGTCTTATTTATATAGCTCGTGGGAATGATTTCACATGTTTAATTTCCAAAAAAATAAATTATATTTGTTCATTAATTCAAAGTAACTTAAAAGCAACACCTTTTTATGATATTTTTGTTTTGAATTTACATCAGTTTATATTATTTTTACAACGTACCCCATTCTAAGAGTATTTTGCTTTAAAATCACCACTTACCTATATTGTAACTATAACTTATGTTTAAGGATCATTTTGTATTTAATAAATAAATATTCTAACATCCTCCCTACTAGTCCCTCAATATAATTAAACTTCAATTATATTCACCCATGTTTTGACACTATTTATGGAGATGAAAAATATTTAAAATTACTCGTAATACATAAATTAAAATAAGAATTTCCTAAAAAGTGTCCTACAAGTAAATGACGACAACCCAAAAGCGTAAATAATTTTGAATGATTTTAATTAACAAGATTGTTTGAATATTATTAATTTCTCATTTTGTGTTGTTAGCAGGCGCTCTTATGCCACATCCTAAAAAACACGATAATAAAATGTAGTTATATGTGATCTTCTTTAATTTGTTCAGAGGAGTACAACAACAATATCAAATATTTATGATTTTTTAGCTCGATAAATATTGTTGTTTCGATCTGGCGTGAAAAATAATGATGTAATTGGATTCGAATGTTGGAATTATGTTTTATGATTATTAATGGACATAAATATTTTCAAGTCTATCTACAATTGTACAATTGCTTATAATAATATTTCCAGAAATATATATTTTATGACTATATACAATATCCAAATGTGAATATCATTTGAAAAGAGAAATGTATTGTACTTTTATAAAAACAAGTGTGAAACTTTACTTCCAAAAATATAATCCCAAAATATATTAGGGATTATGGAGAGAAAATATAACCGAAAATAATTCATATAGATTTATATCCAATAATTTAACTATTATACGAATGGGAAAAAATTACAAAATAAAACTATTTTTAAAATCTCTGAAAATTATAAATGTAAATACTTCATTATTACAAGGAATTTTTGAGATTTTATAACGTCTCTCTTATTATAAATTATTTATCAATGTTAATATCGAATATATAAGAAACTATAATCTTAAACATATATTTTTTTCATGACACTCATTATTACAAATTAAGCCGCTTATCTACCATGTTTTGTGACTTCCATTATGAAAACGTCCACCTTTTGTAATATTTCTTTTTAAAAACACGCACTTTTTATAAAGGTTTTCTAAAACTACTCCCACAAAAATGCAAATTTTTGTGATAGGAAGAAAATTTTATTAAATTATTGCATCACTTAATGTAATCTGTCATTAGATACTTAACATGTGTATTGATGATACAAGAATTAATTTTTTTTTATGACAAAATTGACATTTATTATGATAAAAATGAGGTTTTAGTGGGAGTTTTTAAGAAATTGATCTTAAAAGGTGAAAATTTAAAATAAATAAAATTTAAAAATGCGGAAATTTTTAAAATTGTGTTTAGAAAATGTGGAAATTAACAATTAATATATTTTGTCTTATAACGCAAAGCTCTTATTAAAGACACGTTTGCTTAAAAATCAAACCTAACATAGAAATGTGCTACTTAAGAATGAAACATATATCGGATAGAATTCAAAATTTGCCTTTAAAATCTAATTTTTTTTTATCATTTACTATTCCTCTTATTTTAACCTAAAATGTAAAAGTAATGAATTTTCTATCGAGTCTATTGGGAGGTGTAAAAATAATGAACTATATTTTGTCTAGAAAGGCTAAAATGATTAAGCTAGGGTGTTGTTCGACAACAAAGTTGACACTTTATACAAGAAATAAGCAATTAGACGTATTCTCACACTTTATTTTATAATTTAGTGTGACTTACTATTTCACTTTTAAAAAGTTATTATAATATACTACATCTTTAATAATGAATTGTTAACGCTACGTTATTTTACTCTCACAAAATAAAGTAAATGTTAACGCTCACTTAAATGGAAAAAGTACGTTTTTATTGCACTTTATATATTTACTGAGTACTATTTATGCATTAATGTAGGTCATTATAAATTTTAAGTAATGGAGATTTTTGTAATGGTTTCATGGAAAAACAATTGTTTTTGAAATGTGTCAACCTTTTTTTTATATCAACTTTAATTATATGATAGCTAACTTTTATTGAATTAACTTGGTTAGAATTTAATCAATTAAATATGTAGAATGGGGTGTGAAAATAAATATACTGCACTAAAGCATTCCAATAAGTAATAAATAAGAAAATAATGCAATCGTCACTACAAAACCACCATTAGATTTTATTGCCAAACATAAATAAATTACAATATTATTCAACTTAAAAGTAGTAGCAATGACACACATAAAATAATATTACAAAAGTAAAAATAAAAAAACAAAATCTTGAACATATTACGATATAATATTAGATCTTGGTTGATGGCTTAAGTCTTAGATATTGCGACATCGTTCATAAAGTTACACAGTGATGTAAGCATTCTCCGCATCTTTGCCTGCAATATTCAAATTATAAATATGGTTTAAATGCTAGTTTTAACTATATAAATATCAATACTTGACACATTTGAGATAATAAAATAAGAACTAGATTTGAAAATAAAAAATAAATAAATAATCATATGATATGAAGATTTAATATTTACTTGTAAACATGAGTTAAAAATATAAAGTTATGCATTTGGGGTGTTTAAAAGAAGAAACTATTATAAGAAAGTTGATTGAAATAGAGCAATGTACAAACCCGATATATTGTTAAATTACACTTTTGAACTCGTGATAAAATTTTACTTGATATATTTGAGAATGGAATTAATTTAAATTTGTATGAACTATTCTGTATAAATTATTTCTCATTAGTTAAAAGAAATTAGTTAGGGTGAGTTGTTTTTTAACTCTATATAGATGTAAAATCACGTAAAACACGTATGAAATAATAAGTAACAATAATAAATTATCAAATAAATTATTAGCTAGTGAGTGTACACGAAAAACATTTCCAAACCTTGGGGCATTAAAGTAACATTCTTTGGAATTAGGAGACATTTTCACAAATAATGTATATGAGTTATAACTTATATCTCTAAATAAATTGTTTGAATGTTTTCTTGTGGTTTTATTTTTATGTCATTAGTCTTATTTATATAGCTCGTGGGAATGATTTCACATGTTTAATTTCCAAAAAAATAAATTATATTTGTTCATTAATTCAAAGTAACTTAAAAGCAACACCTTTTTATGATATTTTTGTTTTGAATTTACATCGCTTTATATTATTTTTACAACGCACTCCATTCTAAGAGTATTTTGCTTTAAAATCACCACTTACCTATATTGTAACTATAACTTATGTTTAAGGATCATTTTGTATTTAATAAATAAATATTCTAACATCCTCCCTACTAGTCCCTCAATATAATTAAACTTCAATTATATTCACCCATGTTTTGACACTATTTATGGAGATGAAAAATATTTAAAATTACTCGTAATACATAAATTAAAATAAGAATTTCCTAAAAAGTGTCCTACAAGTAAATGACGACAACCCAAAAGCGTAAATAATTTTGAATGATTTTAATTAACAAGATTGTTTGAATATTATTAATTTCTCATTTTGTGTTGTTAGCAGGCGCTCTTATGCCACATCCTAAAAAACACGATAATAAAATGTAGTTATATGTGATCTTCTTTAATTTGTTCAGAGGAGTACAACAACAATATCAAATATTTATGATTTTTTAGCTCGATAAATATTGTTGTTTCGATACGCGTGAAAAAATAATGATGTAATTGGATTCGAATGTTGGAATTATGTTTTATGATTATTAATGGACATAAATATTTTCAAGTCTATCTACAATTGTACAATTGCTTATAATAATATTTCCAGAAATATATATTTTATGACTATATACAATATCCAAATGTGAATATCATTTGAAAAGAGAAATGTATTGTACTTTTATAAAAACAAGTGTGAAACTTTACTTCCAAAAATATAATCCCAAAATATATTAGGGATTATGGAGAGAAAATATAACCGAAAATAATTCATATAGATTTATATCCAATAATTTAACTATTATACGAATGGGAAAAAATTACAAAATAAAACTATTTTTAAAATCTCTTAAAATTATAAATGTAAATACTTCATTATTACAAGGAATTTTTGAGATTTTATAACGTCACTCTTATTATAAATTATTTATCAATGTTAATATCGAATATATAAGAAACTATAATCTTAAACATATATTTTTTCATGACACTCATTATTACAAATTAAGCCGCTTATCTACCATGTTTTGTGACTTCCATTATGAAAACGCCCACCTTTGTAATATTTCTTTTTAAAAACACGCACTTTTATAAAGGTTTTCTAAAACTACTCCCACAAAAATGCAAATTTTTGTGATAGGAAGAAAATTTTATTAAATTATTGCATCACGAATGTAACTGTCACGATACTTAACATGTGTATTGATGATACAAGAATTAATTTTTTTTTATGACAAAATTGACATTTATTATGATGAAAATGAGGTTTTGGTGGGAGTTTTTAAGAAATTGATCTTAAAAGGTGAAAATTTAAAATAAATAAAATTTAAAAATGCGGAAATTTTTAAAATTGTGTTTAGAAAATGTGGAAATTAACAATTAATATATTTTGTCTTATAACGCAAAGCTCTTATTAAAGACACGTTTGCTTAAAAATCAAACCTAACATAGAAATGTGCTACTTAAGAATGAAACATATATCGGATAGAATTCAAAATTTGCCTTTAAAATCTAATTTTTTTTTATCATTTACTATTCCTCTTATTTTAACCTAAAATGTAAAAGTAATGAATTTTCTATCGAGTCTATTGGGAGGTGTAAAAATAATGAACTATATTTTGTCTAGAAAGGCTAAAATGATTAAGCTAATGGTGTTGTTCGTCAACAGGTTGACACTTTATACTGTAAATAAGCAATTAGACGTATTCTCACACTTTATTTTATAATTTAGTGTGACTTACTATTTCACTTTTAAAAAGTTATTATAATATACTACATCTTTAACAATGAATTGTTAACGTTTACGTTATTTTACTCTCACAAAATAAAGTAAATGTTAACGCTTCACTTAAATGGAAAAAGTACGTTTTTTCGCTGCACTTTATATATTTACGGAGTACTATTTATGCATTAATGTAGGTCATTATAAATTTTTAAGTAATGGAGATTTTGTAATGGTTTATGAAAAACAATTGTTTTTGAAATGTGTCAACCATTTTTTTTTATATCAACTTTAATTATATGATAGCTAACTTTTATTGAATTAACCCGAAGTTAGAATTTAATCAATTAAATATGTAGAATAGGGTGTGAAAATAAATATACTGCATTACTAAAGCAAACCAATAAGTAAGAAATAAGAAAATGATGCAATCGACACTACAAAACCACCATTAGATTTTATTGCCAAACATAAATAAATTACAGTATTATTCAACATAAAAGTAGTAGCAATGACACACATAAAATAATATTACAAAAGTAAAAATAAAAACAAAATCTTGAACATATTACGATATAATATTAGATCTTGGTTGATGGCTTAAGTCTTAGATATTGCGACATCGCTCATAAAGTTACACAGTGACGAAGCATTCTCCGCATCTTTGCCTGCAATATTCAAATTATAAATATGGTTTAAATGCTAGTTTTAACTATATAAATATCAATACTTGACACATCACTGAGTAATAAAATAAGAACTAGATTTGAAAAATAAAAATAAATAAATAATCATATGATATGAAGATCTTAATATTTACTTGTAAACATGAGTTAAAAATATAAAGTTATGCATTTGGGGTGTTTAAAAGAAGAAACTATTATAAGAAAGTTGATTGAAATAGAGCAATGTACAAACCCGATATATTGTTAAATTACACTTTTGAACTCGTATAAAATTTTACATGATATATTTGACAATGGAATTAAGTTAAATTTCTATGAACTATTCTCAGATAAATTATTTCTCATTAGTTAAAAGAAATTAGTTAGGGTGAGTTTTTTTTAACTCTATATAGATGTAAAATCACGTAAAACACGTGCGAAATAATAAGTAACAATAATAAATTATCAAATAAATTATTAGCTAGTGAGTGTACCTGGAAAAACATTTCCAAACCTTGGGGCATTAAAGTAACATTGCTGGAATTAGGAGACATTTTCACAAATAATGTATATGAGTTATAACTTATATCTCTAAATAAATTGTTTGAATGTTTTCTTGTGGTTTTATTTTTATGTCATTAGTCTTATTTATATAGCTCGTGGGAATGATTTCACATGTTTAATTTCCAAAAAAATAAATTATATTTGTTCATTAATTCAAAGTAACTTAAAAGCAACACCTTTTTATGATATTTTTGTTTTGAATTTACATCAGTTTATATTATTTTTACAACGCACTACCCATTCTAAGAGTATTTTGCTTTAAAATCACCACTTACCTATATTGTAACTATAACTTATGTTTAAGGATCATTTTGTATTTAATAAATAAATATTCTAACATCCTCCCTACTAGTCCCTCAATATAATTAAACTTCAATTATATTCACCCATGTTTTGACACTATTTATGGAGATGAAAAATATTTAAAATTACTCGTAATACATAAATTAAAATAAGAATTTCCTAAAAAGTGTCCTACAAGTAAATGACGACAACCCAAAAGCGTAAATAATTTTGAATGATTTTAATTAACAAGATTGTTTGAATATTATTAATTTCTCATTTTGTGTTGTTAGCAGGCGCTCTTATGCCACATCCTAAAAAACACGATAATAAAATGTAGTTATATGTGATCTTCTTTAATTTGTTCAGAGGAGTACAACAACAATATCAAATATTTATGATTCTTCAGCTCGCTAAATATTTTTGTTTCGATTCTCGTGAAAAAATAATGATGTAATTGGATTCGAATGTTGGAATTATGTTTTATGATTATTAATGGACATAAATATTTTCAAGTCTATCTACAATTGTACAATTGCTTATAATAATATTTCCAGAAATATATATTTTATGACTATATACAATATCCAAATGTGAATATCATTTGAAAAGAGAAATGTATTGTACTTTTATAAAAACAAGTGTGAAACTTTACTTCCAAAAATATAATCCCAAAATATATTAGGGATTATGGAGAGAAAATATAACCGAAAATAATTCATATAGATTTATATCCAATAATTTAACTATTATACGAATGGGAAAAAATTACAAAATAAAACTATTTTTAAAATCTCTGAAAATTATAAATGTAAATACTTCATTATTACAAGGAATTTTTGAGATTTTATAACGTCTCTCTTATTATAAATTATTTATCAATGTTAATATCGAATATATAAGAAACTATAATCTTAAACATATATTTTTTTCATGACACTCATTATTACAAATTAAGCCGCTTATCTACCATGTTTTGTGACTTCCATTATGAAAACGTCCCACCTTTTTGTAATATTTCTTTTTAAAAACACGACTTTTTATAAAGGTTTTCTAAAACTACTCCCACAAAAATACAAATTTTTGTGATAGGAAGAAAATTTTATTAAATTATTGCATCACGAATGTAATCTGTCGCCGATACTTAACATGTGTATTGATGATACAAGAATTAATTTTTTTTATGACAAAATTGACATTTATTATGATGAAAATGAGGTTTTGGTGGGAGTTTTTAAGAAATTGATCTTAAAAGGTGAAAATTTAAAATAAATAAAATTTAAAAATGCGGAAATTTTTAAAATCGCGTTTAGCAATTGTGAGAATTAAGAATGAGGATATGTTGTGTTATAGCGCAAAGCTCTTATTAAAGACACGTTTGCTTAAAAATCAAACCTAACATAGAAATGTGCTACTTAAGAATGAAACATATTTCGGATAGAATTCAAAATTTGCCTTTAAAATCTAATTTTTTTTTTTATCATTTACTATTCCTCTTATTTTAACCTAAAATGTAAAAGTAATGAATTTTCTATCGAGTCTATTGGGAGGTGTAAAAATAATGAACTATATTTTGTCTAGAAAGGCTAAAATGATTAAGCTACCGGGTGTTGTTCGACAACAGGTTGACACTTTATACAGTAAATAAGCAATTAGACGTATTCTCACACTTTATTTTATAATTTAGTGTGACTTACTATTTCACTTTTAAAAAGTTATTATAATATACTACATCTTTAACAATGAATTGTTAACGTTTGCGTTATTTTACTCTCACAAAATAAAGTAAATGTTAACGCTTCACTTAAACGGAAAAAGTACGTTTTTTCGCTGCACTTTATATATTTACGGAGTACTATTTATGCATTAATGTAGGTCATTATAAATTTTTAAGTAATGGAGATTTTTGTAATGGTTTGCGGAAAAACAATTGTTTTTGAAATGTGTCAACCTTTTTTTTTTTATATCAACTTTAATTATATGATAGCTAACTTTTATTGAATTAACCCGAAGTTAGAATTTAATCAATTAAATATGTAGAATAGGGTGTGAAAATAAATATACTCGTACTAAAGCATTCCAATAAGTAATAAATAAGAAAATAATGCAATCGTCACTACAAAACCACCATTAGATTTTATTGCCAAACATAAATAAATTACATTATTATTCAACTTAAAAGTAGTAGCAATGACACACATAAAATAATATTACAAAAGTAAAAATAAAAAAACAAAATCTTGAACATATTACGATATAATATTAGATCTTGGTTGATGGCTTAAGTCTTAGATATTGCGACATCGTTCATAAAGTTACACAGTGACGAAGCATTCTCCGCATCTTTTGCTCGCAATATTCAAATTATAAATATGGTTTAAATGCTAGTTTTAACTATATAAATACCAATACTTGACACATCACGAATTAATAAAATAAGAACTAGATTTGAAAAATAAAAATGAATAAATAATCATATGATATGAAGATCTTAATATTTACTTGTAAACATGAGTTAAAAATATAAAGTTATGCATTTGGGGTGTTTAAAAGAAGAAACTATTATAAGAAAGTTGATTGAAATAGAGCAATGTACAAACCCGATATATTGTTAAATTACACTTTTGAACTCGTGATAAAATTTTACATGATATATTTGAGAATGGAATTAATTTAAATTTTTATGAACTATTCTGTATAAATTATTTCTCATTAGTTAAAAGAAATAAGTTAGGGTGAGATTTTTTTTAACTCTAAAATGATGAAAAATCACGTAAGACACGTCTTGAAATAATAAGTAACAATAATAAATTATCAAATAAATTATTAGCTAGTGAGTGTACCTGGAAAAACATTTCCAAACCTTGGGGCATTAAAGTAACATTGCTGGAATTAGGAGACATTTTCACAAATAATGTATATGAGTTATAACTTATATCTCTAAATAAATTGTTTGAATGTTTTCTTGTGGTTTTATTTTTATGTCATTAGTCTTATTTATATAGCTCGTGGGAATGATTTCACATGTTTAATTTCCAAAAAAATAAATTATATTTGTTCATTAATTCAAAGTAACTTAAAAGCAACACCTTTTTATGATATTTTTGTTTTGAATTTACATCAGTTTATATTATTTTTACAACGTACCCCATTCTAAGAGTATTTTGCTTTAAAATCACCACTTACCTATATTGTAACTATAACTTATGTTTAAGGATCATTTTGTATTTAATAAATAAATATTCTAACATCCTCCCTACTAGTCCCTCAATATAATTAAACTTCAATTATATTCACCCATGTTTTGACACTATTTATGGAGATGAAAAATATTTAAAATTACTCGTAATACATAAATTAAAATAAGAATTTCCTAAAAAGTGTCCTACAAGTAAATGACGACACCCAAAAAGCGTAATTAATTTTGAATGATTTTAATTAACAAGATTGTTTGAATATTATTAATTTCTCATTTTGTGTTGTTAGCAGGCGCTCTTATGCCACATCCTAAAAAACACGATAATAAAATGTAGTTATATGTGATCTTCTTTAATTTGTTCAGAGGAGTACAACAACAATATCAAATATTTATGATTTTTTAGCTCGATAAATATTGTTGTTTCGATACGCGTGAAAAAATAATGATGTAATTGGATTCGAATGTTGGAATTATGTTTTATGATTATTAATGGACATAAATATTTTCAAGTCTATCTACAATTGTACAATTGCTTATAATAATACTAGCATAATGCCCGTGCATAAATGCACGGGATGTATAAAAATAAGTTAATAGTTAATTGAAAATTTTGGTAATTGAATTGAATATTAAATTAAAATAAGAATACTTCGTAGTACGTAATAATATAAGGGCAACCTAAATAAACATGTATTCTTAGACCCAAAATACAACAAATTGTATTTTACCCGATCACGTATTTATTTAATATGTAACCCACTTATTCGACCCGTAATTGTCTTCAAATTAACCCGTTTAATAGGTTGAAAAGTGTCAATTTTGATTTTTCTTAACTAACTATCAAAATTTAGATGATAGAATCGTTGAAAATTGTAATAAAACAATTAGAATTATGGAACATCTAAATTTTTTTATACAGATATAGTTATAAATTTATTTTAAAATATATCATAATGTGACAAAAAACCGATCAAAGTATCGCAATACATTGTCTTAAAATTCATCATTTATTATAATAATATGATAAAACGCGCTTAAAATGTTATATTGAAAACACATTAAATAAAAATGGATAGTTTAAGAGATAAAAATAAAAAAAATATTCTATTGTACATAGAAGATATTGACTTACTTATATGACAAAATTTCAAAAAGGAAATTAAATAGAAGGGGTAAAAAAATAAAATAAAAGGGTAAATAAAGTTGGAGGGAAAATTTGTGTAGGATGGTTTTTGTTATATATAATTAATATAGATTTCCAGAAATATATATTTTATGACTATATACAATATCCAAATGTGAATATCATTTGAAAAGAGAAATGTATTGTACTTTTATAAAAACAAGTGTGAAACTTTACTTCCAAAAATATAATCCCAAAATATATTAGGGATTATGGAGAGAAAATATAACCGAAAATAATTCATATAGATTTATATCCAATAATTTAACTATTATACGAATGGGAAAAAATTACAAAATAAAACTATTTTTAAAATCTCTGAAAATTATAAATGTAAATACTTCATTATTACAAGGAATTTTTGAGATTTTATAACGTCTCTCTTATTATAAATTATTTATCAATGTTAATATCGAATATATAAGAAACTATAATCTTAAACATATATTTTTTTCATGACACTCATTATTACAAATTAAGCCGCTTATCTACCATGTTTTGTGACTTCCATTATGAAAACGTCCACCTTTTGTAATATTTCTTTTTAAAAACACGCACTTTTTATAAAGGTTTTCTAAACTACTCCCACAAAAATGCAAATTTTTGTGATAGGAAGAAAATTTTATTAAATTATTGCATCACGAATGTAATCTGTCACGATACTTAACATGTGTATTGATGATACAAGAATTAATTTTTTTATGACAAAATTGACATTTATTATGATGAAAATGAGGTTTTGGTGGGAGTTTTTAAGAAATTGATCTTAAAGGTGAAAATTTAAAATAAATAAAATTTAAAAATGCGGAAATTTTTAAAATTGTGTTTTGAAAATGTGAAATTAACAATTAATATATTTTGTCTTATAACGCAAAGCTCTTATTAAAGACACGCTTTGCTTAAAAATCAAACCTAACATAGAAATGTGCTACTTAAGAATGAAACATATTTGGATAGAATTCAAAATTTGCCTTTAAAATCTAATTTTTTTTTTTTTATCATTTACTATTCCTCTTATTTTAACCTAAAATGTAAAAGTAATGAATTTTCTATCGAGTCTATTGGGAGGTGTAAAAATAATGAACTATATTTTGTCTAGAAAGGCTAAAATGATTAAGCTAATGGTGTTGTTCGACAACAAAGTTGACACTTTATCTGATAAATAAGCAATTAGACGTATTCTCACACTTTATTTTATAATTTAGTGTGACTTACTATTTCACTTTTAAAAGTTATTATAATATACTACATCTTTAACAATGAATTGTTAACGCCATGCGTTATTTTACTCTCACAAAATAAAGTAAATGTTAACGCTCACTTAAACGGAAAAATGCGTTTTTATTGCACTTTATATATTTACTGAGTACTATTTATGCATTAATGTAGGTCATTATAAATTTTTAAGTAATGGAGATTTTTGTAATGGTTTATGGAAAAACAATTGTTTTGAAATGTGTCAACCTTTTTTTTTTTATATCAACTTTAATTATATGATAGCTAACTTTTATTGAATTAACCCGAAGTTAGAATTTAATCAATTAAATATGTAGAATAGGGTGTGAAAATAAATATACTCGTACTAAAGCATTCCAATAAGTAATAAATAAGAAAATAATGCAATCGTCACTACAAAACCACCATTAGATTTTATTGCCAAACATAAATAAATTACATTATTATTCAACTTAAAAGTAGTAGCAATGACACACATAAAATAATATTACAAAAGTAAAAATAAAAAAACAAAATCTTGAACATATTACGATATAATATTAGATCTTGGTTGATGGCTTAAGTCTTAGATATTGCGACATCGTTCATAAAGTTACACAGGGACAGAAGCATTCTCCGCATCTTTTGCCTGCAATATTCAAATTATAAATATGGTTTAAATGCTAGTTTTAACTATATAAATACCAATACTTGACACATACGGAGTAATAAAATAAGAACTAGATTTGAAAAATAAAAAATAAATAAATAATCATATGATATGAAGATCTTAATATTTACTTGTAAACATGAGTTAAAAATATAAAGTTATGCATTTGGGGTGTTTAAAAGAAGAAACTATTATAAGAAAGTTGATTGAAATAGAGCAATGCACAAACCCGATATATTGTTAAATTACACTTTTGAACTCGTATAAAATTTTACATGATATATTTGAGAATGGAATTAATTTAAATTTTTATGAACTATTCTGTATAAATTATTTCTCATTAGTTAAAAGAAATTAGTTAGGGTGAGTTTTTTTTTTTAACTCTATATAGATGTAAAATCACGTAAAACACGTGCGAAATAATAAGTAACAATAATAAATTATCAAATAAATTATTAGCTAGTGAGTGTACCTGGAAAAACATTTCCAAACCTTGGGGCATTAAAGTAACATTGCTGGAATTAGGAGACATTTTCACAAATAATGTATATGAGTTATAACTTATATCTCTAAATAAATTGTTTGAATGTTTTCTTGTGGTTTTATTTTTATGTCATTAGTCTTATTTATATAGCTCGTGGGAATGATTTCACATGTTTAATTTCCAAAAAAATAAATTATATTTGTTCATTAATTCAAAGTAACTTAAAAGCAACACCTTTTTATGATATTTTTGTTTTGAATTTACATCAGTTTATATTATTTTTACAACGTACCCCATTCTAAGAGTATTTTGCTTTAAAATCACCACTTACCTATATTGTAACTATAACTTATGTTTAAGGATCATTTTGTATTTAATAAATAAATATTCTAACATCCTCCCTACTAGTCCCTCAATATAATTAAACTTCAATTATATTCACCCATGTTTTGACACTATTTATGGAGATGAAAAATATTTAAAATTACTCGTAATACATAAATTAAAATAAGAATTTCCTAAAAAGTGTCCTACAAGTAAATGACGACAACCCAAAAGCGTAAATAATTTTGAATGATTTTAATTAACAAGATTGTTTGAATATTATTAATTTCTCATTTTGTGTTGTTAGCAGGCGCTCTTATGCCACATCCTAAAAAACACGATAATAAAATGTAGTTATATGTGATCTTCTTTAATTTGTTCAGAGGAGTACAACAACAATATCAAATATTTATGATTTTTTAGCTCGATAAATATTGTTGTTTCGATACGCGTGAAAAAATAATGATGTAATTGGATTCGAATGTTGGAATTATGTTTTATGATTATTAATGGACATAAATATTTTCAAGTCTATCTACAATTGTACAATTGCTTATAATAATACTAGCATAATGCCCGTGCATAAATGCACGGGATGTATAAAAATAAGTTAATAGTTAATTGAAAATTTTGGTAATTGAATTGAATATTAAATTAAAATAAGAATACTTCGTAATAATAATATAAGGGCAACCTAAATAAACATGTATTCATAGACCCAAAATACAACAAATAGTATTTTACCCGATCACGTATTTATTTAATATGTAACCCGCTTATTTAACCCGCAATTGTCTTCAAATTAACCCGTTTAATAGGTTTAAAAGTGCCAATTTTGATTTTTCTGAACTAACTATCAAAATTTAGATGATAGAATCGTTGAAAATTTAATAAAACAATTAGAATTATGGAACATCTAAATTTTTTTTTATACAGATATAGTTATAAATTTATTTTAAGATATATCATAATGTGACAAAAACCGATCAAAGTATCGCAATAAGTGTCTTAAAATTCATCATTTATTATAATAATATGATAAAACGCGCTTAAAATATTATATTCATTAAATAAAAATGGATAGTTTAAGAGATAAAAATAAAAAAAATATTCTATTGTACATAGAAGATATTGACTTACTTATATGACAAAATTTCAAAAAGAAAATTAAATAAAGGGGTAAAAAAATTAAATAAAAGGGTAAAAAAAGTTGGAGGGAAAATTTGTGTAGGATGGTTTTTGTTATATATAATTAATATAGATTTCCAGAAATATATATTTTATGACTATATACAATATCCAAATGTGAATATCATTTGAAAAGAGAAACGTATAGTACCTTTATAAAAACAAGTGTGACACTTTACTTGCAAAAATATAATCCCAAAATATATTAGGGATTATGGAGAGAAAATATAACCGAAAATAATTCATATAGATTTATATCCAATAATTTAACTATTATACGAATGGGAAAAAATTACAAAATAAAACTATTTTTAAAATCTCTGAAAATTATAAATGTAAATACTTCATTATTACAAGGTATTTTTGAGATTTTATATCGTCTCTCTTATTATAAATTATTTATCAATGTAAATATCGAATATATAAGAAACTATAATCTTAAACATATATTTTTTTCATGACTCTCATTATTACAAATTAATCCGCTTATCTTCCATGTTTTGTGACTTCCATTATGAAAACGTCCACCTTTTGTAATATTTCTTTTTAAAAACTCGCACTTTTTATAAAGGTTTTCTAAAACTACTCCCACAAAAATGCAAATTTTGTGATAGGAAGAAAATTTTATTAAATTATTGCATCACGAATGTAACTGTCACGATACTTAACATGTGTATTGATGATACAAGAATTAATTTTTTTTATGACAAAATTGACATTTATTATGATGAAAATGAGGTTTTGGTGGGAGTTTTTAAGAAATTGATCTTAAAAGGTGAAAATTTAAAATAAATAAAATTTAAAAATGCGGAAATTTTTAAAATTGTGTTTTGAAAATGTGGAAATTAACAATTAATATATTTTGTCTTATAACGCAAAGCTCTTATTAAAGACACGTTTGCTTAAAAATCAAACCTAACATAGAAATGTGCTACTTAAGAATGAAACATATTTCGGATAGAATTCAAAATTTGCCTTTAAAATCTAATTTTTTTTTTATCATTTACTATTCCTCTTATTTTAACCTAAAATGTAAAAGTAATGAATTTTCTATCGAGTCTATTGGGAGGTGTAAAAATAATGAACTATATTTTGTCTAGAAAGGCTAAAATGATTAAGCTAAGGGTGTTGTTAAACAACAAAGTTGACACTTTATACAGTAAATAAGCAATTAGACGTATTCTCACACTTTATTTTATAATTTAGTGTGACTTACTATTTCACTTTTAAAAAGTTATTATAATATACTACATCTTTAACAATGAATTGTTAACGTTTGCGTTATTTTACTCTCACAAAATAAAGTAAATGTTAACGCTTCACTTAAACGGGAAAAGAAATGCGTTTTTATTGCACTTTATATATTTACGGAGTACTATTTATGCATTAATGTAGGTCATTATAAATTTTTAAGTAATGGAGATTTTTGTAATGGTTTGCGGAAAAACAATTGTTTTTGAAATGTGTCAACCTTTTTTTTTTTATATCAACTTTAATTATATGATAGCTAACTTTTATTGAATTAACCCGAAGTTAGAATTTAATCAATTAAATATGAAGAATGGGGGGTGAAAATAAATATACTGCATTACTAAAGTATTCCAATAAGTAATAAATAAGAAAATAATGCAATCGTCACTACAAAACCACCATTAGATTTTATTGCCAAACATAAATAAATTACATTATTATTCAACTTAAAAGTAGTAGCAATGACACGCATAAAATAATATTACAAAAGTAAAAATAAAAAAACAAAATCTTGAACATATTACGATATAATATTAGATCTTGGTTGATGGCTTAAGTCTTAGATATTGCGACATCGTTCATAAAGTTACACAGGGACAGAAGCATTCTCCGCATCTTTTGCCTGCAATATTCAAATTATAAATATGGTTTAAATGCTAGTTTTAACTATATAAATATCAATACTTGACACATACGGAGTAATAAAATAAGAACTAGATTTGAAAAATAAAAAATAAATAAATAATCATATGATATGAAGATCTTAATATTTACTTGTAAACATGAGTTAAAAATATAAAGTTATGCATTTGGGGTGTTTAAAAGAAGAAACTATTATAAGAAAGTTGATTGAAATAGAGCAATGTACAAACCCGATATATTGTTAAATTACACTTTTGAACTCGTATAAAATTTTACATGATATATTTGAGAATGGAATTAATTTAAATTTTTATGAACTATTCTGTATAAATTATTTCTCATTAGTTAAAAGAAATTAGTTAGGGTGAGTTTTTTTTTAACTCTATATAGATGTAAAATCACGTAAAACACGTGCGAAATAATAAGTAACAATAATAAATTATCAAATAAATTATTAGCTAGTGAGTGTACCTGGAAAAACATTTCCAAACCTTGGGGCATTAAAGTAACATTGCTGGAATTAGGAGACATTTTCACAAATAATGTATATGAGTTATAACTTATATCTCTAAATAAATTGTTTGAATGTTTTCTTGTGGTTTTATTTTTATGTCATTAGTCTTATTTATATAGCTCGTGGGAATGATTTCACATGTTTAATTTCCAAAAAAATAAATTATATTTGTTCATTAATTCAAAGTAACTTAAAAGCAACACATTTTTATGATATTTTTGTTTTGAATTTACATCAGTTTATATTATTTTTACAACGTACCCCATTCTAAGAGTATTTTGCTTTAAAATCACCACTTACCTATATTGTAACTATAACTTATGTTTAAGGATCATTTTGTATTTAATAAATAAATATTCTAACATCCTCCCTACTAGTCCCTCAATATAATTAAACTTCAATTATATTCACCCATGTTTTGACACTATTTATGGAGATGAAAAATATTTAAAATTACTCGTAATACATAAATTAAAATAAGAATTTCCTAAAAAGTGTCCTACAAGTAAATGACGACAACCCAAAAGCGTAAATAATTTTGAATGATTTTAATTAACAAGATTGTTTGAATATTATTAATTTCTCATTTTGTGTTGTTAGCAGGCGCTCTTATGCCACATCCTAAAAAACACGATAATAAAATGTAGTTATATGTGATCTTCTTTAATTTGTTCAGAGGAGTACAACAACAATATCAAATATTTATGATTTTTTAGCTCGATAAATATTGTTGTTTCGATCTGGCGTGAAAAAATAATGATGTAATTGGATTGAATGTTGGAATTATGTTTTATGATTATTAATGGACATAAATATTTTCAAGTCTATCTACAATTGTACAATTGCTTATAATAATATTTCGTAAATATATATTTTATGACTATATACAATATCCAAATGTGAATATCATTTGAAAAGAGAAATGTATTGTACTTTTATAAAAACAAGTGTGAAACTTTACTTTCCAAAATATAATCCCAGAATATATTAGGGATTATTGAGAGAAAATATAACCGAAAATAATTCATATAGATTTATATCCAATAATTTAACTATTATACGAATGGGAAAAAATTACAAAATAAAACTATTTTTAAAATCTCTGGAAATTATAAATGTAAATACTTCATTATTACAAGGAATTTTTGAGATTTTATAACGTCTCTCTTATTATAAATTATTTATCAATGTTAATATCGAATATATAAGAAACTATAATCTTAAACATATATTTTTTTCATGACACTCATTATTACAAATTAAGCCGCTTATCTACCATGTTTTGTGACTTCCATTATGAAAACGTCCACCTTTTGTAATATTTCTTTTTAAAAACACGCACTTTTTATAAAGGTTTTCTAAAACTACTCCCACAAAAATGCAAATTTTTGTGATAGGAAGAAAATTTTATTAAATTATTGCATCACGAATGTAATCTGTCGCCGATACTTAACATGTGTATTGATGATACAAGAATTAATTTTTTTTTATGACAAAATTGACATTTATTATGATGAAAATGAGGTTTTGGTGGGAGTTTTTAAGAAATTGATCTTAAAAGGTGAAAATTTAAAATAAATAAAATTTAAAAATGCGGAAATTTTTAAAATTGTGTTTAGAAAATGTGGAAATTAACAATTAATATATTTTGTCTTATAACGCAAAGCTCTTATTAAAGACACGTTTGCTTAAAAATCAAACCTAACATAGAAATGTGCTACTTAAGAATGAAACATATTTCGGATAGAATTCAAAATTTGCTTTTAAAATCTAATTTTTTTTTTTATCATTTACTATTCCTCTTATTTTAACCTAAAATGTAAAAGTAATGAATTTTCTATCGAGTCTATTGGGAGGTGTAAAAATAATGAACTATATTTTGTCTAGAAAGGCTAAAATGATTAAGCTAATGGGTGTTGTTCGACAACAAAGTTGACACTTTATACAAGAATAAGCAATTAGGCGTATTCTCACACTTTATTTTATAATTTAGTGTGACTTACTATTTCACTTTTAAAAGTTATTATAATATACTACATCTTTAACAATGAATTGTTAACGTTTGCGTTATTTTACTCTCACAAAATAAAGTAAATGTTAACGCTTCACTTAAACGGAAAAAGTAATGCGTTTTTATTGCACTTTATATATTTACTGAGTACTATTTATGCATTAATGTAGGTCATTATAAATTTTTAAGTAATGGAGATTTTTGTAATGGTTTGCGGAAAAACAATTGTTTTTGAAATGTGTCAACCTTTTTTTTTTTATATCAACTTTAATTATATGATAGCTAACTTTTATTGAATTAACCCGAAGTTAGAATTTAATCAATTAAATATGTAGAATGGGGTGTGAAAATAAATATACTCGTACTAAAGCATTCCAATAAGTAATAAATAAGAAAATAATGCAATCGTCACTACAAAACCACCATTAGATTTTATTGCCAAACATAAATAAATTACATTATTATTCAACTTAAAAGTAGTAGCAATGACACACATAAAATAATATTACAAAAGTAAAAATAAAAAAACAAAATCTTGAACATATTACGATATAATATTAGATCTTGGTTGATGGCTTAAGTCTTAGATATTGCGACATCGTTCATAAAGTTACACAGGGACAGAAGCATTCTCCGCATCTTTTGCCTGCAATATTCAAATTATAAATATGGTTTAAATGCTAGTTTTAACTATATAAATATCAATACTTGACACATACGGAGTAATAAAATAAGAACTAGATTTGAAAAATAAAAAATAAATAAATAATCATATGATATGAAGATTTAATATTTACTTGTAAACATGAGTTAAAAATATAAAGTTATGCATTTGGGGTGTTTAAAAGAAGAAACTATTATAAGAAAGTTGATTGAAATAGAGCAATGTACAAACCCGATATATTGTTAAATTACACTTTTGAACTCGTATAAAATTTTACATGATATATTTGAGAATGGAATTAATTTAAATTTTTATGAACTATTCTGTATAAATTATTTCTCATTAGTTAAAAGAAATTAGTTAGGGTGAGTTTTTTTTTAACTCTATATAGATGTAAAATCACGTAAAACACGTGCGAAATAATAAGTAACAATAATAAATTATCAAATAAATTATTAGCTAGTGAGTGTACCTGGAAAAACATTTCCAAACCTTGGGGCATTAAAGTAACATTGCTGGAATTAGGAGACATTTTCACAAATAATGTATATGAGTTATAACTTATATCTCTAAATAAATTGTTTGAATGTTTTCTTGTGGTTTTATTTTTATGTCATTAGTCTTATTTATATAGCTCGTGGGAATGATTTCACATGTTTAATTTCCAAAAAAATAAATTATATTTGTTCATTAATTCAAAGTAACTTAAAAGCAACACATTTTAATGATATTTTTGTTTTGAATTTACATCAGTTTATATTATTTTTACAACGTACCCCATTCTAAGAGTATTTTGCTTTAAAATCACCACTTACCTATATTGTAACTATAACTTATGTTTAAGGATCATTTTGTATTTAATAAATAAATATTCTAACATCCTCCCTACTAGTCCCTCAATATAATTAAACTTCAATTATATTCACCCATGTTTTGACACTATTTATGGAGATGAAAAATATTTAAAATTACTCGTAATACATAAATTAAAATAAGAATTTCCTAAAAAGTGTCCTACAAGTAAATGACGACAACCCAAAAGCGTAAATAATTTTGAATGATTTTAATTAACAAGATTGTTTGAATATTATTAATTTCTCATTTTGTGTTGTTAGCAGGCGCTCTTATGCCACATCCTAAAAAACACGATAATAAAATGTAGTTATATGTGATCTTCTTTAATTTGTTCTGAGGAGAACAACAACAATATCAAATATATATGATTTTTAGCTCGATAAATATTGTTGTTTAAATCTGGCGTGAAAAAATAATGATGTAATTGGATTCGAATGTTGGAATTATGTTTTATGATTATTAATGGACATAAATATTTTCAAGTCTATCTACAATTGTACAATTGCTTATAATAATATTTCCAGAAATATATATTTTATGACTATATACAATATCCAAATGTGAATATCATTTGAAAAGAGAAATGTATTGTACTTTTATAAAAACAAGTGTGAAACTTTACTTCCAAAAATATAATCCCAAAATATATTAGGGATTATGGAGAGAAAATATAACCGAAAATAATTCATATAGATTTATATCCAATAATTTAACTATTATACGAATGGGAAAAAATTACAAAATAAAACTATTTTTAAAATCTCTGAAAATTATAAATGTAAATACTTCATTATTACAAGGAATTTTTGAGATTTTATAACGTCTCTCTTATTATAAATTATTTATCAATGTTAATATCGAATATATAAGAAATTATAATCTTAAACATATATTTTTTTCATGACACTCATTATTACAAATTAAGCCGCTTATCTACCATGTTTTGTGACTTCCATTATGAAAACGTCCACCTTTTGTAATATTTCTTTTTAAAAACACGCACTTTTTATAAAGGTTTTCTAAAACTACTCCCACAAAAATGCAAATTTTTGTGATAGGAAGAAAATTTTATTAAATTATTGCATCACGAATGTAATCTGTCGCCGATACTTAACATGTGTATTGATGATACAAGAATTAATTTTTTTTTATGACAAAATTGACATTTATTATGATGAAAATGAGGTTTTGGTGGGAGTTTTTAAGAAATTGATCTTAAAAGGTGAAAATTTAAAATAAATAAAATTTAAAAATGCGGAAATTTTTAAAATTGTGTTTAGAAAATGTGGAAATTAACAATTAATATATTTTGTCTTATAACGCAAAGCTCTTATTAAAGACACGTTTGCTTAAAAATCAAACCTAACATAGAAATGTGCTACTTAAGAATGAAACATATTTCGGATAGAATTCAAAATTTGCCTTTAAAATCTAATTTTTTTTTATCATTTACTATTCCTCTTATTTTAACCTAAAATGTAAAAGTAATGAATTTTCTATCGAGTCTATTGGGAGGTGTAAAAATAATGAACTATATTTTGTCTAGAAAGGCTAAAATGATTAAGCTACCGGGTGTTGTTCGACAACAGGTTGACACTTTATACAGTAAATAAGCAATTAGACGTATTCTCACACTTTATTTTATAATTTAGTGTGACTTACTATTTCACTTTTAAAAAGTTATTATAATATACTACATCTTTAACAATGAATTGTTAACGTTTGCGTTATTTTACTCTCACAAAATAAAGTAAATGTTAACGCTTCACTTAAACGGAAAAAGTACGTTTTTTCGCTGCACTTTATATATTTACGGAGTACTATTTATGCATTAATGTAGGTCATTATAAATTTTTAAGTAATGGAGATTTTTGTAATGGTTTGCGGAAAAACAATTGTTTTTGAAATGTGTCAACCTTTTTTTTTTTATATCAACTTTAATTATATGATAGCTAACTTTTATTGAATTAACCCGAAGTTAGAATTTAATCAATTAAATATGTAGAATGGGGTGTGAAAATAAATATACTCGTACTAAAGCATTCCAATAAGTAATAAATAAGAAAATAATGCAATCGTCACTACAAAACCACCATTAGATTTTATTGCCAAACATAAATAAATTACATTATTATTCAACTTAAAAGTAGTAGCAATGACACACATAAAATAATATTACAAAAGTAAAAATAAAAAAACAAAATCTTGAACATATTACGATATAATATTAGATCTTGGTTGATGGCTTAAGTCTTAGATATTGCGACATCGTTCATAAAGTTACACAGGGACAGAAGCATTCTCCGCATCTTTGCCTGCAATATTCAAATTATAAATATGGTTTAAATGCTAGTTTTAACTATATAAATATCAATACTTGACACATACGGAGTAATAAAATAAGAACTAGATTTGAAAAATAAAAAATAAATAAATAATCATATGATATGAAGATCTTAATATTTACTTGTAAACATGAGTTAAAAATATAAAGTTATGCATTTGGGGTGTTTAAAAGAAGAAACTATTATAAGAAAGTTGATTGAAATAGAGCAATGTACAAACCCGATATATTGTTAAATTACACTTTTGAACTCGTATAAAATTTTACATGATATATTTGAGAATGGAATTAATTTAAATTTTTATGAACTATATATTCTGTATAAATTATTTCTCATTAGTTAAAAGAAATTAGTTAGGGTGAGTTTTTTTTTAACTCTATATAGATGTAAAATCACGTAAAACACGTGCGAAATAATAAGTAACAATAATAAATTATCAAATAAATTATTAGCTAGTGAGTGTACCTGGAAAAACATTTCCAAACCTTGGGGCATTAAAGTAACATTGCTGGAATTAGGAGACATTTTCACAAATAATGTATATGAGTTATAACTTATATCTCTAAATAAATTGTTTGAATGTTTTCTTGTGGTTTTATTTTTATGTCATTAGTCTTATTTATATAGCTCGTGGGAATGATTTCACATGTTTAATTTCCAAAAAAATAAATTATATTTGTTCATTAATTCAAAGTAACTTAAAAGCAACACATTTTTATGATATTTTTGTTTTGAATTTACATCAGTTTATATTATTTTTACAACGTACCCCATTCTAAGAGTATTTTGCTTTAAAATCACCACTTACCTATATTGTAACTATAACTTATGTTTAAGGATCATTTTGTATTTAATAAATAAATATTCTAACATCCTCCCTACTAGTCCCTCAATATAATTAAACTTCAATTATATTCACCCATGTTTTGTCACTATTTATGGAGATGTAAAATATTTAAAATTACTCGTAATACATAAATTAAAATAAGAATTTCCTAAAAAGTGTCCTACAAGTAAATGACGACAACCCAAAAGCGTAAATAATTTTGAATGATTTTAATTAACAAGATTGTTTGAATATTATTAATTTCTCATTTTGTGTTGTTAGCAGGCGCTCTTATGCCACATCCTAAAAAACACGATAATAAAATGTAGTTATATGTGATCTTCTTTAATTTGTTCAGAGGAGTACAACAACAATATCAAATATTTATGATTTTTTAGCTCGATAAATAATGTTGTTTCGATCTGGCGTGAAAAAATAATGATGTAATTGGATTCGAATGTTGGAATTATGTTTTATGATTATTAATGGACATAAATATTTTCAAGTCTATCTACAATTGTACAATTGCTTATAATAATATTTCCAGAAATATATATTTTATGACTATATACAATATCCAAATGTGAATATCATTTGAAAAGAGAAATGTATTGTACTTTTATAAAAACAAGTGTGAAACTTTACTTCCAAAAATATAATCCCAAAATATATTAGGGATTATGGAGAGAAAATATAACCGAAAATAATTCATATAGATTTATATCCAATAATTTAACTATTATACGAATGGGAAAAAATTACAAAATAAAACTATTTTTAAAATCTCTGAAAATTATAAATGTAAATACTTCATTATTACAAGGAATTTTTGAGATTTTATAACGTCTCTCTTATTATAAATTATTTATCAATGTTAATATCGAATATATAAGAAACTGTAATCTTAAACATATATTTTTTTCATGACACTCATTATTACAAATTAAGCCGCTTATCTACCATGTTTTGTGACTTCCATTATGAAAACGTCCACCTTTTGTAATATTTCTTTTTAAAAACACGCACTTTTTATAAAGGTTTTCTAAAACTACTCCCACAAAAATGCAAATTTTTGTGATAGGAAGAAAATTTTATTAAATTATTGCATCACGAATGTAATCTGTCACGATACTTAACATGTGTATTGATGATACAAGATTTATTTTTTTTTATGACAAAATTGACATTTATTATGATGAAAATGAGGTTTTGGTGGGAGTTTTTAAGAAATTGATCTTAAAAGGTGAAAATTTAAAATAAATAAAATTTAAAAATGCGGAAATTTTTAAAATTGTGTTTAGAAAATGTGGAAATTAACAATTAATATATTTTGTCTTATAACGCAAAGCTCTTAAAGACACGTTTGCTTAAAAATCAAACCTAACATAGAAATGTGCTACTTAAGAATGAAACATATTTCGGATAGAATTCAAAATTTGCCTTTAAAATCTAATTTTTTTTATCATTTACTATTCCTCTTATTTTAACCTAAAATGTAAAAGTAATGAATTTTCTATCGAGTCTATTGGGAGGTGTAAAAATAATGAACTATATTTTGTCTAGAAAGGCTAAAACGATTAAGCTACCGGGTGTTGTTCGACAACAGGTTGACACTTTATCTGATAAATAAGCAATTAGACGTATTCTCACACTTTATTTTATAATTTAGTGTGACTTACTATTTCACTTTTAAAAAGTTATTATAATATACTACATCTTTAACAATGAATTGTTAACGTTTGCGTTATTTTACTCTCACAAAATAAAGTAAATGTTAACGCTTCACTTAAACGGAAAAAGTACGTTTTTTCGCTGCACTTTATATATTTACGGAGTACTATTTATGCATTAATGTAGGTCATTATAAATTTTTAAGTAATGGAGATTTTTGTAATGGTTTGCGGAAAAACAATTGTTTTTGAAATGTGTCAACCTTTTTTTTTTATATCAACTTTAATTATATGATAGCTAACTTTTATTGAATTAACCCGAAGTTAGAATTTAATCAATTAAATATGTAGAATGGGGTGTGAAAATAAATATACTCGTACTAAAGCATTCCAATAAGTAATAAATAAGAAAATAATGCAATCGTCACTACAAAACCACCATTAGATTTTATTGCCAAACATAAATAAATTACATTATTATTCAACTTAAAAGTAGTAGCAATGACACACATAAAATAATATTACAAAAGTAAAAATAAAAAAACAAAATCTTGAACATATTACGATATAATATTAGATCTTGGTTGATGGCTTAAGTCTTAGATATTGCGACATCGTTCATAAAGTTACACAGGGACAGAAGCATTCTCCGCATCTTTTGCCTGCAATATTCAAATTATAAATATGGTTTAAATGCTAGTTTTAACTATATAAATACCAATACTTGACACATTGAGTAATAAAATAAGAACTAGATTTGAAAAATAAAAAATAAATAAATAATCATATGATATGAAGATCTTAATATTTACTTGTAAACATGAGTTAAAAATATAAAGTTATGCATTTGGGGTGTTTAAAAGAAGAAACTATTATAAGAAAGTTGATTGAAATAGAGCAATGTACAAACCCGATATATTGTTAAATTACACTTTTGAACTCGTATAAAATTTTACATGATATATTTGAGAATGTAATTAATTTAAATTTTTATGAACTATTCTGTATAAATTATTTCTCATTAGTTAAAAGAAATTAGTTAGGGTGAGTTTTTTTTAACTCTATATAGATGTAAAATCACGTAAAACACGTGCGAAATAATAAGTAACAATAATAAATTATCAAATAAATTATTAGCTAGTGAGTGTACCTGGAAAAACATTTCCAAACCTTGGGGCATTAAAGTAACATTGCTGGAATTAGGAGACATTTTCACAAATAATGTATATGAGTTATAACTTATATCTCTAAATAAATTGTTTGAAGGGAAGTGATACTACGCCACCCGGTGGTACTGACCTCAGTACCACCGTAATTAAAAAATTAAAAAATTAAAAAAAAAATTAAAAACTTAACCTTTTTGCGCCAAAACTTCAAGGGCAATATTGTAATTCTCTAATATTTTCATTTATTATGATTATATAATATTTAAATTAAAAAAAAAATAAAAAAAAAATAAAGCAAAATAATCTAGTAGTATCTACTGTAGATTGCATCCTTGTAGATTTGAAATTCTTTACAACTAAAATATCAAGAATTAGATAATCATACAGTATTATTCAAGAAATTAAATTATTTCCAAATTATATTCATTAGAGTTTTCTGTAAAACTTTAAAGAAAGTGAGGTATGTTTTCATATTAATGAATGAAGAAATTAATTTTTTTTTTTTTTTTTTTTTTTTTTTTTTTATAATTTGTTGATTGTTTTAATTGTCTATATGATTGTGATTTTGCATAAAATATAAATTTTTATTAAATTGATACTGTATTAGTTTTTTTTATTTTTTTTCCCTTTTAAACCAAGTATATGATTGATAGTACCTGCAATTAAATTGATCGTGTATGATTACGAGTAAGTGACACATGTAGTTAGTGCACAAAATCTAACGTCTTTGGTTTTAATTTCCTTGGACTATTAGTAGCTCTATATTCAATTGAGTAGGTCATTTGGAGATTGCTTTATAAAGACTTGATTGCACTTAGTAGTCCTTTGTTGATTTAGTTTTTTTTTTTTTTTTTTTTTTTGGTTTTATTTATTTAACACGTTATTTCAAGTTATATTGGTACTGTAATATTTTGTTTAATTGAATGTTAGGTATGGATTCTTTAAATGATGAACGTGTTCACGATGTGTACGATGAAAATTTTGAAGAAGAAATTAGCCATGCAGAGAAAAGTGATGAAGACGTTACTTTTGAAAACATTGATCTTATAGACGATGAAGAAGTTATACCAGAAAATGTTATTATTATGTCAGAGGATAGTACTAGGGAAAGTGATAAAGATGATTTTCCTAGTAGCGAAGAAGAAGAAGACGACGACGACCAAGAAAAAGAAGTCGACGACATGACTGACGCAACAACTACGAGTTGAGGGGTCTCACTAGATTATAAAAACTACCTTTTAAACGAGAAACATGAGATCTCTTTTCAAAATGTACCTATGAGTGCTCAGAATGTACGTACCGCTAAATTTGAATTTTGGAGTCTATAACATAGTATTAGAAATATTTAATAATTGTGAATCGACATATCTTTACGTAAATTGTTACGACTTTCTCTAGTTCAAACAAATATTTTTTTTAATAAAAAAACAAGTATATCGTATATGAAGTAACTTTCACTTAATTGAAAATAGGACATAAACGTCTGCAACGTAAAAATGTAATTAGGACATACAAAAACAGGTGTAAATGATTAGAGTTGGCTCCACGAGCACTTAGATACAAATCGTTTGAAGCTCGACTCGAGCTCAAATTAAAAGCTCGAATTTGGATTCGTTTTTATTTTCTTTACAATTAGTTTTACAAGCTCGTCCCTGATTTGTCAATCATTCACATACAAACAAAATAATTTTTCCAAATTTTATTTTCGGTGATTTGATTGATTCAAAGACATTTTGATTCGATTCAGTTTAGCTCCTTTTGTAACAACCCGGTTTTTCGTGACTTAATTAAACTAAGGCGGAAATATTAATTAAGTACATATATTAAAAACCAGCTGTCATCGTCTTACAACTCGGTATACATAATACGAGTTTAGAGAATAAACAGAGTATTCGATTACAATTTCTCTCAAAACAAACAAAATAAATAAGGTAAACTCCCCCCAGCATTCAATGGCGTTGGTCTCGGGGTACCTGCATTAAATTCTCATCATTTTCCCGCACACTCTTTCGACACATGCAATTCTAAAGCAATATGCAGTATAAATAATGAATAATAAATAAGTACAAACAATTAGCAAGTAGACAGGTAAAGCACATAGAGAATCAAAATGGTTCAACATGAGTATAAATCAAATCATATAACATACCACACTCATAAATAATCATGCTCAATAAATCATTATCATTTCATTCATATTCGGGGTAGTCGACCCTTTTCAATTGTTCATATAGTAACATATACTCGCGAGTCTTGACTACAGAACGGCTTGTGTACCCTCATGGTATATCACCCATATGATTCGCCATCAAAGTCCACTAGTTACTCAGACCAGACATCGATCAAACACTAAGTAGCATACATGCTATACCTACCTAACATCCAACACAACATGGATAAGCTAAGATGAAACACGACCATAAGCCAACAAACCAGTAAGGATGGAAACATGCGTTAACACAAATAGCATGTTAACGCGACAACGCTTCTGGCCACATCAATCGGACTTTAAATGTCAAGATATCAAGCGGGTAATAAGGAGGATCACCTTTGTCTTTTGCATGCATACACTACCCTATTGGGTACGACTATTACACTACTTACTGCATTCTCCTGGATGGGAATGGCTATTTTCCGTTACCTCATATGGGCCCGTGAACGAATCGCTACCCAGGGCGAAAATCACGTTAAATAACGACTAGGAGAGCCATTAAATGTACCACTAGCACCAAATAGCGATGATAGTGTCCCCATATGCGGCTACCTTACTAACCCTGACCCTATAGCGTTTAATATCGCAGACACCCAAGTATTTCACACTTACACTCTTTATCATTTTCTCATTCGTATATTACTCAGATGATAATTCATATTAATTAGTATCGTTGACCTTTGTATGATGAAAGTTTAATTCTAGTAGTTCTTCAGGTAAGCAGTAGCAAATAGAAAACTTAAATAATTTATTTTGAGTCCGTTCGTAAATTTTTAATATTTTTCACTATTCATTATTTTACTATTCACCGTATTTACTATTCATCGTATTTACTATTCATCGTATTTACTATTCATCGTATTTACTATTCATTGTATTTACTATTCATCGTATTTACTATTCATCGTATTTTTATACGTATTTGTATTTTAGTATTCCGTATTTGTACACATTTTTATACATATGAATATTTTTATACTTCGTATTTTATTCGTATTTTTATACTTAGTATTTTTATACTTTAAGACATTTTATTTAGGTACAAAACTATGTTTATTTCCTAAGTATAAAATTCTAGCTTTAAAGTCGTTAAGTTCATTTTGCATTTAGTGATTTTGAAATATATTTTAATCAAAGTTGTTAAGTTCATTTTATATCTAGTGATTCTAGATAATATTTCAAAAGTAAAAACTCGGTTAGATTTAGTCGTATACTTAACTAAAATTTAAGCGGTTTCAAATTTTAGCGAGGTTGTCGTAGTTCATTTTAAGTAGTCCATATATCCACATCCACATTTAAGCATAGGTAGTAACACTCGACATTATTCACTTCAATACATGTAACGTTTATTTTTATCGGTTTTGTTGATTCTTTTTATTAATGATTCATTATACGATTAAATATAAATCTAATGACAAATCAAATTTAGCGACTAAGTGGCAAATTCATTTTGAACAAAATTGACCCATTTTAATTAGGAAAACCGTGGCACTCTAATTAGTTTAGCTATTTATTTCTTTTTATGTTGTTATTAATAATTTAATGCATTAACAATTTAAACTACTGAAGTGATAAAAATAAAAAGTGACAAGTTCATTTTAGGTCAAAATCTAACCCTAAAACCGTGGCTCACTATACACTTGTTTATTTTTATTTTCGTTTTCTAATTTACCGGTTTGGACTTAAAGCAAGTTTTTATATACTCATTCTTTAAATTATACTAAAGTGATTTAACTAGTTTATGATTTTCACTAAACATTTTATTTTATTTATGAATAGTGTTTTTACTCACTTTAAATTTCTAACTTTTATATTTTGATGATTTAGTCTATTTAACTTATATAACTATTATTGTAAATTTTCACTAATGATTTTAAACCAAAAATAAAATAAAACTTTTAATTATTTTGAATTAAACTAGTCATTTAAATGAAGGACACTTGAATATATGAAGAACTCTTATATTGTTCATATGAACATTATTTAGTCAAATTTTTATATGTTTATGAAATTTTCTCAAAATTTTCCCACAAGTCCATTTTAACTAAACTAACCATAATATGTTATTTAGAAAAATTAAAACTAAAAATTGGTCCATTATTTTCAAGAAAGCCGTGTGGAGTATATATGTTCACTATTTTTATTTTTTTGATTTTTATACTTCTAATTCAACAACTAATTTACTTTATATTATTTTTGTATTTAACTAAAGTGAAAATCGATATACAACATTAATACACAAAAGTAAAAATCATTTCATATCAAAAACAATAACAATACATCAAGAACACAATACTTTAAATACAATCAAATTTCATAACAATTTCATTTTAAGTCCTAAACATAAACTAATTATATTTTCATGTTCATTTTATTACAAACATTTTAAGCATGCAATTTACAAAAATTAAAACGAAAAATTAAACAAAAATAAAGGGTAATGCCGTGTGATATGGTAATGTTACTCTAATATTATTTTTCGATTTTTGTCTCCTAATTTAACATGTGAAATACTAGGTGATAAAATAAATCATACATGAATCAAAAACAATAAAATCAAGTACGAGGCGCTTATCACATAAGTGTGCGGGAAGCACCTTGATTAGGTTAGTGGAATGAAATCCTAGCAATTATCGGGATCGATAATATTGTCGAATATGCTCAAGTCGATGTTCCCACCTTGCTCCTCTTCTTTGGTAGGTTAGTACATAAACATGAAAATAAGAAAGTTAGTTCCTTATTTTAAAACTAAACTAACTAAACTAACATTTAAGGTGTAGTAGTATTTTAAAGTTTAAGTGATGTTTTACATTTTTTTTTTTAAGTTGGTTTATTTTCATGCTCATTAATAAGTTTAAAAGAGAAGGTGATTACTAAACTAACTAGTGAAGGATGAACACAAGTGTTCTAGTGAATTTAAAAACAAGAAATGAAAGTTTAAAGAAGAAAAACTAGAGGAAGAAGATGAAGATCATCAAGGTTTACTCAAGGTTGAAGATGAAGGAGCTTGTAAGTTTCTTGAGTATGTGTTTATTTAGAGAGAAAAGAAGTGTAAGACTTAGGAAAAATTGATGTGTGTTGTGTTGTTGTATGTATGCCGTATGAAGTAGTAGTGTAGTAGTAGTGGTTGTGTTTTGTTTATCAAGTGGTTTAATGTGTGAATGCTTAATGAAATCAAGTTGTATAAAGCATAAACTTAGTCAAGCATAGGATGATGCATGATAATATAGGGTGGCTTAAGACTTGACAATGTAGTAAAGTGTAGACAAGGAGGAAGAGAAAGCACATGGACATGTGCTTGCTCAATGAAGCCGGCCACTTGAATCAAAGTGTGCCTCGGTTTTCGTTTTTGAAATTTTCGATTTACGCGCACGCGAAAAGTCTCGAGTTAAAATATATAGTCTTAATATAATGTTTTGAAGTAAGATCGAAAATAAAAATGAAAATAAAACTCAAAACGAAACAAAAATTGGGTACTAGCTCCTCGTAACTTTGAAATAAAATTTTATTTGATCGAAATATAAATTTTTTTCATAGAATGTTATCGATTTAAATCATTATACTCAAACGTCAAAAATTTTATAAGTTCAGCATAAGTATAACTTAGATTTTCGATGTTTTGTGAAAATGTTAGTTTAATAGGATATGAATAGTAATTAGATATTAATATAATATGTTTTATTAAATAATAAACAAAATGATTACATTTTTTTGATGTTAAATGTTTCATACGTGACCTTTGAAGAAATAAAGTGGTTTGACTTCTTGATTTGCGTGTTTGAAATCGTTGACTTGAATTTCAAAGACGGAAAAGATATACGGGTCCATTTTTATTCAAAAATAAAAAATATACAAAATTAAATTCTATGAATAAAAGGTTTTACTCTTATTCTTATGCATAGTAAACATGACTCAGCTATTTTTGAAATTTGAAAGGCGATATAAATTTTATGGTTGATTTTTATAAATTTTTGAAATGTGTTTCTTTTTTAATTCTAAATATAATGCAACATACTTTATTTTTCAAAATTTTTATATTTGGACTTAAGAAATTTAGTATTGTTTAGCGAAAAAAATTCAGTCGCATTTTTATTATAAGGAAAAAGGATGAATTTAATCTAAGGGATTAAATTCTTTTATAAAAATGTGTTTCAAAAACACGGGGTGTTACAATCCTACCCCCTTAAGAAAAGTTTCGTCCCCGAAACTTGAAAAGAGTGGATAACTGTTCAAGGTTAAACAAGGCAGTTAAAGAGAATATTGAGATTTTACAAATTTGGATAATAATATTTGGTTTTATGGGAATAAGACTTTTTGAAAGCTTGAGTTCTCTAATGAATATAGAAATGTTAGATAGAGTGAAAATATTGGAGAATGAAATTGCGTTTGATTTATTAGTGAGATATTTAAACAAATGTAGAAATGTTGCTAGAATGTTATTTTTGAAAATGACGCGAAAGAGCTTCACCAAAAAGGTAGGGCCTAGAAGTTTTGTACGGAATTAAATGAAATTAAAATAATAAGCGTTTTAAGAATAAAACCGTTTATTTAAATTTCAGAAAGAAAAGTTAACCTTAAAATAGGTTGAAATAAAAACTTTTAAAATTTAGTTAAGACGGAGATATAATCAAATTATTATCCTACCCCCTTAAGAAGTTTTAAACGTATATACATAATATTATTATTGTCATTTTTATTGATCACACGCATAAGTTATATAGCTTTATGAAAAATGGCCTTTTGGGAAAATAGGTATAAGTTGTAGTGATCACAAGGAAAACATGAGACTAAATGAAATTAAGGAAATTTAGGTTATCGTTGAATGGTTAAATAAACTTTTAGGGAATTATGGATAACCTAGTTGATATAGCTCATTTTCTTAAAATCGTTATTATAATGTTATTAGATGAAACGAAGATGTTATAAATCATATTCCGGTAAGATTCAAAATTTATAATAAAAGGTTAATATAAACGATATATGTATGCATATATATATTTTTGAAGACAGGTAACATTTTTTGTCATTTGGTCTTGATATGTTAGTGCTTATTTGTTCCGGTTTTGTACGCTTGGATCGTTTTAAAAGTTTTGATGAAATGAAAGATAAAGATGTTCCTGTATCGAATAAAATAAAGGCTGGTACTGAGTTAACCAGAAATTTACCGGTGATGATGTCTACGTCAGGGCAACCCTCGGTGTCTTCGTCAACTTCTGACAGAACGTAAACACGTCCTTGTACTTTAACTGCGGGTAGCGGTCCCGTGTTCATCCTTCCCATCGTTTCTTTCTTCGGGCACGCGTTAGATTTGTGTCCCCCTTCCCCGCAGAAGAAACAGACGATTGGTGATCCGTTGCACTGTTTTCCAGGGTGTAGGGCCTTGTGACAGAAATAGCAATTGCCCGCTCGTACAATCGGCGGCGGGGTTCTTCCCCCTTTTGTAGTCAGCCTCCCCTGGTTCGAGTTTTTGTTGTTACGATTGTAAACCGGCTTGTTGAAACCTCTGCTCTGAGAGTTTGGGCTCTGAAAACTCCTCTGTTGGAAGGCCGGTTTCTGGATAAAACTAGAACTTGCCACAGGAGGCGTAAAAGTTCTCTTCTTCATTTTCTCCTCAGCTTCGCCCTTCTGGATAGAGGCCCAGATACACGTTGCCTTTTCGTAGGCCTCAGCAAAGTTCTTACAGTTGAACCCGCTCATGTTTATCCTCAGGGTGTTAGCCATGCCCCTTACGTAACGAGTCGCGAGTTCCTCCTCGTTAGTTACTATTTTAGGGGAAAACTTGGACAGTTCTTGGTATTTCTCGGTGTACGCCTGTAGCGTCATATCACCCTGGTTCAAGTTTCGGAACTCCTCTTCCTTCTCCCATCTCAGTTCCTCGCCAAAGTACTTATTCTCGAGAAGTAACTTAAATTCACTCCAATTGTAAATCCTCAGGGGAAAAGTGGATCTGATCAAGCGCCACCAGCTGTTGGCCTCTCTTTTCAGGTAGTAAGCTACCACATTCACCTTCTCTGTAGGCGGTGTCTTACTGAGCTCCAATAGCTTCTCCATTTCTTCAATCCATTCAGTCAGAACGGTAGGGTTGACAGAACCTGAGTACGTTTGAGGTCTATGTTTTGAAAATTTCTCGAAGGCAGATTGGTGGTTACCACCACCTTGATGTTGATACATATTTTGAGCAATTTTTGTAATTGCATCTTCAAACCCTTTTCTCCTTGCCTCCTCCTCGGCAAAATGTTGAGCGAAGTTAGGGTCAGCCATATTGTTTGCATCCATTCTGAAAAGATTAAAAAGTTACCAGGCTTCCTAATTTATTCTTGCGAAAGTTAGATACCAGCCCAGTAAAACGCATAAGAGTTCAGATATGTTTTTAAGGAATATGGAGTTGAGTTGAGAATTGACAGTAGTTAGCCTTTGGTACTATGAACAGTATGAATAAGGTTAGAAAGTTTGGAACAGAGAGAAAGAAGGTTATGAAATCGTAGAGTAAGGTTGAAACCATTCTGCGGAGTTGAGAGGAAAACAAATCAGTTTACGCAATCATTTACAAGAGATTACTGATTTAGAATATCAAAAATCTCGAAGAAGTTTAAAAAAAAATTTACTAGATTGACTCCTTATTAGTAGGGATTTTAGAATGTAAAAAGAATCATCCAAAATCATGGAGAGATTAAAAGCCAAGAGATTTTATGATTTAGAAAAATCTGAGAGTTGAAAAGCGTTGCAATGATGGTGATAAATGAAGAACGGTTAGAGAAGGTCGTAGTAATTTTTAAAACTAAAGAAGTCTTCGACGTCTTGGAAGTTGCCTCATATAGCATGGTTTCTTGATACGTCTCTCTGCATGCGCTTCAGTCTTGACTTCGATTCTTACGTTTGCAAGAAATGGAAAGAGATAAAAATTTGTTTTATGAAGTCATTACCGGAGTATAAGTTAGAAAGATTTTATTTTAAAAGAAGAAAATAATTTAAATAGATCGATTTAAAATTTTCCTTTTGAATAAGTTAGGAAGATTTTGAAATGGATGTTTGAGAAAGTTATAGAGATTTTCAAAGCAATAAAATTCTTCAAAGTCCAGAGAGTCACTTCAGATCTTTCGACTCTTGATGCGTCCATTTGTAAGTGCTTGAGTCCTTGTCGTCTCGTCTCCGATTTTTGGTAAAGTTAGTATAGGGGACTTGTTAGCCAAACAGGTTAGTCATAGAGTAAATAGCAAGTAAAAGAATTATAATACGATAAGATTCTATCGCTCATCTAACTAGTCTTTTATTTTTAGGTCGATCCTTAAGTTTCTACCCTTTCTCACAATTTAAAGTGATCTAAGTTATTATTTTAGCGTTCTAGAGATTCTTAATTCATTATTTGATCCTATAAGTCTATGCCTGACATACGATATGAATGTCTGGCCCAGGTGTCGTCTCGCTAGATGAGATAATTTTAAGTTATTCACGGTCGCAAGACAGCTTTGATACCAACTGTAACAACCCGGTTTTTCGTGACTTAATTAAACTAAGGCGGAAATATTAATTAAGTACATATATTAAAAAACCAGCTGTCATCGTCTTACAACTCAGTATACATAATACGAGTTTAGAGAATAAACAGAGTATTCGATTACAATTTCTCTCAAAACAAACAAAATAAATAAGGTAAACTCCCCCCAGCATTCAATGGCGTTGGTCTCGGGGTACCTGCATTAAATTCTCATCATTTTCCTCAAGACACTCTTTCGACACATGCAATTCTAAAGCAATATGCAGTATAAATAATGAATAATAAATAAGTACAAACAATTAGCAAGTAGACAGGTAAAGCACATAGAGAATCAAAATGGTTCAACATGAGTATAAATCAAATCATATAACATACCACACTCATAAATAATCATGCTCAATAAATCATTATCATTTCATTCATATTCGGGGTAGTCGACCCTTTTCAATTGTTCATATAGTAACATATACTCGCGAGTCTTGACTACAGAGCGGCTTGTGTACCCTCATGGTATATCACCCATATGATTCGCCATCAAAGTGCACTAGTTACTCAGACTCGTACATCAGATCAAACACTAAGTAGCATACGTTACAGCTACCTAACATCCAACACAACATGGATAATCTAAGATGAAACACGACCATAAGCCAACAAACCAGTAAGGATGGAAACATGCGTTAACACAAATAGCATGTTAACGCGCGACAGCGTGCCGGTCACATCAACGGACTTTAAATGCTGAAGATATCAAGCAGGTAATAAGGAGGATCAGTCCCTTGTCTTTTGCATGCATACACTACCCTATTGGTACGACTATTACACTACGACAGATTCCCCGGATGGGAATGGCTATTTTCCGTTACCTCATATGGGCCCGTGAACGAATCGCTACCCAGGGCGAAAATCACGTTAAATAACGACTAGGAGAGCCATTAAATGTACCACTAGCAACAAATAGCGATGATAGTGTCCCCATATGCGGCTACCTTACCAACCCTGACCCTATAGCGTTTAACATCGCAGACACCCGAGTATTTCACACTTACACTCTTTATCATTTTCTCATTCGTATATTACTCAGATGATAATTCATATTAATTAGTATCGTTGACCTTTGTATGATGAAAGTTTAATTCTAGTAGTTCTTCAGGTAAGCAGTAGCAAATAGAAAACTTAAATAATTTATTTTGAGTCCGTTCGTAAATTTTTAATATTTTTCACTATTCATTATTTTACTATTCACCGTATTTACTATTCATCGTATTTACTATTCATTGTATTTACTATTCATCGTATTTACTATTCATCGTATTTTTATACGTATTTGTATTTTAGTATTCCGTATTTGTACACATTTTTATACATATGAATATTTTTATACTTCGTATTTTATTCGTATTTTTATACTTAGTATTTTTATACTGTAAGACATTTTATTTAGGTACAAAACTATGTTTATTTCCTAAGTATAAAATTCTAGTTTTAAAGTCGTTAAGTTCGTTTTGCATTTAGTGATTTTGAAATATATTTTAATCAAAGTTGTTAAGTTCATTTTATATCTAGTGATTCTAGATAATATTTCAAAAGTAAAAACTCGGTTAGATTTAGTCGTATACTTAACTAAAATTTAAGCGGTTTCAAATTTTAATGAGGTTGTCGTAGTTCATTTTAAGTAGTCCATATATCCACATCCACATTTAAGCATAGGTAGTAACACTCGACATTATTCACTTCAATACATGTAACGTTTATTTTTATCGGTTTTGTTGATTCTTTTTATTAATGATTCATTATACGATTAAATATAAATCTAATGACAAATCAAATTTAGCGACTAAGTGGCAAATTCATTTTGACCAAAATTGACCCATTTTAATTAGGAAAACCGTGGCACTCTAATTAGTTTAGCTATTTATTTCTTTTTATGTTGTTATTAATAATTTAATGCATTAACAATTTAAACTACTGAAGTGATAAAAATAAAAAGTGACAAGTTCATTTTAGGTCAAAATCTAACCCTAAAACCGTGGCTCACTATACACTTGTTTATTTTTATTTTCGTTTTCTAATTTACCGGTTTTGACTTAAAGTTTTTATATACTGATTCTTTAAATTATACTAAAGTGATTTAACTAGTTTATGATTTTCACTAAACATTTTATTTTATTTATGAATAGTGTTTTTACTCACTTTAAATTTCTAACTTTTATATTTTGATGATTTAGTCTATTTAACTTATATAACTATTATTGTAAATTTTCACTAATGATTTTATACCAAAAATAAAATAAAACTTTTAATTATTTTGAATTAAACTAGTCATTTAAATGAAGGACACTTGAATATATGAAGAACTCTTATATTGTTCATATGAACATTATTTAGTCAAATTTTTTATATGTTTATGAAATTTTCTCAAATTTTTCCCACAAGTCCATTTTAACTAAACTAACCATAATATGTTATTTAGGAAAATTAAAACTAAAAATTGGTCCATTATTTTCAAGAAAGCCGTGTGGAGTATATATGTTCACTATTTTTATTTTTTTGATTTTTATACTTCTAATTCAACAACTAATTTACTTTATATTATTTTTGTATTTAACTAAAGTGAAAATCGATATACAACATTAATACACAAAAGTAAAAATCATTTCATATCAAAAACAATAACAATACATCAAGAACACAATACTTTAAATACAATCAAATTTCATAACAATTTCATTTTAAGTCCTAAACATAAACTAATTATATTTTCATGTTCATTTTATTACAAACATTTTAAGCATGCAATTTACAAAAATTAAAACGAAAAATTAAACAAAAATAAAGGGTAATGCCGTGTGATATGGTAATGTTACTCTAATATTATTTTTCGATTTTTGTATCCTAATTTAACATGTGAAATACTAGGTGATAAAATAAATCATACATGAATCAAAAACAATAAAATCAAGTACGAGGCGCTTATCACATAAGTGTGCGGGAAGCACCTTGATTAGGTTAGTGGAATGAAATCCTAGCAATTATCGGGATCGATAATATTGTCGAATATGCTCAAGTCGATGTTCCCACCTTGCTCCTCTTCTTTGGTAGGTTAGTACATAAACATGAAAATAAGAAAGTTAGTTCCTTATTTTAAAACTAAACTAACTAAACTAACATTTAAGGTGTAGTAGTATTTTAAAGTTTAAGTGATGTTTTACATTTTTTTTTTTTTTAAGTTGGTTTATTTTCATGCTCATTAATAAGTTTAAAAGAGAAGGTGATTACTAAACTAACTAGTGAAGGATGAACACAAGTGTTCTAGTGAATTTAAAAACAAGAAATGAAAGTTTAAAGAAGAAAAACTAGAGGAAGAAGATGAAGATCATCAAGGTTTACTCAAGGTTGAAGATGAAGGAGCTTGTAAGTTTCTTGAGTATGTGTTTATTTAGAGAGAAAAGAAGTGTAAGACTTAGGAAAAATTGATGTGTGTTGTGTTGTTGTATGTATGCCGTATGAAGTAGTAGTGTAGTAGTAGTGGTTGTGTTTTGTTTATCAAGTGGTTTAATGTGTGAATGCTTAATGAAATCAAGTTGTATAAAGCATAAACTTAGTCAAGCATAGGATGATGCATGATAATATAGGGTGGCTTAAGACTTGACAATGTAGTAAAGTGTAGACAAGGAGGAAGAGAAAGCACATGGACATGTGCTTGCTCAATGAAGCCGGCCACTTGAGTCAAAGTGTGCCTCGGTTTTCGTTTTTGAAATTTTCGATTTACGCGCACGCGAAAAGTCTCGAGTTAAAATATATAGTCTTAATATAATGTTTTGAAGTAAGATCGAAAATAAAAATGAAAATAAAACTCAAAACGAAACAAAGATTGGGTACTAGCTCCTCGTAACTTTGAAATAAAATTTTATTTGATCGAAATATAAATTTTTTTCATAGAATGTTATCGATTTAAATCATTATACTCAAACGTCAAAAATTTTATAAGTTCAGCATAAGTATAACTTAGATTTTCGATGATTTGTGAAAATGTTAGTTTAATAGGATATGAATAGTAATTAGATATTAATATAATATGTTTTATTAAATAATAAACAAAATGATTACATTTTTTTGATGTTAAATGTTTCATACGTGACCTTTGAAGAAATAAAGTGGTTTGACTTCTTGATTTGCGTGTTTGAAATCGTTGACTTGAATTTCAAAGACGGAAAAGATATACGGGTCCATTTTTATTCAAAAATCAAAAATATACAAAATTAAATTCTATGAATAAAAGGTTTTACTCTTATTCTTATGCATAGTAAACATGACTCAGCTATTTTTGAAATTTGAAAGGCGATATAAATTTTATGGTTGATTTTTATAAATTTTTGAAATGTGTTTCTTTTTTAATTCTAAATATAATGCAACATACTTTATTTTTCAAAATTTTTATATTTGGACTTAAGAAATTTAGTATTGTTTAGCGAAAAAAATTCAGTCGCATTTTTATTATAAGGAAAAAGGATGAATTTAATCTAAGGGATTAAATTCTTTTATAAAAATGTGTTTCAAAAACACGGGGTGTTACACCTTTCAGTTCAGTTCAGTTCAGTTTCATTCAATTCAACTCAGCTATATTAAGTTCAAAACATAATATTATTATTACTAGTTTATCTTATTATTATTATTATTATTATTATTATTATTATTATTATTATTATTATTATTATTATTATTATTATTATTATTATTATTATTATTATTATTATTATTATTATTATTATTATTATTATTATTATTATCGTTGTTGTTGTTGTTGTTGTTGTTGGAGGTGGGTTATCCCGGGACGCATAGTACTGGGCCAGATGGACTGGAGGCCGGGAGCATTCATTATGCCAAGGACCCCCTGACACCCTCCCGGGTCTGCGGGGCACGAGAGCCATACTAGACAATCTTCTAAGGCCCCGGATCCGTACTGTACAGCCTCATGCCACAAGAGGACAAATCAAATATAAGTATAAATAAGGAACAAAACCCTAAAATAATTATAATAATAATAGTAATGATAATGATAATAATAAAATATTAATTAAATAATAATAATAATAATAATAATAATAATAATTAATAATAATAATAATAATAATAATAATAATAATAATAATAATAATAATAATAATAATAATAATAATAATAATAGTAATAATAATAATAATAATAATAATAATAATAATAATAATAATAATAATAATAATAATAATAATAATAGTAATAATAATAATAATAGTAATAATAATAATATTTAGTTCAATTTAATTGAACTTCATTGATTGATTACTCATTTCATTTCATTTCGATTGATTACTGTTAGATTACTGCTCTAAAAAGTCCGAAAAAAGGTTCATAGTGTTAGATTTTACTCTGTGTAAACATTATTTTTTGCTAGTATGATTTTTTTTTTGCTTTGTATTCAATATCATTAGATTGATTTTCTATAAAAATATTTTATGTATAATATTTCATATGATTTTTTTTATTGACTTCACAAAAAGTAGAAAAAATATATTCAACAAAGCACAAATTGAGTTAAAGTTGAGCTCCAGACTTGTTCTGAGCCGATTTTGAACTTTAAAATTTTGAGCTCGGTGAGTTTTGATTCGATTTCGAGCTTCAGAAAATTAATCAAAAATGATTTCGAGCTTACCCCAACTCGGTATCAGATCGACTGATTACAACCCTATACGAAATATTTAAAAAACTTTAATTGATCAATATTATAAGTTTATAATATTAGTTACTCTGTCCCGGTCAATAGTTTTTGTTTGTTTTTTCCACATTTACCAACATTTGTTTTATATTATTAATATATTAAGTTATATAATTTTAAAACCTATAAAAGTTGATATTCTTAATATACTCATAAAGACAAGTTTAACAATATTGTTTGAATATATTTTATATGATATATATTGAATAATTTTACTCCGTAAATACTTTCTCGTCTTAAAAATTGTGTCCAAAACATAAACGTAAATTATTGACCGAAACGGATGATATTGATTGATATATCACCTATATAAATTTTTATTACATAAATTATTGTAATATTAACAAATTATAGTACAAATAAGAGGGAAGAAAAGGTCAATGTGATAAAATTACATTAACATATCAATCAATTAGTTAGAAGTTACAACAAAGCATGCTACTTGTGCGGCAAGAAGTTACACGTTAATAACAACTTCATTAAAATAATAATAAATAAAAAAAGATAAAATAATTTGATATTTTAATTAAAAAAAATAGTAACAATAAATAATATCAATTCCCTTTTTACCCTTTAGAAAATATTCATTTGAAATTTCAAAATTTAAAGAGGGAAACCAAAATATACTACAAAATTACATAAATACCCTCGGTGGTACTCAAAGTGAGTATCACCGGGTGGCGCAAAGTCATTTTCCTTTTAATGTTTTCTTGTGGTTTTATTTTTATGTCATTAGTCTTATTTATATAGCTCGTGGGAATGATTTCACATGATTAATTTCCAAAAAAATAAATTATATTTGTTCATTAATTCAAAGTAACTTAAAAGCAACACCTTTTTATGATATTTTTGTTTTGAATTTACATCAGTTTATATTATTTTTACAACGTACCCCATTCTAAGAGTATTTTGCTTTAAAATCACCACTTACCTATATTGTAACTATAACTTATGTTTAAGGATCATTTTGTATTTAATAAATAAATATTCTAACATCCTCCCTACTAGTCCCTCAATATAATTCAACTTCAATTATATTCACCCATGTTTTGACACTATTTATGGAGATGAAAAATATTTAAAATTACTCGTAATACATAAATTAAAAAAAGAATTTCCTAAAAAGTGTCCTACAAGTAAATGACGACAACCCAAAAGCGTAAATAATTTTGAATGATTTTAATTAACAAGATTGTTTGAATATTATTAATTTCTCATTTTGTGTTGTTAGCAGGCGCTCTTATGCCACATTCTAAAAAACACGATAATAAAATGTAGTTATATGTGATCTTCTTTAATTTGTTCAGAGGAGTACAACAAAAATATCAAATATTTATGATTTTTTAGCTCGATAGATATTGTTGCTTCAATACGCGTGAAAAAATAATGATGTAATTGGATTTGAATGTTGGAATTATGTTTTATGATTATTAATGGACATAAATATTTGCAAGTCTATCTACAATTGTACAATTGCTTATAATAATATTTCCAGAAATATATTTTATGACTATATACAATATCCAAATGTTAATATCATTTGAAAAGAGAAATGTATTGTACTTTTTTAAAAAAACAAGTGTGAAACTTTACTTCCAAAAATATAATCCCAAAATATATTAAGGATTATGGAGAGAAAATATAACCGAAAATAATTCATATAGATTTATATCCAATAATTTAACTATTATACGAATGGGAAAAAATTACAAAATAAAACTATTTTTAAAATCTCTGAAAATTATAAATGTAAATACTTCATCATTACAAGGAATTATTTGAGATTTTATAACGTCTCTCTTATTATAAATTATTTATCAATGTTAATATCGAATATATAAGAAACTATAATCTTAAACATATATTTTTTTCATGACACTCATTATTACAAATTAAGCCGCTTATCTACCATGTTTTGTGACTTCCATTATGAAAACGTCCACCTTTTGTAATATTTCTTTTTAAAAACACGCAATTTTTATAAAGGTTTTCTAAAACTACTCCCACAAAAATGCAAATTTTTGTGATAGGAAGAAAATTTTATTAAATTATTGCATCACGAATGTAATCTGTCGCCGATACTTAACATGTGTATTGATGATACAAGAATTAATTTTTTTTATGAAACAAAATTGACATTTATTATGGTGAAAATTTAAAAAGGCGGAAGTTTTTAAAATTGTGTTTAGAAAATGTGGAAGTTAACCATTAATATATTTTGTCTTATAACGCAAAGCTCTTAAGACACGTTTGCTTAAAAATCAAACCTAACATAGAAATGTGCTACTTAAGAATGAAACATATTTCGGATGGAATTCAAAATTTGCCTTTAAAATCTATTTTTTTTTATAATTTAGTGTGACTTACTATTTCACTTTTAAAAAGTTATTATAATATACTACATCTTTAACAATGAATTGTTAACGTTTGCGTTATTTTACTCTCACAAAATAAAGTAAATGTTAACGCTTCACTTAAACGGAAAAAGTACGTTTTTTCGCTGCACTTTATATATTTACGGAGTACTATTTATGCATTAATGTAGGTCATTATAAATTTTTAAGTAATGGAGATTTTTGTAATGGTTTGCGGAAAAAATATTGTTTTTGAAATGTGTCAACCTTTTTTTTTATATCAACTTTAATTATATGATAGCTAACTTTTATTGAATTAACCCGAAGTTAGAATTTAATCAATTAAATATGTAGAATGGGGTGTGAAAATAAATATACTCGTACTAAAGCATTCCAATAAGTAATAAATAAGAAAATAATGCAATCGTCACTACAAAACCACCATTAGATTTTATTGCCAAACATAAATAAAGTACATTATTCAACTTAAAAGTAGTAGCAATGACACACATAAAATAATATTACAAAAGTAAAAATAAAAAAACAAAATCTTGAACATATTACGATATAATATTAGATCTTGGTTGATGGCTTAAGTCTTAGATATTGCGACATCGTTCATAAAGTTACACAGGGACAGAAGCATTCTCCGCATCTTTTGCCTGCAATATTCAAATTATAAATATGGTTTAAATGCTAGTTTTAACTATATAAATACCAATACTTGACACATACGGAGTAATAAAATAAGAACTAGATTTGAAAAATAAAAAATAAATAAATAATCATATGATATAAGGATCTTAATATTTACTTGTAAACATGAGTTAAAAATATAAAGTTATGCATTTGGGGTGTTTAAAAGAAGAAACTATTATAAGAAAGTTGATTGAAATAGAGCAATGTACAAACCCGATATATTGTATTACACTTTTGAACTCGTATAAAATTTTACATGATATATTTGAGAATGGAATTAATTTAAATTTTTATGAACTACTCTGTATAAATTATTTCTCATTAGTTAAAAGAAATTAGTTAGGGTAAGTTTTTTTTAACTCTATATAGATGTAAAATCACGTAAAACACGTGTAACAATAATAAATTATCAAATAAATTATTAGCTAGTGAGTGTACCTGGAAAAACATTTCCAAACCTTGGGGCATTAAAGTAACATTGCTGGAATTAGGAGACATTTTGACAAATAATGTATATGAGTTATAACTTATATCTCTAAATAAATTGTTTGAATGTTTTCTTGTGGTTTTATTTTTATGTCATTAGTCTTATTTATATAGCTCGTGGGAATGATTTCACATGATTAATTTCCAAAAAAATAAATTATATTTGTTCATTAATTCAAAGTAACTTAAAAGCAACACCTTTTTATGATATTTTTGTTTTGAATTTACATCAGTTTATATTATTTTTACAACGTACCCCATTCTAAGAGTATTTTGCTTTAAAATCACCACTTACCTATATTGTAACTATAACTTATGTTTAAGGATCATTTTGTATTTAATAAATAAATATTCTAACATCCTCCCTACTAGTCCCTCAATATAATTCAACTTCAATTATATTCACCCATGTTTTGACACTATTTATAGAGATGAAAAATATTTAAAATTACTCGTAATACATAAACTAAAAAAAGAATTTCCTAAAAAGTGTCCTACAAGTAAATGACGACAACCCAAAAGCGTAAATAATTTTGAATGATTTTAATTAACAAGATTGTTTGAATATTATTAATTTCTCATTTTGTGTTGTTAGCAGGCGCTCTTATGCCACATTCTAAAAAACACGATAATAAAATGTAGTTATATGTGATCTTCTTTAATTTGTTCAGAGGAGTACAACAAAAATATCAAAAATTTATGATTTTTTAGCTCGATAGATATTGTTGTTTCAATACGCGTGAAAAAATAATTATGTAATTGGATTCGAATGTTGGAATTATGTTTTATGATTATTAATGGACATAAATATTTGCAAGTCTATCTACAATTGTACAATTGCTTATAATAATATTTCCAGAAATATATTTTATGACTATATACAATATCCAAATGTGAATATCATTTGAAAAGAGAAATGTATTGTACTTTTATAAAAAAACAAGTGTGAAACTTTACTTCCAAAAATATAATCCCAAAATATATCAGGGATTATGGAGAGAAAATATAACCGAAAATAATTCATATAGATTTATATCCAATAATTTAACTATTATACGAATGAGAAAAAATTACAAAATAAAACTATTTTTAAAATCTCTGAAAATTATAAATGTAAATACTTCATTATTACAAGGAATTATTTGAGATTTTATAACGTCTCTCTTATTATAAATTATTTATCAATGTTAATATCGAATATATAAGAAACTATAATCTTAAACATATATTTTTTTCATGACACTCATTATTACAAATTAAGCCGCTTATCTACCATGTTTTGTGACTTCCATTATGAAAACGTCCACCTTTTGTAATATTTCTTTTTAAAAACACGCACTTTTTATAAAGGTTTTCTAAAACTACTCCCACAAAAATGCAAATTTTTGTGATAGGAAGAAAATTTTATTATATTAATGCATCACTTAACGTAATCTGTCACGATACTTAACATGTGTATTGATGATACAAGAATTAATTTTTTTTATGAAACAAAATTGACATTTATTATGATGAAAATGAGGTTTTGGTGGGAGTTTTTAAGAAATTGATCTTAAAAGGTGAAAATTTAAAATAAATAAAATTTAAAAATGCGGAAGTTTTTAAAAATGTGTTTAGAAAATGTGGAAGTTAACAATTAATATATTTTGTCTTATAACGCAAAGCTCTTAAGACACGTTTGCTTAAAAATCAAACCTAACATAGAAATGTGCTACTTAAGAATGAAACATATTTCGGATAGAATTCAAAATTTGCCTTTAAAATCTATTTTTTTTTATCATTTACTATTCCTCTCATTTTAACCTAAAATGTAAAAGTAATGAATTTTCTATCGAGTCTATTGGGAGGTGTAAAAATAATGAACTATATTTTGTCTAGAAAGGCTAAGATGATTAAGCTACCGGGTGTTGTTCGACAACAGGTTGACACTTTATACAGTAAATAAGCAATTAGACGTATTCTCACACTTTATTTTATAATTTAGTGTGACTTACTATTTCACTTTTAAAAAGTTATTTTTTTTTTTTTGGGAAAATGTAAGTATATTAATATTAATAACCCAGTTACAACTTAACAAAGATTACAGTAACTCATTACAATCGATTCAACCAATTACGATCATATAAAGATAATGCAGACTTGTTCCGCGCTTTAAATCTAATAAGAACGTCTTCCAAAGCACGCTTAACCAACCATTGAGGAGCAGGTACCACGCGATCAATGCGAGCCTTGTTCCTCGTAGACCAAATACCATATATTACCGACACAACACATCCAGCCACAATGTGCCGCACAAGTTTGGAGTACTTAGCACTCTTCCGACTCCATTGCTCAATTCGATCAGGCCAGAAATTCACATCAAGCAAGTTACGCATTTCGAGCCAGCACATACGAGCAAAAACACAATCATGAAAAAGATGCTTATGCGTTTCTTGATCAAGACCACACAAAAGGCATGTATCAGCACCTCCGTAACCCATCTTCTTGAGTCGATCATAAGTCATCAATCTCCCAAGCTTATATTCCCAAAACATGAAAGCGCAAAACATGAAAGCGCATCGAGGAATATTCATCGTGTTCCAACAAACAAAACGCCAGGCTACTCTCTCCTTTTCCCCTCTTATCCACAGATAAGCATCCTTAACAGTATAAACGTCATTAAAAACAGGAGATGACATACCCGCTTTGAAGTCCAACATACAATGTGCAATTTTCCTCCACGACTAAGCGCAGTCCAGAGGAGGAGAATAATCTGTCCAAGCCACTCCTTTTAAGTAAACATGATTGATCCATTTGACCCAAAGATGATCTTGCTTCTTCTCAATCCACCAGACATACTTTCCCAAAAGAGCTGATAGTTGTTATTTTTACATGTTTTTACCCCCGTCCCGAGCTGCTTTTTATTGTCAAAATGCGTCCTACGGGGCCATTTTGTTCTCACATTACGTCCTAGAGGCGCTTTTGTTGTATTTCCGTATTTTGCAGGATTTTATTCATTTCCTAGGTATTTGAGCTGAAAAGTGGATACGACGGAGATCCAAAGGACGACGTAGAGTTGAGCTCGGGACCGAAAGCCAAGAATTAGAGCAAAGGGGCCAAAATTCGGATGGATTTAGCAAAGGGCCCAAGTTTTTAGAAGATGTAGCCCAAAACGTTGGGCTAGACTCGTCGATCTGCCGGGCAGTCAGGCCGGCCGTGACGTCGGCCGGCCGTGGCGTAATATTCGCATTTAAGTCATTGCTTCGATGTTATATTAAGGAGAAACTTTAAGTACGGATTATATTATGTTATTTTTAGACCTAGATTACGAATTAGTTTCTCTGTTCTCTCTCCTAGTTATTTCATCGCTTTTCATCTTCAACATTAGAATTCAAGTGGATTTCATCTTTGAACATTGTAACCGCTTCTGCTTCTTCGCAATTTCAATTCAAACATCTGGCCTGTAATTATGTTTCTACTTTATTCCTTATTTAATTTATGCTCTGCCCTAGTTATGACTAGCTAATCCCCTCACTAGGGTTGAGGGGGAATTATGCTTTTAATCCGGTGTTTTGGTTAAATTCTTTGTGATTGATTAGTTTATGCTTGTGCGATTTCTTCCTGCGCGATTAATTGACAATTGAATTTAGGGACGCCTTGATTTAATTGAACTTAGGGTTATATTGATTTAAGATCGAAAGCCTAATCAGTATTAGACCACTACGCGTAATTGATAAGTTGATTTAGTAAGTCGCGAGAGCCCGCTAAATTGAACTTAAGGTAACATTGATTCGAGAGAGCGTGTTTCATCCTAATCGCCTTGCATATTCTGATTGATTGCTATTTTGGTGAAAGTCTATTATCCGGATTATTGTCATAAGGAACCCGAAACCCTGGTCTTTTACCTATCGTTAAACCCTCTCTTTACCGTCTCAGTTTGCTTTATTAGTTTTATACTCCCTCCATTCATATCCATTGGCATCCTTACACTATTTGCCACTATTCATATAGTCGGAGAATTTTCGATATTTTGGTTGATATATAATTGAGAATATAGTCATGTGAGGTTTTGTTTTATTCGTCTTCTTAAGCACAATATTAAAATTGAATTTGTATAATTTTTTATAATACGTAATTATAGATATTACCGTTGCAAAATATGCCTCGGCAAATGGACCATGACATCATGATGCCAATGGATATGAATGGAGGGAGTAGCTTATTACAAAACCCCCAAATTTCATACCTTAGGAATAGCCTAGACTTAGTAAACCTGCGAGTATACGTTTCACTGTGGATTTGATCCCTTCTTACCACTAGCTATCGTTAGTAGTCCGTAGGGTTATTTTGATATCGGTGATACGACTTAGCCGTGTCAATTTTGGCGCCGTTGCCGGGGAGACGGTTTTATTTCGCATTTACTTAGTAGGTTATTTCTCTTGTCTCAGGAAACTCCAGTTCCTTGAGACCGTTTCTCATTTCTCCTTGTAGTTTTTGTTTATGCGCAGGTCACCTTCAGGTTTAGTTCCTTTCGATCCTGAACCTGAGCGGACTTTTCGCCGAACGCGGAACTTCTTTAAGGAGATTGCTGAAACCTACGCATCAGAGGTTGTGGAAGTTTCTGACGCAGAATCTAGTTCAGAAGCATCGTCCTACGAAGAGGACATTACTCCACCTTCTACTTCTAGTGTTGTTTCTGAGGCATTCGTGATCATGCCTAAACTCTCTAGTCACTCCGTGCCAAAGACGGAGTCCATTCCTAATGGATTCCAGATGCCCGCCACTTTAACGGGCAACTTTGAGATTCGCCCCGCCTTTCTTACCTTGGTGGAGCGTAATCAGTTTGGAGGAAATCCCACGGAGGATCCCGGTCGTCATATGCAGGTTTTCACTGATTACTGTTCGACGATTAAGCAGAACGGGATTACTCAGAACCAGATTAGGGAAATGCTGTTCCCTTTCTCGCTACGTGATCGAGCTCGTGAATGGATCACCGATTTAGACAGGACAGCCGCAGGTATTACGGATTGGGATGGGTTAGCTCTTGCATTTTATAAGAAGTATTATCCTCCGTGAGCTTAACTAATCAGATCCGGAGCCAAATCCAAAGTTTCAAGCAAACTTACGATGAATCGTTTGCTGAAGCTTGGGAACGTTATAAGAAGCTTATTCGCGACTGTCCTCATCATGGTCTAAATGATTGGCTTGTGATCATGACGTTCTATAATGGGCTGTATGCTGAGAGTCGGGCTATTTTGGATTCTACCGCGAAGCGGCGATTCGCCAACAACGTCGATGATGACCAGGCGTGGCAACTGATTGAGCAAATGGCAGTGCACTCTTCTCAGTATGATCGACCTAGGGGAAATTCTCGCGCGGCTCATAGTGATCGCGAGAAGGAGTCTATGAATGCTTTAACGAGCCAAATCTCGGCTCTCTCGATGCAGGTCGCCAAGCTGAGTGGTGCAGGTTCATCTAATGCGCAGCAGGTTAATGTGGTTACGGGGCACGAAGCAGGTTGTAATAATTGCGGTGCTGCAGGTCATCATGCATATGAGTGCATGGGTTTGCCGGAGCAAGTTCATGCCTTTAACACTTATCGTTCTAACTTGCCCTATCAGAACCAACCGGGTTATGATCGTTCTCTACTTTCCTATCGGAGCCAGAACGTTCTCAATCCTACTCCGCAACGGCCGCAACAACAACAATCAACGTATGTTCCGCCGCACAAGAACTTTCAATCGAATTACCAAAGGCCGCCGTACAATCCGCCACAACAGTACAATAACAATCAGTCGCAACAAAGCTATTAGCCTCCTGCTCAACCGGCTAACGATCCTGTGACCGAGATGCGTACGATGATGATGTCGATGCATAAAATGCAGATGGAGACTCAGAAAATGCAGCTGGAAACTAATCAAGCCGTCAAGCATTTGGAAACGCAAGTGGCGCAACTCGCTACATCACAATCGACTCGTCAACCGGGACACTTACCACCACAAGGTAACCCGCCGCAAAAACATGAGCAAGCGAATGCTATTCAGCTACGAAGCGGCACGACGTACGATGGTCCGAAAATGCCCGGATCCGATGAGCCTGTTGTTGAGGATATTGAGAACGACGAGGCAGATAAAGCTGAAACTGAAGTTATGGATGCTGAAAAACATGCAGAATTAGCTGAAACGAGTAACCAGGCACCGGAGCCGGTCGACCGGCAGCCGGTCGTCCGGACCGGCTCTGATGTTCTGACGTCTTCAAGAGTTTTTGATAAAAACTCAAATGACTCCAAGGGTAAGGGGATTAAGGGTGCTGATTCTTCTTCTCCTGAAATACAAATTAAGCTCCCATTTCCGAACAGTGCTCGCAACAAGAAGGTTGATCAACAATTCGGTAAGTTTATGGATGTTGTGAAAAATCTTCAAGTCACCGTTCCTTTCACCGAGCTCATCTTACAGGTACCTTCCTATGCTAAGTTTATGAAAGATATTTTGACTAGGAAGCGTTCTATCGGTGATATAGAGACCGTAGCCTTTACGAGAGAGAGCAATTCCCTTTTATTAGGTAAAGCCCCTCCTAAGCTTAAAGACCCGGGTAGCTTTTCTATTCCTTGTACTATAGGAACCCAGGTCATTGACAAGGCGTTGTGTGACTTAGGAGCGAGCGTTAGTGTCATGCCCTATTCCGTTTGTGAGAAGTTGAACATGGGGGGGTTGTAGTGCACTAATGTGACCCTACAGATGGCAGATAGGTCGGTTAAGCACCCCTTAGGTGTCTTAGAGGATGTCCCTGTGAGAATTGGGAAGTTTTTCTTTCCGGTTGACTTTGTTGTGCTTGATATAGCTGAGGACACCCACATACCTATCATCCTAGGGCGACCATTCCTACACACAGCGGGGGCGGTGATAGACGTTAAGAATGGGAAGTTGACTTTAGAGGTCGGTGAGGATAAGGTTACTTTTAACCTCACTAATGCTATGCGTAGTCCCATGATCGAGGAGTCTTGTTGCATGATAGATGTCGTCGATACTATTGTTGAGGGGAATTGGCCTCCGTCCCATTTGCGGGACCCCCTTGAGGCGTTTATGGTTTTAGATGCTTGTGCAGGTGACACAGGTTATGGAGCTGTCGTGGATGTGCTGGAGGCAGCTTTGGAAGGACGGCAGCTGAGCCGTAAGGAGAGCGCATTAGTAAGTGAGTTGGTTCAGCCTACCTATGCTGCAGAGGTAGCGACACCTGAGCTCAAACCGTTGCCGGCTCACTTGAAATATGCTTTTCTTGATGATACAAACTCTTTTCCTGTTATTGTTAGTGCGTCTTTATCTGAGAGTCAGTTGACTGAATTGCTTGTTGTACTACGTCGTAATAAAAAGGCGCTTGGTTATTGTTTGGATGACTTGAAAGGTATTAGTCCTGATTTTTGTATGCATAGGATTAACCTTGAGGATGGTCATCGCCCCCGTATTCAGGGGCAACGTCGTCTTAACCCTAACATGCAGGAAGTGGTGAAGAAGGAGGTCATGAAGTTGCTAGATGCAGGTATTATCTACTCGATCTCCGACAGCAAGTGGGTGAGCCCGGTGCAGGTGGTTCCTAAGAAAGGTGGAACTACGGTGGTTCGTAACTATAAGAACGAGCTCGTACCCACTAGAGTTGTTACGGGGTGGCGAATGTGCATTGATTACAGGATGTTGAATGCGGCCACCCGCAAAGATCATTTTCCTCTTCCATTTATCGATCAGATGCTTGAAAGGTTAGCTTCTCACTCGTTCTTTTGCTATTTGGACGGGTACTCTGGGTTCTTTCAGATCCCTATTCATCCTGATGATCAGGAGAAGACTACCTTCACATGTCCCTACGGCACCTTTGCTTATCGCAGGATGCCATTTGGACTGTGTAATGCACCTGCCACTTTTCAGAGATGTATGATGGGGATTTTCTCAGAATTCCTTGAATCTATTATGGAGGTGTTTATGGATGACTTTAGTGTCTATGGCACTGATTTTTCATCCTGTCTGGTTAATTTGGAAAAGGTTATGCAGCATTGTGTCGAAGTTAACTTGGTTTTAAACTGGGAAAAATGCCACTTCATGGTCAATGAAGGAGTGGTATTGGGTCATATAGTGTCCGAAAAGGGCATCCAAGTCGATAAGGCAAAAGTGCAAGTGGTTGAGCAACTACCACCTCCCGCTTCAAGTAAGGGTGCGTAGTTTTCTTGGTCATGCCGTTTCTATCGGCGGTTTATAAAGGATTTTTCTAAAATCGCTAAACCACTTACACGCTTGCTTTTGAAGGATGCCCTTTCGGCGTTCTTGATGAGTGTGTTGAGTCTTTTGACAGGATTAAACAGGCTTTAATTTCTGCGCCGATTATGCAACCTCCGGATTGGAGTCTTCCGTTCGAGGTGATGTGCGATGCGAGTGATTACGCATTGGGCGCCGTTTTGGGTCAAAGATGCGACAAGGCCTTGCATGCTATCTACTATGCAAGCAAGACACTAGATGAGGCCCAAGTTAACTACGCGACGACAGAGAAGGAGCTTCTTGCAGTGGTTTTTGCGCTGGAGAAATTCCGGACTTATTTGGTTGGATCGAAGGTCATTGTATACACTGATCACGCGGCCTTGAAATACTTGCTAGCAAAGAAGGAGGCGAAGCCGCGGTTGATTCGCTGGATATTACTGTTGCAGGAATTCGACCTGGAGATTCGCGACAAGAAAGGGGCAGAAAATGTGGTTGCTGATCATTTGTCCCGACTGAGATTTGATGGAGGAGGCATTTCATTGCCTATTGATGATTCTTTTCCCGACGACTCGCTTATGTGCGTTGGGAGTGTAGGTTCAGGCACCCAACCTGAGCCATGGTATGCTAACTTTGCCAACTTTATTGTTGGACGTCATATAAATACTGATTTGAGCTACCAACAGAAGAAGAAGTTCTTGCACGACGTGAAGAGCTACTTTTGGGATGATACACACCTGTTTAAGGTGTGTGCAGATGGGTTATATCGGCAATGCGTCCCTCAGTGGGAGGTCGCCGGTATTTTAGAGCGGTGTCACTCCTCGCCTTATGGAGGGCACCACGGTCCTTCTCGTACAGTTGCTAAGGTGATGCAGTCGGGTTTCTACCGGCCGACTATGTTTCGTGATACGAAGGACTTTGTTATGAGCTGCGATGCATGTCAGCGCACAGGGGGTATTTCTAGGAGGCACGAGATGCCTCAAAATCTGATACTTGAGGTTGAATTGTTCGACGTTTGGGGCGTAGATTACCAAGGACCGTTTCCTTCATCTAAAGGGAACCGTTACATTTTGGTTGCTGTTGACTACGTTTCAAAGTGGGTTGAGGCGGTCGCTTCTCCTACTAATGACGCCAAGACGGTCGTTCGTTTGCTAAAGAAGACTATATTTCCTCGTTTCGGTATACCTCGTGCTTTGATCAGTGATGGTGGAACTCATTTCCACGAACGACAGCTCACCGCTCTATTGATTAAATACGGTGTTACTCACCGTACTGGACTAGCTTACCACCCACAAACTAGTGGGCAAGTGGAGATCTCTAATCGGGAGATTAAATCGATCCTGGAGAAGGTGGTGGCGAAGTCCCGGAAAGATTGGAGTTTGAAGCTGGATGACACTCTTTGGGCATATAGAACGGCATTTAAGACACCTATAGGCACCTCGCCTTATAGGTTGGTCTACGGTAAGTCGTGTCATCTCCCCGTCGAGCTCGAGTACAAAGCTTATTGGGCAATTAAGGAGCTTAACCTCGACCCGACTCTGTGTGGGGAGAAGAGATTACTGCAGCTGCATGAGCTTGAAGAATTTCGGTTGCAGTCGTACGAGAATGCGCGCCTCTACAAGGAGCGTACTAAGCGGTGGCACGACGCGAAAATTTTACCTAGAGAGTTCGCCGTTGGAGATAAGGTATTACTCTTTAACTCCCGTTTGAAACTATTTTCCGGAAAGCTGAAGTCCAAATGGTCTGGACCATACACCGTAACAAAGGTCAGTAAGTTTGGTTATTGCGAATTGGAGACGGACACGGGAGAACGATTTTAAGCAAACGGTCAACGGCTCAAGCTCTATCATCCATCTGCTGTTGTGGGCGTAGTTGAGGTACTCTACCTTGTGCCCCCAGATTCCTCTTGCTGATGAGGTAATATAGTCGTGCGGGACTTTAAACCAGCGCTTACGGGAGGCAACCCGCATATTTCTGTATTTATTGTATCCTTTTGATTTCTGCGTTTTATTTAGTTCATTCGGTGAGGCGAGAGTGAGGGTACTAATGCTTTCATTGAGATGCGCAGGATTTCGTTGGTTTCGATACTTAGAATTTTTGGTGATTACACGAGAAAAGAACGCCGACGCCGGCCGACCGGCGGCCGGTCTTGGACCGGCGCCGAAGCATTTTTTGGGAGGCTCGAAAAAGACTTAGAAAAAAAATTGAAGTGCATCGGGTTTGGTCGACCGATGGTCCCTGACCGGCTTGGCCCCGACCGTAGATCCAAATTTTCACGCTTTAAATACTCCAACGGAACCCAAACTCTCCTCATAATTCCATTTTCACTACCACTTTCTAACATCTCTCTACAACCCACGACCCAAATTCTCTCCAAAACACCAAACCCTAACCTCATCCTTTAGCACTCATCTTCAAATTCCTACTCATTTCAATGGCGGATTGAGGTCAACAACGCAAGCGAGGTCGGGTTAACACTCGCCAACAAGCGGCTCTCCCCGATGTTGAGCCCGACATCGATTTTCCCGAGGTAATTTTCGCTTCCGAACAACAAAAAACGAATTTTCAAGCTTTTAAAAAGCGTCCCCTCCTCCCTACCCGGTTTATTTGCCGGAATACCCTGCGTGCGTTAGGTATAGATGCTGTCACTGAAAAGCTTTTTAAGGGTGTCGGTATGGAGATGATGTTCGGTTTGATGTGTTTAACTTATTCTCGCCTCACTTGGGAATTTTTGAGTTCGCTAACGGTCGTACGATCACGATCGTCGGAAAGTATTGAGCTTCACTTCCGTCTCATGAATAACGATTGTACTTTGACGGTGCGTCAACTTGGCACCATCTTTGGCTTTGCTCATCACAAGGAGCATACTGCTCCAACTTGGTTTAGTGTAGGAGAGCTCTGGGGAGCGATCTCGGGCCAACGACAGGAGCCCGGGAAACATATGAGTGCACCCTACATTCATCAACCCGCAATTCGCATTTGGCAAAGGTTTATGGGGTGGACTATTTTTGGTCGTAACGAGCCACATAATGTTAGGACCGAGGAGATTGCTATCCTTGGTCAGTACTTGCGCAGAGAGCCAGAGCGGTATCATATTGATCTCGCCTGCCACCTTGCCCTCTACTTGAGGAAGCTTGCTGCAAATCCGACTGCTAACGTCGGAATACATGTGGGTGGTCTTATCACCCGAATTGCTATTAAGGTTGCTGGTTTCACTGATAACCCGCAAAAGGCGGTGCAGGGCGGTGTTCTCTTGGATATCTCCTACTTGTGATCGCCTTTGAATTGGCTTCGCCCTGCTTCGGATAGTAAACGTATATGGATGATCGGCAACAAGGAGAGCGTTCGCCTTCCTGCGCCCACACTCACTGGTGTTAGTTCAAACCAATCCTCTTATTTGCTTCCTATTCAGGATGCCGCTACACCATCTATTCCCGTCCAGACTTATGGGCGGCACGACAGGGCAGGTGCTTCTTCTTCTTCGGCTACTGTTGAGGAGCCGGTTCAGCAGTTCACGTTTCCACCACATACAGCTGCTGGTGGTACGCAGTACTTCGACCTCCACCCCGATATTGTATCTATGATGGGTCGTATGGAGCTGGGAGTCACGGGGCTCCGTTCTGATTTTGATGACTTTCGTCATCAATACCGCGATGATGTGAGTACGACGCACGCACGTATTGACAGGGTTTATGCTGATATGGGGTTGAGTCAGTTCCCCAGCTATGATGCCTATGCGAGGCAGGGCTCCGTTCAACCAGAGGGACCTCACCCGTCCTTCTACACTTGGCCCGACGGCGGGTATACAGACCCAAGCGTTCATGGAGGGCTTAATCTTCAGCCCGATTATTACTTTACCTCTGTGGATACCCATATCCGTACCCTCCCAAACAAAACCCTGTGATGTAACACGGACTTTTATTACGCATGTTTTAACGTTGACTTAAACGGTTCTAACTAATGTCGAATTCATTTTGAGTCGTTTTAAATGTTAAATGAGTCAGGTCGCATCACATCGCATTTAAATACACGTTCATTTTGTCCATTTGGAGTCTAGTTTGATCCTTGTCCTGCTTCATTTGGCATGAGCTTCGCATTTGCACTACAATTAGTCCTTTTACATTAACAAGGTCTAATTCAGCATTCCTAAATTCCTAAATTTAGGCCCGGTGGCTAATCCTTCCCTTAGCCTCCTCTCACGCAAAATACAACCTCACGTCTTACCTTATCTCACAAAATGCAATAAAATACACCTTTTTCATTTTTAGGGTCTCGCCCAAACCGAGCCCTAACCCACCTTTCGCCCTCACTCCAAAGCCCTCAACCCACAAAATATCTTGGAGAGCCTTCCATACAACCTTCTTGACGTGCAAGTCAAAGATTATACCGTATCTATCCAAACCGGATTAAGGAAATACGAAATCACGGAAACTGGCTCGACAAACCGCATAAGCCTATGCGGTTTGTCAGCTTGGCTTTTTAAGCCTATGCGGTTTGTCAGCTTGGCTTTTTAAGCTTATGCGGCTCAGGGTACAAACCGCATAAGGCTATGCGGTTTGCCCCCCAAACCGCATAAGCCTATCGCGCTCCTGGTGTGGTTTTTAGCGCTGTCTTTCCTATTTCCCTCGGCTATTCTCCTATATATACAACCCCTCGCACAACCCTTTCTCATAAGTTTTCCACACATGAAAACCCTCTCTTCTTACAACCTCTCTTCCTAGGTTTTAGCATCCACATAATTTTCCTACAAAATATACCGTCTAGCACCAGTATACACCCACAATTCACAATCATCTTTCACATCTCACACACAAAAACTCTCTCAAGCCTCAAGCACTCAAATCCTTGGGTTCAACACACCATCCCGTGTTGAATTCATCCTCCTTTTTAGTTCAAGAAGCGAAGCTCTGCCGGATCTGAGCGTCTGGACAAGGTAGGTACCGATCCACTTGGATCAAAGCTTTTTCTTATCTTTTATGGACTAACAAAGGGGACTACACTCTAGCGCCCCCCTCGGCTTTGGCACCCAGCGCGCTTGCCTTCCAAGTGTTCTATTTACTTCGGGTACACTCCATATCCGATGACACGCCAAAGTCGCATAAGCAACCGACCCTTATAAAATAAACCAATGGACAATTGAACTTTATTTTATTTGCATGCATCTTGCACCTTCTTATTTTGCATTTAAATCAACTTAAACAATGAATTCGACCTTTAATCAACCGTTGCTAACAAGTTAAACATGCTAAATCGAGGGTTTTAATTAATCTTTTGCATCTGCATCTGCATTATTTTACAACCTTATCGCACTTGTAATGCGTAGCGATAACATTAGCTCAATTATCATCTTACAAGGATTGTTCTAGGTCAGTAGAGGCTATTTTTTACATAGGCTTTTCTAAAAGGTTTTCATAAATCATTAATTGAATTAACTCTTCTTCTAAAGTACCCTCACCCGAATCCAACTGGTTTCACAAGCCTTAGATCTAGGGGTGTCGGCGTGCTCCAAAATCTAGGACATGGTTTTAGCTTAGAACATGGTAGCAGGTTCCTATTTTCCGCGATAAATAGGTGGCGACTCCATACGATTCTTAAAGGTTTTTCTAACTTAATCTTTTTAACTTTAAATCCGCCTTTAAGCAAGACGCGAGTTGGGTCCCTCGGCCTGGCGGTTCCTGGTTCCACAGTTTGGCGACTCCGCTGGGGAGATTTTATTTTTAAAACTTAAAACTAGCTTTTTCTTTTTAAAAATAAAGAGGTGAAACTTGAAAGCCTTAGAACAATCCAAGTATACATAATTGAGCTATGCACATTCGTTTAGAGTCCATTCCTTTTGGAATCTAGGCACCCTTTGCACCCTTGAGAGGTGGTTCCCACATGCAGGCTTGTCCACTCGATAAAGCACATGCCGGACTAACTTTCCTCTCTCCCCTCCACGGCTTGCCGTAAACGGCTATCTCGACCGCCCCAGTGCTCCCTCTAGAAAACCTATCGCCCCGGCGTAAGGAAATAGAGGGGTTAAGTATCTGCCAAAGCGTACTCGAGGTAGTTGGAGGTGTACCCGACTTGACCCTACCCTTGAGTCGAGTCATACGTACAAGTTCGAGGCTATGCACTCCATGGTCTTTTTCAAAATAAGCATATGCATTCATATCTTCGAAAACTCACTTAAACGTTTCAAAGATAAACGAACCTAACATCTAACATCTAACACTTTTCCAAACAAAACCCTCGCGAATTTTTGAAACAAGCTTTTTCAAAATTCCCTTTTCACTAACATGCAAAAACCCGAGCAAGGATTAAAACCCGAGCTCGTGGACTTTAGTCCTCTAGGTCACACGGCCTAGACTCCGTTCTTAACATCCTCGACTCGACCTGCTAACCGCTCTCGAGTCGAATCCTTTCTCTTTTACACATCCGAACTCGAGCTCACCTCGGCAAATCACCGATACTAGTTCGACGGGTGCAAAGCAAAATTTTTAACATCGAGACGAGATGTGCGCACACATCCTCGTCTCAAAAGCTTTCCTTTAAGCCAAAACTTTTCGAAAATCTCCTTTTTCAAGCTTAAAAGGTCTTTCAAAACAACGAAATGAGCTAAAATGAACGCCTAAAATGAACGTTGAATCTAGATACACGCTACACAACCTAAGCCATTCTCAACATCCACGACTCAGCTAGCTAACCACTCTCAAGTCAAACCTCTTTCATCCACCTAGGTTCGAGCCCTTAACGATGAACCGTTAAATGGGCTCGACAAAGCTAGCACCTTTTAACATCGAGACGAGACGTGCGCACGCGTCCTCGCCTCAAAAGCTTCCTTTAGCTAAAACCTTTTCGAAAATCACCTTTTTCAAAACATAAAAGGTCTTTCTAAACAAAGAAATAAGCTAAAAATAGATGCTTAGAGTGATCGTGAGTCTAGTGGGTCGAGTCTTGTCACTAATATACGCAGTGAAATATAGGCCTCAGCTGGATACTCGCCGTACTAAGAATCACATAGTCATCCCCTACAAGAGACGAACCTACACCCGCAAAATGGCCGGCAATGATGATGTTAACGCACTCCGTGAACAAATCACCAAGCTGACTGACGACCTCGAACGCCTGCTGAATCACCATAAGGCCGAGATAAAGCGATTGGAACAACGTATCAAGGACAAGACCAACAGCCATGTCTCGATCCACACTCTCGAGGCCCTTAGCCAACAGGTCAATGAAGGCTTCACCGAATATCTCTCTCGATGGGAAAAGCTAAGCGCACAAATTCCAAATCGTCCGCATGAGGACGAACTTGTGCCTATGTTCATAAACAATCTGCGACCCGTGTATCAATTATACATGCGGTACAACAACATCCAAGACTTCGAACAACTCATCAGGGTCGGCGCTCAAATCGAGGGCGACATTAGGACTAGTGCCAAGGGCAGATACACCGGCAATACCTACCAAGATAATTCACCAAAATCTCCTCGCACGGCCAAGAGTGAGGAAAACTACACTGTGGACAGCCTTGACGCATCTGCAATCAAAAGCCATAAGAGCTTCATGCCTTACACTAAGGCATTCCATAGATTGGTTGAAAATAACTACCTACAACCAATCGGGCCTACTGACGAGCCGCCCGAAGACAAGAAGCCAAGATTTTGGAACCCAAATGCCTACTGTGCATACCACAGAGGCAAAGGCCATGACACAGAAGACTGCTTCAAACTGAAGCACGCCATCCAAAATCTCATCGACCAAGGAAAGCTCAACAAACCGTCTCAACCGTCCAAGTCGCCCAACAACGCCAACTCTTTCGCCGACCCCACAGTCTTCGTGGGATCACCTCCCATTATGAACTGCTCCAACAATATCAAACCAAGCGACAATCAAATCATTGCCGTTTCGTTCAACGATAAGGGGGACGAATGGCCTATGTCCAATCAAGCCACAATCCACGGTGACGAAAAGATTAACTCTTTTGCCATACAACCCAAACCATCCAACAAAGATTACCATCCATACAACCACACGATCTTCACAGGACCACTTCCTCCCATAGATCACTCTAACTTTGCCATGCCCGAAAACAACTCAACCTCTAGCGCAGACATTGGGAATGAACTGACGTGCGACGATGCGCCTATAAAATGCAAACCATCACGACTCAAAAGGAAGATGGCGAGAGAGGAAGCATTGGCAAATGGGAAGAAGACGAAATCCTCTTAGCTTCTAATATATTAGCGTCAGGTCATTTGTCGACCCATCTATCTTAGACTCTAGCTCTAGCTTAGATTTTCCTTTTACGGAGAATAGCTCCAAGCAATTTTCTGAGTTGTCGAATCATTTCTCGCAAACTAATGAAATGAATAAATTTGCTTACGTCTTGTCTCAAGCTAAAACAAACAACAAACAATCAAAAAACAATGAACAACAGACAAAAATTAAACAAAACAATCAAACAACACAACATAAAAATCCATGCGGTAAAAATGAACTAACGAATGAACAATCGTTAATTAAATACATTGCAAACATCGTGAGCAACCCAACACAAACCCCACTTTCCCTAAGCCTTTGAAAACATAAATGGATTAAGTAACCCACGGTTATCCTAACCTATTTATCACATGCTTTTTCACAAAGCATAACCCAAGAATAAGGACACATTCTTGGTGAGTCTTTCAAAACGAACTCACGGCCCTTGGCCTTTTCGAACCTCTCTAAACAAAATCTTTTCAAACCAGCCCAGTAAGTAACATCCCTCGCCATGCCCAAGAATGGCCAGGCCCAATCTTGTGGATTCTAACATCCGATCGAATGATTCAAACCACCTCGATCCACTTCTCCTTGAACAAAATCCATGTGGACGAGTAAGCTCGTCCTCATCACATTTTGACACCTTCGACTCAAATAGCTTAAACGCCATTTCGAGCATCCGCCCATAGGATCTTAGCAACACACCGTTAACATAAACTTCTAGCTTTCTATCACCAAACATCGTCGAGCATGAAACGTTTTAAAACATTTCTAGCTCAAAATCGGCCGCATGACTCGCGGCCATCACAACCCTTTTTATCGCAAAACTCTTTTTAAACTCTAGGATGTCAACCCGTTCTCGAGGAGTTTCACGGCCCAAGGCCTTTTTCTTTTCAATATAAGCATCTTTCGAAAGTTTTCGCTAGCCCAAAACCTTCTGGGATCAGACATCCCTCCTTTCGCAAAAGCACAAAACCCGAGAATGCGCAAACTCAACCCCGAGGACTTTTGATGTCGGACCAAGTAGTTCCAGCCGCTTCGGTCTACCTCTTCCTTAAGTAAATGCATGAAAACGGGCACTACCGTTTCCATCGTATTTTCGAAGCACCCTCGGTTCAAGTAGCTCGTCACTACCTTGAACCATCTCTTGCACAGAGTCGAAACGTGACAACACATTTCAACTCGAAACACCCTCATCAAAACCGTTTCAAAGACGAGACGAACCAGAGTATTGTAGATACCCAAATCTGTACCTCCCACCAAAAACCCAGTGATGTAACAATGGACTTTTATTGCATGCTTTTATATTGACTTAAATGGTTCTAATTATGGCGAATTCAAGTTAAATGTTTTTAAATGCAAATGAGGTTTCTTTATGGGTCATCACTCTTAGTGTCCTTAGGTCTAGAGTCTAGTTTGTCTCAGGTTCAGGTCCTAATCGGCACGCGCACACCCCTTTTTCAAACACATAAGCTAATTGATCCTTTTACATTAACAAGGTTCAGTTCGATCTTCCTAAATCCCTAAATTTAGGACCAATCTCTAAAACCACCTTTTAGGATTGGCAAATACCCAGGATAGTCTCACGGAATGTCCTATTTCACAAAATGTCACAAAATACACCCTCTTCACATTTTCAGGGCCCGGGCCCAGAACCGAGCCCAGACCCGTTCCTGGCCCGCTTCCCAAGGTCTAGGATAAACCCTAAAACAACCCTAACATCAGCCACAAACCCGTAACTTGGAGTTCAAGCAAAGTTGATTCGTATATCCTAAAAGATAATTTAGAAATATACGGATTAAAAGGATAGAGCCCGCCCTACCAATCGCAAGGCCCCTTGCGATCAGGAAGGGCAGCCGCAACAAGTGTTGCGATTGCTTGGGGCAGCCGCAAGGAGCCTTGCGGCTCCTACGTCCGGTTTTATCCCTAGATTTCCTAAAATCTACCGAACTCTCCACTATATATACAACCCTTCATTCGACGATTCAAACACACAATTCAATTCCACAATTCAATTCACACCTTCAAAACTCTCTCTCACAAAAGCCTCACGCATAAACACCTAGAATTCTTCATTTTCCTAGTGTTGAATTCATCCTTTGAAGCGAAGTGCTGCCGGTTTCCTAATCTGAGACAGGTAATACTTAATCCTAAACATGGATTAAGGTCTTTCTTTACTTCTTTGACTAGCAAGGGCCTACATTAGGCTCATCCCGACTTTGGTATGCAAGTCTGCTTTGCATAAGGCGGCCATGCACCTCGAATACACACCCTATTCGTAACACCTTTCCAAAGTCGCATAAACAACTGACCTCTTTAAAATAAATCAATGGCTAATTGAACTTTATTTTACTGCATGCATCTTAGCAAATCCTCATCTTGCATCTAAACTATTTTAAATGAATTCGTCATTAAACTGAACTGTTTTTGTTAATAAGTTAAGCATGCTTAACTGAGGGTTTAATCAATCTCTTTTGCATTATTTTACATCTTTTATCGCACTTGTACGTAGCGGTTACTTAGATTCATGTATCATTCCTTTGCATTGTTCTCAAGTCTAGTAGAGGCTATCTTTTGATAGGCTTTTCCAAAAGATCTTTCACAAAAACATTATTTTGATTTATGCTTTAGAAAAGTACCCTCACCCGAATCCGAATCTGGTTTCACAATAACCTTAGACGGATAGGTGTCGACGTGCCTTGAACTCTAAGACGTGTCTTTGAGCATGAGGACACGGAGGCGGGTTCTAAATTTCCCTCATAATTTAGTGGCGGGTCCAAAACAGTTTTTAAAGGTTTTTTGTACTTAATCTTTTTAACTTTACGCCCTTAGCAAGACGTCGAGTGGTCCCCCGTTAAACCCCGGTACCTACAGTTGGCGACTCCGCTGGGGATAGGTTTTATTTTTAAAATTAAAACTAGTTTTTCCTTTTAAAAATAAAAATGAGACTTGAACGACTTGAGAACAATCAACATGCATGAGTTTAAGCATATCCGTTAGAGTCGAATCTAGTCGGATTCACACACCAACACCCCGAGAGGTGGTTCCAAACGCAGGCATCGTCCATTCGACGAGGCACGTACTGGACTAACCTTCCTCTCACCCCTCCACGGCTTGCCGTAGAGCAAATGATTTGACCGCCTGGGCTTCCTTCCGTATCCTACACGTTATAATCGTGGCGGAGGACTAAAAGCACCTGCCAAAGCGTACTCAAATCAGTTGGAGGCGTACGAGACTTGACCCAACGACCAAGAGTCATACGTACGAGTGCGAGGCTATACGATATAGTCTTTTTCAAAATTCATATGCATATTTTCGAAAAGTCGCTTTAAGTTTTCAAAAATAATCAACCTAACAAACTAACCAGCTAACACTTTTCAAACAAAATCACGAGTTTTTGAAAGAAACATTTTCAAAATTTCCTTTTCACAAAATCTGCAAAACCCGAGTCAAGGTCTTCCAACCCCGACTCGTGGATTTCATTCCTTGGGCCTCGCGGCTCAAATCCCTTTTAACATCCTCGGCTTGGCTAACCCAAGTCGAATCCTTTTTACGCATCCACCCCTAGCCCATGACAACATATCGTCGCTCGGGCTAAATGGATGCAAAGCAAAACCTTTTAACATCGAGATGAGCTGCGCGCACGCATTCTCATCTCAAAAACACTCCTAGCTTGTTTTCGAAAACTTCCTTCTTTTTCAAAACTTAAAAGAGTCTTTTTCAAACGAAATGAGCTAAGCGAACATATAAATGAACGTGTCGGTCGGTTACATTATATAGCTGATGCATTCCATGCAAATTTAGGAAACCTCAACTGGATACCCGTCGCACCAAGAACCGACCTGTCCTCCCTTACAAGAAGCGAACCTACAAGCGAAAAATGGCCGGCAACGAAGATGTCAACCAACTCCGTGAACAAGTTACCAAGCTGACCAATGACCTTGAAAACCTACTGACGCACCATGGAACTGAAGTTACTCGAATGGAGCTGAGGATTAAGGACGAGGCGGATAAGCACGCCAAAAAGCTCCAGGCTATGGAGGAACGTCTCGGTACCCCGGGAGGTTACTCCATACACAAAGAAAATGAGAACATCCCTCAGAATATCAGGGATGCACTACCAAGCAAGCTCGCCCTCAGTGATCTCCCGATCTTCCAAGGTCACGAAAGCCCGATCACCCATATCAGGGCCTTCAAATCACAAATGGGTATCAAAGGTGTTGATCCGGAACACTGGCCATCACTATTCCCACACTCTCTTGCAGCCATCCCGAAGACCTGGTTCTACTCTCTAAACCCAGAAAGGGTTTCTTCTTTTGAACAAATCACCGTCGAGTTCGACCATCAATACAAAGACAACGATGACACCCAAGTCTCTATCCGTACCCTAGAAGTCCTGTCACAAAGGGACAACGAAGGATTCACCGGGTACCTCACTAGGTGGAAGTAGCTCAAAGACAAATCCGAATCGTCCAAGAGAGGACGAACTTGTGCCAAAATTTGTCAACAACTTGCGACCCGTGTACCAATTTTACATGCGGTATAGCAACATACAAACCTTCAAGCAACTTACCAAGGTCGGAACCCAGATCGAAGACGACCTTAGAACCGGAACTATGGCCAAATACACTGGTCATGCTTATCAAGGCAGCTCATCTAAATCAACACGTACAACCAAGAGCGACGAGACTCGCACCGTTGCCAATCTAGAGTCACTTGGCGACCCGGAGTCGTTCGCCACTACTACTTCTCCTCCCTTCAGACCTAGAAGGAGCTTCGACATGCTTTACATGTCTTACACTAAGGCATTTAAACGACTAGTCGACAAAAACTATCTACAACCCATCGGGCCGACCACTGAACCACCCGAAGACAAAAAGCCTAAGTCGTGGGATTCGAATGCCTACTGTGCATACCACAGGGGCAAAGGCCATGACACCAAGAATTGCTTCAAATTAAAACACGCAATTCAAGACCTTATCGACCAAGGAAAGCTCGATAAGCCGACGGCCAATGGTAAGCCGTCCAACAAAGACAACCCTCTAGCCAGCCATGCAATCTTCATGGACTCCGCGCCCATCATTGACTGCTCCTATCTCATCATACCCTCTGATGACCAAATCAATGCAGTTTGGTCTACTGACGATGAAGACGATGAATACTGGCAACCTACCGACGACATGATAACCCATGTCGACCAACTTGCCAAAAACATCAATAACCTAATGGCCGCCTATCAAATCGAAGTCAAACATCTGGAACGGCGTATTAAGAACAAGGCCAATGATCACCCCTCGACCGATACCCTTAACACCCTGCGACAAAAGGATAGCGAAAACTTTATCGAATACCTCGCCCGGTGGAGAAAATTACTCACTCGAGTCTCTAACCACCCGCCTGAGGACCAACTCATACCTGTGTTCCTTCATGGCCTGCGACCCGCATGGCGGTATTACTTTCACTTTTGCAAAGTGCAAGATTTCGAAGACCTTGCCCAGATTGGCACCCGAATAGAGAACGATCTCACAGCCAGTTATGACAATCCCATCCACCACAACGATCCTTCAAACAAAGACCTAAGACCCACACCGCAAATGCTACGCAAGGAATTTCGACAAACTTTACATGCCTTACTCCGAGCATTGCGTGGTGAGCGAAAAAGGCTACTTAAAGCCAGTCGGCCCCATTAGCGAGCCACCCACACATAAGAAACCGAAGTCTTGGGACCCCCACGCTTTCTGTGCATACCACCGGGGCGTAGGGCATAGCACCGAAAACTGCCTCAAGCTTAAACACGCTATCCAAGATCTCATTGATCAAGGAAGAATCAAGAAACCTAAGGCAGGAAACCGCCAACCCAGCGATAACGATGCCCCTACGACCCACGAACGTCACCTTGCTGATGGACTGCCTCAAGCAGATAATCTCACGAAATGGTGAAGACTCAAGCAAAGACACCTCGGCAAATGACAACAATCAAGACGACGAAGAGGAGGAAATTCTTTTAGGATCTAATTCTCTAAGTGTCGGGTCTGTCGACCCATCCTCTAGTTTTAGCTTAGACTTTTTATTTTCGGAGGCTAGCTCCAACTCTTCTCCTAGTTTGTCAAACGATTCTTCTTTAATGAATAATACAGATAAGTTTGCTTACGTCTCGTCTCAAGCTAAAAATAAACAAATAAACAACGAACAACAAACAAAATTTAAACAAATAAACAAAACAACACAACACATAAATCCGTGCAATAAAAATGAACTAACGAATGAACAATCATTATTCAAATACATTGCAAACATCATAAACAACCCAACACAAAACCCGATCATCGAGGATACCCTAACCATTAACATAGGAACCCCCGAAGAACCAAGGGAACTACAGCTAGGCGCTTCACTAAGTGAGGACGAGCGCACAAACTTCACCCAACTCTTAACCGAGTTCAAAGACGTCTTTGCATGGTCATACAAGGACATGCCCCCAAGATCGGCGTAAGCAGCCGAACACCACATCCCCATCAAACCTGGTTTCAAACCCATCAAACAAAAACTAAGGAGACTACGACCCGAATGGTCCCTTATGGTCAAAGAAGAAATCGAGAAGCAGTTACAAGCCGGCTTCATCCAAGTCGTCGAGTACTCCGATTGGGTCTCAAACATGGTCCCAGTTCTGAAGAAAAACGGCAAGATACGAGTATGTGTCGACTTCCGTGATCTAAACAAAGCTAGCCCAAAGGACGACTTCCCATTACCACACGTAGACGTCCTAGTTGACAACACCGCCGACCACGCCCTTCTATCCTTCATGGACGGATATGCAGGATACAACCAAATCAAAATGGCCCGTGAGGACATGGCCAAGACAACATTCATTACGCCATGGGGCACATACTGTTACACAGTCATGCCTTTTGGCCTAATCAATGCAGGTGCAACCTATCAACGCACCGCCACCACACTTCTACATGATATGATGCACAAAGAAGTTGAAGTGTACGTGGACGACATGATCGTCAAGTCCAAGGAAAGAGGTGATCACATAGCCAATCTCCGCAAATTCTTCACACGTCTCCGTCAATACAAGATGCGCCTCAATCCCCAAAAATGTACATTTGGAGTAAAATCCGAAGTCGCAGGACACGTAGTGAGCCAAAGAGGTATCGAGGTCGACCCCTCGAAAATAAAAGCAATAATGGCGATGCAACCCCCCAAGAACCTGGACGAGATCCGAAGTTTCCTAGGTCAAGTCCAATACATCTCCCGTTTCATAAGCAAACTAACCATGATATGTGAACCGATCTTCAAGAAGCTGAAGAAAACTGACCATGTAGAATGGGACGAAGCATGTCAAAAAGCATTCGATAAGGTTAAGGAGTTGTTATCCAACCCCCCAGTCCTAAGACCACCACAGAAGGACCTACCCTTGTCACTTTACCTCACAACAACATCAACCGCAATGGGCGCCATGCTCGCCCAAGAAGTCAATGGCGAAAAACATCCAATCTACTACATCAGCAAGAAATTTCTCGATTACGAAACTCGATACGCACCCGTCGAGAAAAGTTGTCTAGCATTAGTAAAAAGCTCCGTCACTATATGCTGGCGCATCAAACGAAGGTCTACTCAAAAATGGATCCTGTCAAATACCTTTTCGAGAAACCCGTGCCAAATGGACGCATGGCACGATGGACACTACTTCTAGCCGAGTTCGATATTGTCTACGTTCCCTTTAAATCCATCAAAGGACGAGCAGTATCAGACTTTCTCGCCGATCACGCGATCGACGAAGAACCCATCATCGACACCACATCTTTTCCCGACGAAGGAATATACAACATAAACGAAGAACAATGGGAAATGTACTTGACGGCTCATCAAATTACGTAGGTGTGGAATAGGAATACTAATCATTTCCCAAACGGCGAACATACACCCTCTCCATCAATTTGGACTTTGATGTGACGAACAACGCCGGCAGAATATGAGGCATGCCCCGCATGGATTACAGGCCGCGCTCATACTAAACGCAAGGAACCTACGAGTATACGGAGATTCCTCGCTAATTATCAACCAAGTGTCTGGAGCGTGGAAAATACTTAACGAAAACCTCGCACTATACCAAAACAAAATCCAAGAACTCATCGCCAAATTCCACCGCGTAGAGTTTTTACACCTACCCCGCCAAGAAAACCACTTCGCAGACGCCTTGTCAAAACTGGCGTCACCATCAACATCCCAGGAATACAGACCATTCCCATCGTTGTAGAACGAAGCAGCGAACCCGCATACATATGCGACATCGAAGCCGAGGAAGAACAAACTGAACCTTGGTACCAGGCAATAATCAACTTCAAACGAGACGGGGAATACCCGCCAAATACCGACAAACGTGGCAAAAGAGCTCTCCGGCTTCTGGCATCACAATTCGTGTTGGAAGTGGACAAACTACTCAAGAAAACGCCCCAGGGTACATTACTCTTGTGCGTTGACCACAACAAAGGGCGAGAGATTATATCTCAAGTCCACGACGGCGAGTGCGGACCACACATGAACGCTCGAGCCTTATGTAAACAAATACTCAGGCTAGGATTGGACCACCATGGAAGCCGACTGTGCAAAGTATGTCAAGCATTGCCACAATTGTCAAATCTTCGCAAGTGTGCAACACGTACCCCCTTCACCTTTATACAGCCTCACATCGCCATGGCCATTTTCCACGTGGGGAATTGATGTCATAGGCAAAGTACACCCGGTTGGAGCAGGAGGACACTGCTTCATCCTCGTGGCAATCGACTATTTCACGAAATGGGTCGAAGCCGCGTCATACCGCAAGCTTGATACAAAAAAAGTTGCCCGTTTTATACAAAACAATATCATATGCAGATATGGCATACCTCATGAGCTGATCAGCGACCAAGGCTCACACTTCCGAGGAGAAGTTGAACCTATCCTCACCAAATACAACATCCAAGTACACAAATCATCGCCGTACCGACCTCAAACCAACGGAGCGGTAGAAGCTGCAAACAAGACCGTCGTCACCATCCTCAAAAAGATGATTGACACCTGTCATGATTGGCCACATAAGATTCCCTTCGCCCTATGGGGATATCGAACCACAATACGCACACCAACGGGGATGACACCATATTTTCTCACATACGGTATGGAAGCCGTACAGCCTGTAGAAATCGAAATGAAATCGCTTCGAATCCTAATGGAAGCAGACATACCAGAAGCAGAATGGGCACGAGAACGATATGAACAACTCATTCTCCTAGACGAAAGGCGCTTACACTCGTTAAGCACCGTTCGCATGTACCAATCAAGATTACAACGTGCATACAACAAAAGGGTCAAACCACGCAACATCAAAGTGGGAGACCTGGTCCTCAAATCAGTAAGAGCACCATTACCTGCTGACCCCAGAGGGAAATTCAAACCGAATTGGGCCGGACCATACCTGGTTAAGGAAATCCTTCCCGGAGGAGCTGCAAGGCTCACCGATCTTGATGGTGAAGAGTTCAACCTACCCACCAACATCGACCAGCTTAAGAAATACTACCCTTAGGTTTCAAACAACTTTGCAATGTATTTCACGAAAGAAAAGAAACAAAACACAACGCACGGATGAACTACGCTTGGTTTGATTCCACGCACCGTGGATACGTAGGCAGTCCCGCAAAAGACTCAACCAAAATCACGAACTACGCCGGTTTGATTCTATGTAAAACATGGATACGTAGGCAGCTTTTCAAAGCACAACCGAACTTCTTTGCACGCATGCCTGAAGCTTAAAAAGGTCGAAGGCGATGCACTCACAAAATGACGCACTCAAAGCTTAAAAAAGTGGAGAGAACAGTCAACACAAAACGACACGCTCAAAAAGGTCGAGAGCACAGTCAACACAAAACATATCAGTCCAAAGCTTAAAAAGGTCGAGGATTTAAAACAAGAAATACACATCCAAAGCTTAAAAAAAGTCGAGGATAAACAAACAAATCAAAAGAGACGAGGCGATAGGCAAACACTTTCTTTATTTGATCATTGAATTTTGAAAATGTTTACATTCTAAGTAGGAGTTTAAAACTAGCTTCCAAACTCATTTTATTCATGGAACGATTAAATAAATAAAAATTCTTTGGATAAAACAACTATTAGTCTAAGTATCCCTCTTACGACGCTTCGAATGCTCCTCATCATCTTCATCCTTAGAAACATCTGCACGAATGACAACCGAAGCAATCACCGGACTCGAAACCATCCTCTCGAATCCTGGGGGCTCGACAGGGTCCTTTTCAGCCTCATCATCAACCTTTTCACCCAGACGATCTTGTACGGTCACTCTAGGCCCTAACCGCTCCCCAAGTGGCCTAGACGAAGACGCTCCTGCACTCGAACTCGCTAAGTCACTGTAGTCTCGTCTTCCACGCATTTGCAACGCGCCAACGACGGTCTTGGACCCGTCTGTTCGCGCCTTCGCATATTCTCCCTATCCCGAGGATCCAAAGAAATGCACCACCTCCGATGGAAGTCCGAGACACGAGTAGTCTCAGAACCAGATGGTCGAACCCAAGTCACTCGATCAGACCACCCTCGCACCCAAGCATCAATCATTTGGTTGTTCAGAACAACCGACTCGCATATCCGAGTATCTTGAGGAATAACTTTGTGCGGACCGACCGCCTCCTCGGTAGATAAGGGTGGATCCATACTCCTCGCTCGAACCCGCACAACATAATCCCACTAGCCGCATCCGCAGAACCAAGCGGTCGTGATGTGTCGAATGGACCACCACGTCACAGTCCACCTAATCGTCCTCTCCCGAACAAATCCTTGGAAGTAGTTCACTGAGCGCTCCCGAGGCAAGGCCCAATGAAGAGAACGAGTAGTCAACCCAGCCGGAACATACACCTCACCTCCAGGTGGAGCCAAGACACGAAGACGCTCCATCAACCAAATCTGCAAGATCCTAGCACATCCACGATATAAGCTTAGACGATTCGCGTGACGGTCGTCCAATCCCAGTATAGTCTCAGCAAGAATCAAAGCTGAAGGATCATGGCCAAGCTCCATCTCCTCCATGACCCGTGCATACCTAGCATGGCCATGCACACCATCCTCCATCGACCCAAAGCAAAGATCGGATGTGAAGGCAGAACCCAAGAGCTCTCCTCCTAGACCGAGCAGAAATGCTCACATCACTCAAGTTCATGTAACGCTCACACAAACGTCGCATGTTCACCACACCTCCCTCAAACAAACCATCAGCCTGAGCATTGGTCATCGAGAGATACTGTCGCAATCTCCCGTTATAGCCAAACTCACTCCTAACCGCTACTGGGGTAGTACGGTTAGACCATCCTGCAATAGCCGAAAATTCTTCTAGCAGCGGACATATTTCGCCTCCGGGAACTCAAGACGCACCCTAGGGTCCCAATAATCAAGACAAGCGTCAAGAAAGTCCATCTCGACGCGCATCCGCCTAAAACCTATGAAAACACCCGCACTGGGCCGAAGATAACGCCTCTTCTCCGACTTCGCTAAGAGAAGACGTCCACCGCTTCAAAAGACCATCAAAATGGTCCATCTTTCAAAAATACAAAAAATATTCTTAAAAATACTAAGCTATTTAAGAGAATACAAGAAAAGCAAAGAAAAGAGTTGAAAGTGAATGAGGATTATGCCTCGTACCTCCCCTCTTTATATAGCAAAACAAAATCTCGAATTAGGAAAATTCGACGATAGAACCGGCAGTCCAAGCCGCAAGGAGCCTTGCGGCTGGAGGTGCCAATCGCAAGAGCCCTTGCGATTACCAGCCCCATCCGCAACATGTGTTGCGATTTCTAGGGGCGGCTTTATCCCAAAACTTCCATATTTTCGACTTTCCTAATCCTACCATGCATGCAATTACGACGAACATCGTAATAGGGCTCCTTGATTCGGGCCTAATTAGAACCAACTTAAACATGGACCCATCAGAAATCATGGTTGATCCGATCACAACACATTTCATTTTATGATTCGTTTCAAAGCTCATTTCGAATTTTAAACATTTAAAATGAACATTTTTCAAACACTTTTTCAAACACAACATTTTCAAAGTCGAGTCTCCCACTCGGGAATCATTTTCAAATTTTTTCTAGCTACAAACTAAACAAGTACGAGAAGAAATAGAAGGTGCCAATACAACAACTACAAATTCAAGTTCAAGATTCGATACATGAAGCAACTAAGGATGACGACGACGAAGCTCCTCGACCTCCCTCTGAAGCCGAGCCACCTTTGCCCGACTTTGACACAGCTGCGCCGCCTGCTCCGCCCAAGCCATCCTCCAGCGGTGGGCCGTTCGCCACAACTTCTTGTGGACATCCTTCGCAACCTGCACAAGACATTTTTCAAACACATTTTACTCCATTTTGCCTTAAATATACACTAATTTAAGTCAAACTACGGGGGTAAATTCAAACCTTGCCCGCTCTTTACTCCATTTTGCCTTAAATATACACTAATTTAAGTCAAACTACGGGGGTAAATTCAAACCTTGCCCGCTCTTTACTCCATTTTGCCTTAAATATACACTAATTTAAGCCAAACTACGGGGGTAAATTAGAACCTGCTCCCTACCCGCTCCATTTTGTCCTAATTCTAGGTCCAATTAAGACAAACTCGGGGGCTAATACAAAACCTAACCCAAAACTTAAGTTTGCCCATCGCTAAACTTTACCTCGGTCAAACTGGGGGCTTACATAGATATACTACCGAAGAAGTCGTACCTTTTTCACCTTATCTCCCCAACCATCCATCCCAGCATCCGTTATCACCGGCAGATATTCGGGCACGTGCCAAGTCTCTCGTACCCCGGCGTTATCCCACTCCACAGTCGTAGGAAAATCTGGGGGCTGGAACGCAAGGTCAGCGTCCGGCACCTACAACAAGAAACACAACAAAAATTAGGGAAAATTTTTCACAAATTTTTATCCTACACAAATGAACAAGAACAAGACATACATCGATAGGCCCACCAGCAAGCCTACTCCACGCAAACTGCGTGTAATCCAGCTGACGAAGGAGGAGGCTCTCCGACTTCCCCTCAAGATGCAACTGCCTCTGCTGCCGACTCAAGACCCGTGTCTCAAAAAGAACCTTGGGAGGATCAAGAGGCACGACGAAGTCAGGATACCTCGTCTGGATCGCCAAACGCTCGCCCAAGTACCAAACATACCCATACGGGCGTAGCTGGTACAACCGCTGGGAGTCACGCTCCTAAGCGCACTCCACAATCCTCAGAACGCCTGCATCGCTTCCCACTGACGCGACGGAATCAGAATAAGAAGAAGCACATTAGACACTTTTTCAAGCAAAATCATCTAAATACATGCTATTCAGAAGATTTCAATACATACCTGACCACCTCTCATCTGGTTCAATTGTTCCCGAACAAAGTCAGACGACCAACGAACCCGACACTACCGCAAGTACCCCAGGTCCACAGCGCAGGATACTTCTTCTCCATGGTAACAGCCGACTCGGGGAGAAAGAAGGAGAAGTGACTGTAGACCCAGCACTACACAAGAAACATAAAACAAGTTAGAACAAGTATACAACATTTCAAAAGGACAAATCTACTGAAGACAAGAACAACGTACCTCCAACAACAAGCCAGGAGATACGATGGGAATCCTGGACCCCCCATCCATCTTCCGTGGCCTCACAGCATCCATACAGAAACGGATGCACAAACCCAAGGCCGGGACACCTACCAAACGCCGATCGCACTCCGCCCGTAAGATACATCAACACCGACGTAGCGACCGCCGCCTTCTTCACCGGCAGGCAGAGCTAACGAACCACCAAAGCCACATACGAGCATTCTGCTCGTCACTCCAAACCTCAGGGCCATGCTGAGTCGACCCCTCGAAGTACTCCATAATATAACTCGTCTTAACAGAATTAGGCGCCTTTCCCTGATAAGGCACCTCCAAACCAAAGACCAACAAATTTCAAGCACCACCTTGTCGTCAATAGGTGGCGCCAAATCAAAATCCATGTCACGGTCGCCAAAGGGCAGACCCGTGATGATAGCATACGAAGACAGGGTAATGCCCGCCTCGAACCCCGGCAAATGGAACGTCGTGGTCGTATCCCAATATCTATCAAGGAACGCCCGGATAACTCTCAAGTTCGACGTGAGCCGCCTATCTATAATTTGGACCCAATAGTCAACCAACGGACCCAAAGCACACCTATCGATCAACCCCCTCGCCCCGGGAGTCAAGACATTCTGATACGCCCAAATGACAGACGAGATGCCAGAAAAAGTCCTCATGTATCCTACTGGAAGCCCAGTAAGAGCTCGATGAGACAAGTGACGCTCACGATCCGCTAACAGGGTGTGACCATCCCAATCCTTCGCAAAGGGACGGTCAACACGCGGACCATGGCTCGCACGACCCCTAGGACGAGACCCTGAAGCCTGTGAAGACTCACCCTCCTCCATGGCCTCTATCTCTCTCTCCTCTCCACCTGTAGCACCCCCACGACGACCGCGGACACCCATGCCGCGTCCTCGACCCCTCCGGGTCGGAAAGACAACAGACGCCGCGTCCCTCTCACTGAAAGCACGCTGCAAACGTGGGCCACCAGGAGCAGGAGGCTCCTCAGCCCTAGAACCTGTACTCCGGCGAGTCCGAACCCCCGTCGTAGGAGCCCCAGACCATTCTCCTACGATATTTCAAGAACATAAACATTTTACAAGACACAAGACGAAGACACAGAAGTAACAACTTGACAAGAACACCCTGCACAGGGCCCTTTTAGGCCTAATTCACAATTTGGCTAAAAGCCGCTCTACGCACATCAAAATTTCAACTTGATGGTTTCTATACACTACATTAACCTTCAATTACACCCCGTAGCAATTAATTGCTTTTTGGAGATTCCAATCAAAAACCCCTAATTTTGACCTAAATTCTCCGTTTTAATCGACTTTAAACTTCAATTTAAGAGCCGATTACTAGCATTTTTCAAAAACCAACACCGTACACATACTATACTAGTCAAGGGGAACCTATGGCGAAGTTTAATTGCAATTCCGAGACCGAAAATCCGGGCCCGATTTTTGGGTCGGGACCATTTCATACGAAAATGGTCCAAAAACGCCTCAAACCATACACATTTCACACATACATTCAAGAATAGCATAATACAAGGGAATGGTATTGTTCTCTAGTGATCAAGCGACAAGTTTCAAGCCAAAAGACGGTTTTTCACCAAAAACGTCTTTTCTACATTTCAAGGACGATCTAACAATTTACAACATCAAAATGCATGAAAACAAGTAAAATGGAGTGTTACCTTGATCCATTTTGAAGCTAAGCAAGAAAAACGAGCGAAAACGGTCTTGAAATCGCAAGGAATCGGTTTTAAGAGAGAAGGAGTCGAAAATGGGAAATGAAGTATTGAACTCGGTATTTCCGTGTTTATAACAAACAAAAAGCCCAAGACCCTAATCGCAAGGACGCTTGCGATTTGGGGAAGGAGCCGCAAGGACGCTTGCGATTCCTCGCCTGGGCATTTTCGTGTTTTTTCCTATTTTCAGTCTAATTTGGATTTGTAATCCACTTGTAGCCCTTTAGACACTTTCTCACGTTACGCCGCTCGGTTAAGGCGCCACCTAAAGTCCGCCACACTCTTGAACGAGTTTGAAGCATTATACATAACCTTTGGCGTATACACTAAACAATAGCATTTTCCTCGGACGATAATTCGTGGACGTAAGCACTCTTACGAGATGAACACCAACACAAAGCGCTAGCACGAAGCATGAAACACCTACGCTCTTTTACGAGACTAAGCATATGCGCTCTTTACGAGACCAAGCAACAACAACGACACGCAAAGGTATTTGGCAGGCAGGCATGCCCTTACAAGTATGCAAGGACCGTCATGTCCCTAAACATGTTTGTCCCTCCCCGGATAAGCCCGGTTCGGAGTCCTAGTCTCACCCATGGACACATGCTCCGCTCTACTGATGATATCGAGATCAGAATGGTCCTGGATGTTATCAGATAGTTTGACTTTCGCTTTAGTCCTAAGCTCACCAAACCGGGGCTCTGTAGATACCCAAATCTGTACCTCCCACCAAAAACCCAGTGATGTAACAATGGACTTTTATTGCATGCTTTTATATTGACTTAAATGGTTCTAATTATGGCGAATTCAAGTTAAATGTTTTTAAATGCAAATGAGGTTTCTTTATGGGTCATCACTCTTAGTGTCCTTAGGTCTAGAGTCTAGTTTGTCTCAGGTTCAGGTCCTAATTCCAGACGCGCGCACACCCCTTTTTCAAACACATAAGCTAATTGATCCTTTTACATTAACAAGGTTCAGTTCGATCTTCCTAAATCCCTAAATTTAGGACCAATCTCTAAAACCACCTTTTAGGATTGGCAAATACCTGAGATAGTCTCACGGAATGTCCTATTTCACAAAATGTCACAAAATACACCCTCTTCACATTTTCAGGCCCTGCCCGTAACCGAGCCTGCACTGCTCCTCGGCCCGCTTCCCAAGGTCTAGGATAAACCCTAAAACAACCCTAACATCAGCCACAAACCCGTAACTTGGAGTTCAAGCAAAGTTGATTCAGATATCCTAAAAGATAATTTAGAAATATACGGATTAAAAAGGATGTAGCCTTCTACCAATCGCAAAGGCCCTTGCGATCAGGAAGGGCAGCCGCAACAAGTGTTGCGATTGCTTGGGGCAGCCGCCAGGGGCCTTGCGGCTCCTACGTCCCGTTTTATCCCTAGATTTCCTAAAATCTACCGAACTCTCCACTATATATACAACCCTTCATTCGACGATTCAAACACACAATTCAATTCCACAATTCAATTCACACCTTCAAAACTCTCTCTCACAAAAGCCTCACGCATAAACACCTAGAATTCTTCATTTTCCTAGTGTTGAATTCATCCTTTGAAGCGAAGTGCTGCCGGTTTCCTAATCTGAGACAGGTAATACTTAATCCTAAACATGGATTAAGGTCTTTCTTTACTTCTTTGACTAGCAAGGGCCTACATTAGGCTCACCCCGACTTTGGTATGCAAGTCTGCTTTGCATAAGGCGGCCATGCACCTCGAATACACACCCTATTCGTAACACCTTTCCAAAGTCGCATAAACAACTGACCTCTTTAAAATAAATCAATGGCTAATTGAACTTTATTTTACTGCATGCATCTTAGCAAATCCTCATCTTGCATCTAAACTATTTTAAATGAATTCGTCATTAAACTGAACTGTTTTTGTTAATAAGTTAAGCATGCTTAACTGAGGGTTTAATCAATCTCTTTTGCATTATTTTACATCTTTTATCGCACTTGTACGTAGCGGTTACTTAGATTCATGTATCATTCCTTTGCATTGTTCTCAAGTCTAGTAGAGGCTATCTTTTGATAGGCTTTTCCAAAAGATCTTTCACAAAAACATTATTTTGATTTATGCTTTAGAAAAGTACCCTCACCCGAATCCGAATCTGGTTTCACAATAACCTTAGACGGATAGGTGTCGACGTGCCTTGAACTCTAAGACGTGTCTTTGAGCATGAGGACACGGAGGCGGGTTCTAAATTTCCCTCATAATTTAGTGGCGGCTCCAAAACAGTTTTTAAAAGGTTTTTTGTACTTAATCTTTTTAACTTTACGCCCTTAGCAAGACGTCGAGTGGTCCCCCGTTAAACCCCGGTACCTACAAGTATGCGTTAATCGAGTCTCGACATCAAGGGCATCGACGTGTACCCACGGCACGTACATCACGAATCAACTGACAATGCGTCCACTCAAGCACCATTGACGATCTGGCGGATCCCCTCAAGCATTTCGAGTCTTTTAAATACGGGTCGAGTTTTTTAAGCATCGAGTCAATCTCTGTCAGTCTAGGATAATCGAGTCTTCGACGTACGACATTTTAACAAATCGATAAAGGAATAAGTTTGCCAACAACCCAACTTCCTTTTTACCCATCTTTTCCATACAAAACACATTTTACACCAGTATACATTGCATCCTAGGAGTAGCTATCCGAAGGAGATTTAGGCCGGCTACGAAGGTCCAAGTCGATATCAATACAAGACAAGAACAAGAAGGTTTTCGGCGACTAAACACTTACGGTTCGGTAGTCTGCTTGTGGTCTACTACTCCGCTGCTTTTGGAGGAGGATCCATTAATTTGGAGCTCCACAGTGGTCATGAATTTGATCGCGACCAAAAGCATGAGTATTCCTGGATCGCCCTCCGCGTACTCGATCGCGTGCCTAATAAGCAAACGAACTTGTCAGAGGAGCCCGGCGTGATAGACACATGATCACATGCAACCTTCCCACCGCAAAGTTTTAGCAAAGTCGAAGCTCGAGCCCTAGCCACAAAGGGCCCGACGAATTCTCAAGGGAAATACAGTCAAAAAATGAAAACGACGGCAAAAGGAGCAAAATCGAAAAATGGAAACAAATCTCAAAGTTTCCAAGGAATCAAAAAAGGAAACATGTCTCAAAGTCTTCAAGAAAGGGACAAAACAACAATCAAAAAGCCCGAAAGTCAATAAAGCAAGTGGCTAAGTGAACAAAGGTCTACTCAAAAATGGACCCAGTTTAATACCTCTTCAAGGAACCCGTGCCAAAAGGACATATGGCACGATGGACATTGCTCTAAGCCGAATTTGACACCAAGGGACTACTCAATCAACGAGGAGCCCATTATCGACACAACATCATTTCCCGACAACTGAATTTACAACATCAATGAAGAAGCGACATACTTCGATGGTTCATCCAATTATCGAGGTTGAGGAAAAGGAAAATTCCTCATTCCCTAAACGGCGAACACGAACACCTTTCTCCATCAAATTGGACTTTGATGTGACAAACAAGCGGCCAAGATCAACTAAGGAGAGCCTACCTTTAGGATGCAATGTATCGAGGTTAACCACATAAACACCCTTTCGGATCAGCGGGTCCCTAAACACGCACCTTTCCACATAAACACCTCCCTACCAAAACAAACACATCCCTTTCGAACTACGCTAGGTTTGATTCTGTACCCACGGATACGTAGGCCGCTCACTTGAGCTCAACCAACCCTTTTACACAAAACATCCCTATGTCTAAAGCTTCCAACGTCAAGGACATCCTCACAAAAATCCACAAAAATCCACAAAAATCCAAGGCAAACTGTTTCTTTATCGAGACGTCTAAAACGAATATGTCGAGACAAAGTTGTGCTAGACCTAGGAGTAGTACTCTGCTTTTTTCGTCTAACCTTGTTCGTTTTGCAGGAATAACAGCATGCCACTGAAACAACCACGAGTCGCCAAGCCGGGGGCTTTACCGATGCACGTGTCACAGTCTCTTACATCCCTATCAATGTCGAGTCTCGAGTCACGCATACGATCCGTCACTGTTTTACAAACTTTTTAAAGCATCCCATAAACATCGACTCGGATATCGAGTCAATTCTCTTCCAATCAAACAATTTAGCGACATTTAAACCGCTCCTTTCAAAACTTCTCAGTTTTGAAAACGCTCCCACGGGGCGACACACTCTTTTCAAACATCCACCCTCAAATTAGCTAATCACCTTTCGAAATTAACTCAACACTTGAGTTAATATAAAAACACTTTTGCACTTCACTTTTGCAAATAGACACCCTTTCGCACAATCAAAATGTATCTTTCGAAAATGCATCTCAAATCCTTGAAATGCATCTCGAATCTTCAAAGTCTAAGCTTTTCCAAATCTTTAACTCGGCACTCGAGTTAATACATTTTGAGTAACAGCATTCTTCGAATTTAACTCACTCGAGTAAACACATTTTGAGCGAAAGCACTATCGAACTACGCCGGTTTGATTCCACATTCGTGGATACGTAGGCAGCTTACGCAAAGCACAACCGAATCTTGCACTACATCCCACTCCGTGTTGCCATAAGATTCCACCGAATTCTCATCCTCGACAACTGGGGGCTTTTCAACCTTTGCACTCACATGACCCTCCACGGTCTTCACAAATCTAGCTCAAGCTCACAACGTCAAACGCCCCTTTCATCTCGCATAAAGCTTACAACCAACATTTCAAGCGTTCATTTTTAAAGCTCATTTCGACAACTAAAATGAATCTTTCACTAAAATGATTTTTCAACAAAAACATTTTAATCCAAGCATCCCAATCGGGAATCATTTCACTTTCAAACCCAAGCCTACTAACTACGCAGGTCCACGGAAGCACAACACAAAGACTAAGCAAAAGACAACGAAAGCAACTACAAGCTCAAGCCAAGCCACAACAACAAGTCATGTAACGAAGGGTTCACACAATCCTTATTACACAAGATCACCTAGACAACTAAGGGTGAAGACGACGGTAATCCAAACACCATGCTTTTCACTTTGACTCAGTTTTCATCCAAAACTTAGTCAAACTCCTCCTACCAATGCACACTCTACACCCCACTTTGACTTAGTTTTCATTCAAAACTTAGCCAAACTCGAGGGGGTAATCCAAAAACTCCTCCTCCTAATGCACACCACTTTGACTTAGTTTTCATTCAAAACTTAGTCAAACTCGAGGGGGTAATCCGAAAACTCCTTCTCCTAATACAAAAACACCCTTATCCTAATACAACCCATAGCCTCTTACATAGTTTGATCATCGTTATATTTCATACCTCGATCAAACTGGGGGCTTATACATATGCCAGCACCATGACCAAGACAACTGGGGGCTGACGCTTCCCATCAAGAATCAAACCTTTACAAACGAAAAATGCCAGCACCATGACCAAGACAACTGGGGGCTGACGCTTCTTATCAAGAATCAAACCTTTACAACGAAAAATGAGATAATTTTTCGCTTTTTCGAAGACACCCTTGCTATAAATACCCACATCAACATAAGCATCTACGGTTGAGCGACACCTCCAGAACCGCTACAAGCATGAGCATGCACGCTAAAAGCATAACACTTCCATGTGTGCATAAAACAACAAACCACCCAAACATAGGTCCAAGTACCCTAACATCCCAGGCACCTACACCCCAAGTCCGAGAGATGAGTGTCACGTGAATCCAAACGAATCACCAAATACCACGTCTCATGGTCAAAGCAGGCGAAAAATGAAGATTTCAGAAGAAAATCGCGAGATTCGAATTTTTCCGGGTTCGAAACCGTGACATGTGCGAATGAGTTCACGCCAAGTCGCCAATCGATAAGAGATTCCCCGGAAGAGTCACTAGTCTACAGGCAATTTCCAGAGCATGTTTTGTTCCACTTTTTCTCCCCATCTTTCTTCATGCACGCAAGCTTCCTTGGTTAAGGCGTCACCTACAGTCCGCCACAAGCGCTAGCACATACATTATGCGCTATGCCTTGGTTAAGGCGTCACCTACAGTCCGCCATACGCGTGTATTAAGCCTTTAATACACCTGCATGTAAGGTAAACACGAACACTCTTCACGAGTCTTTACACCCTCTTACACGTCCCTGTGGAGTATCACTTCTTCCCCATAGAGTCCACACACCTATACAGATTTCCCACGGAGTCCAAGACATAACCTTCGACTTCCCCAGCAAATCATAAACCTACATCCCTGCGTCATTTTTCCCAGCAAATACACCTCTACCAAGCATCCTGAACGAGTCATCCTTTAACTTCGGAGCATAAACACCAAGCATCTACATCAGCACGTCCAGCAAGTCTAAAGCATCTGCATCAACTACAAGGCGCCAACACATTTGCAATTACATGGAGCAGTATACATGAGCACATACACCTTCCTCGGACCATAATCCCTTACAAGACGAAGCACTAACACTCTTTCACGAGACCGAACAACTACAACTACACCAACGCTCCTCGGCGAGACCATACATATATACCCTTCCCTACAGACTAGTACTTCTCCAATAGATACTACACCAAGCACTGCGCTTCTACGAGACCCAAAGACGACATCAACAACGGCTTTAGCAACGACACCAACATCAGCAACGACACCAACATCAAAGAATCGGCATCAACATCAAAGAATGGAATCAAAGACAAAGAAAGGCATCCAGCAGGCGAAGAGTTCTTACGGTATGTACGGACCGCCACGCCCTTAAATGCGCACGCCCTCCCTCGCATAGCCCTGCTCAAGTCCTCGCCTCACCCATGGACACATGCTTCGCTCGCCGATCAGACGAGACTGTAATGGTCCGGATATGGACGAAGGAGTTTGACTAGCGCTCTAGTCCGAGCTCAGTCAAACTGGGGGCTCTGTGGATACCCATATCCGTACCCTCCCAAACAAAACCCTGTGATGTAACACGGACTTTTATTACGCATGTTTTAACGTTGACTTAAACGGTTCTAACTAATGTCGAATTCATTTTGAGTCGTTTTAAATGTTAAATAAGTCAGGTCGCATCACATCGCATTTAAATACACGTTCATTTTGTCCATTTGGAGTCTAGTTTGATCCTTGTCCTGCTTCATTTGGCATGAGCTTCGCATTTGCACTACAATTAGTCCTTTTACATTAACAAGGTCTAATTCAGCATTCCTAAATTCCTAAATTTAGGCCCGGTGGCTAATCCTTCCCTTAGCCTCCTCTCACGCAAAATACAACCTCACGTCTTACCTTATCTCACAAAATGCAATAAAATACACCTTTTTCATTTTTCCGGGTCTCGGGCCCAAAACCGAGCCCGAACCCAGCCTTTGGCCCTCACTCCAAAGCCCTCAACCCACAAAATATCTTGGAGAGCCTTCCATACAACCTTCTTGACGTGCAAGTCAAAGATTATACCGTATCTATCCAAACCGGATTAAGGAAATACGAAATCACGGAAAAAACCAGCCTGACAAACCGCATAAGCCTATGCGGTTTGTCAGCTTGGCTTTTTAAGCCTATGCGGTTTGTCAGCTTGGCTTTTTAAGCTTATGCGGCTCAGGGTACAAACCGCATAAGGCTATGCGGTTTGCCCCCCAAACCGCATAAGCCTATGCGGCTCCCTGGTGTGGTTTTTAGCGCTGTCTTTCCTATTTCCCTCGGCTATTCTCCTATATATACAACCCCTCGCACAACCCTTTCTCATAAGTTTTCCACACATGAAAACCCTCTCTTCTTACAACCTCTCTTCCTAGGTTTTAGCATCCACATAATTTTCCTACAAAATATACCGTCTAGCACGGTATACACCCACAATTCACAATCATCTTTCACATCTCACACACAAAAACTCTCTCAAGCCTCAAGCACTCAAATCCTTGGGTTCAACACACCATCCCGTGTTGAATTCATCCTCCTTTTTAGTTCAAGAAGCGAAGCTCTGCCCAGATCTGAAGCGTCAGGACAAGGTAGGTACCGATCCACTTGGATCAAAGCTTTTTCTTATCTTTTATGGACTAACAAAGGGGACTACACTCTAGCGCCCCCCTCGGCTTTGGCATCCAGCGCGCTTGCCTTCCAAGTGTTCTATTTACTTCGGGTACACTCCATATCCGATGACACGCCAAAGTCGCATAAGCAACCGACCCTTATAAAATAAACCAATGGACAATTGAACTTTATTTTATTTGCATGCATCTTGCACCTTCTTATTTTGCATTTAAATCAACTTAAACAATGAATTCGACCTTTAACTGAACCGTTTTCGTTAACAAGTTAAACATGCTAAACTGAGGGTTTTAATTAATCTTTTTGCATCTGCATCTGCATTATTTTACAACCTTATCGCACTTGTACGTAGCGATAACATTAGCTCAATTATCATCTTACAAGGATTGTTCTAGGTCAGTAGAGGCTATTTTTTACATAGGCTTTTCTAAAAGGTTTTCATAAATCATTAATTGAATTAACTCTTTTTCTAAAGTACCCTCACCCCGAATCCAATCTGGTTTCACAAGCCTTAGATCTAGGGGTGTCGGCGTGCTCCAAAATCTAGGACATGTTTTTAGCTTAGAACATGGTAGCAGGTTCCTATTTTCCGCGATAAATAGGTGGCGACTCCATACAGTTCTTAAAGGTTTTTCTAACTTAATCTTTTTTAACTTTAAATCCGCCCTTTAAGCAAGACGCCGAGTTGGGTCCCTCGACGGCGGTTCCCGGGTTCCACAACCTCTTATACTTGGCCGGATGGTGGATATGGAGCTCCGCAGCAGCCCTATACTGGTTTTGGTGACGCGGGCGCGTCCGGATCGGGTGCTGCATCTTATGGGATGCCGATTGACGACGAGGCGGATGATGATGATATTAGGGCTATTGACGAGTACGAGCCCGACTCTTCTTAGTGGCGCGCTGGCCACTAACCCCTGAGCATCTGCTGGCTTGGGGGAACTCATTTGTACAGTACGTTTTCTATTCTCTGTTTTATTTTCGTTCCTTTCCCCATTTATTTTCGGTCCTCCAGTTGTGTTTCTATGGATGTTGGTTGATTGTTTGCTGCTGATCACACTGAGGACATTGTGATGTTTAGGCTTGGGGGAGGAATTAGGTTGCTTCTTTATTTGTGTGTTAGTTTGTTGGTTTTACCGTTTTCTCTTTCCTTTTCAAAAAAAAAAAAAAAAAAAAAAAACCCAAAAAAAATTAAAAAATGTCAAAAATCACAAAAATAGAGTCAGTTTAGATGTAGAAACATGCAAAGCGACGATGATTTCAATTGCTTAATGCTTGTCCTTTTCTATGCACTTGACGTGATTGAGTATGCACTTCATGCGGTCTTAAGTCGATCTTACGAGTCAGTTGTTTGGATTGTTGTTGTTGAACCTAGGCTTGACCGTGTTTTAGTGAAACTACATATATATAGTAAGGATTAGAGCCTCCAAGGCCAGTGACATCTATGACTGGTCTCCTTGTTTGTTAGGGTGTTTGTAGTTTCTCCTCGTGCAGGGCGTAATATTAACATGCATAAATGTGAATTCGGTCTGCTTAATACTGAGTCGTGTCGGGTTGGTGGCTAGCGGTATTACATGAGGAAAGGCAGCATTATACTTGTTCTTATGAGCTCCACATTAGCCAAATGGCCTATTTTTCTTACCCTTTAGATTATAGGTCTACCACTTTTTGCACCCCGTCCTAGCCTTAATGCCTGTTTTCATACTACATATTATTCAGCCACGTACCTTATCATTTATTTCCTATCCCTTCGGGACAGTCGCATTTTGTTATTCGTATGGTTGGTTTTGCCTTGAGATGTTTGGAGCATAGGTTGCAGAATAGAGTTGCAAGTTGGAGGTCTTATGTTTTCTGTCGTCAACCGTTACCCCTTTTACTTTTGTTGCATTTTAATTCAAAAGAAAAAAAAAACGAAAAAAAGAAAAAAAAACAGAAAAAAAAAAGCGAAAAGAAAAAAAAAAAAAAAGAAAAAACAAAACACAAAAACAAGTTGTTTCATTTGGGGTTTGTACATAATGCGGTTGTATGACGTGGTTATTCGACTATTCTTACGGAGGTTGTTATTTGAGCCTGAGTTCAGTTTTGCCTCTTAAGTCGATTGAGTTGGGTTGACTGCTGTGGTGAGTTGATGTTGTAGTTATATATGCGACTACCGATTTTAGCTCCACTTATCCTAAATGCGCTTGTCGCAACCACCTTTCACCCTTTACCCTGGCCTTCCCGCGTAAGTCCTTGGCATGTATTCTGGTTATTTGTTTGGTTGGGCACGTACTTCGGTTGTAGAGATCGTTTTCACATTAGATTGCAGGCGTGTTTCACGAGTCGAGTAGGTGAGTGTGTTATCTTGCATCTTTACAGAATATTCACATATACTCACCCTGTTCTTTTATGAGTGTAGAGTGAAACCCGTGAGGATACTAATTCAACGGTCTTGCAAGGTCGACGGTTCAACGTATTAGCTTCCTGCAGCTTGATTAGTTTGTATCGCACTTATTTCCGCAGTTGGGAATTTATTCCTAACACATTTGATTGCTCATGATCGTTGTGTTGCATATGTTTGAGTGACTGTCGCATGTCTAGCTGTGAGTCGCTGTTTCTCATCTTTTGTATTGAGTTGTATGGTTTATTTAGTCGTTAGTTGAGTTGCTTGCTCGAGGACGAGCAACAGTCTGGCTTGGGGGAGTTTGATAGTTGTTATTTTTATATGTTTTTACCCCCGTCCCGAGCTGCTTTTTATTGTCAAAATGCGTCCTACGGGGCCATTTTGTTCTCACATTACGTCCTAGAGGCGCTTTTGTTGTATTTTCGTATTTTGCAGGATTTTATTCATTTCCTAGGCATTTGAGCTGAAAAGTGGATACGACGGAGATCCAAAGGACGACGTAGAGTTGAGCTCGGGACCGAAAGCCAAGAATTAGAGCAAAGGGGCCAAAATTCGGATGGATTTAGCAAAGGGCCCAAGTTTTTAGAAGATGTAGCCCAAAACGTTGGGCTAGACTCGTCAGTGCACCGGAGCTGGTCAGACTGACCGGCGGCCGGTCGACCGGCCGTGGCGTAATATTCGTACGGAAGCTGCTGTTTCGATGTTATATTAAGGAGAAACTTTAAGTACGGATTATATTATGTTATTTTTAGACCTAGACTACGAATTAGTTTCTCTGTTCTCTCTCCTAGTTATTTCTACTGCTTTTCATCTTCAACATTAGAATTCAAGTGGATTTCATCTTTGAACATTGTAACCGTCGGTTCTTCGCAATTTCAATTCAAACATTCAGTTCTGGTAATTATGTTTCTACTTTATTCCTTATTTAATTTATGCTCTGCCCTAGTTATGACTAGCTAATCCCCTCACTAGGGTTGAGGGGGAATTATGCTTTTAATCCGGTGTTTTGGTTAAATTGCTGTGATTGATTAGTTTATGCTTGTGCGATTTCTTCCTGCGCGATTAATTGACAATTGAATTTAGGGACGCCTTGATTTAATTGAACTTAGGGTTATATTGATTTAAGATCGAAAGCCTAATCAGTATTAGACCACTACGCGTAATTGATAAGTTGATTTAGTAAGTCGCGAGAGCCCGCTAAATTGAACTTAAGGTAACATTGATTCGAGAGAGCGTGTTTCATCCTAATCGCCTTGCATATTCTGATTGATTGCTATTTTGGTGAAAGTCTATTATCCGGATTATTGTCATAAGGAACCCGAAACCCTGGTCTTTTACCTATCGTTAAACCCTCTCTTTACCGTCTCAGTTTGCTTAATTAGTTTTATAGCTTATTACAAAACCCCCAAATTTCATACCTTAGGAATAGCCTAGACTTAGTAAACCTGCGAGTATACGTTTCCCTGTGGATTCGATCCCTTCTTACCACTAGCTATCGTTAGTAGTCCGTAGGGTTATTTTGATATCGGTGATACGACTTAGCCGTGTCAAGAGCCTTATTCCATGCCTTAGAACTCCTTAGACCCAAACCTCCTACCTCCTTAGGATAACAACAATTATCCCAACTTACATTAGGAGAATGCTGAAAGGTATCAGTGCCATTCCAAAGATAGTTCCGACAAATGCTCTCTATCTTTTTGATGATACCAGCAGGTATCAGGAACACAGTCATCCAATAGGTATGCAAGCTGGATAAAACAGACTGAGTAAGCACCAATCTACCTGAGTATGACAGGTGACCAGCACCCCAGCTCCTTATTCTCGCTGTGATCTTGTCGATGATTTTCATACCATCCAAAACACTCAGTTTTTTTGCAGATATAGGTATACCAAGATATCTGAACGGAAACTGCCCTTTTCGAAACCCAGAGATCTGCATAATATCATCCATGTCAGCATTCCTCATGCCATTAAAATAGATATCGGATTTCTCCTTGTTCATGGAAAGACCAGAAGCTGCAGAGAAAGAAGCAAAAGCACGAAGTAGCAGCATGATAGACCGTGTTTCACCCTTACAAAAGAGTAAGAGATCATCTGCAAACATAAGATGATTCAATTTTAAAACCTTACACAAAGGATGAAATTTAAACTCATTCAGTTCACCCACAGCACCAAGAATTCTTGACAAATACTCCATACAAATAGTGAACAACAAAGGAGATAAGGGATCTCCTTGTCTCAACCCTCTTCTTCCTTGGAAAAAACCAAAAGAATTCCCATTGATTGCCAAAGAATAGGAAGGACTTGTAACACATTCTCTAATCAGTTCAATGAAGGGTTGAGGAAAACCTAGAGCAGACAACATCTGAAATAGAAAAACCCATTCAACAGAGTCATAGGCTTTCCTCAAGTCAATCTTAATCAAGCATCGAGGGGATACAGATTTTCGGGAGTACAACCTCACCAAGTCTTGACAGATTAAAATATTTTCCGCAATATTCCTCTCTTTGATAAAACCACCTTGATTCATGCTAATGATATCAGGGAGAACTTCCCCAAGCCGAGAACACAATAACTTTGCTATACACTTATAGATGGTGTTACAGCAAGCTATAGGCCTAAATTCCATAACAGAATTCGGGCATTGCACTTTCGGAATGAGACTGACACTTGTAGCGTTGAGTTGTTTTAACAGTTTACCATGATGAAAAAAATCCTTAATTGCAGTGCAGACATCAACTCCCACAACATTCCACGCATCTTTGAAGAACTGAGAATTATACCCATCTGGGCCAGGAGCTTTATTTGGTAGGATAGAAAACAAACATTCTCTTATCTCCCCATCAGTAACAGGCCTCAACAATTTCTCACAATGATTTTGTGTTACACAATTCCCAGCTTGAACAACTACAACATGGACATTCTGAGTGACAGTACTACTACCCAAAAGAGATTTATAGTATTCCACAAAGGCATCTTCAATCTCAGAATTCTCAGAGCAAACATTACCATGCATGTCGTTCACTTGGAGAATTTTGTTCCTGAAATGCCTCTCCTTTATATGATGGTGAAAAAAGGCAGTATTCTCATCACCTTCTTTGAGCCACACCATTTTTGATTTCTGAACCAAAAATTTCCACCTAGCCAGCTTAAGCACATTAGCCTGTCCCAATGCGATTCTCTCAGAATCCAACAGAGCATGATTTGTGGGATCATCTTGAAGCTTCAACTGAATATCAACCACAGCTAATTGGGCAATCTCACAAGCCTTTTCAACATCTGCATACTTGGTCCTATCAAGAGTTTTCAGACCACTCTTAAGAAGTTTGAGTTTCTTCGTCACAATAAACATTGGCGTTCCACGGATCTCCTGCTCCCAAGCTGATAGCACCAAACTATGAAAATTAGAATCTGCCCCCCACATATTATAATACTTAAAAGGAACCCTACTATTTTGAGCTTGGACATGTCTATAGCAGACCATAGGGGAATGATCAAAAGTGCCTTCATTTAAGAAGAAAGCATAAGCGTCAGGGTACATTATCATCCATGCATCATTAGCCAAGCATCTATCCAGTCGAGAATAGACCCTAGCAGAGCCCACCTGTTTGTTATTCCAAGTGTAAAAAGCTCCCTTAGATGGGATATCCACAACAGAACAATATGCAACACAGTCCCTAAAATCTTGAACCTCATTCAAAGAGACAGCACTACCCAATCTTTCATTAAGCTGCAGCAGGGCATTGAAATCACCGCAAATAATCCAAGGTAGTACCCAAGTATCCTTCACCATCTTTAAATCAGACCAGAGAGCCTTCCTATCCTCTTGCGAATTGAAGCCATAGACGACACTGACAAGAAAACGCTCCTTTGTTCCAATATCCTCTACTAAACACGTGACCTGTTGAGATGTAGACCATTGCACCCAGACTTGAAAAACCTGAGGCACCCATATACACCATATTCTGCCACCATCATGATGTGTATTATTATTAATACCCTTCCATTGCTTCCCAATTTTATTTAAAACAGTACTAAAATCGTTATCTTTAACTTTTGTTTCAACTAAGCCACAAAAACCAATCTTATTCTTATGAAGGAAAGACCTAATATCAGCATGCTTAGATGCTTTATTCATGCCTCTAACATTCCAACACCCTATATTATCCATGGCCATCTACTACCTTAGAAGAAGACGCACCATCACCAAAAATTGAATCAGACCTTGAAAAAAGTTGAGCATAAGAGTGAATCACAGGAGACGCATATTCCTGTCTCGTTATCTGAATGAAAGGACTAACAGGTATCTCATGAGTTGCATCAGCCACTTCTTTGCCTTTAGCCACAGCACTGTTTCCCTTTGGCGGACTAGCCACCTTTGTCTCAGATACCACAGTAGGCATTGGCTTTGGAATGACGACTGGTTTTGGCTGCCACACACGTCCCAGTTTTGGCTTTTCACCACCTCTCCTGCAATCAAATGCAACGTGACCAACAGCCTTACAACCACTGCATATCTCAGGCTTCCAATCATATTCAACCATAACAGTTTCCAATTTACCCTTTTCATCCATGAACGAAATAGAAGAAGGGAACTTCTGACCCACTTGGACTTCCACCAGCAGACGAGCAAAACCCAATCTAGTCTTCTCAATTGTAGCCAAATCAGCCGTAAGATACTTACCTATTACGGAAGCAATCTTTGTCAAAGACTTCTCACCCCAAAATTTCAATCCCAAACCACACAATCGCACCCAAATAGGAACAGCTTGAACAGCCTCCTTGGTCAGAGGAGTCGAAGCAGTCCAAGGTTTGACAATTACAGGTTTCTTGTTAAAAAGGGGAAAGCCTTGAGCAACAATCTTATCCCTAACAGCAATTGAAGGAAAACGAACTAAGAACACACCATTTGGCAGAAAAGATATTTTCGTATACTCAAATTGACTCCAAATACGCTTTATAAAACCTGAAATCAGCTCCCACGGTGGATTACCACCCAAAATATAATAGATAACAGCCGATTCCCAATACTCGATTTCACCCTGAACATCCTCATCCGTCAATTGCAAAGTTGAACCAACATTCGAGGATTTCTTACTCACCTCAGTCCATTCCCCTTCAATAGAAGGCTCCTCTCGAGTCACCTTCTCTGGCTCTAACAGCCCAATATCATCGACAATATCATCCAAGTCCAACGGAGTAACCCCAATAATCTCATTCATGTTCTTCTTCTTAGCGTTAGCCGAGGTCGGGATCAAACGCTTCTGAGATACATCAAGGCGAAGATCAGCAGATTGGGCAAAAGAAAGTCGCTGTTTTGTTCGATTAATCTTACGATTTTTAGAGTTTTTAGAGTTTCGAGCCATATCGCAGAAACCCTAATCTCCCAAGAATCGCTCACTCTCTCTTATCCCTTTTAAAAAGTTATTATAATATACTACATCTTTAACAATGAATTGTTAACGTTTGCGTTATTTTACTCTCACAAAATAAAGTAAATGTTAACGCTTCACTTAAACGGAAAAAGTACGTTTTTTCGCTGCACTTTATATATTTACGGAGTACTATTTATGCATTAATGTAGGTCATTATAAATTTTTAAGTAATGGAGATTTTTGTAATGGTTTGCGGAAAAACAATTGTTTTTGAAATGTGTCAACCTTTTTTTTTTATATCAACTTTAATTATATGATAGCTAACTTTTATTGAATTAACCCGAAGTTAGAATTTAATCAATTAAATATGTAGAATGGGGTGTGAAAATAAATATACTGCATTTCAAAGCATTCCAATAAGTAATAAATAAGAAAATAATGCAATCGTCACTACAAAACCACCATTAAATTTTATTGCCAAACATAAATAAAGTACATTGTTCAACTTAAAAGTAGTAGCAATGACACACATAAAATAATATTACAAAAGTAAAAATAAAAAAACAAAATCTTGAACATATTACGATATAATATTAGATCTTGGTTGATGGCTTAAGTCTTAGATATTGCGACATCGTTCATAAAGTTACACAGGGACAGAAGCATTCTCCGCATCTTTTGCCTGCAATATTCAAATTATAAATATGGTTTAAATGCTAGTTTTAACTATATAAATACCAATACTTGACACATACGGAGTAATAAAATAAGAACTAGATTTGAAAAATAAAAAATAAATAAATAATCATATGATATGAAGATCTTAATATTTACTTGTAAACATGAGTTAAAAATATAAAGTTATGCATTTGGGGTGTTTAAAAGAAGAAACTATTATAAGAAAGTTGATTGAAATAGAGCAATGTACAAACCCGATATATTGTTAAATTACACTTTTGAACTCGTATAAAATTTTACATGATATATTTGAGAATGGAATTAATTTAAATTTTTATGAACTACTCTGTATAAATTATTTCTCATTAGTTAAAAGAAATTAGTTAGGGTGAGTTTTTTTTTTAACTCTATATAGATGTAAAATCACGTAAAACACGTGCGAAATAATAAGTAACAATAATAAATTATCAAATAAATTATTAGCTAGTGAGTGTACCTGGAAAAACATTTCCAAACCTTGGGGCATTAAAGTAACATTGCTGGAATTAGGAGACATTTTCACAAATAATGTATATGAGTTATAACTTATATCACTAAATAAATTGTTTGAATGTTTTCTTGTGGTTTTATTTTTATGTCATTAGTCTTATTTATATAGCTCGTGGGAATGATTTCACATGATTAATTTCCAAAAAAATAAATTATATTTGTTCATTAATTCAAAGTAACTTAAAAGCAACACCTTTTTATGATATTTTTGTTTTGAATTTACATCAGTTTATATTATTTTTACAACGTACCCCATTCTAAGAGTATTTTGCTTTAAAATCACCACTTACCTATATTGTAACTATAACTTATGTTTAAGGATCATTTTGTATTTAATAAATAAATATTCTAACATCCTCCCTACTAGTCCCTCAATATAATTCAACTTCAATTATATTCACCCATGTTTTGACACTATTTATGGAGATGAAAAATATTTAAAATTACTCGTAATACATAAATTAAAAAAAGAATTTCCTAAAAAGTGTCCTACAAGTAAATGACGACAACCCAAAAGCGTAAATAATTTTGAATGATTTTAATTAACAAGATTGTTTGAATATTATTAATTTCTCATTTTGTGTTGTTAGCAGGCGATCTTATGCCACATTCTAAAAAACACGATAATAAAATGTAGTTATATGTGATCTTCTTTAATTTGTTCAGAGGAGTACAACAACAATATCAAATATTTATGATTTTTTAGCTCGATAGATATTGTTGTTTCAATACGCGTGAAAAAATAATGATGTAATTGGATTCGAATGTTGGAATTATGTTTTATGATTATTAATGGACATTAATATTTGCAAGTCTATCTACAATTGTACAATTGCTTATAATAATATTTCCAGAAATATATTTTATGACTATATACAATATCCAAATGTGAATATCATTTGAAAAGAGAAATGTATTGTACTTTTATAAAAACAAGTGTGAAACTTTACTTCCAAAAATATAATCCCAAAATATATTAGGGATTATGGAGAGAAAATATAACCGAAAATAATTCATATAGATTTATATCCAATAATTTAACTATTATACGAATGGGAAAAAATTACAAAATAAAACTATTTTTAAAATCTCTGAAAATTATAAATGTAAATACTTCATTATTACAAGGAATTATTTGAGATTTTATAACGTCTCTCTTATTATAAATTATTTATCAATGTTAATATCGAATATATAAGAAACTATAATCTTAAACATATATTTTTTTCATGACACTCATTATTACAAATTAAGCCGCTTATCTACCATGTTTTGTGACTTCCATTATGAAAACGTCCACCTTTTGTAATATTTCTTTTTAAAAACACGCACTTTTTATAAAGGTTTTCTAAATCTACTCCCACAAAAATGCAAATTTTTCTGATAGGAAGAAAATTTTATTAAATTATTGCATCACGAATGTAATCTGTCGCCGATACTTAACATGTGTATTGATGATACAAGAATTAATTTTTTTTATGAAACAAAATTGACATTTATTATGATGAAAATGAGGTTTTGGTGGGAGTTTTTAAGAAATTGATCTTAAAAGGTGAAAATTTAAAATAAATAAAATTTAAAAATGCGGAAGTTTTTAAAATTGTGTTTAGAAAATGTGGAAGTTAACAATTAATATATTTTGTCTTATAACGCAAAGCTCTTAAGACACGTTTGCTTAAAAATCAAACCTAACATAGAAATGTGCTACTTAAGAATGAAACATATTTCGGATAGAATTCAAAATTTGCCTTTAAAATCTTTTTTTTTTTTATCATTTACTATTCCTCTTATTTTAACCTAAAATGTAAAAGTAATGAATTTTCTATCGAGTCTATTGGGAGGTGTAAAAATAATGAACTATATTTTGTCTAGAAAGGCTAAGATGATTAAGCTACCGGGTGTTGTTCGACAACAGGTTGACACTTTATACAGTAAATAAGCAATTAGACGTATTCTCACACTTTATTTTATAATTTAGTGTGACTTACTATTTCACTTTTAAAAAGTTATTATAATATACTACATCTTTAACAATGAATTGTTAACGTTTGCGTTATTTTACTCTCACAAAATAAAGTAAATGTTAACGCTTCACTTAAACGGAAAAAGTACGTTTTTTCGCTGCACTTTATATATTTACGGAGTACTATTTATGCATTAATGTAGGTCATTATAAATTTTTAAGTAATGGAGATTTTTGTAATGGTTTGCGGAAAAACAATTGTTTTTGAAATGTGTCAACCTTTTTTTTTTTATATCAACTTTAATTATATGATAGCTAACTTTTATTGAATTAACCCGAAGTTAGAATTTAATCAATTAAATATGTAGAATGGGGTGTGAAAATAAATATACTCATACTAAAGCATTCCAATAAGTAATAAATAATAAAATAATGCAATCGTCACTACAAAACCACCATTAGATTTTATTGCCAAACATAAATAAAGTACATTATTCAACTTAAAAGTAGTAGCAATGACACACATAAAATAATATTACAAAAGTAAAAATAAAAAAACAAAATCTTGAACATATTACGATATAATATTAGATCTTGGTTGATGGCTTAAGTCTTAGATATTGCGACATCGTTCATAAAGTTACACAGTGACGTAGCATTCTCCGCATCTTTTGCCTGCAATATTCAAATTATAAATATGGTTTAAATGCTAGTTTTAACTATATAAATACCAATACTTGACACATACGGAGTAATAAAATAAGAACTAGATTTGAAAAATAAAAAATAAATCAATAATCATATGATATGAAGATCTTAATATTTACTTGTAAACATGAGTTAAAAATATAAAGTTATGCATTTGGGGTGTTTAAAAGAAGAAACTATTATAAGAAAGTTGATTGAAATAGAGCAATGTACAAACCCGATATATTGTTAAATTACACTTTTGAACTCGTATAAAATTTTACATGATATATTTGAGAATGGAATTAATTTAAATTTTTATGAACTACTCTGTATAAATTATTTCTCATTAGTTAAAAGAAATTAGTTAGGGTGAGTTTTTTTTTTAACTCTATATAGATGTAAAATCACGTAAAACACGTGCGAAATAATAAGTAACAATAATAAATTATCAAATAAATTATTAGCTAGTGAGTGTATGATGCACGTTATTTATATTCATTTTATGCCCCCGGTTCAGTCGCATTTAGCTCGTATTTACTCGTATTTATTATGGTTTTATGAGTTATATGTTATACTTCTCGATACTGCTGCCTTTTATTTGCATTTTGCAGGTTTTGGTGGTTTTGAGCCAAAACCCGGGACGATAGGAGCATTTCGAATATCGAGACGACGAGGCCAAGCTCGAGCTCACACGGGAGCTCGGGAAAGCAAGCCAAGACCAAAGACATAAAGGGTCACGAGCTAATTTGGCCCAAAGCAAAAGAAGAGAATCAAAGAGCGAAGGCCCAAAAGGATTTGAGGCCAAGCATAGAAGAGAAGAGGAGCCGGCCCAATGTCCAGGGTCAGGCCGGCTGAGCTGTGACACACAATGGTCACGTACCGGGCTTGTGATTTCTGCGAGATTTGTTTTTAATTCGAGTTTAATTTATTTGGAAACTATAAATATACATTAGGACGGATACTTGACGGTTATGCTTTATTTTTCATTAGTTCCTTTAGGTTAGTTTACTTAGTTTTCTCTCAACATTCAAGTTTCAAGTTTACTTCTCAAGATTGGTTCTTTTCTATTCATCAAGCATTCGTATTTATTCCGTGTTAATTCTATTTATTTAGTTTGTTCAATCATGTCTTCTATTATCATTATTGTTGTTATTGCCCTTAGTATGAGTAGCTAATTTCCTAATTAGGGTTAGGGTGATTTGTGACATATGATTTAGGAACATGTTTTGAGATTAAATTGGTTGATTAAATTGTGCTCTTGATTTCTTTTCTACGCCGCTTTTATGTCAATTGAATTAGGTTTATTTCGCCGATCACCGATTTAATCGAGTTTAATTGAACTCCGAGTATGTTTTGATTTAAGATCGAAAGCCGAGTTAAAACTAGACTTACGCGAGATTGATAAGTTGAATTTAGTAAGTAGCGAGAGCCCGCTAAATTTGCTTAAGGCTAAAATTGACTCGAGAGAGCGTTTTACAAACCTAGTCAAGTTGCACAGTTTAACTCTTCCGTCTTATTAACTTGCATTCCTGAATCATTGTCATATATGAACCTGACGCCCTAATCTTCCCCCTACTACATTTCTATTTATCAGTTTAATTGCCTGCCTTAGTTTATAGCTAAACCAATACCTTTTTCACACCTGAGATTAACCTGTTATTCCGTCTTAAGCTTAAAACTACTCTGTTTCCCTGTGGATTCGATCCCTACTTGCTGCTATCTGCTGTTAGTTGTCATTTAGGTTTATTTTGATATAGGCGATACGACTTAGCTGTATCAATTTTGGCGCCGTTGCCGGGGAAACGGCATTGTTAGTTTTAGTTTTTGTTAGTTTTACAGGTTTTTCTCCCTTGTCTCAAGGAACTTAGTTCCTTGAGACCGTTTTTGATCGTTTGCTTGCAGTTTTTGTTTATGCGCAGGTCACCTACAGGTTTAGTTCCATTCGAGCCTGAACCTGAGCGAGCGCTACATAGACTACGCAAACAAGCGATTCAAATCGCTAACTTTGAGCTTGAGGAAGCGTCTGCTGCGGAGTCCAGTACAACGCAATCGTCCTACGAAGAGGACACACCTCCCCATACTCCGTTAACACCTCCACCAGTGACCATGCCTAAACTTTCGAGTCACTCGGTGCCTACACCGGAGTCCATTCCTGCTGGATTCACTATGCCCGCTACGTTGCAGGGCAACTTTGAGATTCGCCCCGCCTTTCTAAATTTGGTGGAGCGAAATCAGTTCGGTGGCTACCCAACTGAAGATCCCGGTAGGCATATGCAAATGTTTGATCGACCATCGCCTCCACGATAAAGCGGTAGGGATTACGCAGAGCAAATACGGAAATGCCGTTCTGCTTTCATTAAAAGATCGAGCCCGCGAAAGGATTATCGATCTCGATAAGGAAGGCTGCGGTATTACGGATTGGAGTGGGCTAGCTCTTGCCTTTTACTCCAAATTCTATCCTCCGTGAGCGCATTTAACCGGATGAGGAGCCAAATTCAAGGCTTCAAACAAACGCTCGACGAGTCACTTGCCGAGGCGTGGGACGTATAAGAAGCTAATTAGGGATTGTCCACACCACGGCCAAATACATGGTTGGTGATCATGACCTTCTACAATGGTCTTTATGCGGAGAGTCGGGCTATTCTTGATTCAGCTGCAGAGGGTCGCTTCGCCAACAACACTGATGATGACAAGGCTTGGGGTCTAATAGAGGAGATGGCGGTTCACTCCTCACAGTTTGGTAAGCCGCGAGGGAATTCACGGTCTGCGCATGACGACCGTGATAAGGGGAGTATTAGTGCGCTAACGAGTCAGGTTGCTGCGCTGACTGCGCAAATTTCTATGATGACAGGTGGTGGTTCCTCTAGTGCTCACGTGAATGCTGTCACAGGGCACGATATGGGTTATACTACGGGGTATGCTGCACCCCAGGAGCAGGTTTTTGCATATCAAAACTACAACCAAAACTTGCCCTACCAAAACCAACCTGGTTACGATAGATCACTCTTGTCTTACCGTAATCAGAATGTCCTAAACCCAACCACCCAACCTCCACAAAATCAACCTTACATACCCCCACACAAAAATTTCCAACAAACCCCTCCAAATTACCAACGACCCCCATATGTCCCACCAGTTCAACCTGCTCCTATTGTTGATTCGGGTGTGAGTGAGTTGAAGGCCATGATGATGCAGATGGCCAAGTCGCAGGAGATCATGATGCAGCAAATGCAGAAGAGCGACCAAGCCAAGGATGCTGCGATTAAAATGTTAGAAAATCAAGTGGCTCAGTTGGCCGCTTCGCAAGCATCGCGTCAACAGGGCACTCTGCCGCCCCAAGGTAATCCTCCTAATCCTCCCCACGATACCGCATGTGCTATAACTTTGAGAAGCGGTACGTTCTATGATGGTTCTAAGCATTTGGGGGAGGAGGATGAAGAAAACGTAGCTGATCCGAGGAAGAAAACGGCCCAGCCGGTCGACCGGCAGCCGGTCGTCCAACCGGCTGGACCTGCTGCTGCGGGAAATGTTGATTTGGGTGTTAATTCTGGTGCTCCAGCTGCTACTCCTTCGCCTCCGATTCAAATAAAGCTCCCGTTTCCAGGTCGTCAACAAGAACCCCTGCACTACCGCCACCGAGTAAGTTCAGAGACGCCCTAAAGACGCCGCAGTAAATGTTCCGCTTATTGATTTACTGGCCAAGTTCCCGTGATATGCGAAATTTCTTAAGGAAGTCCTAGCTCGGAAGCGGACTATAGGCGGGGTTGAGACCATTGCGTTCTTGGGGGAGGGTAGTGCCTTGCTACAGGGTAGTTCACCACCTAAGTTGAGCGACCCCGGGACTTTTTCAATCCCCTGTTCAATTGGGAAGTATGTCATTCAGAACGCCCTATGTGACCTTGGGGCTAGTGTCAGTGTCATCCCCTACTCCGTCTGTCAGAAACTTAACATGACTAAGTTAGGAGTTACCTCTATGACGCTACAGATGGCCGACCGTTCTATTCAGAGACCTTTAGGTATCCTAGAGGACATCCCGGTCAAGGTGGGGCAGTTCTATATTCCTGTTGATTTCATTGTCCTAGACATTCCCGAGGACCCCCACATCCCGATCATTTTAGGGAGACCCTTCCTGCACACTGCTGGTGCAGTCATAGACGTGGGGAATAAGACATTGACATTCACGGTAGGGGGGGAAAAGCTCACTTTCACTCAGTCTAGCACCCCGCGATCGCCTATGCGTCTTGAGTCGGTTTGTTCGATTAATGCTATACCTCCGTCTCACTCTATTGGAGACACTTTGGAGGTCGTTTCTGCTGTCTCCTCGTGTGCAGGTTCTTTACAGGATGGCTGCAAAGTTGGTTTGGGGGAGAGGAAATTGCTTAGAGCCGACTTATTTGACGCTAGTGATGGAGGAAGGCCTTCAGTTCAGTCGCCGGGAGCGAGCGGGCGTTTTGGAGAGCCTTTTAGAGATAGGGGACCCGTGACGATGAACTATGATGATCTTCCTCAAGCTAGAGGAGTTCTATGGCGATCGGCTGTTGTATCGCCAAGTGAAGCTGTCGCGAATGGCCAACAACCTTGGCCTCCTTCTATTTGATGATCCTGCTGCTTTGAAGAGTCGTGCGGGACTATAAACCAGCGCTCCCGGGAGGCAACCCGATGACGTTGTATTTTTACTTAGCATTTGTACTTTTAGTTTGCGTGTTTCCATGACTTTTGGTTTGAATTTGAGCGCGCGAGGATGAGAGATTATATATTGATTTTAGCGCGCAGGTACTTATGGACTTTTGAGTCCTTCGTATGTTGAAAAACGCTCACGAGGAAGGCCCTTAGCCGGCCAACCGGCTGCCGGGCCAGGACAGGAACCGTAGGCCAAATTTGGGAGCTGAAGAAAAATCGAAAAAACGCGTCAGGGGGCCTTAGCCGGCCGGCCGGCTGCCGGTCCCAGACCGGCTGGCCACCCTGCTCCATTTTCATGCCCCGTTTCTTGTTTCCTCGTGATATCTACCGAAGTACTTCGTAGCTGGACTGAATTGGACGCATATACGTGGATTTTAGCCGCACTCCATGCTTCGCTTCGGTTTGGGGGAGCTCCGACTTGATAATGTGAGCACTCTTTACCCCACTTACCCTCATTTTTCTCGCTTTACTTTCCTACTCCCTTATGTTTTCTGTCCTCCTCTACTTGTGTGGTTATGCTGTTTTCCACATTGAGGACAATCTGTGATTTGGTTTGGGGGAGGGAAACACTTTCTGTAGATACCTGTATCCGTACCCCCCCAAAAACAAACCCGATGATGAAAAGGACAGTCGTACATGCTTTTAAAAGAGTCGAAACAGTACAAAAGTGTCTAAAACGTATTTAGTCATTTTTAGCGTATTAATTTGGACTTGCATAATCATAAAAATGAATGTCACTATTAGTCATTTTAGGAGCATAACACGAGCGCAATACTGGAACGTCCCATTAAGCCAAGCCACAAAAACAGCCCAACTAGCTACAAAACGGCCCAAACTTACAAAAACGACCCAAAACACAACCCGCCAAACGGGCCAAAGTGCGTCCCGAGTCACGTTTTCACAAAACTAGAAACTACAAAACCATAAAATAATATACTTTAATATTATTTTATTTTCAAGCCAAAATCGAAAAACACGACAAAAACCGAAACACGAAAACCGAAATTCGGACCAAAACTGAACCAAGACTTAGCCATTAAGAATGGAATCAAACATAATCATCACTCAATCAACACGTCATTAAGCCAAAGGCGGCATAACAACTCCCAGAACAAAGTTTTAATCGCCTGAGAACAGGCGATTAAAAAGTTAATCGCCTGTTCACAGGCGATTAAAAACTTGTTCTGTGCAGCCGCCTTTTTGATTTTTCTCCTACAAAATATCTAACCCAAACCAACTTAAGCGCCTGTGCTCAGGCGATTATTTTTGGGCACCTACTCAAACCAGCCATTTTCTATAAATACCAACCCCCTTCGATCATTCAAATGGTCGGTTTTTCAGTTCACAAGTCGATTTTCAAGCTCATTTTTCAACACACACATAAAATACTCACAAAATCCACTCAAAAATACCGTCTTTGCATTTTCGAAAGGTAGACATTCTACCTACGTTTTTTAGATGTTTTGAGACTCGGACCGAAGAGGGTTACATTAGCCCTCCTCGGTCCACTACTCGATGAATTGTCATCACTCTTTCTCTATCTACGCCTCACGTACAATCGACCTATACGGGTTCCTAACCCGACCCGATATTGGCATTAGCGACACCTTATTCGTAATTCGGTGTGTAGCAATTCGGATTCATAATCCGTCTAAACCCCGCCAATATCGCATAAATAAACGACCCACTATCACTAAAGCAAACCGACGTCACTTTTATAATTATGCAAGTCCTCATTCATGCATTAAATTACGACTAGAATCACTGCCCAACACTAAATTGTACTGCTTCATAGAGTCTTTTAGCATGTCAAAACCGAGGGTTTTCACAAAATCTTAGAGTATAATACGAGGCCTGAGAATAACGCCTATGGTAATAATTTAGCCAATAAATTATTACTTAACGATATTTCCTATAGCAAGATGTCATTATTATGACATTTTTTATCATTTATGCATTTTAATCGAGTCATATTTATTCGTACTTGTACATAGCGTCATTTTAGCCCAAATATCGAAATTAAACAAATGTTTTCAAAATTAGTAGAGACTACTTTTACGTAGGCTTTTTGATTTCAGTTTTCAAAACTTATTTTGCCAAAACTAAAAGTAACCTCACTCCGAACCCCTTCTCTCGGTTTCAAACCTCGATTGATAGATGTCGACGCATCTTGAAGTCTGAGACACTCGTGTCTTGAATTTCAAGACGCGTTGAATAGGTCCCAAATGCCTTTAAATATTTGGTGGCGACTCCAAAAGACACCTTTTTCAAAATGATTTTTTCTACATTTCTTTTTGATCCTAAACTCATGCAATGATCTCCCCATTTTTACAAAACTTCGCACTTTTTCCCGCTGAGGATTCTCCGCCGCGCCCTACCTGGCGAGGGACGAGCCATGCAAGGCCGATAGGTTTTCCCATCTAGGAATTTTTCCCCCGGTACCTTCACTTTCGCGTTCATTAGGTTGTTTGCATTTTATTTTTGTGTGCATTATTATGAAAAAAAACCCAAAAAATTGAAAAATTTGAAAAATTACAAAAAATACGAGTCTTTTTGGTCTGCTTTGTCCTGCTCTATCTAGTTTGGAGAATTGATTAGTGCGCTTGCTTTGATCTTTAGTATCTTTGAGTCGACTTTCTATCGCCTTAGCTTGCACGATTGATTTGTTTCCTGTTACTAGATTGCGAGCCTTAACACTAACCCACTTGTATTTGCTTAATTCTTATCGCTTTTCGCTTGTTTACTTTCGACTTTGACGTTCGAGCTTGGCAATGGTTTGTGGAATGTTGGAATGTTGGTTTGAGGTTTGATTTGGAAAGATCTTATATATGTTGGAGCAATGCTTCGATGCTCTCGGAGGGGACTCATTGAGTTGAGTAACCACAGTGGCCATGAATTTGGTTGCGACCGGGAGTATGAGCAATAATGTAACCCTTAAGCTAAATGTATACCCGAGCGCGATTTTTACCGAGTGAACGTCAAGCTAAACGGTACTACATACGAGGGATGCTCCACATTTGAGAAAAAAAAAAAAGGAATCAGAAGAATAAAGAAAAGAGAACAAAAGGAAATGAAGTGGTAAGATTGGTTGATCGGAAAGTGGTTTGTTTGGCTGGCCTTGCTCGAATTGATTTGTCGTTAGTTTTACTTTTGCGTAAACGTTAGAGGCTAGTAATATAACGTGGCGTGAATGGTTGAGACTTGTGCTCTATTCTCGGTGAAATAGATTATGGTTGTATTGTCTTTGTGCATAGGTCGTCCACTAGGAGATACTAACGTGATTGGTTCATGTACTTTGATTTTCTCCGACGATGTTTGCTTGAGGACAAGCAAAGGTTTGGTTTGGGGGAGTTTGATGCACGTTATTTATATTCATTTTATGCCCCCGGTTCAGTCGCATTTAGCTCGTATTTACTCGTATTTATTATGGTTTTATGAGTTATATGTTATACTTCTCGATACTGCTGCCTTTTATTTGCATTTTGCAGGTTTTGGTGGTTTTGAGCCAAAACCCGGGACGATAGGAGCATTTCGAATATCGAGACGACGAGGCCAAGCTCGAGCTCACACGGGAGCTCGGGAAAGCAAGCCAAGACCAAAGACATAAAGGGTCATGAGCTAATTTGGCCCAAAGCAAAAGAAGAGAATCAAAGAGCGAAGGCCCAAAAGGATTTGAGGCCAAGCATAGAAGAGAAGAGGAGCCGGCCCAATGTCCAGGGTCAGGCCGGTTGAGCCAGACCGGCGGCCGGCCGGCCGGCTGGCTTGTGTTTTCTGCGAGATTTGTTTTTAATTCGAGTTTAATTTATTTGGAAACTATAAATATACATTAGGACGGATACTTGACGGTTATGCTTTATTTTTCATTAGTTCCTTTAGGTTAGTTTACTTAGTTTTCTCTCAACATTCAAGTTTCAAGTTTACTTCTCAAGATTGGTTCTTTTCTATTCACTGTTACTCCGTATTTATTCCAGGTTAATTCTATTTATTTAATTTGTTCAATCATGTCTTCTATTATCATTATTGTTGTTATTGCCCTTAGTATGAGTAGCTAATTTCCTAATTAGGGTTAGGGTGATTTGTGACATATGATTTAGGAACATGTTTTGAGATTAAATTGGTTGATTAAATTGTGCTCTTGATTTCTTTCTACGCGTTTTATGTCAATTGAATTAGGTTTATTTCGCCTGATCACCGATTTAACTGAGTTTAATTGAACCTGAGTATGTTTTGATTTAAGATCGAAAGCCGAGTTAAAACTAGACTTACGCGAGATTGATAAGTTGAATTTAGTAAGTAGCGAGAGCCCGCTAAATTTGCTTAAGGCTAAAATTGACTCGAGAGAGCGTTTTACAAACCTAGTCAAGTTGCACAGTTTAACTCTTCCGTCTTATTAACTTGCATTCCTGAATCATTGTCATATATGAACCTGACGCCCAAATCTTCCCCCTACTACATTTCTATTTATCAGTTTAATTGCCTGCCTTAGTTTATAGCTAAACCAATACCTTTTTCACACCTGAGATTAACCTGTTATTCCGTCTTAAGCTTAAAACTACTCTGTTTCCCTGTGGATTCGATCCCTACTTGCTGCTATCTGCTGTTAGTTGTCATTTAGGTTTATTTTGATATAGGCGATACGACTTAGCTGTATCAGTGTACCTGGAAAAACATTTCCAAACCTTGGGGCATTAAAGTAACATTGCTGGAATTAGGAGACATTTTCACAAATAATGTATATGAGTTATAACTTATATCTCTAAATAAATTGTTTGAATGTTTTCTTGTGGTTTTATTTTTATGTCATTAGTCTTATTTATATAGCTCGTGGGAATGATTTCACATGATTAATTTCCAAAAAAATTAATTATATTTGTTCATTAATTCAAAGTAACTTAAAAGCAACACCTTTTTATGATATTTTTGTTTTGAATTTACATCAGTTTATATTATTTTTACAACGTACCCCATTCTAAGAGTATTTTGCTTTAAAATCACCAATTACCTATATTGTAACTATAACTTATGTTTAAGGATCATTTTGTATTTAATAAATAAATATTCTAACATCCTCCCTACTAGTCCCTCAATATAATTCAACTTCAATTATATTCACCCATGTTTTGACACTATTTATGGAGATGAAAAATATTTAAAATTACTCGTAATACATAAATTAAAAAAAGAATTTCCTAAAAAGTGTCCTACAAGTAAATGACGACAACCCAAAAGCGTAAATAATTTTGAATGATTTTAATTAACAAGATTGTAACATCCTGGTTTTTTTGTGACTTTAATTAAACTAAGGCGGAAAATTAATTAAGTCTATATATTACAAAACCAGCTGTTAATCGTATTACAAACTCCATATACGTAATATGAGTTTAAGAATAACAGAGTCAATCGATTACATTCCCTCAAAATCAGTACAAAATAAAGGTAAACCATCCCCAGCATTCAATAGCGGTAGTCTTGGGGTACCTGCATTAACATCTCATCATTTTCCCGCACACCTTTCGACACATGCAATTCTAAAGCAATATGCAGTATAACTAATGAATAATTAAATAAGTAAAAACAATTAGCAAGTAAAACAGTTAAAACAAGTAAAGAGATCAAGATGATTCCAACATGAGTATAAATCCAATCACAAACCATACGATACTCTCAAAACAATCATTCTCAACAAGTCGTATTTCTCAATCATGGATTCAAGTCTTCAAACAACAATCAATCAACAAGACAAGGAAAATACATTCAACATGTGATAACCAATGATTCTTCGTTAGTAAGGCGGAAGCATGCAGACATAATCCGCGCGATAGCCATCAGGGCCAACATAACTTGGACGTGACTGACAAGCTAAAGATACCTAAGGTAATAAGGACCGCTAAATCCCTTGTCTAATGTATGCATACACTACCTATCGAGGATCATACGTATTCGCTATTCAAAAGGTATCACCGACGAACAAGTTCGACTATCACCAAAGACGGGTACCCCCGGGTGGGGCTGGCTTTTCCAATTACTAATATATGGGCCCACGGAAATATCAAGGATGCCCCATCTCCGAGGTTGTATATACCGTGTCGAGTAGCGATCTTAGGATCGTTATTTCGCCTTGGGCAACTCTGATAGGGAGCCCAAGTCCCCATATACAGCTACCTCGTTAACATCGAATATCAAGAGTCGCAACATGGCGAACAATCCAAGTATTTTATTCAGGTAGTTCAATTCTCTTTCTCAATTTCTTATTTCTTCCTTTAATCGTATCATGAATTATTTCTAACATAAATGTATCACAAACTTTATAGAAATGAAATTTTAGTAATGGCAGTCATCGATAAAATGTAATACATAGAAAAGCTTAAATATTTATTTTGAGTCCGTTCGTAAATTTTAAATATTTTTCACTATTCATTATTTTACTATTCACCGTATTTACTATTCATCGTATTTACTATTCACCGTATTTACTATTCATCGTATTTACTATTCCTCATATTTTTATACGTATTCGTATTTTAGTATTCCGTATTTGTACGTATTTTTATACGTATGCGTATTTTTATACTTTGTATTTTATTCGTATTTTATACGTATATGTATCTTATACTCCCTCCCATTTTCTTTAATCTTCCCACTTTCCTTTTTGGACCCATTTTATTTAATCTTCCCCTTTCCTTTTTGGTCCAAATCTTATGGCTTCCATGTTTTGTGACCCCACTTTTTTTAATTTCTCAACTTCTAATCTCCACCCCACAATCCCTTTTCCTTATTTTTTCCCCAAAAAACTTGTGGGAAGATAAAAAAAAATGGGAGGGAGTACTTAGTATTTATTATTATGTTTTCTTTATACTTATGTATTTATATACTTAGGATTTTTCTACAAAAAACATCTTTTATTTACTAAGTATAAAATTCTAGTTTTAAAGTCGTTAAGTTCGTTTTGTATTTAGTGATTTTGAAATATATTTTAATCAAGGTTGTTAAGTTCATTTTATACTTGGTGATTTAAAATGATATTTCAAAAGTAAGACTCGGTTAAATTTAGTCGTATACTTAACTAAAGTTTTAGCGGTTTCCATTTTTAGTGAGGTTGTCGTAGTTCATTTTAAATAGTCCGTATGTCCACATCCAAATTTAAGCATAGGTAGTAACACTCGAAATTGTTCATTTTAATACATGTAACGTTTATTTTAATCGGTTTTGTTGATTCTTTTTATTAATGATTCATTATACAACCAAATATAAACCTAATGACTAATCAAATTTAGTGATTAAGTGATAAATTCATTTTGACCAAAATTGACCAAAATTTAAGGGGGGTGCCGTGGCCTTTTATTATTTTGGTTATTTATTTCTTTTTTTCTATTTTTATTAATAAATTATTACCTAAACTAATTTAATTTCTTAAGTGATAAAAATAAAAAGTGACAAGTTCATTTTAGGTCTAAAATGGACCCCTAAACCGTGGCTCTTAGTCCTTTAGTAATTTATTTTTGTTTTCTAATTTTATCGGTTTTTTGACTTAAAGTTTTTATATACTAATTATTTAAATTATACTAAAGTGTTTTAACTAGTTTAATATTTTCACTAACATTTTATTTTATTTATGAATAGTGTTATTTGCTCACTTTAAGTTTCCAACTTTTATATTTTGATGTTTTAGTCCATTTAACTTATATGACTTTTATTGAAATTTTTCATTAATGACTTTAAACTAAAAATAAAATAAACTTTTAATTATTTTGAATCAACTAGTCATTTAAATGAATAACACTTGAATATGTGAAGAAAACTTTTATACTTTTCATATGAACCCTAATTAGTCTAATTTTTATATGTTTATAAAATTTCCTCAAATTTTTCCTACAAGTCCATTTTAACTAAACTAATCATAATATGTTATTTAGAAAAATTAAAACTAAAAATTTGCCCATAAAATATTAGAAATGCCGTGGGTAGTAGGTGTATGTTTTAAGTTTTATTTTTGATTTTTACACTTCTAATTCAACAACTAATTTATCTTATATCATTTATGTATTTAACTAAGTGAAAAATCATATGCAAACATTAACATACAAAAGTAAATTATTTTACACACAAGGATAATAACAACATATTCAAAAACACAAATACATTAACACAATCAAATTTTATAACAATTTCATTTTAAGTCCTAAACATAAACTAATTATATTTTCATGTTCATTTTATTACAAGTATTTTAAGCATGCAATTTACAAAAATTAAAACAAAAAATTTAGTGAAGAATAAGGGAAATGCCGTGTGATGTTAGTATATTATACTAATGTTATTTTTCGATTTTTGTCTCCTAATTTAACATGTGAAATACTAAGTGATAAAACAAATCATACATGCATTCAAAACATTAAAATCAAGTACGAGGCGCTTATCACATAAGTGTGCGGGAAGCACCTTAGGTTAGGTTATTGAAATTCTTCTAGCAATTGTCGGGATCTACAATGTTGTCGAATTGGCTCAAATCGACACTTCCACCTTGCTCCTCGTCTTTGGTTAGGATAGGTACATAAGAATATAAATAACAAGTTAGTAATTTGTTTTAATACTAAACTAGTTAACAAAAGTTTAAAGTGTAAATGTAGTTTTAGGTTTAGGTAGTGTTTTATATTTTTCATTACTTTGATTTCATTTTCATGCTCATACTTAAGTTTAAAAGAGAAGGTGATTACTAAACTATTTAGTGAAGGATGAACATAAATGTTCTAATGAATTTAAAAGCAAGAAATGTGAGCTTAAAGAAGAAAACTAGAGGAAGAAGATGAAGATTCAAGAGGTGTTCTTGAGCTTGAAGATGAAGATGAGCTTACAAGGATTTTAGAGTATGAATTTATTAGAGAGGAAGAAGCTTAAGACTTAGAAAAAAAATGAAAGTTGGATGTTGTTGTTGTTGTGTACCGTAAGTTAGTAGGAGTAGTAGTGGTTGTTGTGTTTTTAATGTGTATTGTGTAATGTGTGTGAATGTATTTGAGTTTTGGTTTTATTATCATTTAAATCAAAAACAAAAGGTGCTAAGTGATGATGTAACTTAGTAGGGTGGCTTGACATTAGTAGTAGAAGTGTAAGAGACTTGACCTTGTGCTAAAGTAGAGACAACAAAGGAAGAGAGCACATGAGCAAGGGTTGCTCAAGAAGAGGGCCGGCCTACTTGGCCTCTTGTGCATCGGTTTTTGTTTTCGAAATTTTCGATTCACGCGTACGCGAAAAGTCTCGAGTTGAAATGTATAGTCTTGAAATAATGTTTTGAAGTAAGATCGAAAATAAAAATGAAAATAAGAGCCAAAACGAAATCAAAATAAAAATTGGGTACTAGCTCCTCGTAACTTTGAAATAAAATTTTATTTGCTCGAAATATATATTTTTTTGGTTGAGTGTTATCGAATTAAATCATTATGCTCAAACGTTAAAACATTTATCAGTTTTGAATAAGTGAAGCTCATTATATCGAGTTTTACCTAAAGTGTTAGTTAAATTAAAAGGAATAGTACCTTGATAGTATTATAATATGTTTTGTTAGTATTAATCAAAATGATTAAGTCTTAACTAACCTTTGTTAGCTTTTAGATTATGAGTAAGTAGATTTGAAAAAGATTAGATGATTAAATCATCTTAAAGTGGCTCGGCAATCTTGGGTCAACATTGACCTCGATTTGCGTGCCGAAATTTGTCGTTGAGAAATTTGTCGAGTATTCATTATTTGATTTATCGAGTTTGAATATGAAAGAATAAAGTTCAAATTCAAAGTATTTCAAAATGGTTTTAGTTTAGGTGTTAGGAAAAATATAGTGCGTCGTTTTAGGAAAATAGTTGAGCTAGATTGTCTAATTGTTGATTTCCTAATTATGATTAGCTTAAATTAACACGGGGTGTTACAATCCTCCCCCCTTAAAGAAGTTTCGTCCCCGAAACTTAGAGTAATCTAGACGGTTAAGGTTACCTGTGCTGAACAGCTCTGGGTATTTTTCCTTCATTGATGCTTCGGTCTCCCACGTTGCTTGTTCGGTCTTCTGTCCCCTCCAGAGAACTTTGACCAATGGTATCGACTTGCGTCTTAAGAATTTGGTCTCTCTGGCGAGAATTTCCACTGGTTTCTCCGAGTAAAGCATGTTAGGCTCGATGGCAATCACATCGGGCGTAACAATGTGACTCGGATCAGACCGATACCTTCGTAGCTGAGATACGTGAAAAACGTTGTGTACCCTTGACAAGTTAGGAGGTAGAGCAAGTCGATACGCCACCTCTCCGATTCGCTCAAGTATCTCGTAGGGTCCAATATACTTAGGGCTTAGCTTCCCTTTTATTCCGAATCGTCTTACCCCTTTCATAGGTGAGACCTTTAAGAAAACCTTATCTCCGCTGTTGAACTCAATGGGTCGACGATGTTCGTTTGCATACTTCTTCTGCCGGTCTTGAGCTGCTTGTAGTCTTTCCCGGATGATTTTGATGTGCTCGATTTGATCTTGTATGACCTGGGGTCCAGTGCCCACGTTGTCACTAGCGTCATCCCAACACACAGGACTGCGACATTTTCTTCCGTATAGTGCCTCAAAAGGGGCACACCCCAGACTAGCGTGATGACTGTTGTTGTATGAGAATTCAACGAGAGGTAAGCTCTTTTCCCAGTTCACGTTGAATTCCATCGTGCATGCTCTCAACATGTCCTCCAGTGTCTGGATGGTTCGTTCTGTCTGACCGTCAGTTGCTGGATGGAAAGCCGTGCTCATCTTTAACTTACTACCCAAGGCTTCCTGTAGTTTACCCCAGAAATGCGATGTAAATCTTGCGTCTCTATCCGATATGATGTCAAGGGGAACGCCATGTAGTCGTATTATTTCTTTCTCGTAAGCCTTGGCTAGTTCTTCCAATCCCCAAGTCTCCTTGATTGGGACAAAATGGGCCGCTTTAGTTAGGCGGTCCACAATAACCCATATTGCATCCTTGCCGCTTGATGTCCTCGGTAATCCCATTATAAAGTCCATGGATATGGAATCCCACTTTCCTTGAGGAATTTCCAACGGTTGGAGCAGTCCTCCTGGTCTCTGGTGCTCAAATTTTACTTTCTGGCAAATCATACATCTAGCTACGTACTCGACGATCTCCGCCTTCATTCTTATCCACCAGAAGCGTAGTTTCAGGTCTTTGTACATCTTATCTGAGCCGGGATGTACTGAGTAGCGGATACTATGTGCTTCATCAAGGATTTTGCGTTTTAAATCTTCGTTGTTAGGTATACACCATCTACCATTGAAGCGTAGACTTCCATCAGTGTAGATCTCGAATCCTTCTGTTCCTTCTGATGGAATCTTTTCTCTAATTTCTAACAGAGCCGGGTCCTCCCACTGTAGTACTCGAATGTCATGGTACAAATCTGGTTCGACCGTCATTGCATTTAGATCGGCGTCATCCGACTGTACTAGATCTAAGCTCAGTCTTTTCAGATCCTGGACGATGTCTGAGGGAATTTCCCATATGTTGTTCAGAGTGTGTGTTGCCTTACGACTCAATGCGTCAGCAACTACATTAGCCTTGCCTTCGTGGTATAATAATTCGATCTTGTAGTCCTTGATCAATTCTAACCATCTTCGCTGTCTCATATTCAATTCTCGTTGGGTAAAGATGTACTTCAAGCTCTTGTGATCGGTGTAGAATTTGATGCTGACCCCGTAGAGATAATGACGCCAAATCTTTAGTGCAAACACGACCGCCGCAAGTTCAAGGTCGTGAGTCGGGTAATTCCTTTCATGCACTTTAAGTTGTCTGGATGCGTATGCTATTACCTTCCCTTGTTGCATCAAGACGCAACCCAAACCATTCAATGACGCGTCACTGTATACCTCATACTCATCACCATCGGTTGGTAAGGTCAAGACTGGGGCTGTGGTAAGCCTCGTCTTAAGCTCTTGGAACGCCTTCTCGCAGTCATTGCTCCATATAAACTTTGACTCCTTTTGTAGCAGTTTGGTCATCGGGCGGGCTACTTTTGAGAAATCAGGAACAAATCTCCTATAATAGCCAGCCAATCCTAGGAAACTCCTGACTTCAGTGACTGTTTTTGGTGCTACCCATTCTTTAACAGCCTCAATCTTGGCTGGGTCCACCATTACACCTTCCTTGGAAATTACGTGGCCTAGGAACGACACTTGGTCTAGCCAAAATTCACACTTTGAAAATTTAGCATACCATTTATGATCCCTCAAAATGCTCAGGATGATGTGCAGGTGTTCCGCGTGTTCCTTTTTATCCTTGGAGTAGATCAGAATGTCGTCAATGAACACGACAACACAGATGTCGAGATATTCGTGAAAAGTCCTGTTCATTTGGTCCATAAATACCGCTGGGGCGTTGGTAAGGCCGAACGGCATTACCTTGAACTCGTAATGTCCGTACCTTGATCTGAACGCCGTCTTTTGTATATCCTCTTTGCGCACTGCAATCTGATGGTACCCCGACCTCAGGTCAATTTTGGAGAAGACTCCCGCTCCTTTGAGCTGGTCAAAGAGATCGTCTATCCTAGGCAGAGGATAACGATTTTTGATTGTCACTTTGTTCAGTTCTCTGTAATCAATGCAAAGTCTCATACTCCCATCCTTCTTCTTAACGAAGAGTACCGGTGCACCCCAAGGCGAAACACTCGGTCTTATAAATCCTAACTCAATCATTTCCTCTAACTGTTTCTTGAGTTCCTGGAGCTCAACAGGTGCCATTCTGTATGGTGCCTTTGATATTGGTGCTGTGTCGGGTATGAGGTCAATAGAGAATTCGACGTCCCGTGCGGTAGGCATACCCGGTAATACATCCGGAAACACTTCAGGGTATTCTCTTACAATTGGAATGTCTTCGAGGCGTAAGTCGTCTTCGACTTTGTTGATGCTGCAAAGATACACTTGGTGACCCTTTCTCTCCATACTCTGAAGTTTCAGTACAGACACCAGTTTCACTCCCCCTTTCCTCTTCAAACTCTGATAAGATACTTCCTTCCCTTGATTAGTCTTCAGTGTAATTTTCTGATCGTGGCATTTGAACGTTGCATTATGACGAGCCAACCAATTCATTCCCAGAATTACATCGAACTCGGGGAGATCAAATAACACTAGGTCTGACAGAAAGTCTGTGTTGTGAATTGAAATCTTTACATTGTTATATCTTGAGGAACAAGAAATGTTTTTACCATCAGGTAGTGCTATGTTAGCTTTAATTTGTGTAGGATTGGTGAGTTTGGATTGTTTGATAAACTTTGAGGAAATGAAAGATAGGGAAGCTCCTGTATCGAATAAAATAAAAGCAGGTACAGAGTTAACGAGAAATTTACCGGTGAGAACGTCAACATCGATAACATCTTCAGTGCCCTCTTCAGACTCGGTCAGGACGTACACACGTCCTTGAACTCTAACTGCTGGCGGTGGTCCCGCATTTGCTTTGACAGCCGTACCCTTCTTTGGGCACTCGTTTGACTTGTGCCCCACAACCTTGCAGGAAAAGCACACTACTGGTTCCCCGTTGCAACGCTTCCCCGGGTGTATTGGTTGCCTGCAGAAACGGCACTGATTTGCCTGGAATGGTGGAGGCCCGGGAAGTTGTTGATTGTTTCTTGCAACGAAAGCTGTAGGGTTGCGATTGTGGTACAGGGGTCTGCCCTGGCTTTTATTTCGGTTGTCCTGGTTCTGGAAACCCGGGCGACCAAACATGGGTTTATGGATAAAACTGGCACTCGCCACAGGAGGCGTAGACGTTTTCTTCTTCCTTTTTTCTTCGGCTTCCCCCTTCTGAATGGAGGCCCAAATGCCTGTCGCCTTCTCATAGGCTTCAGCAAAGGTTCGACAATTGAAACCGCTCATGACTAACTGCAGACTATAAGTCATTCCCCGTACATACCGGGTTGCGAGTTCCTCTTCATCTGTTACCACTCTGGGAGCAAACTTAGATAGCTCCTGGTACTTCTCGGTGTATGCTTGCAGTGACATATCACCTTGTTTCAAATTTCTGAACTCTTCCTCTTTTTCCCACCTTAATTCTCGTCCAAAGTACTTGTTCTTTAATAGTGTTGTGAATTCGCTCCAGTTGTAAATCCTTAGAGGGTAAGTGGATCGGATCAGGCGCCACCAGTTGTTGGCTTCCCCTTTTAAGTAGTAAGCTACTACGTTTACCATTTCGGTAGCAGGGGTCTTGCTGAGTTCCAATAGTTTTTCCATTTCCTCTATCCATTCAGTGAGGACGGTAGGATTGACAGAGCCCGAGTAGGTTTGGGGTCTATGCTTGGAGAACTTTTCGAACGCAGATTGGTTATTTCCGCCACCCTGATTTTGGTACATGTTTTGAGCAATCTTTGTGATTGCGTCTTCAAATCCCTTCCTTCTCGCTTCTTCCTCAGCAAAGTGCTGGGCGAAATTGGGATCAGCCATGTTGTCTAAGTTGTTCGCATCCATTCTGAAAAATATTAGGCCGTATGAGTTTTGAGTAGTTCTCAAATGAGACACATTATAGAGTAAAAGGTAAAACACATTTCATTGATAATGTAAAAGGGTTACATCAAAAAGTCACAAAGTCTCCTAATACATTCCCTATGAAATGAACTAAGGTAAGAACCCAGATACAAAGTTCAGCAAGATAACATAAAAGTTTAGATACATTCTCAAGAGGTAAGGAAATGGAATGAGAATGACAAAATAAATTAGCCCTCGGTACTATGCAAAGCACGAGTAGTGATGCTCCTCCTCTGAGAAGTTATAACCATACTTCACAGCATTAGTCGCGTCGCTCAAACCAAGCTTGAAGTCTTCCCAGCTAAGATAATATTCGCCCTCGTGAATATCTGGGGATCGTAGTCGTATCCACCAGGCTTTGACCTCTCCATCGAGGCAAGCAGCAGCAAACGAGGTCTTCCATTCCTCTGGAACGGAGTGCTCCTTGAACTTTGCACTCATGTGCCTAGTCCAGGTGTACAAGGTCTCGCTCGACCCTTCGAACGTATCGGGGCTGCTCTTCATGAACGCCCATATCGTATCGTCCTTTAAGGACCCGCGGCGGAGGTGTTTGGGAACTTGGTGTTCCAGGTACAGGGTTTTAAGTGCCCTGGTTTTCCAGTCGATTTCTGAATTACTCGAATCCTGTGATCTCTTCCATGACTTTAACTGTTGACGTCGTGCGTAGGCCTCAATGGCTTTCTTGCGAGCTTTCTCTTTTGGTGTCCACTCAGAGTACCTCTTGCCGCACGGTAGTCTCATCTGAAATAAGTGGAGGATATAACTTAGGTGAGATTTTGAATATGTATGCAGAATTTAGAATGAACGAGTTATGAAAAGCATACGACATGGTAGTAACATAACGTCTCCACATACATATAAGTATATGGGTAAATATTACATTCAAGGAAATATAATACATAGGTCCACCTAACGTTACATCCGAATGAGAAATCCATAGCCGTTAAGAAAAAGTGACGACATTAAGGTCGTTCTTAGGATAGTTTAAAGTCGATTACATATATCTTACAAACTGAAATCGAATGACCCTAGATGTGATTTGAGACCCTCAAAAGTCTTCCAGAGGTGAGATCTCTCTCCCATATGATTGGAGGTATGATAGCATCTTCTGGTTCTGGAGGGTAGTCGTGTTCATATTCCTGCTTCATCAAGTTCTCGAGCAGTGTCTCGTGTTCCATCCACCCGGGTGGTTGCATCTCCCTCAGAAGTGGGTCTGGGTGAAACATGCGATCCATATATAGATCGTAATCCAGGAGAAGTCGCCCTCCTATTGGTGCCCAAAACTCGTCGTACGGATGGAAGCTCTCAATCAGCGTCAGGCCTAAGCCAATGCCCTTTGTGTGGTAGGGTCTGCTCGTAGTGATCCCATTGGCTTCCACGTACTGCTCGATGGCGTGGGAATGGCCATGTATGTATGCATCCAGGGGCATCATCGGTGGACGCCGTGGTAGGTTGTTACGGGAGTAACTGAAGGACGTCATCCTAAGGGCCTTTGTCAGACTAGGGTTAGCCACAGAGCAAATAGCAAGTAGATGAATTATAAAAATATGATTCTAACGCTCATCTGACTAGTTTATTATTTTTAGGTCGGTCCTTAAGATTCTACCCTTCCTCACAATTTAAATGATCTAAGTTATTATTTTAGTGATCTAGAGATTTCTAATTTATTATTTGATCCTATAAGTCTATGCCTGACATACTATATGAATGTCTGGCCCAGGTGTCGTCTCGCTATGTGAGATAACTTTAAGTCATTCACGGTCGCAAGACAGCTTTGATACCAACTGTAACATCCTGGTTTTTTTGTGACTTTAATTAAACTAAGGCGGAAAATTAATTAAGTCTATATATTACAAAACCAGCTGTTAATCGTATTACAAACTCCATATACGTAATATGAGTTTAAGAATAACAGAGTCAATCGATTACATTCCCTCAAAATCAGTACAAAATAAAGGTAAACCATCCCCAGCATTCAATAGCGGTAGTCTTGGGGTACCTGCATTAACATCTCATCATTTTCCCGCACACCTTTCGACACATGCAATTCTAAAGCAATATGCAGTATAACTAATGAATAATTAAATAAGTAAAAACAATTAGCAAGTAAAACAGTTAAAACAAGTAAAGAGATCAAGATGATTCCAACATGAGTATAAATCCAATCACAAACCATACGATACTCTCAAAACAATCATTCTCAACAAGTCGTATTTCTCAATCATGGATTCAAGTCTTCAAACAACAATCAATCAACAAGACAAGGAAAATACATTCAACATGTGATAACCAATGATTCTTCGTTAGTAAGGCGGAAGCATGCAGACATAATCTGCGCGATAGCCATCAGGGCCAACATAACTTGGACGTGACTGACAAGCTAAAGATACCTAAGGTAATAAGGACCGCTAAATCCCTTGTCTAATGTATGCATACACTACCTATCGAGGATCATACGTATTCGCTATTCAAAAGGTATCACCGACGAAAAAGTTCGACTATCACCAAAGACGGGTACCCCCGGGTGGGGCTGGCGTTTCCAATTACTAATATATGGGCCCACGGAAATATCAAGGATGCCCCATCTCTGAGGTTGTATATACCGTGTCGAGTAGCGATCTTAGGATCGTTATTTCGCCTTGGGCAACTCTGATAGGGAGCCCAAGTCCCCATATACAGCTACCTCGTTAACATCGAATATCAAGAGTCGCAACATGGCGAACAATCCAAGTATTTTATTCAGGTAGTTCAATTCTCTTTCTCAATTTCTTATTTCTTCCTTTAATCGTATCATGAATTATTTCTAACATAAATGTATCGTCAAACTTTATAGAAATGAAATTTTAGTAATGGCAGTTCGTCAGATAAAACAGAATACATAGAAAAGCTTAAATATTTATTTTGAGTCCGTTCGTAAATTTTAAATATTTTTCACTATTCATTATTTTACTATTCACCGTATTTACTATTCATCGTATTTACTATTCACCGTATTTACTATTCATCGTATTTACTATTCCTCGTATTTTTATACGTATTCGTATTTTAGAATTCCGTATTTGTACGTATTTTTATACGTATGCGTATTTTTATACTTTGTATTTTATTCGTATTTTATACGTATATGTATCTTATACTTAGTATTTATTATTATGTTTTCTTTATACTTATGTATTTATATACTTAGGATTTTTCTACAAAAAACATCTTTTATTTACTAAGTATAAAATTCTAGTTTTAAAGTCGTTAAGTTCGTTTTGTATTTAGTGATTTTGAAATATATTTTAATCAAGGTTGTTAAGTTCATTTTATACTTGGTGATTTAAAATGATATTTCAAAAGTAAGACTCGGTTAAATTTAGTCGTATACTTAACTAAAGTTTTAGCGGTTTCCATTTTTAGTGAGGTTGTCGTAGTTCATTTTAAATAGTCCGTATGTCCACATCCAAATTTAAGCATAGGTAGTAACACTCGAAATTGTTCATTTTAATACATGTAACGTTTATTTTAATCGGTTTTGTTGATTCTTTTTATTAATGATTCATTATACAACCAAATATAAACCTAATGACTAATCAAATTTAGTGATTAAGTGATAAATTCATTTTGACCAAAATTGACCAAAATTTAAGGGGGGTGCCGTGGCCTTTTATTATTTTGGTTATTTATTTCTTTTTTTCTATTTTTATTAATAAATTATTACCTAAACTAATTTAATTTCTTAAGTGATAAAAATAAAAAGTGACAAGTTCATTTTAGGTCTAAAATGGACCCCTAAACCGTGGCTCTTAGTCCTTTAGTAATTTATTTTTGTTTTCTAATTTTATCGGTTTTTTGACTTAAAATTTTTATATACTAATTATTTAAATTATACTAAAGTGTTTTAACTAGTTTAATATTTTCACTAACATTTTATTTTATTTATGAATAGTGTTATTTGCTCACTTTAAGTTTCCAACTTTTATATTTTGATGTTTTAGTCCATTTAACTTATATGACTTTTATTGAAATTTTTCATTAATGACTTTAAACTAAAAATAAAATAAACTTTTAATTATTTTGAATCAACTAGTCATTTAAATGAATAACACTTGAATATGTGAAGAAAACTTTTATACTTTTCATATGAACCCTAATTAGTCTAATTTTTATATGTTTATAAAATTTCCTCAAATTTTTCCTACAAGTCCATTTTAACTAAACTAATCATAATATGTTATTTAGAAAAATTAAAACTAAAAATTTGCCCATAAAATATTAGAAATGCCGTGGGTAGTAGGTGTATGTTTTAAGTTTTATTTTTGATTTTTACACTTCTAATTCAACAACTAATTTATCTTATATCATTTATGTATTTAACTAAGTGAAAAATCATATGCAAACATTAACATACAAAAGTAAATTATTTTACACACAAGGATAATAACAACATATTCAAAAACACAAATACATTAACACAATCAAATTTTATAACAATTTCATTTTAAGTCCTAAACATAAACTAATTATATTTTCATGTTCATTTTATTACAAGTATTTTAAGCATGCAATTTACAAAAATTAAAACAAAAAATTTAGTGAAGAATAAGGGAAATGCCTTGGGCAACTCTGATAGGGAGCCCAAGTCCCCATATACAGCTACCTCGTTAACATCGAATATCAAGAGTCGCAACATGGCGAACAATCCAAGTATTTTATTCAGGTAGTTCAATTCTCTTTCTCAATTTCTTATTTCTTCCTTTAATCGTATCATGAATTATTTCTAACATAAATGTATCGTCAAACTTTATAGAAATGAAATTTTAGTAATGGCAGTTCGTCAGATAAAACAGAATACATAGAAAAGCTTAAATATTTATTTTGAGTCCGTTCGTAAATTTTAAATATTTTTCACTATTCATTATTTTACTATTCACCGTATTTACTATTCATCGTATTTACTATTCACCGTATTTACTATTCATCGTATTTACTATTCCTCGTATTTTTATACGTATTCGTATTTTAGTATTCCGTATTTGTACGTATTTTTATACGTATGCGTATTTTTATACTTTGTATTTTATTCGTATTTTATACGTATATGTATCTTATACTTAGTATTTATTATTATGTTTTCTTTATACTTATGTATTTATATACTTAGGATTTTTCTACAAAAAACATCTTTTATTTACTAAGTATAAAATTCTAGTTTTAAAGTCGTTAAGTTCGTTTTGTATTTAGTGATTTTGAAATATATTTTAATCAAGGTTGTTAAGTTCATTTTATACTTGGTGATTTAAAATGATATTTCAAAAGTAAGACTCGGTTAAATTTAGTCGTATACTTAACTAAAGTTTTAGCGGTTTCCATTTTTAGTGAGGTTGTCGTAGTTCATTTTAAATAGTCCGTATGTCCACATCCAAATTTAAGCATAGGTAGTAACACTTAAATTGTTCATTTTAATACATGTAACGTTTATTTTAATCGGTTTTGTTGATTCTTTTTATTAATGATTCATTATACAACCAAATATAAACCTAATGACTAATCAAATTTAGTGATTAAGTGATAAATTCATTTTGACCAAAATTGACCAAAATTTAAGGGGGGTGCCGTGGCCTTTTATTATTTTGGTTATTTATTTCTTTTTTTCTATTTTTATTAATAAATTATTACCTAAACTAATTTAATTTCTTAAGTGATAAAAATAAAAAGTGACAAGTTCATTTTAGGTCTAAAATGGACCCCTAAACCGTGGCTCTTAGTCCTTTAGTAATTTATTTTTGTTTTCTAATTTTATCGGTTTTTTGACTTAAAGTTTTTATATACTAATTATTTAAATTATACTAAAGTGTTTTAACTAGTTTAATATTTTCACTAACATTTTATTTTATTTATGAATAGTGTTATTTGCTCACTTTAAGTTTCCAACTTTTATATTTTGATGTTTTAGTCCATTTAACTTATATGACTTTTATTGAAATTTTTCATTAATGACTTTAAACTAAAAATAAAATAAACTTTTAATTATTTTGAATCAACTAGTCATTTAAATGAATAACACTTGAATATGTGAAGAAAACTTTTATACTTTTCATATGAACCCTAATTAGTCTAATTTTTATATGTTTATAAAATTTCCTCAAATTTTTCCTACAAGTCCATTTTAACTAAACTAATCATAATATGTTATTTAGAAAAATTAAAACTAAAAATTTGCCCATAAAATATTAGAAATGCCGTGGGTAGTAGGTGTATGTTTTAAGTTTTATTTTTGATTTTTACACTTCTAATTCAACAACTAATTTATCTTATATCATTTATGTATTTAACTAAGTGAAAAATCATATGCAAACATTAACATACAAAAAGTAAATTATTTTACACACAACGATAATAACAACATATTCAAAAACACAAATACATTAACACAATCAAATTTTATAACAATTTCATTTTAAGTCCTAAACATAAACTAATTATATTTTCATGTTCATTTTATTACAAGTATTTTAAGCATGCAATTTACAAAAATTAAAACAAAAAATTTAGTGAAGAATAAGGGAAATGCCGTGTGATGTTAGTATATTATACTAATGTTATTTTTCGATTTTTGTCTCCTAATTTAACATGTGAAATACTAAGTGATAAAACAAATCATACATGCATTCAAAACATTAAAATCAAGTACGAGGCGCTTATCACATAAGTGTGCGGGAAGCACCTTAGGTTAGGTTATTGAAATTCTTCTAGCAATTGTCGGGATCTACAATGTTGTCGAATTGGCTCAAATCGAAACTTCCACCTTGCTCCTCGTCTTTGGTTAGGATAGGTACATAAGAATATAAATAACAAGTTAGTAATTTGTTTTAATACTAAACTAGTTAACAAAAGTTTAAAGTGTAAATGTAGTTTTAGGTTTAGGTAGTGTTTTATATTTTTCATTACTTTGATTTCATTTTCATGCTCATACTTAAGTTTAAAAGAGAAGGTGATTACTAAACTATTTAGTGAAGGATGAACATAAATGTTCTAATGAATTTAAAAGCAAGAAATGTGAGCTTAAAGAAGAAAACTAGAGGAAGAAGATGAAGATTCAAGAGGTGTTCTTGAGCTTGAAGATGAAGATGAGCTTACAAGGATTTTAGAGTATGAATTTATTAGAGAGGAAGAAGCTTAAGACTTAGAAAAAAAATGAAAGTTGGATGTTGTTGTTGTTGTGTACCGTAAGTTAGTAGGAGTAGTAGTGGTTGTTGTGTTTTTAATGTGTATTGTGTAATGTGTGTGAATGTATTTGAGTTTTGGTTTTATTATCATTTAAATCAAAAACAAAAGGTGCTAAGTGATGATGTAACTTAGTTGGGTGGCTTGACATTAGTAGTAGAAGTGTAAGAGACTTGACCTTGTGCTAAAGTAGAGACAACAAAGGAAGAGAGCACATGAGCAAGGGTTGCTCAAGAAGAGGGCCGGCCTACTTGGCCTCTTGTGCATCGGTTTTTGTTTTCGAAATTTTCGATTCACGCGTACGCGAAAAGTCTCGAGTTGAAATGTATAGTCTTGAAATAATGTTTTGAAGTAAGATCGAAAATAAAAATGAAAATAAGAGCCAAAACGAAATCAAAATAAAAATTGGGTACTAGCTCCTCGTAACTTTGAAATAAAATTTTATTTGCTCGAAATATATATTTTTTTGGTTGAGTGTTATCGAATTAAATCATTATGCTCAAACGTTAAAACATTTATCGCTTTTGAATAAGTGAAGCTCATTATATCGAAGTTTTACCTAAAGTGTTAGTTAAATTAAAAGGAATAGTACCTTGATAGTATTATAATATGTTTTGTTAGTATTAATCAAAATGATTAAGTCTTAACTAACCTTTGTTAGCTTTTAGATTATGAGTAAGTAGATTTGAAAAAGATTAGATGATTAAATCATCTTAAAGTGGCTCGGCAATCTTGGGTCAACATTGACCTCGATTTGCGTGCCGAAATTTGTCGTTGAGAAATTTGTCGAGTATTCATTATTTGATTTATCGAGTTTGAATATGAAAGAATAAAGTTCAAATTCAAAGTATTTCAAAATGGTTTTAGTTTAGGTGTTAGGAAAAATATAGTGCGTCGTTTTAGGAAAATAGTTGAGCTAGATTGTCTAATTGTTGATTTCCTAATTATGATTAGCTTAAATTAACACGGGGTGTTACAAAGATTGTTTGAATATTATTAATTTCTCATTTTGTGTTGTTAGCAGGCGCTCTAATGCCACATTCTAAAAAACACGATAATAAAATGTAGTTATATGTGATCTTCTTTAGTTTGTTCAGAGGAGTACAACAAAAATATCAAATATTTATGATTTTTTAGCTCGATAGATATTGTTGTTTCAATACGCGTGAAAAAATAATGATGTAATTGGATTTGAATGTTGGAATTATGTTTTATGATTATTAATGGACATAAATATTTGCAAGTCTATCTACAATTGTACAATTGCTTATAATAATATTTCCAGAAATATATTTTATGACTATATACAATATCCAAATGTGAATATCATTTGAAAAGAGAAATGTATTGTACTTTTTTAAAAAAACAAGTGTGAAACTTTACTTCCAAAAATATAATCCCAAAATATATTAGGGATTATGGAGAGAAAATATAACCGAAAATAATTCATATAGATTTATATCCAATAATTTAACTATTATACGAATGGGAAAAAATTACAAAATAAAACTATTTTTAAAATCTCTGAAAATTATAAATGTAAATACTTCATTATTACAAGGAATTATTTGAGATTTTATAACGTCTCTCTTATTATAAATTATTTATCAATGTTAATATCGAATATATAAGAAACTATAATCTTAAACATATATTTTTTTCATGACACTCATTATTACAAATTAAGCCGCTTATCTACCATGTTTTGTGACTTCCATTATGAAAACGTCCACCTTTTGTAATATTTCTTTTTTAAAACACGCACTTTTTATAAAGGTTTTCTAAAACTACTCCCACAAAAATGCAAATTTTTGTGATAGGAAGAAAATTTTATTAAATTATTGCATCACTTAATGTAACTGTCACGATACTTAACATGTGTATTGATGATACAAGAATTAATTTTTTTTATGAAACAAAATTGACATTTATTATGATGTAAATGAGGTTTTGGTGGGAGTTTTTAAGAAATTGATCTTAAAAGGTGAAAATTTAAAATAAATAAAATTTAAAAATGCGGAAGTTTTTAAAATTGTGTTTAGAAAATGTGGAAGTTAACAATTAATATATTTTGTCTTATAACGCAAAGCTCTTAAGACACGTTTGCTTAAAAATCAAACCTAACATAGAAATGTGCTACTTAAGAATGAAACATATTTCGGATAGAATTCAAAATTTGCCTTTAAAATCTAATTTTTTTTTTTTATCATTTACTATTCCTCTTATTTTAACCTAAAATGTAAAAGTAATGAATTTTCTATCGAGTCTATTGGGAGGTGTAAAAATAATGAACTATATTTTGTCTAGAAAGGCTAAGATGATTAAGCTACCGGGTGTTGTTCGACAACAGGTTGACACTTTATACAGTAAATAAGCAATTAGACGTATTCTCACACTTTATTTTATAATTTAGTGTGACTTACTATTTCACTTTTAAAAAGTTATTCTAATATACTACATCTTTAACAATGAATTGTTAACGTTTGCGTTATTTTACTCTCACAAAATAAAGTAAATGTTAACGCTTCACTTAAACGGAAAAAGTATGTTTTTTCGCTGCACTTTATATATTTACGGAGTACTATTTATGCATTAATGTAGGTCATTATAAATTTTTAAGTAATGGAGATTTTTGTAATGGTTTGCGGAAAAACAATTGTTTTTGAAATGTGTCTACCTTTTTTTTTATATCAACTTTAATTATATGATAGCTAACTTTTATTGAATTAACCCGAAGTTAGAATTTAATCAATTAAATATGTAAAATGGGGTGTGAAAATAAATATACTCGTACTAAAGCATTCCAATAAGTAATAAATAAGAAAATAATGCAATCGTCACTACAAAACCACCATTAGATTTTATTGCCAAACATAAATAAAGTACATTATTCAACTTAAAAGTAGTAGCAATGACACACATAAAATAATATTACAAAAGTAAAAATAAAAAAAAAAAACAAAATCTTGAACATATGACGATATAATATTAGATCTTGGTTGATGGCTTAAGTCTTAGATATTGCGACATCGTTCATAAAGTTACACAGGGACAGAAGCATTCTCCGCATCTTTTGCCTGCAATATTCAAATTATAAATATGGTTTAAATGCTAGTTTTAACTATATAAATACCAATACTTGACACATACGGAGTAATAAAATAAGAACTAGATTTGAAAAATAAAAAATAAATAAATAATCATATGATATGAAGATCTTAATATTTACTTGTAAACATGAGTTAAAAATATAAAGTTATGCATTTGGGGTGTTTAAAAGAAGAAACTATTATAAGAAAGTTGATTGAAATAGAGCAATGTACAAACCCGATATATTGTTAAATTACACTTTTGAACTCGTATAAAATTTTACATGATATAATTGAGAATGGAATTAATTTAAATTTTTATGAACTATTCTGTATAAATTATTTCTCATTAGTTAAAAGAAATTAGTTAGGGTGAGTTTTTTTTAACTCTATATAGATGTAAAATCACGTAAAACACGTGCGAAATAAAAAGTAACAATAATAAATTATCAAATAAACTATTAGCTAGTGAGTGTACCTGGAAAAACATTTCCAAACCTTGGGGCATTAAAGTAACATTGCTGGAATTAGGAGACATTTTCACAAATAATGTATATGAGTTATAACTTATATCTCTAAATAAATTGTTTGAATGTTTTCTTGTGGTTTTATTTTTATGTCATTAGTCTTATTTATATAGCTCGTGGGAATGATTTCACATGATTAATTTCCAAAAAAATAAATTATATTTGTTCATTAATTCAAAGTAACTTAAAAGCAACACCTTTTTATGATATTTTTGTTTTGAATTTACATCAGTTTATATTATTTTTACAACGTACCCCATTCTAAGAGTATTTTGCTTTAAAATCACCACTTACCTATATTGTAACTATAACTTATGTTTAAGGATCATTTTGTATTTAATAAATAAATATTCTAACATCCTCCCTACTAGTCCCTCAATATAATTCAACTTCAATTATATTCACCCATGTTTTGACACTATTTATGGCGATGAAAAATATTTAAAATTACTCGTAATACATAAATTAAAAAAAGAATTTTCTAAAAAGTGTCCTACAAGTAAATGACGACAACCCAAAAGCGTAAATAATTTTGAATGATTTTAATTAACAAGATTGTTTGAATATTATTAATTTCTCATTTTGTGTTGTTAGCAGGCTGTAACACCCCGTGTTAATTTAAGCTAATCATAATTAGGAAATCAATAATTAGACAATCTCGCTCAATTATTTTCCTAAAATAATACACTACAAGTTTCTCGCACCTAAACTAAAACTATTTTGATATACTTCGAATTTGAACTTTATTTTTACATATTCGAACTCAATAAATAAAATGATGAATCGACGACAAATTTCTCAACGACAAATTTCGGCACGCAAATGGAGGTCAATTTTGACCTAGTGGTCGAGCCACTTAGAAGGTGACTAAGTCACCTAATTCTTTTCAAATATACTTACTCATAACCCAAATCTAACTAAATTAGTTAAGGTTTAATTATTTTGGTTATTACTAACAAACCTTATTATATTAATATCAAATTACTATTTCGTTTTGATTTAACTAACACTTTCGCTAAAGATCGAAATAATGAGCCACACTTAGTTTAAACTTATAAAAATTTTGACGGAGGATTATAATTATTTAAATCAATAACATTCAACAAAAAAAATAAGTATTTCGATCAAATAAATTTTTATTCAAAGTTGCGAGGATCTAATACCCAATTTTTATTTTGATTTCCTTTCGAGGTTTATTTTCATTTTTATTTTCGATCTTGCTTCAAAACATTATTTTAGGATCATATATTTTATTTCGAGACTTTTCGCGTGCGCGCAAATCGAAAATTTCAAAAACGAAAAATCGAGCCTTGGTGACTCATGTTGGCCGAGTTCTTTGAACTCCTTGGTCCAATGCTATCCTCTTCCATTCTTCTACTTTACTACCATGTCTAATCTCCTTACACTCCTATATATTTTCATCATCACATTTAGCTCATTTAAATTTAAAGATTATACTTTCTAAATACTAAACCTAATACATATTTCACTAGTATACATTTTACTTCTACTACCACTACTACAATTCATTCACACACAACACAAGTAAAAAAAAACTTACTAGTTTCTCTCTAAATAAAAACTCACTAAAACATTAGTAAGCATATCTTCATCTTCCTCTTTGAGCCTCCATGAAGATCTTCATCTTCTACCTTCACTTCACCATTAAAATTTCTCATTTTGTTCTTAAATTTTCTTAAGCATTAAATTATTTCCTCCACCATTTATATTTAGTAATCATTCCTCTCTTACTTATAATTATTTAAAGAACATAAATCAAACCATTTAAAATATATACCTCACTTAAACCTAAAAACATTACTACACTTTAAATTTTTAGTTTAGTTAGTTTAGTTTTAAATAAATTACTAACTTGCTTATTTTCATTTTTATGTACTTATCTTTCCAAAGACGAGGAGCAAGGTGGAGGTATCGATCTTAGCATTTTCGACAACATTGTTGATCCCGACAATTGCTAGGCTTTCATTTTCACTAACCTAATTAAGGTGCTCTCGCACACTATAATTGCCAAGCACCTAATTTAATTGATTATGTGTTATTTTCCTAAGTGATGTTTTGATTTGCATGCATGATTTTATGTCACCTAAGTATCATATGTTAAATTAGAAGATAAAAATCGAAAAATAAAATATATGGCTCACTAACATATCACACGGCATTTTCCTTTATCTTTGATAAATTTTTCGTTTTAATTTTTGTTAATTGCATGCTTAAAATACTATGAATAAGATGTATATGAAAATATAATTAGTTTATGTTTTGGACTTAAAATGAAATTGTTATGAAATTTAAATGTTTTAAAGTATTTATGTGTTTGAAAATATTGTTGTTATTCTTGTGTATGAAATGACTTACTTGTTATTATTAATGTTTTAGGTATGATTTTCACTTATATTAATTATACATATAATATAAAGGAAATTAGATATAGAATTAGTAGTATAAAAATCAAAAATAAAATTTGTGAAAATATATTAGAGGGCCACGGTTTTCATGTATATTTTGGACCAATTTTTAGTTTTAATTTTTGTAAATAACATATTGTGTTAAGTTAGGTTAATTAGACTTGTCACAAAAATTTGAGAAAATAAAACGATAATATAAAAATTTGGGTTAAAAGTGTTCTTTAGAAAATCATATATGTTCTTCACCTATTCATATGCTCTTCATCTATTTTTCTAGTTTGATTCATAATTTTTATAAAGTTTTACTTAATTATAGTTTTAATTCACTAGTGAATAATCACAATACTAAATATATAAGTTAAATAAGCTAAATCTTTGAAATATAAAAATTAGAAATATAAAGTGTCACAAATCACTATTCATAAATGAAATAAAATGTTTAGTGAAAATTGTAAACTAGTTAAATCACTTTAGTATAATTTAAATAATTAGTATATAAAAACTTTAAATCAAAACCGATAAATTAGAAAACGAAAATAAAAATGACCAAGTATAGAAGGCCACGGTTTAGGGTTCATTTTAGACCTAAAATGAATTTGTCACTTTTTATTTTTATCACTTAAGTAATTTAATTAGTTAAAGTAATGAATTATTAATAAAAACAAGAAAAGAAATAAATAGAGTAATATAAATAAAAGCCACGGTTTCACCATATAAAATGGGTCAATTTTGATCAAAATGAATTTATCACTTAGTCACTAAAAGTTGAATAGTAATTAGGATTATATTAGATTGTATAATGAATCGTTAATAAAAAGAATCAACGAAACCGATAAAAAATAAACGTTACACGTATTAAAATAAATAATTTCGAGTGTTACTACCTTTGCTTAAATTTGGATTTGGACATACGGACTATTTAAAATGAACTACTACAACCTCGCTAAAAATGGAAACCGCTAAAATTTTAGTTAAGTATATGACTAAACTTAAACCGATTTTCACTTTCAAAATATTATTTCAAATCACTAAGTACAAAACGAACTTAACGACTTTGAAACTAGGATTTTGTACTTAGAAAATAAAACTTGATTTTGTACTTAAGTAAAATATCTTAAATATAAAGATACTAAGTATAAAAAAATATATACTAAGCATAGGACAAAATACGTATAAGTATAAAATACATGTACGTATAAAAATACGTACAAATACGAAGTATAAGAATACGTATAAATACGAAATATAAAAATACGCATACGTATAAAAATACGTATAAATACGAAGTATAAGAATACGCATACGTATAAAAATACGTACAAATACGAAATACGAATACGTATAAAAATACGATGAATAGTAAATACGATGAATAGTAAATACGATGAATAGTAAAATAATGAATAGTGAAAAATATTTAAAATTTACGAACAGACTCAAAATAAATATTTAAATTTTTCTATGTGTTCTGTTTACCTGAAGAACTGCTAGAACTAAAATTTCATTATACAAAGTTCGACGATATATTTAAGTTTTAGAATTGACACATGTTACGAATGAACGAGGAAATAAGAATTTGAGAAAATGAACTACCTGAATAAAATACTTGGATTGTTCGCCATGTTGCGACTCTTGAAATTCGATGTTAATGAGGTAGCTGTATATGGGGACTTGGGCTCCCTCCCAGAGTTCTTGAAATTTATTTAACGATCTTAAGATTGCTATTTGACACGTGGTATCAACCTCAGGGATGGGGCATACTTGATACTTCCGTGGGCCCATATATAGTAATTGGAAAAGCCAGCCCCATCCAGGGGTACCCGTCTCTGGTGATAGTCGGACTTTTTCATCGGTGATACCTTTTGAATAGCGAATACGTATGATCCTCGATAGGTAGTGTATGCATACATTAGACAAGGGATTGAATCGTCCTTATTACCTTAGATATCTTTAGCAGATTCAGACACGTCCACTCTGTTTGGCCCTGATTGCTACTGCGCGGATTATGTCTGCATGATTCCGCCTTACTAACGAAGACTCATTAGTCAACGTATGATGAATGCATTTCCTTGTTTTGATTGATTATTGTCTGAATGACTTGGTTTCTTAAGTGTTGAAGTGTGACTTGTTGAGATTGTTGATCGATGAACTTTGTGCGTTATGTGATTTGCTGTATCCTCGTATTTGAATTATTATATTCTCCTTGTATGCTTTATATGCCTACTTGTTAATTGTTTATTTATTTATTTATTTATTTCTATACATTGCATATGTTTTAGAATTGCATGTATCGAAAGAGTGATGCGAGAATATGATAATTATTGCAGGTACCCCGAGGACTAATGTCATTGATTTCTGGGGATGGTTTTACCTTATTTTGTACTCCGTTGTTTTGGAGAGATTTGTAATCGAACATATACTCTGTTTTATCTTAAAACTCGTACTATGTATATAGAGTTTTAATACGATAACAGCTGGTTTGTAATATATAGACTTAATTAATATTTCCGCCTTAGTTTAATTAAGTCACGAAAAACCAGGTTGTTACACAGGCGCTCTTATGCCACATCCTAAAAAACATGATAATAAAATGTAGTTATATGTGATCTTCTTTAATTTTTTCATAGGAGTACAACAACAATATCAAATATTTATGATTTTTTAGCTCGATAGATATTGTTGTTTCAATACGCGTGAAAAAATAATGATGTAATTGGATTCAAATGTTCGAATTATGTTTTATGATTATTAATGGACATAAATATTTGTGATTATTAATGGATAATGCCTCTTCTGTGGTTATTAATGCCTCTTCTGTGGTTATTTATGTGGTTATTAATCACATAAATATTTGTGATTATTAATGGATAATGCCTCTTCTGTGATTATTAATGGACATAAAATAATGATGTTTTATGTTTTATGATTATTAATGGATAATGCCTCTTCTGTGGTTGATTACAGACCGACTTGTTGTTCTACTGTCTACAAAACTATTAGCAAAATTCTTGCTAATAGAATGAAAGGAGTGCTCCCTGAGTTGGTTGGCTTAGAGCAAGTGGCTTTTGTAAGTGACCGGAGTATCTTTGACAATATCCTACTCTCTCAAACTTTGGCTAAGGGTTACACAAGAAAGTCTGTCTCCCCTAGATGCTTAATTAAAGTTGACATTCGGAAAGATTTTGATTCTCTAAATTGGAGTTTTATCTCTAGCACTCTTCAGGCTTTAGGTTTCCCTGACCTATTTGTGAAGTGGATTATGCAGTGTATCACCACTCCTTATTATACCCTCAAGATAAATGGCACCAATTTTGGTTTCTTTGAAGGAAGAAGGGGAGTCAGACAAGGCGATCCTATCTCTCCTTACATCTTTGTGCTTAGTATGGAGATCCTATCTCGACTTCTGAGAGACATTCCACACATCAAGGATTTCTCTTATCATCCAAAATGCTCTAGAATAAACCTGACGCACTTGGTCTTTGCGGATGACTTGATGATATTTACAAGAGGGGATGTTGCTTCTGTTGCTGCTGTAGGTAGCGCTCTAGACACCTTTGCTGGATACTCAGGCTTGGTGGCCAACCCCTCGAAGACTGAAATATATTTGGGAGGAGTCAAGGAGGAGGTCAAACATCAGATTTTGCAAACCTCAGGTTTTAGAGAAGGCACTTTTCCATTTCGATACTTGGGGATTCCTCTTGCTACCATTAATCTCCGGAGTGACATCCAACAACTCTTTGATAAGGTCAAGAAACACATTTCAAATTGGGCTACTCACAACCTGTCGTATGCTGGAAGGATTCAACTCATAAATACAATGTTGTTTGGGCTTGAAAATTTCTGGTGTGCAGCAGTATTATTACCAAAGGGGGTAGTTAAGAGGTTGTTTAAGTTGTGTAAAGATTTTCTTTGGGGTATCAAAGAAGGAGATAGGAGGCACACGTTCATGAGCTGGAAAGAAATTTGTCAACCGAAGGATGAAGGTGGGTTTGGTATCAAGGAGCTGTTATCTTGGAATAAAGCTCTGATGTGTCGGTATCTGTATGCTTTACAAAATGGTCACTCAAGTGTTTGGCTGTCATGGTTACAATCTTATAAACTCAGAGGTGCTGATCTGTGGACTGTGGCTCCCTCTGATACTGACGCTGAGGGATGGTCTGATATCATTCATGTCCGAGATACTCTTCTACAATTAGCAGGACCATCAGCTGCTACTCTGCTGACTAAGTGGGGAGGACGTGTTTCCAAGGCTTATGACTTCTTTCGAGGTAAGTCACCTTGTGTCCCTTGGGCTCCAGTAATCTGGTGTGCTTTGAACGTCCCAAAACATGGCTATATTGGTGCTATGGCTATGCGAAGGAAGCTCCCAACAGTGGACATGCTTTGCTCACGTGGGCTGAGTTTGGTTAATTGGTGTGTTTTGTGTCGGCAAGCTATGGAGGATCACACACACTTATTCTTTCAGTGTCATGTATCTACTGCTGTCCTACAACGAATCATGATATGGATGGGAATGGGACGACGAGTTCGTAGTCTCATTTACGAGTTGAAGTTTGGGCGACATTTGCTGCGATCTAAACATTGGAGAGTTAAATGGTTTTCGTGTAGCATAGTGGCAGCTATCTACCATATTTGGATGGAACGAAATCGACGAATATTTCAAGACCTTGCTATGTCTATAGAATCTATTGTGCGTCTGATTCAGGTTGATGTTAGTATTCGTTTGTTAAATTCCCACAATGTTGGGGATGAAATGGTCATTGTAAGTGCATTGAACGGATAAATCCTTGTAACCCTATTTGGATTGAATGATAATGAGCTAAATTCTTTCAAAAAAAATATTTGCAAGTCTATCTACAATTGTACAATTGCTTATAATAATATTTCCAGAAATATATTTTATGACTATATACAATATCCAAATGTGAATATCATTTGAAAAGAGAAATGTATTGTACTTTTATAAAAACAAGTGTGAAACTTTACTTCCAAAAATATAATCCCAAAATATATTAGGGATTATGGAGGGAAAATATAACCCAAAATAATTCATATAGATTTATATCCAATAATTTAACTATTATACGAATGGGAAAAAATTACAAAATAAAACTATTTTTAAAATCTCTGAAAATTATAAATGTAAATAGTTCATTATTACAAGGAATTATTTGAGATTTTATAACATCTCTCTTATTATAAATTATTTATCAATGTTAATATCGAATATATAAGAAACTATAATCTTAAACATATATTCTTTTCATGACACTCATTATTAAAAATTAAGCCCCTTATCTACCATGTTTTGTGACTTCCATTTTGAAAACGTCTTGTAACACCCTCATTTAGGCCGGGCGGACCCCACCTAAATAAGGGTGTTACGCGGCTCGATTGAACGAGCCTACAGCGCAAACCTGTGATTTAAACAAGACGTATATATATATACACAAAACAACACGTTGCTGCAGAAAGTCTAAACAAACTGTCAAAACTGTAACAAAACTGGGCACGCAGGCCGCAACTGTGAAGAATAGCAAAAGTAGTGAAACATCTAATGGTGGTGTCTAGATACAAAAATAAAATCGTCGCGAGCCCTCCGAGCGCCCCGGCAAACAGCACGTTTACGTCCGAGTACCTACGGGGTGGGGGAGTAACAGACCAAAGAAACAAGACACAAACACCCTAGTTAGCTTTCACATTGATAAAAATAAAAGTGCGTCAAAAGAGTAAGTCCACTTAAATAATTAAACGCCGCGTTATATAACATTTTAAGTGGTTTTTCGAGAATATTCTAACTCGGACGTATAACAACCAATCAAACATTTTAAAACACCACTGTGTCACACGGTGGTCTTACCGTCTCGTCAACACCTCTCGTGCACTAGTAATACCAACACTCTGCATACACTCTTTATCATCGTCATCAATCACTCGTAATCAATTCATCATCACTCGTATCGTCATCACTCATAATCATTTCATCATCGCTCATAATCAACGTCACTCATAATCAATGCGCTCATATACGGAGTAATTCAACGCTCATAGATAAGTTTCATTCATCGTCAATTGGATAAGAATGCACTCATAAATAATACGTTCAAACGTTCATAGTTCAAATAATACAACTCACAAGATCGTACTTCGCGACATGGCAAGGAAAAGACACTAATCATATTCATTCATTTAGAAATCATAAGGCTATCACGACGAATTCAACCCATGTACATACTCGCTTAATACCATCATTAAATAATACTTTTCTCCTCAAACTTTACTCGTCACAACATGAATACCAAGCGAAACAATCAACTTATACGCACACACAATTCTTTCCATGGTCCTACTACATACTCAACTTGTACGGCGCAAAGCTACCACTCATTATCAACATGGATATGTTAACCAGAGACCATTTCTCGAAATTAGGGGTATGACATTAAATACAGCCTCGGCCACGGCGAATGCACTACCATAAAAGCATTACAACTCACACAAAGACATAACGTGTCTCGGCCAGCCATGACCATCGAAAACCCAGCCTGCAACGACACCACTACAAGGCCTGCCCCACCACAAGTACAGCCAGCAGCAGTCGAACACGAGGCCAGCAGCAGCCCATAAAAACACGGCTAAAAGAAGACAAAAATCAGCAGCAACAAGGCAGCGTAGTTGGCAGAATAAACAGCAGAAACAGCAGCAGTAAAGAGTAGCAAAAACAGCCATTCGCGGCTGAAAATGGCAGCAACTCACGACAACATATAGCAGCTAAAAAAAATAGCAGAAACCCGCAACAATTAACAGCAGAACGCAGCAACCTTTCACGGCGGAATAGGACAGCCATACACAACAGATTACAGGCTCTAAACTCGGCAGATTTCAGCTACAAATACACGGTAAACTACAGCTATTATACACGGCTGATTACAGCAACTATACACGGCTTAAATTCATGACTATAGCTCGACCACAACACCGATTACTTCTTGACATAACACACACACACACATTCCTACTTCCAACACATTAGTATTCATCACACATAACCACAACACAAGTCATACAATCATTTATTCACACACAAGTACACATAAAAACTAAGTAAGGGTTAGGCCCTTACCTTAAAAGAGGAACAAGCTTGATTGTTGAGGACAAACACCGATTCACAAGGATTCTTCTACGAATTCTTCTTCTATAACACCCAAAACACAACCAAAAACAACCATAATCACTTAAGGAATCAATATAAACTCGATTAACACACTTTTAAAACCGAGCCCTCGAAACCCTAAACTTAAAGCTTCGAACTTGACTTAGAAATATGCCTTACCTTGGGGAAAAACTTGTATGAAAAGGTAGAGGGAAAAGAGAGGAACAGAACGCAACGAAAATCGGGAGAAACGGAGGCCGAACGAGGGAGACCCGGTCTCGGAACCGTGGGAGCTTGTTATCACGGTCTAAAATGGGGATATGTTGATCGTATTACTGGGTGCGGAAGCAAATGAGAGGTGCTTTCCTTTTTATTTTAGAGAGATAAATGATACGGAGTATAATGAAGTGTGGGGAGATATGAGGGTGTTTAGATCATTTATTCTCTTTACTAAAACACAGAGGGAGGGTCAATCTCGGTCAAACTCACTTAAAACACACTACTTACTAAAAATCGTCACTAGACCACTCTAAACACCAAACCGACTTCAAATCTCAATTCCTCTCATTTATTTACGAATAAAATGGGCACACACTTCACATATATCCTAGTTTAACTCGCAAGCCTTTAAAGGCTCAAAAATAGTTATTACCGGCTAACAATGACAGGAACGACTAAAACTAGCGACTACGAAAAATACGGGGTATTACACGTCCACCTTTTGTAATATTTCTTTTTAAAAACACGCACTTTTTATAAAGGTTTTCTAAAACTACTCCCACAAAAATGCAAATTTTTGTGAATAGGAAGAAAATTTTATTAAATTATTGCATCACGAATGTAATTTGTCGCCGATACTCAACATGTGTATTGATGATACAAGAATTAATTTTTTTTATGAAACAAAATTGACATTTATTATGATGAAAATGAGGTTTTGGTGGGAGTTTTTAAGAAATTGATCTTAAAAGGTGAAAATTTAAAATAAATAAAATTTAAAAATGCGGAAGTTTTTAAAATCTATATAATATATTAAAAGACAAGTTGATGGAAACTAAACCAAAACCTAAACTAAAACTTCATAATATAACGCCATCTAAGCATTTTTAGCTTCTAATTAAGCCACATTGGATGCCACATGTCAATGAATTATACGTACACTTGCCGCCCACGTCATTTATATAAAATAATTTAAAAAAAAAATAGACTTTTCATTTACCTTATTCTTACTTATATGCACAATCTATTCATACATAAAAACAATAAATTAAAAAAATATATATAACTTACACTATTAAATTATAAAACTAATGACTTTAAATTTATTTTTTCGAGGTTTAAAATTATAAAATTCACATCTTAAATCATAGAGTATAATTTTCATAATTCCATATTCGCTATACATTTTTTAGATTTTATATCTTTGCTATTTTAATACTATCATACGGAAATTTTACAAAGCAAAATATTTATTGAATACAAAGTAACATATTTAATTTACAATGCATAAGTTAAATTTTTAATCGTATATTCATCACAATTAAATTTAGGCGTTAAAATCACAGGTCAAATTTTAAAACTTTCTTACATATACATCTTTTTAATTGCTATTAAAATTTAGAAGATATAAATTTTAGACTAACATTTAATCAATTAATCAATTACAATAGAAGAATCATACGGACTAATACACAAACTACTACGTAGTCTTTTATAAGACACAAATTCTTATTTCAGACGGGTATATCCATATTAAATTAAAATGGGTCAAGTATTACGAATAAGACAAAAGACAAGTGGATAGAAAAAATGTAATATATTTGTTTTTTATGTGCAAGTGAGAGAGTACTCAACCTATCTTAAGTTTAAAACGGATAACCCGTCTTAAGTAAGACTTATTGTTTATAAGATTACTTCAATTTTATTTTATTTAAGAGTAACTCAAAAGTCATTTATCAATCAAGTAAAAAAAAATCATTATTTTTAATTTAATTAGTTTCTTTTTGTTTTAATTGTATATCTTTAGTTTTTTTAGTCATCATCTAAAAGGAAAAAAAAAACTTATTAAAAAATAGGCAAACCTTTCGTCTACTCAATTTTGTAATTCATATAACATCCATATTTATTTGAATTAATTGTTATGAACCAATTTATTGATGTAGGAGAACCAAAAGCCATAGATATTACTTTATAAAATCAATGCATTATATATACTGTTTTAAAAGTTACAAAATCACGACTCACACAAGTCATGTATCGATCAAATTATGGATTCTCATATTTTTATAATTAATTACTTTATATTTTTATTTCTTTTCTATTAATTAACTAAGTTTTTATATGTGCGCAAAATTTGATCTGAAAATTCACAAAAATGAGGATGATTATCAAGGTATAATATATTAGATCAAAAATCTAAGTATATTAGAAAAAGAAGAACGAATACAAGCTCAGTTAATTATTAATTTCTTTATTTTTGTTTCGTGGTTCATTATTTTTAAAACTTGACATAACGATTTGATGTTTAAAAAGGAATCAAAATGTTTGTAATGCATTTTTTTTATGTATATTATTATTTTTTCATTGAATAAAAAACCCAATAAGAAATATTTTCATTTTATATACTTTTTATTGTATGTAACTAAAAATTAGATATTTATAATATGATATATTTACATACGAAACAAGTAACTCATTCTTATAAGTTTTTTGACTTTATATCTTTATTTTTTTAAAGTCATCATTAAATAAACAAAACCTATAAAATAAAGGATAAGCTTTTTTTTTAAGTAGTAGATAAATTTTGTGTCTTGCTTTTTCATAATTCTCATGTTTATTTTCATGTTATCTTATTTTAACTAATAATCATTTAACATTTAACATAGAAGAACCAAAATAGCTGAATAATTACTACTTTATAAAATTAATAAATGGATTTTTTTATTAGGGGAAAAATTAATGCATTTATTTATTTAAAATTTCAAGTCAATATTAATAAACTCATTAACTCTCATCATTTTATATTTAAATTTTGGGTTTTACTCATATTATTGATTTTTTCCCCTAAATTAATTTTAAGATACAATATTTTTTTACATGTGTCACAAGATGAATCTCAAAATAACAAAAATGAGGATGATCATAGTGGTATAATTTTTTAGCACAAAAAATTTATTCATTTATGCTATGGGAAAAAAACAGAGAAGAACTATTTCATGATTCATGATTTAATTGGTTTGTTCAATTTTCTTTTAAATTAACTTAAACATATTGAAAGTAGATTGAAGGTGTTTTATGTACTATTCTTTTTGCACTATTAAATTTACTCTTTTTTCATTGTTACCTCAAAAATTTAAACAGTGAAACAAAATTTGTAATATTGGCGGGTACACTTTCTGTAGTGTATACTATTTGAAATCATATAATTACAATATGGTACATATAATATTTCGATTGCATCAAATAATATGTATTGACAACTAAAAACGGGTAATGAAATATATGCATGCAAGCTAAAAATTAAAACATTAACGATGTTGACTATGTAGACACATTGATAAATAGCCAATTAACACGCTTTATTACATAAATAAAAGGAAAAATTTACAGAAATAATCCCCAACACACCCATCTTCCAAAAATAATCCCAAACACACCCATCTTCCAAAAATAATTACAACTCAAAATAATTGCAGGATAATCGCAACTGTTTAAAATCATTCAAATAATACCAATTTTAACCGGTTCAAACATGTACAAATACTACAAGAGAAAGTTAGTTTAACAACTAACGAAATTGGTCGCTAATAGCCTTAAATTGGTCTCAAAACGGATTCAGTGATCATTAAATTGGTCGCAAAAGGCCTTAAATTCGTCACAATAGCCCTATTCCTAATTTAAATTGGTTGCTAAATGATCGCTTGAATGATTTTTTCTTGTAGTGAAATAAGGTTAAACTGATTTTAAATTTAAAAGAATACAAAATATGAAAGTCACTAATAATTAGAGAACCCGTGATATTCACGGGTCACTGAACTAGTTGTGTTTAAAAAATGTGGAAGTTAACAATTAATATATTTTGTCTTATAACGCAAAGCTCTTAAGACACGTTTGCTTAAAAATCAAACCTAACATAGAAATGTGCTACTTAAGAATGAAACATATTTCAGATAGAATTCAAAATTTGCCTTTAAAATCTATTTTTTTTTTTATCATTTACTATTCCTCTTATTTTAACCTAAAATGTAAAAGTAATGAATTTTCTATCGAGTCTATTGGGAGGTGTAAAAATAATGAACTATATTTTGTCTAGAAAGGCTAAGATGATTAAGCTAGCGGGTGTTGTTCGACAACAGGTTGACACTTTATACAGTAAATAAGCATTTAAACGTATTCACACACTTTATTTTATAATTTAGTGTGACTTACTATTTCACTTTTAAAAAGTTATTATAATATACTACATCTTTAACAATGAACTGTTAATGTTTGCATTATTTTACTCTCACAAAATAAAGTAAATTTTAACGCTTCACTTAAACGGAAAAAGTATGTTTTTTCGCTGCAGTTTATATATTTACGGAGTACTAAATATGCATTAATGTAGGTCATTCTAAATTTTTAAGTGTAATGGAGATTTTTGTAATGGTTTGCGGAAAAACGTACAATTGTTTTTGAAATGTGTCAACCTTTTTTTTTTCCTATATAAACTTTAATAATATGATAGCTAACTTTTATTAAATTGACCCGAAGTTATAATTTAATCAATTAAATATGTAGAATGGGGTGTGAAAATAAATATACTCGAACTAAAGCATTCCAATAAGTAATAAATAAGAAAATAATGCAATCGTCACTACAAAACCACCATTAGATTTTATTGCCAAACATAAATAAAGTACATTATTCAACTTAAAAGTAGTAGCAATGACACACATAAAATAATATTACAAAAAAAAAAAAATCTTGAACATATTACGATATAATATTAGATCCTGGTTGGTGGCTTAAGTCTTAGATATTGCGACATCGTTCATAAAGTTACACAGGGACAGAAGAATTCTCCGCATCTTTTGCCTGCAATATTCAAATTATAAATATGGTTTAAATGCTAGTTTTAACTATATAAATACCAATACTTGACACATACGGAGTAATAAAATAAGAACTAGATTTGAAAAAAAAAAAAAAAAAAGTAATCATATGATATGAAGATCTTAATAATTACGTGTAAACATGAGTTAGAAATATAAAGTTATGCATTTGGGGTGTTTAAAAGAAGAAACTATTATAAGAAAGTTGATTGCAATTGAGCAATGTACAAACCCGATATATTGTTAAATTACACTTTTGAACTCGTATAAAATTTCACATGTTATATTTGAGAATGAAATTAATTTAAAATTTGAAGAACTACTCTGTATAAATTATTTCTCATTAGTTAAAAGAAAGTAGTTACGGTGAGTTTTTTTTAACTATATATAGATGTAAATTCACGTAAAACACGTACGAAATAATAAGTAACGATAATAAATTATCAAATAAATTATTAGGTAGTGAGTGTACCTGGAAAAACTTTAGCAAACCTTGGGGCATTAAAGTAACATTGCTGGAATTAGGAGACATTTTCACAAATAATGTATATAAGTTATAACTTATAACTCTAAATAAATTGTTTGAATGTTTTCTTGTGGTTTTATTTTTATGTCATTAGTCTTATTTATATAGCTTGTAGGAATGATTTCACATGATTAATTTCCAAAAAAAAAAAATTTATATTTGTTCATTAATTCAATGTCCTTTGGAGGCTTTTTCGATGTGCTTCTCATCTGTTTGAGAAACGCATTCATTAACCTTTTTTCTTCAGGAGTCATGGGGGTAAGTATTTCTTCTTCAAATGGGGTTCCCCCTGCGGCCAATCCTGAAGCTTCCCCTTCCGGTCTTTTTTCTGGGTTTTCTTCTTGGTCTGCCACAACTTTTAGTTCACGTCCCCACAAACGGCGCCAATTGTTCTGGGTGTAAAATACTCGTAGTAAATACAACTCGAGGCTAAATGATAATTATGTGTTTGGTTTTGTGGGTTGCGGCGTCACTTGATCCTCTCTGACCGTGTGTCATGCACAAATACACAAACCTAGCCTCGGGGGCGTCCGAGGAAAGCCCTTCCGATGCTTAAGTCAGCGTCTATTGATGAGAGAAGACAGAGAATTATGAGATTTAACCTAAGTGATACCTTTTTTGTGTAAGTATTGAATGAATCCTCGGTTGAGTGTCTTGTCTCTTATTTATAGAATGTTCCTTTGTCTTCTAGTGACCTAGAATCAGCTATAAAGCTGATTTCTTGTCCTTTAGTGTTGCCCTGTACTGGTTAGGTAGTTTCTAATTCTGACACACCTGTGTTTTGTCCCCCTGCGGCATACCGCGTCTGACACGTGACCGGGCGGCCATGACCGTACCACGATCTCATGGCAGGGAACTTTGGTGGCCGAGGCCAAGTGGTCATGGCCGTACGGCCGTGCGGTGTGGCCTCTGTGATCTGGCTGACTATCCCCCTTCAATTATTATTATTATTATTATTATTATTATTTTTTTTTTTTTTTTATTTTTTTTTTTTATATAAACCCAATTTTATTAAAGAATTATAAACAAAGCTTATTAAAATCGTGGGCAAATGAGATACAACTGGGCCCCCACCCTTAGCAATAAAGAAAGCTAAGCCTAGTAAAAATATGTTTGACACACGAGCCCCGCATCATGGGATGCAGAAAAAGTTTGGATCCGCTTCAATAACGCAACAAAGATCCGAATCAAGCTCCCAAGAGAAGAAGGAGAACGGTAGGAAACCATAGCCAGCGCCACGCAAAGATCCCTGTACTTAGCACTCTTACGCCGCAAAGATCAATAACAACTCGCCTGCACGAACTTCGCCATCCCGGCCTGAGTCAAGGGGTAAGACCCTGTCAGGTCAACACAGACATCCCGCCCCCTGTCCCATGAGTAAAGCAAAGAAATCTCAGGACGAAGGGATCCGGCTGCGAGTCGACCAACCCAATATCAACCTCCTTACCCGCCGAAATGCCAGCCCTAAAACAGATGTCTAACAAGGTGTCACGGACGAGGTTATGCCGATGCTTAACCCCCACAGTACCAGCACAAGAAACAGCGTGGTCGCCAAAGACGTCATCAACAGACACTCGAGAGCAGGCAGGACAAGGCCAGGGAACTGAGAACAGCGGAACGCCTAACCGATAACCAAGCACGCTACGGTACGTTCTCCCATTCATAGTCTGACCTAACCCCGAGATAGGCACCACACGCAACCAATCAGCCGAATGGGCACCCTGCTGAGACTTCCACAACGCAACCTGTCGCGGAGTCAACGAGTAAACAGATTCTACTGAAGAAGCAATCGTCGCGAAATATATATCTGCCAGTTTCTTCATAAGTCTGGGGGCAGCGATTTCACTAGGATCACGGGAAGAAGAGAACCTCGCCACCGTAAACACCCGCAAGGCATCACCAAAGCAGGACCTCAACCAAAACACCGGTCAGAAGAGGTACCGCAAGACCGCAATCGCAAACGGACGCGAGAAAAGCATAATGTAAACATCACCCGCGCAGAAACACCAAGACCACCAAGCCGGAGCGAACGCGTGGCGCGCCACCGCCGATCCCAAATCCAGGGCCGACGCGGTAACGATACGCTCCAGGACTAGAACGGTTACCGTGATCAAAGGAAAGATGAGCCGTGCCCAAACGCTACGGAACAAGTCCGAAGAGTAAAATAAAGCTTGGAAACACCAGTACAAGCACGAAGAAGCAGCAACTCACACTGTGGGTCCTCGATCCCTGCGACTAAATCCATTAGCTCAATGGTCTTAGCCACTCTCTTCGCCACAAGCTCGCCACCAAAAACAGGACAAGTGCTAACCGGACCACCCAAAGATGAGACACCTCGGCCAAAGCCGAGCAATGGAAGGGGGGAAAACACCCGGGAGCCGACTCCGAGGGTCCTCCACAGGCCAGTAGACCTCCGTCTTGTCGACATTAAGATGAAGACCAAAACGAGGCCCATCCGCCATGATCAAATCCAAGACCCTCCCAACCTCCAAAGTGTCCCCAACGATGGTCCCATCATCTAAATACCAGGCCTGTAAGCTCAGGTCAAACGAGTCCCGGATCTTGCACACTAAGGGTTGCAAAACCAAGGCAAAAAGCAAAGTGGCCCAAAGGATCACCCCGCTGGACCCCCGACAAGACTGACAAGCTATGCTCCCCATAATAAAGGCGAGCAGACTGGAGTAACAAAACTCCACCCAATCCGGAGTTAAGCTGGCGCGGCGACGAACCTCCTGCAAAGATAGTCACGCGATCAACAAGGTTGAAAGCATTCGAAATCGACCAAAGAACATAAAAGCCCAACCTCAAAGCACCACGAGCCTCAACAAGCTTCTGCTCAAAGCATGCAAGATGGCCTCTCCTCCACCGGACACACCAACACCGAACTGAAGCCCCGCAAAATAACCCGCCAAAGAAGGACCCACTAAAAAAGCACCCACCTTAGAGACAAGACGTCTCCAAACAAAGGCCAACAATTATAGATCTAATACCCCACCCGGCTAACAAGCGGGCGAGTGAGCTACCGGGTAATGTACTCACCTAGGGCGCACGGACACCGACCCTCGAGAAAAAGGTTAACCACCCTAGTAATAGAGATGATTAGGGCATCCGAAATAGCCACCGCAGCGCCTCCCAAACAGTCCAAAAGGTGCTGCGCACGGAGCCCATCTCTCCCACACGAAGTACCACGTGGAAACCGCCGAATCATCTCCACAACCACCGACGAAGGCGCAGCCATAAGAGGATGATCTCCAGCCAAAGGAGGCAAAGAAGGAGAATGAGCGACGGGGTGTTTATCCCGCAAGGCCTGAAGGGTAGCGGAAGTGTAGGGGGCAACCCCAGAGGAAGAAAGCACACGAACCGCGGCAGTATAGTGCCCATCACAAACCTTCCGCCGACACTGACGGAGATTAAGGTCACTAGAGGCAAGGCTCCCCTCCTCAAACGAAGTGGAAGCCTCCGCCAAACACTCCTCCAAGAGACCCAGACGGCCACCAGGCGAACCCCAAGCAAGAATAGCCCTGGTAATACTCTCCTCCTGACGCTGCCGCCGAACCACAGATCGACACTCAAGATTACTCCGAGGGGCGAAGGTCCGAAGCAGACACAATGGCAGTGCAACCAAACGAACCCAGCAGGCAAGATCCCCCGGAGAAGCAACGACCTCATCCAAAGCTCCTTTCAAAGCCCGAGCGAACCCAAGACGACACCTATGAGGGACAGACTTCACCGTGCGCAACCCCAAAGAAAGCAAACGATCAAGCGAAGATATAGACCACTGAACAAGCTCCACCCCACTATCAGATGATGGGACCGACGAAGACGGATTTGCAGGTCTAGGGATACCATGAATGATAAAACAAACCTGGCCATCCCCACAATCAGGTGGCGCCACAACATCCTCCCGACTATGGCGACATTTAGTACGAAAAGTGTGAGTCTTTAAACACACCCCACATAACCAGAGCCCCATTCGCCTCAAAGTAACCTCAAGATTGAGAAATGCACAAACTTTCAACAAGTGTTTGACGTAAGCCCCCGCAAAGATCGCGATCGCAATGATCTGGCCAGTAAAATGACGCTGCCAATAAGCCTGAGTGAGGCCCCTACCACCTCCATCCGTACACCCATGTAGACCCGAAAATGGGCAATGAAAACGAACTAAAGCGGGCATGATAAAGGTCGGGGAAAAGAGCCACACTCAACACAAACGATAATCGTGCGACAAGGAAAAATTAACGCACCTCAAAATAACGCAAGGAAAAGAATAATGTGATGATGATGTAATGATGATAGTAATTATAGGATGATGTAAATGATGAAGATAATAATTAGGTGATGATGATGTAGATGATGATGATGGAAGATGATGATGTAAATGATGGTAATTATAAGGCAATGATGATGAAAATAATTAGGCGATGATGATGTAGATGATGATGATGGAAGATGATGATGCATATGATGGTAATAATAAGGCAATGATGATGAATATGATGATAAAAATAACGTGATGATGATCATATCAACATCAATACATTATCGATTAGTTACATCAATCTACTCCACCACTCCTTATCAACTATAGACCATTCATGAGACTCCTCAACATTTACACAAGCCTTAAGCCTCAAAACAATTTGCCTCACTACAACACTCGGTCTCTCAACCATATGTTCAACCCACGCTTTGTTACGTTGCTCCCAAACACAATACAAAACCGCCATTTGTGCTAAATTTACTAACCCCCTTTTTAACTTAGGCCATCTCCTAGGCATCACCAAATTCCTCACATTAGTGCCCTCAACATAATGAAAGCCAATCCAAAGTGCAATGCCTCTCCAGACCTGTATAGCAAACACACACAGCTGAAACAAGTGCTCCAAATCCTCGTTTTGACAACCACAAAGACAGCAAAACGGGTCTTGCACAGCCCCAAACTGATACAGCCGAGTCTTCACTCTTAAACCTTGATGTTGGATCATCCATACTAGAAACTGGTGCTTAGGTACACCCTTAGTACACCACACTTTCTTGTATAGTACCAGCTCACTGTCTCCCTCGCTGGAGAAAGCCACTTATAACCCAACTTGACGTTGTATCCACCCTGCACATCAGACCACAACCCAGACTCCAAGCCAGGCCGTAACTGATCCCTGACTTTGATTACTTTCTTCCAGTACCAGTAAGCTTCTGCCCTAACCTCATACTCCAACACGTCCTTGCCCTTCATATAGACATGATCAACCCATTTAATCCAAAGACTATCAGCTTTAATCACCAACCACCATACTAACTTTCCTATAGCAGCAGTGTTCCACCTTATTTTATCCTTTAAACCTAAACCTCCTTCTCTTTTAGGCCTACACATTTTCTCCCAAGCAATAGAGGGTACTCTCCTCTGCTCAACACCTCCATCCCACAGAAAGTTCCTACAAATTGCAGCAATTCTCGTCAACACACTTTTAGGGAGTATGAAAATGGAGGCCCAATAATTGAACAAGGTACTGAACACTGATTGTACCAGCACCAATCTCCCATCATAAGATAGATTTCTAGCACCAATTGCTCTGATTTTATTCACCACTTTATCAATGAGCACATTACAATCCTTCCTCTTCAATCGCCCTGCTGTAATTGGAACACCCAAATACTTAAAAGGCAGCTGACCTTCCACAAAACCAGAAACAGAAAGTATTTCCCTCCTCAGGCCATCATTAACACCATTGAAGTATACATTAGACTTAGAAGCATTCATTTTCAGCCCTGACGCAGCTGAAAAGGTAGCAAAAGCTCTTAAGAGCACCATAATCGAACCTGCATCACCTTTACTGAACATTAGAAGATCATCAGCAAAAAGTAGATGGGTTAAACCCACCTCTTTACAAAGTGGATGATACCTAAAAGGCAGCTTTTCAGTAGCACATTGTAAGATCCTACTCAAGTATTCCATACAAAGCGTGAAAAGTAAGGGAGAAAGGGGATCCCCTTGCCGCAATCCTCTATTCCCTTTGAAAAAACCAAAACTTGAACCATTAATGACCAGAGAGTAGGATACTGAAGACACACAAAACATAATCAACTTCCGTATACTCTCAGGGAACTTGAAAGCAACCAACAACTGCTCCACAAAGCTCCAAGAAATAGAGTCATAAGCCTTCATCAGATCCATTTTGAACATACATCTCGGAGAGGCAGCCTTTCTGTTATATAACTTCACCAGATCATGACAAATTAAAATATTCTCAATAATACTCCTCCCTTTAACAAAGCTAGCCTGATTCCTACTAATCAAAGTAGGTAAGACCATACTCAATCTGTTGCAAACCAGTTTGGACAGATATTTATAAATCACATTGCAACAAGCAATTGGTCGAAATTGTGCCACACTTGTAGGATTACTGCACTTAGGAATCAAAGTAAGCAAAGTAGCACTGATCTGTTTCACACACTCTCCATTCTCGTAGGCATCCAATATAGCAGAACTGACCTCTTCTCCCACCACACTCCAAGCATCTTTATAGAAGCCACTAGTGTAACCATAAGGCCCTGGAGACTTATCCTCTGGAATAGAAAACATGACCTTTCTAATCTCCTCTCTGGTCACAGGTTGCAACAAACAAGCATACTGATCATTCTCACAAACTGCACCTCTTCTAATAATCTGCACATTAACCTGCTCAGTAGCTACAGCAGTCCCAAGCAAGTTCTTATAGAAATCCAAGAATGCCTCTTGAATCTCCAAAGGGTCTGTACAGCGCTTCCCTGCCATGCTTTGAATAGAAGTAATCTGATTCCTCATCACTCTAACCTTCATTGCCCCATGAAAATATTATTATTATTATTATTATTATTATTATTATTATTATTATTATTTAGATGAAAAAAACACAATTTTTTTTAGGATTAATTGTCAGGAATAAGTCAACATGGTCATGTTATCCCATAAATAATCCGAACTTGAAATAGTACACGAATAATTTCAACTATTGAAAAAACATTCCAATAATGTATTTTGGCCAATTTTAACCTGCTTTAATCGATAAAAAAAAAAGGTGAAACTGGTTTGAATTTTAATTAAAATAAGAGTGAGGTAAAATTAGAGTCGATTTCACCTTTTTTATGTGTTAGAGTCGCCTGAAATTGACCAAAGTATATAATTGAAATGTTTTTTCAATAGTTGAGACTATTTGTAAATTAATTCGGTTTCGAATTATTTATCAAATAAAATTAGGGTATTAATTTTTCATATACAGTTTTTACTCAAGTTATATACTTGTTTTCATTATTTTTCCCACCCTACCCTTTTTTACTCCAATAATATACAGAATTCTCTCTTTTTAATTTTCTAATAAATCTTAAATCAATTTTATTCAAGTTTCTAACTTTTCGATCATGAACTCCAATAATAAATTCAATGAAGTAATAATTGTCTTTTAATTTCAATTTTGGGAGATTTCTATGACTCTAGGAAGGTATGCACGTATTGACGCCCAATACTCGTCGTACTTTTGTGTGACCCATAACTATAGTGGCGTTTGTTTCTACTTGTTTTGTTGGGACGTGGTTGGCAATGTCATCTTCCATTGGCTCTCTTGGTGTAGGAATAACGCCTCAGACTTCAGAAATCAGAGTAAGTCATGGATCTGAGTCAATAGCGCGCGGGAGTCCGGGAGAAAAGGCTGGTAACCCTTCTGTTTCTTCTGAGAACGAGAAACAAAACAACTTTTCGCGTTATAAAATTAATAAAATTCAATAATTTAAACACAAAATTAAAATTAAAAGACAATTATTACTTCATTGAATTTATTATTGGAGTTCATGATCGAAAAGTTAGAAACTTAAATGAAATTGATTTAAGATTTATTAGAAAATTAAATGGTGTAAAGGTTGGTTTATTGAGAGTTAATCAAATGGTTGGTTTATTTATGGAAGATCACTGATAGGATGGTTTATTCATGTTAAATTTTCCTAAATAAAAAGAGAGAATTCTGTATATTTTTTGAGTAAAAAAGGGTATGGTGGGAAAAATAATGAAAAAAAGTACTCCTATATAACTTGAGTAAAATCCGTATATGAAAAATCAATTAGTTAAAATTATCAATTCGGATTATTTTTGACAATAATTCATGACTAAATTCACTACTCAATACATTACTTTATTCCGTTATTTGGTTTGCTTTAAATGTGGGTATACTATACAGAGTATTTTGTCAAAACTACAAAACCTGACCCCAGTAATCTCCCACAACAAAACCACCGATAATGTCGTCGGAACTCGAGAGCTTGCAGCCGAAAAAAGTCGCCGACCGTTACCTTAAACGCGAGATTCTCGGCGAAGGTACTTACGGTGTCGTCTACAAAGCAATCGATACGCAGGTATATTTTAATTTGATTTTTGATTTTGATTTTGATTTGTGTTAGGGTTTATGTGTGTGTGTGAAAGTTGAAATTTGATCGTGTTTTTATTTATTGATTGATTGATTGATTGATTTAGGGTTTTGTGATGTGTGCAGACGAATCAAACGGTGGCGATAAAGAAGATTAGGTTAGGGAAACAGAAGGAAGGGGTGAATTTCACTGCGTTGAGGGAGATTAAATTGTTGAAGGAGCTTAAAAACCCTAATGTAATTGAGTTGATTGATGCGTTTCCTCATAAGGAGAATTTGCACCTTGTGTTTGAGTATATGGAGAGTGATCTTGAGGCGGTTATTCGTGATCGAAACATTGTTCTTTCGCCTGCTGATGTTAAATCTTACCTTCAAATGACGCTTAAAGCGCTTGCTTTTTGTCATAAGAAGTGGGTGTTGCATAGGTAGTTACTTTAATTCTCGCTTATTTTTGTTGTTTTTTGTGGTAATGCTATGTTTGAAAACTCGCTAATCTTTGGTTTTCGATTTTGATGGAATTATAGTACTCCGTATAAAACAGTCAACTTTTTATTGTGAAATTTGTTAATGTTCAGCATAATTTCTATTTTGGGTGTACCGAAACAACGTATGGAACACCGAGTTCAGGCTGCGTACATCTGATACACTCTTACCCCGCTATTCACGGGCGCCCTTAGGCACTTGAGTGATATTGTTGTTGTTGTTCGTGGTGGTGGTATTGTCGTCGTTTTTGTCATTGTTATGGTTGCTTACATGGTAGGATAGAAGCGATTGTTGATGTGTTTCTTTTTGCAGGGATATGAAGCCAAATAATTTGCTGTTGGCGGCCGATGGACAGCTAAAGTTGGGCGATTTCGGTTTGGCTCGTATCTTTGGTAGTCCAGATCGTAGGTTTACTCATCAAGTAAGCAAGCATTGGCTTTGTGTTTTAATCGTAGCTTGCCATATGTTTGTTAGTTACATGTTCTATACTGAGATTAGAAAGATTTTTTCTGTGTTTCTATTGCTCTTTCGTTGTTCATGTGATCTTATATTCTAGTTCTAGGAATGAAGGCTCAAGTGTGCAACAATTATATTAGCTTGTGAAATAACCTTTTTTTTTTTTGGACTGTGTTATATACTCCGCATTTTTTTTTCCTTCAAAAGGTTGATTGGATTTTAGGAGCCGTGAATTTGTTGACTTATTTTTTGACTTTTAGAATTCTCCTCTTAGCAATGTTTTGCAGATAGCTTGGAGCATGAGATTGTATGCATTAGATATACGTTATGATTTTCAATTATTGATGGGATTAAACTATAAAGATTAGCGTGGCCTAGAGCTGTTTGTGTGTGGACTGTGGAGTTCCGGTTATATCTTTATAATTATTGAATTGTTTAATGTGATACGGAGTAAAACTCTAGGCTATGATGTTAAGCTTTTGGTTGCTTTGTGTACGTGTAGCCGTGTAGGTGTAGTTCTTTGCTAAAGGACTGAATGAAGCCATAGTGCATTAGGTACAAGTAGACCTGTTAAACAGGTCGGTCGGGCGGGTTTCGGGTTCGGATACCCACAAATCGGGTAACATACGGGTCGGGTGTATTTTGGGTTCGGATAATATACGGGCGGGTGTATACGGGTTCCAGGTCGGGTTAGGGTCAAATACGGGTTAATCAACGCCCATTTATCGATATATTTTTTTTTCTGTTTTTTGTATAACGGTTTAGTTTTCACTAAGAAAAATAATTTAATTGATGACACAAGATAAAAAAATAAAAAATAAATCAAAATAATTATATATAGACGTGTAATTATTAAATTAATATTTACATTCGGAGTATAACATACTCCGTATTAATTATAACTGGCTGATGTGGATATTAAACACTTTAAATTATAAAGTAAAACAATAAAATATAACAATGAAGATTTTGATCCGTACTTGTAGAGTCTAAGTTTTGTCTTCAAATTCTAAAATGTTACGCCAAATTATCGACCTATATATATTATCATATTTTTTCCCACATTTTTTCACTTATTCTCGACATGTAATTTTGTTTCAAAATTTCGTAAATAGTGATTTAAGATGTCTCAAATTCTTAATGTCCAATGCAAATAACAAACATCATTAGTACTCTCTCTATCTCAGTCATTTGTTTACACTGCTCTTAAATCCCCTAACAAAAAAAGTCAAAGTGTAAACAATTCATTGAAACGGAGGGAGTATGATTGTTTATACAATTATTAAATAATAAAGATTATATTTAAGTGAAAATTGTCAATTATGAATAGTTTGGTAGGTGTGAAATGCTTAAAATTCATTTGAAATAAAAAATTTCATGTGAAAAAAAATTGATATTGACATTTTCTATCTTGGAACGTAAATTTTTTGACTTACCGGGTTAACCCACTACGGGTCGGGTTATGACCCGTTATTTCCGGGTCGTTTCAGGTTCGGGTCGTTTTTGTCTTCGGGTAAAAAAAGCAGGTTTATTTCGGGTTATTTTCAGGTCGGTTTCGGGCGGTTTACCGGGTCGGGTTAGATTTTGACAGCTCTAGGTACAAGGATGTAGTGAGAAACAACTTATTGATTGACGAAGAGGAATTTTAATTTGTCTACTTTCTCAACCATTCAACTTGTTAATCACAAACTTGCTGCACTCGTCAACTTATCTCCTCATACAATCAGAAGTTTTCTAGATAAAGTGTAGATAGCCTTATTGTGAACTTACGAGAAACGCATAGAACCACTTGATTTATGATTATTTTTTCTAAGACCATCCCCATCCAATAACTTAGTCACCAATATTTTTACCCTTAATTTCACTCTATTTATTTTGATCTACTTTTTACTCCCATCCAACAAAGTCACCATCTAAATCATTAAACCCATTTTTTTTTATCATTTTGAGTTGTTTTTATTCTCATTTTATATTATTTAATCCAATCAAAATCATCTCTCCTACATTTGTTTTTGTGCCCAACCAAAAAAAATTGAGTGACCTAGATCAATATTTGATTCACTTCAATGTTGAGTCATGCTAATTCTATGCTTAATTGTTGATTAACTTGATGCTAAGAATAGAATCTTTTTAACACAACTTTCTTGTCATCAACAGTTCTGAACAATAATTCATGTTAGTTAATCGTTATCCTTAAATGATTTTGTGGTTAAGGCCGACTCTGGCAGATTACGGGCCAATACATGGTTCCACACAATCTGACACAAATCCCAGTATGATATCCTTAATCTGAGTAGAGAAATGAAAGGGAAAAGAGTGAAGGACGTGCCGTAATGAAGCCATAAGTTGGAGTGATCATCTTGTATATCTGTCTAAAATTTGATTGTCTGGTACCTGGGAAGAATGTGTTTGGTGCAATTTTTTATGGTTCAGCATATAAATAAAAATTATTCATATATTAAGTAGGAAGTTTTTGATGTTATTGCGTGTTGAATATATGTGCTACTCAAGTGGCTATGAGTCAGATTTTTACTCTTTGTTTTTGTAGGTTTTTGCTAGATGGTATAGAGCACCTGAGTTGCTGTTTGGCTCTAAGCAATATGGCCCTGCAGTGGATATCTGGGGTGCTGCTTGTGTATTTGCAGAATTACTTTTAAGACGACCTTTCTTACAGGTAAGCACTTGTGGATAGTGAACATATTTTATGTAATACTCTGTCCATTTAACTCCATTCACCAGATAAACACTTTTTGGCATTATTAAGTCAAGTTTTATTTTTCCAGAATTTTTTGTATGTATACGATAAAATATAGTCTTGCGGAATCTCGTTTGATTTATCTTTATCTTATTTAGAAGGCACACCTTAAATGCGCCTAAGGCGTCCCTTGGATTAGGCACTTGTACGTAATACATATTGTCCTTAAATATGCCCCTTTTCTAATTATTCTCAACTTTCACTCCTTTAGACGTTTTATAAGCATGAGAACTCTCCGACTACGATTATTTTGCGTAAACATTTTAAAAAATAAAATAATTAGGGCGCGTCGCATAGAAAAGGCACGCGCCTTAGCCTTGCGCTTTTGCGCCTTGTTGCTTAGTAGGCCCCTTAATGCCGTGGTGCACCTTGTGCCTCTTCATTAGTGCAATAAGAATATCAAAAATTTATAAATTTTGATAATGTGAAACTATATATATGTATTATTGTCGCAACGTTTGTCTTGGCAAACGTGATAAAGTAAATGTAGTGAATGGAGTTCAATATAGGGATTATAACGCTTTCTTCTGTATTCTATCTTGAAGCTGGGTACTTGGGTGGGCATTGGATGTTTAATGTTTAACCCATGTTTATTGGTTGTAATTGGTGTTTGTTAGGGCTCAAGTGACATTGATCAACTAGGAAAGATCTTTGCTGCCTTCGGGACTGCAAAGTCCGATCAGTGGCCTGATATGATATACCTACCTGATTATGTGGAGTACCAATATGTGCCATCTCCTCCATTGCGTTCATTGTTCCCAATGGCGAGTGATGATGCATTGGATTTACTGTCGAAGATGTTCACATATGATCCAAAAGTTAGAATTACAGCACAACAGGCATTAGAGCACAGGTTTACCCATTTTCTATCATCTTTTATATTCAATCCATTCTTTGGATTCATTATATTTACATGTCACGTTTTGAGAAATAGGTAATTCGGAAGGTGTGTATTGTGAAACCCCCAACTTTTGAGAGGAGTGAGGGTGTTGGTGTGTTTTTTAGGTCGTCACCTGACTTGTTTCGCAAGTTTTCTGATGAATCAATATGTTTTTGCTGTTCACCTTTCAAACAGATATTTTACTTCGCCACCAGCAGCTACAAATCCTGCTTCGCTACCACGTCCTCCGCGGAAGGGTGACACTAACTCCAAGGTCCCTGAATTCCCTACTAATGAAGGTCCAACTGTGCTCTCACCCCCTAGAAAACAGAGAAGAATTATGCCTAATCGTGGTGATGGGAACGAAGAAAATGTTCGAAATGCTGAAAAGTTCGATAGTCATGTTAGTGATAGCAGGTCGACAATTGCTCCTAGCTCAAGTAAGACTGACTCGGTACCAATGTCAATAGATTTTACTGTCTTTGGACAAAGGCCTGCACCACGGCCAACAATTAACAGGTAAATTTACATGCTGCTCTCTATCTGAAGGCACTACTACTACACTTTACTAATCTTCTCTACAGATGTTTGGATCACTCTTTTGGCATTTAATGTTGAATTATTCTTTTCTTTTGACTTTAGAGTAAGAGGAGATAAAACTAAACGATTGGCTAATCTGTCCACATTTTGTCGTAAAGTAGTTGTCGGTCGACACAATTTTCACATTATAGATTTTGTCGTAAACTTACTTAGGGCCTATATTATCGTTTTGATCCTTTTACGTTCTTTAACATTATGGCTCTCGGTTATATCTTTCATTATATGTCTTTTGTGGGGTGAGGGAAAGGGTGCCACTTCAATTAACGTTGCTTACCTTCGAAAAACCACCATAGATTAACTCAAATTTTAAGAATCTTGCTGATCTTAATATAACTCCTATAGTATTTTATTCAGGAAGTTATGCAGTGTATATAATAAGTCACCTGCCTTCCATCACACTCTTACTAGATCTGTCTTCAGTCTTCATTGTTTACTTTTCTCAATTAAGCTGTATTTAGCAGCTCTACAATGCTTCCATTTCTTTCCATTTTTAGAGCTTGTCTCCGCTTTGCCCCATTTGTTAGCCTCATTTCTTGGAGGAAGGACGATGGAAATTATTAACGTTAACGTATGGATGTGAAATTTGAACAAGCTGTTGCTGCTAGTTTGAGTCTCTTCAGATTGCTTGCATGTAAATCCTCAAGTGACTAGATCACAATTTGATGTTGGTGGCGCAACAATTTAAGCCTGCTCTTACTTCTCCTTATTGTATCTGTTAAGCAGTCTTAAGTCATGAAAATGATAATTAAAGGGACGCTTGGTGCTCATAATTGTGTCTGGTCTCGATTCCTAGAATCCTAGTATATGTGTTTCAGCTTTTATTTAAATCCCACTGTATTTCATAGTGGTGGAAACTTGCAAAGCCCTCAATTAGTTGATATTATATTCAAATCGTAGCCTGTCGACGTCCTTTATTTCTGTGGGAAGAGTAAAGCTACGCAGTTTATATAAGACTACATAACCTAATAAAATAGTTCAGTTATGTTGTTCATTTCCTGATCTACGGTGAAATTTCTCGATATCTTAATGAGTGATCGCTATTCTTCTGATACCATATGTAGGGGAAGAAGTTAGGAAAAGGAAGGGGGGAAGGTCATTGGAAAGTAAATTGAGCTGTGACATTTTCCTTGCAAATTTTACTTATGTTGGAATATTGTTGATTAAACTTGGACTGAGGAATAACGATTGTTCCATTTCCGTCTTAAGTCCATCTAGGTCCGAACAAGGAGTTAATTATCTGAACTATTTATGAGGTGTATGAAATTAATATGGTTGTGATTTATAATTATGTAATTATTTTGTGTGTTGAGATGTATGCACCCGTTCCCTAAATCAGGTAGCATGCTAGCAACTTTTGATGAAGAGTGAGATCGTTTTTATTCTGATTTGAAAATTTTATATTCTGACTCTGCATTTCTGTTTTATGTCTGACAGTGCCGACAGAACCCATCTAAAGCGAAAACTAGATCTTGAATTCCTGATGCCAGAATAACCTGCTTTTGTAGCCATAATCTGAATCTGCATCATCTTCACGACTATTGCTGCGCATATGCCAGGTATACATACTACATGTCTACATTCCCTCAAATCTACTTGGTCTCGACTCTGTTAATATTCGGAAAAATTACGCGGTATGTACCTCCGCTTGTGACAGATATGACCTATATGGCGTCTTAAGCTTTAGAGTCATCATGTGGGTTAAGTGGGTAAAATAGGGCCATGGAGTGAACTGAATCTTGTTATCAAAGGAAATCAGTCGGAAGGACATATTGGTGACCCTGACTGAAAAGAAGAAAGACTTCGTGTTTCCGTTTTCTCGACTTGTTAATTTTTCTCCTAAGTTATCAGGCTCGCTGTTCAATTTTGACGGCATATTTGTAATATTTGAGGAACTTGCATATTTTTGCCTAATATTATACAGAAAATTTTTTTAAGTCATTGTTGACGCTCGAGTGATTTGAGTTTTGGACCGGCTGTGATAAAGTTGTGGTGATTATTGATTAATGTGGTATATTTGTATTTTTGTACTTGGGTCGTCGACTCCTCGTTGCTGGCTTGCTGCTACATTGTGCCATGCTTACGAGATATTTATGAGTGCAATTTGGTCTTCACTCTTAAATTCGACTCTCGATGATCTCTGTAAAGTGTACTATGTATGTATATACCCGAGTCAATGGTAAGTTTCTGCTTAATCATCACCATCTTCGTTAATCCTGTTATTGTAGTTAGTCGTTAGCGTGACAATGTCAAGTCTTTGATCTTCATTGTTAGCTGAAGTTTTACTCATCGGTAATTTCGGAACTGGAAGACAACTGGTCAATTGGTTTAATGGAATATGCCTGCGGCAGTCTTATTAGCCCCCCAAAGCCGAAAAAGCTTCTACAGCTCGAGTTTCGTAAACCTTTTTGTGAAGAAACTTTGACAACTAATGGAAGATGCTGGCGGCGGTGTTATTAGCCTTACTCTAGTACAGTTGAGTGTGCTTGGCTAAAAACAAAATGTGACCGATAATACTATAATTGCCTATTCCCCAATGCACGTAGTGAGCGGAGCTAGCAAAAGTTGATATGTCCCGATGTAAAAAGCTTGACACAACTCTCTGGAAACCTGACCCGACTAGGCTAACTAATAATCGATACACCAACTAGTGCCCCGAACCGAAGTGACATAATGCGGAGCATGCCCCGATAATAATCCGTCCTAACTCCTAATTGATGATTCGACAAAATACTAGCGGACAAGAATCTAGTTACAGTATGGTGAGTATGGTTAAAGAATCTTGAAGAAAAGACACTAACATTGTCACAGTCGTCTGCAACATTATAGAATATGTAACCGTAAATTATACAGACTAGACAAGATGTCGAAACACGCCAGTTATAGCCGATGAAAACTTTACAAAATATGTAACCTCGGCGCTGCATACAACTTTACATTTCTGCACTTTAGAAGCAACATAGTTAATACTCTTAATAGTTATTGTCTAAATTGTGATACTCATTTACTACTCCTGAAGAAATCCGCCACTGATTAATTACAATCCATCACTAATCATAATTGGAAATCGCGTATTTGGAAATTATTATTATAATTTACGTTAAACCAGAAGCGACCTGACCAAAACTTGACCCGACATAACCTCACTGGCTCACCCGTAAGTCTCAATCGATTTGACCAGCATGATTGCCACCTCTAGGCTCTAGCTTGACCCAAGGAGTTTCCTTTTACTATTATACTTCCTCCATTCCATTTGATTCTTTACGTTTGCTTTATGCACGTAGATCAATACTCGTTTTGTTTCGTTCATATCTTTGATTTCGTATTCTTGAAAATTTTAAAATTTTGATATTAATAATGTGCTCGATAAGACAATTAAAACAAGATCACACTTGACTGTTTTTTTTTATTTGTATGTTAAAAGTTATATCGAATATTCTACACACTTATGAATAGTGTCCAAAAAGTGAAACGTAAAGAATCAAATGGAATGGAGGAAGTATATACTTTGCCTTTATACAATGACACACACTATTATAATCTTATTTTTAATAGTAACTTCTTCTTTCTTCAACGTATATTCCTTTCTTTCCAATTTTGTATCATAAATTTTGTGAACAAGTTTGCTCCAATGTCTGTCAGCAGAAACACCCATTCTCAAACCTTGACTCGAAACACACGTTGTTTCGTTCGATACATAAAACATATATGGCTGAAGAAGAATCAAACTCCTTGCAATTCACTGCTACATGGATTGTCGCCGTTGTTTGTTTCATCATTGTCGTCATTTCCCTTGCTGCTGAGCGCGGTCTCCACCGCCTTGGTAAGGTACTTACATTATTCTTCACTCTCTACGATCAAGTTTCGTACAATCTATGACCAAGTCGAGTTTAGTCGTCTCTTATATTATTATTATTCCTTTGATTCACCCATTTGTTTTAGTTATGGGGTTATACACTTTCATCAGTTTATGACATTATTCGAAGCGATTAATGTATGTTCGTTTTTCATCGATATTTAGTGCTTGCTAAGAAAGGATCAAGTATCCCTCTATGAAGCCCTGCAAAAGATACGAGCTGGTACATTATTCCCTTTTTATTATTTTCATTTTCGGTAACTTGTCACAAATTTCAATAAGTTTTATATTTCGTCTGATTGTCCTGACGCTAGGCGAGTCTGTAACCCTGTAACACTTGCGGTGTAATATACGTGCAGAGTTGATGCTTTTGGGATTTATTTCACTTCTGCTCACTGTATTCCAAGGAATGATCAGCAATATCTGCATACCGACGCACCTTACACAATTTATGCTCCCGTGTAAAAAGGCGAGTGCTGAGCATGTGAGCGATGATAGTACTCGCTTTGCTGCACAGCCTTCGTGGAGTAAACGACACCTTCTTTCTGAGGGTGATGTCTCTCATAACTGTACGAAAAAGGTACGTATTATTTTCAGTCAATCTGTCCATCACGTTTATATTGTGTCCATTTGACTTTGACCTCAATTACGTATGTGAAATTTTGATTATCTCTGTGCAGGGTATGGCGCAGTTTATGTCGCTGGAAGCACTGCATCAACTACACATACTTATATTTGTACTAGCGGTTGTTTTCGTCGTCTTTAATGCCACAACCATGATTCTTGGGGGAGTTAAGGTATGTATAATCCCGAATCACTTCTTCGTTAGATTTTGTGACGGCAGATCAATTACGTTGTTGCTTTATGCAGGTACGTCGGTGGAAACACTGGGAGGAGTCACTGAGACGTGAAATGTCAAAGACGAAAAATGGCAATCAACGTGAGTTAACAATTTTGTTAAATCTGTTATCGTAATCAGTTTGGTTATTTCCTTGTGTTAAAGTATATATTTTCTTGTGTTAAAGAATCAAGCAGAGTTCACCAAATTCAAGCTCGACATCGTCACGAGTTCTTTAAGCAACATAGAGGGCATTCAGCAGTAAAAGGTGTTCTGGTGAGTTTACACTTCACCACTTAACCGTGTATAAGAACGACATCGTCGTAGAGTGTAAGTCAACATGGATTTGTGATATGGTGCTAATTCTGTAAACGTTGTTAGGTTTCGTTTTTCAAACAATTCTACGGATCTGTCACCAAGTCAGATTACATAGCATTGCGCCATGGATTCATCATGGTAAAACCCTTAACATCAGTCGTATTATATCTACTGCTACATTCGTTTGACTTAGCGTGAATCTAAACTAACGCTGTCATTCCTTTTTTCAGACGCATTTAGGTGCAAATCAGGCTTTCGACTTCCATAAATACATGCTAAGGACTTTGGAGTACGAGTTCAAGAAAGTTGCGGGCATTAGGTAACCCTTCTTCATATTTTAGCTAATTTTATTGTCTAAATTTTAATTCGCTTCATCAAGATTCTAATTCGTCGTACTTTTTTTTTTTTTCTGTAGCTGGTGGTTGTGGATGTTTGTTGTGGTATTTCTGCTAGTTAACCTCGAAGGTACACCTCTTTTCGCTCAATTCAGTTTAGTGGAACATATTTGTCGTACTAAAACGAATTTTTATTAGTATTCTCGGATTTTAAACGTAATATTTGGCGATGTACAGGAGCGCACATATATTTCTGGCTATCATTTCTACCATTGATAGTAAGTGATTTATGCACCTACCCTCTGATAAAAAGCAACAATTTTTATCGGTTTTTTTTCGTTAAAGTTGATTCGGTATGGATGAACAGCTTCTACTTGTGGTGGGGACTAAACTGGAACACATCATTATGAGTTTGGCCGAAGAGATTGAGGAAAAAGAAAAGGGAAATAACGAAACACAGACGGTTTCAGAAGCTGAGGGTGAGAAATCGCCGTGGGTGAAGCCGTCTGATAAGCATTTCTGGTTCGAACGACCGAATATCGTTCTGTATTTGATACACTTCATCCTGTTTCAGAACTCTTTTGAGATCGCCTTCTTCTTCTGGGTTTTGGTAAGCAACACAAAACATGCGAGCTTGTGGTGGTCGAAATGGAAGTATCGACTTTGTTAGATGATTGTCCGTTTTATTTTTTGCAGATAACATATGGTGTACATTCGTGTATTCTCGACAAAGCTAGCTTCATCATCCCTAGGCTTATAATTGGGTAAGAATCAACATTGTTACCATTTTCATTCATTGTTCTTTGAAAATTTTCAACGACTCTTGGATATATTAGAGTATATGTTCATGTAATCGCAACTAAATTTCATATAATGCAGGCTAATCGTCCAAGTTCTCTGTAGTTATAGCACGTTGCCGCTGTACACAATCGTCACACAGGTAAAGAAACTGCGTAGCATGTCGCTGATCTATGTTAACATTTCTATTTCGGTTCAACTGATGTTTCTTTTGCTCGCTTGTCTGCTTTCCGCAGATGGGAAGCAGGTTTAAGCCTGGTATATTAGGGCCGATAGCTCACGAAGGCATCGAAAACTGGCTAGAAGACGTAAGAGAAAGATCGACAGGACACGGTAGGGGCTTTTTCGGAGCTAGTAGAATTGAAATCCAAAACTTGGGTTCAGAACTTCGAGAAGTTATCCCCGTGCCTTCTCAGACGACTGTTTGCATCGACGGATTTCAAACAAGATCAGTTCTCAAGTAAACTAGAATGATACGGAGTACGGAGTAATAAATACCATAGCGTTTTATTATTATTAAAAGGGATATTTTACATGAATAAACAATATATTGATAACTATAAATATCTTCCATAAATATCTTCCATAAATATATCAACATTTGCACCCCATCTTTCAATATTATACTGTCTCGATTTTTAATCGTTTTTTTTTGGGTCAAAGGAAAACTATATAACCTACATACTTTCACACCATTATTGATAGTACAGAGAACAAAATGAGAAAACATGTGATCTTCTCCCCTAAATAATCTTGTTGTCGTCAGTCTTGTTCGTACAAGGTTATTTTCAGTTCTGTTTTGCAAACAGTACTAGTTGACCCATCTTAGCTCTTTTTCACTCTCGACAAAAATTTACCAAAACAATACGGAGTAATTGATAAGCTACCTTTACAGACTCCGAAAGTCACACTTTCGAATTTGCTGGAGGGCTTAAGTGACACTGACGAAGATGTTTCGGATTTGGAGGAGGGCTTAAGTAATGGAATGTACTAATTGAGCAATTCACTAAAGATATAGTTTTCCGGCAAATATGAAATTTAGATTTAAACATTTTAGCAAATAGAATAGTTGTTTTATGGGAAATTCTTCGGTGTACTCTTGGTTTTTCTGATTTCCACGTCATATCCTTAGTGTTTTAGAATTCTACGATATAACTTTAACATTCTTAATTTTTCTCGGGATATAACCCTAAGTTTTTTTTTATTTTGTTTCTAATATAACTATTTTCAACATAGCATAAATTTAAACAATCTATTAACCTATAAATGTACTCATCAGTGCTCTTAAATTCTTCATATTCAATTAGTAGTTTATCATTTCAAACTTTGTATTATACCACGATATTTATCGTGAAAAACAACTAATTGTCATCATATTCGTTAGTTCTTAATTTCAATATTTATAGCAAACTTTTATCATCAACTTCAATATAAATATCATTACTCCCTTCTTTAACATATCAATAAAAGTAAGTCGGGAAAGAAAAATAAAGAATTATCAGGTATAATGAGTTATTTAGAGGTATACCATAGAATTTTCTAAATATAAGGGTATATCCTGAAAAACGGAAAAAATAAAAAGGTACACCACGAAATTATATAAGTTCAGCTTATGATTCTTACATTTTATTGGAAAAAGTTTACCTCATAATTTCAAATCTCCAAAATAATCTCAATTATCATCTTATTCAATTAGAGAAAAGTATGGTTTAATATTCTAAAAAGTTTTACAATTTTTAAGAAAAGTCAAATTGGAGGAGCAACTATTATGTGAACAATCTTTAATAGTTTATGCAATCCGTTCAAAACCTCACAAGTGACAAGTACATCAGATGTTTAATGATACCTGTTACGGAGTACAGTATATGATTAAAAAACGCAAGAGTAAGACTGCGTACATCCGACCCCCCTTACCTCACAACTTGCAGAAGCCATTAAGGCACTCGAGTAACGTTGTGGTATAAGATTAAAAACACAAGTAGACGCAAATCGACGATGCAACAGTCCGGTATCATAATTCAATGATGGTAGTACAAATTTCAATATATTTAGTAACACGTTAAGGTACCATCCTTCTAACATATTACATGTCTACATCTGACAGCTGATAGCTCTCTAGCAACATTTACAAGGCGAGAAGACCGTAAGACGAAAAACTCCGCAGGCCCTCGATTTGTTACAATGGTTGACGTTGGAGATCTGACGACGCACACGCGGTACTCAGTAACCTAGTCTTAAATCAACTCCGGACTTCGGTTCATGGTGTCAGTACACAGGACAAGTCTTTAACCTAGAAGCACGGATCTTGAATGACACACTTGAGAAGAGGCCGACTTCAGAGTTACATTTTTCCTTGGAATTTATAATGGGAATATTCCGATGTGTATCATAGAAGGGAGAACAAGGGCTAAGGAGTGACTTTGGGGATGAAGCCATGTACCCTGTGAAATTGATTTGTCCGATAAAATCCATATCACAGTTGCTTATATGACAATGCCTTGAATTCTTAAAGAGTGGCGGAAGAGATGGCATCCTCTGAGTCTGTTTTTAACTGCAAATAGCAAAACGAACGAAAAATGATTTCTGATGTAAAATTGACTGGGGATTTATATCCATCAGCACTAGATGAGGGAAACAATTATAGAATACCAGGATTAGATGGCTGCGTAAAGCTCCATGCAACAACGCTTTCAGCTTTTCACTCTGCTCAGTCATGTGACCTAAACGTATTGACTCTTCAAGATGGCACCACAACCGCTCAATGGCGGTATATGGGAACCAAGCAGCAAGTGGTTTTTTTCGCTGAATGATACCCGCGGGTCTCTGCAGTAATAAAGATAGAAATTTCAGAACAGCATTACAATGGAAATCTATCGCTTCAACTACATCGAAATTTGAAAACATAGCGTACAAATACAATCGAACCCAACCAAGCACAGAAAGATTATAAAGAATTACTCATGCATGAAGCAGTTCAGTATATGAGGGTATATGTTAGTGATTTAAACCATAGATATGCTTGAATGCACACATACCACTGACAGCCTTAGGAGTCAAAATTGTTAAGTTATTGTATAACTTACCATTGACCCATAGCCCTCTATGTAGTCAACTAGTAGCTCCGTTGCCTCTGGAAAACGTCCATAATCAACGTATAATCCAAAAAGCGTAGCAGGACCCGATTCTTGACCAGACATGCCTATATTGTCTCTTCGTTGACCCTAGACAGATACAAGTAAAAACCAGTTAGACAAATTTCAACTTTAACCAATTTTTGAAGGAAAAAGGAGGAATGCATAAACATGAATCCCATAATGGTAGCCTTAGATGAGACAGTCAGGCCAGGAGACTGAAGGTATATGGTTCCTGACTTCCTGCCTCAAGGCGATATGTATGCACTACACAGTACTCAGCAAGTTTCAAACGTGGATGCGAGCAGTAGGGTTATATACAACTGCTTTGAAATACGGTTCCAATAGTTTGGCTTGGTGTCGACACTCGACTAGGAACACACCGTCAAAAAGCAAAACAAAATATCTACATAATATTTTTACATAAAAAGCTAAACGAAGTATCCTAGTAACATAGTTTTCAGGTTTAACTGATCACACGACCTTGAAAACTCACATCGTCACAACCAAATTTCCATGATTCACTATTATATCATCAAGTTGTTAGCTGTTAACCAGTAGTCAGCTATACAGATAGAGTTGAGAAACAATTACTCCATAAATCCGTATTAATTACTCCGTATTACATAAAATTATAATTCATTCAGAGTTGAGGTTGACTTTGCTATGGCCAGTAAAATCACTCAGGCTATATAAGTCTGAGTAACAACATTCCCGACTAAGCAATGCGGCATAGGGAAAGGAAAATAGTGTTGCAGCCGGATGCGGCAGTGGTGAGTTCGTAACTACAGCTGCTTTCCCACAGCAGGAGTGTTCTAATTAATATCGAAAATCTAAGCCCATGACATAAGTAGATGAGGGACAATTTGTTCTCAATAATTAAATAAATAAAGAATTTCAAGCTATGGTTTCTATTTCTGTTTTTTATTTGACTCTAATCTGAGCATTAATTTCTTTGACGCACACATGGAGTGAAAGTGATACACTTACACTTAGAGCTGTCAAAATCTGACCCGACCCGATAAACCGCCCGAAACCGACCTGTAAATAACCCGAAGTAAACCTGTCTTTTTCGACCCGAACCCAAAATCTACCCGAACCCGAAATGACCCGAAAACAATGGGTCAAAACCCGACCCGTAACGGGTTAACCCATTGAGTAAAAAAAACTTACGTTCCTATATATAAAATGTCTTTATCAGTTTCAATTTACATGTAATATTTCTACTACACACTAATTTTAAACATTTCACACCTAATAAATTTTTCATAATTGAAAATTTTCACTTAAATAATACTCCGTAATCTTTATTATTCAATAATTATAGAATCAATCATTTTAACAGTGTTTGTAAGTTACATTTGACATTATGAATTTAAGGCATTTGAATCATTATTATTAAATTTTGAAACAAAATATATGTGGAGAATAAATGAGAAAAATGAGAAAAAGAAAATGATATATTTTTAAGTCGGTAGTTCGAGGTAACATTTTAAATTTGAATATACAACTTGGTAACTACATATATGGATCTAATATTATAAATATCGATTTAATAGACGCACACACATCTATAAACTTATTTTAGAGTTTTCAGTTTTGGAACTTATAATTAAAAAAAATATTAATTTTTCAATAATATATCAATTAGAGTTGGTTTTTTGAAGGCACCATATATATGACTAATTTTTTTTTTTTTTTTTTTTTTTTTTTTTTTAAAGCACCCTAAAAGTGTAAATAGTGTATTTGGAGGAAAACTAAAAAGTTTAAATTTTTTGATTTGGTGGGAAGTAAAATTAAGGAATAAATTTGGGGAGAAGTTAAGTGCTTCTACATTCTAAATTTGGAAGGAAAATAGTGAAAACGTATCTGTACCTCCCAAAGTCTTCACATTAGTAATTCACCCACTTGTCGGTAATGATTAATGAAGTACAGTTACAAGGGACAACTTCCACTAATCTTAATATTTGTGTTTTAGCATCAGGTAAAGTTTGACTATAAAGGAAAAGAGTAGTTTTTTTATCAAAATTAACTGCTATACAAAAAAGATAAAAATATGGATAAAAAGACGTTGATTAACCCATTTTTGACCCTAACCCGACTGGAACCCATGTACACCGACCAGATACTACCCTAACCCTAAATACACTGACTCGTATGTTGCCCGTGAGATAATAGTTACTCCAACCCAAACCCGCCCGCTCAATCTGCTTGATGTATACTTACACTTGGTGTAAAGAACCTTCTTTACACCACATTAAAAAATAAAACTAACTCTTACATGCTTCAACAATCTAAGTTTTTAATGTGTGGGGTAAAGAAAATTCTTTATACCACGTGTAACCGTAACTTTTTCTCTATACTTTAGGTTTAAAAACAATGTAATTTGATTTTACGTATACGAGTATTACTCTCGTGGTATACTTTTTTCATTCTGTTTTCCAATCCTACCTTTTTTACTCCGACGGTAATCAGATGAATGAAAAGAGAAATGGCAAATAGTACACAGTCTACACACTATTTAATTGTCCTAAATTCCTAATAGTCTACAAAAATGTCTTTCACCAAGAAAGTGAAAGACAAGTTCTCCGATGCAAAAGGTGACCACATTTAAGCTAATTGTGACCACTATTGACTATATTGTGAACCTTAATGTGATATTGTGATGTGTAAAAGTAGTCACGTTTTAGTCAATACTAGTCACACTCAATCTAAATATAGTTACATTTTATGTATCAGAAAACTCGTCTTTCACTTTGTAAGTGAAAACCATCTTTCACACTCTTTTATTGTAATGTTCATCAAAATTGTTGGGAATATGAGCCCTATTTGTTACCTTACTTATTACACCAATGTACAGTGAAATTGTAAGAGTCAATTGGGTTAGTTGAAAAGTCAATATTTCCCCCTTTTGCTGGACATAACAGCAGTAGTAAGTAACCGCATTTATTTAACTTGGTTTTTCGAAAATAGTGTTTGTATTATACAACTTTTCTCAAGAATTTGTAATGATGCAAGTATAATTACTACAATATCAACAGCAAATTATGTTTGTTGTAATACGCTCATTGAATCTATAAGAGAAAAAATTTAATTAGGAATGAATGATCTATTTATGCTAGCTAAATATGATTATATCATAATGTTATCTTAGGAATATTCCCGACATGGGGTTATGGAGCTATCTCTATATGATCTATAGTTGTACACTATAAATATCGTTATCTCTATATGTTGTATACCGTCTTATTTGTCCCACGAAACGCCTTTATCTTAAAACTCCTTATACTCATCTTCGTGTTTTCAGTTGCCTATGATACCCTCACCTCCCCTCTTCCTCCATTCACAAACTCGACCCTAGATCCACTCCTTGTGCCTTTCTTGGCATCCCCTCTGCTCACCGCGGCTACTTGAGTCTCGACTTGGCTCCTGGAAAGGTCCTCATTAACCATCATGTCACGTGTCACGAGACCTTCTTCCCCTTCCACACCAAAGTACCCCCCTCCTAACTCCAATACATTCCAGGACACTGACTCTTCACCGTACACTCAACATTACCAACAACAACATACCACTACCACATCACTTCTCGTTTACTCCCGTAGGCGAAAACCACCGACCAAACCATCACCCACTATAAATATCGTTATCTATGAAATAGCAGTCTGAGTTGATTTACTATTTCATAGACAACGATATTTATAGTGTACATCATATAGAGATAACTCCTTAACCCTAGGTCTAGAACATTCCTATAATAACATTCTGATATAATCATATTAAGCTAACATAAATAGATTGTTTATTTCTAATTATATTTATTCTCTAATAGAATCGATACGCAAAATTGAGCGAATCGCGTATTCGAATTACAAATTTGAATTGAGCGTATTAAAAATCAGGTAACCGGCCGACAGACTGACAGCCAATGAGTAACTAGCATGTTTTCGCTTTTTCAGTTATCCACGTAGAAAAGGATGTGAAAACGATTCCTATTCTCAGAAGTAACTACCCCATAACAGAGAAGGATGAGAACTCGATACAAGGCAGAGAATTGGACAGTCATTTGAACATACTCAAAACAGTCAGTTACTACCACAGTAAGAAATTACCTTGAACATATCAACAAGCCAAAGAGGTAGTTCAATGTGAGGATCAGAACGGAGGAGAGTTTCTGCGATCACTACAGGCAATCTTCCATGGAATCCTTTGTATTTTTCCTAATAAGAACATCAATAGATCACATACTAGAGCTAAGCATTTCTTGCAAAGGATAAAAGTTGGCATTTCAGCATTTGAAAAAAAAAAAAAAAAAAAAAGGAAAAAACTTTACACAGTGAGAAAGATAATATTAAGAAGTCAGCATGTTGGATGCGGTAATACAGTAGCAGGCTCCATAACGTACAGAATTATCACCTTTTCCACAAGGATAATTAGGATAAAAGTTTCACTGAAACATTCATGAAAGATGGAGTAGGCCAGCAAACACAACTCATCAAGTGATTAATATATGTATGGATTTAGTAAGATTTTAACATTATCGAAGATAAACCAACTTCAGGATTATAACTAACCTCAGTTAGAATATTAGCCAAACGGTATGCATATTAGTATTGCACTTCATATTTTGGTATGTTTTCTCTATAAATGCAACCACCATTGACGTAGAAAATATAAGCAAGATACAAATAAATTTAGAAACCGCCTGTGTCAGCTTGCTTTCCACGACAAAAGAACTCTAATATAGAAAATCAGGACAGAGCAACACCTCCGTTTCAAAAGAAAAAAGCAAAAGAAAGACTGATTACTTACAAGGTTTTGCTCAAGCACTTCCCACTGACTGATCCTTGGTTGTCGAGAATTAGAGTCCACATCAAATTGTGCTTCAGCCATGGTCTCATCTTTAGAATATGTTAATAAAAGGCCAGGTGATCTACAGAGGTGCATCAAGTACAGAAAAAAACATTAACCACAACCTAGAACCTATAAACTAGATTAGCTGAAAAAATTCACAAGGATCCATTTAGTTGATGGTTTAAATACTATTTTAACAATATGAGATGAAAATCATGAAATCGAAAGACGCATCTTACCCAAGCATAGGAGAGTTCGCTCTACTAGGACAGCATTTCAGTGCCATAGCCGAGAAGACTCTTTCCAGTTTCCTGAGTAAAACAAAATAGCAAGAAACTAATAAGAACATGATAAACTAAATCTTATGAAATCATTAAGGTCTACCAGAAAGATGCACACCTCTTCAATAGAGAACCCTTCCAAAACCTAAGAACAACTGTAAATGCCATGTCATACAAGTTGGCCTCAACTAAGTGATCAACTAAGTCCTCTTGTATACTTCTGTTTCCTGAACATAAAAATGCAACGTCACTTCAATAGTAACAACACAGAAGAAAATACCCCGGAGTCAAATTAACTAAAGCCCCAGATCAAGGATATCGAAACTGCTGCTTGTCCCAATTTCCACATATTATAAAAAACTCCGCAAATAATTGCTCTTAAACACCCTTAATAAAGCATACTTTTCGAAATATCTTGAGTTGAGAGTTTAGCAAGTGATAACAGTACCATTAGCAAGTTATTACCTGAATGCGTCCATTTAACATTTGCCAAGCAAAGCATATATTCTGCAGACGTCACCACAAACTCATCTTCAAGTTTCTCAATGCCAATATACGTTTCCTGCTTCCGAACATCACTGTCCCCTCTACCTGCTACATTCAATCAGACAGTCAGTGAATTCTGTTTTTCTTGCAGTCAATGAAAACATTTACCAAAAACTGTGTTGATTCAAAGTGCTCGGCTTAATTTCAAGTTATCTATAACTCTTAAAAGCCAATATTAAAGAACAATAGAAGGGAAGAAGCGGTAAATGCCACACATGGCACAAACTGATAACTGATTTTTAAAGTGCTGTCTCCAAAAAGTAATTAGCTGCATTGAAAAGCGGCAAGATTGAGAGAAAGAAAGGAAAAAATAATAAATTGCCACAAGTCACAACTTGATTACGAGAAACACTGTTTTATTCACAAAAGGGAGCTGCCTTAATTCATTACATTGTTCCTCTGTCGTTTTGGCCCTTTTAGATGGATGAGCAACATCACTTCCAGTCAACTGCGAACTGATCCAGGCATGCATAGGATGAACAAGATGTAGACAATTGATGGCGGCAGAAATGCTATTCATCCTTTCTTGAAGAGCATGGGACGTGTTCTGGTAAGTCTTCATGGTCATTTCATTTTTCAATTGAACTGAATAAAAGTATATGTACATTGCAGCCTTTCGCCAATTCTGCCGATGCATCTCAAAGGAATATAGTAATTTGTAAGGATGAGGTCTTGCAGAAATATCAGCACAAGCAGCCTGTAAACATCAGAATATGAGCGCTCAATAGTCAGAGCAACGGAATATTAACAAATAACAACTACACTAATAATTTATGACATTCTACAGTGTTCAATTACCTTCCAAGCTAACTCTTGCTCAGCCTTCTCGGTTAAGCCAATGAAGGGAAGATGGTTGCTACAAAGTATCTGCAGTTAAAAAAAATAACAATGGATTGATTCCCCCAAATTCCAATGAGACTAACAAAACTTAAGTTAATCAACTAAAAACAGACTGCAAAAATATATATTTGTGGAGCCAGTGATAACAACAGCAATTGTGGATGTCTCTGTTACCAACAGAAAGTATAGCTCATTCAGTCCACTAAAACATAAAAGATTCACAAACAATTGTTGGAACACCAACCTCCATGGCACCACGCTCATAAAGAACAATTATGAACCGCCTCAAGCAGATGTATTTACTTTCATCATCTGGATTTGTCACTATTGCACAAAATGCATCGTAGTATTGCTCAAGATCCAAAGAAAACTTAAACACATTCGCCCAGAGCCTCCCTTTGATTGAATTTGCGGATTCATCAGTGAGAAAGACGGTAGATGCATCAGTGTCCGAGGAAACAGCTTCATCTACATGCTCAAGAGCTGCTAGTGCAAACTGGCAGGCAGCATCATTTATACTGAACTGCTCAAACTTCTGCATCACATACTGATAATAATAGAGCGCCCATGCTGCAGAAGATATACGGCCAACTGCATATAAGAAACAAGTATTCAAATCAGAGGGTTGGAAAGGAGAATACTCAAAGCAAAATTCACAGTATATATACTTGTCACATACAGTTTTTAAGATGCGACAATCCAGTTTCAGCCAGTAATTTCTGTAACGCTACAGCGGCCCCTTCACCAGATGAAGCCCTGAAAACAGATTAAATCTTGTTAGACGAAAATCAAAAAGGCTATACACATGTAAGGAGCAGCATAAGATGAAAACTCTATAATGAAGTCTTTACAAGCCTAAAGCAGCAATGTCAGAAGAAAAAAAAAAAAAAAAAAACTTTTTTTGAAATATATATCGACTGCTTAATTATTCTTATTGAGATTCCATCTTCTTTCTAACACAGAGGTACAGCCATTAACCCTTAGCATTGTATTAGCGATATTTGACAGCTTCAAAGCTACACTCCAAGCAATAAATAAGCCTGAAGATTATTAACAAAGCTACCTAGCGCAGCCCATGGCTCAGTCCAGAATACAAAAACGCTCGACCTCAAGTTTTCACATCATGCATATTTGCCATTGCAACTCTTTACAGAGATAAATCAACATATAGTAATGCTCTTGTTCTTGTATGAGGTCTACAATAATTAGATACGTGTCACCATAACACACCTAAAGAAGCATCGCATGGCTTCTCTCACTTTTTTCTCTCTTGAAGGCCCATGAGGTCCTCTTTGAGCCTGAGCAAGAAAACAACATCCTAGCAGATGCTGGAGCACACACCATTCACCATCACTGCTCTGAACGCTTCCAGATAGCTTTTCATTTCTCAGATGTGCATCCATGACCATGAGCAAATTCTGTCACCAAAAAGATCCAGGCCAAATAATATTAGATTTCAGTTCAGTAAAAATATACGAGGCAAATATGGTAAAAAGATACGGATAAGATATGAACCTCAACAGCATCATACTGTCCATGCCTTAGCAAGCTCAAAGCAAGTTCAATTGAGTGGCCGAAAACATGTAGACAAATTTTCCCAGATCTTCCCCAAATGATCCAACTGCTTAAATGTCTTACTAAATCAACGCAGCATTTTGGATGTGGAAGACTAGAAAGAGACAGGCTATTCCGGTGTTTGAAGGCACCCTGATCATCGAGTAACAATATAAAAGCCAAGGTAAACTCAACAGATCCTAGCTTATCAGTCCCAGGTCTTTTCCCACCATTGCTATCTGTACAATAAAAAAAATGAAGAATGAATTCAATTCAAGAAAAAACGAAGTCTTCTCACTTTAATAAACACAAAATCATGCAAAAATACATAATTCTCCTTTCCCTTCGGTTGTCCTTTTAAAACTATAGAAACCACGCCTCGAGTTAGCTTACGCCCAAGGCAAAGCTAGGCACTCAAAACATCTTGGTGCACCTAAAATAAGCCTTGTAGTCAAGGGCAACTAGCGACACAAATTACTATACAATTCCCGAACTTTTGTCTTCTAGTAGGTATGACTTTTTCTTGGCCAGTTTATCTCTCGATTGCACTCCATGGCATTTTTAGCCTTCAAAAATCTGAAAAAAGGCACTTTTGCAGAAAAATCTGTTTGGAGACCACAATTTTTTCCCGTGAAAACCATGTGCCTCATTTTCATGAGCACGCCCTTTCCTCACACTTTGAGCCTGGTTGCCATGGGCTCTAGTGTGCCTTATAAAACAAGGACTGCCTCACTGCCTTATTTAATACGCCCCACCCTTTATCCTCTCCATAACAATCATGTGCAATAGCACAAAATTGAGGATAACCCATAAACATGTAATTTTTTTGTTGAAAAATTAAAATATACCCACAACAAGTGCATACACAAAAATGCCTGTTTCTTTTCTTTTGGTAGTTGTTACTGTCAGTGGTCCCAGCAGTACCCCTGCTTATAAATCTGAATAACTAATATTGCAAGAAAGAAGGCGAATACAAAGAACATGAATCGTGGGCATAGAAGAAACCAGAAAGTGTTGCAATCATCAATAAAATAAAATAGAACAGCAAATAATGTAAGCCTCGAAAATTACAAGTTCCATCATCAGCCTATTAGGAAGACATGTATTAGTTATTGCCATAGCATAATATCCAGGATCCATCTATGCAGGAAAAACATTTAAACATTATACATACCAATGGTCAAAGATGACAACTGAGAGCTAAAATCTTCAACTGAAGGAGATTCTGATGGCACAGTAGCCATAAAATGAATGATCAGCCACTCAGCAATTATTTCTTGAATCATTGGAATGAGTTCAAGCTGAATTTTAGACTTATCATCAGGCGACATATAAACCTGTAACAAGGTAAACAGGATCTTATAGCATAGATCAGAAGTAGAATCAGAAGCTATAGTATATACTGGAACTCCTCTTTCTCTCAGTCAATATGCATTTTGAAAAATAAATTGGGCAACTGGAATATATAACAAGAGCAAATATATCATGCATCACCATTTTATCATGGCAAAAAAAATCAGATAATAAACCAAGCCATAAGTAATCTAAACATCATACAAGGAGCCGAAGGAGGGAAAGAAAACTCATAGAGCAAGGGTGTCTTGGGCATAGTTACAATTTTTGTTACAAAATAACAGTGAAATCAATAATACGAGTAAATTTCAGAAAAAAAAAAAAGAAAAAAAAAAAAGAAGAAAGAAAAGACAATCAGACAAATAGATTGAACATTGAAGAACCAAAACAATAGTTCTTTTTTCTCAGCCATTCTTCAAGAATATTCTCGCAAGAGCAGACCATAAAATTTTCACCAAGAGAGGAAACTTGGGAGAAAGAGAGCATACAATGAGTAACTTTCCCATGTACAGCTTAAACGTAGAGAATTAACAGAGAACTTGGGAAGGGAAAAAAGGACAGGAAAACAGGTGCTTGTAAGCTAAGGGGATCAAATGAATAAGGGAAAAATAAAACCTACAAAGTCATAGATAGAATCATAGAAGTTCATGTACCTGACCACTGATGTCTAATATGTAGCTCAGGAATAGTAGAACATCAAAAGCAGACTTGATCATTGTTTCAGCAACTTGAGATGTGGCTTGAACCATAACGGATAGATTAGCACTGAATACCACTTCAGAATCCAAGTCCTCGGCAGGTTTACGAAGTACTAAAAGATTCAAATAATGCTCTATAACCCTGAGAACTCTGCCCCATCCATTGCCTTTCTTGCATAAACTATGAACGGAAATAAGAGTATCTATAGAGAATTTCCTCAAGCTTTTATGATCTGAAAGCTCTTTCTGCCAGACATGATCAGTTCCCAGCTCTGATACATTTAGTGCAGCTACAGATGTATTATATCCAGATTCCAAGGTCTTCAGCAGGCGAGCGACTATATCCTCAGGAGAAATTGTTGATGCGCCAACAACTGATTCGTAAAGAATAGGTGAAATTGCAGGTCCCAATCGTTGGCTTAAACGCCTTGTGCAGCAAAGCACTTCATAGAGAATCTCACGCTCCAGATCATTACTGGATGAATCTAACCTCAATTCAGGAAAATCTTCAAATCCATCATAAGAACCTGACCGAAGAAATCCTTTACGTAAGCATTTATTCACAGTTGAGCATTTCAGAAATATTGTCAAATTTCCTATCAAGCAGCTATACTAGAGATGAGAAAAAACACACTCAGTGACAAATAAAATAGTTAATGACGGAAACCAACCATACATAAGCAGCTCAATGTCCTCAAGTGAACGAAACAGAGATATAGTAGTCTCTCTAACTAATCCAACAGCTCCACAAGCTGGATCAGCTAGCAAGCTGAATGGCACATTGCACTTGCACCATCGATCAAAGTAGCGGGACAAAAACTCCTTCCAACATTTAAATGCTGAAAATGGACTTCCACTGACAGCCTTGAAAAAAACAAAATACGTTAAGCAGCCTAATACTTCTTACGAGGGAAACTGGAAAGGACTATTTGAGTTAATTGATCTATGTGTTAGTTTCCTTTTTGTCAATAACATAATCAACTTTCTGAACTCTGAAGTAGGAGAACGGACAAAGAGAGTCATTCACGTACCCGATGTTCAATCAAAAGAAGGATTTCCTTCTTCAATTCATCAACAGTCAGTGCCTTATATTCATTATCTGACCAGTGCTTATCATAATCTTGCAATGTCAAACGCAGGACACTGTCATTATATACTCCTGGGCGCAAAAGCCTCCGCAAGAAAATAGATGAAAGAAATCCTATAATCTGTGCCTGCAGAAAACAGACATGTATAACTCTTGCTTCAGTAACAAATCAAAATAGAAGATAAGCTAGCAATCCAAAGGCAAATAAATTCCCAAGGACTAGTTTATTTTCCATTAAACACACATCTATTCATCAGTATAACTTTTAAACAGCAACAAAATGAATAATGAGTGCTTTCCTTGATATCTGTACTCCTAAAATGTGTCCATTATGGTGTCAAATAGCAATATTGGCCAAGATCAAGGTAACAGTTGTGAATAGTAGGCATCATAGTGCGCTATGATATGATGCTCGAACAGTGGCACAATGTATCTTTTATCTTCCATCGATAGGTTTAGTATTGCGTATGTAAAAATATATTCTCCATGCATGGGCAAAATTGGTCAAACAGTCCCCCATCAAAAGTCACCTTTACATAGAAGGACTTTACGTCGTATATTGGCTGAAAAATACCATGCTTTTTTTTTTAAATGTTCACGCCAAATATCCTAATATAGTCACTAGAATTTAGCATTGTGATTGCTAGTTTTCAAAAATGCATGTTGTGGACCTTTTCAAATTCAAGACAACTTCATATTCTAACTCGCCCAAATAACTGCTTCCCTTTCAAAAGCTTTTACAGTGTTAGTCAGGTGAGGTAAAACACACCAGTTCCTGTAAACATAACTGAAATTTGTGGTACCATTTTCACCTATGGTATATATGTTTATACGTTTAAAAATGATGTCATCCAATTTTAAAGACTGGTGGAGCCTATTGGAGTAATAGACCACTAAGAAGCTCGGTTGGCTATCCAGTCTGATTTCTAAACTGTTGCTATAGCATGGAACTCCAAGTGTAGTACATAACTATGCATTTTGCATAATCAGAACTCTGATTATAATATGTTAAGATAAACCATCACTTCCTAAAGAATGCCAGGCCAGTGGCCAAAAATATTAGACATTGCAGTTCTTTCTTGTTTACTTTTCAATGATTTTATAATTTAAAAGAAAAAGAAATTATTAATACCTTTGAAGAAGCTAAAATTGAGCATGTCGTTTGATATAAATCATCAAGGCAATGCTTCGAACTCTGAAATAACTGTTCGGAAATGAAGGCTTCCTGCATGGAGTAACATCGTCTTTCTTCCCTAAGAGAAAATATACATTGAAGTCAATATAACGTACCTAGGCACAGACTGCAACATTACAATGAAACATGACAACTAACAAAGCACTGAAATATTCCCCTCCGCCAAAGCTATATCAATTTCTACCAGTACACTGTGTTAAGTAAATACTAAGGAGGTTGACTAATGGAGTTGAATTTACGGAAAATATGTCTTTTGATTTTGATAATTTCATCATTCTGGGGTTCAAGCTTCCCTTTGGTTTTATAAGAAACATTTCAGGTTCACGTAGGATGTTCAGCCGTCCACTTATCAGATTGCTTTGTTAAGGGGTTGTGATGTGTCTTTACCAAATATTAGAAAGTCCTCTTATGCACATCTTATCCAGCGTCTATGGATTGTGCCTAAGAATGGATGAGCTAATGGCCAATTATGATAGTTTCAATGCTAAGAAACACATATTTCCCCACAATGCCTTAACCCTTATCCCACAGTTCTTGTTTTAACTATTTGATCTCGCCATCATATTGGAGCAGCGAATCCAGCTTCCAAGCCCATTTCATTTTTAGTCTCATTTTTCAGTGAGCTGGCTTTACACTCTTATACCTTTTCTGCCCTAAAGTTGATAAGGTGATTACACTGTTCTAAATAACAACCCACCTGAATGATTCTCATGAAGTCTGTATAAGTCTACTATAATGCTCACTTCTAAAAAGACATGCTATTGTTCTGCATAGCCCAACAAATAAATGATCCGTCTTAAAGAGAGAAAGCACTAACTGAGCTTTGCTTTTACTTACAAATCAAGATTCGGAAAAATCAAGTTCCACTCGAGCAATCCATCTTCCTTCAAAAACCATATTTTCTTTGATGAAAACTTCACATCAATCAGCTTCCCCTAAGCAAAAAAAAAAAAAAAAAAAAAAAAAAAAAAAAAGATTAGTCAGATAATGATTATCCATACGAAACGAGAAAAATCAGCAACAGAGAGAAGCAGATAGCACTATAACAGAACTTCTAAACAAGAACTGTTATCACAGGATACTCCTTCCATTCCTAGAAAACAAGAGATCAGCCATGGCCACCTTAAATTCCTCAAGCAAAAAGATTACATCCTTACCTCACTTAAAGGAATGTACCGCATTGAAGGCACAAGTGACAAACTGTGTCTCTGTCCTGGAGGAAATGTTATTCGATAGATACTAACTCCTTGCGTGTTGATTTCCTACAAGTAGAAACAGCTTCAAATTACTTATAAGACAATAAGTGAAAATGGAAGAATTGAGGAGTACAATGGTAAATTTTTGCAATCCAATGAGAAATTTACAACAGTCAACAGCCCATACAAATGAAGGCCATGGATATAATCACAAATTACAAAACACTGCATACTGACAGTTCAACTTTTATATTCTGAAAATTTACTGAATGAAAAATCAATGATTCAAAACTAGATACCGTAGAGTGCTTGTACAAGATCACCAAAGGAATTGAGCATGAGTCAAGGTCAACTGGACCAACCCACAAGCGTGATGGAGAAGTTCCTGGAGAAAATACATATTAAGATTAAGATAGCATGCTAAGACATTACAGCTAGAGTAGAAGCTTTCAAAATCCATCCTTTAATTCGACAACCCCTAAACAAATGCAAACAAAGGACTTCTGCAGATCCCAATTCCTAGAGCAAAAAAAAATTGTGACAAAGAATCGCAACTGAGATTTCTGAACTCTAACAAGTTGGGAACCCCACCTCCTAGACTGACACTAAATACGAAGTAAATATAGCATACGTATAAAAAAAACGACTGAAATTTGAACAGTTGAAAAAACTATGAATCATATTCACCACCCATATGCCTCCTAAGAGTTGCGAGCCAAGCAAGATGAATTGAGTCATTGGAAAACAATCATCAATAAGCGGACGTTTCAAGCTGACTTAGTGCTGCGTAAAATATCCTCATACACACGAATAATCCGTAAAATCACAGTGCTCGGCTGGTTGGTTCAACAATAGTTACTCGCCCTTGAGGCTGGTTGGTTCAACAATTCATAAGGGGAAAAAAAAAAAAAAAAAAACATATAGCTAAAATGATGGCATTTAGAGAAGGTATCTTCACACATCTACCATCTACCAATAATTTTAAAAGGGAGTTTGAGCATTATATGAAAGAGGTGTAATACACTCTTCATGTAAAGGGATGTGTATTATACTCTCTTTACAATAAATATATCATTCAGTAGTAAAAAAAACTCTAAAATATTGATTACTTTCTTCAAAAAAAAAAAAAAAAAAAAAAAAAAAATTATTTACTCAATAACTAATTAAAAGCTGCAAACAAATTAATTAGTAGATTGATAATGTATATCAACATATTTATTAATATTAGATTATTGCTTAATAATTTGAATTATTTGTGAAAACTAAATCCACGTGATGTATAAAAATAAAAACGAAGTTAACTATAATAAAACCTAAAATCATAAATCATATTAGTGAGCAATTCGACCTATTTTATAAAAACTGGAAAAATTAATTGTAATAATTAATAATATCAATGAAGTCCACATTCTTTGAATATATATATATATATATATTTAATATAAATTTTTCAACATATATTCAAGTTTATTTTTATCGTCCTTAGTTTAGTTAAAGAATATCATACGCATTTCTAGAAAATAGAAAAAATTTCATTTTTGATTTTGTGAGTATTAAAAGACAAGTGAAACGACGAAAGTTAAAACGAAGATTATATAGTTTGTGGATACATCATTAAAAATCATGTTTAATAAATGAATTTTTTTTATATTAATCCATGCGGGAAATAATAAAGATTCAGTACTAAAAATTGAAACTATTTTAAGAATTACGCTTATACAATATAGCTAAATATATAGCTTCAACTGAAAAGACAGTAAACAGATAAAAGTGACAAAAATAAGAAAGCGCATAATTTTAAACAGAACTCGTGAGTATCATGGGTTACCGAACTAGTGATAGATGAATTAGACATTTTAAAATCTTTAAATGTAACTATGGGTGCTCCTCTGTACAATGATGCCATATAGGCCTGCTTGTCATATTCAGACTACCAAACTAGAGTTAAGCATACGGTTGATATAGCATAGTCATTATCATCCTAAAAATAGTAGTCATACACAAAACTAGAGTTATGCACATCTTATCCACCAACCCCGCCAAATGCAGGGTCTTTTAGCTATTGGTGTTGTTATCTCTTAGATAATATGAAGTGAGACTTCACTCTAAGAGCATATTAGCTTTCATTACTGGTTTGAACTAAAGGGAAAAAGGGGTCCGCATAGAGTTCCAGAAACTATAACGTTAACTTAAAAGTTGAAAACAAATTGTTTGGCAGCTTATATTACCTATTTCTTCATCTTGAACAATAATAACAATGATAGAGTCAAAATACTTACCAAAATATATATTCAAATTCAATGCACATTAAAAAGCATCATAAATCATAATGACATACGAACGTAGATCAAGAATGTGTGAGATGTAACATTTATTTACACAACTATCCATTCTCTGAAGCATAATCAGAAATTCCCAATGCAAAGAAAATACTACTAGAAGGCAACCTTTCTAATGACCTAAGGTATTTGACTATGGCAAGCAGATGGAATTTAAGATACCATACCTTGGTCACCTAAAGATTGACTAAAAATCTTGCCACGATGTTGAGAATCCCAAACTCTCAAGTTTCCGTCGGAGAGAATTGCAAACACAACCTTTCTACCATGAATGTCTGATATCACCAAATCCTTTACACTTGCAGTTAACCTGCTCCTGTATCCACATTCAAGTAATAGTTGATTAAATTGCCTTGAAGAAAAATATAATCCAAGAGCAACATCAATGAAATTAAGCACAAAATCAGCACAATTCGAAACTGTATCACAAGTTTCAAATTTAGTCTTTCATACGCAAAGCATTTATACAATTATTATTATTATTATCAAGCATTTATACAATTATTAAGCAACAGCTTAGATAAGCCAGTTGGTCATCACTCGTCAGTAAAGCTACTTTGTAAGGCTTATCAACATCAATATAAATGTTGGACAGAAACCTTTGGGTATCCATTTTACCAGCAACTCCCAGCCTAAGAAAAATATAGCTTAACTAACAAGTCAACGTCAGTTAAATACTGGTTTATATTATACACTATACTACATAATTTACTCCTGAATAGGACAAGATGGCCTATTTTGCTTCTCTATGGTAGCATGCGGAAACTTTAATTGGCTTTTAAATAAATTTAATTCAATACGACACAGTGCCTGCTGAAATAAACAAAAGTTGCAATTTTTGGAACTCAGTAGCTCGTCTCAAGCATTCAACTTTCTAATTATTCTGCCTTACTTATAAAATGCCAAGCATACATGTTAGTTTCGTGTTCGCGTCAAGAACAATGGCTAAGCTCTGTAAAATGCACCCAAACTAATGGTCTAAAAGAAGCTCACCATGTCCAAATTTACGAAAGCCAGCCACAGCGACAAAAAATCAACAGAATTTTGGTTTCGTATTTTTAGATTTAAATGTCTATATGAAACATAAAAGTGGGCTTTTCTTGACATATGCTACTAATTGGAATCAATGCTACTGCACATTAACTATGGAGTATTAATTTGGGCACTTTGGCCACCATCTTCACTTCTATTCCTACCAACTTCAAAGAGAAGAGAAATGTAAGTGCCAAAAATCTTTACAATTGTGTTACGCTTGTCAATGTGTTTTCCACCACATCAATTACTTTACAGATGCCTACTTTCCAAAACATCAAATATTTAGCATTTTGCAGCATTTTCGAACAATAGCACAGGTAGCAAAAGTTGGATCATAACCCAGTAGAGATAAGGAAGGCCAGAAATTACAGTAGCTGAGATATTGCACACTCCTGACTCATGAGTTCATCACCCACACAATAATCTACAAGTTTCACCCAGCTCGTACAGCTCTTTGTGTTATACTTTATATTTACATTTATTTAATTAATATTGTTTCTCATAAATATTCAGAGTTTTAAACAATGACGAGAGCAATAAAATTAATGGTCTTGTAAGTATATCGTGATTATTTTTATCTATTTTTTATTTTCAAATCTAACTGTATCTTTCACTCCATTCAAATTGTTTCAACTATATTATGATACTATCTATGGATGGTTCTCAATGATTCATGTTAGTCAAACCCAACTAATTTTAAGACGTTGTTGTAGTCCATTATATATCATATTTATATGTCTTGATGAATATGGTCAAATTAATAGAATTTTGACTCTTAAAAAGTTAAATGGGACTGTGGATAGAAATGAGTACTTGTTATGCATTACAAGCATATAGACAGTTAGCTTTTGAGAACATCATGGACAGGGACCAACCTCCTTTAATAAGTGTCGAACATGTACATTTTCAAGATCATAAAGCTTCTGAATGATGCCACAAATATACGAAGTAGTAGATATTTATATTCAAACTAATCTCAGATTCTGAAACATTGACAGCACATGCAAATTAGGCATTGATTCTTAAAAAAAAAATAAAGTACGGAGTAATGTTTTCACAGATAAACATATGTTCATATGACATTTGATGGTTCAAGATTTTAAGAAAAAAAAAAACATATTTTCTGATGGCAATAAACAACATAACTATCAAGACTAAGTCGTAGATAGTACCTGGACATTAAACCCCACAAGCGACTTAGAGCAGCATCATCTCGCAACTCATACATGAAACCTTGAAAGTAAAAGAATTATCAAAAAAATAGCAAATAGCAACTAGGGAATCCAAGCATGACCTAATGACAAACACCTTTCAGTAAAACTGAGGGATACCTTGAGCATTTTCATCAATCACGCCCAACTGGAAACAACTAACTGTTCCATCATCTCTTCCCACGACAAGACAACCAGCTGTTGCAGTGGCACATGTTATGGGTGAACAGTCAGGGACGACATTTGTGTTGAAGTGAAGAAACTCGTTGGATGAGAAAATAAATGAAGAAGCATATGTTGAGATATCTTTGAGTCTTAGCAGGAAAGCAACACCAGAAACAGACAGGACATACAGAAGATAAACACTGCCATAGCCTGAATTTATCTGTTTAATGGAATATATACAATCAGAAAGACTAGACAAGAATTCGTCGCAGTTTACATAAAATTTAGTTTAAAAAATATTATAATAGCAATCAAAGGCCTTGAAAATTATTCAGAATGGGAACGAGACAAACCTCATTCTTGCAAATACATGCAAAAGGAGACAAAGCGACAGGGAAGAGGATGCGTAATCCGGAAGCAGGCAAGTCTTTATCAGCACGAAACTCCAATATTTCAATAGCATGAGGCACCCGCTTACATATACGCCTAGTACAAAAGCATGGCCCCAAGTAAGAGCCTCAAAAACTCATTAAGTGCCACAAAAAAAGTTAAGTATGTAGTCTAGTCACAAACAGCCTCAGTCACCACTTCAATTTATCTATGTGCTCGACTATTTCACCTTGAAAATCGAGTAGAATGACCAAAAGGGTTTACTTAAGCACAAGTCAAAGCCTCAAATACTTATTGAGGGTGCAAATTAGAGAAGTTACTTCAGTTAAACAGTCTGCCCCTGCTTATAATAGAACGGAGAAATCACAGTTTATAGTGTCAGACAACAATGTTCCATCGACAGTCAAAACCAAGCGAATACACAAAAATGTACTGACACTACTTTTTGTTTTACATACGGAAACAACCTCATTCTCACAAAAGTGAAGAGAGGTAAATAAAAATCCTTTCAATCTCAATATAATTTGGCACAAAAAACGTCATAGCTACAGGTCTGTAGTTCCACTTTCCACCCCTCTTGTACGTTATACAACCGGTACACAACTTATTCAATGTTGTGTTTTGTACTAAAATTGTTCAATTTGTTGAGCTTGTCGGAGCAATTATTAAGCTCAACAACTTTGTATAATACTCCATCCGACTAGGCAAATTGTTAACATTTAACTATTTTTTACGTAAAAACTCAACATCTATGAGGCGGTTGTAGATACAATATAACCGATTGTATAATTCTACCCTTTCAAGTTCAATTTTTTTTTGCCATTTTCAAGTTAATCGATTTCACGGCCATCTCTCCACCTACATTCCCAATTCATGTCTATCTCCTCGAACTCCAAATCACGATTTCGAATTCCCTTCCCTACCTCCAAATTTAGTACTCAAACAAACCCTAAGTTAACAAAAAACCCCCAAAAATACGATTTCTTTGATTAAAACAAAAAGGAATTCATACAATACAGCAAAAGCTTAGTATCAAAATCATTTGGCGTCGACTAACATGAATAATCATCTAAAACCGTCAATAAATAAGAAGTTCAAACAATGAGAGAACTTCACTAAAATAAATTTATAGTACCAGATGAGGTATGTAGGAGGTGAACCGAAGACGGAGGAGGAAGCGCAGTCTTCAGTCGGCGGAGCGATTGCCGAAGAACCTAACGCCGCCGTGTGGACGGTGGTTGGGACGGAGGCTTCTCTCCACTTAATTGAATCGCCGCCGATTAAAGGGACCTCCATTAGTAAAACCTCTATTTTTCAGGGTTTTTGGTTCAAGTGAAAGAGGGTGTGTGAGTGTGTCTGGTTTGTCGGAAAAGAGAATAAAAGTTGGGTTAGCATTTAGCAAGGGATTTAATGGTAAAAATGGGTGCGAGAGAGTAAATCTCGGGTATAATTGAACACTAACGTTAAACTAATTCAAGTTTTTTCAAGATTTGGGTAAAGGCTAAGAGCTGGCCCGTTTGAGCGGATCAGCCCGCCCAAATCCCAACGAGTTACAATTTGAATTGCCCTGTTTTTTTAAGCAATGGGTCATGTCTCGTACCTTGATTTTAAATGTCCAGCCCGTCGGGCCTCTACTTTTCAAAAATTTTATAAACAACGAGTCGGCTTTGGGCTTAATTTGAAAGTCCGGCCAGGTCCACGTCCGACCCTTCACCCTAACAGACCGTGCGCGGCCCTGAGAATTGAGGCCCGAAACCGGCCCGTGGCTTAATTTCAGTTTGTGAACAATCGGTTTTTTCAGCTTAATTTCAATTTCAGCTTCTATATACGTAGTATTTTTATTAGAAATAAGGCTATGGTTAAACCATGTGTAGAAGGTGAAGAAATAGAGAGGACATTATGTACTCGGGAGCACCAAATAACAATTAACAAATGAGCTTTAACATCCATTGGCTTTGAGCGTCGATTATGCCGTCTTCAACTTGCAATCATGAAATGTAATATGGATCGATGTTTGCCAATCCCTCAACAACTTATGTGTATGTTCGTGTACTTAGAGTGTGTTTTAGCTCTGAACATTCATGCGAAGACAAACATCACCATAACTGTCGTATTGTGTTAATGTATTCCAATGGTCACTCAGGGAAAAAAAAAAACTATGAGTCACTACAGGAAAAATGTTGCAAAAATTATGTGATTTTGTCGACGAATACTACTACGTAATTTATAGTTTATTAGATTAGGGGTGCAGACTTTTTTAATAACATCAACAAATATTGATGGATATTTACCAACATTTGTGTTCTTACTTATGCTATACATGAACAATGAACATCCCGTGAATTTCACGGGTCGCATCACTAGTCACTAGTTAAAGATAAAAACGACATTTTGTATAAGAAATTTACCAAAACCAGAAGAAATTAATTATCTCCAAATGAAAAATGTAAAAGATATAGCAAAACGTAATCTATAACATTCGCCGTCTGTGGGGATCGAACCCACGACCACGTGGTTAAAAGCCACGCGCTCTACCACTGAGCTAAGAAGGCTACTTGATTGCTTGTGACACTATAATGAAAAATTGATGATTTTATAATTAGGGTATCAATATTAAATTTACCTAAATATAATTTACCAAAAACAGAAGAAATTAATTATCTCCAAATGAAAAATGTAAAAGATATAGCAAAACGTAATCTACGTTATTCGCCGTCTGTGGGGATCGAACCCACGACCACGTGGTTAAAAGCCACGCGCTCTACCACTGAGCTAAGAAGGCTATTGATTGCTTATGACACTATAATGAAAAATTGATGATTTTATAATTAGGGTTTCAATATTAAATTTACCTAAATATTTTTCTTTGTAAAAGGAAAAATTGATGATTTTATATGAAATGAAAAACATCTAATCTAATCTAATCTAATACATATAAAATCTAAAAAGTTGACCATGTAAACTGACCCTTCTCCATCCGCTCTAAACAACACAAACACTCAAAATGAATCTCACGTTGCCACGTTAGCCAAAACACAATCATTTCCATGCATCAATGCACTATAAATGTCTTTACTTGGCGGAATACTGACACGGCTAAGTCGTATCGCCAATATCAAAATAAACCTAACAAACAACTAACAGCAGCTAGTGGCAAGCAGGATCGAATCCACAGGGAAACGTAGCAGTTATAAGTTAAAGTCGGCGTAAACAGGTCTAACTCAGGGTGTGAAAAGAGGTTGTAATAAGCTATAGACTAAAGCAAATAATAAAGCAGATGAACAAATATCAATAAGGAGAAGGATTAGGGCATCAGGATCATTATGACAGTAATTCAGGAACTCAACTCAAAAGTAAATAACAATCAACTGAAGCTATGCAAGTGGCTAGGTCTAGGAATACGCTCTCTCGAGTCAATATTAACCTTAAGCAAATTTAGCGGGCTCTCGCAACTTACTAAATTCAACTTATCAAATACGCGTAAGTCTAGTTTCAATTAGGCTTTCGATCTTAAACTGAAACAACCTAAATTCAATTCAATAAAGGCGTCCCTAAATTCAATTGATAATAAAACGCATAGGAAGAAACCAACTTGCACAAGTTCAATCAATTTAGCAATTAAAACATGTCCTGAATCAACTATCACAAATCACCCTAAACCCTAATTAGAAAATTAGCTACTCATGATTGAAACTAAAACAAAACAATAAAGAGAAGACATGATAATAGAAGTAATTGCAATTAAATAAAAACCTGAAACTTACGGAGTACCGACGGTTACAAAGAAGACCAAATCTTGAACTAAGCAAATCTTGAAGTTTTTGAAGGAGAGAAAATAAAACAGTAAAGCTAACCTAACTTAACTTGTAAAAATAAAGCCTGAGTCTTTTGTTTTCGTTCCCAACTATTTATATAACATCCAAACAATTAAAACTCGAAATAGGAAAATCAATGCGTCAGTGCCTGTCAGCCGGCCGACCGGCCGGCCTGTCTTGGCTGGGCTGGGCTCTCTTCCTTGGTCTTGGGCTTAAGGCTCCTTCTTGGGCCTTTGTTTCCTCGTATCCTTTCTAGTCTTTTGGTCCTTCTTTTGCATTCCGAGCTCCTGCGCGAGCTCGAGCTTGGCCTTGTAGATTCAAATCTCGATTAAGCTCCAAATGTCTCGGGTTTTGGCTCAAAACCACCAAAACCTGCAAAATGTAAATAAAAGGCAGCAGTGTCGAAAAATATAACATATAGCTCATAGAATCATAATAAATACGAATAAACGCAAGCTAAATGCGACTAAATCGGGGGCATAAAACGTATATAAATAACATGTATCAAACTCCCCCAAACCAAACCTTTGCTTGTCCTCAAGCAAACAGTATCGGAGAAAATCAAAGTGACACGAACTAATCACGTTAGTATCTCGTAGTGGACGACCTATGCACATAAACAATACAGCCATAGCCTATTTCACCGAGAATAGAGCACAAGTCTCAATCATTCACACCACATCGTATTACTAGCCTCTAACGCTTACGCAAAAGTAAAACTGACGACATTTTCAATTCAAGCAAGGCCAACCGAACGTACCACTTTCCAATCAACCAATACTGTCCACATCATTTCCTTTTCTCTTTTCTTTTGTTTCTTTTTTTTTTCTTTTCACAAATGTGGAGCATCCCTCGTATGTAATACCGTTTAGCTTGACATTCACTCGGTAAAGATCGTGCTCGGGTATACATTTTTCCTTAAGGGTTACACTATTGCTCATACTCTCGGTCGCAACCAAATTCATGGCCACTGTGGTTACTCAAGTCAATGAGTCCCTTCCGAGAGCATCGAAGCATTGCTCCAACATAAATAAATCTTTCCAATCAAACCACAAACCAACAAACCAATCATTCCACAAACCATTGCCAAGCTCGAATGTTAAAGTCGAAAGTAAACAAGCGAAAAGCGATAAGAATTAAGCAGATACAAGTGGGTTAGTGGTTGAGGCTCGCAATCTATTAATAGGAAACAAACCAATCGTCGTGCAAGCTAAGACGATAGAAAGTCGACTCGGAGATACTAAAGATCAAAATTAATGCACTAATTAATTCTCTAAACTGGACAAAGCAGACCAAAAAGACTCGTATTTTTGTAATTTTTTTAATTTTTCAATTTTTTTGGGTTTTTATATAAATGCACACTAACACTAAAATGAAAATGCAAAGCGCGAAAGTGCTTCCCTCCCCCAAACCAAATCACACATTGTCCTCAGTGTGGAAAACAGCATAACCACAAAAGCAGAGGGGGACACATAACATACGGGGAAGAAAAACAAAGACGAGAAAGAGGGTAAAAGGGGAAAAGAGTGCTCACATTATAAAGTTGGAGCTCCCCCAAACCGAAGTAAAGCGTGGAGTGAGGCTAAAATCCACGTATATGCGTCCAATTCAGTCCAACGATGAAGCACTTCGGCATAGCACACGAGAAGAAGAAAAACGAAACAAAGAAGACATGGGGCGGTCCAGACAGATCACGGTACGTGGCTCCTATGTTTTTTTCTCGCTTTTTCGCGTTTTTCACCTGCTTTCAAAAGTGCTACTGCGGTCTTGCCTGAGTCCTCGATCACGGCCGACCGGGGATGTCTACTCGTAGCGTCTTCTTCAAAAATACTAAGGACAAAGTCCAAAAGTACCTGCGCGCTAAAATCACATATAAAACCCTCGTCCTCACGCGCTCAAAAGAAAACCATAAAATATCATCAAACCAAAGTACAAGTGTAAATAAAAATACAACGTCATCGGGTTGCCTCCCGGAAGCGCTGGTTTATAGTCCCGCACGACTCTTCACAGCTCCAGAAATCAAATATAAGGAGGCCAAGGTCGTTGGCCATTTGCGACAGCTTCACTTGGCGAAACAGCACTCGTTCGCCATAGAATTCCTCCCTCTCGAGGCAAAGCAGCATACTCATTCATCGTGGGTCCTCGATCACGAAATGGCTCCCCAAATCGCCCTTGTGCTCCGAGTGACTGAACCGTAGGCCCTCCTCCACCACTAGCGTCAAACAAATCGGCTTTAAGCAATTTCCTCTCCCCCAAACCAACCTTGCAGCCATCCTCAGAAAGAACTCGCACACGGGAGACAATGTAAACGACCTCCAAAGTGTCTCAGGTAGAGTGAGGCGGAGGTATAGCATTACCGTAACAAACCGACTCTAAACGCATGGGTGACCGCGGTATCTGAATGGGTAAAGGTCAACTTTTCACCCCCACCGTAAAGGCTATCGTCTTATTGCCCACGTCAATAACTGCACCAGCAGTGTGCAGGAAGGGTCTCCCCAAAATGATAGGAATGTGGACATCCTCGGGCATGTCAACCACTACAAAATCTACAGGGATAAAGAACTTTCCAACCTTTGTCTTTGGGGCGTCTTGTAGTATTCCCAGGGACGCTTAATCGAGCGGTCGGCCATTTGTAAAGTAATGTGAGTAGGGCTCAAAGTCGACAAGCTCATCTTTCGTACAAGGAGTAAGGTAGGACACTCACACTCGCTCCAAGGTCACATAAAGCATTGCGCACCACAAACTTACCAATAGAGCAGGGGATAGAAAATGTCCCTGGGTCGCTAAGCTTAGGAGGTTTACTACCCTGCAACCTAGTGCTAGCCTCCCCCATAACGCAATCGACACGTCCTCTAACGACGCTACGAGTTAAGACTTCTTCGTAAATTTAGCATACGCGAGAATTTGAGTCACAAGATCAATAAAGGCGTTTACTGCGGCTTTAATGACGTCCACGAACTTCTTGAACTTGGCCTCGGACGGTTGACGTACGCGACCCGGAAATGGGAGCTTAACCTGAATCGGGGGCGAAGGAGTAGCAACAGGAACACCCGAATTAACACCCAAATCATCTTTTCTCGCGGCGAGTTGAGCGGTTGGACGATCGGCCGGCCGACCGGCCGCTACGCTTGGTCTCGGATCATCGTAAAAAGTACCGCTCCTCAACGTAATCGCACACGCTGTATCGGGAGGAGCGTTAGGAGGTTGGCCCTGCGATGGTAAGAAGTTGTGCTGACGCTGCGAAGTGGCGAGTTGAGCCACTTGATTCTCTAAATTCTTAATAGCCGCATCTTTAGCCTGGTCGCTCTTCTGCACGTATTGCATCATTGTCTCCTGCGACTTCTGCATACCCATCATCACCTGCTGCATCTGCGACATCATGGCCCTAGTCTCGGCCAAAGGATCAGGTACGGGGGTAGGTTGTGGCGGTGTAAAGGCGGGTTTTTGGTAATTTGGTGGAGGTGGTTGGTAATTTTTGAAGGTGTGTCTAATACTAAGGCGGAATAAATTAGACACAAAACAAGATCGAATCATATGTAAACAAGCTCAAGTTAGAAGTTATACCCTCGTAGCGTGATTTCACCGGTATTGTCGAGATTAAATCGAGAGCCCCAAATGTTGCTCCTCAATTGAAGTCCACTAGTACCCTTGGATTACTCCTCTCTTGGTTTACTAGAACCGTAAAAGGATGGAACTTGTGTGAGTAGGATCAAGCTCTAAGCTTGATGAAAGTGTGGAGCAAAAACCGAGTTTTTCTCCTCTCTTTCTCTTATCTCTTTTGGCTGGTTTTTGTGTGTGTTTGCATGTATGTTTCTTGCTAAAATCTCAGCAAACATAAGGCATCTAATGCATGCTTAAATGGACATAATCATTGTCCATAAGCCAATGAAATTGCACCAACAAATTGGCCAATCAAACACCACCTTTATGTTGGCCAATGCATGCACACTTGTGTGCCATGTGTCACACATGCACGAGTGTGGCACGCATTACAAGACCGTCTATCAATCTACTATAGATTACGGTATAAACACAAGTTCTCGGGTCTGACCCGAAAGGTTAACGCACTAATCTAATTATGCCAATTAACCATATATTAATCCATTAGGGTACCGTTGTGTGACCCAATTGGACCGGACTAAATTGGTAGAATATTCTAAATACTCAGATCATAAGCGGCCTCTAGCAAGACATTATGACCACCCAATTTATCCGATTATCATAATCTCATATTTGGTCCATGACTTTTACGAAGTCAATGCACAATTGTTGACGGACACCTAGTATCCCCAACAATTTTTGTAGGGAGGTTGGTAAGGTTGAGTTTGTGGTGGTTGGGTGGTTGGGTTCTGGACATTTTGGCTACGATATGAGAGAAGTGAGCGATCGTAACCGGGTTGGTTTTGGTAGGGCAGGTTTTGGTTGTAGGATTGATATGCAAAAACCTGCACAAGTTCAATCAATTGATAATAAAGAGAAACCAACTTGCACAAGTTCAATTGATAATAAAACGCATAGGAAGAAACCAACTTGCACAAGTTCAATTAATTTAGCAATTAAAACATGTCCTGAATCAACTATCACAAATCACCCTAAACCCTAATTAGAAAATTAGCTACTCATGATTGAAACTAAAACAAAACAATAAAGAGAAGACATGATAATAGAAGTAATTGCAATTAAATAAAAACCTGAAACTTACGGAGTACCGACGGTTACAAAGAAGACCAAATCTTGAACTAAGCAAATCTTGAAGTTTTTGAAGGAGAGAAAATAAAACAGTAAAGCTAACCTAACTTAACTTGTAAAAATAAAGCCTGAGTCTTTTGTTTTCGTTCCCAACTATTTATATAACATCCAAACAATTAAAACTCGAAAATAGGAAAATCAATGCGTCACATCGATGCCACTGACCACTACTGCCTTGGCCGGGCCGGAGCTCTCTTCCTTGGTCTTGGGCTTAAGGCTCCTTCTTGGGCCTTTGTTTCCTCGTATCCTTTCTAGTCTTTTGGTCCTTCTTTTGCATTCTGAGCTCCTGCGCGAGCTCGAGCTTGGCCTTGTCGATTCAAATCTCGATTAAGCTCCAAATGTCTCGGGTTTTGGCTCAAAACCACCAAAAACTGCAAAATGTAAATAAAAGGCAGCAGTGTCGAGAAATATAACATATAGCTCATAGAATCATAATAAATACGAATAAACGCAAGCTAAATGCGACTAAATCGGGGGCATAAAACGTATATAAATAACATGTATCAAATACGAGGAGTTCAACCTTCAACTTGCTAATTGTTGGATGGAATCAATTCATTTGCTAACATTATCAGTTACAATTCTTGCATTCATGTGTGCATTTCGTTTCTGATACTTTCAATCACCCTCAACCTTCTGTCAAAATCAAGGTTTTCTTCCTTTGATTCGTAGGGTTTGTTGAATTTATTTGAATGAATTTTGCATCTGATTTTAGGGTTTTTATTGTTGCTTTTCAGGTTGTGAGCCTCAATCGGTTCATCATCAAAACGAAATACGGCAATGAAGGGGTAAACAAATTTTCTTTTTAATTGGGATTTCGTGCTTATACACATGATTTTCCGAATTTTTATGATTTTCGGAATTTTGCATCTAATCTATAGTTGTTATAGCAAATGTGAAGCGTCGTAAGCTATTTTTATGTACCTTTTTTTTCGTAATATCCGTATTTTGTTAAGTTAATTAGTTTTAACTAATCTATTAATCTAAAAGAAACAAAATACATGAACTATTACTTTATAAAATTAATGCGTTATATTATTTGTGTGAAATGTATCCGTAAACTATTACTCATCTTTCTATATTTTAACTACTTTAATATTTTTAATTTAATTGTTAAATTTATTTTTTAAATCTAAATTTACTTTTAAGTCATTATTTAGTTAAAAAACTATTAAGTTAGTTGATTGAATTTATATTTACACAGTAATTCTATCGAGAGACTCGACTCACACTAAATTAGTGTGAGTCACAAACAAATCAATCAATCAAGAAAAAGAAAAATAAAAAAATAAAAAAAATAACTACCTCTTTGTGAGAGGACTCACAATAAACTTATTGTGAGTCCCGTCTCACATAAGAATTTGCCATATTTACAAATTCGATGAGTAAATTGTCACGCCACTGTTATTGTATATACTGATAGTTATTGTTTAACTCTATTTCCATGGATGAAAATATAAAATAATATTTCAAAGGTACCTCAACATAACTTACAATAATTAATCGAATTATATAATCTACCATAACTTAAGCATCGTTATAGATTCATTATGAAAATCTGATATTGTATAAATATCTTTACATTTTGATAACGTTAAATCAAACATCTACAAACATGATATATAGTATACTCTAGACGGTCCCGTGAATTATCACGGGTAACTGCACTAGTTATAAATACAAAACACTCTAATTATTTGAAAATGACTTTATATTAATTATTAAGACAAATAAAGTGTGACATCATTTTATTAAAGTATATTAATATCGGTATGATAATTCATAAAGTGACTAACAATATACAAATATGTTAATAATAATAGTAAAATGCATTAGTCATTGATATGCTGATAAAATAATAAATCTATATCTATATTATATATTAAAACAAAATCCTCATAAGTTGGCTCTTGAAAAACACCCCAAAACATACACAAATAGTGCTCTCATTCCGCCACGTCATTTGTTTTGATCCACGTCAGCATTGACTTCCCGGGTCTAATTTCGCTCCAAATCGTCTACCCTTTGTCTTTTCAACTTCCTCGTCCTTTCACCTTTCACCTTAATTATTTTGAGGAATTCGAAAGACCATCATTTAAGACCGTCATTGATCACCTACATTCAATAAAACATTGTATACCTAATTACTTATTGATGACGGGAGTTGATGTTGTTTGTCTATCCATTTCATATAACTATTTAATTTCATTGTATACCTTATAAATTAAATTTCATATACGGAGTAACTAATAAATCTTGGCATTTACCAACTTTTGGTCATCATTTACTACAAACACGGTTATGAAATACTCTGTATTAGACAGACCTTACGTCTACACTTTAGTACTCATAACATTCCTATTTATTAGAATTAATTATTCTAAATTAATTAATTAATTAATTAATTAAGATAGGAGAACCAAAAGACTTGGGCTATTAATTTATAAAATAAATGTATTATTTCTACATATATACTCCATTTTAAAAGCTGTAAAATTTTCAAAGTCATTTGTCCATCAATTCATTCAATATCATAGTTTTATACACTAATGTTTCATGTTTTTGATTTTACAAATTTGATGTTCTGAAATATTGGATCGTAAGGTATTAACTATTATTCTTTGTATATGCAGGACCAAATCTCCAAATTACAAAAATGAGGATGATTATCGAGGTATAAACAATTTATTATTATCTTTGAACAAATTTTTACATATAAATACAAGTCCAATTATTCTATTGTTCAGTGATTTTCTTTACTTAATACACCAATATGATATTAAGAGGGTTTGAAATTATTTATAATTATAATTTTTATTAGTAATTCTTGAATTCAAGGGAGGATGAATAAGGTCAAGTAACAATTACAGAGTATATCACAGAGTCACAATTTGAAATTATAAACATTCAATATACATTTTATAAAATAAATTTTTTAAATCTTATATCCGCAATAAAATATGCTCTAAGCAACCCCTTTTCTACCATTTCTTTCTCATAACATTCATGTTTATTTAAATGAAATTAATTTGAAATAATTAATTAAATTAAGAGAATAAAAAAAGCTTGAACTACTACTTTATAAATAGATTGAGTTATTTGTATTATTATAAAGGTATTGCTCATTCATGTATACAATTACTCATTCTTGTACATTTTTTACCCTAATTTTTTCCATCAAATACCCCTCACCTCTTTTCAATTACGGTTTTCTCTCTTTTATATTAACAATTATATTTCATAGTTTCACTATAGTCAAGAAATTATGACGATTAACTTAACCTTTTATGATGTAAATCTAATTATTTTAACAATTTTGTGAACAATTCAACTAAAATATCATTTAATTATATGTTTTATTAATAAATACGACTTTATTTTGGGTGATAATGGTGATATAATACAGAGTATGTTGTTAAAACATGACGATGAAGAGACGAGTATGAGATAAGGTCGGCATCGATAGTGGTACATGTCGGTGCCGGTAATCAATCAACACATGTGTCCACGTTGTGTTTATATTGTAGGGTTTCGGTTTTTTTTTTTTTTTTTTTTTTTTTTTTTTTAAAGTTGTTATTTTTATTTAATAATGTTATTTGTTACTTTTAATAAAAAAAATTCGTTCTTAGTGAATTAATTTAGTGGTTTATTTTTTGTAAATTACATTTTAATATTTTTTCTTAAATAAAATATTTGATGTTTTCTTAATATATATATAAATATATATATATATATATATATATATATATATTTATATATATTTATATATTTATATATATATATATATATATATATATATATATATAGTAAATTATATTTTAATACTTTTTTGTAAATAGTTAATGTTTTTTAATAAAAAAAAACTAAGTAAATAAAAAAGAAAAGAAACTAATTTTAAAAAGTGTACAAAATTGAGAAAAAAAAAGTGTACAAAAATGAGTAAAGAATAAAGTGTACAAAAAACGGTATGTTTAAAGGATGAGCGAATGGAGAAAGAAACGAGAGAGAGAGAAACTAAGACATGTTATAAGATAAAAGTATAAAATGGAAAAACGTGTAAATGAATGAGTAAAACATGTACATGAATAAACACCACCCAATTTAAAAGTTATAAAATTTCAAACATGTGTCAATCAGTTTAATGAATCCCATAGTTTTCTATATGAATATTTTTTTATGTTTAACTTTATAGATTTGATCTTTTTAAAATGTATTATTTTAATCATATAATTCATTTGTATTTGTTTTTTTAGTTTCTTTAAAAAATTCCTTAATCCACGTGCCATAATCAAATGCAAAGATATTCATCATGGAACGGACGGAGTATTATTCTATCTGTATGGAGGACCAAATTTATTTATGAACTAATTTAAACACATTAAAATTATCAAACGCAAATAATTAGAAAGGCATGATCGATATGTTATTTATGAACTAATTTAAACACATTAAAAACAGAGGGACATATACAAGTTCGATTATTTGATTGTAAAATTTATAAAGTATAATAAATACTAGCAAAAAGATGAAAGGATTCATGTGAACTAATACAGATGTAAAATTATCATGTGAAATAGTAGTCTCGTACATAAAATTTTTTACTCGCTTAAATAAAGGATGTTGTGTATCGCCTATTGTATATACTCATTTACAAATTAATACCCAATTTAATATTTGTTAAAATAATCACTTATTATGATCTATGTAATTATTTTTTACTTTGTATAAAGTTGTAACAAAATTACAAAATTGTCTCATTTTTCGTATATTAAAGTTAATTATTTGCAATGTGATTTGGTTCTTATTTAATATTTTCAGTCTTCTTTAATGACTTATTATTGAACAAGTTAGGCCAAATAGATCACTTAAAAATATTGACAGAATTGCATATTGGGTATTTTTTGCTAACAAAATGTCATAAAAGGTAGTAGTAATTTCAGAAAAATAATATACTTTTAAATTAGAATTGTATAATATCAATTATAACATTATACGAGTAATAAATTAATAATACAATTCCATGCATTGCGCACGAACCAAAACTAACTAAAATCCTTAAGTTTCCCTCGGTTGATAGGATAGTTTAATCGCCGTCAAACTCTGAGAAACGTTGTGTATATTCTATCCACAGTAACCATTCGTGGGAAACTGGGAATCCATGAGGAAATGACCATTGTTGTTGTGGGAGTCCTATATATTGTTCGTATTTTTGGTTGAAGTTGTGCATAAGTTGGCTGAGATATTACTCCGTATTTTTTGGTTGTTCATTGTGGTCACCCATGTTCTGATAATTAGTAATGCAGCAAGGCGATCAACACAAAAAACTCATGATATTCACAGGACGCGGGTTTATTCTTTTATTTGTTTTAACTTCTCATAAATTAGAATCATGGTTATTTTAATTTATGAAAGATTGTTAAGAATTTATGGTTTTTATCAATGATTACTCTAAATATGATTAGTGTTCAATATGTGAAAATGTTGTTTAATATATACTCCGTACTTGATATAAACTTTGACGAAATTTTAATATATTGGTCAAAGAATATAATGCTCAAGCTGTGAACACTGCCAAATCTTTGAAGCATAAATCAAACATTCAAAAAAATAAAAAACAAATGCAAGAACCCAACATTAAATCATACGGAGTAATATTTTTTTAATACATTGTGAGAATCTTAGTATACTTTGTCCAAACTGTTCATCGTTTATTTGTATTAGCAGTTAATTATTTGAGAGCTGTTTTGATATGTGATTTTTTCCGTGTATATGAGCAGGCTGAGAGCCTGGGATCATATAAAAAGAGCACATAAAAGTTCATGAATTACGAGTTGTAAGAGGTATTCATTCTTTGGTGAAAACAAATAACTAAAATTTCTATTAGAAGAGTATTACGAAAAGTAATTATTGTCATGCACACAAATGTAAATTCTCTTGCTAAAGTTTGTAAGAAGTGGCTCAAGAAATGCTTCAAAAATCCCCCTGGTTTAGAGTGAAAAACACAGCTTTCATATACTGAACAAATTTGACACAAGAAATTGAGCTAACCCGTGAATTTCACGGGTCGCACCACTAGTTTATAATGATTAAACAATTCATTTTGGGTTTTATAGTTGTAGGCTTGTAGCAAATACTAATTTCAAATGAATATTTTTTATGCACAAAACTTATCAAATGTACACCTTAACGGCTTAACCATGATGTACATAGAAATCTACGTGGAATTCCTCACTTATTTTTTTTTTTTGGGGGGGGGGGGGGGGGGGGGGTTCATAAATAAATAAAATTTTAACCACTTTTGCTCAATTCTAGTTTTTGCATCTATTGTACGTATTTGTAACAACTTTTACATTTAAATTATTAAAATACCCTTTTTAAATAATCAATTCAAAATTTAAAAATTTAAAAAGAAACTTAAAATATCAATACAAAATTACGAGTATGCCCTCGGTGGTACTCAGATTGAATACCACCAGGTGGCACAATCTCATTGAAAAATAGTTGTTCATAAGTCATTTGCATCTCTAACTTTGGATAATTCAGTAATCAAAATCGTACTAATTAATGACAACGCTTGTGTTTTGTAACAACCTGGTTTTTCGTGACTTTAATTAAACTAAGGCGGAAAATTAATTAAGTCTATATATTACAAAACCAGCTGTTAATCGTATTAAAACTCTAAATACATAGTACGAGTTTTAGCGTAACAGAGTATAAGTTTAATTACATTCTCTCAAAACATACAAAATAACTAAGGTAAACTCTCCCCAGCATGCAAAAGCGTTGGTCTCGGGCTACCTGCATTAAACTCTCATCATTTTCCCGCACATGTTTCGATACATGCTATGCTAATACAATATGCAATATAAGTCATGAATAATAGATAAGTAAGAACAATTAGCAAGTATGCGGATAAGGCACATAAAGAAATCAAGAGAATTCAATCATGAATGTAAATTAAATCACAAGTCATATAACACTCTCAAACACATTCTCAGCAAATCGTAATCCAACAATCGTAACCTCAAGCCATCCAACACAAATCAATCAAACAAGACAAGGAAATACATTCAACATGTGATAACAAATGAGTCTTCGTTAGTAAGGCGGAAGCATGCAGACATAATCCGCGCAGTAGCCGGTAGGGCCAACATCACTTGGACATGACTACCAGGCTTAAAGATACCTAAGGTAATAAGGACGATTCAATCCCTTGTCTAATGTATGCATACACTACCTATCGAGGATCATACGTATTCGCTATTCAAAAGGTATCACCGACGAAAAAGTTCGACTATCACCAAAGACGGGTACTTTGATGGGCTGGAGTTTCCAATTATCGTATATGGGCCCACGGAAATATCAATGATGCCTCTATCCCTGGGTTGTATACACCGTGCCAAATAACAATCTTAAATCATTAAATCGCCAAGTAACTCAGGGAGGGACCCCAAGTCCCCATATACAGCTACCTCATTAACTTCGAATTTCAAGAGTCGCCACATGGCGAACAATCCAAGAAATTTATTCAGGTAGTTCAACTCTCTTTCTCAATTTTCTTATTTCTTCGCTTATTCAAAATAAATCACATTCAAAACTTAAATATATCGTCGAACTTTGTATAATGAAATTCTGGTAATGGTAGCTTTTCAGGTAAAACAGAACACATAAGCAAACTTAATTATTTATTTAGAGTCCGTTTGTAAATTTTAAATATTTTCACTATTCATCATTTTACTATTCATCGTATTTACTATTCCTTTGTATTTACTTATTCATCGTATTTACTATTCATCGTATTTACTATTCATCGTATTTACTATTCATCGTATTTACTATTCCTCGTATTCTTATTCGTATTTGTATTTTAGTATTTAGTATTTGTGCGTATTTTTATACGTATCGTATTTTATACTTTGTACTTTATTCGTATTTTATCATTATATGTATCTTATACTTAGTATTTATTTTTATATTTTCTTTATACTTATACTTATTTATATATTTAGGATTTTCCATAAAAACATCTTTTATTTACTAAGTATAGAATTCTAGTTTTAAAGTCGTTAAGTTTGTTTTGTACTTAGTGATTTTGAAATATATTTTAGTCAAAGTTGTTAAGTTCAATTTATACTTAGTGATTTAAGATAAACTATAACTCAAGTTGTTAAGTTTATTTTATACTAGGTGATTTAAATGATATATCAAAAGTACGACTCGGTTAACTTTAGTCGTATACTTAACTAAAATTTAAGCGGTTTCCATTTTTAGTGAGGTTGTCGTAGTTCATTTTAAATAGTCCGTATATCCACAATCACATTTAAGCATAGGTAGTAACACACGACAATATTCATTTTAATATATGTAACGTTTATTTTAATCGGTTTTGTTGATTCTTTTTATTAATGATTTAATACATAAACAAATATAAACCTAATTACTATTCAAATTTAGTGACTAAGTGATAAATTCATTTTGACCAAATTTGACCCAAAAAAATAGGGTAAATGCCGTGGCCTTCTATACACATCCTATTTATTTCTTTTTTTGTTTTTGTTAATAATTCATTACTTTAACTAATTTAAATTACTTAAGTGATAAAAATAAAAAGTGACAAAATCAATTTTAGTCCTAAAATGACACTAAATGCCGTGGCTTATGCTACATACCAATTTATTTCCGTTTTCAAATTTTATCGGTTTAACTTAACGTTTTTATATACTAATTAACTAGTTTATGTTAAGGTGATTTAAACTAACAATAAAAACGATAAATACTAAAACTTATAAAAATTTATAAATCAAATTTAGTCATATGATGAAGAACACATGAAGGTTTGATGGGTTTCTAATATTTTTCATATGAACATAATTTAGTCAAATTTTCATATGTTTATATAATTTTCTCAAATTTTTCATACAAGTCTAATTTAACTAGACTAATCCTAATATGTTATTTAGAAAAATTAAAACTAAAAATTGGTCCATTTATTTCAAAATAGCCGTGTGATATATATATGTGTTCACAATTCTTATTTTTAGTTCTTATACTCCTAATTCAATAACTAATCTACTCTATATCATTTATATATATATTCATGAGTGGAAAATAACTATAAGCATCAATACATAAAAATAAACTTATCATAACATAAGAATAACAATGATACTCAAGAACACAATAAACATTTCAATACATTTAAATTCATAACAAATTCATTTTAAGTCTTAAACAAAAACTAATTATATGTTCATGTACATATTAACCTAAGTATTTTAAGCATGCAATTTACAAAAATTAAAACGAAAAATTAAGTGAAAAATAAGGGTGATGCCGTGTGGTTTAAGGTGGTCACACAAGTTTTATTTTTCGATTTTTGTCTCCTAATTCAACATGATTACTAGGTGATCATAAACACATGCATGCCATTCAAATCATTACTTAGGAAAAATAATATATAATCAAACACGAGGCGCTTATCACATATATGCAGGGAAGCACCTTAGGTTAGGTTATAGCAAGTTAGCCTAGCAGTTGTCCGGGTCAATGATATGATCGAATTGACTTAAGTCTACGCCTTCACCTTGCTCCTCGTCTTTGGTTAGGGTTTGTACATAAAAATGAAATAAGCAAGTTAGTAAATCATTTTAAAATTAAACTAGCTAAACTAAAATTTAAAGTATAGTATTGTTTTTAGTTTAGGTGATGTTTAAATATTTTAGGTGATTTGATTTATGTTCATTAAATTATGTAGTATTTCATAAATATGAGTAGTGAATTAATACTAGTGTTCTTAGTGAATTTACAATAAGCAAAGAAATGAATTAAGGAAGAAAGTAAAGAAAGGAGATGAAGATCAAAGTTGTTCTTGAGCTTGCACATGAACAAGCTTACTTGTTGTTCTTTGAGTTTGAGTTTATTAGAGAGAAAATGACTTAGAAATATTTGGTGTTTGTGTATGTGTGTGTGCCGTATGGTTGTATGTAGTAGTAGTAGTTTTGTTTTATTTTTTTGTATCAGGTAAGACTAGTTTTGCCTTCACAATTAAACTAATAAAGGCTACTAAGTGATGATGAAATTAGTAGATGTGTAAGTCATATACAAATTGAACAAGTAATGTAAGAATGGAAGAGGATAGAACTTGACCCTTGGACCATCAAACAAGTCGGCCAAACCATGCCACTTGTCCCGATTTTTCGTTTTGAAATTTTCGATTTCTTGACGCATGAAAAGCCTCAAATAAAATATATAGTCTTAAAAGGTGGTTCAAGTAAGATCAAAAATTAAAGCGAAGAAAGCGTAGAAGGGTGTTCAAAATAAAAATTGGTCTTAGGTTCCTCGAAACTTTGAAATAAAATCTTATTCGATCGAAATATATATTTTTTTCGTTGAATGTTATTGAATTAAATCATTATGACTAAACGTCGAAAGGTTTATCAGTTTTGACTTAGTGTGCTTCATTATTTTGAGTTTTATCGAAAAGCTAACTAAATCAAGGTGAAATAGTAATTTATAATATTATAATATGTTTTGTTAGTGTTAATCAAAATGATTAAGCTTAAACTAGTTTAATTAGATTTGGATTATGATTAAGTATATTTAAGAAAGTTTTAGGTGACTTAATCACATTTAGGTGACTTGGCCATTTAGTCAAGGTTTGACCTCGATTTGCGCGCCAAAATTTGTCGTTGAGAAATTTGTCGTGTAGACTCTATTTGATTTATCGATTTTGAATATGAAAGAATAAAGTTCAAATTCGAAGCGAGTCAAAATGGTTTTAGTTCAGGTGCTAAAATAACTTGTAGCGTTTTCTTTTAGGAATTGATTGAGCGAGGATTATTAATTAGTGGTTTCCCAATTATATTTAGGTTAAATTAACACGGGGTGTTACAATCCTCCCCCCTTAAAGAAGTTTCGTCCCCGAAACTTAAAGAAATCTAGGTGGTTAAGGTTACCTGCGCTGAACAGCTCTGGGTATTTTTCCTTCATCGACGCTTCGGTCTCCCATGTTGCCTGTTCAGTCTTCTGTCCCCTCCAGAGAACCTTGACTAAAGGTATTGCCTTGCGTCGTAAGAATTTGGTCTCTCTCTCGAGGATTTCCACTGGTCTCTCAGAGTAAAGCATGTTAGGCTCGACGGCTATCACGTCGGGCGTAACAATGTGGCTCGGGTCAGACCGATACCTTCGTAGTTGAGATACGTGGAAAACGTTGTGTACCCTTGACAAATTAGGGGGTAGAGCAAGTCGATACGCCACTTCTCCGATTCGCTCAAGTATCTCGTAGGGTCCAATATACTTAGGGCTTAGCTTCCCTTTTAAGCCGAATCGTCTGACTCCCTTCATGGGCGATACTTTCAAGAATACTTTGTCTCCTTCCTGGAATTCGATAGGCTTACGATGCTGATCAGCATACTTCTTTTGTCTATCTTGAGCTGCCTGCAGTCTTTCTCGGATGACTTTAATGTGTTCGATTTGGTCCTGAATAACTTGGGGTCCGGTGCCCACATTGTCACTCGCGTCGTCCCAACAAACAGATCGCGACATTTCCTCCCGTATAATGCTTGAAAGAGCACACCCCAGTGCTAAGCGTGATAACTATTGTTGTATGAGAACTCAATGAGGGTAGACTCTTTTCCCAATTCACATTAAATTCCATCGTACACGCCTCAACATATCTTCCGATTAACCGGATAGTACGCTCTGTCGGACCGTCGATTCTTTGGATGAAAAGCCGTACTCATCTTCAATTTACTGCCCAAAGCCTCTTGCAATTTATTCCAGAAATGCGATGTGAACCTTGCGTCCCTGTCTGATATGATGTCAAGGGGAACGCCATGTAGTCGTATTATCTCTTTCTCGTAAGCTCTGGCTAGTTCCTCCAATCCCCAAGTCTCCTTGATCGGGACGAAGTGAGCTGCTTTAGTTAGACGATCCACAATAACCCAAATTGCATCCTTGCTGCTCGGTGTCCTTGGCAATCCCATGATAAAATCCATTGATATGGAATCCCACTTCCCCTGAGGAATGTCTAGTGGTTGGAGTAGTCCTCCTGGCCTCTGGTGTTCAAACTTCACTTTCTGACAAATCATACACCTAGCCACATACTCGGCGATCTCAGCCTTCATCCTTATCCACCAGAAACGTAGTTTCAGGTCTTTATACATTTTATCTGCGCCAGGATGTACTGAGTAGCGGGTGCTATGTGCTTCATCCAGAATTTTGCGTTTTAAGTCTTCATTGTTGGGTATGCACCATCTGCCGTTGAAGCGTAGACTTCCATCAGTGTAAATCTCAAATCCTTCTGTTCCTTCTGAAGGGATCTTTTCTCTGATTTCTAACAAGGCTGGGTCTTCCCACTGTAGCGCTCGAATGTCGTGAAATAAATCTGGTTCGACCACCATTGCATTCAGGTCGAAGTCATCCGATTGTACCAGGTCTAAACTCAGTCTCTTCAGGTCCTGGACAATGTCTGAGGGGATCTCCCAAATGTTGTTCAGAGTATGTGTTGTCTTACGACTCAGTGCGTCAGCAACAACATTAGCCTTTCCTTCGTGGTATAATAACTCGATCTTGTAATCCTTTATTAGTTCTAACCACCTTCTTTGCCTCATATTCAAATCTCTCTGGGTGAAGATATATTTCAAGCTTTTGTGGTCCGTGTAGAATTTGATGCTGACCCCGTAGAGGTAATGACGCCAAATCTTCAGTGCAAACACGACTGCAGCAAGTTCTAAGTCGTGAATTGGGTAGTTCCTTTCATGCACTTTAAGTTGTCTGGATGCGTATGCTATTACCTTCCCTTGTTGCATCAAAACGCAACCCAAACCATTTAGTGAGGCGTCACTGTATACTTCGTACTCGTCTCCATCGGTTGGCAAGGCCAAGACTGGTGCTGTAGTAAGCCTCGTCTTAAGTTCTTGGAACGCCTTCTCGCAGTCATCACTCCATACGAACTTTGATTCCTTCTGTAGTAGTTTAGTCATCGGACGAGCTACCTTTGAAAAATCAGGAACAAACCTTCGATAATAGCCAGCCAATCCTAGGAAACTTCTGACTTCAGTGACTGTTTTTGGTGCTACCCATTCCTTGACAGCCTCTATCTTTGCTGGATCCACCATTACTCCCTCCTTGGAGATTACATGGCCTAAGAACGCCACTTGGTCTAGCCAAAATTCACACTTTGAAAATTTAGCATACCACTTATAATCCCTCAAGATGCTCAGGATAATGTGTAGGTGTTTCGCGTGTTCCTCTTTATCCTTGGAGTAGATCAGGATGTCGTCAATGAACACAACCACGCAGACGTCGAGGTATTCGTGAAAGGTTCTATTCATTTGGTCCATAAATACAGCTGGAGCATTGGTAAGGCCGAACGGCATCACTTTGAATTCATAATGTCCGTACCTTGATCTGAAAGCAGTCTTTTGTATATCTTCCTTACGGACCGCAATCTGATGGTATCCCGACCTCAGATCAATTTTGGAGAAAACCCCTGCTCCCTTGAGCTGGTCAAAGAGATCGTCTATCCTAGGTAGAGGATAACGATTCTTGATCGTTACTTTGTTCAGTTCTCTGTAGTCAATGCAGAGTCGCATGCTCCCATCCTTCTTCTTTACAAATAATACCGGTGCACCCCATGGCGAAACACTCGGTCTTATAAACCCTAACTCAATCATCTCCTCCAACTGTTTCTTAAGTTCTTGGAGTTCGACAGGTGCCATTCTGTATGGTGCCTTCGATATGGGTGACGTGCCAGGTATGAGGTCAATTGAAAATTCGACATCTCGTGCAGGTGGCATACCTGGTAACGCATCCGGGAATACGTCGGGGTATTCATTCACGATTGGGATGTCTTCGATGCGTAAGTTGTCCTCGACCTTGGTAATACTGCAAAAATATACCTGGTGCCCTTTTCTTTCCATGCTCTGAAGCTTCAGCACAGAAACTAACTTTACTCCTCCTTTCCTTTTAAAACTTTGGTATGACACTTCCTTCCCTTGGTTAGTTTTCAGAGTGATTTTCTGATCGTGGCATTTAAATGTTGCGTTATGGCGAGCTAGCCAGTTCATTCCCAGAATTACATCGAATTCGGGAAGATCAAACAACACCAGATCCGACAGGAAGTCAGTATTGTGAATTGAGATTTTTACATTGCTGTATCTTGAAGAACACGGAACGTTTTTACCATCAGGTAGAGATATGTTAGTTTTGATTTGTTCCGGTTTTGTGAGTTTGGATTGTTTAATGAATTTTGAGGATATAAAAGACAGGGAAGCTCCTGTATCGAATAATATAAATGCAGGTACTGAGTTAACAAGAAAATTACCCGTGACGACGTCAACATCGATTATATCATCTGCACCCTCCTCATTCTCTGTCAGGACGTAAACGCGTCCCTGAACTCTGACCGCGGGCGGAGGTCCCGCATTTGCCTTAGGCGTAGTGCCCCTCTTTGGGCACTCATTGGCCTTGTGTCCCACTACTTTACAGAAGTAGCACACTATTGGTTCCCCGTTACATCGTTTCCCCGGATGGTTCGATTGTCGGCAGAAACGGCACTGATTCGCCTGATAAGCCGGAGGTCCGGGAATTTGCGGGTTATTCTTCGCAACGTAAGGAGTAGTGTTGCGGTTGTTATACATGGATTTACCTTGATTTCGATTGCGGTTGTCCTGGTTTTGGAAACCCGGACGGCCGAACATTGGCTTGTGAATGAAGCTGGCGCTCGCCACAGGAGGCGCAAACGTCTTCTTCTTCTTTTTCTCTTCCGTATCATTCTTCTGGATCGAGGCCCAGATACCTGTTGCCTTCTCATAGGCTTCGGCAAAGTTCCGACAGTTGAACCCGCTCATGATCAACTGTAGACTGTAGGTCATACCCCGCACATAGCGGGTGGTTAGTTCTTCTTCATCGATTGTTATCTTAGGAGCAAATTTTGACAGCTCCTGGTACTTTTCAGTGTATGCCTGCAGAGACATTTCACCCTGTTTCAGGTTTCGGAACTCCTCTTCCTTCTCCCACCTGAGCTCCTGTCCAAAGTATTTGTTCTCTAGGAGCGTTTTGAACTCGCTCCAGTTGTAGATTCTGAGTGGGAAGTTTGATTTGATTAGGCGCCACCAGCTGTTCGCCTCTCCCTTCAGATAATATGCCACCACATTTACCATTTCTGTGGGGGGTATCTTGCTGAGTTCCAGCAGCTTCTCCATTTCCTCGATCCATTCAGTGAGGACCACAGGATTGACGGACCCAGAGTACGTCAAGGGACGGTGTTTTGAGAATCTCTCAAAAGCGGACTGATTGTTACCGCCCCCACGGTTTTGTTGAGCCGCTGCCGCAATTTTCGCAATTGCGTCCTCAAATCCTCTCCTCCTGGCTTCCTCCTCGAGGAACTGTTGGTCGAGATCGTCGGGAATGTTATTAGCAGCCATTCTGAAAATATAAAACCGCGTGAGTTTGAGTAATTCTCAAATGAGACACATTATGGAGTACAAGATAAACGCATTTCATTGATAATGTAAAAGGGTTACATCAAAAAGTTACAAGCCTCCTAATACATTCCCTATGAAATGAACTAAGGTAAGAACTCAAATACAAAGTTCAGCAAAATAACATAAAAGTTTAGATACATTCTCAAGAGATATGGAAATGGAATGAGAATGACAAAATAAATTAGCCCTCGGTACTACGCAAAGTACGAGTATCGATGTTCCTCCTCTGAGAAGTTATAACCATACTTCACAGCATTAGTCGCGTCACTCAGACCAAGCTTGAAGTCTTCCCATTTCAGATAGTAGTCGCCCTCAAGGATGGCTGGGGAGCGTAGTCGTCTCCACCAGGCCTTGGCCTCCTCGTCTAGGCATGCCGATGCTAGGGCGGTCTTCCATTCTTCCGGAATGGAGTGTTCCTGGAATCTCTCACTCATACCCCTAGTCCATGTATACAGAGAGTCTCCAGTACCCTCGTATGTGTCAGGTTTTCCCTGCATAAAGGCCTCGATCATGTCGGTCACACCTGAGGATCTACGGAGATGATCGGGAACCCGGTGCTCCTTATAAGGAGTCTTAAGAGCCCTAGTCTTCCAGTCGATCTCTGAATTTCTCGAGTCGTGTGACCTCTTCCATATTTTCACTTTCTGACGTTTCTCATATGCCTCGATGGCTTTCTTTCTAGCTTTTTGTTTTGGAGTCCATTCAGAGTACTTTTTGTCACACGGTAGTCTCATCTGAAATCAATTTGGAAAATAATTTTAATGAGATTTGGAGTACACATACGTAGAAAATTTTTAAAGTGATGTGCTAAGGAAAGTACACGACTAAGCAGTAACATAACGTCTCCATATATATATATACATACATGGGTAAAATATTACATTCAAAGGAATATAATACATAAGTTCACCAAACGTCACACCGAATATAACATCCATAGCCGTAGGAAAAGAAGACGATATAAGGATCGTTCTTGAAGTAGTTAAAAGTCGGTTACATATTTATTACAAACTGGGGTCACGTGACCCTAAGGGTGATTTGCGCAACGCAAGAGTCTTCCAGACGTAGGATCCCTCTCCCATATGATTAAAGGTACGATGGCGTCAGCTGGATATTGAGGATAATCGTGTCTATATTCCTGCATCTTCAAGTTATCGAGCAGTTCCTCGTGCTCCATCCATCCTGGTGGTTGCACCTCCCTCAGAAGTGGGTCGGGGTGATACATGCGATCCATATATCGATCGTAATCCAGGAGAAGTTGCCATCCTAGCGGTGTCCAGAACTCGTCATACGGGTGGAAGCTCTCAATCAGTGTCAGGCCTAAGCCAATGCCCCTAGTGTGATAGGGTCTGGTCGTCGTGATCCCATTGGCTGCCACGTATTGCTCTATGACGTGTGAATGGCCACATATGTATGCATCCAGTGGCATCATCGGCGGACGTTGTGGAAAATTGTTACGGAAGGAACTATGGTACGTCATCCTAAGGGCCTTTGTCAGACTAGAGTTAGTCACCAAGCAAATAGCAAATAAAAGGACTATAAACGCAAGGATTCTAACGTTCGTCTCACTCGTTTATTATTTATTAGGTCGGTCCTTAAGATTCTACCCTTCCTCACATTTTAAAACGATCTAAGTTATTGTTTTAGCGATCTAGAGATTTCTAATTTATTATTTGATCCTATAAGTCTATGCTAGACATATAGTATGTATATGTCCGGCCCAGGTGTCGTCTCGCTATGTGAGATAACTTTAAGTCATTCACGGTCGCAAGACAGCTCTGATACCAACTGTAACAACCTGGTTTTTCGTGACTTTAATTAAACTAAGGCGGAAAATTAATTAAGTCTATATATTACAAAACCAGCTGTTAATCGTATTAAAACTCTAAATACATAGTACGAGTTTTAGCGTAACAGAGTATAAGTTTAATTACATTCTCTCAAAACATACAAAATAACTAAGGTAAACTCTCCCCAGCATGCAAAAGCGTTGGTCTCGGGCTACCTGCATTAAACTCTCATCATTTTCCCGCACATGTTTCGATACATGCTATGCTAATACAATATGCAATATAAGTCATGAATAATAGATAAGTAAGAACAATTAGCAAGTATGCGGATAAGGCACATAAAGAAATCAAGAGAATTCAATCATGAATGTAAATCAAATCACAAGTCATATAACACTCTCAAACACATTCTCAGCAAATCGTAATCCAACAATCGTAACCTCAAGCCATCCAACACAAATCAATCAAACAAGACAAGGAAATACATTCAACATGTGATAACAAATGAGTCTTCGTTAGTAAGGCGGAAGCATGCAGACATAATCCGCGCAGTAGCCGGTAGGGCCAACATCACTTGGACATGACTACCAGGCTTAAAGATACCTAAGGTAATAAGGACGATTCAATCCCTTGTCTAATGTATGCATACACTACCTATCGAGGATCATACGATTATTTATTCAAAAGGTATCACCGACGAAAAAGTTCGACTATCACCAAAGCCGGGTACCCCCGGATGGGCTGGAGTTTCCAATTACTGTATATGGGCCCACGAAATATCAATGATGCCCTATCCCTAGGGTTGTATACACCGTGCCAAATAACGATCTTAAATCATAAATCGCCAGGCAACTCAGGGAGGGAGCCCAAGTCCCATATACAGCTACCTCATTAACTTCGAATTTCAAGAGTCGCAACATGGCGAACAATCCAAGTATTTTATTCAGGTAGTTCAACTCTCTTTCTCAATTTTCTTATTTCCTCGCTTATTCAAAATAAATCACAATTCTGAAACTTAAATATATCGTCGAACTTTGTATAATGAAATTCTGGTAACGGTAGCTTTTCAGGTAAAACAGAACACATAAGCAAACTTAATTATTTATTTAGAGTCCGTTTGTAAATTTTAAATATTTTCACTATTCATCATTTTACTATTCATCGTATTTACTATTCACTGTATTTACTATTCATCGTATTTACTATTCATCGTATTTACTATTCATCGTATTTACTATTCATCGTATTTACTATTCATCGTATTTACTATTCCTCGTATTCTTATTCGTATTTGTATTTTAGTATTTCGTATTTGTACGTATTTTTATACGTATGCGTATTTTATACTTTGTACTTTATTCGTATTTTATACGTATATGTATCTTATACTTAGTATTTATTTTTATATTTTCTTTATACTTATACTTATTTATATATTTAGGATTTTTCCATAAAAACATCTTTTATTTACTAAGTATAGAATTCTAGTTTTAAAGTCGTTAAGTTTGTTTTGTACTTAGTGATTTTGAAATATATTTTAGTCAAAGTTGTTAAGTTCAATTTATACTTAGTGATTTAAGATAAACTATAACTCAAGTTGTTAAGTTTATTTTATACTAGGTGATTTAAATGATATATCAAAAGTACGACTCGGTTAACTTTAGTCGTATACTTAACTAAAATTTAAGCGGTTTCCATTTTTAGTGAGGTTGTCGTAGTTCATTTTAAATAGTCCGTATATCCACAATCACATTTAAGCATAGGTAGTAACACACGACAATATTCATTTTAATATATGTAACGTTTATTTTAATCGGTTTTGTTGATTCTTTTTATTAATGATTTAATACATAAACAAATATAAACCTAATTACTATTCAAATTTAGTGACTAAGTGATAAATTCATTTTGACCAAATTTGACCCAAAAAAATAGGGTAAATGCCGTGGCCTTCTATACACATCCTATTTATTTCTTTTTTTGTTTTTGTTAATAATTCATTACTTTAACTAATTTAAATTACTTAAGTGATAAAAATAAAAAGTGACAAAATCAATTTTAGTCCTAAAATGACACTAAATGCCGTGGCTTATGCTACATACCAATTTATTTTCGTTTTCAAATTTTATCGGTTTTTAACTTAACGTTTTTATATACTAATTAACTAGTTTATGTTAAGGTGATTTAAACTAACAATAAAAACGATAAATACTAAAACTTATAAAAATTTATAAATCAAATTTAGTCATATGATGAAGAACACATGAAGGTTTGATGGGTTTCTAATATTTTTCATATGAACATAATTTAGTCAAATTTTCATATGTTTATATAATTTTCTCAAATTTTTCATACAAGTCTAATTTAACTAGACTAATCCTAATATGTTATTTAGAAAAATTAAAACTAAAAATTGGTCCATTTATTTCAAAATAGCCGTGTGATATATATATGTGTTCACAATTCTTATTTTTAGTTCTTATACTCCTAATTCAATAACTAATCTACTCTATATCATTTATATATATATTCATGAGTGGAAAATAACTATAAGCATCAATACATAAAAATAAACTTATCATAACATAAGAATAACAATGATACTCAAGAACACAATAAACATTTCAATACATTTAAATTCATAACAAATTCATTTTAAGTCTTAAACAAAAACTAATTATATGTTCATGTACATATTAACCTAAGTATTTTAAGCATGCAATTTACAAAAATTAAAACGAAAAATTAAGTGAAAAATAAGGGTGATGCCGTGTGGTTTAAGGTGGTCACACAAGTTTTATTTTTCGATTTTTGTCTCCTAATTCAACATGATTACTAGGTGATCATAAACACATGCATGCCATTCAAATCATTACTTAGGAAAAATAATATATAATCAAACACGAGGCGCTTATCACATATATGTGCGGGAAGCACCTTAGGTTAGGTTATAGCAAGTTAGCCTAGCAGTTGTCCGGGTCAATGATATGATCGAATTGACTTAAGTCTACGCCTTCACCTTGCTCCTCGTCTTTGGTTAGGGTTTGTACATAAAAATGAAATAAGCAAGTTAGTAAATCATTTTAAAATTAAACTAGCTAAACTAAAATTTAAAGTATAGTATTGTTTTTAGTTTAGGTGATGTTTAAATATTTTAGGTGATTTGATTTATGTTCATTAAATTATGTAGTATTTCATAAATATGAGTAGTGAATTAATACTAGTGTTCTTAGTGAATTTACAATAAGCAAAGAAATGAATTAAGGAAGAAAGTAAAGAAAGGAGATGAAGATCAAAGTTGTTCTTGAGCTTGCACATGAACAAGCTTACTTGTTGTTCTTTGAGTTTGAGTTTATTAGAGAGAAAATGACTTAGAAATATTTGGTGTTTGTGTATGTGTGTGTGCCGTATGGTTGTATGTAGTAGTAGTAGTTTTGTTTTATTTTTTTGTATCAGGTAAGACTAGTTTTGCCTTCACAATTAAACTAATAAAGGCTACTAAGTGATGATGAAATTAGTAGATGTGTAAGTCATATACAAATTGAACAAGTAATGTAAGAATGGAAGAGGATAGAACTTGACCCTTGGACCATCAAACAAGTCGGCCAAACCATGCCACTTGTCCCGATTTTTCGTTTTTGAAATTTTCGATTTGCACGCACGCGAAAAGCCTCGAAATAAAATATATAGTCTTAAAAAGGTGGTTCGAAGTAAGATCAAAAATTAAAACGAAGAAAAACGTAGAAGGGTGTTCAAAATAAAAATTGGTCTTAGGTTCCTCGAAACTTTGAAATAAAATCTTATTCGATCGAAATATATATTTTTTTCGTTGAATGTTATTGAATTAAATCATTATGACTAAACGTCGAAAGGTTTATCAGTTTTGACTTAGTGTGCTTCATTATTTTGAGTTTTATCGAAAAGCTAACTAAATCAAGGTGAAATAGTAATTTATAATATTATAATATGTTTTGTTAGTGTTAATCAAAATGATTAAGCTTAAACTAGTTTAATTAGATTTGGATTATGATTAAGTATATTTAAGAAAGTTTTAGGTGACTTAATCACATTTAGGTGACTTGGCCATTTAGTCAAGGTTTGACCTCGATTTGCGCGCCAAAATTTGTCGTTGAGAAATTTGTCGTGTAGACTCTATTTGATTTATCGATTTTGAATATGAAAGAATAAAGTTCAAATTCGAAGCGAGTCAAAATGGTTTTAGTTCAGGTGCTAAAATAACTTGTAGCGTTTTCTTTTAGGAATTGATTGAGCGAGGATTATTAATTAGTGGTTTCCCAATTATATTTAGGTTAAATTAACACGGGGTGTTACATGTTTAATATAAGGATAATTTATATGAATAAACCAACATATTAGTGATTATACCTAAATATATCAGCTCATTGATTAACTCTCAATAAACCAACCTTTACACCCCATCATGCGATATTATATTATCTTCATTTTTAACCGAGTATGTAAGGGTAAAAATTACATGTTTTTTTTTCCTGTTAAAAATTGCGATAGTATAATATTGAAAGATTGGGTGTCCAAATTCATTATCTATTATTATTATTATTATTATTATTATTATTATTATTATTATTATTATTATTATTATTATTATTATTATTATTATTATTATTATTATTATTATTATTATTATTATTATTATTATTATTATGTCCAAATTCATTATCTATAATTATCATTACACAATAATCATGTTCACACTTTACATTAATATTATGCATAAAATAATAAAATCTTAGTTTTAAATAATATATTTATCCTAAATTCATTAGTTTTTATTTTAATGTTTTAGTTTTCGTTTAATTCTATATTATAATATAATATTATAATTAAAAACTAAGTACTTAATGTACTATTTTGCTATAACTTCACTTTTAATTTCAAATATGTATCTTTAATATTTATTTTAGCTTTGTCAGAAAAATATTTATTCTAGAATAAATATTTGCTTATTTTAATATTTTTTACTTTTTATTTTATATTTTCAAATCAAAAATAAATGCTTTACAGAAACTTGGTACATAAAGTGTTACAATGTAAAATATATTCACTTTATACATCTTTGTTATTTAGAATCTATGTTTGTCGTTACTAAATGTACACTTGAATATCATACAAATTAACAATTTTATTATTTTTCAATTGATTTATTACTTATAAGTTTATTAATTTAAAAACAATAATATCTATAGTTACCGTGCATTGATGCACGGGATCTAAACTAGTTAATAATTAATCAAAAGGGTTAGTAAAATTATGGGAGACCACAATAATATTTATTTAATATAACTAATAACTAGATATATAAACAAAAGAAAACGTACATCAACGTACGTGTAAAACCTAAATGTATAGAACCCATACAAAAATTGTGTAATATTTCCACTATCCACTAGCATAAAAGCATTCCGAGATATTGTCGATCATAAACAAAAATAAATACTCCGTACATTATTATAGAAAATCATACTGATTTTATGTATAACATTATCGATCAGAGCCTCTGTTACAATACTGTCTGCACTCTGCAGTCTGCCCTTAGGATACGGAAGCGTCGATTTCTATAGTCGTTCGATGTTCAGTTTGATTTCTTCCTTTTCTTCAGATAATCATAGTCATCGACATCATCTTCGAGAGGCTTACCAAAACAACTGTTTTGCGTAGGCCTGTTCTTTTTCCGTTTTCATCATAGATTCACTTTATGATGTATCGCCATAGACCGAACAACGGCTTTGCGTCGTTTCCTCACCTGGTGACCTCAAACATGGGCCTTTAAAAATACAAATACAGATTAGATATTCGGGTGAAGAAGAGCTGCACGTGTAAGGTCCCACAACGACTAACTGAGCTAAAAAAAAACTTGATCACTTAATAAGTCAAAAGGTTACTCCTCCTATTTGATAATAAGTTTTGGGATGAAACCTTCTTCGACTACTTATGAGTTATGAGAGCTAAAAAAACACACCTGAATTTTAACAACTCTTTTGCGGAAAACTGAACATTGTTTTCTCGTTTTCCAACCGCGGTACTTCTTCTGAATTTGAACAGCAGCAGAGTGACCAGCTTTTGTGGCCTTACAATCCTTCAGTGACACGTATGAGGAGTCATGTTTCTCACCCATAGTCGACGGCCAAACTAAGCTGTGCTTTAGAAAAAAAAAAAAAAACTGGAATTCAAATTTGTAGCGTATTTGAGGCATTTACAGCCAAAAAATCTGTATCTATCAGAACCAACTGATAGTTGAAGGCTCAAGATCGATTATATACTCTAACACGCCTCTTCACACAAATGCCCTTTGGGCATGACCTCTGGTCACAAGGCCACGTCAAGAATCAACTCAACCAAAAGGTTAAGCTGATGGTTGAAGGCCCAAGATCGATTATATACTCTTAACAATTATAATTATAGCAAAAACATCAAAATTATGTAAAAAAAAAAAAAAGAGAAAAAGAAAAACATGGATAAATAAAATACCACTAGCAGAAGAAAAAGAATTATTTCGGAGAAATGAATGGAAAAATAGTCAGTAGTTTAATAGAATGAAAGGGATTACAAAAATGGGAAAGGCATATAAGACTAAGGGTTTCTGTTGAACTGTTTTTATTAATTGAAATGAATGAGTTTGTACAAGTATTTATAGGAAGGAGACTATACAATGAGGCTAAGGAAATAACAGTAATTACAGGATATTGATTTGCCTTGATTTATTTACATTCCTAGAATAGAGTATGAACACAATTAGTGTGATTTGCTTTGATTCCAATCACAATATACTTGCTGACTTTGGCTTTGATTAGGATGGATTTTCTGACAGAGGTTGATCTTGGCTAATACGCCCCCTCAAGATGGACGTCCGGGGAAGGGGGCCAATCTTGCTCCGTAGTTCTTGGAATTGACTTTTGGCGAGCGGCTTGGTGAGTGTGTCTGCGAGCTGGTCTTTCCTGGCAACATGTTGAATACGGATATGTCCTTGCTGAATGTGTTCGCGAACAAAGTGAAAAGATATGGCCATGTGCTTCATTCGTGAGTGAAAGACAGGGTTTCGAGCATACAAGGTAGCAGAGAGATTGTCACAAAAAATCACTGGTGGTGTGACAGAGGTGATGTGCAGTTCATGGAGAAGATTACGAAGCCATAGGAGTTCTGTTGTGACTGTAGCAACAGCACGAAATTCGGCTTCCGTAGTAGACAGGGCGACCCCCTTCTGTTTTTTCGATGACCATGAGATGGGGTTGCGACCAAGGTACACGATGTAACCAGAGGTCGAGAGCAAATTGTCCTTGTCACCGCCATGGTCTGCGTCGCAGAAGGCATGCAAGCGAAGCGAGTTAGTGCGGTGCAGCTGAATGCCGAGGGAGATGGTGCCCTTTAGATACCGGAGGAGACGTTTGAGCGCCATCCAATGAGTGGTCGTTGGATGGTGTAGGAACTGTGCGAGACGATTGACAGTAAAGGCAATGTCTGGCCTGGTCACGGACAGGTATTGAAGACTACCAACAATTGCGCGATAGTCGGTTTGGTCGTGGATAAGTTGTGTGTCTTCACGAATTAGTTTCGTGTCAGTTGTCATTGGTGTAACATTAGGTTTTGCATCGAGCATTTTGTATTTATCGAGGAGGTTCGTAATGTATTTAGTTTGACATAAGTGGAGGCCTTGAGCGTTAGGAGTAACTTCAATGCCGAGAAAGTATGACAGAGGGCCTAAGTCTTTTAGGGAAAATCGAGTTGATAGTTTGTCGACAAATTGTTGTATATGGTGCAAGTTTGGACCAGTGATAATAATATCGTCAACATAAATTAACATGTATATACAGATTGTTGTAGTATGCAGAATAAAAAGTGATGTGTCACAGATAGATTGTTTGAAACCAGAATGAAGCAGATAGTTAGTCAGTTCAATGTACCATGCTCGTGGAGCTTGTTTCAGGCCGTAAATAGCCTTGGAGAGCTTGCAGACATGGTCGGGTTTTGTTTGATCAACAAAACCAGAAGGTTGTTGCATGTATACATCTTCTGTCAGACGACCTTGAAGAAATGCATTATTAACATCTAATTGACGTAGAGGCCACGATCGAGTAACAGCTAGAGCAAGGACTAAGCGTACTGTCGTTGGTTTAACGACAGGGCTGAAAGTTTCAGTAAAGTCCACTCCTGGGCGTTGGTGAAACCCCTTAGCGACGAGACGGGCTTTGTGTTGTTTGAGCGTGCCGTCAGGGTTGTATTTGTTGCGAAATACCCACTTGCATCCGATCACATTTTGGGATGCAGAGCGTGGTACTAGGTTCCATGTGTGGTTCCGTTCGAGAGCATTGAACTCGTCTTCCATGGCACGTCGCCAATGAGGTAAGATAAGTGCTTGCTTAACGGTATTAGGTAGTGCGTCACTAAGGGTGGCTGTGTGAGCGAGATTAGTAGTGTAACGTGGGTTTGGTTTACGTATGTTGTTGGCGAGGTGAGTGGTAACGGTTCTGGCAGGAGGTGGAGCCTGCTGGCTGCGTGGTGGGGGTGGTGGTGGAGGGGCTTGGAGAGGCTGGTTGTTGAGAGGGGGATGGGACACGGTGGGAGAGATGACAGAGGATGACGGTGGGGCAGTAGAGTCAGGCCTAGGACGACGCGAATAGACTTGAGTGATGGGTAGATGTTGCCGTGGTGGTGGGGCAGGAGACGGTGAAGGGGAAGTAGTCGTGGAGTGTGGGTTCGGATGCGACAGAACGGGAATGTGAAGGGAGCACCACTCGTCAAGAGTAGGGGTTGCCGGGGGACAGCTTATGGGGGTTGTTTTGAACGGGTATTCGTCTTCAACAAATTGGACATGCCTAGACGTGTATAGTTTGTGGGTTTTTGGGTCAAGGCAATGAAATGCGCTTTGAGTATTAGAGTAACCGACGAAGATACAAGCAATTGAGCGATCATCTAACTTGTGCCGGGTATAGGGTCTAAGCCAGGGGTAGCAGAGGCACCCAAAATTCTTGAGTTTGGTATAGTCAGGGGTTAATTTGTGGAGAATCGAATACGGAGATGCGCCATTTAGCGTTTTGGTAGGCATTCGATTAATTAGATATGTGGCGGTGCTAAAGGCAAATGGCCAAAAAGTAGTTGGTAGGCCAGCGTAAGACATTAGTGCAAGCCCGGTTTCAACAATATGTCGGTGGCGTCGCTCGGCGTACCCGTTGTGTTCGGGCGTGTGTGGTGGTGATGTAAAATGAGAAACACCGTCGTTGAGAAGTGTTTGATTAAGTTTGGTATATTCACCTCCGTTATCGGAGAAAAATCGCCGTATTGGTTTTTTAAAATACTTTTCAACTAAATTTTTAAACTGTATAAATACTTGAGTGGTTTCGGATTTCTTTTTAAGTGGATATAGCCAAACGTATTTACTGAAATGGTCCACAAAAATTACGAGTATTTATAATGATCACGAGATAAGACCGGACTAGTCCAAACATCAGAGAATATTAAGTCAAGAGGAGAATCAGAGGTAAACGTAGAGATTGAAAAAGGCAGTTTCTTGCTTTTTGAAACATTACAAGCATGACAGTAGTCAATTTTAATGGATGGCAGCAACAACTTTTTATTAATCATAGAAAGTACATCATACGAAGGATGCCCTAATCTATGATGCCACGAAATGGGCGTGGATCCTTTTACACTACTACAAATATGATCAAAGAGGACGGTTGAAAACCGTCCTCAATCAACAAAAGAACCGTCCTTCAGCGAGGTGTCCTCTTACATATTAGAGGACGGTTCTAAAAAAAGTCAAACCGTCCTGAAAGATCAACCTAAGAGGACGGTTTCCTCACACAACCGTCCTTAAAGGTCGATGTAAGCGCGCAAAATGTAAGCCCTAAGAGGACGGTTCTAAGCATGAACCGTCCTTAAAGATACACCTAAGAGGACGGTTCATGCTTTGAACTGTCCTATTAGGTGTATCTTTAAGGACAGTTCATGCTTAGAACCGTCCTCTTAGGTGTATCTTTAAGGACGGTTCATGCTTAGAACCGTCCTCTTATGTTAAGCTTACTATATAATCTTCAGTTGGTCTTTAAGGACGGTTTTAGAGTATAACCGTGCTCTTTGTATAATTTTTTTTTATTTTTTGTAAATTTTCATCCATTTTTTTCACCCCCTATATACAGCTTATATAGCTTACTAACATCTTTACTTACACCTGCATTTATACCATATGAGCAAAGACATACAAAAAACACAACCACCAATATCATATCCTCAAAAAACATCAACGTGCATATAATGCATCCCAACGTCATTGTTAGCCTACATATTCTCAAAACACGCCAACAAATATGATTTTTCCAAAACATTGTCTGAAACGGCTTCCAAAAACATCGCCAACATATATAAGCAAGTACTCCGTACTTTAGATAATTTGCACAAATACTAGTCTTCTGTACTTGGCTTGTATGTCAATACAAACTTGGCCCAAATATCTATCACCTCTTGAATATCCAATGCCGAGTATGATGGTGGAGCTTTAATTCTAAACTGCAACAAGTTAAAATTAGAGTGTAAAGATATGCCTTAGCTTCTTTGGAAAAGTTGCGGGAGTGTACGAACAAGTTCAATCAACCCTATCATATTTTGATTTGCACCAAATCCAAATTACACCGATCACCCTACACGACACATCACACATTAATCATTGAAGTTGATTTCAAAGGCCTCATACAACACAACACTATAATAACTACTTAGTTGAAATAGACTGGACTATTACTTACCCCTTCGACAGTTAAATTCTCGATCCTAGCGCACCTTGTGACAACATGTGATCTACACGGTATTGAATCTCGTGAGACCTTTCTAGGACCGAAAATGGTGATGAAAAAAAAGTGCAAACTGCATACCGTGCTTAGGAATTGCATATCTGAATGGTGTAGAAAGGTGGATCGACTTTGCCTCGGGTTTTATTAAACATGGCTCTTGGCTCGCCACCAAACATGATCGGCTGATTAAATCCGCCTGCAGACGCACGATTCATTTAGGCTGGAAATAAATGTTTGTACCAGAATTTTCAAATCATGACAGATAGAGATTGTCTACCATTGAAAGCGATGCCATAATCTTCGTTAGGTTCGAGTTTTGCAGCAGCTGGATTGTAAAATATCCGTAATTTTTGTCCCTGCAGATAGTGCAAGCGCAATTGTCGTAAGAGACAGCATAACAAAATCCTTGAATGAGATTAGTCGAGTTTTTTTAAAGTGTCGTTTACGAAAAACGTACACCGGTTGAAGGCATAGTTTTCCAATACACGGGAGCCATCCCGAACTCAAACTCAGCCCATGTAGGCAGCACAAACCTAGTCAAGGCGATACGCACATCAGAATATATAAATAAATCTAGCAAAATAGTAAACTAACTGCTGACATAGTACTGTAAACAACTTCTTCTTGAAATCAATTCGATTATTAATGTGTCCCAAGTTAAATGAGTTGAGTAAGAGTAATAATGAACAGAACTCTTTAACCTCTTCTTTAGGAGTTGCTACGACAGCTGCAGCTACTCTATTTTCCTTCCTTGAAAGTATACCAAACCTCATTTAGTAACAAGTACACAAATTATAAGTGCTATTGTCCTTGTTCTATGCAACAATGACCTATTATCACAAACCAATCAGAGTAATTAATGTCAGCTAATGTCATAATAATGAACTCATTTCAAAAGAAATTAAGCAGATTTATGTATCTGCTATAGTTATTCACGTACCTAGCGTCTTGTTTGATGTATTTATGACCCAACAAACAATCAACTGACCACTACAACACCTACACAAATGACCACCCACAACTGAGTACATCCATGAACTTTCTAGCAATTTAGCTACACAAAAGGCACATTTTTATTAATGACATAACAAATTTAATTTCTTTTGATTTAACCATTCAATACCTTTGAGATTCAAAATTGATAAATGATACGGAGTAGATTTCAAATTTGATCAGATTCATTCGAAACAAATACAGATTGAGTTTGTTTGAGAAATTTCAAATCGTTAATTCTACAAAATGAAGTGGGGGGAAAAACAAACTTCGAGCAAATTACCTTGTAATTCAGCCATTCATAAGACATGATGACAAAAAAATAATCGTTTAGGGTGTGATAATAAATTAGAATGTGAAAGCTATGATACACATACTGAAATTCTACAATGACGTAGTTTAGAAAACAAACAAATTAATGACCGAATCAAATGGAGTACGTCAATACGGAAGATAAACCAATAGGAGTTAAATATCACACAAATTCCAGAATGACAACATACACAACTACGACACTACAATAAAACCAGATCAAAACGCCGCAATGATATCAGTGAAAACAGTTCATCAAAACGCCAAAAACGTTAAGAAAATAGTCCAGATATTTAACTATTTAAGTATAATGAATGTCAAAAACATGAATAAAGTTACACATTTAGACAGAACAAAAAAGACAGTAGCAGAAAAGATTGAGCACAGAACCTTGCACAACAAAATCAGTAAGAGTCTCTGTTCAATGACACAAAAATGTGGAACGAGGTTCAACTAAACATTTAACATAGCCAGTGTAAGTCAGATCTCAATGTCTTAATAGCATACACTTAAAGACTCACATAGTCAGTTGCTATGGTGCTCCAAAAAAATACGAGTACTTGTTAAGCAAAACCTTGTCAGCCTCACTAACATTAGGATGAATGACTAACTCCATAAATAAACATGTAGCTTTAGCATCGGCAGCAAATCCGTGGCTCCTCATTAGTAAAACATACACAAAAAACAGCAATTAAGTATACCAAACCTCATTTAGTAATAAAAAACAGTAGTTTAGTGACACAAAACAACATTTTAGATGCACAAATCAGAAGCTTATCACAATCGCCACAATCATAATACACAATCTTAAAATTTGTACAGGCAAATGTGTTCAGGTACACAAAACTCATTTCAAATACACAAATTAGAAGCTCAGGTACACAAAAAACCTAATAAAAACGAAACCCTAAATTCAATGATAGCCTAATTACAATGATGATTAAACTATAGTTTAAGGTTTCATCCAATAAACAATGAAACCCCAAATTTAGATACAACTTCGGTTAAACCCTAATTGAATCGAAATCCTAATTGAATCGAAACCCTAATTTCAACAATACCTTAATTTAAGTGAGACAGTAATGGCAATGACATTACATATTGATTATGAATCAAATTTCGACAGTTTAAACGAAATTAGGTCACAAACCTCGTCAATTTAAACGAAGAAGCAAAGACCGGGATTGAAAGGAGACCAACGCGGAAAAGATAAAGCTATACACGGACGACGGCGGCTGGTTGTAGTCGTGGCGACGACGGCGGCTGGTTGTAGTTATGGCGACGACGACAAAGGGCGGTGGCAGTGCACGGTGGTGGGTTCACGATGGTAGCCGAAATTCTGGTTCGGTGGTGGGTGCACGGTGGTGGTTTCGTTGGAAGAGGCGGTTGTGACGGAGGTAGTAGTGCCTTGTGATGGTGGTTGTTGAATTAAAGAAGCAAACGAAGAACACAAAGAGAACTGTAGGTTTTTTTTTGTTTAATTTTGGCACTGATGAACGCTCTTTTTTTTTTTTTTTAACTTGGGAACCTAAGAGGACGGTTCTTAAGGATACCCGTGCTCTTTATTGAACTTAAGAGGACGGTTTAATTTTCAAACCGTCCTCTTTTGTTTAACTTCCAATATTTTTTCATCCCATATAAAAAGAGCACGGTTAGTCAACATAAACGTCATCTTTGATTATATTTTTAAGTACGGTTTTCACTATAACCGTCCTCTTTAAGTGAATCAAGTTTGCGCCAAAATTTTGGACATAATTTAGGACGGTTCCACTTTTTCTTGTCCTCTTAGCTTCGTCCTCTAAGTCCAAATTTGTAGTAGTGTTATTTTGGCAGCCATACATTTGACAGGTCTCATCGGGCACCACTCATAGATCCCCTGTGTTGCTCGGCCCTGGAGGAGTGTTGTTCCAGTTCGAAGTTCCTTCAAAAAAAAAAGTCATGTGAGAAGAGAACATACGCATTATTATCACGACAAAGTTGTGATATGGAAATTATATTGCGAGATATTTTAGGCACATGAAGTACGTTTTTAAATTTAAGGTTTTGGAGTTGAAAATAAACTGTATTTGCGATAGGCAATTGCGAACCGTCTCAAATGACTAGGTCTTCGGAGCCAACATAAGGGGAGTGGTAGACAAGAGTGTCGAGATCGTGGGTTAAGTGATGCGAGGCACCACTGTTAAGCAAAAAATCGGGGTTGGAAAGCTGCTGCAGTGAGCAGGTGGGCTTGGGGGTGTTTCTTTGGCTTTGGTTGGGCGTGGGAAGCAGGCAGTAGGATAGAGTTCCAGCAGGCGTAAGGCCACCACGCGTGTCTATACTACAAGACCAATCGACGGCCGACCTTTAAATGGCCGTGGGGTGGGGTTCTTGAGTGTTGGGGTTTGGTTTTGGGCAGGAGCACGATACTGTTGTCGGTGGTTAGTACCGTGACGATGAGTTGCTGTATTTGCAGCGGGTGCAAAGTGGGACACGACGTTGTCATGTCTCACAAGAACTTCATGGTTTAACAACTTTTCGTGGAGGGCGTCAAAGGAGATAGGAGTATCTCGAGCCCTAACCGCGTTTATGACAGGTTTGTAGGTTTCGTAGTCGAGACCTTTTAAGATCGCGGCTATGATGTCCTCGTGGTCTAGGATTTTGCCCATAAGGGCGAGTTGGTCTACACAAACCTTGATCGAGTTCATGTAATCAGAAAGGGTTTGGTCGGGTTTTTGGACAATCGAATCAAGACGACTCTTGATCGCGATGATGTGGGCTCGGGATGGTTTAGCGTATGTGTTAGCAAGGGAATCCCATGCTTCCTTTTCTGTTTTGGCCCGCACTATTAAGGGTTGCAGGGCTGCTGTTAGGGTACCCATGAGGGCACCGAGGATTAAACCATCTTGTTTTAGCCACGTGGTGTGGGCGGGATTTGGTTTTTCTTGGTTGTTCGAGTCACGGATGGTTGCAGGTGGTGGGGTCTCGGTTCCATCAATGAAACCGAGTAGACTGTAACCGAATAGGAGGTTCATCAATTGAAACCGCCAAGCCGTATAATTGGTTGTGTTTAGTTTAACGCAGTGCGTGAGATTCAATGAGGTTAAGGGTTTTGTGATTTCATGGGGGTTGGGAACAGCTGTGTCGTGGGTTACAGAGGGCGACATGATAGGGGTGGTTAGTGAAAGTGGGAGAGGACGTTTGAAAATGGCTCGGCGAGGTCGAAGAAGCGATGCAGATCGATTATGACCTTTGGATACCATATAAGACTAAGGGTTTCTGTTGAACTGTTTTTATTAATTGAAATGAATGAGTTTGTACAAGTATTTATAGGAAGGAGACTATACAATGAGGCTAAGGAAATAATAGTAATTACAGGATATTGATTTTCCTTGATTTATTTACATTCCTAGAATAGAGTATGAACACAATTAGTGTGATTTGCTTTGATTCCAATCACAATATACTTTTGCTGACTTTGGCTTGATTAGGATGAATTTTCTGACAGAGGTTGATCTTGGCTAATAAGGCAGAGGAAGGGTGGAGAAATACAGAGGAAATGGGGTGGAAGTGGAAGGGAAGGCTTTATTATTTTTTTATATTTTTCTAAAAAAAAGTTGGGAAATAGTGGTGTTTGGTTTTAAAAAAGGGCTTAAAGATTGACTTTTTAATATATTATAAATTATAAAAAGTCCATTTAGAAAGAATATAAATTTCAGAAAATATATTGATTCTTTAGTACGACCCAAAATACAAAATATTTTTCCTAAAAATCTTATTTTGACAAATGTTTTGCTGCTTCGGCACATACATAGTGTTAGCATAGCACGGACCAATAAAATGGGTCACTAAAGAAAAAAAAATATATTTTTCTTATTCATATTTTTTTTATTTGCAAATACACAAATATTAAAAAAACACAAATTCTTGTGTGAGTCATGTCTTACATTAAATTATTGTAAGCCCGTCTCATTTGTACTCAATTATATAGTTTTTGTACCATTTAAGTGATAATTATGATTACTTGTTACTAAATTTTTTAGTTGCCTGTAAGTGACTTTAGTAAATTTGTTTCATGTTTTTGTACCCTTTTACCTGCAATTTGTATCTTAGTCTCACATTAATTTAATGCGAGTCCTGCCTCACAGAAGAATTGCAAAAAAAAAAATATTAGATAAATGATTAGATGAGCTATTTACTTGTTTTTGTGGGCAAAAAAGTAAATTCGCAATTAAGAAAAAAGTAAATATCAATTCAAAAATAATTCAAATAGAAAAATAATTTTTATTTTTGATAAATTAGAGGGAGTAAGAATTTAACCCGACACATCCAAGGCACTATAGTCGACATGACATGTCAAACACGGCTCTCCATTTTGATGACACTTGACTCACAAAAATTATTAAATCTCATATTTCTTTCTAAAATCTCTCACCTTATGTATTTTCTTTTTAATATCTTACTAGTGTTATGCCCGTGCAAATTGCACGGGCGTGCTATTTTTATAATTTAATTAAACATTATCAATAATGGAGCGTTTTATAATAAGGTTAATGAGAATTAAAATATTAATGTATATATTTATTACTGAGAAACATTTAAAATCGCAATATTATATGGAAGACAAAAATAAGTAAGAGAAAAATTAAAGTTGATATATAATGTGTTTAGTAAATGAGTCCTTTAAAACAACAAAATTATATGACAAATAATCATAAGTGATTGAAAAATTCAAAGCATTACAGAAAAAGATGATACATTGTACAATTATTAGTATTGTAAATTGTACATCCATTGTTTTATTCTAGTATTTTGATATTTATTCCCGTGCAAATTATACGGAGTATAATTTAATTACAATGTATATTGTTAATTGCTAAATTATACGGAGTAAGTACTTTATCAACTATTACACAAAGTAATACTTACTAATACTTCGACAGTTATGTCTGCATTTGTAATTGTTCATGTGTTTTTGAAAATTTTCAATAAAATTTCAAGAGAGTTGTCTTATCCTTCTATAGGAAATAAGTTATTTTGTTTAAACGACAAAATAACCTACTCACAAACTAAGAACATGTGCCGATATATCATTTTCAATATTAAATATAAAAAAGACGTCCTATTATATGGCCCAATGTAGCTGACTTTCAGCTAGTTGGTCCAAATTGATAGTAGCATGCCCGTGCAATTTTTTTACTCCATTATTTCAATTTTTTATTTTATGTAGCTGACGTCGTAATTACCTTGAGAATAACAATTTGACAGTGCAATTTTAAAAGTAGCATGCTCGTGTAATTTTAAAAGTAGCATGCTCGTGCAATTTTGAAAGTAGCATGCCCGTGCAATTTTAAAGTAGCATGCCCGTACAATTTTTTTACTCCATTATTTCAATTTTTATTTTAAGTAGTTGACGTCGTAATTACCTTGAGAATAACAATTTGACAGTGCATTTTAAAAGTAGCATGCCCGTGCAATTTTAAAAATAGCATGCTCGTGCCATTTTAAAAGTAACATGCCCGTGCCATTTTAAAAGTAGCATGCCCGTGCCATTTTAAAAGTAGCATGCCCGTGCAATTTTAAAAGTAGCATGCCCGTCCAATTTTTTAACTCCATTATTTTAATTTTTTATTTTATGTAGCTGACGTCGTAATTACCTTGAGAATAACAATTTGACAGTGCATTTTAAAAGTAGCATGCCCGTGCAATTTTAAAAGTAGCATGCCCGTGCTACTTTTATAAGCTCTTTAATTTGTAGCACAAATTCTTGTGTAAGTCAGGACTTACATTAAGTTATTGTAAGTCCACCTCATTTGTACCCGTTTATATAGCTTTTGTACTATTTAAGTGATAATTATGATTAATTGTTACTAAATTTTTTTAGTACCCCTGTAAGTGACTTTAGTAGATTTGTTTCATGATTTTGTACCCTTTTAACTGCAATTTGTACTATGGTCTCACATTAATTTTGTGTAAGTTGTGCCTTACAGAAGAATTACTGAATTTGTAGATTTAGTAAAAATGTCAATCTTGAATATTTTTTTCCCATTTTTAATTCATCTTTCGTTTTTTGGACGAATCAGATATACCTCACCAATTTCAATGAATATTTTTTTATTGATATTATTATAATCAAATATCAAATATATTCAAACAATTTAACAGAGGTTAATTTGAGATTTAATTAGTTTATAGACAATAACAAAATTTTCGGATGAGCATTGCATTTTTCCGTGATAATTGCTTACTTTAAAACAGTATACAACATAAGTGCTTAATTCTTATGTTTAGTTTCATTATAGGTTGATCAGTAAGTTAGAAATGTTGCAATTAATTAAAGAAAAATTAGGGGGCCTTAATTTTAGGAGTCTTAAACTGCTCTTTCAAAACTCAACATTTAACCACAGTGCGACACATATGCATTGTGGTTGTTGCTTTGTTAAAAAGATTGGATTGGATGGGTTTGATTTATCTGGCAAGTAGAAAGAAGTTCATCGTGCGTAATTCTTAAGCTTAAATGTTGATAATTAATTAATTTGGAGTTAATAGTGAGCTCTTTTTTTTATCTGACCAACAAACAACCATAATGAAATTTGGTGGGAGAAACCTATGAGCGGTTTTTTAAAACTGAATTTTGACGGATCAAAAATAGACGGAAATAAAGCTGCTTTAGGGTTTTCTATAAGAGATCATAATGGTAAAGTCATTTTGTTGGGAGCAAAAAAGTGTGGATCTAATAGTATTCTTATAGCAGAAGCACTCGCTTTAAAAGAAGGAATATTAGCGGCTAAATATCTAAGAATTTCGAAATTAATTGTAGAAGGTGATAATCTATGTGTTATCAATTCAATCCGTAATAGTTGGCAAATTCCTTGGGAAATTTCTAGTATTATTAAAGATGTTAAATTAGACATTCAATTTTTCGATGAAGTGATAATTAAACATTGTTTTCGTGAAGCCAACAAAGTTGCTGACTTTATGGCATCTATTGGACATTCTTGTCCAAATCTTTAGAGGTGGTTTGAAAGCCGGTGACTTCAACTTACCTCACTCATCCGAAAGGATGAAATAGGTTGGTCTTATCCTAGAGGATCAACCTAATTTTCTTACCTTATCAAAAAAAAAAAAAAAAAAAAAATGTAATACGGAGTATATGACACTGATTACCGTCGATTTCATAAAGAAGATTATAATATACGGAGTATAATATAGAGTAATATAATACGTCTAACAAATTATACTTATTTTACGCACCCCAACAAAATTGCACGTGACTGTCTCACAAATATCTCCCACTTTCCAATTCCAATTTCCATTAAACCCATAAAATCCCCGTAATTAGCTAGCAAATTATACCCTCCCCCCTAAAAAAGTTTCCCTTCTTTCAAAACCCTTATTTTTTCATACATCACATATTCATCCTGCTCAATCTTTCCCCCCAATTTTTCTCTCTGTAAAAAATTGAAAAATCCAAGAAAAAAAAAATCTAATTTATACCGAGTTCACAACAATCTTAATTATGTCTGGATTTAACCGTTAGAAATAATGGGAAGAAGTAGTGGAAGAAGCTTCGTCTGGGGACAATAATTTGGAGTTTGATTCTACAGATTGACTGTGCTTTTTTTTTTTTCCTCTCTTATTTTTTGCTTTGGAGAACTAATTTATTGGCGTGAGTTTATCATATCTCGATTTTGATTGATTTTGTTTTTTAAAATTTGTTTTATGTGTGATTAATGGCTTAAATTGAATACGTATGAGACATGGCTGTCATTTAATTTTGTAATTTAATTCGCAATTTCGTTAGCATTGTAATTTATACTCCGTATGTACTTATTTTGATAATTATGTAATTTATCTTTAGTTATGTTCTAATTTTGTAAATTATTTAAATTTAAAATTAAAAAAAAGTGAACAATATAATGGCTGATGTTAATGTTTTGTAATTACGTCAAAAAAGTAATGAAAATTATAATGGTTGATTTTGATGTGAAATTATCAACAAAGGAATATTAATTGAGCAATTAAATGTATGAGAGTGAGTGGTGGGTTCCACTTTGAATTGTCAACAAACAACCACAGGGTGCCAAGTGTCCCTGTGGTTGTTGCTTTGTATAAAGGATTTTGCTTATTAAATTGTTTGCAAATTCCACTTAAGTTGGCTCCGGTGTAAAACAAACAACAAGATTTCTCAAAATAAGAAATTTTGATTTAAATTTTTCTATTCAATTACCATTTTTTCATTTTAAATTCCTTATACAACTTTAAACAATTCCACATCAGACTCCAAACAGAAAAGAAAAAAAACACCTTAATTTTATTCCCTTAACAACTCGTGATCATAAGTTTTCATCTAGGAAAGCGGATTCTTATTTAGCAATTCAGTATTTCAATAAAAATGTTCATCGGAGTTACAAATTAGTACTCCGTAAGACTTTTAAACAAGGTTCTTAGAAAAGTGAAACTTAAAAAAATCATTTTACTTGGTAGAAAAGATGAAAATTCTCAAAAATCCGCTTAAAAAAAGGCGAGAAATTGTAAAAAGAAAAATAAAAAGTAAAAATTGTTAAAATTGGATTTATAAAATGTGAAAGTTACCAAATTATCGATTTAAATTTGGGAATTAAAGGTGTTGTATGATAATGTAAAAAAATTCTACTCCCTCCGTTTCGATAATTTGTTTACATTTACTTTATACACATTTATCGATATGAGGAGAGAGGTTGAGAAAAAACTAATAAAATAATAATATAAGTACAAAGGGGGTCCCGTTTGCTTAAAATTATCAAATGTTATTGGTTGAGGGAGTAGGGGTCACCTCCCACATGGGTTAAGCATGACCATTTTTGAAAAGTGTAAACAAATGACCCGTACGCCCTAAAATGGAAAGTGTAAACAAATGACCGGGACGAAGGGAGTAGTAAAAAAAAAGCCTGATATTCTAAGACCATCTTTATTGGTGATTTTTTTGGGTATTGATTTTCCGTATACGGATTTTACTCCCGTTATATACTTTTTTCACTTGATTTTTCAACTATACCCTTTTTACTCTCACAATATACAAAAAAAAATTAAAAAAAAAAAACAACAATGAATCAACAAGCTACTCCGACCACCATCACCTTCGGCCACCACCGAGTTCGACCACCACCATACCGGTCGCCCACCACGCCGAAATTCACCGCCGGCTACACATGGCGGTCCCACCCTCGCCGGTGACTGGTCTTACCTAGTTACCCACCAAAACTCACAAACTAACACAATAACTACACCACCATATTGACCACCAAGCCCACCCACGTCGGCGCCGCCACCTCCGACCACCCTCTCCTCGGCCGCTACGCCTCCCGCCACCCTAAGTCGGTGCCTACCGCCGCCCCAAGTTTTTCCTTATGCAAACCCTAATTTTGATTTTAAATTAAATCCATTTAGAATTAATAAAAATTGATAATTTAATGACAATAATTGAAATTGAAAGTGATTATTACTTCATTGAATTGTTTATTGAAATTAATAATTGAATAATTGAACAATTGATTGAATTTGATTAAGAAAAATTTGGGGAAAAAAGGAGAGAATTTGTATACCATGGGAGTAAAAAAGGGTAGGGTTTGGAAACTAAATGAAAAAAGTATACAACGGGAGTAAAATCCGTATACGGGAAATCAATTACGATTTTTTTTCATCTACAACCTATACAAAAAATTAATATTTTATTCAACAAAACCCCACAACCCACAATCTCAACTTTTATTATTTTTTATCCACTTTATCAATAACCCACCTCAACCCATATTATATCTATTATTTTAATATAACTCTACCCCACCCTCTTTTCATTCAACCAATCAAATGGAAGGTTGGCTTAGGTTGCTTAACCAACCCATACACACATGGGTTGGCAACCCATATGTATTTCACTTGTATTTTCTTTTATTTTTTCTGATTTCATGTTGCAACCCATACAAAAAAAATCACCAATAAAAATGGTCTAAGAGGACACAATCTCCATAGAAAATATAGCACACATTTTGCCATCTAACATTCTAAAACTCGAAAACTTATCACGACTTTTTGGTAAAAGGGGTGGGCACATTAGTCTGGTGGTGGCGATCGGAATCTGCGTCTAGGGTGATTAAACCCCTCGTCACCAAAAAAAAAAAAAAACATTCTAAAACTCATTTGCCACCACACAAATCACCAGATTTTAACCGTCACTCAAAATCTCACCATTTCAATTCACAAATTCACAAATTAAAACCCCATAAACACTGAGTATTACGTAACATTTCTTTTGATGAAACGAGGAAGATATGGTCTAAAACTTTAATCCAACAAAACAAAAAAAAAAAAACTGTTTTTTTTTTTTAAATTATTAATCTCTGTTATACTGAGAAAAAATGGCAGCAATTTCAGCACAAATAAACAGCACAAATTTACAAACATTCAACCCCAAAAAACCACCCTGTAGAACCCAACCAATCCACTTCAACCCAAGGAGAAAAACCCGAGTTTTTGCTGTCGGAAACGAGTTAATAGAGCCAGTAAAAGACCTGTTTTTGGGTGTGGGGGTTGGGCTTCCATGTACAGTTATGGAATGTGGTGACATTATTTACAGAAGCACACTTCCGAGGTCGAATACACTTACAGTTACTGTTCCTGGTGTTATTTTGGCTCTCACCACTGTTTCTTACCTTTGGGCTACCCCTGGTGTTGCTCCTGGCTTCTGGGACATGTTTGTTTTTCAGTTTCTCGACCGCGTTTTTCGCCCCACTTTTAAAAAGGTTCGGCTTTCTGATTTTTGGGATGTCAGTGGGGCGGGTACAAGTGGATAACGCGCCACACTTGCACCCAGTTGGGGTGGTATGTGTATAGGTTTGGCGGGTTTGTGAGACGGGTTGTGGGATTTATAAATGCATTTTTGTAGCGAAATGCCTAGTTTATAGTGAGTAAGGAAAATTTTATTATAATTTTTAGGTATAGAACTAATCTTGGGCATCAAAGCATACGTTTAAGCTTCTGGTTGAGTTGGTATCTGATAGGGGATTAGGGTCTTGTGTCAAAAAGATCACGAATTTCACCAGCCACTTTTAGCATATCAGACCGAAAGTATCGTTAGAATAATTTTAGATGTCAACTCGTCATTGGTTAGTAGGTCAGGTACGGTTTTAGAAACTTGTGGCAGAGCGGGTGGGTACGGGTGACGGGTGTAGCCGTGTAGGAAGTGTACATTCATGACCGCCATGCCCAAAAGGCAACCATACTCAAGGGTTGCGTTTTGACCGTTTTTTTTTTGCTGTTGTTGTAGGATGATATTGTGCTAGGAAAGAAGTTAGGGGAAGGAGCTTTTGGTTCGGTGTATAAAGTTTCTTTGGCCAATGCCAAAAAGGGCTCTCGCAAGGTGCGTGTTATTCTGTTTGATTCGAGTGTAATTGTATATGTTTGTTTTGTGCATATTATTACAAAGGAATGTTAAAGAAATGTGGCAGATGTATTTTAACTGAATGAAGTTACTTATGTATGCTTCAATTTTCAGTCATTATCAAGAGAATTAGGAGTATTTGATCTTTACTATCACAAATTATGTACACTATATTTGAATTGAAGAGCCTATACACTTGAGTGGAACGCGGAAAGTACTATTGATTATGCTTTCAGTTTCCGTTTTCAGTGTAGTCGAGTACAGAGTTCAAGTACTATACTTTGTTCAGGTCCGCGATATACTGAAGCAAAATAGGTAGCTGAATTAGTTCTTATTAGCTGTGAAGTAGAACTCATTACTGCTCTCTGACAACCATTGTCGACCATTAGTGTGAAGTCTGCTCAGGGCAACAAACGATATATTCTATAGAACATTATTTAATGTAAATTTTGATGAACATTGTGCTGATTTTCGCTAACTTAATGTCATTTTATTAGCACTTTTAGTGAGCGCAACTGAAGTAATGACCAAAAATAAGCTCTAGCAAAACTGTTTTGTCCTATTTTGTCGGCCGCGTAAGGTTGGTGCAATTTACGACGGAGTACAAAGATCATCATCTAATTGTAATATATGTACTGTGATAGGAAGAAGATATGGTTTTGAAAAAGGCAAACGAGTATGGTGCCGTGGAGATCTGGATGAATGAGCGTGTGCGGAGAGCTTGTGCTAGTAGTTGCGCAGATTTTATGTATGGTTTTCTAGAGGTACCGCTTTAATCCACCACATCTTATGAATTGTATTATACACCCTTAAGTTCACACTGCCATCGTATATCTGTGCGCATGACCACATATTGAAGAATTTGACTGATTTTAGCTTCTTTGTTGTGCATGTCTCTAGAGTTCCTCTAAGAAACAAGGTGAATATTGGCTCTTATGGCGTTTTGAGGGCGAGTCAACGCTTTCAGATTTACTGACTAGCAGGGAGTTTCCTTACAATGTCGGTATTCTCTCTCAATCTTGGTCGTTTTTTTTTTTGTTTTTTGCAAAATACATTTGTTTATAGTGTCTTATTGATGAATTTAGTTTCCTGTTCTCTACCAATGAGTCAAATGCCATGATAATTATTACTGAATTATATAAAGTTAAATCGTTAGATATCAGGTTGAATGTCGGAATATTATTATGTTAGGTTTACGTTTACCGCCCTTGCTAAAATATATTTCGAGAAGGCTGGAGGTTGTTTGACCAGAAAATTTGTCATTTGAAACGAGCAATATGGGATGTTGTATTAACCATATTGGCTAAAATATGGGGTCGCGACGGGTTGGCAAAAATATTGGCTAGGATATCCCAAGCCTCCTTGATGGTTTTTGCCGTCACGTTTGAAGCGCAACAGAGATAGTGCCCATAAGAGCACCGTGGATGAGACCATCCTGTTTCAGCCATGCTTCGTGAGCGGGGTTGGGTTGCTCCTTTTTGTCGGTGTCGACAATGGTGGCAGGAGGCAGTGGGTCGGATCCATCCAAAAAACCAAGTAAACTAAATCCAAAGAGGATATTTGTGAGTTGAAACCGCCAAGTGGTGTAATTGAGGGGTGTTAGTTTGGCGACGTGGGTGAGATTTGGGGTGGTGAGTGGCCTGACCGTAGGGTCAGTGGTGGGAACAACGGTGTCAGTGGTGATGATGTGAGCAGCCATGGCAGGAAGGAGGTGTTTTTGGCGTTTGAAGGAGTTGCATTTGGGGCGGAGAGGGTTTGATCGTTTTTGACTCGTAGATACTGTTAAACTATACGGCACACTGATGGGCGGTGATGTTCGTAGAAATGAAATAGCTATTCATCTAAGTGAGCTATCATATCAAACTAGTCGACAGAAAGAGCACATAAGTTTATGTACTCATTTTGATCAACCAGGTTGTCTAAGGCCGTCTTTACCTATGTGGTAGGTTGAAACAATGATCTTAGGAGAGCAACCAAACTTGCCTAAGGGTTTGGAAAGAGAAAATAGAATCATACAGACGATAATGAGGCAGCTTTTGTTTGCGTTAGATGGACTGCACTCGACTGGAATAGTTCATCGAGACATAAAGCCCCAGAATATCATTTTCTCCGAAGGTAAATTGCCAATAACAGATGTGTATTGTATCGTATTTGTTTGAAAGAACAGAAAAGTATGATATTATTTTTGTTTTCGTTAATCCTTACCATATTACTTACACTATCTATCTCGGTGTAGGTACCCGCACATTCAAGATCATCGATCTTGGGGCTGCAGCGGATCTACGTGTAGGCATCAATTATATACCAAAGGAGTTCCTATTGGACCCAAGGTAATTTCTTTATATTTTTTCCGTTTAGTCCTCTTACGATAATAAGTCAATGTCCCTAACAAAATAACCAAAGAGCATCGCATATTATTGAACCTAAGAGCATCACATATTTAGCCTTTTTTCTGATTCATTTCTTTATCATATTCGGTTTTTTTTTTCTTAATCTCTTTTTTGCTTTTAGGTTATCATTACAGCCCTTGTAATGTATTATCTGTACACTTGCAAATCACACAATTCATCTGCGTTTTTAGATTTGCTGTCCAAAAACAGCGTTCTAGGAACATACGTTTCATTAGATGTTATCATTATAGTCATTGTTGTAACTTCTGTATAGATATGCTGCACCGGAGCAGTACATCATGAGCACTCAAACTCCGTCAGCACCCTCACCACCTGTGGCTGCGGCACTTTCCCCGGTGCTGTGGCAGGTACCGCAGAGACTGTTACACATTTAAGATGATAATATCCTGTTCATTATTTGTACCGCTTTAAGCACTCAAATTCACACATACCTTGTACTTGACAGCTGAATTTACCGGACCGATTCGACATCTATAGCTTGGGTTTGATATTCCTACAAATGGTAAGCTTCCATCAGTATTATTTTATCATGACTGTTACTGAACATCAAGTATTCCTCGTTACAGTTCTCAAGTTTGACACTTTTCAGTATCGACAGTTCCTGCGTTGGTTCTTTCTGAAGCGGTTTCACTCTTGCCATATACTTTGCCATTATTTTTGTGAGCTAGAAACTCACCTGGCGTCATACACCGAGTTTTTGCTGTAGGTTAATAGAATTTGACTGGCCCTTTTTTGCCAACGAAGCAGCATCGAGTTTGTGCTAGTTTGTTGGTTGTCGCTCCAGTGTGTCATTTACTAAATTGGGGGAAGGTTGCCTTTGTGAACATTCAGTAATTTATGTCCGTAATTCTAGGGTGACCTTTACTTATGAAAGGGAGTGTTGAAGTGTGTATTTTCGAGAGAGTAAATCTAGTGTATCTTTTTCCTATACCCGCATTTGCTTAATTTTACCAGGTGAAAATTTGTCTTTTGGCAGGCCTTTCCGTCATTCCGCTCAGACAGCAACCTTATACAGTTCAACCGCCAGATGAAGAGATGTAACTATGACTTAAACGCTTGGAGGAATACCGTTGAGCCACGAGCAGCCCCTGACCTTCGAAGAGGTTTTGAAATTCTGGACGTAGACGGAGGCGTAGGATGGGAACTTCTAACGTCTATGGTGCGATACAAAGCTAGGAAACGACTGAGTGCAAAAGCGGCCCTAGCTCACCCGTATTTTGATAGGGAAGGCCTCTTGGTTCTGTCTTTCATGCAAAATTTTAGGCTCCAGTTGTTGCGTGCCACGCAAAAGGACTATGGCGAGGCTGCAAAATGGATCATTCAGCTGATGGCTAGATCCGGGACAAAAAAAGACGGTGGATTCACTGAAGCGCAGCTCGTGGAACTCAGAGTATGTATTCTGCCTTCTTGCGTAGTCATGCTTATTTGATTTGCACATATTAATATTAATGCAGATCATAAAATCCCATTACTTTGAAACCATTGTTCGAAATTAGTCTCGCAAATCAAATTAAAAAAAAAAAAGGGCCGATTTCGAAATTTTGACGCAAGGGGTAAACGGCGTAGTTCATGGAATCAGACCCCTTGCTATAGACAAATACGGAGTAGCTTTTAAACATTTAGTAGGAACCAAACAAACATTAGATACTCTCAATCGATGAAGCCCTATAAAACGAGGTTTAATGCAATATATTTCCGTTGAAACTTTGTAAATGAAGGAGCTGGAGCCCAGGAAGAAAGGAGGGGCGCAGAGAAACGCCCTGGCATCGGCCCTTCGAGTACAAAGGAAAATGATGAAAACAATAAACGAGAGCATTAACGAGATCAACCAGACAACGAAGAGCCTGTGGTGGAGCAGGTGGATCCCTAAGGAGGAGTAAGAACTGTACATATATATATAGCATCACACACGTGTGTAGTATCTGTAAATCTCGTTATCTTGTCGCTCGAAAAGTATAGAGTATATCGAAACTTTTTATGTGTCGCTGACAGATTTTACATACTGCATCACACTACCTATTGTAACTGAATTCTTGTGTACAAGTAAGCAAAATCATGTACATAATACTTGCATTTTAGCTTACTCTGTGTTTAACTTTGAAAATATACTGTCAGTAGATGGATTCTAGCTTCAGAAATATTACCTTCAGTAGATGGATTCAAATTCCATAGAAGAGCTCTACTCACATCTTCGTCCAGTGTATTACGAATCTCTGTTTCGAGGACATGGTTTCTCTAATACTCGTTACCTCCTAAGGAAGAAAAAGCGGTCGAGGATGGAGAGGAACAGTATGAACAAGCTGGAGCCCTGTGTGGATCGTGTGGGGACAATTATCCCCCCGGCGAGCTTGGATTTGCTATGACGTGTGTGCGACTGTGCGAGGATTGGTTCCGTAGTAAATGTGTAAAAGTCATGCCTCCTAAAGCCGATCATATCAAGCAGTACAACTGCTTGAGGTTCACTGACCTCGAGTTTGAAGTACTTGTGTTCGTTAAAGGTCAAATAGAAACATCGATATGCGAATAAGCTGTTCAAATTCACAGATTTGGAACGTTTCTGAATGGTACAGTCGACAGTTTCAGTCATGAATTTGTTTCCTTAATTTCTGAAGTTTTAGGAAAGGTTTTTAGGATGGTACTATCAGCAACAGCAATTCGTTGGAGCAGAAACCGAAATACGAGTTTTCTTATACATAAAATGTGACTACATGTGCATCGTGAGTCGTGACTATTTATAACTAAAATTTACTCTGTATATTCCCTCAAATCCAATTCAATCTAAATTCCCTCAAATTCAATTCAATCTAAATACCCATGTTTGCCGCAAGGATGTAGTCTACGTGGTTAAAACGCATGGTTTGCAGGCTATTATGTACACCCGAGGGCGCTCCAAGGGTAGCAGCTGCGGGTTCGCACTAGGAGTACAATTTTTCGAAATTTAAATTTCTAAATGCCGCACAAACTCGACGTTAAATTCGAAATTCACATCCAACTTCTTCTACATACATAGTCAATGATGACCCCAAATTCTGATCACATTCAAATGCATAATGGCTAGAAAAAATTGGTCCATACATACTGTGATCATAATTTAATTTTAATGTCAGACAATTGAATAACAAGTACTCCGTACTCCATAATTAATTAAAGCAAGCAGTAGTAGTACCACCACCACTTTCACTCAAAATTTTCATCATACAAAATACAGTAATTACTACTACCATTTACCCCACTCAATTTTACATTTATCCAACTTTATAAAAAGTAAAAAAAAAAATAATCATATCATATCATATCATATGGCATGATCATTGATCAAGTGGGTGTACTGCTTTGTGCTAAGTTTTTAAGATTTTCAATTATCATCACTAATTTTGTGTTTAATCGATTCACAAAGAATTTGGGAAGCCACCCTGCTGGATCTAGCTGCATAAAATCATCACAAAACAAAACATTAATAATATGATTATTATTAATTAATTAAGTTTAAAAATATGAACTTTGTTATATAATTTACGCTTATCGTTAAACTTTTGTTTTATAGCTTGTCGTGCACTCGGTTTTTGGTTTTGGGATTGTCATGTACGGGTTAAGAATTGCTCTATATATCTCGAATAAACACACTTCAGTTCGCGTAGAGAAGTAACTTAGTAAGTTATGTGCTTAATTTATGCATTAAGCGTATTTTATACGAATACGGTGATTGTTAACATATAGTTGCGACAACATTATCGGTTCTTATAAAACTCCAACCTACGTACACTCGGCTTGATCACAGTTCCGTCTGAGGCTTTTGGTTTTTGCAGTGTTGACTGTCGAGCAGGGGTTAAAAATTACTACTATTTGCAGAATATATACGCTTAAATTCTCGTAGATGAGTAAGTTATGTGCTTAACTTACGCAGTTTGGAAGAATCTAAGCATATTCTATAGGAAAATGGGAGTGATTCTTAACATGTATCGATCATACACGCTACAAATGGGGTTGAATTAAATCGATTATCTAGTCTCAAAGCAATTTCTCGAGACTAAAAGTTTGTCGTGCTAACATTAGCCGTGATCAAGATCGTCTTACACTAAACTCATTCCTCATAGGAAAAAAAAAGGCGTTCAAAAACTCCCGATTAGACAAACACTTATAGAAGACCGACGTAGAATAAATAAATGAGTGTGGACGCAAACGTTGGTGATAATACCTGAACTACATAGGTGACCAAGCAAGAATCGTGGTCGAGTTTCTCGACAACCCATCCCGACTGCAACAAAATGCCTCTGATGGCTTTGTTTTGTTTCGGGTGCAACCCCGAAGCTATCTCTTTCGGTAGTGAAGCCACTGCTACCACCTGTAACAGTCCATTTCATACATATCAGACCACCAGATTTTCGAGTCTGTACACGATTCTTTTAGAATAACTCTCATGTGCACGGTTGTACGCGTATGACAGAATAGTTTGTGACTGAAAGATACAGAATTCAACAGTTACGACCACCACTTTAATGCTCACTATGACCATTAAAAAACATCTAACATAGTTGCAATTTACTCGATAATGGTCGCAACAAACATCAAAGTTGTTACGGAGTACATAGTTTCATTTACGGGTGAACGAAATTTACCAGGGTGCCATCATCCATCGTCTCACGTCGCTCATAAACAATGAATTCTCTGTTTTTGAACAACGGCTTTGAAGAATCTCCAAACTTCAGACGTATTATACTCAGATTCTCCTCCAAGTCTTTTATGTATCTCGCTTCTACTAGATCGGAGTCCCATTGCTGAATTATAAACACTGAAAAAAATTAGTAAACTCGAAAAAAAAAATCAAAGTCATTACAGACTAAATTCGGTATCCATTACAACTGTGGAAGGAGGGATTCGAACTTAGGATTTACTGTCCACGACACCTTTGTCCTAACTAGTATTCTAGAACATCTTCGATATAATGGTTACGACTCAGTTTTTTCCGTACATTAGGTACCAGGTTTGATTATCGAACCATTCGATTTATTTTGACATATTTCATAATAAAACAGAAGTGGGTCATTGTCCCACATTTTTGAAATATTTATCAAGAGTAAAAATAATAATAATAATTGAATTGTGTGTAAATAAATATACAAAAATAATAGAAGAGGTTTTAGAAAAGATCAACGAGGTAGTTCAACAACTACATTAGTAACATTACATTACCTTTGCAGCATCAATAGCATTAGCCACAGAAATGAACTGCTGAGGAGAGACTGATCGAAGCCGCCAACGACTGCGAAAAGTGTGAAGCGATCCTGAACGTCGTTTCGATATCTCCATGCCATCTTCTAAAGAAACCGCCTTCCACCCATCACTGTTGTGCCCGTTACGACTCGAGTCTGAAGCAGCAAGCAACTCTTGTATGCAATTCTCACTTGCATAATGTACATATCTTCTTAGGGAGTCTTCACTTATAGACCTACCCAAATAATAAAAAAAAAAAACAAACGTTAACGATTCAATAACATCGAAAAAACAACAACATTCAGGGTAGCTCTGTACTGACCACCAGGCAATGACATCTTCGGTTATAAATTTAATGATCGAAGTAAAAGAAAGAATTACTAAACAATAAAATAGAGTTAATGATTGAAAAGTTACCAAGAAGAATTGGAAGGAGCAGGGCTACTCATAGTGAATGATGATAAAGAATGTAAAAGAGTGAAAATGAAGTTGTTATGATCTCCCTTTTTATGCACATAGGAAAGTTTGGCAAAAGAAGGGAAGTATAAATACCATGAATTAAAGAAGGGTGGTTATGTTGTAGTACTACTACTCCCTTCTACTGGTCCAATTATTTTTAAGTTTGACTTTATAAATAATAACTAGCTTAACACCCGTGAAAAATCACGGGGTTGTTTTAATTTTTCTTATAAATTTATTGTATAATTTAAAAATTAATGGCTTCAATGTGAATAATACATAATATATTATGAACGTGTGATTTGATAATTACTCAATCAAAAAGGTAATATGAAGTACTCCGTAATGGTTTGTTCATTAAGTACATGTGGTCATGTGGATATGTTAATATTAAGTTCACTCTAATTTGTAAACCCGTCCCACACATTATCTCCTAAATTAAAGATCCGTTAATCGCGTCAGGACACCCTGCTAATGACATGTTAATTTATGGTTAAAATGGCGGATCGATTTGACAAAATCAAATGAGACACTAATGTAATTTAAATATATTCTTTAAACTTAAATAGATTTGATTTTAAATTTAAATTTTAAAATGTAATGTACTCCGTATTAGTTTTAGTATTGCAAATTACAATTTAAAAAATGCAGTGTATTAGTTATAGTATTTATTTAAATTATAAAATTTAAAAGGCCATTTTTTAAAAATTCTATAAGTATTTTTAAATTTTCATTTAAATTATACCGTATCTATATCATAAAATTTGAAATAAATGTTACAAAGTATAGAGTGTAACATTGTATCTGCTCATATTGCACGGAATATTGACCTTATAGTCGAATTTCATGTAGTGTTATTGTTAAAATCAATTTTTCACTTGCAAAATGTTTGTCATTTGATTTGAAAATCAAATAATTGACCCGTGTAACTTGAATTACCTAATTTGAATGAACCAACTACAGACGTATATGAAATTTATATTTTTTATAGTTAGGTTCTTGATAGCATAGGTCAAACCATATGAAAATGTTAAGTATGACACCCGTGAAAAATTACAGAGTTATTTTAACTTACTTGCTTAATGTGATTTTAAAATATTCCGTATATAGATTTTTTTTTCTTTATTAATATATATGGATTAATTTTTTTCTACAACATCTATCTCCATTTACCTAATTGCAAACCAAATTTTGAGAAATTTAGGCATTCAACAATCTTTGTTTAAATGAATTTTATATCACACAGTCATATTTATTGTTGTGTTAACATACGAAAATTGGTAGTCCCTTCATTTACCCAGTAAGAAAATTATCTACTAACATTTGATTTTTACACCCATTTTATATAATAAATTACTTTTATGATTCAATAATTTAGTGTAATTCATAATTTAATCATATAATCTATTTACATTCGTTTTCCCTAATCCACTTGCAAGACCACGGGGGGAGAAAATGGAATGAAAGAAATAGGCAGTACAATTTTAAGTGTCCCAAATAGTACATTCAAAATATTTAAGAAACATATCATCTTAAAAGAATGGTTACTTATCGATATGAAATAAAACAATTAATTTGTAAAAGAAAAAAAAATAATTAATAGAAATAATTTTAACTGACACTAATTTATCAAAAATAATACAAAAAAAAAAAAAAAAAAAAAAGAGTCTGAGAGTTTGTCAAATAATTCTAGTAGTAGAGTTTTTAAATTTTCTCACCTTATTTGTGTATAACAATTTTTTTTCCACCAATTTCTCGAACAGGTTTATTAAGTTAATGTACGGTATTTTTTGGTTAGGATTTGCCACCGGAAAATCCCGAGAAAGGGTTTATGGTACAATTAACTAAATCCTAAAACCTTTTTTGGGGAAAAAAATTTCAATGAATAGTGCATAAGAGAGTATTTTTATAACAGTAATAAAAAAAATTAAATAAATTTATTATGATTATATAGTGTATAAATCAATAAAATAAAATACCTGGTCTACTTTTAATCAACTTTTATTAAAGTTATTGTTAAAAAAATAAAATAATTTTTTAAATAATAGAGCAAAAATATCACTAACGTGTTAAACTGTTTGTTCAATTTAGACATAATCGCTCTTAAATGTGGTTAACTGATACTGGTAATAAACAAACTGAATACGGAGTACTCATCCAAAAATACAGAGTACATAAACCACCAAAAAAAAAATAAAAAAAATCACTCATCCACTCAATCACACCATCACTGCACACACTCACACATATCAAAATACCACACTCCTCTAGCCAACAGGTCGGCATGCCGATGAAGATATAGTTTTACCCTCTACCTCCGACGTGGCAACGTCTGCTATTGAATGGAAGAGATCACCGATGAAGATATAGTTTTACCTTGTTGAATTTTAAAGTTCTTTGTAATTTATACTTTTAAATTTCGACTATGGGTTTGTGTGTTACCCTATTGAATTTTAAAGGGATTACACAATTTCAGATTTGAAATTAATTTTGTTGTGGTTTGAATTTTAAAAGCATTTTTTGAGTTTGGAAAATAAATATGTTCTGGGTTTACATTTTGAAAGTTTTTTAAAGTTACAATTTATAAGTAGTTATTGAGTTTTGATGCTCCTGTATTAATGCTCTCTTTGAAAATCCATACGGCATTCATTTGTTTACGTAATCACGCTTTTGGGAACTGGGGAAGGCAAGGAAAAGTCATCAGGCTGTCACAGTATTCCATAAATAATATACGGAGTAATTAATACGGGTTGTTTTGTAGTCTCTGAAATATTTATTGAATAAGTTAACCAAGTTAATGACTTTTTTACCCTTGCTTTGCTATTGTTATGCTTAAGTTAAGTGAGTGTGTGGACTATTTTGCCCAAATTCATGAGAGCCTTCTAAACTCTTTTTGCTGCTCTCTCATGCTGCCACGTCAGCTGCATACAACCCTTCTTTAATATAATATATAGATATATAGATACTACTCGTAACATTTATTATATTTAAAGCAATTATATAAAAAAAAAAGACCAAATAAAATAAAATAAGATGCAACAATAGATATTATGTACTTTCTCTATCAATTATTATATCATACACATGCGTGTATGACACTCCAAATACCCAAGGCTGTTTAATTACGTTTTTACCCTTACTACTTTTACCCTATTTTTATTTTTTATTTTTATAAAAAAAAAGGAAAAAGAGGTTTAGTGTGCTGCACAACATTACCACCCCCAACACAACCAAAAACTTCCATTTACCACTTTTTCCTCTCAAACTTCAATTTTCACCCTAAATCAACCAAAACCTACATTCAATTTTAATTATTTGCAAAAATATTCAATGAAAACACATGCAAGAAAAAATAGGTGAGTTTTAATTTTGTTTTTTTTTTTGTTATTGTTTCTGTGTTATTTTCGATTTCTTTTTATTTCAATGTTGAATATTATTTCGGTAGTTTTTATGGTTTTTATTATCATTCTTGTTTTATTTGTTTGAGGGTTATGAATTTGACAATGTTTTTATTTAATAATTGTGAAAAATGGTTGATTATTAAGTTAGGGTTTATGAATATGTTAGGTTTTATGAATATAATTGGGCAAATATTCATTTTTTTCAAATTATGAATAAAAAGTAGTAGATTGACATTTTTTCGGAAATAGACACTTAGTATCGATTTTTTTTAATATGAATCCATTAATTTTGAGTAATTTTTTTTAATGAATATGGTGTTTTAGTATTGAAAATGTATGTTTTAGAAATGATGTATGTTTAGGAAATGAATATTGAGTGTTTTAGTAATGAATATCTATGTTTCTAAAAAAAATATATAGTGTTTTAGAAATGAATATACTGATATATAAATGAATATATATGTGTTTTAGAAATGAATTTATTGAAATGAATATATAGTGAATATATAGTGTTTTGTAAATGAATATATAGTGTTTTATAAATGACTAAATATGTGTTTTAGAAATGAATTTACTGAAACGAATATATAGTAAATATATTGTGTTTTGTAAATGAATATATAGTGTTTTATAAATGAATATATAGTGTTTTTATAAATGAATATATTGTGTTTTAAAAATGAATATATAGTGATTTAAAAGTGAATATATAGTATTTTAAAAATGAATATATAGTGTTTTATAAATGAATATATATTGTTTTAGAAATGAATATATATAGTGTTTTAGAAATGAATATGTAGTGTTTTAAAAATGAATATATATTTGTTAGAAATGAATATGTAGTGTTTTAGAAATGAATATATGTGTTTTCTAATTATTGATTTTTTATAATCTTTTAAAATATAAATATTCATATTTTGGATGCTGAATTTTTGAAATATTTTACTTCTAGTGCATATAAATTTGTTAATGTTTATTTTTTTTTTTTGAATGATTTGTAGCAGTGGTCGTAAGGGCGCCGAAGCAGATTCGACAAATGAACACTGACCCAAATTAAGAGCGAAAAGAGATATTGCGAAAACATCTGGTGAAGGAACAAGTCGGCAAAACATACATGTCTCAACTATTCCAACAACGTTGAGACTACGGGTCTTAGAAATGAATATGACTTTTTAGAAGTGAATATGTATTTTCTGAAAATGAATATGTATGTTTTATAAATGAATATGTTGATATAAATATGTTGTTGAATTTGAGATGAACATGTCATTTTCTAGAAATGAATATGTATATGTTAAAAATGTATATGATTGTATAAAAATAATGTAGGTTGCTAATTCTTCTTCCATATCCACTGAAACCAAAAAATTGATCGAAATTAAAAAGTAGAATGACTTTGTGAGAATAGTAAAAATATTGATTTTTAGATGGAAGTAGCAAAATACAGTCAGTTACAAAAAAAATAAGGATAAAAATAAAAATAAAATAAAATAAATCCCTAAAAGAGAGTAACAACTAACATATATAATAGATCAATTTGACCGAGCTCTAGCCAAGCTCCAATTTGATTCTGAGGGCAAAATAAAAATAAAAAATAAAAATGCAAGGGATAAAAAAAAAAGGCAAAATAAATTATTAGAATATTTATTCCATCTAATATATATATATAAAGCAGAAACCATGGTCTCTATGGTCGACATTTGTCACAATATAATTGGTCTAAAAAATTAATATTAATATTATTTATAATTCTATTATTGCTAGGATTTTAGATGAAAAAATATTAACATATGTAACTTAAAATATAAAACTAAATCTACAATTGAAATCTTTACTATATTAGAACTTTCCAAAAAAAAATTAATTGAAGATGTTTTTAATTGAGAAGAAAAATAATAATTTCAAAATAAACAATTATATGACACATAATTACCTTATTTAATTTTTAGGTAAGTCCCCATCCCTTTTTGTATATATATACATCAAAAACTTTAGCTAGATCTTTTTAGGTACGTACTATGTTAAATAGTTTTACTTTATTATGTTTTAATTATGATTACAATTTTGTGTTATATTTATTTTTTACTGTGTATTTGATAAGAGTGTTTAAAATTTGAATATTTTTATTTCTTAATTACTATGTTTGATACTTAAACATAGCTTGATTAAATTACTGCTGATTTTTTTTCTTTGTATGTTGTAGATTTATATTTTACGTTCAAGATTTGAAGTTTTTTATTGAACAAACTTGATTATAACCCAATAGAAAAACTAATGAATATGTAACATGAAAGGTAAGAATATGTAACATGAAAGGTAAAAGTGATGTACAATATCTATCGATTATCTTATTTTTAAATCAAGTTATTAGATATGGTTGTATAATAATATTTGTAATGCTTAATGCGTAATCTTTTAGTTAGTTTAATAGTATTAAGTTTTGATTTGATTGTTAATCTCAATTTTGTATAAGAACATCTGCTAATTAAGAAAAAAACAAAAAAAAAAACATGTTTAGTATAGTGATAGGGTAAAGTTTTATTTAATGACAAAATTCCAATTTCTTTATTACCCCATTTTAACGTAACAAAAAGAGAATATATGTAATTAACAAAAAAAAAAAAAACAAACAAAAAAAAAAAAAAAGAAAAAAGAAAAAAGAAGAAGATGGTGTAGTATAATTAACATATGTAATCAAAAATATAATACTAAATCTACAATTGGAATCCTTAAAATTGTAGGATAGCAAAATTAAAGAATACATATTTTGCCTTAAATATATTGGATTAAATATTCAAGTTAAGGGAAAAAAAATATAAGTAAGTTATATTTTAAAATATTAAAAAAATAAATAAATGAAAGAGTAAAAGAAATATGGTAATTCATAGAATTTTAAAAAGTCAAATAATATTTGATTTAATAAACAAGTTAAAGGAAAAAAAATAGTACTCGTATTAGGTAAGTATTATAAAATATAATTAGAAAATAAACGAAAAACAAATATGATAAATCATTGATTTTAGAAAATTATCATATTAAATACGATAAAAGCCGAAAAGAACATGGCCTTAGTATTTATATTTTAGAAGTTTTGTCATATTAAATATCATAGAAAATTATATCATAATTGGTAAATATATAAACTAGAAAAAATATATAGAAATTACATTTTACACTTATTTTTAAATCTTAATAATAATGATAGATAGCCCGGACGGGGACGGGCACGCCAACTAGTATATTATATTCTCTAATATAAATAAAAGAAAATGCAACAGTAGATAGTATGTACTCCCTCTATAACAATATGTTTCTTCCACGCATATACTTTCTACACGGTCTCCAATACGACCAATGACGGATCTTCCTTGGGGCGGGACTGGGCCCGGCCCACCCTAAGGTTTGTGATAAATAGTTAACAGCTTTGATTATCCACACACAAATTGGAGTGGCTCAATGGTTAGTTGTTTGACACTTGATTTGAAGGTTAGGGGTACGAATCCCCCTATCACCCATTTAGGTTTTCAATTTTTTTTCTCACTCCCTTAGCCTTTAAATTTATCTTAAACGAGCTAATATTACGAATATACTTCCTCCGTTCCACAATGGTAGTCCCGCTTTGACTTTACGCGGTCTCCAATGCTCCTCTTCGACCATGTTTTTCATCGCTTATATACGATTTTTTTGGTTGAAAATTAAATTTTGTGAAAGATATTTTGACAACAAATGTAAATATCTTATTATCGTATAACGATTATTTACATATTTTAAGTTATTTACGGTCAAAGTTTTAAAATTTTGACTTTCTAAAAGTGAAACGGGACTATCATTGTGGAACGGAGGAAGTATTATATTACATTATTTTACATTTTACTTCCCAACCTTTTATGACTTTAAATTTATTTTAAGGAGATTTATAACGAAAACATTGTACTTCGTATAACTTATTACGGATTATTTTATACGAGTATTCCCTTATTAAGGTAATTTTTGTGGCATATAAGTCAAATAGTTACATAGTATGATAAATTTTAAACTTTATACAAATGCCACAAACTGAATTGACAGTATATTACAACACAAATCTCAAACCATTTCAATGTTATTTATAAATCTTTTTCATAATAATATTACTTTCGATTTTAGTTAAAAATTCTACATTCAAATTTTTCTAACACGTTTGCTTCAAATATAGGAGTTCAACTCATTTTATTTAATCATGTTATTTGAAAAAATAAAATTTTAATCAACATATACTTTTGCAATTTTTTACCGGCCCCCCTAAAAATATTTATGAAGATCCGCCACTGAATACGACACTTTATCTACATTTTTCTCTATTCATACAGATCATACTCGAACTTTGGATCAATGTTCCCAAACCCTGGAAAAAGATAGGGATGAAATAACTTATAAGTTATAACCCTAAACTTTAAATAGTAAAAACTATTTAGTTTTTTTTGGGTTCATAGATATCCGAACCCATTTGGTAGTAATTCGATTTGAGCGTGTTAGGGGTTAAGGTTTTAAACTTCTCCCAAGCGAACTGCGGATCGAGCATTGATTCTCTCTGAAATCTAGCGCACTACTGTAGGCAAAGGCATAGTTGGTAACTTCGTATAATAAGTACAAATGTATTATATACGGAGTAATACTAAATATTTATACAGTTTATCGTGAAAAACCGTCTTTTTTAAGTTTATGCGAAAATGAAAATGGTGGTGGGGTTAAAGATTAGTTTATGAGTGGCATTAAAAGGAATAGAATACTAATAAGAGGAGTGGGCCAAAATCATTTGAAGCACATGCAAATGCCAGGGAGAGGAAGAGAAGAGAAGAATAAATCCATGATTTTAATTGATTAGTAGGGGAAGTCTTTGCTTTATTTTCTCAAGCCATTGTTTTCTGTCTTTCTCTTAAACACTAAAAGAAAAAAAGATTCCATGTTTTAGATAAGAAAAAAAAAAAAAGATGCATATGTGATGAGGATATAAAAGATTGGAAGCAAGCACATGGATTGTTGCTTAGTAACTCCCAACACTAATAACAAAATAGATGCCACAAGGGAGAATCATTAACCCTACTACTAGATCTGGCCATTTAAACGGGTTGATACGACCCTACTCAACTAAACAACGTTACAAAGTCAGCTGGTTCGATTTGTTGAAGGACACATTATCTAACTGGCCCTTGAAAAGTCGATTGTGGACCCCATCAAGGAGACTCGGATCAAGTCGGCCTAGAGTGCCTTCCACATGGACCGGTTAATGGTTAGGCCGACCAAACCTGACCTAACCCTAACCTTGCTTTAATATTTTTAGGTATAATAAGGTAAAGGGGTCGGATAAGCGTACTCTTACTCACATGTTGAAAAGTAAACATCAAATACGGTAAAGGGGTCGGATAAATATAGTAATATTGCCAACCAAATCTTTGAAAGTTTGAAATCTCGTAACAGTAAAACTACAAATATAGTAATATTAAATATTAATACGGAGTACATAACAAATTTAGTTATAAGTTCAAAACATTGCCTGTTTATGGGGTGACAAATGACCCTACCACAAAAAACAAAACTAAATTAAGGACCCAAATCACGTGCAGAGTAAAAGATTAGAGAAAATCAAAACAAAACATGACAGCAAAAGCTGGTGATCAATCACACAATTTGGAAGGGCTCATTATACTTGGAGTAACAAGTACTTTGTACTTTCCCATATAATCTTTTAACCTTATTCTCTGCTCTTGAATGAAAATCATGTGTTTTTTTAAATACTACTTGTGGTCTATCCCTGAAAACTAGATTTGGACCATCTGTTGCCCCTTACAGGAATGTCATGTGGGAAACGCTTTATCGATCACGGGTTACCACGACGACATTATCACAGCGTCTTAAATGATTCCCGTGATTTGGAGGGTTAGTGGGGGTTGGGATTTGTTTGTGTGTTGTTGGCACGAAGACGGTGTTGGTTTTTCGAATGATTCAAAGTGAAAATTGCTGCAACGGCATTATTCTAGCGCCATAAAGGCTTTCAGCAAAATGAAGGGTATGAGGGTTGGTTCTCGAATGGTTCAAAGTGAAAATAGCTGCAGCGACGTGACTGTAGCCGCCTTCAAAGGCTTCTGCAGATTGTTTGAAGTGAAAATTGCTGCAGCAACATGACTGTAACGCCTTAAAGAGTTCCGCAAATAGAAGGGTAAGGGGGGTCAAACATATATGGATAAAGACGTTGGTTGTGGAATTATTATTTTAAAGCGAAAAGTCGCAAACTGCATTCTGTACTGCTTGAGAACTGAGAGCCGGCAGTCAGGCAAGACCTCGAGAGACACATACAGCTTTTTCCATTGTAATTCATAAAGAAAGAAAATTAACACCTCCCTTGTAAATCAAAAAACAAGGACAGCAATAGACGACAACTATAATAAAATTGGCAGAAATTTATTTATATAAAATTAGGGTTCGAGCCAAAAGTAGACTTTTCAGAAAGCGATTTGATACACTGTAATGGCTAAGTGAGTAAGTTTAGCTACTTTTACTACTAAAAAGCTATAGTAATATATCAGACATAGAATTAAACAGATAATAGTCAGACATAGAGCTGGCAAGGCTGACCCGACCCGAGCGACCCGACCCGAACCCGAGCGAAACCCGACCCGATTAACCCGAAAATATTGTGACCCGAAACCGACTCGACCCGACCCGACGATGACCCGCAACCCGACACGACCCGATAATCAGTGACCCGAATCCGACCCGACCCGACCCGACGATGACCCGTAACCCGACACGACCCGATAATCAGTGACCCGAATCCGACCCGGACCCGACCCGATGACGACCCGACCCGATATTAACCCGATTAAATTGATGACTCGGTAATTATTAATCTCAGCATTGATTAAATCGAAAGCAAATTAGTATTTAGTTTGATACATTACACTTAATAATGAAATAATTAAATCAAATAATGGTCGAAAAACTAGTTATAGCATCAAAAAATTGAAGTAATTCGATAAAACCGCGCAGACCCGATGACGACCCGACCCAAACCCGACCCGACCCGATATACTATTTAACCCGAAATGACTCGACCCGATAACAACCCGAACCGAACCCGACCCGACCCGAGACACTATGTAACCCGACAACGACCCGACCCGACAACGACCCGAACTCGACCCGACTCGACCCGAAAGAGCATTTTGACCCGATATGACCCGAACCCGACACGACCCGACCCGACTTGACCCGACCCAAACCCGACCCGACTGACCCGATTGCCACCTCTAGTCAGACAGCTTGTAGGAGTTAATTACTTTGGTTGCGTGTTATTGAAAGAAGAGCATAAACACCTCCAGAAACGTCTACGGTCTTGGCTTTGGATCTTCCAAGAAACCATTGGCCTTCAAACTCTCGACCGCCTCCTGTATCGCTTCTTCGAGAGGTGTAAACTCTAGGCCGAGGTCAATCAGCCTCTTAGCAGCATCTTTGCAAGGTACCAGCCCTGGTTGAGTTTCACCCGAAAACCTGAGATGACAGCAAGTTAATTACGTTACATGCGGGAGATTAAGAGTCTGAAATACGCAGGTTGACTTTAAGATTAAACGAGGAGGGCACATCCACAATATGAGTCGAGAAAGCATTTCAAATAGATCAGAAAATACTTTGAGCTTTTTGATTTATTCAGATTCATTCTGTTTCAAGAAATGCGCACAACCAACAAAACAGGAGAAAACCACATCGCTTAAACGCTGATAATATGCTAATGTAATGCCACTGTACAGACTGAGCGAGTGATATTAGCAAGCATCGCTAACCAAATATCGTAGTTTTTAAGGCATGATGCTGCACACGAGGCACACTGTTGTGTTTTAAACATATTTGTATTTTTCAGATAAAAAAGATTTGTGCAGCAAAGCGAGCAATACTTTTTCGGGATGTTACCACATATCAGCTCAAAGTCAGCTAACAAGGAAGTAAAACTATAAGCCTCGGATACAGGGCAAACAGAAAGAGGTAAAAATGCATAACAAGAGAACAATATTAAACCAAAAAACTATCTTGGACTGTCATGTTTCGAGAAATCAGACAACTCGATCTATTTTGCTAGCCGTCAAGCCACACATAAAGCAAGCACTGCTCATATAACAAGCAAAGTAAGATGAAATTAACCTGTGAACCGGATACTCGGGGAAGAGTTCAGACACTTTGGCAGCAAAGTCACCAAACTGGTAAATGCCGTTAGTACAGAGATACCGTCCAGAAGCAGAAGGGGTCTCAAAGAGCAAGACGTGAGCCCTGGCAACGTCTTTAACATGAACTGCTCCAAGCCAGTGATACTCCTGAGTGTCCGTCGACCCATGAAGCAGCTGCTGCAACACTGCACTGCTCGCGTTCAGCCCTGGCTGCAGGAGCGGGCCTAGGCATGTAGACGGGTTTATTACGACCACGTCTAAACCGTGCTTTTTGGAGAACTCCCACGCTGCCTTTTCTGCCAGTGTCTTCGACACGGGATACCATTTCTGACGGGAGACGCAGTAATGAACATCAGTCCAAGAAGACTCATCAAAAACCTTGCCAGGCTGCCAACCAGGATTAGGCACCAAAGCCGAAATAGAAGACGTGACAACAACGCGCTTGACGCCGTGAAGTCTGGACGCTTCGAGGACATTAAGCGTGCCTTTAACGGCGGGGTCCACGACCTCGGTGGTGGGGTCAGAGGGGTCCTCAAGAGTGCAAGGGGAGGCCACGTGGAAGACCCCAACGCAGCCCTGAATTGCGCGGGAGACGGCTTCGAAGTCGAGAATGTCGGCTTCAAAGACGGTGACGGAGGCGGAAGGGGAGAGGGAGGTGAGGTGGGAGGTTGGAGTTGAGGGGAAGACTGTGCAGTGGAGAGAGTAAGTGGTGGTGGTGGAGTTGAGGAGGGTATTGACAAGGTGTGTTCCGATGAAGCCGTTTGCGCCGGTGATGCATATCTTGGGGTTTTCTGCGGTGGACATGGTGGTTGCTGCGGTGGTGGACATGAGGAAGATGTGGCGGGGACCGTGGACTGTCGAGTATATATATAGGTTTTGAGTTTTGGGATTCCTATGTGGATTCGGATAGAGTAGCTGTTTCATCCTAACTGAATGTGGGTAAGGTATCTGCGTAGCACATTATCAAGCTTGACCTGGCCTGACCTGAACCTGAACCTGAACAAATCCGGGTCAAATATGGCCCAAAATTATAGTGACCCGTAACTAGACCTGTCAAAATCTGACCCGACCCGATAAACCGTCCGAAATCGACTTGTAAATGACCCGAAATAAACCCGCCTTTTTCGACCCGAACCCAAAATCTACCCAAATCCGAAATGACACGAAAACAATGGGTCAAAACCCGACCCGTAGCGGGTTAACCCGTTGAGTCAAAAAACTTAGGTTCCTATATATAAAATGTCTTTAACAGTTTCAATTTACATGTAAAATTTCTACCACAAATTAATTTTAAACATTTCACACCTAATAAATTTTCATAATTGAAAATTTTCACTTAAATTGTAATCTTTATTATTCATTAATTATAGAATCAATCATTTTAATAGTGTTTGTTAGTTACATTTGACATTATAAATTTGAGCCATTTGAAATCATTATTAAATTTTGAAACAAAATATATGTGGAGAATAAATGAGAAAAATGAGAAAAAAAATGATATATTTTTAAGTCGTTAGTTCGAGGTAACATTTTAAATTTGAAGATACAACTTGGACACTACATATATGAATCTAATATTATAAATATCGATTAATAGACACACACGCATCTATAAACTTATTTTAAAATTTTCAATTTTGGAACTTATAATTAAAAATAAAAAATTAATTTTTCGATAATATATCAATTAGAGTTGATTTTTTTGGAGGCAACATAAAAGAGACTTTTTTTTTTTGTTAAAGCACCCTAAAAGTGTAAATAGTGCATTTGGAGGGAAGTTGAAAAGTTTAAATTTTTTGATTTGGTGGGATGTAAAATCAAGGAATAAATTTGGGGAGAAGATAAGTGATTCTAAATTTTAAATTTGGGAGGGAAATTGTGAAATACGTATTAATACCACCCAAAGTCTTCACATTAGTAATTCACTCACTTGTCAGTAATGATTAATGAAGTATAGTTACAAGGGACAACTTCCACTAATCTTAATATTTGTGTTTTGACATCATGTAAAGTTTAACTATAAATGAAGTGAGTAGTTTTTTTAGAGAAAATTAAACCGTTATACCAAAAAACGGAAAAAAAAAAATATGGATAAAAAGACGTTGATTAACCCGTATATTGACCCTAACCTGACCTGGAACCCGTGTACACCCGACCTGTATACTACCCGAACCCGAAATACACCCGACCCGTATGTTACCCATATACGGAGTAATAGTTACCCGAACCCAAAACTCGCCCTCCCGACCCGTTTGACAGGTCTACCCGTAACCAATAATAAAATCGACTCAACCTGTGATAACCCATACGGCCATACTCTATAACTTTTTTTTTTTTTTTTTTTTTTTTTTTTTTTTTGCCATCTGTAAATGCTCTACGCTACATGTCGCGTAGAACCAGCTTCGCCACTTTATGGGCGTCCTTATTTCTTAATCTTGGTACATATTTAATTCCTAGACAGTGAAAATGCTTAGCTAACGACCAAATGTCTTCCAGTACACATCGAATGCTGTAATCCGTCAGTCCTTCCTGCATGACCTGCGTTGCCACACTAAGACAATCCGTTAGTATTACCACATGCAGTGCTCGTCTCTCCAGTGCCCACATAATTGCCTTCTTGATTCCGATAGCTTCCGCCTGTATTGGGCTCTGACATTTGATCTTTGATCCTGCTCTTTCCACTACTAGGTTATTTACCATAACCACCCATCCCGTTGCCGCTCTCTGATTACTACTCCAGGCTGCATCCACCCAAATTTGTAACGTGTCGCAGCTCCCTTCTCGTCCCACAAGAAAGGAGGGATTCCCATGGATGGTCATGACATCTTGCTCTTGTCCTTGCGCACAATCTTTCCGATCATCATTTTGTTGGATTATACATACCAATCTCCGTTTCCTCGTGTTGATGAGCTCCTCCTTCTGCATTGCTAAGTTCACTTCCCCTTCATACCTTTTTAAGACACCATAGGGACTAGTCCCTGTATTACGGAACATTGCATCATTTCTTAAGCTCCATATCGCATGTAGGATTGCAATAAACCAAATCAGGCTCCTTATGTTCCCCTTATCCTTACTTAAGTATTTAATCCAATTCATAATCCACTCCTGCAATGAGCACTGATTCCCTATATCACTTTTAATGCCCAAATATGAGCATGCCCAGATTCGTTTAGTGACCTCACATTCTCTAAAAATATGATTTAGAGTTTCTTTTTGGCTTACCAAACCACACATTCTGCATCCTTCATCCTCATCCAGGCCCCTTTTTACCCATTCTTCCTTTGTTGGCAAAGCCTGTATTAGTATTTTCCAAATTAAAATCCTCCATTTTTCCAATCCTGGTAGACTCCACAGATATTTTTTATAGAAGTTAACATCATAATGTGCTAATCTCCTCCTATCCTTTTCCGTGCTTTCCTTATTCCACATTCGCTCCCACTCTCTACCATACCCGCTTTTCATATCATATTCTCCTGATTTAGCATAAGGCCAATAGAAATTATCTGAGCTTTCCTCCATCGGTATGATTTCACTAAGTATTTCCTCTACCCACTCATTTTCAAACAAATTTCTAATTAGCTCTTCATTCCATTTTTCCTTATTTACGATAAGTTCCTTAACTTTCCATGGCCTATTGTCTTCCTCCCTAGGCTCCTGTTTCCTTCTAGGAGTCTGACCATTAACCCACTTGCAGGACCCTATTTCAATCTCTGAATTCCATCCTATTTTCCAAGCCATGTCTTCTTTGATCAATTCCCATCCCCACTTTAAACCCTTCCAGGTCCAAGAACAGCTAGAGGTCGTTTTGTTAGCCGGAAGTATATGACCCAATTCCCCTTTTCCGTATTTTGCTAACATAACTTTCGAACACAGAGATTTCGGCTTACTAATTAGACGCCAAGTCTGCTTTGCCAAGGCCGCTTTATTTAAACAGTTCAAATCTCTAATCCCAAGACCACCTCTAGACTTAGGTAAACACAGAACCCTCCTACTACACCAGTGGACTTTACGCGACTCACTACAACCTGCCCACCAAAAATGCGCCAACATAGAGTTGATTCTATTTAGCACACTTACCGGTACCTTGAATACCGATAGCCAATAAATTGAGAGAGCAGACAGAACCGAATGAATCAAGCACAGTCTACCAGCTGGTGACAAAAAAATTCCATTCCAAGAGGATATTCTCCTTTTAACTTGTTCAACCATGGGATAGAATGTCTTCTTTTTTGATGCTTCCACACTTGTAGGGCAGCCAAGGTATACTCCTAGATCCCCTTTCGCCTTCACATTAAGGGTCTTGCTACAATTCATGTACCTCCTAAGTTTTGTACTAGGGCTAAAGACAATATCTGACTTGTCCTTGTTTATACGTTGTCCAGACGCTTCACAGAACCTATCTAAAACGTATTTCAGCTTTTTATATCCTTCCTGTTTATCCTGAAGGAAAAAGATTGAGTCATCCGCAAAAAGGAGATGGTTCACTTGCGGAGCATTTCGGGCTACCCTTATGCCCCATAGCTCCTTCCGTTCTTGAGCTCGCTCCAAGGTCTGTGTGAGGACTTCTGAGCACATGACAAATAAATACGGGGACAGTGGATCCCCTTGTCTTAACCCATTTGTTGGTAGGATTTGTTTCTGAGGCACCCCATTAATCAGTAACTCATAAGAAACAGTTGTAACGCAATTCATGATTAAAGTCAGTAGCTTATCCGGAATCCCCATATTATATAAAACCCCTCTTAGAAAATTCCACCTAACCCTGTCATATGCCATACTCTATAACTTGATTCAACTGATTCAACCCAATTTCTCCCAATAACTAACCCGACCAAAGATGATTCGTGAGATTGTGACTCGAAACTTATCGTGACATTTTATCAAAAAAGAAACAATAGAATACCAAAACAAAATTGTAGTTTTAGATATTTAAAATAGAAAACTAAAAAATTTATGAAATAGACAACAATGTTGAATTTTTAAAAAAGAATTTTAAAGTCATTTAAATTTTACAAATTTTAAACATTAAAACATGTGCTAAACATGATGAAAAACACACAAATTCTCATTTAAGACCACTATACCCGTCTTAAGCTTCAACCCGTTTCTCCTTTTTTTTTTTTTGAAATTTTTTTTCAAGACCCAAAATATATTTTTAAAAACTTTTGTCGAAAATTGTGTTTATAGGGTTATTGAAAATGGTAACAAAGTAATGTAAAATGGTAACATATTATATTATATTTGTAACATATTATAAAACATAAAACATAGAAAATAAAAAATTGTCATAACATTTGTTTAATATGTTACCATAATTGTATAATATGTTACCAAAATAGGTTCGTGTTTATAGGGTTATTGAAAATGGTAACAAAGTAATGTAAAATAGTAACATATTATATTATATTTGTAACATATTATAAAACATAGAAAATAAAAAATTGTCATAACATTTGTTTAATATGTTATCATAATTGTATAATATGTTACCAAAATAGGTTAATTATGTTTTAATTTTTTGAGAATATGTCACCAATATAATATAGTATGTTACCATTTTTATCAATATTGTTACCATTTAAAATTTGTGTTTTATTCGTTATTTGAGTTAATTTTTTTTTAAAAAAAAAAAAGAAAAAAAAAAGGGTCTTAAAAAAAATTCAAAAAAAAAAAAGGCCAAAACGAGTCATATTTGACCCGTCTTAACTTAAAACGGGTTGACCCGTTTTATAGGAGACTAATTGTGAAAAACATGATAGACAACAGTTCCATTTTGTGTATATATATGTTTTTTTACATTTGTTCATGTGTGTTTTATAACGATAATATCTATAAATGTATTTTTATGAAATTATAAAATTATATATTAATATTGTATTTAAGGAGACGAATCAAACTGGATTTTTTTTCCACCGCCTAATTCTGAACTTCAAGTTGAACTCGGTGGGATTCGAGCTGATGTCAGATTCGAGTAAAATTTTCGAGCCATTCCAACAAACTCACTCGATAATGCTTGGTAGAGCTGACCATTTATGTGGGAAGGCTCAGCTTTGACCTGTCTATTGGGCCGTGATTTTAATGGCCCGCCAAAATCCCGGTCTGGCCCTCCCAAGCAACGAGCCGGGCTCAGGCCTAAAACTTGTGGTCTAACCCTGTGGGACAGCCTATTTAAAGAATTTTATAATCAACGGGCCGGGCTTGGGACTTAATTTTCATGCCCGACCCGCCCCCTTCACGGGCTGGTTAAGGGCCTTAAAAATGAGGCCGACCTGTAGTGGGCCAGCTCAGACCCGAACCATGGCCACCTCAAGTGCTCGGTATCAGATTAGCTCCACTACACCCTTAACTCAACGAATTACTCCCTCCGTTCCAGTGAATTTTTACAGTTTTACTTTTTTTGTGAGAGAGATTTGAGTAAAGTGTAAACAAATGATTGAGACAAAGGGAGTAATAAAATCAGTTTTATACTACCTATAATACTAATGACATTTTTTAAGTACTAATGACACTTGCTAATTGAAAAGGAACATTTGTTTTCAAAGAAAATACTCATGAACTACTTTTCAAAAAAAAAAAGAGAAAAAAATAGTCATGAAGTCACACTTAACAACCATAGCAACGAACTTGAGAAGCCATAGACAACTTTACGAGCTTCATGCTCACCTCTTTCACAATTCTCTTCATTCTTCCACTTTCTGGGTTTCTCACCTCATTACTCTCTGCACTCGCTTCAATGCTCCACTTTCCTACACTCGTTTTGTCTTCAACTCAACTCCATCTCCAACGGTCGACCTCTACACTTGTATGTTCAAGTATTTCTTTCATTTACGGTATCACGACGAGGCGCTCCCGCTTTTCGCCAAAATGCGGGAAGACGGTGTTGCGGCTGACGAGTTTGTGTACCCGATTTTGATCAAATCCGCGGGAAAATACGGTGTTTTGCTGCATTCCCATGTGTTGAAACTTGGGTACGTGTGTAATGGAGTTGTTAGCAATGCGGTGACGGATGGGTATGCGAAATTTGGGGATGTTGGGGATGCACGGAAGGTGTTCGATGAAATGTCTGAGAGAGGAGTTGTGGATTGGAATGTTATGATTTCTGGGTATTGGAGGTGCGGGTTGAATGTTGAAGCTCGTGAGTTGTTTGATTTGATGCCGGTGAGGAATGTGGTTTCTTGGACGTGTATGGTGACGGGGTTTTCGAAGATGAAGGATTTGGTGAGCGCGAGGTGGTATTTTGATCAGATGCCCGAAAAAAGTGTCGTGTCGTGGACTGCTATGTTGTCGGGGTATGCGCAGAATGGGTACGTGGAAGAAGCGTTGCGACTGTTTAACGTGATGTTGGATGCTGGGGTTGAGCCTAATGCGAGGACTTGGGTTGTTGTAATTTCGTCTTGTTCGTTGAGGGGTGATCTTTGCCTCGCGCAGTCCCTTGTCGAAATGCTGGACAAAAGAAAGGTTTATGTTAACTCGTTTATGCAGACCGCCCTTCTCGATATGTATGCCAAGTGCGGGAATCTAAGGGCTGCTCAGAGAATCCTTGATGATTTAGGGGTTCGAGCGAATTTGGCTTCTTTGAATGCTATGATCTCGGCATATGCTCGGGTTGGAGATCTTACATCTGCAAGGGATTTATTTGACAAGGCTCGTAAAAAGAATGTAGTCTCGTGGAATTCGATGATTGCTGGTTATGCTCAAAATGGGCAATCTCCTCTGGCCATTGAACTTTTTAGGCAAATGGTTGAGACAGGATACCTGAAGCCAGACGAGGTGACCATGGTCAGTGTACTATCAGCTTGCGGACATCTTGGAGCACTTGAGTTGGGGAATTGGGTCGTAAATTTCCTTCTGAAGGCGGAGATTAAGCTTACTTTGTCGGGATATAATGCCATGATATTCATGTACTCGAAATGTGGTAACATGAAGGATGCCTTAAGGATCTTCAAGCAAATGGATGTACGAGACGTGGTTTCTTACAACACGCTAATTTCGGGCTTTGCAGCTCACGGGCATGGAAATGAAGCTATTGATCTTATGTACAAAATGCAGGAAGACGGCCTTAAGCCAGATCGTGTAACCTTTATAGGCGTTTTAACTGCGTGTAGTCATCTAGGGTTGGAAGAAGAAGGTCGTAAGGTCTTTGAATCGATTGATAACCCGTCAGTTGATCACTATGCGTGCATGGTCGACCTTTTGGGCCGTGCAGGCAAGCTCGATGAAGCTATGGCATTGATCAAAAAAATGCCAATGGAACCCCACTCAGGCGTTTACGGGTCTCTACTTAACGCCTGTCGAATTCACAGAAACGTAGAAATGGCGGAATATGTTGCCGAGAGGCTTTTTGTGCTTGAACCTGAAAACTCTGGTAATTACGTGTTGCTGTCGAACGTTTACGCTGCGTCGGGCAGGTGGAAGGACGTCAATAGGATCAGAAAAACGATGCAAGAACGTGGAGTCGCTAAAGGAACGGGGTGGAGTTTGGTGGAATACGTTGGTAAAATTCATAAATTTTCTGCAGGCGATAGAGCACACGAAAGAACACCGGATATATACAGAGTGTTGTCCGAGCTGAAAACGAAACTGAGACAATCGGGATATGCAGCAGATAAAGATTGCACGTTGACAGATATGGAGGATGAAGAGAAAGAGGAAATGGTAGCAACACACAGCGAGAAACTGGCCATCAGTTTCGCGCTTTTGGTCAGTGAGCCTGGATCTACAATTCGAGTCGTGAAGAATTTACGGGTGTGTCCCGACTGTCATACGGCTATAAAGTTGTTGTCGAAAATTCTAGGAAGAGAGATCACTGTGAGGGATAGTAGCAGGTTTCATTGCTTCAAAGACGGAGTTTGCTCCTGCAACGACTATTGGTAAAAAGACCTTGCAGAAGCGATCTGACATTTTAGCTGTATAGAGTACCTGTCTTCTTATCGAAAGGGTTGCTGATAGAGAAGTAGTTGTTGACCTGGGACTCTATTAGCGGAAAATTTGGCAGAGCCCTTCAAAGTTCAAACCCCGAATTTTGATCCCCTTGAAATGATCAACAGTAAAATGAATGTTGATTAAGCATTATTTCCTTCATCTCATTTATATCGTCTTAATCGAGGTTTAAAGCCAAAGATGGCTACCTTGACCGATATTTTTTTTGATAATATACAGTCGTAAATAGGGGATGATTCTTAGATAGCATAATCGATAATGTATGAAGAATTTTGTATGATGTTTTATAAATATCAAATCGTACTCCAGATCACAATATCTGTTTCACAATCCTCGCACCTATCTCAATTTAAGGCAGGGTCCCCGACTCATCATGCCTAAAACATTAAGTCATGTCTTCTCGGACACTTAGATGTACACCCGCAGCCTAAACATGTATGGATTTGTACCTAAGTTTGAGAAGCGTTGACAAAACATACTGTGTGCACCACAAAGGTCAAAGGTATCTGCTGAATCCACTGGCTTATTCAAGGTAGCAGACCACGAGGTACGATGAGTGCCATGAAGATGTGCTTGAGCCCGATTCAGTTTTCTTTTGAAACGCCCACAAATTTAGTTTGACTCGGTATCCATAATGTCACCGTTGTGTAATGTCTGATGCTTGGCGAATTAGCTGTGGTTTCTCTCCTGCCCTGTCGAAGTTTAAAGTCTGAAAATACGTTTCATGGACCAATGTGAATAGATGGTTTTAATAACGACAAGAATTGCAACACGGCAGAAAGGCGAAAGTGACTACAACCTAAAATGGATTTGAGACAACGATTTGATCTGCAAGAGAAAAACAGATGAAATATGTACCTAATGACTTGAGCTTGAATCCAAAATTCTTTCGGCAAAAATTAAATCATCTGGGGTTGTGATCTGCAAGAAAAAACTCACACCAAAATATTGTCTTTACAGGGTACCAAATTTCGAAATATGTGTAATGTGTTAGCCAATAACAACCCTACAGGTCAATAAGTCCGCAAACGAAAGTACAACATTCGAACTATCAAACCAAACAAATAAGAAAAGTCGCCCATACCTTGATGTTGGCATAAGAGCCCTCTGTTATGTATACTGGATGGTTAAGATGTTCGACGATCGACACATCATCTGTCACTTCTAGCCCTTTCCTGAACATGGCAGAAAAACAATATTACGTCTCTTAAAATAATCTGTCGCAAAGGACATTTACATATAACCACGTCTACAAGAAATAAAGAAAGTAAACAGTAGAAAGGAATGACCCTTTCGTCTTTAATCGTTTTTCCGTGCAATCAATAGATCGCAGAGACACACGGTTATTTTCCTAATAGTTTTCATAAAAGCTGAAAAAATAAATAAATGTGCCTGTTTCATAGGTTCTGTGATCTATGTTGTGGCATAGGTACAGTACTTTTACAGCTCTGGTTATGGATATACCTATTCACGAGATCGAATCCTTCTTTGAGCAACGCTGGTTTGATAACCTAAAAGTTCAAGTACAGGCACAAACAAAAATTATCGAGATGTCAGACAGCAGATTTAAGTACATATGATGAATAAGTCAACTCCATTGGAAAATATAGTCTTAAACAGAATATACTTGAGGGGTCTGCATTTCCCATAGAGTTTTCCTGTCCAGTGTTTTGACAACAAAGCGATCGGTATTGGCCTGCAACACGTTACGTGGAACTACTTAGCAGAAAGCGGACACACAAAAGACATAATTATTCCAATAATTTGATTTTTTTTTTCCACACACACGTTAAAACTAAGAGCTCGCTTGGGAGGAGGGTAATTACTACGGGAGTAATAAAACTAAAAACATGATACTTGTAAATTACCTCCTTGATAGTCGCTTTAGCAGGCACGCCAAGTACAGCAGCTCCATGCAGCCACGCATCTTTCAAAACCTAGAAATTACAGGAACCGTGATTGTGAACCTCTAGTGTTTTTGTAGAAGGTCTCCGTAGCAGAATTCAAATACCCAGGATACTTCAGATAAAGAACTTTTGAAAAAAGAGACCCGTTTTAAAATGAGTATGTCTTGAAATTGTAGTATTTCTCCCTGTTACTTTATGAAGCAAAAGGAAGTATGTCTTGTGATGATAATCAGTCACGAAGCGTCGAAGCAGAAATACCTCATTTACGACGATAATAACATCCCCAAACAGCACAAGTAAATGACTATGAGATAACATACCCAGGATATCAAAAAAAAGACGGAAAATGCACAAAAATTCAAACCTTGTCTATATCTTGAGATGATACCAATGGTCTAGCAGAATCATGGATGCAAACAAGTTCAGCATCGAAATCAACAGCCTACAGAAAATAAAAGTATGAAAAAAGTGCAGTGCAATCTCATCAGATCTCCCAGCTTCTTTATCTTTATATATATAAAATGTCCGTAATTTTTGAGGTAAACACATTGCGACAAAATAGAATGAAAAAATGAAACTCTGCAATGACATGAACCAAGCAACATAAATTTGTTTCAAATGCATTGTTAATTTGATTGCTAGATAGCCAAATAGTCGTAAGCATATTGAAAAAAAAAAAGACGTATAGTATGTACAAGGTAGAGAGACCTGTAGTCCACTGTACACCGAGTCTTGCCTTTCCTTCCCTGGCACCGTAAATTTGAGGCTTACGTGTATCTTCTCTTTGACACCTGGTCAAATGAACAACAAAGTTCTCCTTGCATTTTATCATTTAAACAAGCTGGGGTAACAAGATAGATTCGATAGGTTATTGATTAGACCTTCAAAAACGTCCCGGTATGATGGATCACAAACAACAACAATCTCTTTGACTTCGGCCATTTGCGAAAAGGTGTACAAACTGCAGATAAGAAAACATAGTTAATACGAAGTGATTGCAAGGGAATATAGGAATGGCTGACTTCAGCATACAGAAAAAACACGGACTAATTTCGACAGGCTACTGTGAAGTACCTATACAATGCAATCGGCTGGTCCATAAGCGGAAGGTACTGCTTCGGCATGCTTGCCTGTTTGCATACAAAATATTAGGTATACCGTATCGTTTGCATCAGGAATAAAGAAACTCGTAAAAAAAAGAAACGATATTCTCCCACGATAGATCATTCTGAAACTAAAAGTACAATGACAGAAGCTGTAACAGGCTTCTCTATCTACCTTTGCAGCCACTAGAAGACTTCCCAACAATTAAATATTGCCCTTAATAACCCAAATTTATGCGGGTTTCGGGTTTCAGGCAACATTCAAATTACAAAATCTCAAATCCTCAATCACCATGAACATCAAAGAAGTTGATATCAAACAGAATTACACACAAATTTCATCACACATTAATGTTTATAAACTTGTACTCAAAAAAATACCCTCAATTCAAAACCAATTGTGTAATCTAATCATCAATAAATAGAATTTTCGTGATTCTATCTATCTCGTAATCTTATTTAATTTGTCTATACGAGTACAACCCATGAAAAACATTAAGTTGAAAATGAAATGACACACATAAAAGAAGAGGAAAAATTACACCCATTCTCTTGCCCTTTCCACCAGCAAGAAGAATGACAGACACACTCTTCTCCTTCACCACCATATTTCCCTGCACAAACACACACACACACACACACACAGTTAGTCTCCTGTAAAAAAAAACCCGAAAACGAAGACGATAAATGAATGAACCTGTGAGGTGGGGGGAAGTGCAGAAACAGTAGAAGAGCAGATTTTGGAAGAAGAAGAAGAAGAAGAAGAAGTGAGTTTGGTGATGAGTTTGGGGAATTTAGGTGGATGAAAATGGAGAAATTGAGAGGGAAAAGAGGAGTGAAAAGGGACAAGTGTGGAGGATGACATTAATACATGAAGGTGATGATGATGAGGCTTCACTCCCACCAACTCCATTTCCTTTTTTGGCTGCTGTCTGTCAGACTCAGCACTATATAAAACCACCCACAAAATACACACTGGAACAACACAAATATGAAGTACGGAGTAAATTTTTTAAGCGATATTCTACATGGTACTCATATTTTTTAAATAGTACATAAATGGTACGCTAATAGTTGTCATTATCCGTAAGTGTTCCCTCGAACTTTATTTTCAGACAATTATGACAAAAGGACTCTATTAGGCTCAATATTTATCTTAAACGTGATAATTTTGTAAGGGAACAATAAATTATTTTTCGTCAAATTTTTTAACCCATATATATCAATAAATATTGGGTTGTAGATGGATATTGAGCTCAATAGAATCTTTATGTCATGAGATAGTAAATGACAAGCTTGGTTACGTATCCAAGTCATCACGTAACGTTCTAAAACTGAGTTTAATTGACAGAAAACAAAGTTCGGGGGTACACTTGCGGATAATGACAACAGTTAGGGGTACCATGTATGTTTAAAAAAGTGTAGGTGTACCATGTAGAAAGTCAAAAAATTGAGAGGTACCAGGTAGTAAATTGATAATTACATCCATGGTTTATTGCGTTTTTAAAACTTACATCCACATTATTTTCGACTTTGTAATTACAGCCACTATAATTGGTTCGATTCTGAGAATGACTATGGGAGCGCTCTAATAGGCTGAGTTTAATCCTTATGAGAATGACTATGGCAGAAAGTATTAAGCCATCAATGCCTAAAACAGAGAAAGCTAAGGAATTTATAAAAAAGATTAAGGAGTGCTCTCAACTGAAATTTGGTGACAAGTCTATTACTGGAAGTCTTATGAGTGAATTAACTAATAAGAAATATGACTTGAACAGTTCAGAATCAATGCACACTCATGTGACAGAAATGTCAAATCTGGCAGCGAAATTAAAGAAACTCGGGATGGAAGTAAGTGAAACCTTCTTGGTGCAATTTGTCATAAACTCTACTGCTGAGTTTGGCGATTCAAGTGAATTATAACACATTAACGGTAAAATGGAACTTTAAGAGTTAAAGGCCATGCTTATTCAGGAGGAAGCGAGATTAAAGAAGGCAAAAGGTGGCCAAGTTGTTCATCTTGTAGGTCATGACGGTGCCAGTAGCAGCAAGACTCATCCAAGTAAGAAAAGTAAGAACAAGAAGGGTAAGAACTTCATTAAAGGTCCTGAACGGAAAATCACAAAAGAAAAGAGATGTCATTTTTGTAATAAAAAAGGACATATCAAGGTTGATTGCCCTAAAAGGAAGGCTTGGTTCGAAAAGAGAGGTAAACCTTATGTTTTTGTTTGCCTTGAATCAAATCTTATTGAAGTTCCTAGTAATACTTGGTGGTTAGATTCTGGTGCTACTACTCATGTATCTCATATTTTGCAGGGATTCAGTACGATCCGGCCCATAAGCGGACCTGAACAGTTTTTATCCATGGGAAACAGGATGAAGGCACGAATAGAGGGCATTGGGACTTATCGTTTGATCTTAGACACTAGATGTCGAATTGATCTATTAAATTGTCTTTATGTACCTGAATGTGCTAGAAACCTTGTATCGTTAAGTAAATTGGATAATTTAGGTTTTAATGTTAAGTTTGAACATGGAACATTTTCATTGTACGTAAACAATTGTTATTATGGTAGTGGTACTTTAATTTGAATGATTCTCTTTATAGATTCAATCTTGACGTTAAATTTTCTGAGTCTTTGTTTCTTATTGAAAATAGAGGTATTAAACGTAGTGCAACAGATGAAAATTCAGCTTACTTGTGGCATCAAAGATTAGGTCACATATCCAAAGAAAGGTTAAAAAGGTTGACTAAAAATGAAATTCTTCCTCAATTGGATTATAGTGACTTAGATGTGTGTATAGACTGTATTAAGGGAAAACAGACTAAACACATAGAAAAGAAGAAAGCCACGAGAAGTTCTCAGCTTCTTGAAATAATACTGTGGAACCCGGGATCGACGAGGGACCCAACTCGACGTCTTGCGTAAGGGCGTGCTAAGTTAAAAAGACTAATTTAGAAAAACCTTTAAAACTGTTTCGGAGTCGCCACCTAATTATCGCGGAAATTAGGAACCTGCTATCATGTCCTAAGCCTAAAGACATGTCCTAGATTTGGAGCACGCCGACACCCCTAGATCTAAGGCTGTGAAACCAGAATGGATTCGGGGTGAGGGTACTTTAAAAAAGATTAGTTCAATTAATGATTTATGAAAACCTTTTAGAAAAGCCTATGTAAAAATAGCCTCTACTGACCTAGAACAATCCAAATAAGATGATATTTGAGCTAATGTTATCACTACGTACAAGTGCGAAAAAGTTTGTAAAAGAATGCAGATGCAAATGCAAAAAGATAGTTTAAACCCTCAGTTTAGCATGTTTAACTTGTTAACGAAAACGGTTCAGTTAAAGGTCGAATTCATTGTTTAAGTTGATTTTAATGCAAAATAAGAAGGTGCAAGATGCATACAATAAAATAAAGTTCAATTGTCCATTGGTTTATTTTATAAGGGTCGGTTGCTTATGCGACTTTGGCGAGTCATCGGATATGGAGTGTACCCGAAGTAATAAGAACACTTGGAATGCAAGCGCGCTCGGTGCCAAAGCGGGGGGGGCGCTAAAGTGTAGTCCCCTTTGTTTGTTCATAGAAAATAAGAAAAAGCTTTGATCCAAGTGGATCAGTACCTACCTGGTCCTGGCGCTTCAGATCTGGGCAGAGTTTCGCTTCTTAAACTTTAAAGGAGGATGAATTCAACACGGGATGGTGTGTTGAACTCAAGGATTTGAGTGCGTGAGGCTTTTGTGGATGTTTTGTGTGTATACCGTGCTAGACGGTATATTTTGTGGGACCTATGTGTGGGCACTAAAACTAGGAAGAGAGGTTGTGAGAAGAGATGTTTTCTTGTGTGGAAAAACTTATCAGAATAGGTCGTGCATGGGGGGTATATATAGGAGAATAGCCGAGCGAAAATAGGAAACACGGGATAAAAACACCCCTTCAAATCGCATAGGGCTATGCGGCTCAAAGGGAAACCGCATAAGGGTCATGCGGTTTGGGTACTAAACCGCATAGGGGTGTGCGGTTTAGGTGGGTGGTTTTAACTTCGAGATTCCGTATTTCCTTAATCCGGTTTGGAAAGATACAGTATAATCTTTGACTTACACGTCAAGAAGGCTGTACGGAGGGCTCTCCAAGATATTTTTGAGGGTTGAGGGCTTTGGAGTGAGGGCCAAAGGCGGGTTTGGGCTCGGTTCTGGGCCCGAGACCCGGAAATATGAAAATGGTGTATTTTGTAGTATTTTGTGAAATGAGATAACCCGTGAGGCTATATTTTGTGTAAGAGGAGGCTAAATGGGGGAATTAGCCACCGGGCCTAAAATTAGGAATTTAGGAATGCTGAATTAGACCTCGTTAATGTAAGAGGGCTAATTGTAATGCAAAATGCGAAGCTCATGCCAAACGAAGCAGGACGCGGACCAGGCTAGACTCTAAATGGACAAAAGAACATTTATTTAAGCGTGATGTGAATCGACCTAAATCATTTAACATTTCAAAACGACTCAAAAATGAATTCGACATATTTAGAACCGTTAAAGTCAACGTTAAAACATGCTTAATAAAAGTCCGTGTTACATCACAGGGTTTTGTTTGGGAGGGTACGGATATGGGTATCCACAGAGCCCCCAGTTTGACTGAGCTCGGACTAGAGCGTTAGTCAAACTCCACGACCATATCCGGACCATTACAGTCTCGATATCGTCAGCGGAACGAAGTATGTGCCCATGGGTGAGACGAGGACTTCGAACCGGGCTAAACGGGGAGGGGCGTACACGTTTAAAGACATGACGGTCCGTACATACTGTGAGGGCCTGCCGGCCTGCTGAGTGTCTTCGTTATGCTTGTTGCTGTCGTGTGATGCTATGTTATTGCTCGTTGTGGTGTGCTTATGTCTAGTCTCGCCGTGGAGTGCAGGTGTCAAGTGCGTGGTCTCGCCAAGGAGCGTATATGCCAAAGTGTGATTGAGTAAGAGTGCATAGAAGTGTATACGTAGTTGTGAATGTTGGTCTCGTAAAGGAGCGCAGGTGTAGAATGTTGTAAATGTTGTAATGCTTATGTCTAGATGTGTTTTATAGGATGCTTGTGTTTAAACTCGCCGAGGAGCGTCTATGCTTGAAGATTATTTATGTTTGAACATGTCTTGTAGAATGTTTGTGCTTAAACTCGCAGAGGAGTGTCTATGTAATTGCTATTATGTATAGTTGTTACTGTTGCTTAGCCTCGCCGAGGAATGCTTTGTGCTCGGTCTCGTGGAAGAGTACATGTGCTCGTGTATAGTGCTTGTAGTTGTAGAGATGCTTTGTGTTTATGTTCCGCTGGAAGGATAATCCATTCAGGATGCTTTGTGGGTTTGCTTAAAGGTAATTCGCTAGGGGAGTGCTAGTCCGCCGGGGAAGAATGTATATGCAGATGTTCGTGTAGAATGCTTGTGTTTGGACTCGTTAGGGAGTGTTTGTGTAAATGTTATTGTATGCGTCGGTTCTCCGTTGGGGAATATGACATTTAGAGGGAACTCGTGAGGAGTGTACGTGTTTTTGTAATTGCTTCGCCTTGAGACTTTTTGTGGAGTGTTGATGCTTTAAGGACTCCTTTGGGGACACCTGTATATGTGTGTGGACTTCATGGGGAGGAAGTGATACTCCGTAGGGATGTGTAAAAGAGGTGAGAACTCGTGAAGAGTGTTCGTGTGTAATACCCGAGAATTTTGAGATCGTATTAATTTACATTTCTTAGCTCGACTTAGTTAAGTTCAACTATTTTATTCTTAATTAGCTCATTTAAAGTTCTCTCAACTCTCTCCAATTCAGTTAGCTCACATAAATCCTTAAGACAACTTATATTTATATTAAGAGTCCATACATCATATTTATAATTATTATAAAAGTTTGTTTTTATTCTACAACTATTTATTTAACACAGGTTATTTCAAATCTTATTTCAAAGACGACTTTAAAAGTAAATTCGTAACTTATAAATATATGATATATAAATTCTATTACATTTTGGTTGAATCCTTTTGTTATACTTTCAATGGAGTTCAAATATATTTTGGGTCACATTTATATTATAATACTTTACAAAATAAGAAAGAAATTTAACTTTATACGTTCTTATAATACGGTATGTATTTACGTATACTTGTATATTTTACTAAAAATATTTGGATAATATAAATCAAACTATTTTATAAAAATATTTATTTAAACTCCTAATTAATTAAAATTACAATTAAAGATATGACCCATTGAATAAAGAAAGAGCAAAATCCCTTATATATACATGCATGTTACACGAGTAAACACATGACAACATACATACATACACATTGTATTTCCATTGTCATTAATCCTTCTTGGTTTTGCTTCCAACATTCATCCCCTAAATATATTCAAAGCATAATCAATGAGGGACTTTAATTTAGCTTCATTTTTCCAAAATAACAATGAAGAATCAGCCCCCTTTTCTCCTTGGAAAGCCGAGTAACATTAATTTGGGGAGTGTATTTGGGCTCTCCCATTTACTCCTTTTTAGCCCTATATAAACCCCTACCTTGTGAGCATTTCATTCATCATTCATTCATTCTTTTTCACTCCAAAATACCTGCAAAAACCCCCTCAAAAATCAGCAAGAAGAAGCTCCATAAATCGGTGTACAAGCACTCAAGTTCTAGTTCAAGTTATCTTTAGTCGGGTTTTTCAACAAAGGTTTGGAGGATCCTTCTACCACATTCTAAGGCTTCTAAGTGAGACTCTTACCTATTCCTTAAACCTTAATTTCGTACTTAATCCTTGTCTTAATCCTTGCTTAGAAAACACATAAACTTAACAAGAATCGAATCGTAAAAGAAATCTGTCATCTGCTATTCTGTGTTGTCGATTTATTTGGGACAATAAATAAATTCTAATTTCGAAATATTTTTTATAGTATCACCATAAAGGTCTTAAGAGTTCACAAAAAAATTTTAATCACGTTCTAAGATGTTTTCATAATTTAAATGAATTTATTGTAAAACTATCCTCAGTGAAATTTTAATCCCAGAAATTAGGGGTCTGTTGCAACGACGTTTTCTCAAAGATTTAAATGGAATTTGTGGTTTCACATAAAATGAAAGTTGTATATCTGTGGGATTAGAGTATACCCTCCGAAGCAAGACTCTTAACTCTAAAGGAATAATCTTGCACACCGTTTTTCGTAAACTCGCGCAAAACTGCTTTTTCTGGAAAAATGTTTCTGTTCGGATTTTATTTCATCACTTAAACATATTATTTTAACATGAATTTTTGCATAGCCCTTCCTTAGGGTTCCTAGTATATGCTCAAAAATTTTCAAGTCAAAATTCGACTGTTTACATTTTCAAAAGTATTTTATTCCGAGGAGACGCAAATCTGCCAAAACTGGATTTCCTAAGTCTTGTTTTGTCTCCTCTTTTCTCGACTAGGGTTTGGCCCTAGTTCTCAATAGACAATCCTAGAACTCACATAGGAACTTAATTAACTCCTTTATAGATCATAAATAAAGGTTCGGGAATTTTAGAATCACCTCGAGTCGAATAACTAGGCTATAGGACATATTTTGGGTGACTTTAGAATCACATAGTCGAATCACATAGTCGAATAACTAGGTTAGTGTCCTCCACAGTGAGTGCAATAACATAAATAAACCTCTAAAGGTACACAGGGTACATTTTGTATTTAATCAGTTGATTAACGTTTATCAATAACGGTTGGCTTGCTAGATAAGTTTGACGTTATTGTCATACAGATGGCGGTGATTAACCTAAAGGATGTGTTTGAGAGATGTGATTATTTGAGAAAATGATTATATCGATACCTTATTTAATGACTAAACGGTTAGTCAGTGTTGTTGACTAAGAGGTTAGTCAAATGTGATAATGAATGTTATTTAATAATGATTAAATAATATTAGATGAGAGAAATTAGCTGTAATTCGGGAATTGAATATAAAAGGTTATATTTAATCATTGCGTATAATGTAGGCTAATTAATTTTTAAACAGTTATAATTAATTAGTAAATTATAAGTATACGGATATTTATAATTAAATATAATATATGGATATTATAAATTACATTATATATTAAAAGCTAAATAAAACTAATTAATTGGGTTTTGATCAACTTTTAATTAGATTGGGCTTTTAAATTAAGAGGTGGAAAAATCCACCCCAATAGTCCATTAGGTTGGACGTGTGATAGGTGATTAGGGTGAGGAAGTTTACTTCCTCTCTACTTAACCTAATCATACTACAATTTTCATCTAACCTAATTTCATAATCACACTAGCACACAACATTAATCTTGAGAGAAAAGAAAGCAGTTTCCTCTCTAATTTTCTAGCAAATCTCAAAGGGTATTTCTCAAATCATCTTGGGTGAGATTATTAGGAGATACCATCCTTTTGGTATTGTTCATAGGCCATTATTCAAGGATTGGAAAGGTTATTTCTTAATCTTTTCATCTTGTTATGCAATTTTATTTTATGACTATAAATCTTGTAAATTTTTCATTATAATCCTGTGAATTAAAAGGTCTATATACGGATATAAACCAACAAGTGGTATCAGAGCCTTAGGGCACATGAAATTTTTATAAGGTTTTCATAAAATTGTTTTGTGTAAAATTTTAATCAATTTGATTATGTATTGATTTTGGCCGTATTAAACAAATCAAAATTGAGCAATTGGATTGATTTGCCTAATTAAAAGTCAACTTTAATAAGAATCGGCCGTATGTTTTTTTTTTGTATAATTGGATTGATTTGCATCCACTTTGATTTAATGGGCCGAATTGATTTGTTGTTGTTTTGTTTTACAATTGGCCGTATTATTGTTGTGCTTAAAGCCGTGTGTTTTTGTTTAATCTTTGGCTTGATTTGGTCTATTTGATTCATATTTATCAATGTTTTAAGATATTAAAACTATAATATATGATTTTGTATAGGTTTTGATTTAATACTGATTGAATTAAAACATAAAAGGACCAAAATTTATGTATGTTAATGAACATATCTTGATGTTAATCATTAGATCTATCAATTTAAGATGTTTAATCTAAAAAGTTAGCTTGATTCTCTTAAATCAATGTTTAATACGGATTAAAATTGAGTTAGGATAGATCTAATTATTAACATAATCGAATTAAATCAGTTTAATTCATTGTTTTTCCTTATTGGCCGGATTAAATTGTTTTGGTAATTTTTATTTTTATTTTTATTAATATTGCCGTGTACTTTTAATTTAAAAAAAAAATAAAAAAAATTTAATTCGGAAATTTTGAAAAAGATGGCCGAAAATTATTTTGTTTTTGGAAATCAATTTCTTGTAATATCTTATTATATTTTGTTATATTTTAAGATATATTTTGTGTTATTGTGAAGCAGTTCATAATAATAATGATACCTAATATTTTAAAAAAGGTTTAAGATATTTTTGAGATCTAATTTATGTTATACTGATAATATAAATTATTTCTTTTTGGATTATTGTTTTGATTATAGGATATTATGAACAATTAAGGAATTGTTGCATAATTATAATCATTTAAAGGGGTGGTTTGGATTAAAATCAATTCGTATGCATTGTTTTTATTTTGTTTAGTTGATGCTATTTATATATTTTGTGAATGAATGTTTGAATGAATGGTTTATTTTACGCATTAATTTTTGTACAAACGGTTGTAATTTACTAGTGTGGCCTTAGAAGATTGTGTTTTCGTAATGAAGGAAACACAATTTTGGTTGTATTTTGAGATCTCGAATCTCCAATATTGTAATATTTTTAATTTTGGCATATTTTGAATTAGAATGTAAATAGGTTTATTTTTGTAATTCAAAATTGTAATTTTGAGAAGATTCAAGTTGAAGATTCAAGATGGACTCCCACTTAAAGCCCAAGATGAAGAATGAAGATAGTTTAGGGTCCATGGATGGATTCCACTTTGTATTGTCTTTATTTTCATAGGGATAGGCCACACTAGGTGTTTTTCTCTTTTTGCGTTTTACTTTACTGCTTTTCATTGCATTCACGATTAGTTAGTAGTATCATATTCCGCCTAAACTAAACCAAACCACCTAATATGCATGAAAATGGATCATATAGTTGCATTCTTTTCATAGACATACGGATGTCACTCGTTTCTAGGGCTATCACCTCAATTTAATCATTCACGAAAATGCTAGATATTAGTTCACTTAAAATGAATTAAAATGAGTTGATGAGACCTTCCTCTAAAATGAAATTGAGAATTAGTCTTTATGAGTCAAACCACTATGAATCCCTTCTTCGTCGGTAGGCATAATATGACCCCTTCTACGTTGGGTAAGTAGTGGTTGTCGACTTAGTTTATCTCAACACTATAGTTCGAGTAATATCTCGTAGTTATAGTGGGCTAATAGATAGGATTTACTGAAATCTATCGACCAAGAATTCTAACAGTAGAATTAGCTAAGCAGTTAGCTTATCAATTTAAAAAAAATTGAGTCTTGGGATCGCTTATATTATTCTCGAGGGAGGTCGATTATATGAGTGCACAAGTCATTGCATTAAAATGTTATTGTTTTTGACTTAAATTTTAAAACAATGATTTCTTATCTTCTCTTTTCTTCTTATTTCTTTTTACAGTTTCGAATACGTTATATACTGATATAACTACTATAACAAATGGCTGTACGTACTGACGAACCAATGCCAAGTGCCACACTAACGCGCGAATCATGGCTTAGAATCTTTATGGACAGCATGAATCAGTCTACTCGACTGAAGCATGATGGGTCAAATTTTTCTGATTGGGAGGCGGCATTACGGAATGCTGCCATAGCTGACGGCAAGCTTAAGTACTTGACTGAGCCACTGCCAACTAAACCAGCTCCCGATGCAGGAGCGGATGAACTCTTTCTTTACAATGATTTCATGATGGAGGCGGGTGCGATACAGAACGTACTCATCTATGCAATGGAATCCAATTTGCAAAGAAGGTTCATTACACTACCCGAAAATTAAGCAAAAAAAACGCAAGAAACCCGTTTCAAATAAAAAATTCAACCGTTGTTTCTATGGCCGTTATTTATAATAAAAAACAACGCAAAAAAAATATACGTAACCGTTTTATATATCAAAAATATAAATCGACTAAAAATTTGGCGCAAAACATTAAAAAAGCGGGTTTTACAAAAACCGTTTTTAAAAACATTAAAGAAGACGATTTTTACCAAAAATGCGTTTTTTTTAATATTAAAAAAAACGGTTTTTACCAAAAAACCGTTTTTTATTATTTAAAAAACCGTTATAAAAAAAAAATTAAAAAAAACGGTTTATTTAAAAAACCGTTTCAAAAATTCAATTTTTTTTTTAAAAAAAAAATAAATTACGAAATTGCTATAATTACATATAAATTATCCAAATACAATTTATATAAATTATCAAAATACAATTTATATAAATTATCCAAATACAATTTATATAAATTATCAAAATACAATTTATATAAATTATCAAAATACAATTTATATAAATTATCAAAATACAATTTATATAGCTAAATACAAATTTTCCCCGCAAATTAAATCTCGTTCCTCGTCGATTTCTTGCGCCGTGTATGATGTTCCAGGTGGAGTTTTAGCGATATACTACAAAAAGAAAAAAAAATATAATTAGCTTAGTGCGTAATAATAAAATAGAAACTTGAAAGCTTAATCTAACCATCGTAGTTCAAGCCGTCGGAACCAATGCCATAGGCGGACCCACCGTCCTTTGAACACCTAAGTAAGGTAGAGTGCAGCGAGATCTTTTTGTAGGTGAAAACGGATTTGTATTCCGATTGGCGGTGACCAAGTAATGGGCCGTCAAAGTTGGTAGGAGGTTATCGTTTGTCAAAACTTCAAACGGCCATAACTTTGCGCTAGAGTGTCCGATTGGGGCAAATTTTTTTTTCAAACTGCTTAACTTTTCGAGATCTACGCAATGGGCATGTCCCAAAGGGGCATTGACGTCCGAAATTTTTTTCAAAAAAAGGCCTCTAAAAGGGTGTTTTGGCCCTTTTAAAGTTTTACGACTCAAACAAACCTCCAATACTAAATATCGTCCATCAACAAATTATATACTCCGTATTAGTCCTTCATATTACCAAACATACATATTTACATACATACATACATATATATACACTTTATTTACATACATACATACATATATATACTTTATTTACCAAACATACATATTTACATACATACATATTTACAAACATATATATACTTTATATTACCAAACATACATATTTACATACATACATATATACGTACTACACATACACATACACATACATATACGTATTTACATACATACTTACATATACGTATTTACATACATACTTACAACAAAAAAACAACAAACCGTTTTTTTTAAAAACATACACACGGCCTTACATACATACAAACATACCTACATACAAACAACGAATGAACAAAGTATATACACACATACCTACATACATACTTACATATATACACATACCTACATACATACTTACATATCGGTTATGATTTGGCATGCACACATACTTACATATATACACACTTACATATATACACACATACCTACATACATACAAACAATATCCACCCAACCCTTACATATATACACACATACCTACATACAAACAACGAATGAACAAAGTATATATACACACATACCTACATACAAACAACGAATGAACAAAGTATACATATATACACACACACCCTCAGCCACCACCCTCAGCCACCACCCTCGGCCCAACCCTCGGCCACCACCCTCGGCCACCACCCTCCGTCCTCACCCACCCTAAACCCAACCGTAAACCCAACAACGAAGAACGAAGAACACAACTACAACAACAACAACAACAACAACAACAACAACAACAACAACAACAACATGCAACAACAACAACATGCAACAACAACAACACATACATATCAAACAAAAAAACGAAATTAGGGCATAAAAAGAAAGAAGAATGCATAAAACGAATGAAAAACGAACCTTTTTAAGGAATATAAATTATGGCTTAGCAAACTTCGAACAAAGTATACTTTAACTTAAATTAAAAATTGAACAATATTGAAACTAATATAAATGAGAGGTTGTTTCGAATAAAATTAGATTAAAAAATTAATACGAATGAAAAAAAAAATGAAGTAGAAGAGAGTAATATACGAATGAAAAAAATGAAGTAGAAGAGAGTAATATAATATTGAAACTAATATAAATGAAGCATAAAAAAAAATATAGTACGGCAAAAATAAAAAACGTTTGATCTTCCTAGCAGCGCCAAATTTGAAAAAAATATAAAACATTAAAAAAAACGGTTTTTAACATAAAAACCGTTTTTTATAATTAAAAAAAACGGTTTTTATTAAATAACCGTTTTTTTTAATATTTTGTTAAATATAACGCTTTTTTCATTACGAAACCGTTATTTAAAGTCTAACTAAAAACAACACATTTTAATAAAAACCGTTATTAATAACCCTCCCGTTGTTTTTAATGATTTTTTCGTTGTTTTTAGTGATGAGTTTGATTTGGCGCCTATACTTTTTACAACGGAAATTTTAATTGCGTTGTTTATAATATTATAAACAACGGAAAGGCTAATTTGTGTTGTTTTTGCTCCGTTGTTTTTGCTCAGATTTGTAGTAGTGTTACCCAAGGTGCAAACAAGATTTTCACCACCCTTACTAAGGAATTCTCGAAAGCTCCGAGAATTAAGAGTTACGAGTATACTACTCGTTTCTTTGAGGCAAGACTCCAGAAGGGCCAACCGGTTGGTCCACACCTTCTCGGCATGATCGAGAATGTTGAAAAACTGGATGAGCTTGGTTGCAAGATCGATGAGAAAATCGTCATTGATCCAGTGCTCCACTCTCTTCATGATGGGTATGCCCTCTTTAGGGCAAACTATTACATGAACGACATGCAGAAAAGTCTGCATGAACTGCATTCACTCCTCGTGCAGACGGAGAGTGATCTCAAGTTGAGTGGGAGCACGAAGCAAGATGTTCTCATGATTGGGAACAAGAAGGGTAAGGGTAAGGCTCAAATTTAACCTAGGCGTAGGTGGCGAAATTTAAGAAGCCAGTGGTTGCTAAGAGTGGGCCAGGTGAGGCTAGCGGTAGCTCACAAGGCAAGGCAAAGGCTAAGCAGACCATGGAGTGCCACCATTGCCACAAGCCTGGGCATTGGGCGTAATCGTCTCCGTGTATCTTTGAGGACATAAAAGCGGCCGCGTCGGCTCTGTTGGTATGTCTTCTTTTATTCATATGATTGAGATTAACCATGCAAGTTTCGGAACTTGGATACTTGATACTGGTTGTGGTTCTCATCTGTGCAATCATTTGCAGGGCCTAAGAAACATCAGAACTCTGGCAAGAGGTGATGTAGACCTGCGAGTGGGGAATGGAGCAAGAGTTGCTGCCGTTTCAGTAGGAACATATGTAATCCAACTCCCAAGTGGATTTGAGTTATTTACGAATAAGCTGTTCTACTATGTACCTAGTTTATCTAAAAACATTATTTCTGTATCCGTTCTTGGTAAAGAAGGATTTTCATTTTCAATAAAGAATAATAGCTGTATTTTCTCATTGAACGATATGATTTATGGTAAAGCTGTTTCCATGAACGTAATTTATGTTTTAGATCAAACCACAGAAATCATGCATGTGAGTAACAAGAAAGCAAAGGTTGGTGACAAAGATCAAACGTATTTATGGCATTGCCGTATGGGACACATTAATGAGAAACGCGTGAAAAAGCTCATTGATAATGGGACAATAGCCCCATTTGACTATGAAACTTTTGGCACTTGTGAATCATGTCTTATAGGCAAAATGTCTCGAATTTCCTTCAAAGGTGTTGGAATGCGCGCTGCTGACCTATTAGGACTCATACATACTGATGTGTGCGGACCTATGTCAATCAACGCTAGAGATGGCTATAGATATTTTATCACTTTCACGGACGATTTGAGTAGATATGGACATGTCTACTTAATGAAGCACAAAAGTGAGTCCTTTGACAAGTTCAAGGAATTCCAGAATAAGGTTGAGAACCAACTGGATAGAAAGATAAAAGCACTACGTTCAGATCGTGGTGGCGAATATCTTTCAAATGAGTTTGATCGACACCTGAAAGACCGCGGAATAGTACTTCAGTTAACTCCACCCGGAACACCACAACTGAATGGTGTGTCCGAACGTAGAAATCGAACATTACTTGATATGGTTCGATCCATGATGAGTCACACGGTTGTACCTGACTCATTATGGGGTTATGCTCTTTTGTCAGCTGCTCTTATACTTAACCGAAGTCCGTCTAAGGCTATAGACAAGACTCCATACGAGTTATGGAAGGGAACGGTCCCTAACTTGTCCTTTATTCGGGTTTGGGGGTGCGAGGCTTATGTCAAGTGGAGACCTGACGATAAGCTCGGCCCGCGATCGGTCAAGACATACTTTATTGGTTATCCAAAAGGAATGTTTGGTCATTACTTCTATTCGCCTACCGAACAACGCGTTTTTGTTGCGGCTAGTGCGAAGTTCTTAGAGAAAGAGTTTCTCGAAGACAAGAGAGGTAATAGAACCTTCGATCTGTCGGAGATTCCTGAACCAACAACCGAGCAACCAATGGAGGAAGCTGTTCCTTCTACGTCTGCTGCGGTTAGTGTCCCTTTGGAACCCAGGAGGTCGGGTAGACTCTCCATTCCTCCAGATCGATATATCGGTATAGTCGAGGAGAATGGGAGAGACGACGTTTTACTCCTTGAGAGTAACGAACCTGTAATCTATAAAAGTGCCATGACGTGTTCTGACTCAAAGCTATGGCAAGAAGCCATGCAATCCGAGATGGACTCGATGTACGAGAACAATGTATGGGATCTGGTTGACTTACCTGATAAGGCTAGGCCTCTTCAGTGCAAATGGCTTTACAAGATAAAGCGATCTGTAGAAGGACAACCAGGTATATACAAGGCACGACTAGTGGCAAAGGGTTTCACTCAAGTGCAAGGGTTGCACTATGATGAGATTTTTGCACCCGTAGTCATGCTTCGTTTCATTCGGATTCTCTTAGCGATTGCCGCATTTCATGACTATGAAATTTGGCAAATGGATGTGAAAACCGCCTTCTTAAACGGTTATTTGGAGGAGGAGTTGTACATGGTGCAACCCGAAGGTTTCATCGATCCAAAAGATCCTAAGAAGGTTTGCAAGCTTAAGCGTTCCATTTATGGACTTAAGCAAGCTTCACGGAGTTGGAATCATCGCTTCGACCAAGTGATAAAGGAGAATGGATTCACTCGATCGGTCGAGGAACCATGCCTATATATCAAGTCGAGTGGGAGCAAGATTGTCTTCCTAATACTGTACGTCGATGACATACTCTTGATTGGGAATGACATACCTCTCTTAACTTCGGTAAAAGTATGGTTAAAGAACCACTTCCAGATGAAGGATCTGGGTGAGGCATAACGCATTTTGGGGCTCCGTATCTATAGAGATAGATCACGACGGATGTTATCCCTCAGTCAGGAGTCTTATATAGATAAGATTCTTGAGAGGGTCAAAGATGACCAACTCCAAGAAGGGGAACCTTCCAATGATCTCAGGGGTGCATTTGAGTAAAGCTCAAGCACCAAAGACATCGGAAGAGGTCGAGCGCATGAGTCGGATTCCATATGCTTCAGCTATAGGATCGATCATGTATGCCATGATATGCACACGTCCAGACGTGGCATATGCATTGAGTATGACGAGCCGATACCAAGGCAATCCAGGTGAAGCACCTTTGGATGGCGTAAAGAACATTCTTAAGTACCTACGGAGGACTAAAGATTGGGTATTGACTTATGGAGGAGACAACGAGCTATCTTGTGATCGATTCTGCGGATGCTAGTTTCCAAGCGGATCGAGATGACTCGAAATCTCAATCTGGATTCGTTTTACTCTTAATGGCTGCGGTCGGTGAAAAAGCTCCAAACAAGCGATTATAAGCGATTCAACGATCGAGTCAAAGTACTATGCTTCAGAGGCTGCGAAGGAAGCTATATGGATGCGTCAGTTCTTACAAGGACTAACTGTAGTTCCGAGTTCGAATGACCCGGTCACCATCTATTGCGATAATAGTGGTGCCATCTTCCAAGCCGGCGAGCCAAAGTCCAAAGAACAAGTCTCAGACGCGTGCAAAGGAAGGCTCGCATGATCCGGATTACGTGGAGCAAAAGGAGATAGTGATTGACAAGATTGCTACGGATGATAACATAGCAGATCCTCTCACTAAGCCGTTGAGACAAGATAAGCATGAAGGGCACGTTAAATCCATGGGAATTAAGCGTGTTTCTGAGTTGTATTAGTTGTTTGTATGGGTTTGACACTTGTATTTCCTAAAACTTCTAATAAAATCATCGTTTTGTTATATATATTGTTTTTCATGAGGGTTGTGCAGACAACGTTGAACACCTCAAAGTGAACTGAATTGCTTTATATTTTGTTTTGGTCCGTGATCGCCCACACGGTGATAACTCGCAATCATTTTGTGACGTCGATTGATGGTGGGTTCAACGAGCCATAAGTCAAGCGTTGGTGATCGATCACAGATGCGGGTTAAGCGAAATCGCGAGGACAATTTTGTGACGACTACATGGAGTCCTAAATGTTTCGAACATTAGGTGCCGGTCGTGGATAGGACATCCATAGTGTTCCTAGAGTCGATTCTTTTGACTATCGATCGCCTCTTGAGATTAAGGCGATTTTGGGTGACTTTGGTTTCTTTCTCACGATCGGCCAGTAACGGGGAGGCCAAGCGATTTTCACTGGTCATTTAAATGCTGCGCGCTTACATCTGGCAGGATTCGAGTTGAGGGAAATATCCAAACTTCTATCGAGTTATAATATTTGTTCTCAGGGCCACTCGAGGAGCTGTAACTGAAAATGCATGGCCATGCTCGAATATTGATTCGTTTATCAGTTAAGTTACTCTCTAGTCGGAGAAACCACTCATGATACTGATCACTTGTGAACTACGACCTTTGAAAGTGCAGACTTTGCAAATTGGTTTACATTGAGTGGGAGAAATTTATTATGGATATGAGAATCGGTTATCGCACCTACACTTGTACGGACAAGTGGGAGATTGTTGGGGTTAGTGTCCTCCACAGTGAGTGCAATAACATAAATAAACCTCTAAAGGTACACAGGGTACATTTTGTATTTAATCAGTTGATTAACGTTTATCAATAACGGTTGGCTTGCTAGATAAGTTTGACGTTATTGTCATACAGATGGCGGTGATCAACTGGTCCCTAAGAGTCACACCTAAAGGATGTGTTTGAGAGATGTGATTATTTGAGAAAATGATTATATCGATACCTTATTTAATGACTAAACGGTTAGTCAGTGTTGTTGACTAAGAGGTTAGTCAAATGTGATAATGAATGTTATTTAATAATGATTAAATAATATTAGATGAGAGAAATATTGTAATTCGGGAATTGAATATAAAAGGTTATATTTAATCATTGCGTATAATGTAGGCTAATTAATTTTTAAACAGTTATAATTAATTAGTAAATTATAAGTATACGGATATTTATAATTAAATATAATATATGGATATTATAAATTACATTATATATTAAAAGCTAAATAAAACTAATTAATTGGGTTTTGATCAACTTTTAATTAGATTGGGCTTTTAAATTAAGAGGTGGAAAAATCCACCCCAATAGTCCATTAGGTTGGACGTGTGATAGGTGATTAGGGTGAGGAAGTTTACTTCCTCTCTACTTAACCTAATCATACTACAATTTTCATCTAACCTAATTTCATAATCACACTAGCACACAACATTAATCTTGAGAGAAAAGAAAGCAGTTTCCTCTCTAATTTTCTAGCAAATCTCAAAGGGTATTTCTCAAATCATCTTGGGTGAGATTATTAGGAGATACCATCCTTTTGGTATTGTTCATAGGCCATTATTCAAGGATTAGAAAGGTTATTTCTTAATCTTTTTATCTTGTTATGCAATTTTATTTTATGACTATAAATCTTGTAAATTTTTCATTATAATCCTGTGAATTAAAAGGTCTATATACGGATATAAACCAACAACCCCCTCGAGTTTGACAAAGTTTTGAATGAAAACTGAGTCAAAGTGAAGAGCAGGATGTGCATTGGGAGGAGGAGTTTTTGGGTTACCCCCTCGAATTTGACTAAGTTTTGGATGAAAATAGAGTCAAAGTGAAGAGTATGGTGTTTGGTTTGAAATTTCTCCCGTAGTTTGGCTTAATTTGATTGAAATTAAGGCAAAATGGAGAAAAATGTAGCGTGGGCGGAGCAGGCGGCCCACGAGTCGTGCTGAGATGGCCTGGGTTCAGCGTGATTTTGACGAGTACCGTCGTCTTCACCCTTAGTTGTCCTGGTGATCTTGTGTAATAAGGATTGTGTGAACTCGTCATTACATGACCGTTTGTTGTAGCTTGGCTTGAACTTTGTAGTCGTCTTTTGCTTCCGTGCTGTATTGTTCTTCCGTGGACCTGCGTAGTTAGCAGGCTTGGGTTTGAAAGTGAAATGATTCCCGATTGGGATGTGTGGATTAACATGTTTTTGTTGAAAAATCATTCTAGTGAAAGATTCATTTTAGTTGTCGAAATGAGCTTTAAAAATGAACGCTTGAAATGTCGGTTGTAAGGCTTCATGGAAGATGAAATAGTGTTTTGACGTTGTGAGCTTGAGCTAGAGTTGTGAGGACCGTGGAGGGTCATTTGAGTGTGAAGGTTGAAAAGCCCCCAGTTGTCGAGGATGAGAATTCGGTGGAATCTCATGACAACACGGAGTGGGATGTAGTGCTAGATTTGGTTGTGCTTTGCGTAAGCTGCCTACGTATCCACGAATGTGGAATCAAACCGGCGTAGTTCGACAGAGCTTTCGCTCAAAATGTGTTAACTCGAGTGAGTTAAATTCGAAGAATGTTTTTTCTCAAAGTATGTTAACTCGAGTGGTGAGTTAAAGATTTAAGATACATTTTTGAAAGATACATTTTGTTTGTGCGAAAGGGCGTCTTTGCAGAAGTGAAGTGTAAAATTAAGTTAATTTTGAAAGGTGATTTGCTATTTTGAGGACGCATTGCCTCGTGTATGTTTGAAAAAGCGTGTCGCCCCGTGGGAGCGTTTTTAAAACTGAGAAGTTTTGAAAGGAGTGGTTTAAATGTCACTAAATTGTTTGATTGGAAAAGGATTGACTCGATATGTGAGTCAATGTTTATGGAATGCTTAAAATGCCGAAAAGTTTGAAAAACAAAGACGAATCGTATGCATGACTCGAGACTCGACGGTTGCATGGATGTCACATTCGGGAACACGTGCGTTGTTGGAGCCCCCAGTGGTGCTTTATTGCCTGCGGTGGGATCTTCTTTGTGCACTGCAAAGCGAGTTAGACTAAAAAGCAGAGTACTACTCCTATGTCTAGGACGACTTTGCCTCGACGCATTCGTTTTAGACGCATCGATAAAGAAACAGTTTGCCTCCGATTTTTGTGAATTTTTGTGGACACATCCTTAGCTTGGGGAGCTTTGGACGGGGAATATTTTGTGGATTTTTGTAAAGGTTGGTTGAGCTCGGGAGAGCGGCCTACGTATCCGTGGGTATGGAATCAAACCTAGCGTAGTTCCGAATAGCACGTTTAAGGGCATGCCGGCCCGAAAGTTGATTTTTTTGTGGAAAGGTACGTGTTTAAGGACCCGCCGGTCCATGAGGTGTGTTTTATAAAAAGGTGCGTGTTTAAGGACCCGCCGGTCCACGAAGTGTGTTATGTGTTTAACCTTGATACGTTGCATCCTAAGGGTGGGTTCTCCTTAGTTGATCTAGGCTGTTTGTTGCTTCTGTCGGGTCTTCAATTTGGACTTACAAAGACTTGGCCACTTGTTCCTGGGCTTCGGTACTTCTTGCCCTTGGTGGCTTCGGTCCCTTGCTTGTTGAATTCTAAGTTTTTGACTTCTAAGCTTTTGACTTCTAAGCTTTGACTTCTAAGCTTTTGACTTCTAAGCTTTGACTTCTAAGCTTTTGACTTCTAAGCTTTTCGCTTAGTTGTTTTGCCCCTTGTCTCGGAGCTTTTGAGACCTTTTACTTTTTAGTGATTTTGGTTTTTGATCTTTGTTCCTTGTATCCTCGTTTGATTTGAGAATATCTCATGCCCTGTGTGGCTTGGGCTTGAGCTCAGACCTTGCTAAATTTTGCGGCTCGGTGGTCACTTGTGATCGTGTGTCTATCACGCCGGGCTCCTCTGACAAGTTCGTTTGCTTATTAGGCACGCGATCGAGTACGCGGAGGGCGATCCAGGAATACTCGTACGTTTGGTCGCGATCAAATTCATGACCACTGTGGAGCTCCAAATTAATGGATCCTCCTCCAAAAACAGCGGAGTAGTAGACCACGAGTTGACTACCGGACCTTAGGTGTTTAGTCGTCGGAAGCTTTCTTGTATTTGTTTTTGTCTTTTGATTTTGTTGTTGTTGACTTGGACCTTCGTACCCGGCCTAGATCTCCTTAGGATAGTTGTTCCTGGGATGCAATATATGTCTGTGTAGAATGAATTTTGTGGGTAAAAAGGAAGCTGGGTTTTTGGCAAACTTATTCCTTTATCGATTTGTTAAAATGCCGTACGTCGAAGACTCGATTGTCCTAGACTGACGGAAATTGACTCAATGCTTAAAAACTCGACCCGTATTGAAAAGACTCGAATTTCTTGAGGAGATCCGTGAGATCGTCGGTGGCGCCTTGATGAATACTTCATTGGGTGCTCGAGACGCACATGTTTCAAGTGTGGTTGATGCTTGTGTCGAGACTCGATTTACGCATACGTAGATTTGACTTTGACTTTGCAAAAGTTTTGTTTTCGGCGAGAAGTAGGATGTTTTGTTGAGCAAAAATGCGTTGTCACATTTGGGCTCGATGTGAAAGGTGTTTTGAAATCGAATCAAATAAGCCCGTGTCAACGGTGTGTCGTCATGGGCTTGTCGTTGGATTACGATGAAAACGTGAGTCGGTTCGGAGTAGCGATAGGCTATCAAATCGAGGATGTTTGAAAATGCGATGAAGACGGTTATGTTCGTTTTCATACATTTGAGTTTGAAAGAGGGTTAGATTGAAGCGACTATGAGCCACTTGGTCCAACCGTGAAGGATTCGAGGGATGATGCTAGTTCATTTCCATAGATATGTTTGGATTAAAATGGCTGTAGGCCAGTTGAACGGTGGATTTCAAAAATGTTTATTTTGAAAGAGATGTTAAGCGACTGTGAGCCGCTTGATTTGATTTTGAGAAAAGGTCTGCGAGAATGGGTTACCACCCTCAGGTTTGAAAATGCTTGGTAATAAATGGGTTACAATGACGGTGAGTCATGTAGTTCATTTATGTTTTGGAATGTCGTGAGAGTAAAGTGATTACTCTCAGGTGTTTTGGAGAGACTGTTTGTCTAGATCAAACCGTCATGACTATAGGCCATTCGGTTCGAAGGAAGGATTTTTGAAAAAGGCTATTTCAAAAGTGTGATGAGGATTTTGTGAAAATAGTTTGTCTTGCTCTGACAAAAGTGTTTGGAAGGAGTTTGAGCTAGAGACGTGTTGACACGTTTCCGGCTCGATGCTAGAAGAGTATGACTGGCCCAAGTTAACGGTATGTCGTTGTGGGCCGGTTGTAGATTGAGATAGAAGTTGTTGAGGTGGGGTATGGACGGGTTTACACGTCCACATTTTTTGCTTAAGAGGAATTGGGCCAAGATGGTTATGAATCATTCGGTCCGATGAAAAGTCCACGAGATTGGGCTTGGCCATTCTCGGGTTTTGTTTGTTTGTAAAAGATAATGTTTACTGAATCGGGTCGACTTTGGGTCGTTTGGCCCAAAGAGATTTGTAAAGCGTTTTATTTGAAAAGTGTTTTGTTAGGAATTGGCGTACGATGACCGTGAGTCATGTAGTCCAATGACGTTTTTGAAAGGTCTCGAAAACGGAGTGATTATTCCCGAACGGTTGAGGAGATTTGTGATTGGGTCGAATCGAACTAGGTATAGACTAGTTGATTTGACACGGAAATTTTGAAAAAGTTATTTCAAAAATGTGGAGGGCCGCGGGCCGCTTAGAATAAAAAGTCTCCAAGAATGCGACGAGATTCTTGGGTTTTGCTTTATGAAAATGCTTGGGATAAATAGATTACGATGGCCAAGGGCCATGTAGTCCATTTGTGCTTTGAAAAGATTCGAGAATGTAATGATTATTCCCGAGTGATTTGTGAGGAATGCTTAGTGGGTTGAATCGAAATAGTGGAGGACTATTTGGTTCGACCCAGAACTTCGAAAAGTGTTCATTTCGAAGTTGAAAGAATTTTGAAACGTGATCATTTCAAAATGAAAGAGCTTTGCTTGTTTTGTAGAAAACACGGGTATTTTTGAAAAGAGTTTGTTTAAAAAATGAGAATGTCGTTATTCGTTTTGTAGAAGTGAGATTTTTGAAAAGAGCTCATTTCAAAAACGAGAGTATTTTGCTTGCTTTGTAAAAATGAGGAGATTTTGAAAAGAGTTTATTTCAAAATTGAGAGCGTATTGCTTGTTTTGTAAGAGCGATATTGTGTCTAAGAAGCTTTTGAGGCGGGAACGCGTGTGCGCATCTCGTCTCGATGTTGAAATGTGTTTGCTTTGCATTTGTCGAGCCCATGTTAACGGTTCGTCGTTAAGGGCTCGAGTCTAGATGCATGAAAAGGATTCGACTCGAGAGCGGTTAGCTAGTCGAGTCGAGGATGTTGAGAATGGATTAGGTTGTGTGGGTTAGATTTGCACGTTAATGACATGACTAGACCAACGTTCATTTTAAGTGTTCATTCTAGCTCATTTCTTTGTTAAGAAAAACTATTTTAAGCTTGAAAAAGAAGGTTTTCGAAAAGGTTTCAGCTAAAGGAAGGCTTTTGAGGCGAGGATGCGTGCGCACATCTCGTCTCGATGTTTAAAGATTTGCTTTGCACCCGTCGAGCTGATATCGGTAATTTGCCGTGGTGAGCTCGAGTTCGGATGTGTAAAAGAGAAAGGATTCGACTCGAGAGTGGTTAGCAAGTCGAGTCGAGGATGTTAAAAGTGGAGTCTAGGCCGTACGACCTAGAGGATCAAATCGACGAGCTTGGGTTTTAATCCTTGCTCGGGTTTTTGCTTGTTAGTGAAAAAGGGAATTTTGAGAAAGCTTGTTTCAAAAATTAGCGATAGTTTCGTTTGAAAAGTGTTAGCTTTGCTAGATGTTAGGTTCGTTTATCTTTGAAACGTTTAAGCGAGTTTTCGAAGATATGAATGCAAATTCTCATTTGAAAGAAGACCATGGAGTGCATAGCCTCGAACTTGTACGTATGACTCGACTCAAAGGGTAGGGTCAAGTCGGGTACACCTCCAACTATCTTGAGTACGCTTTGGCAGATACTTAACCCCTTTATTTCCTTACGCCGTAGCGATAGGTTTTCTAAAGGGAGCACTGGGGCGGTCAAGATAGTCTTTTACGGCAAGCCGTGGAGGGGCGAGAGGAAAGTTAGTCCTGCACGTGCTTTATCGAGTGGACAAGCCTGCGTGTTGGAACCACCTCCCGAGGGTGCAAAGGGTGCCTAGATTCCAAAAGGAATGGACTCTAAACGAATGTGCATAGCTCAAATATGTATACATGGATTGTTCAAGGCTTTCAAGTTTCACCTCTTTATATTTAAAAGAAAAAGCTAGTTTTAAGTTTTAAAAATAAAATGTCCCCAGTGGAGTCGCCAAACTGTGGAACTCGGGATCGACGAGGGACCCAACTCGACGTCTTGCGTAAGGGCGTGCTAAGTTAAAAAGACTAATTTAGAAAAACCTTTAAAACTGTTTCGGAGTCGCTACCTAATTATCGTGGAAATTAGGAACCTGCTATCATGTCCTAAGCCTAAAGACATGTCCTAGATTTTGGAGCACGCCGACACCCCTAGATCTAAGGCTGTGAAACCAGAATGGATTCGGGGTGAGGGTACTTTAAAAAAGATTAGTTCAATTAATGATTTATGAAAACCTTTTAGAAAAGCCTATGTAAAAATAGCCTCTACTGACCTAGAACAATCCAAATAAGATGATATTTGAGCTAATGTTATCGCTACGTACAAGTGCGAAAAAGTTTGTAAAAGAATGCAGATGCAAATGCAAAAAGATAGTTTAAACCCCCAGTTTAGCATGTTTAACTTGTTAACGAAAACGGTTCAGTTAATGGTCGAATTCATTGTTTAAGTTGATTTTAATGCAAAATAAGAAGGTGCAAGATGCATACAATAAAATAAAGTTCAATTGTCCATTGATTTATTTTATAAGGGTCGGTTGCTTATGCGACTTTGGCGTGTCATCGGATATGGAGTGTACCCGAAGTAATAAGAACACTTGGAATGCAAGCGCGCTCGGTGCCAAAGTCGGGAGGGCGCTAAAGTGTAGTCCCCTTTGTTTGTTCATAGTATAGAAAATAAGAAAAAGCTTTGATCCAAGTGGATCGGTATCTACCTGGTCCTGGCGCTTCAGATCTGGGCAGAGTTTCGCTTCTTGAACTTAAAAGGAGGATGAATTCAACACGGGATGGTGTGTTGAACTCAAGGATTTGAGTGCGTGAGGCTTTTGTGGATGTTTTGTGTGTATACCGTGCTAGACGGTTGATATCTCATATATTTATATACTTTATAGCCCCTGTCGTTAGCGTTACTTCGCGTTTCTCGTGCTTTTACATGCGTTTCGCTTCCTATTTTGCTCCGTTTTGGCCCTGCTGCGTTTTTGTGTCTATATTGCAGATATAAGCAGCTATTTGGAGTTTAGGATGCTATTCGGGAGGTTTCGTGGAGTTTCGGAAAGTTTCGTGAAGTTTGGAGGTGTTTCGAGTTGTTTTCGTCGCGTTTCGGTTGCGTACGAGCCTCGTTTCAACCAATGAAGGTGTCCCGGGACCATGGGACGGGATTTGAAACTCGCATGATCATCCTAAGCCTTGTCCCTACCCCTAGGGACGACATAGGCCTTGTCCCTATGCCTTGGGACGAGAAAGGAAGCAAGAAAAACTAAGTACCAAAAAGTGCATTTTGAGGGTGTGGCCTATATCCAACGGGACAGCATTGTCCCGGTCGGGACCAAACCCATCCCGGTCGGGAGGCCCATCCCGGAGCCCAGGGACGGCTTGTGACGCCTCGTGTGCTTAAATTAGATCGTCTATTTCAAGGATCAAAACATTATATTTTGACACGAATTTTTCTGAGCTTTCTCTCAACCCTTTAAACTAGTTCCTCAAGAAATTTTAGGTTAAAATAATTTCATCTCTTGTAATTTCAATTCCCGACTCGGTTTATGTTCGTTTGATCATCTATTTGGTTTTTGTTGCTGAATTCATCTTGTTCTCTTGGCATTTTTCTGATTGGTTTTGGTAAATTCTTCTCTCCTTTGTTTATCATTTTAATATATTCCATTGTTGATCATGTTTTCATACTTCTCCTTTGCTTTTGTTGTTAAATTTATCATGTGTGAGTAGTTCTTTATCTAGGGAGTAGGGTGAATCATGGGTGCTTGCTTGGTTTGTTTTTGATGATGTTTTGAGTTAGGTTTCCGCGTTCGCTTTGATTGTCTCGTTTTGTATGCGTTTGTTGATCCTTTGGCCAAGGGTTTGTGAGCGATTGTCACCCTTAAACTTAAGATCGAAAGCCTAGTTTAGGGAAGGACACGAGACCAATCATTAGGACCCTCACTTGTAAGTCGCGAGAGCCCGCATTTGAGACCTAGAGGAGCTTAAGACCGAGAGGCCTAGCTTACCCTTAGCGAGAGCGATTTCCTACTCATTTCTGTCACCATCCTTTGACCTAGCATTCCCCGTGCCTAACCCGATTCCCTAGACCTTTCTCCTATCGTTTTAATCCCTTATTTACTCGCTATAGCTTTAGTAACCTCAACCTTTCGAACCGAGACTAGAATCATACAAAATAACCAACTTAAGCGACTTTCTCCCTGTGGACTCGACCCGACTTACCCTTGCTACTTGTTAGTGGTTGTTCGGATTTATCTTTGATTAGGAGACGCGACTATATCCTATCAACGGTATATTTTGTGGGACCCATGTGTGGGCACTAAAACTAGGAAGAGAGGTTGTGAGAAGAGAGATTTTCTTGTGTGGAAAAACTTATCAGAATAGGTCGTGCATAGGGGGGTATATATAGGAGAATAGCCGAGCGAAAATAGGAAACACGGGATAAAAACACCCCTTCAAACCGCATAGGGCTATGCGGCTCAAAGGGAAACCGCAAAAGGGTCATGCGGGTTGGGTACTAAACCGCATAGGGGTGTGCGGTTTAGGTGGGTGGTTTTAACTTCGAGATTCCGTATTTCCTTAATCCGGTTTGGAAAGATACAGTATAATCTTTGACTTGCACGTCAAGAAGGCTGTACGGAGGGCTCTCCAAGATATTTTTGAGGGTTGAGGGCTTTGGAGTGAGGGCCAAAGGCGGGTTTGGGCTCGGTTCTGGGCCCGAGACCCGGAAATATGAAAATGGTTTATTTTGTAGTATTTTGTGAAATGAGATAACCCGTGAGGCTTATTTTGTGTAAGAGGAGGCTAAATGGGGGAATTAGCCACCGGGCCTAAAATTAGGAATTTAGGAATGCTGAATTAGACCTCGTTAATGTAAGAGGGCTAATTGTAATGCAAAATGCGAAGCTCATGCCAAACGAAGCAGGACGCGGACCAGGCTAGACTCTAAATGGACAAAAGAACATTTATTTAAGCGTGATGTGAAGCGACCTAAATCATTTAACATTTTAAAACGACTCAAAAATGAATTCGACATATTTAGAACTGTTAAAGTCAACGTTAAAACATGCTTAATAAAAGTCCGTGTTACATCACAGGGTTTTGTTTGGGAGGGTACGGATATGGGTATCCACAAATACACACTGATATTTGTGGACCTATAGACATTCCTTCCTGGAGTGGTCAAAGTTACTTTATCACTTTTATAGACGACTTCTCACGTTACGGATACATATATCTACTGCATGAAAAGGCTCAGTCTGTGACTGTCCTCGAGACATTCATAAATGAGTTAGAAAGGCAGCTAGAAAAGAAAGTTAAAATTGTGAGATCGGACCGAGGTGGTGAATATTATGGAAGGTTCACAGAAAATGGTCAATGTCCTGGTCCTTTTGCAAAGCTTCTCGAAAGTAGAGGCATTTGTGGACAATATACTATGCCACGTACACCTCGTGAGCGGTGTTCTTTGAAAGCGGAATCGTACTTTACTGGATATGGTTAGGAGTATGTTAAGTAATTGCTCTTTACCTCCTTCATTATGGATTTATGCACTTAAAACTGCAGCCTATGTTTAAAATCGAGTACCTAGTAAAGCAGTTCCAAAAACTCCTTATGAGCTATGGACTGGAAGGAAACCGAGTTTAAGACACTTAAGAGTATGGGGTTGCCAATCTAAAGTGAGGTTATATAATCCTCAAGAAAAGAAGCTAGTTCCAAGGACAATCAGTGGTAATTTCATTGGTTATCCTGAAAAGTCGAAGGGGTATATATTTTACTGCCCTAATCATAGTACGAGAATAGTTGAGACAGGTGATAGGCTTAATCGCTCTCACCTAATCAAAAGTAATCCTGACAAACCTAAGGGTAGCTAGGGTAAGTCGGGGTCGAGTCCACAAGGAGATAGTTGCTTATGTAGGTTACTTATGAGGTGATTCTAGTCTCGGTCGGTTCGTTTGTTGGATGATTCTATAGCTAGAGCGTAAAGCAAGGGTTAAACTTATATGGAGAAAGGTCTAGGAAGTCGGGCTAGGCATGGGTAAGGCTAGGTCAAGGGATGATAATCGGGATGAGTAGGGAATCACACATGCTAAGGATAAAGCTCGACCTCTCGGTCTTAAGCTTCCTCTAGGTCTCGAATGCGGGCTCTCGCAACTTACAATCGAGGGTCCTAATGTTTAGTCTCACACCTCTCCTAGAACTAGGCTTTCGTTCTTAAGTTCAAGGGTGCTAGATACTTGCTAAAACGTGATCAAGGAATCAACAAGCACAATCAAGCAAAGACTAAACAAAGCAAGCACAAAACCTAACTCAAATGATCATCAAACACAACCAAAACCAACACCCATGCTTCACCCTTCCTCCTAGATGAATAAATTACTCACACATGATAATAACGATAATCAAAGCAAGGGGAAAGGATGAAAACATGATCACGAACAATAGGTGATGAAATTAACAACAAAGGAGAGAAGAAATTCAATACCGAAGTCAGAAAATTCAAAGAGAGGATGAAGAACAAGAGCAACAAAAACCAAATAGGATGATCAAACAACGTACTCGAGTCGGGAATTCAAATTACAAAATGCAAAATTATTCAAACCCTAAGTTTTGGAGAGAATGAAATTTAGAATGTCCTAAAAATAGTGTAAAAAGCATAGCCTAAGATAATGTACGAAACCCCTTTAAAATAGACGAAGAAATGAAGCACACGAGGAGTCGAGACCCGTCCCTAGGCTCCGGGATGACCATCCCGACCGGGACCACCATCCCGACCGGGACCACCACCATCCCGACCGGGACAAGTCTGTCCCGTAGTGTTCAGAAAAATTCAGCTTGGTTCCTCTTTTTTTGCTCCTTTGTTTACTTAGCTTTTCTTCCTTTGTTTGTCGTCCCAAGGTATAGGGACGAGGCCTAGGAGTAGGGACGAGGCCTAGGATGATCATGTGAGCTCCACACTCCGTCCCAAGGTCCCGGGACACCTTCAAACATTGAAACGTGGCTCGTACGCAACCGAAACGGCACGAAACCAACTCGAAATATCACGAAACTTAACGAAACTTCACGAAACTTTCCGACCAGCATCCTAACCTCCAAATAAGCGCATTTCCCTACAAAATAGACATAAAAACGCAGCAGAGCCAATACGGAGAGAAATAGGAAGCGAAATGCAAATAAAAACACGGGAAACGCAAATAATCGCTAGTGAACAAGGGGCTATAAGTATATAAATATATGACACATCAACAGGTAATGCTAGATTCATTGAAAATGGTCAAATTAGTGGGAGTAATGAACCACGAAATGTGGATATTAAAGAAATTCAAGCTGAAGTTCCTTCAGCTGAAATTGCACCTAAAGTGAATGTCCCAATTGTGTCATCAAAGCTAAACAACACAATTAAACAAAATAATGACGTGCAACAACCACTAGATGTCCAGATCAATGATGAAAATGTCACAATTCAGGGGGAGAATGAAACACCGCAAAATATCGTACCACCAGAACCATTAAGGCGGTCTATAAGAGAAAGAAGATCAACTGCTTCTGGTGACTATGTATATTCTGTTGAAAGTGAATGTGACATAAGCATTAACGAGGATCCCGTCTCGTTCCGAAAAGCCATGGAAAGTGACAATTCTGAAAATTGGTTAAATGCCATGAAAGAGGAGATGAAATCTATGGATGACAACAAAGTTTGGGATTTAGTTGTGTTACCTGAGGGTTCTAAGACCGTTGGGTCGAAATGGGTCTACAAGACCAAACGGGACTCAAAAGGTAACATAGAAAGATATAAAGCTCGGCTTGTCGCCAAAGGTTTTACTTAGAAAGATGGTATTGACTATAAGGAGGCCTTCTCCCCGGTGTCGAAGAAGGATTCATTAAGAATTGTTTTGGCTATGGTGGCTCATTATGACCTTGAGTTTCACCAAATGGATGTTAAAACCGCTTTTTTAAATGGTGAACTTGAGGAGGAAGTATATATGAGACAACCTGAGGGCTTTATATATAGCTTCAGGTGATGAGGATAAGGTGTGTAGGCTGAGAAAGTCGATCTATGGACTAAAGCAAGCTTCCCGACAATGGTACTTAAAGTTTAATGACATTACCACATCATATGGTTTTGTAGAGGTCACTGTTGATCGGTGCATCTATACGAAGACCAGTGGGAGTAAGTTTGTTATTTTAGTTCTATATGTCGATGATATTTTGCTTGCTGCAAATAACATGAGTATGCTACTTGATGTAAAGAAGTACCTTTCTAAAAACTTTGAGATGAAAGATATGGGTGAGGCATCCTATGTGATTGGAATAGAAATAATCCGTAATAGATCACAAGGAATGTTGGGGTTGTCTCAGAAGGCTTACATCGATAAAGTTTTAGAGAGATACAATATGAAGAGTTGCTCAGCTGGAATCGTTCCTATACAGAAAGGGGACAAATTAAATAAAATGCAATGTCCCCAAAATGAGCTGGAACGAAAAGAAATGGAAAGAATTCCTTATGCATCAGTGGTGGGGAGCTTGAACTATGTTCAAACTTGTACTCGACCAGATATCAGCTTTGCTGTTGGAATGTTAGGTCGGTATCAAAGTAATCCCGGAATGGATCACTGGAGAGCTGCAAAGAAAGTGCTCAGGTACTTGCAAGGAACCAAGGAGCTCATGCTTACATATAGGAGATCCGATAATCTTGAGGTCATTGGATATTGATTCGATTATCTTTGGTTGTCTTAGATAGTAGAAAATCAACATTGATTACATCTTCTTATTAGCTGAAAGAGCAGTGTCATGGAAATGTGGGAAACAATCGATCATTGCTACCTCCACTATGGAAGCTGAATTTGTGGCATGTTTTAAGGCTACTATTCATGGATTGTGGATGCGGAATTTTATTTCAGGACTTGGAATCATCGATAGTATGGCCAGGCCGCTGAAAATTTATTGTGATAACTCTGCAGCCGTTTTCTTCTCTAAAAACGACAAGTACTCCAAGGGTGCTAAACACATGGAATTAAAATTCTTGGCGGTTAAAGAGGAGGTACAGAAACGTAGAGTGTCATTTGAGCATATTAGGACGGACATGATGGTTGCCGATCCGTTGACTAAGGGATTACCACCTAAAGCGTTCATTGGCCATGTAGAACGTATGTGTATTGTAAATAAAGCCTTGCTTGTATAAATGTAGTATGGTTATTATGTTTATGACTTTAGATATCATTTATTGTTATGTTTCTGTATAACATACGTGTAATCATTAAAATATGTATACATTTATGTTTATGAGATTACATGCAACTATTATGAGAAGTATTGTATTTTCTCAAATTAAGTATAACTTTGAGTTAAACTGATTTGTGATACATGGAAGGAATCATGTCGCTTAATGACTTGTGACCGCCATGATCCAATTAGTTCTAATTCGATTACGTATATGACAGTTAATGAGCTCAATATAAACGTGCGCATTATAGTTACTAAACCATAAAGTCAGCACATAGGCCAAGTGGGAGAATGTTAGAATATTTTATAATATTCGAGTGTCCTATGTGTTACGGGTTTAATAAATAATTGAGATTATTAAATATTATAAGATTCTAATATAATAGACGATACCGTAATGGATCGGTTTCGATAAATGAATTAGAATACGGGAATTGAATTCCCTCCGACCTTACCCATATACACTGTATGTAAAATAGTCTTTGTGAAAGGGTGTGAGTGTGGTGACTATTGGTTTCTATATATTAATATAGAAACCAAAGTCTGATATACGTTAATCATCATATATCACAATTACAAAAAAATAAAAACACACAGAAGAGAAAAGTAAAAGACAGTATTCTCTCAATTGGAAATTACAGTGAAACAAGGGTTAAGGGGGATTATCATTCAATTATTGTTTCTTCTTATTATAATTATCATCAAATTGAAATCATGGATCAAGGTATGTTTTACTCTTCAGTCTTCACTTTGTATTTTTTTAGGGTTGAATTAATTTGAGTCTTTAATCGATCCTGGACTAATTTCATCAATAAAATTATTAAAGAAAATCTTACATCTACTAAAATCATTTGTTAGTATAAAAAAAAGGAGTAGAATATTTTAAAATAGACACTTGATCATTAACCTTCATAAATCAATATTATTTTCTACCATCGCGATCGAACGTACCACACTGTCCTTACAAAATTAAACATATAATTTGCTAACCTAAAATTCAAAGAAAAATAACAATTATACTCCCTCCATTTCAAGTATACTCCCTCCATTTCACTTGCTACAATCAATGTGATCAATGATCTTTGTAGTTGTGGAATGTAAGACATCGATTACTCATTTCACTATAATCTTGGTTCTTGCCGAGATCTAAACAAGTTACGGTTTCACGCCTTATATATATGACAATTTTTTGAGATTTTAAAATGGTCAATTTAAACATTAAAGTGAATATATTCATTGTGGTTTTGGTTATAGGTAGCCCGTCATAAGCGTGAAAACGTCTTATTTTAGACTTTGCCTTTTCTTAAGGCTTTTTGCGTCGTATACATGGTTCAATTACGAAACATGAACGTATAAGAGTTATTAGTACTATAAAAAGGAAGTCGGTAAGACGATGTGTTTTACCAACTTTACGAAATTTCAACTCCAGCACTTGTATGTGTTAATGTACTCATAATAACTTTTCACTAATTTCACGAAATTCCAACTTTACTGACTTTTACCCGTATTAAGGGGCAGTTGAGACTTCTGCAGCTGCAGTAGAGATAAGTGATCTAATGCACGTTGGCCCATATAAATGGTATTTTCTTGGTCTTTTGTGCTCAAATAAACAGAAAGATTATGTACATTGTAATTGTTGACCCTAGGTCTTTTGGTTTTGATATTTGTGGATTTATGGTTACCGTAACATGTGTTATGATAACATTAGTGCTGTACCATTTTCTTCTTTCCAATATCTTAAAGCTAGTGTTTAATTCTCGTGGAAAATATTTTATGAAAAATACTTTTAGCTCTTTTTAGTTATAACATTAATAAAATAACTTGACTCATCTTTTAAATTAGATTTATTAACGTTATTGTTCAATTGTACCCAAACTTTACTCACTTGTATCCTTTTTGCTCATTTTTTTTATCCACTATCCTTGACTGGCCTAATTTCTCTCTTTCCCCAATTCATACATTCAACCATAAAAAACCTAAATTCATCTCAAATCAATCAATTACTTCTACAATTCATTGAATTTTTAAAATATGAATTCAAATAAAGACATATATGAAGTAATTCACTAATTTTTTATTTTTTTTTATTTTCATTGATTAATTTATCTTGTATATACTCCGAAATATATTTAATTTTATTGGTTCTACATAGTTTTTTTTTGGGTGGTTAAGGCGAAATTTGGGTTAGAGGCGGTGGCGGTGTACAGGGGAAGAGGGCGTGATGCGAGGGATGCAGGTGGTGGTTGGTTCATGGCCTGCAGGCCAGGGTAAGGGAAGGGGAGTTGGCTGAAACTTACGTTAGTTAAATTATTATTTTTTTTTTTAAATAATTGTTATTATTTTTATTATTATTTGGTTGATGGTTGATGGTGGTTTGTACGGTGGTGAGGATGGCGGTAAATAGGCCGGTGTTGGTGGTGGTTTACAAGTGGTGGTTTCTCGTGGTAGATGGTGATGGTGGTTTGAAAATAGTGTTTTATGTTTTTAGAGAGATAAATGAGAAATTTAATTTCTGAAATGGAGGTTGAGGGAATTGAAAATGGTAGTTTTGTCTTTTCTGGGATACAAGTGAGTTTGGAGGATGGTGTCTTGTAGAAGATTGGATGATGCACGAAAGGTGTTCGATGAAAGTTGTACTCGGGATTTTATTAATTTTTAAAAAATAATAAAATTCAATAATTTAAACACAAAATTGAAATTAAAAAATGATTATTAATTCATTGAATTTATTATCGGAGTTCATGATTGAAAAGTTAGAAAATTGAATAAATTTGATTTAAGATTAGTTAGAAAATTAAAAAAAAAAAGAGAATTATGTATATTTTTTGAGTAAAAAGGGTAGGGTTGAAAAAAATAATGAAAAATGTATATAAATTAAGTAAAATCCGTATATGAAAAATCAATACCCATAAAATATTTTCATATCATAATCTATATATTATTCGATCTCTTATTGATTTAATATTTATTTTCTTAGAAAATAATCCTCAAGCAAAAATATCTAGAAATATTTTGATACTCATTTATCCGAAATATAAAAGAGATTTTCTTTACAAATTAATCAAGTGTACTAGAGAGTTTCCTTATCTTTAAGTTGGGAGAAATCTTTATCGAGTAATTCTATGGTGAGGCTGTCTCATAGCATGAGACATTATTAATAGGAATAATTGATGGGAATAATCCCACCTTTATACTATCTTCCGAAAATGATCTCACCTTTTAATAATCTCAAAACAATCCCAACTTTTAACTTCATCTTCTTTAAACAATCTCCCAATAATATTAACTTGTTATAGCAGGTAATATGACAAATAATTTTTAAAAAAATAAAAAATTATTTTTTTTAATGACAATCTTCTTTCTTATACTCGTAATTAAATTTTATTTTCTCCATCAAATACAATAATTTTTATGAACGTAATTAACTCGGCACGTAGCGGAACCACAACGTCAAACGAGATAATTTTTTCTGAAAAATGTGATCTTTCGTAGTTTATCAAATTGGACTTAATAGCACAAAGCTGCAAATACATGGTGCAACTTACAAATTAAGATGGCAATTCCAAAAACATGATGCTACTTTAACATGGTACTAATAGTCATAGTAGCAAAACATTGCTCTGACCCAAATTCATAAAATATTAGTTTCACATAAATCAAATAGATTAATTGCAAATACCCAGCCTAAAAATTACATCTCTAGAGTGGAATAAGAGTACATAATTCACCAATCTGAATCAAATTAATTGTTAATCGTTGATGAAGCTTGACTCATTTCTGGACCTTGATTACTATTGACTGAGCATAAATTGATCATTCTACGCCCTCGTGAAGAACTTGGATCCTGAAATCGAGAAACAATCATAAAATTACGATTATATTCCATTTATTATATACATTACAGGAGGTACATATATACGAGTAAACATCTTACATTGATCATTGTGGCACCATCGTCACTAACTAACACTCCAAATCCAACTGGAAGTCTCTCTCCACCATTGCGGCCACCTCTCCTACGACCTGTTGTACCTCTACTGCCCAACCCTCCTCTAATAACTCTTCCACCTCTACCTAACATTGTTGGCTGAGCTGTAGTCGTCATATGCATATCGCTTACAATATTTGTATCAACTTGACTTACTGCACCTCCTTTCTGTTTCTTTGTTGAAGGTCGCGACTCGAAATTCGTATCCATATTCGGGCATCTTCTTTTGTTATGACCCTTGATATGACATAAAGAACATGTCATCTCTATCCCATGTCGTGTTAACTTGCCAGGCTTTTTAGGACATTCATATGGCCCTTTAATCCTATTTTTTCTTGGCCTTCCCGGGCCAATTTTGATGGAAGGGGGTTGTAATGGATGTTTAATCCTAGGCCAATGTCTCTCTCCTTCACAAGGTGGAATAGAACTTGCATATGCTTTCAAGTACACATCTCTTTTGTAGCAATCTTCTACAAATTCTTCTGCTTCTCTATCACAAAAAAATATAGCGGCTATCGCATGACAACAAGGAAACCCACACATGTCCCACTTTCTACATGTGCAAGTTTTAGCTTCTAAGTTAACATTAAGACTATCCAAAAAATGATTAACTTGAAACAAATGGTCATTTGAAGGAAACACCTCACAATTTGCCGCTTCAAGCTTTTCTTTCTCTAACTTAGCCTTAATCCTTGGACAAATTTGTGAACATGTCTTCTCTATTTCTTGTCTTTTCTTAACCAGTCTTTGCATTAGTGATGCCCTAATATCCTCAAGCATATATATCAAGTGTTTGGTTCTAGCATTAATGATCCACCCATTAAAAGTCTCAGCTAAGTTACTAGTAATGGTGTCGGATTTCATTGAAATACTCATAAATGCTCTACAAAATAACTTTGGGTTATAACTCCTAAAACCTATTGCGGCATTTGCATCTGCTTCTTCTAACTCATTCAACGCATCAAGGTAGTCGGCCTCATTGAATGCTTTGGCTATTTTCCAAAATTTCATCTTCATGTCATCACCTCTATACTTCTTGTGCCACAAAGCAAAAATGTGTCTAGCACAATGTCTATGTTCAGCTTGCGGAAAGACTAAAGCAACGGCATGGATGATAGCCTTTAAAACAAGGGGGGAAAGTCAAATAGAGTCAAGTTAACATCTACTTTTGAACATAATTACCAAACAAAGTCATGAAAAATAAAATTTGATGAATACCTGATGCTCGTCAGAGACTATTGCCATGGATTCGCCTTGACCCAACTCTAAGCTTATTTGCAATTGACTAAGAAACCACGTCCAACTCAAGTTATTTTCACCTTCCACAATAGCCCATGCTATCGGGTACATTTGATCATTCCCATCTCTACCCACAGCAACCATGAGTTGGCCGCCAAGAAATGTCTTTAGGAAACACGCGTCCACGCATATGATCTTCCTACATCCTTCTTTCCATCCTTTTTTCAACCCTTCGAAGCATACGTACAACCTTTGAAAAATCGGCGTTGTTGTAGACTTAGGATTAGTGACTAGCACTAGGTGGCTTCCAGGACTAGATTTTTTCAATGCTTCCAAATACCTCCCGACTTTGAGATAATGGTCTCGCATAGACCCATGTAGCAATTTATGTGCCCAGTACTTCACCTTGTATGCAAAATCTCTCAAGATGACTACCTTATATGCCCGCCTAACAGTCTCAATTATCTCTTTAGCTGGCCAATGTGGCCTAGCTTTAAAAACTTCCAAAAACTGTTCAGCAAGCCAAGTAGATTTAAGTTGTCGATTCTTCTTCATTGTCCTATTACATTTATGCTCATTGACTGCCGTTTTTACAATAAAGCTTGCTCTTCTAGAATCCCAAGATCCATACAATCTAAATGGACATTTAGCAACACACTCAACCCCTAGTCTTTGCCCTCTTTTCTGGTCGCTCACATCAAACTTCAAACTCCTTCCTTGGTGAATGGCATATTTAGCAACCGCATTCCTAAAATCCTCTCTTGTTGCAAACCTTTGCCCTACTACCCACTCGAACTTAGTGAAATCAGTGTCTTGACTCACTAAAACTCCTTTTATATCGTCACCTATATTTTCATCTCCACTATTTTCAGGTGTATCTTGATCCAAGTCTTCCCAACCTTCAAATTCAAGTGCTTTACTACTCACTTCTTCAACAATTCCCTTCTTTATAGTATTTCGTGGCTCATTTAGCTTACCCTCTGCAGCTTCTTTTTCCAATTGTCTTACGAGTTCTAAAATCTTACTGTTACATCCTCTAACATTTTCCCTTGCAACATTGTACTCATCATCACTCGTATCAACTTCACTACAATTAAAGTCATGGTTATCATCATTGAACTCAATCTCTTCATCCCCGTCTTGATCTCCACCCTCGTCAATTTCATTTTCACCTCCTTTAATCTCATACTCATCTTCAGTTAAACCATTACTCTCCGAAGGGACATACTCTTCATCGTTCTCTAACCCATCATCTTCAAAAAGCAAATCATACATCTTTAAAGGACTCTCGAGTCGAGGGTCTTCCCATTCATAATCCGTAGGCACTTGGGTTACATAAGTGTGAGAATTAACTTGAGGTGGTTTTGTTGGAGAGCTAGGATTTGATGTATTGAGTAAATTCATGGCAACACCATTAATTAATCACAATACCTTCGCATAGTCAAATTAAATTAGGTTAAGCCTAATCAAAATCACAATAAAAGTGACAACAAATATAAACCCTAAATCATACTAAACACAATTTTGTTGAATACACCCAAATTAAATAGTATTAGTATGAATTAAATACTTACCTTTATCAATTTACAAAAGAGGTGAAGTTGGGTCAAGTGGATGTCGAGACGACCATCGATGGTTAGAACTTCGAGCGCAAGGTCTTGAGGGGAAGCGATGACGAATTGTCACACCATCGATGGTTACCTACAATTCGAGGCAATCGTGCCGGAGTGCGACAATTTACGGTGGATTGCGATAGGGTACGATGGTGGGTTTTTATCGGTGGTACCGGTGCTTTGGCGTGAGTTGTGTTTTTGTAAGTTTGAGTTTGTCAGACATAAGTTGTATAGGGTGATTAGTAAAGTAGGAAAAATAAATTGTTTATGTAGGTTGACCTCTTTAGCAGGTAGCCAATTTTTAGGATTATTATAAGAAGACTAAGTTTAAAGTTGAGACCATTTTGAAATTATTAAAAGGTGGGATTATTTTCGGAAGATAAGGTAAAGGTGGGATTGTTCTTATCAAATACTCCTTATTAATATCCTCACCATAACTACTATACACCCTACCACATATAATTATATTTGATTTTCATCTTCACCACTACCAACTCTCCACCCAAACCACTACCAACTCTCACCGTACACCACCAAAATCTGATATTATACAATCAACAATCACAAGATCCGCCATTAAAACGACATTGATCCACAATAATCAAACTCTTTGAAGTATCATCATGCTATTATTGAAAAGTAATTCAACTCTTCATCAAATGTAACTCTTCTAAAGAATCAGTAGCGTTACTTTTGGAATATGTCAAGGTTACATCTGAGGTTTTAATGATTTTTCGACACCTTCGTCTTCTTCCTCTATTCTCCTCCGCGGTAAAGTATGCATTTTGTTAGATCTTGCAAAATAAAGTTGAAATTTGATTTATGATATATAAAATTTCTTGAATTTGAAAAACTAAAATTATGAGATATAGGGAAAGTCATAAACGAAATTGTAAGATAATTAAATGGATGATTATTAATATGTCGATATCATCAATGGATGGTGACCATGCATCGATGATTGAAAAGATTGACGATATTTGTTGGTAGAAGCTTGAAGGAAGGTGGTGTATTGGGAGGAGTGAGAAAAAGAATGAATTTAGTTCTAATTCTAGAGTCTCTGCTATGGTCATTGGTGAGTATTGTCTTTTTATTGGTATTGAAGTGTGTTTTAAGTTGTCTTATATAATAAGACAGTCTTATATAATAAGACAACCTTATAGTAGAATTGGTAATATTCTTAATATTTTTATTCTTTAAAAGATAATAAAAGATTATCCTTTGAAACAGTTGCATGACTAATTTTCTTGAAAATTTATGTAACTAACTAAAACACTCACAAAATTTCTAAAATAATGTCTAAATTTATTAAAAAAAACTAACCATATCTAAAGTTCAACTTTAAAATTTTTCACTAAACATAATTAATATTAGACGTACTCACCATAATAAAATTGATATAAGATGACGTTCATACTACACAGAAAATATTTTATACAACTCTCATTAAAGCTCCTAATTAATAGTTCTATGATAATTATAAACTCATAACTATATTATAAAATGTCTCTCAATAAAACTATAAAACTTCATCTAATTAGCCGTGCATTTGCACGGGTTCTAAAATACTTTAATATAATTTTGTTACCATTTTGGAGTTTCTATTTTACTTGTAACTTTCCGCTTTTTGAGTAAATTTTAAAAAAAAAAAAGGCTTAATGGGCGAAAACGGGGCTTATTTGACCCGTCTTAACCTTAAAATGAATATACCCGTCTTAAAGAAGACTTACTTATAAACTTAAAACTGACTATGTCCGTCTGAAATGATAATTTGTGATTAAGATATGTCCAACCTAATGAGTATTGGGCCGACATAAACTACTCAATGGGGCCTTTTTGTTAGATTATGGAGAAACATACCGAACACGTTCTATACGCATTTTACAAGCCCGCTGTACGCCTCTCCCGTATCAAACTATCAATTGTCCGATTGAGCTAGGCCAACCCGAATTAAAATTACTTTTCAAGCAAGCCGATTCCGACTCGACCCTGCCAGACCCAACCCAAACCCGGTCCATTGGTCAAACTGTCCCCACTGCTCGCGTACCCAGGGTTTAAGGAGCAACTCTTTTTTCTTTTTAGCCCTACCATTACGCAAAATAAAAAGCAACACATTCACCAACACTTTCTACTTCCTTCTATTCAATATTCTTCCGTCATCATAGAAAAGCGTCGGAAAACGTGACACATCGGATATTAAAACCGACACAACCAAAGAAGAGAAAAACCAAAAAAAAGCGTCGGAAAGTTTAAAAAAAATGGAGTTTAGCGTCGACGAATTTCTCGTGAAATGCTCCGACTCAGGCGACGCGGCTTACGGCGCGTTGCGTACAATCCTCGAGAGACTCGAAGATCCAACCACTAGAGTCGCCGCGCGCGTGTTCCTCACGCGCCTCCAGCAACACTTCGCTTCCTCCAACATTGATCCTGATCATTGCTTCTCTACCTACCATTTCCGCATTCACGACCTTCAATTGCAACATTCTCAAGGTCTTTTTTTTCCTTTTTTCTTTTTTTTTTTTTCGTTTTTCGTGTTTACGTTTCTACTTTGAGAATTAGCGCGCGTTTTAATGTTATAAATTCGTCGACTTATCATCGTCGTTGATTTGTTTGAAGGAAATTATGATTATAATTTTGTGCGAAGATAGTAGTAATTATACGGCGAGTAAATTATTTGTTTCATCAATTTATCATCGTCGTTGATATGTTTGAATGAGATTATGATTATAATTTTGTACGAAGAAAACGATTGATATACGGTGAGTATATGATTTGTTTCATCAACTTATTATTGTTGTTGATTTGTTTGAATGAAATCATGATTATAATTTTGTACGAAGAAAACAGTTGATATACGGTGAGTATATGATTTGTTTCATCAACTTATTATCTTCGTTGATCTGTTTGAATGAAGTTATGATCATAATTTTGTACGAAGAAAACGGTTATCATAAGGTGAGTATGCGATGCGTGTAGATAACAATTTCGGATAATTTAACCGTGTTACACGTGATGCGTATCTGATTATTCTCCGTGATATTCTGTAATTTTGAGTTCTATAACATTTTTCTGAATAATTGATGTACTTTGCAGTGTAGTTTAATGCCTGCAATTGATTTTTTCTAATTGGAATTGTGAAGAATGTTACACGATTATGCAATTGTTATTTAGTTGATGATTTTATTCTTTGTTATTGCTCATTAATTAATTAATTCATGCGGATATATTTTCTTAATACTGTGATATGCGACATGTTCGGTGATTGTCGTGTATTTTACTGCACAAATGTGTTTTCGTCGTTGTATGAGGGGTTGATTAGCTGTTTTGGTGAGAAGAAGTGTGAGGAGTTGGTAGTGTGTTTACTTCTTTGTTTTGGTTAAGACGATCTTAAATTACTTTTTTTGTTTTCTGGTGCTTGAAAAAATTGCAGGAAGTTAAGAAGATGTTAGGTGTATTGGCATTATTCGTTTTGTAAAAGAGGTTACATATCGTACGTTTTGAACCAATTGCATAGTGTAAAACTGGCGTACGTGTGGAATACGTTCATTATAAACGTTCCACAATGCAATTTTCACCCGAAAAGTGCTGCAATTACGTAGTATTAGCTTTGTATTGACCATTATTCTCGGCATTCGCCAATGTTTCCTTTATTAGTCTAATTATGACCGCAAGAGTTTCAATGTCTGCTTAATTTTTTTACATTTCCTATTGGCTGAGACACCGTCTTTTGGGTTTTAGGATTTCCGCAGAGGAAGAAACTGACTATGCTGGTGATTCCGAGCATTTTCATGCCAGAACATTGGTCATTCACGTTTTATGAAGGTTTGAATAGGCACCCTGAATCTATGTATAAGGATAAGGTAATTGCGGAGCTTGGTTGTGGAAATGGATGGATAACTATTGCCATTGCTGAAAAATGGTCTCCTTCAAAGGTATATAAAACATAATTTCGTGATTTTAGAGTGCCCGTTTCAGCTCGCCTGTATCTTCACACTATTTCTCATGAATGGAAACAATTTGCTAAGTCTGTGAGACAAATCTTTTACAGGTATATGGCCTTGACATAAACCCTAGAGCTGTTAAAATTTCATGGATTAATCTATACTTGAATGCTTTGGACGATGATGGGCAACCAATTTACGATGGAGAGAATAAAACTCTACTCGATAGAGTGGAGTTTCAAGAATCAGATCTTCTTTCGTATTGTAGGGAGAACAACATAATGCTTGAGAGAATTGTTGGCTGCATACCACAAGTAAGAAAAAAATCATCTAGATTTAGATTCTTGATGTTCAATAATCGCAGCATTTTAATGTTGTAATTGTAGCTCGTACCCAGTGTTGAACTTGACTGTGATAATTGTTTTGTTTGCAGATTCTCAACCCTAATCCAGATGCAATGACAAAGTTAATCACAGAAAATGCGAGCGAAGACTTTTTGCATTCTCTGAGTAACTACTGTGCACTTCAGGTCAGAGAAGTTGATCGTTATATTATTGTGGTTTAGTTAGTAATATTTGCTGCAGGAATGTACACATGTTCTCTTTATCATCGTCTTCCTGGCATGTTTCTTTCACAACCTTTAGTCACACGTAGACCTTTTGGACGTATGGTCTACATTCCTCGATGTTTTATAAATCGTTCTTTGCTTTCCCTTTTGTGGTGTATCCTTGAGTTTTATCAATGATGCTAGAATAGAAATGTATATGTTGCTGTTTTCCCTACTCTTAGTTCAATGGTTATGTTGGGGGAATTCTATTCGGTAGGTTAATGCACAAGTTGATTTCGTCCCCTGGTTTAAACTGTAGATTAATCGTAAACAATGCCTTTCAACAAATGAATGAGTTAAAGGAATATGCCTTTTAGTTAGTATTTTTAAACCCTTAAAACTCGACCAGTCCATGGCCCTTTTTGGGGTATTCTTGCAACTTGTCCTTTGGTATTTACCTCAAATTTCTTGAATTTCTGGGGACTCTTGATCTTTCATAGTTATGATTGTGAATTTTTGGATGAATGTTGTATCCTCATATGGTTTGTAAAGAAACAAAAACGGTGCATTCTGGATTTATCTTGTAATTTTCTATGGCAGTGCTCATACAACCACAGTTCAATTTATACAACTTTAGTAATTACTTCTAGCTTGCACTTGTATATCCTATACGTATGACCTATGATTCTGGTGTGCATAATACTTGTTCTGTCTTTGATAAAACAACTCACCTCTGGGCCTCAAAAACACCCACTCAGGCTAGATGAAGGGTGCTCAAATGTTAGCAACACACAAATGTGTCCATGTGACCCGTAATGAAAATTGTAGATAAACCCTATCCAAAAGAAAAAAAAAAAGACGACATGTCTACAAACTCATTGTTCTTTGGAATCCAGGGTTTTGTTGAAGATCAATTTGGCTTGGGTTTAATAGCCAGAGCAGTGGAAGAGGGCATCGAAGTAATTAAGCCTACGGGGATTATGATTTTCAATATGGGAGGTCGTCCAGGACAGGCTGTTTGTAAACGGTTGTTTGAACGTCGTGGTTTCCATGTGAACAAGATTTGGCAAACGAAAATTGTTCAGGCAAGTAACAAAATGACTCAGTGGGTACCAAAATCATATACTTTCTTAAGAATTTATCCTCAGCTGTGTTTTACAGGCAGCGGATACAGACATATCAGCTTTAGTTGAGATCGAAAAGAACAGCCCACACCGTTTCGAGTTTTTCATGGGGCTTACAGGAGATCGACCCATTTGTGCTCGGACAGCTTGGGCATATGGGAACACGGGTGGTTGCATCTCTCACTCTATCTCAGTTTATAGTTGTCAGCTTCGTATGCCAAATCAGGTCAAAACCTTCTGTTGTCAGTTCTGTGCTTTTGGTTGATGAGATTGGAGCATTTGAAACAAAATCAATATCAATGTTTTTTTTATTATCTTTTACCAACAGGTCAAGACAATTTTTGAGTTTCTTAAAAATGGCTTTAAAGATATCAGCAATTCTTTGGACTTATTCTTTGAAGATGATGCTGTCGCTGATGAAAAGATTCCTTTCCTAGCTTATCTTACGAGTAGCCTCCAGGAAAAATCATTCCACCCATTTGAGTTACCAGCTGGCAGTAGACGTTTTCGAGATCTCATAGCTGGTTTCATGAAGACGTACCATCACGTTCCTCTTACTTCCAAGGTAATTACTAAATGGCTTAACATATCTTTGATCATCTTGCTTTCTCAATTCCATGCTTCCATGTTCTAACTCCCGGGAATAAAGTGCGGAATAAAGAGGAGTTTTAACTTTTAAGTTCTTCATGGGTATATTGAAAAGTGACTAATGGGTAGTGTGTCATTTGTTTCGCGTTGCAGATTTTTTGCTTGATTGGTTACTCTGAGATCTAACCAAGATATGATTTTGTGCAGGAGTACATGTAAATAGTTAAAATTAGATAAGAGTGGAATTTAGATGCATCTGTCTAGACAAGATTTTGGTGTAGAGCTTCTCTATATCAATGAAAATAAATCTTGTCATTTTTTTTGTGGTTATTTTTTTCGTTGAACTATCATTTTAGATGCTAATGCATGCCCTTTCTCTCTCTTTAAAGAACGTTATCATATTCCCTTCAAGGGCTACAGCAATTGAGAATGCCTTGCGATTGTTCTCTCCGAAACTTGCTATTGTTGATGAGCATCTGACAAAGCACCTGCCTAGGAAGTGGATGACATCTTTGGAAATAAAGGTACTAACTTTCGTCTCTTGACGCATGTCACTTTTATCTTTCACATTCATATACATGTGTGCTATAGTAGTGTCTATACTCATGCCCTTGTATGTTAAACTATTTTGATTTTCGTTTCTTCATTTTAAACAAATCTTGATTGTTCATTACAATCTAATTGGGTATGGGTGGTCAGTGATTAAAGAGGTACTGATTGTCGTGGCGCGAAAATATAGAGATTTGTTACATTGCAACTTAACATACTTCTAATTTATTGACAAATAAAAACAAATCCATTTATTGACAAATAAAAACAAATCCATTTATTAGGTAGTATATTGTTTTTTCATTCATTCCGTTGACAATTTTGCATCTTGTGGCCATGTTCTGTTTAAGATCTCTCCTTTTTTTCCTTTCTCCGAGAGACTTCTACTGTTCTACACCAGACCACTAAGTTTATATTTATTTATTTTTTCTATCCTTTTTTTTTTTTTTTTTTTTTTTTTTTTTTTTTTTGTGTAGAAGTTGATGGCTAAGTTATAAATAGAGTAGTAACCTTTTAATTGTTTGCAGACATTAGTTTATGATGTGTTTGCCAGCTTTACATTTTTTGTATGCTTTATTTTGAAGGAAATTTAGTAAGGGATGCCAACTTCTTTCTTCCAATAATCCTGATGCTCTCCCTTTCTGGCTTCTGCTGATTGATTCACTTTACGCTGTTTCATTACTTTTGAAACTTTATGTTTCTCTTTGATTGGAATAGCTTGTAAGGATATTTAAGTCTCAGATTGTTATCATATATATTTTTGAGGCAATGAGAATAACATGCTTGCAAACCAACTGTGTTTTTGTATTGCAGAACACAGACACCCATGAAATTCCAGAGGATGTAGTTACAGTTATTGAGGCTCCTCGTCAGTCAGATTTATTGGTTGAGCTGATTCGGAAGCTGAAACCGCAAGTGGTAGTTACTGGCCTAGCTAGTTTTGAGGCTGTTACCAGCGCTGCCTTTGAGAATCTGTTGGATGTTACTAGTGAAATTGGCTCTCGCCTTTTGTTGGACATTTCGGACCACTTCGAGTTATCGAGTTTGCCTAGTTCCGTTGGGGTACTAAAATATCTTGCGGTGAAATCACTCCCATCACATGCTGCCATTATATGTGGTCTGCTGAAGAATCAGGTATGCGTTTTGTTTTCTTCAGCCTTGACTGTTTGTACACAATTGCCAACTGCTGCAAATTTTTACCTGCAAATTTATAGCTACGTCTGAAGTTTATTGTTTGATGCTTCGTGCTTACAGTCTGAATGTGGACGATTTTTCAGGTTTATAAGGATCTTGAAGTAGCTTTCATGATTTCCGAAGATGAAACCATATTTCAAGCCCTTGCTAGAACCGTGGAACTTCTTGAAGGAAATACTGCATTGATTAGTCAAAACTATTATGGCTGCCTTTTCAATGAGCTGCTTTCCTTTCAACTAGCTGATCGACATCCTCTTGCGACGGTATGCTAGTTTCATTTCGTGTCTTTATATCGGCAGAGTAAAATTTGATTTACCTCTTTACTTTTCTGAACAAAGCTGACAATTTTTAATGTAGTCATTAATTGTTACAAACTTACAACCAGTGCACAGTGTTGTTTCGAAAGCAGGAGCAATAAAAAGCAACTTTATGTATCCTGTGCTTTGAGCTATATGCTGGATGATTCTCCGTCAAGATCACGATTTCAGCTCACTCCTAGTTTTGACTTTGATTTATTTCTTACAGAGACAATGTCAAACGAAAGTTTCTACTACGATGATTGGGTTTGCAAGCTCTGCTGTCTCAGTGTTCAATGAGGCGGAGTTATCGATCAGCGAATCCGACAGTCAGCCTTCGCTTATTCACATGGACATCGACCAGAGCTTCTTGCCGTTGCCTTCACCTGCGAAAGCTGCTATCTTTGAAAGTTTTGCAAGACAGAACCTGTCAGATTCTGAGACTGACGTCACAAATAGCATAAGGCAATTCATCAAGACCCGATATGGTTTTCCGACAAATAGCAGCACTGAATTTTTATATTCAGACTACTCTTTAGGTCTATTTAACAAGCTACTTCTTAGCTGTATTCAAGAGGGCGGTTCATTTTGTTTCCCTTCTGGCTCTAATGGAAATTACATAGCCGCTGCTAAGTTTATGAATGCAAATGTCGTGAATATCCCTACAAAAGCTGATGATGGTTTTAAACTTACTGATGACGTACTTACCAAGGTTTTGGAGTCGGTTAAGAAGCCATGGGTGTACATTTCTGGCCCTACAATCAACCCAACTGGCTTAATATACAGCCAGAAGGAGATGGAGAATCTGTTAGCCGTCTGTGCCAAATATGGAGCGAGGGTCCTGATCGACACGTCTTTCTCAGGGCTCGAGTATGACACACCCGACCAAAACGCCTGGAATTTGGAACCGTCATTAGCGAATCTCTTGGCCTCTTCACCCTCAACTTTCTGTGTGTCTTTACTCGGTGGTCTATCTCTTGGAATGCTTACGGGTGGGTTGGCATTTGGGTTTTTGGCTGCGGATCAGTCTCTTTTTGCTGAGACCCCTAATGGTTTTGCCGGTCTCAGCCCGCCTCATATTACTACTAGGTACGCGATGAAGAAATTGTTGGCCCAGACTGAGCAAGAGGGCAGTGAAATATCCGCAGCTATTGCAGAGCACAAGGGAATATTGAAAAGCAGATCGCAGCGTTTGAGGGAGGTAATTTCCCGCTAATCTTTATGCTCCTTTTGGCACTTTCATGGAATTTCAGTCTTTTCTTTACTTGTTTACATCTTTGCATGAAACTTATTGTGATAGATACAGCATTCCATCATGTTAGACTATGACTATGAATCTTTCGGGATTGCCAGGGGACTTGCAGTTGCAACCGAGAAAATTTTCTGTTACCGTAACAATACATCCTCATGTTACCGTCTCACATATATTATTAATTAGAGGAAGTTATGTATTTTAAGTTAATAACTAACTTGTAATACTAAATTCCTATTGGTAGGTTGCATCACATCAGATTTGTTACTGATGTAGGAAATATTTTCTCGTCATAACCAGCTTTTTCTGCTTGTTATTATAGTCCTGGCACTGCTTGTATCTGTCAAAATTTGACCCAACCCACGTAAATAGTAGTTACTGATATTTGGGCATAACTAGATAACGGGACAAACCAAAATTAGTCAAACTGTACTGAACTCATCCCAATGAACACTACGGAGTAGAATTTTCCTTCTCAGACCCTTCTCGACTTTCTTGACTTTTACTGTTTGACCGGCAAAACCCAAACCTAATATGACCTGACTAACCTTGACCTAATTGCCAATGTTAGCTGTTAGGCACTATGAGTTATGTTAAATCGGAATTACACACTGGTTACCTTGAGTTTGCGTCAGGTTAATGGTAAACATTTACGAGTTGTACTTGCATATACTGTATTAGTTATTTGATGAAGCTTGACTAAACTGTGACATTTGTTTGTGCTATAATAGTCTTATAGAAAATGGCTACTTAATCCGACGTCTCCTTTCTACAGACTCTTGAGAAATGTGGGTGGGAAGTGCTCCCATCCCATGGCGGTGTTTCAATGGTCGCAAAACCATCTGGATATCTCGGAAAGCGTGTTAAACTCGAAGGTGCTTCTGCTCAAGAAATCGAGGTAGCAGATTCTACAGTTCGTGAAGCCATGTTGAGGGCAACTGGCATATGCCTTAATAGTGGTTCCTGGACTGGAATTCCGGGTTACTGTCGCTTCACAATCGCTTTACAAGATGATGAATTTGAGCAGGCGCTGGATCGTATCGTAAAGTTGAAGGACTTGACGGTTTAAAATGAAAACATGCAGCTTCAAGTTTATTCTTCCTATTAATAATGCTCTTTCTCTGACGACTTAGGTGTCGCGGAATTTGTGAGCAGTTGCGTGGCTGATGCGCAGGCGACTTTAATGAGAGAGTTCATGACGCTCTTTTCATTTTTTCGAGTGTCGAAACTCTAATTTTGCTTCAGGCTTGGTTTTACGGAGAAGTTCGCAATTGGTGCAATGATTTCAATTCTTTTACCTAAGCTAACAACACATTGAAAGATACTCTGTTCGATTTTTGCTACTGTTGAGTTTAGAATTTGAAGTTTTTGTTTTTCCCTTTTGGGAAATTACCACCAATATCACTAAACTTTTGTTTTTACAAATATCCCTTTTTAAAAAAAAAAAACTTTGTGCGATAAGCTCTTATTTATGATTTCATAAAAGTGTAATTTTTTTTCTATCGTAAGTCTTGACGAGATCTTTGATTTGGGAAAAAAATCATCAATTTTGGAATTTGTACGCGATAGTTTTAGCCGGTCAAAGTTTATTTTGTCAAACGACTTTTGACCGGTCATAACTCCCTAATAAAAATTCCATAAATTCTATTTTTTTTTCAAATAAAAGATCTCATAAAGATGTACAATAAAAAACAAAAATTATCGGTTTTTAAAGTGATAAGAAAAATTTATTGTTGGTCAAATTTTATTATTAGAAAAAGAGGGGTATTTGTGAGAATACGAAAAAGTTGAGGGGTACAAGTGAGAATTTCCTTTCCTTTTCATCTTGTTTGGAGTACTATGAATGTTTTTGTGGAATACCATTCGCTTTAGTTTGAAATCGAGCTGGGTAGGATTACAAATGGCGGTAAAGTTTTTTCTTGTGAGTATTAACACAAATGCGTACTCTAGGGCCCTAGGCTCAAACTCGAAACCTCTGATTAGACTAGAGCACTTTCCAACCAGCTGAACATTTATTTTTATTTTTATTTTTTTTTTTTGACAAGAGGTTACATACACAACTTACAACATTTTAGCCCGATTGGCCAAATTATGCGCTACTCTATTAAGGAATCTAGGTATGTAACTTACCGAACAACAATACGATGTATTTTATGAAAGTAGTTCTAATATCAATTGCATACGATGTATTTTATGAAAGTAGTCCTAATATCAATTGCATACGATGTATTTTATGAAAGTAGTCCTAATATCAATTGCAAAAGAGTAGGTCAGGTATCTGAAATTTTTTTAATTTTGATTGATCTATTATTATACATTTTGACGGTATAAACACTTAAAATTGCCCATCTTCCAATGAATTAAAAGACGATCTTTAACTTTTTTTTTTCCATAATATTACTAATAAGCATAAAAATAATTCTAATTTAATCAATACTCCCTCCATTCTTTCCAATTAGCCCCGTATACCCTTTTCGGAATTTTTTTCCAATTAGCCTCATTTCCCTTTTTAGTAATAATTTCTCTCACATATTCTACTTTTTCCCACACATACCTATTTTTTCTCACTCACGTCCAATTTTTTATAATTAAACTATTCAACTTTTTTTTCACCATACCTCACTTTTTCCACTTTTTGTTAAAAATGATGAAAAAAGAAAGGGCACTTGCTTGTTTCACACTAAGATTGCTTTCTTCCTTATCTTTCAGGGCACAAACTCAATGACTTTAGCCTTTCTCCCGCTAAAGTCATTGAGTTTAGCGGGAAATTTTTAAATATTATTTGAGATATAAAATTCGAAATTCAATCATTCCAATCAATAGTAATTAACCACTACTTTTGCAAGGCGAATAAAGTTGCCGATATATGGCAAATATTGGATACCACCGACACCGATACGGACACCTGACACGAATACGTATCGGACACGCGATACGGCCTGCTAAAATTTTACGATACGCGATACTACAAAATAAAAATCAATATACATATAAAAAAAATGATTTTGAAGTTCTATAAGACATAATAATTTGATCATTTAAAAGACCACGAAGTCGTCAAAATGACAAATACGTCATATTGGGTATCGACGCGGTATTGAACATTAGAGGCGTATCGGAAACTATCCGATACCTCAAAATACGTATCAGAAGGTATCGAAGACATATCAGGAAGTATCGTATCGATATCCGATAAGATATCGGACACGGATACGGCATATTTTAGTGGAATCGGTGCTTCCTAGCTCTTGTCCAATACATTCAAGGTGGTTTGAAAGTTACTACCTCTTACCATTCTCATCCAAAAGATTGGTCCAACTGGAAGATCAATCTAATTTTCTTAACTTTCCAAAAAAAAAAAAGTTGAATCGCACCTGAAATTGGCTCTACTTCACTGAATTCTAACCCGAAGAAACAAGTGAAAGGCTGTTATATTAATAAAACACGTATACAGCTCTGTTCGAAAACACAGACAGCAATACGACCTTCAATAAGAAAACCAATGAATGACTAAATTTGATGATTAAACAAAAGCCCAATTCTAGTAATACACGTCATAAGGTTGCCTAAGGATCCCTTGCAGTTGCATAAACATGCAGTTTACCTTTCCTAGCGATCATACAAAGTACTAGAGACTACATACCAACGCTTTAAAGTCGCGAAAATCAAAATGCCCAAAGAGGGGCAAAATAACATGAAAAAGGATAGGGACACCGAAACACAACCCAAAAAGTCAGATGACCCATAAATGGCGACCACGTGAAAATTTCAGCTGTAAAAGCCCACACTAAGTTTACTACCCAAGAGGTTTTATTACGGAATCATCTGTCCGGTGTCGGCATCATCCGCTTGCTCAATCTGTGGCTTTTGGGGGCCAGATCCTGGAGCTTGCTTCTTTTTTATGCCGCTTACGATGTCGTCTATTCTGAGAAGCATGCAAGCTGCTTCTATGGCAGTTTTGAATGTTTGAGCCTTGACAGTGTATGAATCCCATATCTGAAAATTTAGGGCATGCATGGAATCAAGAAAAATGAAGAAGGAAACTTGATCACTTTTGCAGTACACATAGACTAGTTTATTGCTAGACTACAGAGCTTATACAGCAAACTTGAACGGCTTATACATCTACGCAAAGTAGAAAAATCAACTGACTACATAAAGACTAGTTGTATTCATCCTAAGATTAAACAGAACCAAGTCCGTAAATTTATGATAAAACATCCTTCAGAAATACATTCACTCAATTCAAGGAAGTATGGCAAAGTATCAAGTGTTCGTTGTATTAACTCGTCCGATGAAACAGAAGGGAAAAGAAGGAAGTGAGGGCAATGATTTATATTAATCTCAATCTTTTCAAAGTTGAAACCCAACGTCCTAGAAACAAGGAAATTGTTTTCCTTAATTTACAGGAAAAAAGATAACAAGAGAACAATCAATGACAGCAATAATTTATACATTTACCCATGCATGTAAAAGAATAGGCATGAATAAACAAAGAGAAAAGAAAACCAAATACAGTACAAGTCGAAACAAAGAGCATGTAAACTATATAGCCTTCATCACCAAAAGTCGTTCAATTTAAATTTCTGGGGCCAAGTGTAGGATTTAATATTTTAGGAAAGTCCCTTATTACAGTATTTCCTCCTTATTGTCAGACTAAACAGTGGAAACTTCAATTTATAGGACACGTGTAAAGGTTGCGACTTGTGAGCCATGATAAAAATGACTATCCAATTTCCACCCCACTCCATAACATAAAGCACGAAAAAAGGAGTTCCCTCCGATCCATCCATTTCTTTACGTTTTTCTGTTTGGGATGATTCATTTATTTCTTTACATTCCTCTTACTTAGTAAACATTTTACAGTAAAGGTTATTTAAAGGCTATCTTTGCCAACTTGCATAACCAGTCCTTAAAAAACAGTTAAACAACAAACATACTTTAGTTAGATGGATAGAAGAGAGTACATACCTTCTTTTCTTTCATGTCCGCAACTTCACCAGTGTTTCCATCAATGCCGACCCAAGCATTTTCACCATTTGCATGCTACAAAATTTGAGAAAAGTAAATAATACATCTTCACATAGCAAATAAAAGCTGAAAAAGAGAGAACAAGGTGCAAACCTTTCCTCGCAAGGCAGTCATAGTTCTAATCACATTTACACCACAGTTTTGTGCTAATGTTCGTGGTATAGCTACAAAAGCTAAAGCCGCCGCTTCATAGGGCCACTGTCAAACACACAAAAAATGGAAAGATCAACAATTGAACCAATAGGTCAAGACAATCCCCTATAGTTAAATAATATAGCAAACATTTGAGTTCTCCTAACATGCCTTTTCTATGCCTTCAATGGATGCACTCTTCTGCTTCAAGGTTGCCGATATAGTCAGCTCAGTAGCACCTCCTCCAGGAACAAGTTTCGGATTTTTTATAATATTTCTTGCCACGCACATTGCATCCTATGACCAAATCACACGAGTTACTGCAACAATAAAGCCTTAATTCTGACAGACAATCACTTAGAATCTGACATACAGAGCCCTCATAACGAGTCAGTTTAAATGAGCTGATCTACAGAATTTAACGAAAAGCGTTCAAAGACTACCTGAAGATTCCTCTCCACTTCATTCAAGAGATCCTTGCTCGCACCTCTTAGTAGCACGGTACAAGCTTTCGGATCTTTACAGTCAACGATAAATGCAAAAAAATCATCACCAATTTTTTTGACCTCGAAAAGCCCAGCACCAGTTCCGACATCAGATTCTTGCAGTTCATCGGGCCTGTTTACAATGACAGCCCCAGTTGCCTTCGCAATTCTATTGTTGTCGGTCTTCCTTAACCTCCTGATTGCGCTGACACCAGCTTTGCTCAAATAGTGACAAGCTAGATCGCTCAGACCTTTCTCTGTGATAACCAAATCTGGCTTAAACTTCAAAATCTGAGCGCAAATATTCTCAATGTACTCTTCTTCCATTTTCAGCAGGACTTCCCAGTCTTCTTCTCTCAGTATTTCAGCATTTGTTTGGTTTTCACCTTTCTTGTACTCAAGAGGACAATCGAGAAGAATGATACGTGGATTAACAATCTTTCGCTTCATTTTTCCTGGAGCAACGACATCTTTATTTATCATAACCCCTTTAAGCACCTGTGAATCTTCTAACTGTCCACCAGGTACTTTCTCGATTTTGATATACTTCTTGATGTCAACCTCTCGTAGTCCTTGACCCATGTCGACACCAACAATTGCAGTGGCGTCAATTGCCAAATCCTACACGACAGTTATGAGGACACTTGAAAAATATTCTTCCATAGCACACGATCAGAAAGTTCATAGATGATAGACCAGATAGTGCCCAGGAATGTCCAACAGGATAGAGGCTAAAAATTATAATAATGTGTTGTACTTTCCCGACTTTAAACAGAACCACAAAAATAATCTTCGAAGTCAAACGTTCACAGCTAACAAGGTCTATAGCTTCGGCATGCTGATCAAACAAAAATAGAATCCTAACTAACACTTGTGGATAGGTAATTGCAATTTGGTAAGTTAAAAGTGTTCAACATTGGACTTACCCTACCCCATTCATAAATGACAAAGCATATGTCCAACTCGAGGAAAACTGACAACATAGATTGAGGATAGATAAACTCTAGTGTCAGTTAAGTTTTAAATTGACATCACCGTGCAAGTACCCAATAAGAAGAGATTATATGTCCTACATTTCAAAATTAAAACAAATCCTCTCCTAAATACAAACCTAATATCACTGCACTAACCTCGTCTGCTAGGAAAAAATGAAAACCGAGGTGAAATTAGCTGATAATCAGTAAAGAAATCATCGAATGACGAAAAGACCGGCTTTTACTAAGCATGCCAAGTAGCAAAAACAAACTAAAATTGATCCACCTCAAATCAAGCAGCCTCATACTTCCAATTTCTACTTGGGAATCTCTAGAACCATAACAACTATGAAAAACTCATTCTGGATTGGATGAGCTACAAATAGCAAACGGCCAAAAAGAACAGCGAGTGTATTAAATTTTTAATGTCGACTTTGGAATTCCCTCATTCTCGACAACCTTGAACAAATGGCTTTGGATCAAATGACGTACAGATGGCAACCTAAACGCACAACAGAAAAGCTTTATGCACTGGGAAATGCATGAAGGAAGTAGAGGAGGGGTAGGGAACAGGATAGAAGCTTAGGTAACGGAAGTGAACTACACAGAGAACAGCACATAGCAAGACAGGAATTTAATGTTGCAAGCTTCAAGAGAATGGTAGCTAGACTCTACCTTTTCATTTCATTAGCAACTATGGTTGTTTACAACAGTCTCATACAGTCAAACATGGAAATTGGAGTAAGATCATCAAGATTTTGAAGTTGAGAATGGTGATTAAACAACAGTGAAGACTCATAGGGTGATGCCAAACAAATCATTCAAGTGATCTGAAAACCAATATATATACACATATAACTCACAGCAATTAAATCGCCAAACTGGCTGGTGAATTTTGTGCCAATACAGCTTTTAACCAGACCTAAAATTTTATCACCTGCAAACAACATAACAATTTAGCAGCATGATTCAGAACTCACGCTTTGCCACCAATAAACTGTTGTGAGGTCCAAATACGTTTGAATCCGGCAGAAATATGACAAAAAATGAAACTTACGATCCTTTACATCAATGGACATTGCAATTTTGTCAAGAGCTGCGACAGCATCTTCCAGGGCTTTGGTATAGGCTATGAAGCACAAATATTTAGCTTAGCTCACAAGAACCAAATAATTACATGCAAAAGGCACATATGAAACGAACTAAATAATACCTCGGCATATAACAGTAGGATGATAATTCTTGTCAATGAAATCTTCAGCGACATGAAGCATTTCCCCGGCTGCAGTACAGTTTCATACCACAATTAATATGCTTTTTGCAAATTAGAGTAACCCAAATATTTCATTTTGGTTTTTTTGTCGGAGCTATAAATCTTTCCAACACAACATGATATGAAACAACACACAGTTTCATACCACAATTAATATGCTTTTTGCAAATTAGAGTAACCCAAATATTTCATTTTGGTTTTTTTGTCGGAGCTATAAATCTTTCCAACACAACATGATATGAAACAACACACTGCTTCATATTAGGCTGAAAACATGCTCTACGCATAATAGTTGTGTCTGACACATAAACGCGTATCACATTAGATAGGATAACAAAACAGGAATACAAGGGTCCGCCAAATAATTGCTTACCGAGAACAATCACAGAAGTAGTTCCATCTCCCACTTCTTCATCTTGAGTCCGACTGAGTTCAATCATTGACTGTTATTCAAGACCCAAATACCATGTTAGAAAGGCCAAAACAAAAAAAAAAAAGGATGTTTTTCTTTTATATCTTATAGAGGGGGCATGAGAGCAGGACATGCCTTAGCAGCTGGATGTGCAAGATCTAATTCCCGCAAGATAGCATTCCCATCATTAGTGACAACTATGCCTGAAACCGGTAGCGTAACAAGAGCAAATCAGATTCCAAACCCAAATAAAATACATCAACAACGTCAATGAATAACCGTAAGTTTGACGTTTTAATAAATAAAACTCCCTCTATCCCAACTTCATTGACGTAATGTTCTTACTTTGCCCAATGAATTTTCCTATTTCTATTTACCGTAAGTATAAATTTCAAATTTTGCCTCTTCTCTATAAATTTCAAATTTCTTAAAGAGGGAGTCAACAGATTCCTGCAAAGCATATTACCTCCAGCTGCATCAAGAAGCATCTTTAACATTGAACGTGGACCCAATGTTGTGCGAATTATTTCAGCAACAGTCTGTCAAAGATAGATGGTACAAATCAAACACCGAAAAAAAAAAGTTCAAAATTGGGTACCCATTGAATTGTTAAATCAAGTAGTAGATACTAAAACATGGCAAGCATAGCAGAAGGAGCCCACAGCTAAAATGAGAATTAAGAAGTGACAAATAGAAACGCAGAGTTCTTGACTCTTGAGGGCAGTATTCACAAAAGCCTCTCAAACCAATAGGGAAAACGCAGCTATCCCTATACAATGAAAATTTGTTCAAATGCCTCTCGAACTAATACACAATCTCTAGCAACTTGAGGGGAAACAAGTATTAGAAAAACAAAAAAAGCGGTAGAGAAAATTAATGCTCACCTTTGCTGCGCGAATGTTAGCATGATGGACCTTGGTACCAGATTCACGTTTTGTGGAATCATCTGTATTCAAACTCAGAAATTAGGTCTACAGCTAAAACATTATGAATTCAAAGCCAGAAAATGATATCTCAAATCACCTAAGAAAACAAAAATGAAAAGAAAACAAATACAGAAGGTACTAGAAACAATTATGTTTATTCTTCTCAAAGGCTCAAGCACCTATTTAATTGCTCTGTTGTTCGAATGATAGTCACATTTAGCACATTTAGCAGAAACAACAACAAAAACAACATCCGAAACAAACAACAAAGATTTCCTCGGAAAATAAAAACAAAATATAAAAAACAGAACAAATTTAAAACACAGATGAGATGATGATGATGATGATGATGATGATGAAGAGAGTGAATATTACTGAGGACAAGAACAGGAGCTTGCATGGTTGAGGATGAATATTACAAGAGAAGAGGCGCGATCAGTGAGAGAGAAGAGGCGTAGATTGTTGATTTAGGGTTTTGATATTTGGGTTTTATTTTTCTTTTTTCGGAGCAAGTGCTGTGTAGGGAGTAGTAGTGTAAAGGAGAGGTCTGAAAGAAGTCGAGTGAGGCCAACGCTACTAGAAGGAGAGGAAACAATGTGAGAGGGATGAGAATGACATTCTTCTCTTATTAGATTAGAATTGTAAGTGAGTTCTGCCCTGCATTTCCTTGAGGGCCTAAGAACGTATTACGAACGCCGTAGATTTCTAATATACTCCGTATTACGGAATATTTCACTCCTTATATTTTTTGGGGGCAAATTCTAGAATACAATCGATTTACGCCTACAATTCTATTTGGGAAAATCAGGTGAAAAGGTTGTTGGTACTGTTAGAACTGTTTGGAAAAAGCTAGGTGAAAAGGTAAATGAAAGGTTTGAAACACTGAAAAAAGGTAATTTGGCGAAAAGTGAGCAAAGGTAGTTGGAAAGGTAGCTGAAAATAACTAACTGAAAAGTTAGCTAAAAATTATTTTACTGTTTGGTAAACAACCTGAATAGATAACTGAAATAAAGTAAAATGACAAAAAAAAGACATTGTTATTAATAGTTCTATACTTCTATTATTGATATTAAACTAGTGGTGTGACCCGTGTAATTCACGGGCCGCCTTGATTTGTCATTTGTGTTTATTTTGGGTGGTTTTTGTACGTTAATGTGTTGTTTACCTACAAGCTGTTGGTTTTATTAACGGAGCGCCTAAAAGTCCTATTTTAGCATAAATTTAAAATTTGGTGTTGTTCCTGTATGGCATGGGTATAAACAAAATTTTTTCTATAAATTACATATCTTTGTCAGAATCCAATTAAATAAACATTTCTAGACTAAATTTGTCTTTGAAAGTGCAAAAAAAAGATAATTCCTACTGTTGTGAATTGAGGAGCACAGTCACAGTAGAAAATAACACTCATCGTTTAATTCAACCTATAGAACTAATTTAGCTCAATTTGAATGCAGATTATAATTAGAGTGTAAGTCAAGACGAAATTGAATGCTCAAATATCTTAGATCGGTGATAATATCTTAATTGAGCCTGAGCCGAAATTGTGCAAGCTCAACTCGTCCAACCCATTTCTTGGCAGCTTTCTTGTCATTCACGAGAGGTTGCTTATTCCTGTTTTAATTTTTGTTGATTAATTCCATAAGGTGAAATTCCAAACATGACATGGTTTCACGACAAATTTATTAAATCCACCTGACATTTTACAAACAATGTATCACAAAGGCACAAACAACGTTAATTCCTACACACAACTAACGATAATGCACCATTACACTGACTATGGTATTTTGGTGTCATGATTTCTCTTTTTATGGGGCATTCACCATCGTCTAAAGATTCTACCAACACTCTACCATATCATTTCATACCCCGATGGAAGTCGGAACATGTAACTTTCTTAATTACACGATTCTACCAACACACTACCATATTATTTCATACCCTGATGGAAGTCAGAACATGTAACTTTCTTAATTACATGAAGGTATACTTTAAAATATTGTATTGTAGCCGATAATTTCTTCATCAAGTAATTACCTCAAGCAATGAATCAAACTTATGTCCACAGGAGATAATTCTCGTCGTCGAGACTTGGATATACTATTGACTTCGCCAAAAAATGTTACGTTAAGTCCCTTTCTATCTTGTCACTCGTGCTTTTTCTTTCACTCCTCGTTAGAAGGCCCGCCACATTTGAATTTGCGGCAAGTTCTTCTACAATAATGAGGATGCAAACAGTAGCAACCTCATTAGTTCACTAACAATAATAATATTCCAAAGTTACCAATAAGTACGTCATAAATATTCTGAATTATAAATTATAGTAGCACTCGAATCTTAAGAAGGCAAACAATGCCGTTGAGACTTGCCTCTTCTACTACATTTACCGACATCATTTTTTTCCCTTTTAAATTTTTGAATAATGGGTTACAAGAAGGAGACTGAAAAAAAAAAACAATTATTGCACAAATACATAAATAATTAAGTCGCTTGGTCGTGAAAACATCAAAACATCAAGAGTATTCAATGATTTCACAAGTCATCTTTGGCTATATAAATATATGTTGTATATTTAGAATAAGTACAAGAACAAATACTTGCATCTAATGCAATGTGTAGTCAAACCTTATAGAAATTAAGCTAGCAGAGATTAGTGCTTACTATAATCCCTTTATTGCACGTTGACTCTTAAATTTATCTCTTTCTCTTAAAAGATTATTATCAATTGTTTCAAACTTGCAGCCACCTAATCAATACATGTAGTTATAATTTCTGGCAGATTATCGTTAAAAGACTATCCGCCTTTCAGTTTTAGAACAAAAGCAAAGATTGTCAAGTTAGTACCTGAGATAGTGGACGGAATAATGACGCGGACGATTTCGCAATCCCTGAAAATTCACACACAAGCTGTCACGGATGTCGATAATTGAGGCCAAATTAACACATAAGCTGATGCATACGTTTGACATAGATAAGAAGTTGAACCTGAATATGCATCCACTGTTAAATGGATCCAAATTGATACATTCAATGCAAGAAAATTGAAGGAAAGTTAAATCAAAACATGTTCAAATGATATTCTACTTAAAAAGTGTTACAAACAATAAGAAAATCAATCAGATTATGAATACCTAATACTGGAATCAGAGTGAACAGGAAAGACTCGAGTGAACTAACAAAAAAGCTTATTAGTCATTGTAAATTATTGTAGGTCACAAGTTTGAGTATATTCCTTTGTACATTACGGAGTACACTTTTAGTTTTCCTATTGTACACTTCTCCCTTGTCATCGTCCACTAAGAAAATATTTACAACTTTCCGTGAGGTGACACATGAAACAACAACATATAATTTACCATGGCTAAAAAATCGGCTCAGGTAAATATAATTGGCCATGGCTGAAAAGTGGCTCTAGAAATTTAGTTGTCAAAGTTTAACAATACTGCTTCAATGTGAGTAGGTGATTTCCTTCGCTACGATCAGGTTGGTCTGTACAACCAATATTTTCATTTGTGATTTTTCGCTTTTTACGAGTTGTAGCTGCAAATGCAAGCATATCATTTTGATAATTTTACTGATATATAGTACAAAATACATAATTCTATTAACCTTCCTAAAGATTTACCGACAAAATCTCCCACCTTGTCTTGCAAGTAATTAGATTGTGTGAATATTGTAATTAGGAAAATTAGATTTCTTTCCTTATCGTTTTTGGTAAATAATCCTAGCTAGTCTAAACCTTGTAACTAGTATAAATATGTATTCATTGATATCAAAGTAAATACAAGAAAATATTCAAACCATTCTACAAGTTTTATATGGTATCCAAAGGCTATCGATCCAACCACAATCTACGCCCTAGACGTCCAACCTTCAAACGTCAGGCACCATCTTTCTCTTTCTCGGCTACAGCCATGTCTGGCCAACCCAAACCCGAGGGATTTATTTCCACCATTGACACCTCTGATGGTGTTAAAGCCCTGCACTTGGGCCATTGCATCAAGCTCACAAAACAGAACTACACGGCTTGGCACTTCCAATTAAGCAAGATTTTCTTCGGCCTCGGCCTTCTTGGCTACCTTGATGGTACCACTCCGACTCCTTCGGAAACCATTGTCGCCGACGACAAAACTGAAAAACCAAACCCGGCCTATGGTAGTGGTTGCAGCAGATTGAATGATCCTTGCGCAATGGGCACCCTCTGCGGACCTTCAATATTTGCTCGTCCATTTGTCAAACCTCTAAGGAAGCATGGGAAACCCTTGCCCACACCTATCACGAATCCTCGCGACCTCGCGTTCTTACACTCGAAGAGAATTTCGATTCGGTCGTCAAAGCTGACCAATCTATTACCGACACTTGCACCAAATTAAAGCGTGTGTCGACCAACTTGCTCTCATGGGCAAAGTTCTTGACCCGTAAGGCGTCATCTCCAAGGTTCTCAAAGGCGCTTGACTACGAACTTTACAAACTGTCATTGACACCGGATTGGCTCGCGATACCACCATCACAGCTCCACGGCGAAGCTACTCAACCATGAATCGCTTCTTCGACAAGAACCACAACCTCGCTTTCGCCTCGCCAGAAACCCAAACCTTATCGTAACCAACCTTACGGCCGTGGCTCACACGCATGAACAACCAACACCAAGGCAAAGAACTGGTGCTCTACTTCCCAAGGCACTCGCCACCCCTATGCTCACGTGGTGGCTACCGCCGGTCGACCCAGCGACCGCTTTGAGGGAGATGTCAGTGGTGTCGTAAAACAGGTCATGTCATCTCCAATTGCTTTGCTTTTCGGAAAATATGTCCGGAGCTTGAATTTCCTGACCCAACTCGGTCAGCCCAACCTACTCCTCAAGCAAACTTCGCTCACCATGGTGGGACTCAAGCTAGCCCCGCCTTCTTACTCGATAGTGGTGCATCTCATCACCTTACTTATGATCTTGATCTCCTCGCGTCTCATTCGCCCTACACCGGCATGGATGATCTCATGATTGGAGACGGTTCAACCTTACCTATCACCAATACAGGTTCGTTTAATGTTGACAATTTGCGTTTCACCAATGTTCTTCATGTTCCCACCATTAAACGCAATATCCTATCTATCTCTCGACTCTATCAAGATAATAATGCTTATGTTGTTTTCTCACATAATTCCTTTTTTGTGAAGGAAATCCGCACCGGGACTTTACTGCTCCAGGGTCGAGCCAACCAAGGGATCTATGAATGGTCTCCGTCAAAACCATCTACATTAGCAGCAATTAAAATAAAAGGAACCACGCCCGTCTCGTGGCATCATATATTAGGCCATCCATCACATGATGTATTTCGAATAATTGCTAATAGCTTGTTATCTTCTACTTCCAATAATAATAAAAAGTTGTTATTTTCCGATTCTAATAAAAGTGATGATTATTGTCATGCGTGCTGCGTTTTAAAAAGCAAAAAGCTACCATTCTCTACCTCTTCTTTTACCTCCACGGCTCCCCTTGATCTTGTTTTTTCAGATGTGTGGACTAGTCCGATTCACTCTCGTGACAATTACAAATATTACATTATTTTTGTTGATCATTTTACTAAATATGTATGGTTATATCCACTAAAACAGAAATCTGAAACAACCACTATCTTTAATCAATTCAGATCTGTTGTCGAAAAATATTTCAAAACCCCTATTCGTCGTTTCTTTTCCGACAATGGCGGCGAATATATTAAATTAAACCAATCGCTCCTACCCGAGGGTATCTCCCATTACACGTCTCCTCCACATACACCGGAGCACAACTTGGTTATGCGAACGCAGATCATCGGCATATTAGTAAACCGGCCTTGCTCTACTCACCCACGCCGGCCTTCCGACGTCATATTGGCCTTTTGCGTTTAGCACGGCTACCTATTTAATTAATCGCCTTCCCACCAAAACTTTACAAGGCGACTCACCGTATTTTCGTCTTCACAACACCCACCCAGATTATACAAAACTCCATAACCGGATGTTTGTGTTATCCTTAGCTACGACCTTACACGAAACACAAATTAGAACCACGTTCGATTGCTTGCGTTTTTAGTTGGCTATTCCACCACTCAAAGTGCTTACCATTGTCTTGACACAAAGACACACCGCTTATATACATCACGACATGTCAAATTCGTTGACTCAGTGTTTCCATTTCATGAGTCCAAACCCCACCTACGACTCAACCAAGCTCGGATGAATGGTGCTCTCTGCGCACATACCTCTTCTCCGAGCCTAATGTTACGATCCCTCTGCGTCGTCTCTGCCCATTCCTTCTCGTAGACAAAAACCTATCACTCAGTGTACTCTCGGCGCACCTCTCACGAAGCTGAAACCGGCACCACCACCGACTGTCGCCTCAAACTCCACCCTCCTCCTCTCTTGGTCTTCTTCTGGACTCTCGACCATCACCACCGCTTCCTCTGCTGCTGCGCCACCTACTACAAATTCTGCAGCTTCCCTGCCACGAACTTCTTTGTCCGCGGCGACCGCATCCCTTCCCCTGCCAGCGGCTCCTCGGCTACCTCGGTAGAGAACAGCCACCTCGGCTAAGACCATTACAACTCGTCTTGACAATAACATACGCAAACCTAACCCACGCTATTCCGCGAAATATGGCTCATGCCACCGCCATAATCCGATTGCCTCGCGCGATAAAGCAAGCTTTACTCGTACCACATTGGCGTCATGCTATGCAAGATGAATTTGACGCCCTTATTCGCAACCAAACTTGGACCCTAGTTCCTCGCTCTCCAAACCAAAACATTGTTGGGTGCAAATGGGTGTTTCGAAACAAGTACAACCCTGACGGCACTTTAAAGCAAAGACCTGAGCTCGCCTTGTTGCAAAAGGCTTTCACCAACGACCGGGTATTGACTATACCGAAACGTTCAGTCCCGTTGTCAAACCTACCACCATACGTCTCATTCTTGCTCTAGCTGTCACTAAATCTTGGTCCCTACGGCAATTAGACGTTAACAACGCCTTCCTCCAAGGCCACCTCACCGACACTGTCTTCATGTCTCAACCTCCTGGCTTCGTTGACCAGACCAAACCAGACTTCGTGTGCCAGCTACGCAAGGCTATTTATGGTCTTAAACAAGCTCCTCGCGCCTGGTACACTGAACTCAAAACCTATCTCCTCAGCTATGGCTTCAAGCAGTCTGTGTCAGATTCTTCCTTATTTATCTTCCACACTAAAACCACACTCATGTATATGCTTGTTTATGTGGATGATATCATCATCACCGGACCTAATCCCAACCACTTACAGAAGTTCATCTCGACACTTTCCCACCGTTTCTCACTCAAAGACCTTGGTCATCTGTCTTACTTCCTAGGAATGGAAGTTGTTCCCAACTCTGCCGGTTTACACCTCAACCAATCCAAATACATTGCTGACATACTTGAAAAGTATGACATGTCTAATACCAAACCCACGGTCACCCCTATGATTTCCGAATCTCGGCTCCTTCGGGAGGACGACCAACCTATTCATGACCAGTCCAACTATCGTGCTATCGTTGGTAGCCTTCAGTATCTCTCTTTAACCAGGCCTGACATTGCCTTCCCTGTCAACCGTCTTGCACAATTTCTGCACCATCCAAATGCCACTCATTGGCAAGCCCTCAAGCGTCTTCTTCGCTATCTCCAGGGCACTATTACTCTCGACATTCAGCTTTATCGCTCCACCAACCAATCTCTTCACGCTTTCTGTGACGCAGATCATGGTGGCGACAAGGAGACTTTTCTCTCGACCTCTGGTCACATTGTTTACCTCGGCCGCAACCCGATCTCTTGGTCCTCTAAAAAGCAACGTGGTGTTGCTACATCCTGGCCCAGGCGGAATTTCGCTCAATTGCTACCGTTACCACTGAGCTCTTATGGCTCCGTAACCTTCTCCAGGAACTCTGCATTGCCCCTCAAGGCTCACCCGTCATTTTCTGTGACAATATCTCCGCCATGCTGTATGCCAAGAATCCTGTCTTCCATTCACGCATGAAGCACATGGCCCTGTCATTTCATTTCGTCAAAGAGCAGCTACAACACGGCCACATCCGAATATACAACACGTCGCCGATCAACTGCGGATGTCCTCACTAAACCTTTGTCGAGGTCCCTTCCTTGTCCTACGAAGCAAGATTGGCCTTCTTCCCAGAACGTCCATCTTGAGGGGGCGTATTAACCTTCCTAAAGATTTACCGACAAAATCTCCCACCTTGTCTTGCAAGTAATTAGATTGTGTGAATATTGTAATTAGGAAAATTAGATTTCTTTCCTTATCGTTTTTGGTAAATAATCCTAGCTAGTCTAAACCTTGTAACTAGTATAAATATGTATTCATTGATATCAAAGTAAATACAAGAAAATATTCAAACCATTCTACAAGTTTTATAAATTCAATAGTACCTTGGTTGTTTACCATATGTGGAGCAACGACTCAATGTTATGGTCATTTTGGTTGCCTAGTCTGAAGCAGCGACTCTTTCCATCCCAACCGACGATGATATCAAAACCTTAGCAAGTGCAGCCGACATTTACCCTCATTTCCCAATCTCATAGCTGATGTATCGAGCATAATTCCCTTCATCAGATAACGAAGAAGAATAGATCAAACATTGGTTTAATTATTACCCCAAATTATTACTGTGTATACAAACACCGTTGATGAAACCGGAAAAAAAATATGAAATCTCATATACAAAGCGAGAAACATTAGGAATACAAATCTGAGTATAGATGAATTACATGGCTCGCTTGGATTAAACTGTGAATCACAGGTATGAGTGTATGACCGTCGACCACTACAACCTCTGTCGATCGTTAATAAATAAGAGCAAGCATAAAATTAGTGGGTCATTATACTGAGCACTCGTAATTAATAAGAATTTTGTGAAATAATTAACTAATTAAATCATTTAGACATACGAAATAAAGTATTACTGATTGAATTAACGTACCAAACTGTAATTGAATCTGTGCACGAAAGAATGCAAATACCTTCTTGACCCAGAGAATTTGGATTTGTTGATATCAGCAAAAATGTTGTACACGTAATTTTTCGTGTACCTGCACCATATGTTATCTGTCAGGCATCATGTCTCATTATATGTCAATAAAGATTGTAACACAGATATATTTCTACAGTTGCACATATTCAGAAGATGTCAAGACAAAAAAAGTCAGCACCATAATGTTCAGTTTAATTTTGGAACCATGTTAAGAAGATGTCAAGAAATAAGGAGAGCTAAGGGTGCACATAATCAGTTCCATTCCAGAAACACAGATTATCGACTTATGTCACCAATTTATAATCAACCATACCTATCAAACACAAGGTGACATTGATCAGGAGGAACAAAAAGCCATAACTTTATCCCATATACGTTGGCCGACCAACTGTATAACCTGAAAACGTCAGCGTGAAGAGGAGACCACATGCCTAGAAGAGAATGACACGATCAGTTGATATAAAACCCAAAGATTATGCCGTATATAATGTACAAACTTCGGGACCATTAGTCTTACGATAAGCTTGACATTCCGTCAGGTGCCCAACCTTTTGGTCCCATGTAAACAAACCGGTAGTCAGAGCAACTAATCTCGTTCTTTTCCTAGTATCCATCGTCAAAGTGCATGTGATACTTGTCATGGTATAAGTTCAGCCAATCGCCTTTGAAACACATCGGTGTTAAGTACGCCTCGTAGTACTCAGGGTATTCCTGAAAGCAAATTAACACAAATTAAAACAGTGATGTCAGATGTTTTGTAGAGAACAATGTAGATACAAAGCGAGAAACATTAGGAATAGAAATTTGAGTATTGATGAAATACATGGCACATAAGCATTGATCAATAAACAGCAAAAAAGGAAACTAATCACACAGTAACCGACAAAAAAGAAGAAGAAATTACCTTGAAGTCAAAAATAAACTAATACTCCGTAATTTATTAAACGGATAACAGTAATTGAAGCGATGTGGAAACATCATTAGTTCATTGATTACAAAATGACATTCGCTCTATGTTACTCCCATACTTTAATTGGCTACCATTTTGCATATTGAATATGTAGGTTTATATCCGTATATAGACCTTTAAATTCACAGGATTATAATGAAAAACTTTATAAGATTTTAAAGTCATAAATCAAAATTGCATAACAAATTAAAAGAATAAGAATTAACCTTTTAATCCTTGAGAATTGGCCTAAGATCAATACCAAAAGTATGGTATCTCCTAATTATCTCACCCAAGATGTGTTCTTGATATGCCCTTGAGTTGCTAGAAATTTTTAGAGAGAAAACTGATTTTCTTCCTTTGAGTTTTGTGTGTTGTTTTCAAGTGAATAATGAAATTAGGTATTTAGAGAGTTAGGGTGTGATTAGGTTAAGTAGGGAGGAAGAAACCTCTTTCCCTCCCACTTAACATCACACGGTTTTAGGAGGAGTCCCGGGGTGGACTTTTCTCCTCAAAAATAAAAGCCCATTCTAACTTAAAAAGGTTTATCAAAACCCAACTAATTAGTATTATGTAGCTTTTATGATATAATGTAATTTATAATATCCTTATATTATAATTAATCATAAATATTCTCATATTTATAATTTACTAATTAATTATAACTGATTAAAATTAATTAGCCTACATTATACGTAATAATTAAATATAACCTTTTATATTCAATTCCCGAATTACAGCTAATTCCTCTCATCTAATATTATTTAATCATTATTAAACAATATTCATTATCACATTTGACTAACCTCTTAGTCATATTTGACTAACCGCTTAGTCACAATATTTGACTAACCATTTAGTCATTAAATAAGGCATCGATATAATTATTTTCTCAAATAATCACATCTCTCAAACACATCCTTTAGGTGTGACTCTTAGGACCAGTTGATCACCGCGTATCCGTATGACAATAACGTCAAACTTATCTAGCAAGCCAACCGTTATTGATAGCGTTAATCAAGCTGATTAAATACAAAATGTACCTGTGTACCTTTAGAGATTTATTTATGTTATCGCACTCATTTGTGGAGGACACTAACCCCAACAATCTCCCACTTGTCCATACAAGTGTAGGTGCGATAACCGATTCTCATATCCATAATAAATTTCTCCCGCTCCATGTAAACCAATTTGCAAAGTCTTACTTTCAAAGGTCGTAGTTCATGGCGATCGATGTCAAGAGTGGTTTCTGACTAGAGAGTAACTTAAGCGATAAGCGAATCAATATTCAAGCATGGCCATGCATTTTCGATTCTGACTCCTCGAGTGGCCACGAGAATAAATATTATAACTTCGATAGAAGTTTGGATATTTCCTCAACTCGAATCCTGCGGATGTAAGCGCGACGTAAATGACCAGTGAAAATCGCTTGGCCTCTGTTACTGATCGGCCGTGAGAAAGAAACCAAAGTCACCCAAAATGCGCGCTTAATCTCGAGGCGGTCGATAGTCAAAAGAATCGACTCTAGGAACACTATGGAGGTCCTATCCACGACCGGCACCTAATGTTACGAAACATTTAGGACTCCATGTAGTCGTCACAAAATTGTCTGCGCGATTTGATAAACCGCGTCTGTGATCGATCGATCAACGGTTTGACTTATGGCTCGTTGAACCCACCATCAATCGGCGTCACAAAATGATTGCGAGAGTTATCGGCTCGTGTGGCGATCACGGACCAAAACAAAATATAAAGCAATTGATTCACTTTGAGGTGTTCAGCGTTATGCGCATGACCTCATGAAAAACAATATATATAACAAAAGCAATGATTTTATTAGAAGTTTTAGGAAATACAAGTGTCAAATCCATACAAACAACTAATACAACTCGGGAACACACTTAATTCCCATGGATTTAACGTGCCCTTCATGCTTATCTTGTCTCAGCGGCTTAGTGAGAGGATGCGCTATGTTATCATCCGTAGCAATCTTGTCGATCAACATCTCCTTACGCTCCACGTAATCCGGGATCATGTGAGCCTTTGCACGCGTCACGAGACTTGTTCTTTGGACTTTGGCTCCTTCGGCGGAAGATGGCACCACTATTGTCCTGATAGATGGTGATCGGGTCATTCGAACTAGGAACTACTGATTAGTCCTTGTAGGCGGCAACGTCCGTATAAACTAAACCCGCGGACCTACGAGGCGACATAGTACTTCCGGACTCGGTCGTTGAATCTGCTATAACGGTTTGTTTGGAGCTTTTCCGGTGTGCCAGGCGCCATTAAGAGTAAGCGAATCCAGTTGAGACTTGAGTCATCTCGATCCGTTTGGAAACTAGCGTCTGCACAGGTTCTTGCGATAGCTCGGTGTCTCCTCCATAAGTCAATACCCAATCTTTAGTCCTCGTAGGTACTTAAGAATGTTCTTTACGGCCATCCGGTGTGCTTCACTGGATCGCCTTGGTATCGACTTCGTCATACTCGATGCATATGCCACGTCCGGACGTGTGCATATCATGGCATACATGATCGATCCTATTGCGAAGCATATGGAATCCGACTCATGCGCTCGACCTCTTCAGATGTCTTTGGTGCTTGAGCTTTACTCAAGTGCACCCACGAGATCATTGGAAGGTTCCCTTCTTGGAGTTGGTCATCTTTGAACCTCTCAAGAATCTTATCTATATAAGACTCCTGGTGAGGGATAACATCCGTCGTGATCTATCTCTATGAATCAGAGCCCCAAAATACGTTGTGTCTCACCCGGATCCTTCATCTAGAAATGGTTCTTTAACCATACTTTAGAAGTTAAGAGAGGTATGTCATTCCCGATTAAAAGTATGTCATCGACGTGCGATGATTAGGAAGACAATCTTGCTCCCACTTGACTTGATATATAGGCATGGTTCCTCGGCCGTCGAGTGAATCCATTCTCCTTTATCACCTGGTCGAGCGATGATTCCAACTCAGTGAAGCTTGCTTAAGTCCATAGATGGAACGCTTAAGCGCAAACTTTCTTAGGATTTTCAGGATCAGTGTAACCTTCGGGTTGCACCATGTACAACTCCTCCTCCAAATAACCGTTTAAGAAGGCGGTTTTCACATCCATCTGCCAAATTTCATAGTCATGAAATGCGGCAATCGCTAAGAGAATCCGAATGGAGCGAAGCATGACTACGGGTGCAAAAATCTCATCATAGTGCAACCCTTCCACTTGAGTGAAACCTTTGCCACTAGTGGTGCCTTGTATATGTCCTGGTTGTCCTTCTACGGATCGCTTTATCTTGTAAAGCCATTTGCACCGAAGAGGCCTAGCCTTATCGGGTAAGTCAACCGGATCCCATACATCGTTCTCGTACATCGAGTCCATCTCGGATTACGTGGCTTCTTGCCATAACTTTGAGTTAGAACACGTCATGGCACGCTTTATAGGTTCACGGGTTAGTTCTCTCGAAAGAGTAAACGTCGTCTCCCATTCTCCTCGACTATACCGATATATCGATGCGGAGGAATGGAGAGTCTACCCGACCTTCCGGGTTCCAAGGGACGTGCTTAACCGCAGCAGCGTAGAAGGAGCGACTTCCTCCATTTGGTTGCTCGGTTGTTGGTTCGAGAATCTCAGAAGCGGATCGAAGGTTCTATTACTTCTCTTGTCCTCGAGAAACTCTTTCTCTAAGAACTTAGCTAGCGCATGACAAAAACTCGTTGATCGGTAGGCAAATAGAAGTAATGACCAAACATTCCTTTTGGATAACCAATAAAGTATGTCTTGACCGATCGCGGGCCGAGCTTATCGTCAGGTCTCCACATGACATAAGCCTCGCACCCCCAAACCCGAATAAAGGACAAGTTAGGGACCGTTCCTTTCCATAACTCGTATGGAGTCTTGTCTACATCTTTAGACGGATTTCGGTTAAGTATAAGAGCAGCTGACAAAAGAGCATAACCCCATAATGAGTCAGGTACAACCGTGTGACTCATCATGGATCGAACCATATCAAGTAATGTTCGATTTCTGCGTTCGGACACACCATTCAGTTGTGGTGTTCCGGGTGGAGTTAACTGTAATACTATCCCGCGGTCTTTCAGGTGTCGATCAAACTCATTTGAAAGATATTCGCCACCACGATCTGAACGTAGTGCTTTTATCTTTCTATCCAGTTGGTTCTCAACCTTATTCTGGAATTTCTTGAACTTGTCAAAGGACTCACTTTTATGCTTCATTAAGTAGACATGTCCATATCTACTCAAATCGTCCGTGAAAGTGATAAAATATCTATAGCCATCTCTAGCGTTGATTGACATAGGTCGCACACATCGGTATGTATGAGTCCTAATAGGTCGGCCACGCATTCCAACACCTTTGAAGGAAATTCGAGACATTTTGCCTATAAGACATGATTCACACGTGCCAAAAGTTTCATAGTCAAATGGGGCTATTGTCCCATTATCAATGAGCTTTTTCACGCGTTTCTCATTGATGTGTCCCATACGGCAATGCCATAAATATGTTTGATCTTTGTCACCAACCTTTGCTTTCTTGTTACTCACATGCATGATTCCTGTGGTTAGATCTAAAACATAAACTCCGTTCATGGAAACAGCTTTACCATAAATCATATCGTTCAATGAGAAAATACAGCTATTATTCTTTATTGAAAATGAAAATCCTTCTTTATCAAGAAGCGGATCTGAAATAATGTTTTTCGATAAACTAGGTACATAATTGATTATTGAAATAACTCAAATCCACTCGGGAGTTGGATTACATATGTTCTCTTGAAGCAGCGAACTCTTGCTCCATTCCCCACTCGCAGTCTACATCACCTCTTTGCCAGTTACGATGCTTTAGGCCTGCAAATGATTGCTGCAGATGAGAACCACAACCGGTATCAAGTACCCAAGTTAAAACTTGCATGGTTAATCTCAATCATATGAATAAAAGAAGACATATCAGCGGGAGCGGCGGCTGCTTTTATGTCCTCGGCGTACACGGACGATTCGCCTCAATGCCAGGCTTGTGGCAATGGTGGCGCTCCATGGTCCGCTTAGCTTTTGCCTTGCCTTGTGAGCTACCGCTAGCCTCACCAGGCCCACTCTTTGCGACCATCGGCTTCTTGAATTTCGAACCACCTACGGTAGGTTGGCGGAGCCTTACCCTTACCCTTCTTGTTCCCAATCGCGAGAACATCTTGCTTCGTGCTCCCACTCGACTTGGATCACTCTCCGTGCATGCGAGGTGAATGTAGTTCATGCAGACTTTTCTGCATGTCGTTCATGTAATAGTTTGCCCTAAAGAGGGCATACCCATCATGAAGAGAGTGGAGCACTCGATCAATGACGATTTTCTCATCGATCTTGCAACCAAGCTCATCCAGTTTCTCAACATTCTCGATCATGTCGAGAAGGTGTGGACCAACCGGTTGGCCCTTCTGGAGTCTTGCCTCAAAGAAACGAGTAGTATACTCGTAACTCTTAATTCTCGGAGCTTTCGAGAATTCCTTAGTAAGGGTGGTGAAAATCTTGTTTGCACCTTGGGTAATGAACCTCCTTTGCAAATTGGATTCCATTGCATAGATGAGTACGTTCTGTATCGCACCCGCCTCCATCATGAAATCATTGTAAAGATAGAGTTCATCCGCTCCTGCATCGGGAGCTGGTTTAGTCGGCGGTGGCTCAGTCAAGTACTTAAGCTTGCCGTCAGCTACGGCAGCATTCCGTAATGTCGCCTCCCAATCAGAAAAATTGGACCCATCATGCTTGGTCGAGTAGGTGATTCATCTTTGTCCATAAAGATTCTCAGCCATGATTCGCGCGTTAGTGTGGCACTTGGCATTGGTTCGTCAGTACGTACAGCCATTTGTTATAGTAGTTATATCTGTATATAACGTATTCGAAACTGTGAAAAGAAAGAAGAAGAAGAGAGAAGATAAGAAATCATGGTTTTGAACATTTAAGTCGAAAAGCAATAACGTTTTAATGCAATGACTCGTGCACTCATATAATTGACCTCCCTCGAGAATTATACAAGCGATCCCAAGACTCAATTTCTTTAAATTGATAAGCTAACTGCTTAGCTAATTCTACTATTAGAATTCTTGGTCGATAGATTTCAGTAAATCCTATCTATTAGCCCACTATAACTACGAGATATTACTCGAACTATAGTGTTGAGGTAAACTAAGTCGACAACCACTACTTACCCAACGTAGAAGGGGTCATATTATGCCTACCGACGAAGAAGGGATTCATAGTGGTTTGACTCATAAAGACTAATTCTCAATTTCATTTTAGAGGAAGGTCCCATCAACTCATTTTAATTCATTTTAAGTGAACTAATATCTAGCATTATCGTGAATGATTAAATAGAGGTGATAGCCCTAAACAAATGACATCCGTATGTCTATGAAAAGAATGCAACTATATGATCCATTTTCATGCATATTAGGTGGTTTGGTTTAGTTTAGGCGGAATATGATGCTACTAACTAACGTGAATGCAATGAAAAACGATAAAAGAAAACGCAGAAATGAAAAACACCTAGTGTGGCCTATCCCTATGAAAATAAAGACATATACAAATTGGAATCCATCCATGGACCCTAAAGCTGTCTTCATTCTTCATCTTGGGCTTTAAGTGGGAGTTGGGCTCTCCGTCTTGAATCTTCATCTTGAATCTTCTTAAAATTACATTTTTAGATTACAAAATAAACCTATTTACATTCTAATCCAAAAATGCCAAAAATAAAATATTACAAGATGGGAGATTCGAGATCTCAAAAATACAACCAACGATTATGTTTCCTTTTATTACGAAAACATAATCTTCTAAGGCCACACTAGTAAATTACAACCGTTTGTACAATGATTAATGCGAAAAATTAAACCATTCATCCAAACATTCATTCACAAATATAAAGCATCAACTAAACATTATAAAATCAATGCAAAATCAATTGATTAAATCCAAACCACCTCTTTATAAATGATTAAAATTATGCAACAATTCCTTAATTGTTCATAATATCTTTTAATCAAAATATAATCCAAATCAATTTATATTATCGGTATAACATAAATTCGATCTCAAGATATTTTAAACTGCTTTAAAATATTAGGTATCATATTTATTATGAACTTCTTCACAATAACACAAGAATATATTATTTTTATAATATACCCAAAAGATCACAAGAAATAAATTCCAAAAATAAAATTTCCAAAAAAATTTTTAATAACATACGGCCATAAAAAAAAATTTACCAAAATAAATTTAATACGGCCAACAACAAGATAAATGAATTAAACTATTTTAATTCAATCATGCTTATAATTAGATCGATCCTAATCAATTTTAATCCGTATTAAACATTGACTTAAGAGATTCAATTTAACTTTTTAAATTAAACAACTTAAAACTGATAGATCTAATGATTAGCAAACAATATGTTCCTTAACATACAATATTTGGTCCTTTTAAGCTTTAATTCAATCGGTATTAAATCAAAACTAATGCAAATTCACATAAGATAATTATAACATCTTAAATAATCGATAAATATGAATCCAACGGACCAAGATTTAGCCAAACTCAAACAAAAAACACACGGCCTTTCTTTAAAAAAAACAATTCGGCCAAACACTTTTAATCCATTGATCAAAATTAACGTGAGACACATACTTTTAATCACCAATTTTATCAAAATAAACATATGACACATACTGCCAAAATCAACAATTTGATCAAAATAAGACACATACGGCAATCACAAAAACAAACTATACGGCCATATTTAAAATTGATCAATATCAAGCAAAAACCGATTTTTTTTATGAAAACCCTATAAAAATTTCATGTGCCCTAAGGCTCTGATACCACTTGTAGGTTTATATCCGTATATAGACCTTTAAATTCACAGGATTATAATGAAAAACTTTATAAGATTTTAAAGTCATAAATCAAAATTGCATAACAAATTAAAAGAATAAGAATTAACCTTTTAATCCTTGAGAATTGGCCTAAGATCAATACCAAAAGTATGGTATCTCCTAATTATCTCACCCAAGATGTGTTCTTGATATGCCCTTGAGTTGCTAGAAATTTTTAGAGAGAAAACTGATTTTCTTCCTTTGAGTTTTGTGTGTTGTTTTCAAGTGAATAATGAAATTAGGTATTTAGAGAGTTAGGGTGTGATTAGGTTAAGTAGGGAGGAAGAAACCTCTTTCCCTCCCACTTAACATCACACGGTTTTAGGAGGAGTCCCGGGGTGGACTTTTCTCCTCAAAAATAAAAGCCCATTCTAACTTAAAAAGGTTTATCAAAACCCAACTAATTAGTATTATGTAGCTTTTATGATATAATGTAATTTATAATATCCTTATATTATAATTAATCATAAATATTCTCATATTTATAATTTACTAATTAATTATAACTGATTAAAATTAATTAGCCTACATTATACGTAATAATTAAATATAACCTTTTATATTCAATTCCCGAATTACAGCTAATTCCTCTCATCTAATATTATTTAATCATTATTAAACAATATTCATTATCACATTTGACTAACCTCTTAGTCATATTTGACTAACCGCTTAGTCCACAACACTGACTAACCATTTAGTCATTAAATAAGGCATCGATATAATTATTTTCTCAAATAATCACATCTCTCAAACACATCCTTTAGGTGTGACTCTTAGGGACCAGTTGATCACCGCCAAATGCGTAATGACAATAACGTCAAACTTATCTAGCAAGCCAACCGTTATTGATAAACGTTAATCAACTGATTAAATACAAAATGTACCCTGTGTACCTTTAGAGATTTATTTATGTTATTGCACTCACTGTGGAGGACACTAACCCCAACAGAATATGTATCATGTTCAATTTAATATGAATTGAAACTTCATTTTAGACCAAAATATAGAATTTTTTTTTCACAAAACAGCTGTTCTAATACTCTAACACCGTGTTGTATCCGATACTTGCAGAGTAACCTATCCTTTACATTCTCAAAGTCATACAGAACAGTTCATTGCAAACAGTCATTCAAATTTCTCAAGCGAGAACAAAAAACCCTAAAATTGTTAGGAGGAAAACCCCACAAATCAAAATAATCTCAATTTCCCAAATCAAAATCAGAACTTGATCAAAACCCACCAAATTTCAATCAAAACCCAAAACAACAAATACAAACACAAAATCAAATAAAAAACAACCTCGGGACCAGTACGATGAGATGAAGAAGCAGAAGGTATAGGTTTAGAAGAATCATCATCGATTTTGGTTGCGGAAGAAACCCCAAAAACTGGAATGAAAAGCTCTTGATCTCTGTCATTTCCCATCACAATTGAGGTCGATTTATCATCTCCCATGACCAATTAAAAACCCTAGAAATTGGGGGAATAAAACAAACCTGACGAACAGGACAAAGTCCATGCTTAGTCAGATTTCACTGGATTACCGCCTACGTCTGCTTAAAAGAATACCATGGGGATTAGTTGGCGCTAATCCATAAATTCAACGGTCGCCACTGACACAGCTAAGTCGTATCGCTGAAATCAAAGATAAACCCTACAGACTACTAACAATAGCTAGCGGCAAGAAGGGGTTGAACCACAGAGAAACAATTACTCGCAAGACACTTAGTTGACAGGTTATTCCTAGGTATGACAATGTTTGGTTTGGAAAACTATAGAACTACTAGCAAAAACGATAAAGAAGAGTTTAAACTAGGGAGAAAAGACTAGGGTCTCGGGTTCCTTATGTCAATAATCCGGATAAAAATACCTTTCACCAAAATAGCAATCAATCGGAGTATGCAAGGCGATTAGGGCAAAACACGTTCTCTCGAATCAATGTTACCTTAAGCTGATTTAGCGGGCTCTCGCGACTTACTAAATCATCTCATCAATTCTGCAGTGGTCTATCTTGATTAGGCTTTCGATCTTAAATCAATATTACCCTAAGTTCAATTCAATTAAGGCGTCCCTAAATTCAATTGATAATTAATCACGCAGGAAGAAATCGCACAAGCACAAACCAATCAATTACAACAATTTAACCAAAACACCGGATTAAAGTCATAAATCCCCCTCAACCCTAGTTAAGGGTTTAGCTACTCATATCTAGGGCAGAAGACATAATAATAATTGAATAGGAGAAATAAAGAACAATAAACATGAAATTACCAATTGAAATAAACTTGAGATTAATCCTGAGTGCTGACGATTACAAAGTTGAAGATGAACTTAAAAGAGACTTGAAGTTTTTCTAGAGCATCTAATTTCTAGAAAAGCAGTAAAAGCAGTGAATGCAAGATAACCTAAATCTAACTCACGAGTTTCTTATTTATAGTAATTCCTAAAATATTAAAATAATTAAATTACAAAATAACTCCGTCGATTAAAAATCCAAGGCAGTACGTGTTGCGATCGGCGCTTAGACGCGTGGCCCAAATTCTGGGGCTTAAAATCTCGCGAAAAGTCAACAAAAGCACACTAGCCGGCCGACCGGCCGCCGGTCAGGTTTGACCGGCCGGCACTAATAAATGGACCGGACCTTCAACTTGGGCCTTTGACTTTCTTTCTTTTGGGCCAGACTTCTCAATTTACTCGAGCCTCAACTCTTGAATTTCGCCCAAGCCACACTTCAATTCAATCCCGAGCTCGCCTTCGCCTCGGTTTTCGGGTTTCCGTCATAACTTCCATTTTTCAGCTCAAATGCACGGAAATGCTACAAATTCCTGCAAACCACGGAAAAACACCAAAAACGCTACTCGAGCGAAATGTGAGAACAAAATGGCCCTAAAGGGCGCATTTTGACAATAAAACGCAGCTCGGGACGGGGGTGAAAACATATAAAAATAACGTATATCAGCCACACGAAGGCACAAACCAAAACAAATACATTGTTGACAACTTGCACGTCTATAAGCCAATGTTCGCTTAATTGGGTTAGCGAATCAATGGATTCAATAGTTGGTGAGTTTGGACGTACACCATCAACGACATAAACTAAAACAAATACAACTCTAAGTTTGATGAAATTGCACGTACACGAACAACTACACCAGCCAAAACAAACACAAAATGTAATACGTTCAACTCAAACATAGACAGAATGTCGGCAGAAATGAGCACGACCCGCGATTGAAAATGTGTAATTTCGAATGTAGACCAACAACGCTATAAATCCAAACAATTACAATCAAATCCTTTTGTGACATCCGCTAAAATGTGTTCTTGAAACCTTAGAACTAAGAAAGCTTTTTCAATAAGGTCCCCTTAATGGGAACTCTTGTTCCAACAAATATCAGATATGACATGATATAAGTCATATTGTTTGACTTAAATTGATGAAAAAGACAAATTAATCTTGTTATAAGTTTTCAAAAAAAATCAGCATAACCGAAATTTATGATCAGTTCATCAACCGGCAAATGGTCGGAGTACTAAATAGCCATGCCATCCCGGATTGAAACAGGCTAACCGTGCTTGTTTTCTAGGTTTCCTAGGTCTAAGGAGGTATCAGATAAAAATCAAATAAAAATTACACCCTATGCTTCTACAATTGAAATAAATATATATTTTTTCAAAACTAAAGGACTTGCGATCCTACAAAATTAGAGAATTTAAACTAACCTTTTCTTTGATAATTAGACGGCAGCTCACTGTCTTCATTCGCATGATACCTCTGACGGGTAGGCTAATCGCCATGGGAATGAACAAATTCGGGTCACTAAACAGGTATAAATGTCATCATAAAAAAATTCAAAAAATATATGGTCTGTTTAACGCAGTATCCACTTTTTGTTTTTCATACGAGTTAGATTTCAAACGCAGATAAGAAATGACCAAGATAGATTGAATATTTACGTATGTGAAATCATAATCAATGTAATTGAATTCCAATTAGCTTGACCTTAATCTCTAATTGTGATGGAATAAATTCAGCAATATTTTTCATTACATAAAAATTTACAATATATTCTCTCGATTTCACTTAAAATCACAAACAACATCATTAAAAAACAAAACATAAAATCAGACGAAAATCAAATAAAACAAACTCAAAGTATGAAAATACTCCATAATAGGCAAATAAAAGTAAATGATAGCGAAATTAGACCTGAATTCATAGCATCGAGAGTTTTAGGACGACCAAGAGTAATGACGGCAATACTGTTTGGATGAATATGCCTTTCACGGAATAATCGGCTGAATTCAATTTGAATTGGGTGTATTGACTCCATCAATCAATTGATTTGGGTGCTCTAAAAATAAATTGATTTGGGGGTTGATTGTTTCAGCTTTCGTCCGGTACAGCTGTCGTGTGGTAGAATCCGTTTCTGTCTTAATCTGTTTTATTGAGCTACCCATTCACTTAAGGCATTGACATATCACATTCTATTTGGAGGGATTTGGAAATCCATTGGCTAATAAAGCTTCTAAACGCACCAGAAAAGAAAAATAAACGTTAACAATGACCTTGCTATTGTACCTGAAAACACATGAGTGTAAAGTCGTATGGATATTCAGGCAAAATAAAAGAGCTATACAACCGTATACAAACAAAATGTTTCAATAAGTTTACAAAACAATTCCACAAGCTTAAAGCCACAACTCTACTGTAAAAGTACGCTAAAAACAAAGAGCACTTAAAACTACTCATAATAATATGAGTAGCATAAAGCCTCAGGCGGGCTGCGAAACGTAAGCGTAATACTAATACAATTGAAAACCCTCTATCAAGGACCACCAAACATAATCTACGGACACCAATTTTTGTGAAAGCAAGAGGCATGGAATAGAAAAGAAAGATTACAGGGTTCCAACGAACACCAACAAATACAAGACGAAGCAACACAAAACCACAAAACCACCATAAAAGGCTAAGTGTTTTCGTTAAATGCATTAGAAAATGGTGAGCCTAAAGCCTCGAGAATTTATAACAGATTGAAATTTGATTAATATTGTCGACATCAAAGACTTCGAAACATGCAAATTTAATACCCAAACAATTTAAATTCCGTCAATAAGCAAAATACGCATAATAGTGAACGATAATAGTCTATAATAAGTTACTAACTACTTATAATTCTACAACCCCAATCAATTTAAATTCAGTCAGTAATCAAACTACACATCACAATACAGCACACTAGTCGATAATAAGCTACTATACCTGACAAAACTGAGAAGTCAACCGGTCACACACAGGTCGGGAAAGAGGACCTGGCGGCTTCGGCAAGGTGGCCGGTTCTGGTCAACCGAGGCAAGGAAACAAACAGACGGGAATCGAAGCTGGGTGAGGCAGAGTTTGATGGAAGCAGATAATTGAATAATTACCCCTATTCTGAGGTCTAAGTTGAATAAAACCGATAATTTAATTTGAAGTTGCGTATTGATGGCAGATAATTAAATGACGGCCTCTTGGATATCTGTAGAGGTAGAACGGAAAAAGGTGGTGGGGAGGAAGAAGAATGGACGCTCGAGGTGGGGAGGCAATTCACTCTTGACGTGGCAATATTTTTGACAAATTCTGTGACGTGGCAGCTAGAAAAAGAAGTGTGTTTTGTTTTGTTGGGAGATATAAGTGAAAGATTCTCTTTTAATATTATATACTTCCTCCATTCCATTTGATTCTTTACGTTTCACTTTTTGGACACTATTCATAAGTGTGTAGAATATTCGATATAACTTTTAACATACAAATAAAAAATAGTCAAGTGTGATCTTGTTTTAATTGTCTTATCGAGCACATTATTAATATCAAAATTTTAAAATTTTCAAGAATACGAAATCAAAGATATGAACGAAACAAAACGAGTATTGATCTACGTGCATAAAGCAAACGTAAAGAATCAAATGGAATGGAGGAAGTATAAATATATAAATTATTTTTGATACTTCATTATATTATCATTATTATAAAACTAACATGCTCGATAATTGTAACTAATTATTTTAATATTTAAATAAAAAACAAATTAAAAAAAATCTGAAATAAAAAATTCAAAAATCTTGTTTTTACATGTTGGTATTGTAATAAGAGGATAAACTTGGAGTGAGAAGAAAAAAAAAATACTACGAGCAACTTTACCATGAAAAATTAGGGTTAAGTTTTATAAATATTTTATGAAAATAGCTATGGAAATTTATATTTTAATTAATAGGATAAAAAAATTAATGTTAATTAAAAGGGTATAATAGTAAAAGACATGGCTAATTAAACTATTTTTTTAATAAATACCTCATAATGTTTTTATTTAATTATTTTAAATATTTTCAGTCAACCTCACCAAACACTTCCAGAAAATCAGAAATTTGAAATTTTGGTCAAACCAAATTTAGGTGATTTGTGCAACCAAACAGAGCCTTAGTTCTAAATCACCTAGCTTATTTGACAAACTGTATTTGGTTTGACCAAAATTTATTCACTGTTTTCTGGAAGTGTTTGGTGAGGGTTGATCAAATTATTCAATTGTTGAAATAAAAGCTACTTCAGTATCTTATTAAAAAATAAACAAATTTATTAAAGATGTTTACTATTATACACTTAAATTTCCATCCATAAAATAAAAATCATGTTCTTTTATGTGATTTAATTTATTTGATTATTATTTCAACTTGTTTACCAAACAACATAATTAATTTAATTACCTTATCGATCAGTCTGTTATTTTCATTTACCTATGCATTAGCTTTTAGATTTAATTACCTTTTAAATTTCAAAATTATCTTTTAATTAGTTTTCCCAAACCGAGCCTTGAAAGATGAAAAGCTAGCTTAAAGTTGGAAAAGGTAGCTGAAAAACTAGCTTATTTTTTAATAAGCTACAAAATCATTTTTTTTTTTTTTTTTTTTTTTTTTTTTTATTTATTAACTAAAATAAGTTTTAATTATTTGAAATATTTTTCTCATCTACCCTCACCAAACACTTCAAGATAACACAGCTAGCTTAAATTTTTAGTCAAACCAGCTGGCTGGTCAAATAGCCTAGCTGATTTATGTAACAACCCGGATTTTCCAACAAAATAAAATAAAGAAATACGAAGGATTTATAAAATAAAAGAAAATAAATCCGAGCCACGGTGGCGGAAACACCGTGGAACCCGGATCATTACTCACTAACCAGCTAAACAACGATAAAAATGTAGGCCTTGAGGCGCAGAAGTGGGGAGTAAATACCCACTTACAAAACCGGCTCGAAAATGAAAGTAAGACAACAATAATAAATCTAAACATCCTAACAAGTCTAATCCAAAATCACTCCAAGGGTAGCTATAGGTCATCCTCACGGCATCTTCACCTGACAAACCCGGTCCCGCGCTAACTCGCGAGAATGTAATAGCGATCGGTGAGAATGGCCCAGGTGCTTTCACGGTCATATTTCAACATCATAAGCGTGTTAAACAGCGATACAGCCTACCCACGGCCTATAAACAGAGTACCCAAAACAAGCGATAAAACAAGTGCAACAACAACAATCCAACACGGCACAACAACACCAACCACACGACACAACCACAAACACACCTCGAACCAATCCATCTTGTAACCAGTCAACACAAGCGCAAGAGTAAGCGCAGAGCACTAGATGAAGCAACAAGAATCACCTCGAGTGAAGTAACAAGAATCACTCAACTCTATGGCGTAACAGCAACAAGAAGTTCCTCAAACTCAATAGTCTAAATTTGGCCAAATTCCACCGAGCAACAAGAACGGTGACAACATTATACAAACCATAGTCTCTAACTAACATGCCAAATGGGTAGAATGGAGGGAGTAATATTTACGACCAGCAATTTGTTTATAAATTAGTGGGGCATTGTGGAGTATTTTCGTTTTCGAATAAAAAAAAGTCACTCAAATTTTGATGGGTTAATTGCCAAGAATAATCCCAACTGGTCCTCTTATTCCATAAATAATCCGAACTCAATTTAATCCACGAATAATCCCAACTATTGAAGTAACATTCCAATAATGAACTTTGGCCAATTTTAACCTCCTTTAATCAATAAAAAAAGAAGTGAAAACAATTTGAATTTTACTTAAAATAAGAGTGAGGCAAAATTCGGGTCGATTTCACCATTTTTTTAACGTGTTAGAGTCGATTGAAATTGGCCAAAGTACATTATTGGAATGTTACTTCAATAGTTGGGATTATTCGTGGATTAATTTGAGTTCGGATTATTAATGGAATAATAGGACTAGTTCGGATTATTCTTGACAATTAATCCAATTTTGATAGCGAGTGAATAAATTCGGTGAGAGTAGTCAATATTATCAGCATTCATCACTTCAAAGTTGGTACTCTCTACTCCCAAATTTTACATCATGTCAGCCATGGAAGTCGACTTACCACCCCAACAAACCACCGTAGAATCCACCTCCGGCGACACCGCCGACCACCACAACCTCTCCACCGCCGCCGTGTCATCCTCCGATTCTGATTCTGATTCCGACACCGAAGCCGAGCAATCGTCGCAGCTCCAAACCCTAGAATCTGAACTCTCTCGTAATCCCGCCAATTACGACGCTCATGTTCAGGTACGCAGTGCAATCATTTCGAATTGATTTACTTTTCCTTATTATATTCTGATTTTTTAGGGTTTTTTTTTTTGGTAATTTTGATTTTGTGATGTTGGTAGTATATACAACTTGCAAGGAAAATGGGGGATATTGAGAAGCTTCGACGTGCGAGGGAGGCGATGAGCCAGCTGTTTCCGTTGACGCCGCAAATGTGGCAGGAGTGGGCTAAAGATGAGCTTACTATGTCCTCTGGGTATGGCTTTTCTGTGTCCTTTTTTTTTTTTTTTTTTTTAAAAGACGGAAAATCGTGTTGTGCACAAGCGAGACATATTATTTGATATGGAGTAGCATACTGTTCTAGTGAAATTACCTCGTTCGATTTTAGGTCGACTACTTTTTTGCTTGGATTATTAAAGAATTTGTCGCCATGAGCTTGTTGAAGATATGTAAATGATAGTAACACACGCGGGATTTACAAGTTGACGTGCTTGGAGTGTGGAAGCAATTGTCTTTAGAGGTCTTAACGAGCGAGAAAGAATCTGACCTCTTTTGGATTCAACATGTATATTTAAATTGGATAATTGTTCTCCAAACTCTCAACCTTGGGTTGTTTAAGGAGTGATTAGGTTTTGACCTACCCATTGCTGATTCACGAGACATATTTATTGCATAAACAATGGCTTAGATTGACCATTATTAAGGAAAATGTGACCACTTTCTACTCAATAATGGTTATGGCAAGCGTTAAAGTGGTCGAAGTTTATGTACTAGATATCAGGTATTACGCTCAACGGTGTGATGTAAGTTTTGTGATCACAAATATATTGTTACGATTATTTACCCTAGTTAAGTATAGACAACTTCTTTCAACTGTTGTTTTTATCACTTTTTACGTAATGTCTTTTACTTGAAAGAAGGGCGACATAGAAATGATGAGAGTGTCGATTTTGGCAAATGTTATTTCATCAATTTTTCTGTCACACTTGCTCTAGATTGTCGTATGAATCTTAATTATGGGATATGAATATGTCTTGAGTTATTTTAGTGCCTCGGACATTGCTATGATTTGTGTTTTCGTAACTACCTCTTTCTCGTAGTAGTGTACTTGAGTTTGGTTTTGGTTGTTGGATATGACTTGCTCACTTAGTGCTTTGATGAGAAGCAAGTGAACTGTTTAGAGTACATTTTGTCGATTTACATAAATTGTTTAAAAATGTAGATGAACCTTTTTAGGAGTTTCATTCTCGATCATCTGAAGAGGAGTATATTCCAAACAATTAGTATGTTCTATATGTGTTTCACATGTGCTTGCATGTATGGAACAAATTGTTGCTTGTTAATGCCCTCTTGCATATTTCTCTATCTATCCATCCATATGTTTACTATTTTTGGAATTTTATCTTGATTACATGCCTCATTATGTAGAGGTGGCAGTTCCCAAAATTGAGAAGCTTCTGGCGTGGGGTATCGATTATTTGGTGAGATTTCTCATTTAATTCCATCATAGTCTCATGACATTATAATGTAATGTTGCTTGAAGTCGAACCATAACATGGACTTTTATGCAAAGCCTTCCAAAATCTTTGACTTTCATGTATATTTCAATATCACAATTTACTGCCATTAATTTACAAAGCGTTCAAAGATTTGTCCGCCTAGATAACTTGCTCATTTTTAAATATCTCTCCTCTCTTTAATAACTTGATTCTGATTACTTAGTTGAAGCAAACTATTGAACCTACTAATGTGTTTATGGTGTGACATCTAGTGCTCCTTGATATATAGTAATGTTTGGATGCCACTTTAATCTTGACTAGAACCACACTTGAACTCGGTGTTCTCTTATGATGATGTATGTGAGATGAGCCCTAGTTTTAAAAAGCTCTAGGCACACCATGACAACAAGTTCCTTGTGCCTATATAATGCAAGATGCAAAGCATACGCGCATGCCTCATGGGCACAAGGCATGCCAATTTTGCAGATATATTTCGTTTCTCAAATTAAAATATTATGCTTCTATACCTTTGTGGCTATATGGTCATTAACGGAGGTCTAACATGTGAGATTGGGGTAAAGAGAAGAGTAAAACATAAGAATTTTGATGTGTAAAATAACATGGCAATGCGCTTTAATTATTTTACCTTGTGCACTCGTTCTACCTATGGCTTAGTGAGGCCCCTTTTGTAATAAGAAGCTTGGAGTACAACTAATTTTTATCATCGCTATTATTATCATGGAGGATGTGTGTCATGACAAGACGCATTATGGCTGGAGTGAAGTTCTTGCTTAATTTATTTCGGGGAATGACATTATGTAGAATGTCTTTCTGGAAAGGTTGTTTCCCTAGCGCTTTAGTCAAGCTGGATCAAGGGTTGCTTTTAAGGGTATTCCAATAATGTTTAGCGAGAATAGGACCTTTTGTTGCGAGACTTGCAGCGAGGACCCCATGTCCTCTTGTCCTATTGATTATTTTCTTTTGGTAAGCTCTTGAGTACATATGGATTTCTATCAAATAAGACACTTAGAAACGTGCTTGTTGGTAAGTATGGATTATAATAGTGGCGTGAGTCAAAATTGTGATTGCTTGAGAAATTTAAATGTTGTACTACATAGAATGTGTTTCCATTGTTAATAGGATTGGTGATCTTGACATTCAAGAGGATGATAGTTTGGAGCTTGAAATCACACAAGCACTAGTTCTATCATTAGGGCCAGACCAGTTTTTACTGCCGGTCTGGTGATACTTAGTCTGAGGGTCGCTTCTTTTAGTGTAAACGCAGAGTTTGTGACCTTAGTGTCTGAGGGCGTTGGTGAGGATAAAGTCTCCTGTTAGAAACCCTTATTTGCGCTTGATTGTGATTCTAAAATATGGTTTTGAATGATGTAAATGAGTTTAGTATGGTATTAGATGACCATCAAACTTGGGGGTTGGTGTTGTAATTTATCTCAACAAGGACGACATAGGTGGTGCTTCTCACACTGGCATACTATATGAGTCTTTGGATTTCAAGGAGGCACAAACTGGAGACACACTCGTTGAAGGCTGTGGAGGGACTCTAGGGATTATTTAGGTGGGTCGATAATGTAAGTACCATTGAAGTTCTCAAGCTCTTCTTAAAAGCAAAAATGTTATTGGAATTTGGAGCTTTAAAAATTGGAAAAAACTTGAAAATAGTTGTTAGCTTTTGTTAAGAAGGCCATAAGAAAGCCTTTCCTGTTTATCTCAAAAACTGTCTACTTGTAAATTCTATACAACCATTGAGGACTTCTTTTATTCACTTTATTATTATTATTTTTTTTACTAATGTTCCTTGGCAATTAGTTATATTAAAAAAAAAAAAAAAACTCTTTGATGTTTTGCCATTTTGAGCCTTATTACATGGAATGTATAATAATCATAAACCTTGCCGAATCGTCTTCTTCTGCAGTCTGTTCCTCTTTGGTGTCATTACTTGGAATTCATTCAAGAAAATGAGCCATCAGTCAGAGAGTGTACAGTCTTTGGAGTTTCAAAGGCTAGACAATTGTTTGGGCGTGCTCTTACATCGGCTGGCTTACATTTTTCTGGTGGTAGTAAGATATGGGAAGCTTATAAAGACTTTGAGCAGGCTATCTGTCTTACTATTGATGAAGCTGATGTTGAGGTAATTTTGATTCATCCATGTTTGGTTAAATTAGCTCTGAATTTTTACTGTGTACTGATGCTACAGTTATGAGTTGACGGACCACCGTAATGTTTATGTAAGGGAAATAACGCACATGTTTTGATTGTTGAAGAGCCCAACCAATGTATGTCATTTCACGCATAAACAATGTTGATCAGGAACAACTATGATTGCACCACAATGGACACCTTCACGTCGTGATAGCCCTATTATTAGCACTGTTTAAAAATTTAAGAATGTTAGTAGCCTTACGCTTGTCTTGCGCACAATTTGAATTATACAGTAATCTGCTGATTATTGGTGATTGGCCCACTGAAATCTTGAACAGTTGTGTGTACGGAATGAATATATTATCCGGTAATGCTTTCACATGTAGCATTGTGGTTTGGTTATGTGATTTATAATAGGCAATGGTACTGTTGTAGGAGTACTAAATTGTGAATATTAATGCGATTATACTTGGCGTTTCCATTTCGAGCTGTACCCTAGGCTTGCTAATCTTTGTTTACGATAATGATAAATAAAGCAACATGAGTCGATCAACATGAGTAGTACAGTAGTAGCACTAACTCGATGTAATTCCTGACACCATTTTCGTCATGCACTTTATGTTAATTGAATCTGATTTGAGGTAGAGCTTTCCAATTCGTTTCAAAGTTTGAAAATACTGTTTTCTCCAGAGCCTTCTATTATTTCATCATTAAGGAATTCAATTTATTCCTTCCTCTGACAAGCAAGTAAACTATTTTAAGTATTCTCTGTCTGTTATGCTAGTCAGACATAAATATTACAGAGTACACATTATTGGAGTAGCATATATTCAAGATAATACAACATCCCCCACCCACCCACACTATATTTTCCAATTTAATATCTCAAATGGTTGAAATATTTTGTAGATTATATCTAAATTGGTTATCTTTGAGCTTGTTTTCACGTGAACTTATTTTTAATACGTTGCTCCCTTTTACCAGGAAAAAGAGAAGCAGATCCAGCGTGTTCGTAGTTTATATCAAAGACAGTTATCTGTTCCCCTAGCCGATATGAAATCCAATCTTCTTGCTTATAAAATGTGGGAGGTTGAGCAAGGTAATGATCTTGATGCAGAATCGGATGACTTGAGAGGCATATCTACTCATGTTGCCTCTGCTTATAAGAAGGCAATGGAATTGTATACTGCTCGTATTGATCTGGAAGAACAAATATTGAAGACGGATGTGCCTGATTCAGAAAGGCTTCCATTGTTCAAGGTATGTGCCTGGTGTCAGTTGTGCAGCTTGTGCTTACTTGCATAAGGCGTAATTGCAAGTCTGGTTGCCTGTGAATCTGTGATCAGTATAAATACACTGCGAAACTGTGAAGCATAGTATAAGCAACCGTTTTCATGTGATAGCTTTGTATATATATCCGAATAGCTTTGAAATTAGATTGGATCATTTGTAAATATGTTGTATCCTGGGTTTCATAGGATGATTTCTCTTGATGGATTAAGTTAATCACTCATGACCTCTTGCAGTGACTTATTGTCTCTATCTCTCTGATTTGAGGCTGATCACGTTTGGGTGCCAGGTGATGTGATCTGGGGGGGATCTTGACTTGCTGTGATTTTTATCGCCCCTATATTATAACGTCTGTATAAGAATGGGCGGTATTCTTTTAGCAACTCTTTGTTGTCTGTCTGTAAGAAAATATTAAAAACAGTTTGTTATTCCGATGTGTCCTTGTTTAATTTCATCATCTTCAACCTCCTTGACCTTACTACTGTAATCTGTTGTGGCTCCTTCAATGTAAACTGACAATGGTTTATGTTGCTACAGCGATATCTGAAATTTGAAGAGGCTGCAGGTGACCCTGCTCGTGTTCAGATCTTATATGAACGGGCGGTTGCTGAGTTCCCTATTGCAAGTGATCTTTGGCTTGATTATACCCGATATGTGGATAAAACGCTCAAGGTACATTCATGATCTGCATTTGGTTTTTTCTCTACCTTGTAGTTGGTGAATTATTTGATTTTTTTTTCCAGGTCGGAGATGTTACAAAAAAAGTTATTTGTAGGGCTACATTAAATTGTCCTTGGGTGGGGGAACTATGGGTGAGGTACTTGCTTTGCTTGGAGAGAGCTCATGCTCCTGAAGATGATGTTTCCTCGGTATGATATAATCACACATTTCTTTATCTGCTGTTTCTTATTTAAAAGTCCCTAGCTTTGAGAATGAAATTGCCAGAGATCATCGATTCTAGGAGCCAATATCATTGTTAGTTTGATAGAAAAGTTAATTATATAGAAGATTGTTGCCCTAAGAAATCTAGTATGTAGTCATGGAAGTTGGGGCTGAGTCCACTGGAAAAAGGGTAAAATATTGCTACCATTCTTAACTAATCTAGAGTGTATAAAGGAGGTCAATGTTTTATTTATTTATCTAGCGTGTTAACTGAAACAAAGTTGAAACGGGTAGGCTGATCGATTTGATGGTTGAGGGTTACCCACAAATGCAATCCGAGATAAGAAGATACATTGCTAAAGTATGGATATTTGACATGGTAAATAGAGTTCGTAGGTCCTCTATGAACAATAACACCCTTACAATTAACTCAAGCAGGCTTTAACAGTATACTAGGCTAATCTCACATGTCTAACAATGAGGTTCATCTCTTGGTGCATAATATAAAGTCTGCCTAATCAAGTCTATCAAATGTGGCCAAAAATCAATTAACAAGCGATCTGTGATTCATAGCAAGAGATTAACGCAGGCTTAATCAATTTCACAATTAAACCATAAAGTCTATCCTTAGAATGCAACAACTCATAAGTAGTGTATTGTAAGTGAAATATATAAAATGGTGTTTGGCAATAGTCATTTCATTTACAAATCCTCATTTCAAATCTAGAAAGTGAAATATTGGAATTGTAAATAACATGGGGCGAGTGGTGAATTTTGAAATTACCAAGTTTATACTTGGATTGGAGGAGGATTTGGATTTGGCTCAAATCCAAATCCAAATCCAAATCCAAATCCAAATCCAAATCCTTTAGCTTTCTAAACAGGAAATTTGGATCAAATCCAAATCTTCAAATGAAATTCTCCTATCCAAACACAGCGTAAAGAGAATTGAAAGGAAGACAAGTAATTTGACCAACATAAGAACAACCAACAAGTATCAAAAATTGAAAATCTAGTAATAAATGGAGAGGTGAATGTAACACCAACTTCTTCAATGAAGATTCAAGCTTACATTGATTTTGTGCAAATCAAAATATAAACATTGAAAATGTAAAAAATAAGTAGGTTTTAGTTCTGTAGAGGGAGAGTGTGCATCACAAGGACTAAATGAGTGTTCTTATTATGAAATCTTGAAAATTCTGAAAAGATAGTGACTCTTGGAGTTAAAGGTTTCCAGGCGATCTGGGATGGTGGCGTTCCCATTGGGGAAGTAGCTATAGTTCCGACTACAAAATTCATCCAATGAGACGAGAAGACCTGATATTTTCTGTCCTTGACTGCTTGCTCTTCAGGTTGTCATCCCCTGTGAGAAACAGTCCTACTAGTGAGACGTATCAGCCCAAAAGATCTTTAAATCTGCCCTCAAGGGTTTGCATTCGACCCTCATTCCTCCTGTAGTAGTGCTCTTGAGCACTTCCAGCCTGCTAGGCTCATACATTGCTCGTGATTCCTGGAGAGTAGTTAAGTGATGTCGTATAAACACCAATCGAGCAGAACCTACTACATTACATCATGCAACGAAAACTAACAATAAATGCGGCTGTTACCAAAATCGCTCCGGAAAGCATGTATGACTATCGGAAAATGTTGGGGGATCGGGGCTGATAACTTATAGAAATACCATGTACGTTAGTCCAGGGATTCTCAGGTGCAGACAATTACAAAAAAAGTCGATTTGTCATGAATAAATTGAAAGAAGCTAAGCTGTGAGGCAATTTAGGTGTTAAATGTTCGTTGATTTAGAACCTAAGTAGTGCTTTGTCTATAAGTCATGTACTTTGAGGAAGCTTAATGAGTCTTTGATTGAGATGGCACTTGTACTTGAAATATGTGAGGGACTATTTGGTAATACAGAATCAATCTATCTTCACAGATCCACATTCCCGCAGCCACCATACATCTCCACCTTAGTTCACTGCTTTTCCGCTGGCGTACCAATAATCCACACCAGGATCCTCTGAATTCCTTTCTCTCTATCAGCTTGACTCATTGACTGGAACCCCAAGCGGCTTACCCACTGCCCAAAACTATCTGAAGCTCTTTGAACACCCAAATCAAATTAGGCACTGGCAAGAGCAACCAAAAATCTGGCCAAATTCTTTTCATCAGATCTGCACAGTTTCCCTTTAGTTCTAGTTATTATATTGATAAGCTGTTGTGCAGAGGTTTGGGTGAAGGGAGATGGTAGCATGCTGAATGATAATACGCGATATTGTTTAATATTTCCTGTAACTATTCATGGCTGGACATTATTCAAATTTTTAAATTAGGGTAATGTCTATGGTAAAGATTTATCCATTTCTTTTTATCAGTTGATTTACATTATATCTTTCTGTAAGAGATCATACTGCTTAAGTTATTCTAGAAGGAAGGTGGTGGGTAAGTGGGAAGAGGAGCCTAGTGATGGAGTGTTGAGAATGTACCCTAGAGAGGTTATTAAGTTATATTCTAATTCTAATGCTGGAGCATGTGTAAGCAAACACATTGTGAAGGAATTTGATAACAGATGTCAAATACAATAAAGTTATTTGGAAATTGTAATCTGCTTGGTAGAATAGCTTTATCTGGTCTTTGTAAGTTGTGCTTAGTGTAAAAAGTATATTAAAATTATTATCTTTGCTACGTTACTCTGTATTCTGGTACGGAGTAACTTGTTAGCTTCATCAGGTATCTGATATACTCCTTTGCTTTAGGTATTTGAAAAAGCCCTTCAATGTACATTCTCAAGCTATGAGGAGGTATTTCTATGCTCTCTTTCTATATCAGCTGTTCATAACTCTAGGCAGGTATATCCTATGTGGCTATTTTCTAACATGAATCTTGTCGCAGTACCTGGATTTATTTCTTACTCGGATAGATGGCTTAAGAAGAAGAATTTCAGCTGCTGATCAGATGCAAGTGTTAGACTATGCTGTTATAAGAGATACATTTCAGGTTAGTGAATTTTCCATCTTCCATTTTCTATTTGCATCTTGCTTTGTTGTAGGATCACAAATTTTATACGCATATAGGAAGTTGGGTGGCTTACTACTTATTTCTTGTTACTGGAAGCCCGCTATATTGCATTAGTATGGAGAATTTGTTTCGGTGGAGTGATCCTAATAACAAGCCTTCTGCTATCATCGTTATGATGGGCAGTTGGGTGGCTTTGGTGATTAGTGTACATGTAGATTATTTATATTTTGTGTCATTGTTATGTACCCATAAAGTAGGAGTAAAAGATTGCTTTGATTGTGAAAGGATACATTGTTATGATGATTTTTGAATTTTATTTCATATGTTCCATGGGTTCTTCCCGATGGCAAAATGTGGGCATTTCACTTAGTTTATTTAGGATTTATGGACTGGACTGACTTTTCGTGTTTTTTTTTTTTTTTTTTGGTATTCACTTTTCTTTGTTGTCACGTTCTTTTTCTACTTATGTGAATTTGATAACTTGATTCCTGCTTTTATGTGACATTGTTAAGGGTTGCGATAGCTTGACCGATTGAGTCCACCCTTTTATTTTATAAGGGAAGTATGAGATGGAAACTACGATACAGTTTGTTTGATATCCATAACAACTCTTGCTGCCACTGGTTATTTTACATTTGTACTGGCAAAAGGGGTATGTTAAGCAAGTTGACAAACAATTTTGTAGAAGTTAAGCTTAGGAATTCAATCATTTTTGTGCTTTTCTGGTCATGTTTGTAGATATATTTGGAAATTTCTAGGTAGCTCTCATAATTTATCTCAATAATTTTCTTTTTAACTACGCAACAGTCATGATCTGTTGTCATTGTTATATCCTGTGTAGCTGGTTGAACAACTGATTCTCTTGTGTCACACTATTTTATACTCCGTTTGTAATTAGTTTGTACTTTTTTAAGCACCAATACAACTATTCAGCATGAGTTTCAGAAATTATCTGTATGTCTTACTTTCACTCTTAGATCTTTATTGGAAAATTTTACGTAGTACCCCTAAACTTATTTGTTTTCTGTGTTATACAGCTCTATTTTTGAAGTTCTATGGTATACCCTTGAACTTTTATACATCTAATATGACCCTTTAACCCTCTGTCTACTTGATTTATTAAGTTTTACCTCATTACATCACTCATTAACCATTGTTCCACTAATTTGCCCATCCAAACAATTCATTTTCTTCGACCATATTTTTACAAAATAATCGTCCGTCTTCATTTTCACTGCCTACAAATTTATTTCAAACCCACTTAACTTAGTAAAACCTATATTGAAGTCTGAATTCACCACCAAACCTACCATAACCGCCGCCACCCTTGCTACCATAAAGAAGGTTTTAAAGATGAATGGTAAATTGGATGGCAAAGTGGGTGGATTACTGGGCCAATTAGAAGTCAAGTAAATTAACACGGAGTAGTTAAAAGAGGGTCACACCAAAAGAAAAGTGTGAAATTTAGGGCTCACATTAGAATTTTAATAAAAGGTACAGTGTAGAAAACAAAACAACTTAGGGTGCACTGTACACCATATAATTTCTTCGTGTGTGGGTTGGTGGGTGGGTGACTGTGTGTGTGTGTGGCCGTGTGGGTGGGTGGGTGTGTGTGGGTGGGAGTGGGGGCAAGGACTTTCACTCTTAGCTCTTGCTTGTATATATAGGGTGCTTATTTGGCTAAGGCGTGACTAGCAATCACCTAGGTATAGTTCAATGTGATTCATATCTATCTTTTCACTTAGGGTATTGTTATCTCTTTCATAGGCCTCCTATGCGACTCTCTGAAAATTCTTCTTGCTGATCACGATTTGATTGCAAGCTAAGTCGCTATGGTGTGGTGTCATCAATATGTTCTCCAACTCATGGCTTCAGATAAACCAAAGTTGGGGTAGTTGATAAAGGCCATATCAAAGAAAAGGTATCAACAACTAGAAAAATGTGTTCGGTTTTCGGAGAAAAGAGTAGAATTTTCATATTGGAACAAATCCAGTTAAAATCTTAGGTTGAACAATGTATTCATCAACGAAAGACATTTATTAAGAAATGAATAATCTGTGCGGTGGTAGATGAACATATAGGTAAGTTTGGATTGAGATGTTCATGGATGGAAATAAATTATTTGGGTGCAATATCTTCATCAAGATTCAAGAGTGAGAAGTGGCATAAAAGGTTTAATATTTACTTATCGAATTTTACCTTGGACAGGGTTTTATTGACCTGACCAAATGACAGTCGTAGATATAACATTCTTCCTAATTTATCATGGCTTGCTTCTTGCCAATGAAATCTGGAAATCTCTTGCCATTGCATATTGGTTTATCCCGAAATTTTGCATGGTTCAGGTTGTATATGTGTGTCCAACTTGATTACAACTGATGCAGTTGATTGATATTACTTTACACTGTGTCCAGCGTGCATCAGATTACTTATCTCCACAATTAAAAGGAACAGAAGCTCTTATACGGCTGCATGCGTACTGGGCTCGCTTAGAGCTGACTCTGGCCAATGATATAATTGCTGCACGTGGAGCTTGGGAAAGCTTACTGAAGATCAGGTCAGTCAATGGTTAGTCAAAATTTTCTGTGTCGTTACCCTGCTTCTCGTTGCTGTGTCACGATGGTTTTCCTCTTTTATTTTTGTTCACTGCAGTGCTACCATGCTTGAGGCGTGGCAAGGTTATATAACTATGGAGATCGAGAAGGGAAATCTACATGAAGCTAGGTCTATTTATCGAAGATGCTACGGAAAAAGGTTTCCTGGTTCAGGTTCCGAGGTATGAAAACCCCTATGCTAGTCAGATCCTGTTGCCTTTGTACCATTTGAACTCCTTCGGAACTAAACCATACGATGTAGCTCATGTTCCTTTGGTGCTTATCATTGCAAAAGTTAAATCAAGTTTAAAGTTCATTTTATTTTATGTGGAGTGAGATGTCACTTTCTTTTGTAATATGGGTTTTCTGCTTCTCAGTGATTGTGTTTTTGTAATTCGCCCAACTCACACGCCGATACTAATTATAATGCCCTCTATGCTTTGGTAACTATTGTACATATGTAGGACATCTGCCATTCGTGGTTGCGGTTTGAAAGAGAGTTTGGCACCCTGGAAGATTATGATACTGCTGTTATGAAGGTATGACCCTTATGATACTTTGGTTCTTGCCGTAATGTTTTAACTTTTTTATGGCGCTTTGTTTTCCTAGCAAAGAATTGGGGCCTATTGTCTGCATAGGAATCCAAAGGCTTTATCTTTTTGTAAATTGAGCAACTGAATACTATAGGATAGCCTTTTGGTCTTGCAATTTTTTATCCGTGCAAACCTTCTGTTCTTCCTTTTTACTATCTTTTAGCTACCCCCATTATTATTAGCTACGTCAAGATTCAAGTTTTTGTTTTCAAAAATTTTATGTCTCATGGATAGTTGAAGGAAAAAAACCAAGTCTGATCTACTGAGTAATAGTCTGACATGAATGTTGTTCTTTCACAATTACTGGATAGAATCCGGAACAATATGAACACATTTATTTTATTTCGCAATCAAGCTATGCCTAACTTTGATGCATAAACTATTGACTTTCCAATTTCCATCAGATGTGAGCACTGGAGGTCATACCAAATCTTTCATTCTTCTCAACAATTTTACGAAGCGCTGTGTCACTTATTAGCTACGGTTCCTTGGCAGGTCTCAGCACGTTTGGAGGAGCTGCTTCTGTTCAGATTGAAGCACGAGTCCAAAACTGTTCCTGCTCCTTCAGAAGTGAAAGAACATCCTTCCAAAAAAGGTGGTCGTGAAAAACGGAAGTTAGCGCCAAATATGTCCGATGATCAAACTCCTACAAAGCGACAAAAGGACAATCATGATTCTGCAACGGAAGTGGTTAAGAAGAATCAGGGCAAAGAGCAAATTGTTGACAAAACGGAAGTGGAAGAGAATGGGGAAAAACTAGACAAAGACAAAGACAAAGACAAAGACAAAACCACTGATCCTTCAGGAAAGCAACCTATGTCCGGGAAACCAGGGAAACCGCGATTTACGGATCAATGCACTGCATTCATATCAAACCTGAGCCTCGATGTTAGTGGAGCTAATTTCTCTCTTCTATACCTTTTTTTGTTTATACTCTGATTTTTCCTTTGTTAAGCTTTCGACTATGGTTGTTGACTGATTATTATTCTGCAGGCAACTTATGAACAACTTAACAAATTCTTTAGTGACGTTGGTGGAGTCCAATCTATAAGAATATTAAAAAACAAGTTCACTGGCCAATCAAGGGTAATTCTCGTGTCTGAATCTTTTATTACTGCTTTCCATTTTAATAGTGACATGATGAACTGAATGCAGAAGCTATATTTCTGTCTCCATGGGAATCGACACAAAGTCACTGGTGACATATGGCTTCAATTGAAGATCTCAGTTTCAATAAAAAAAACTCTGACCTTCTAACCTCTATATCTTTTGCAGGGGTTGGCGTATGTGGATTTTACTGATGATGCACACCTTAATGCTGCTTTAGAGAAAAATGGAAGGATGTTCATGAAAAGAAAGATAAGCATTGCCCGGTCAGATCCAGGTAAAAGCAAAAAACATTCAGGCGGAGATCAAAATACCGACAAGAAGGGTATGTATCGCTGCTTCTTGGTTTGCCTTTTATTGGTCCTGATGGTGTCTGAAATCGGCACACTATGCAAATTGAAAAAGCCACATTAAATCTAAAGAAAATGCAAGTTTAATCTTTGACTTCGCTTCCACATGTCAGCAGTACCAGTTAAACCTTCCTTCTGACGATATTGTATAGTTTGAAGTTGGTACTCCATTTTCATAGGCCCTTACGCTTGAGAGCCCTTTCTTTTCATACATAGACCTCACCGTGCTATCCGATGACGACCATATTAAAATTTCCTCTTCATGCGCAATATTTTTCTGTTTGTTTATTTGACTTCTATTATTATCTTTGTTCGTTTTTTTTTTTCCATTTCTTTCTTAGGTTTAGCTCTCATTGACGGTCCTGTTATCTCTAAACTACAATTCATATTGACTGACTTCGTATCTGTGCATCTCTTTCTTTTAGCAGGTTCAAGCGTTTCGTCTCGTTACAAAGCGAGATCCAAAACTGAGGGATCTTCTCAAGCGTCGAAGCCGTCTATTGACCAGTCATCTTCGGGGAAGGAAAGTAGTGAAAATGCATTCCAACTCAAGGGGAAGGTCACATTTGCAGTTCCACGCAATGTTCAGACAGCTAAAACACAAAAAGCTGGAGAAGCTGAGGATGAGACACCCAAATCTAATGCTGAATTCCGAAACATGTTTATCAAGAAATAGCTGACATACACTTGCAAGCCCATTGTACAGTTAGGTTTGTCACCACTAGGAACTCCTAATTAGGGTTTTCTTGGTCTAAAAAACTCCATCGATGCTTGAAATTAGGCTGGATTGTTGAATACTGTTTGCGAGCCTCATCATGTTTTTATGCTTTAATATTCTCGTTTTCCGTAAAGCTCCTCTGAACTACCTATTAATACTGGTGAAATCGGCAAAGTTGGAATTTCGTGAAGTTGGTGAAAATTATTATGATGTCGGCCGGCTGTCGGGCCCAGACCGGCACCGTGGCTCCAATTTTCTCTTCAAGTTTCGACACAAATCAAACTTTTAGCCTCACCGACCGCCGGTCTAGTCAGATTGGCCGGCTAACTTAATTGACCGGATCGTCTTCGCAAATCAACTTGGGCTCTTATGTTGGGCCTTCTCCTTCGAATTCACTTATTTCGACCTAATAACTCGTCTTAGCTTTCGGTCCCGAGCTCGATCTTTACTCCGACTTTTGGGATTCCGTCATCCTTTTCTTTTCAGCTCAAATGCACGGGTAATATAGAAAATCCTGTAAAATACGGAAAAATACCAAAAACGCCTCTAGGACGAAATGTGAGAACAAAATGGCCTCGAAAGGCGCATTTTTACAATAAAAAGCAGCTCGGGACGGAGATAAAATCCTTATCCTTAATCCTTAAAAGAGAACAAAAGTTCCACTGTTCATAAGAACAGTAATCTAATGCTGTGGTTGTATTTCTGGTTACAATCTTTATCTCCTAACTTGGTTTTGACTCTTTCCATTTCGTTTTGACTTTGCTTTAACTATTTCCCGCTCTATCAGTGTTCTGTCTTTTCAACACTCCCTTCTCATCATGATTTACATTTCCTCCTGCTACACCTCAACATAATTTAATCCATTCAATTTCAAGGGTTCTTAACTTGCAATTTGCAAACCCAAAAAACCCTCCTCCAAATAAAACTGTGCTTTTTTTTTTTTTAAGCATTTTAAAATGTCAAACAGTGATGATGGTATTGAGGAATCAAACAATGAACATTCATTTGAGAGAGTTAAGCAGAGTCCCAAAGATGGTTCTAAGGTCCAACCAATATGTTCAAAGCTTCCCCCAAAATCTCAAATCTTCGTTTTGTGTTTTGCTTAAAACTGACAAGATGAAGAGGCCTATAGTATGTGGTGAGAAGATAGCGATTCAATCAGATTGAAGATGCATCCTACAAACAAGCTCAAATTAAAGTGTGTCTATGTAACTAGCTTCCCATCTGCTTTCCGATCCTCAGGTAAAAATTTGAATCTTCTCGTCTAAAGATAACTAATTGCTGCTTGAATCTTCTCGTCTAAATTTAATTGAAAACGTGATCGTAAGTATGTGGAATGTATTAGCACTATGTTGATAAATTTATAGTTGGATAAGAATTGGGTATTTTAATGTGAATGCATAATACTCAAGCCTCGAGATAATTTCAGGAGGGAGTCATCAGATGTCATTTGATTATTAAAGACGAATTTTGTTTCTGAGACATGTATTTGATGAAAATTGGAAGTGTATGCTACTACGAGTCAGGTCGTCCCTTCCAAGTTGTTCCGTCATATCCTTGTTTGAGCGTTTAGGTTATGGCTGTGTAACGCCATTTTTCGTTTATGCTTTTAGATGTAGAGTGGAAATTGCCTACAACAGTCGCTTCTCCTAAGAAAATTCCCGGCATCGGGCTGGTGCCATTGCTTCCATCGCTTTCAATGAGGTGAATAGGCTGTTTTATGATTTTTCTTTTTACCCTTTTTTGTAGGTCTATGTGGTTATGAATTCGACCCTTTTGTCTCAGTTTGTGCCTCTCGTAGATGGCAACGTGATTAGGGTGCTTGCCCGACTCAAAACTATATCTGCTAATCCAAAGGACTCTTCAATAGTAAAGACATTCTGGTGAGTTTTTTTACTCTTACCTATCAAAGTCAGGAACGTTTCTGTTTTTGTACTGTGTTGTCTGGGTATTAATTCAATTTCATATCATTTCAAATTCGAGCATCTACTTTTAATAGTAACAAGTTTGAAAAATTGAGTCTATTATTTTACACCTCTTCATCATCTGAAAATCCACCGAAGGTGTTAGTAGCTTATAATATGATGTAAACTTATGTGTTTGCGTAGAATATGTTTCGGCTTTATGAATCGTAATTTCTGATATTTGAATGTTGACTTTGCAGAGGGGACTCAGCGTATCTTAGGCTGTCAATCTGTACTATACATGCCCAATAATGCTCTTTTTATTTTATTTTTAAATTCGGTGCTAGATCTCTGAATTTTTATCTTTAAAAAAAAAGACATTGAGCTGATTGGTGAAATTTTGTGTGAAGAGCATTCAGTTACCTTTAATTGGGATATTTGAGGGTTTTGCTTATGGTCTTCTTGGTTGTTGTATCGTTGATGTAGTTCTTTATCTGGCACACGGATGAAGTGTGAGATGAAAGACAGCTGAACGTTTGGGACGAGAAAGGTTTGACTTTAAGCTTGAACCTTACGAGAGAAAGAGAAAGTATGTTGAACAAAATTTTAATCTTGTCAAACTTTAAGCCCAACTGTTTTGCATCTCTCTAATGAAGAAAAATTTAATCTCTTTGATCTTGCTGATCTTATTTAATAGTGTGTGCCTACTCATTATTTTAACTTTTTTCGTTTTCTGTCGACCAAAAGTAGCTCTGTGGTTCAGGTTTTGGACAACTGAATCTAAAATCCAAATTCGTTCACAGACTAGGTTGGCAGTGTTCCTAACTCCTCTATCCAAATTGACCTGAAACATGGAACTATGCAACTCATCAGCTACCTCCTTTGACACTAGACTACCATAAATTCATTATCCATGTGATACTGATGGAACTGTTGGCCTGACCTTTATTTTGTTTTAGAACAACCTTTTAGTATGAAGGTTTAAAAGTTATAAATAGAGTGTGTTCTACATATTGGTGTGATCTTGTTAGTCTTTAGACGCATTCGTTAAAATATTTACTAATGGATTCTGTTCTGGTGACTGCAAGGTGGCATCCTGAGGCTTCATGTAGGGCTGACCTTCAGGAGGTTCCCGTATTTTACCCAAGTGAAGAGGTCTGATCTTCGAACAGTACTCTATCCATTTATCTTTGTTGTCTAGTTTGACCATTAATTTTTCCAAATATATGCAGAGATGCAGTGAAATAATTTTCACTTCTGATTATATGTTGCGAGAAAATATCTGTTAAAATGGAGATTGTTTGACCATCCGCAGGAATTCAAAGATACAATTAGGTACATAGAACAAATACGCCCCAAAGCTGAACCACATGGCATTTGCCGTATTGTTCCTCCTACGTCATGAAACCTCCGTGTCGTCTGAAGGAGAAACAATTGTGGGAAATGTCGAAGTTCACTATGTGTACAGAAGGTAGACAAACTACAAAATTGTGACCCGTCAAAAAAGCTGTTGAAAGGTCAAATGAGGAAGAAAAGGCGACGGGGATAAAGTTTGTTTTTGTTCAGTTGTTAAGTTTTTGTCTCCAAATTTTTTGGGATATTTACCATGGTCTGCAGACTTTGGCTAAGAAATTACCGTGTGTGAAGTTTGTACACATGGTACCCCTAAACATTGTTAAATTGTGCCCAATATGCCCCATGTAAGTAACTTCCGTTAATTAGTGTAACGGCAGAGTGATTAGAGTTTACTTAATTTTGGAGGGAAATTTAGAATTTGAGATGAACAAATTTTTGTGAAGTGAATGCCCATGGTACCCCTCAATTTACGTATTGTGCCGAAAATGCCCAAAATTCATTTAAAGCCAAAAAAACGGCTATATTTGAGAGTTAACCGTTGGAACCTTTGTTATAAGAAGCATGAGACATTCATTATCACAACCCAAGACATCATCACACATATTAGGTAATAAAAAAACGCATACGAAATCATCCATATTCGACGATGTCTTATACCTCTCATTCAAGTTCAAATTCAAGAGGAGTGGAAGTGGAAAACAAACAATGCCCGAGATGCAATAGAAGATCAAACATACGATCTTCCGGACCTACTGCAACCAATCCGTTCAAGCTATATTACAAGTGTGATGAATGCAATTGGTTTCAATGGTGCAAAGCTAGAGGCGAAGAACAAAATCATTATAATGCAAATGAAGACGTGCAAATAATTCAAAAACTAAGAGAAGTAAAGAAGATTATGAAGGAACAAGCAGACAAAGTTGATGTTGTAAAGGGAAAAATAGATGATTTGTCTAAGTTTCTACAATTTAGCTTCAAAATAACAATAATCATGTATTCGGTTCTACTATATATTGTGATGAACCAAAGAAACTAAAATGTATCTTATGCAATATCCAACATTTGAAGCACAATAATATTCAACATTAGAAGAACACTTAAGTTCAACATAAAAGCGATTGGTAAACATACTAAATCACCATCGGATTTGAATAGAAAGATCAAAATGTTAGAAACTTACAATCATCGAGCCTATATGCTCTATCTGATCTTGGTAATCAAATCTCCAAAAGCATACCCTAATTGTTCATCCAACACACTAATTACATATCCATTTGATTTGTATGGCAAGTTCAAAATATTAACAACAACGATTTGATTTATATGCTTGACTAATTTTGCCACACAAATCACCAAAATATTAACAATAACAACTTACTTAAGCATGGCTTGAAGACGCTTCTTCGACCCTTGGCCTCTTCTTTTGACGAGCAACACGATGACTAGTAGCAGGAATCTCAACACCACCACTTCCAGCAGTAGCATTACCAGCGGCAGCAGTAGCAGCATCGTTCTTTCTCTGTTTTGCAGTTGGGCCACCTTTGCAAGATCTTGAATTATGCCCCGCAGTCTTGCATATTGAGCAGTGTAATTCAAGATCTTGCAAAGGTGGCCCAACTGCAAAACAGAGAAAGAATGATGCTGCTACTGCTGCCGCTGGTAATGCTACTGCTGGAAGTGGTGGTGTTGAGGTTCCTGCTACTAGTCATCGTGTTGCTCGTCAAAAGAAGAGGCCAAGGGTCGAAGAAGCGTCTTCAAGCCATGCTTAAGTAAGTTGTTATTGTTAATATTTTGGTGATTTGTGTGGCAAAATTAGTCAAGCATATAAATCAAATCGTTGTTGTTAATATTTTGAACTTGCCATACAAATCAAATGGATATGTAATTAGTGTGTTGGATGAACACTTTGGTATGTAGTTAGTCTATTGGATGAACAATTAGGGTATGCTTTTGGAGATTTGATTACCAAGATCAGATAGAGCATATAGGCTCGATGATTGTAAGTTTCTAACATTTTGATCTTGCTATTCAAATCCGATGGTGATTTAGTATGTTTATCAATCGCTTTTATGTTGAACTTAAGTGTTCTTCTAATGTTGAATATTATTGTGCTTCAAATGTTGGATATTGCATAAGATACATTTTAGTTTCTTTGGTTCATCACAATATATAGTAGAACCGAATACATGATTATTGCTATTTTGAAGCTAAATTGTAGAAACTTAGACAAATCATCTATTTTTCCCTTTACAACATCAACTTTGTCTGCTTGTTCCTTCATAATCTTCTTTACTTCTCTTAGGTTTAGAATTATTTGCACGTCTTCATTTGCATTATAATGATTTTGTTCTTTGCCTCTAGCTTTTATAATTCATCAAAACCAATTGCATTCATCACACTTGTAATATAGCTTGAACGGATTGGTTGTAGTAGGTCCGGAAGATCGTATGTTTGATCTTCTATTGCATCTCGGGCATTGTTTGTTTTCCACTTCCACTCCTCTTGAATTTGAACTTGAATGAGAGGTATAAGACATCGTCGAATATGGATGATTTCGTATGCGTTTTTTTATTACCTAATATGTGTGATGATGTCTTGGGTTGTGATAATGAATGTCTCATGCTTCTTATAACAAAGGTTCCAACGGTCAACTCTCAAATATAGCCGTTTTTTTGGCTTTAAATGAATTTTGGGCATTTTGGGCACAATACGTAAATTGAGGGGTACCATGGGCATTCACTTCATAAAAATTTGTTCATCTCAAATTCTAAATTTCCCTCCAAAATTAAGTATACTCTAATCACTATGCCGTTACACTAATTAACGGAAGTTACTTACATGGGGCATATTGGGCACATTTTAACAATGTTTAGGGGTACCATGTATTGAAACTTCACACATGCACTACCATGTAATTTCCACAAAGTTCGTAGTGGAAATATCCCTTTAATTTTTGGTTGAGCGGTAGGGGGTTTGTTAATTTTATAGTAATAGTAATGTTTGTATGTGTTGCTAATTGTAATGTGATTGGTGTCGGAATTAATTTTTCACTTTGAATGAGTACATCGGAGACATACTATCGTTGCGATTTCTATAATTATATTGTGCTTGTCTCTCGGTTAGTATACGTTTGCTTTTGAATCGGTTTTTGTCATGGTTAGAAAGTCTCATATTTGTGCTGATCTCGTAAAGTTTCTTGAGAAAGAGAAAAAAGAAAGAAAACTAATTTGTGAAGCTTACCTTATGTCCTTATACTACTACTTACACTTCACGTTACAGCGCCACCAAACACGAAAACAACTAAATAAGAAGAATGAAAGAAGACCGAAAAAAGAAAACAGATTAAGTAGAGTAAAATATGAAAATACGATAGTCAACGATTTTCTTCACAGACTTTTTTTCAATACTTTAAATTCGATTTAAAGGACACAAAAAAAATATCTTATTGTACTTATATATTTGACCAAAAATTATTTTAAGTTAGATAAAAACCTTAAAATTTGTTAAGTTCCAAAATAAGAAGACAAACAAAAGACCGATTTAGAGAACTAACTAAGTAGCTAATTTAGTTAATTTAAATTCTCATCACAACATTACACTACTTTTCTTTTGCACTGATTTAAATCTCCTTAGTTTCTTTACTAAAATTTTATTTATGTATTAATAGGAAAAAAAAAAAAAACTGTTATTGGTGTTTGTTTTAAAAAAAAAATAGAGGATTATGAATAGGAAGGCGAAGAGACAATGAAAAGAATAGACAAGAATAATTATGTCGAGCAAGGTAAAAATTAAAGAATTAGACGATTAAAAGAACTATATGGAATAAGGAAATAAGAGATGAATGAGTAACCGAAACAAAAAAGGTGCAATGAGACGACGACAAGACAAGACACACTACCTACAACACCAATACTTCATCTTTAATCATTTTCTTCTTTTCATTTATTTATTTATTTATTTATTTATTTATTTATTTATTTATTTATTCATATAGTTTCTTGTTTTACCAAACACGAAAATAACTAAATAAGAAAATAAAAGAAGACCAAAAAAAAGAAAACAGATTAAATAAAGTAAAATATGAAAATGCGATAGTCAACGATTTTCTTCACATAATTTTTTTTTTCAATATTTTAAAATCGATTTAAAGGATAAAAAAAAAGTTTCTTATTGTACTTAAATATTTCACCAAAAATTCTTTTAAGTTAGATAAAAGACTTAAAATTTGTTAAGTTACAAAATAAAAAGACAAACAGAAGACCGATTTAGAGGACTAACTAAGTAACTAATATAGTTAATTTAATTTCCCATCACAATATTATACTACTTTTGCTTTTGCACTGATTTAAACTTACTTAGTTAATTTAATAATAATTACGAGGATGTAGAAGAAAAACGAGTACAAAAAGAGTAGTAAGGATAAGAATGAGAATAAGGGGAGGAGAAATAAAGGGTAAGAAGAGATGTGGTAAGGAGAAAAATGTTGCGAAAGAAAAATATAAATAATAATGAAACTGAGAGTATCATGAGAAGTAAGGACAAAGAGGTGAAGAAGTATGCAAAACAAAAAAAAAAACAAGAAATATAATGACGTAAGAGAAACAAGAGGCAATGGTAAAATTAGATCTGACTGGGTGGTAAGGATGAGGAGGAGAAAGAGAGAGGAAATGCAAGAAATAAAAATGACTAAGAGGAGAGAATACGAGGAGAAATATCTTAAGGGAGACAAAACAAAAGGAATGATGAAGCTATGAGTATTATGATAGGGAAATTATGAATAGGTGTGAGATAAATAAGAGGAAATTGAGTAGTACATACACAAAGATGAAATAAGAAAAATGAGCAAGAGTAGAAAAGGTGAAGAAAAATATTTATTGAGGACGAATATATAAGGAACAAGAGAAATTTGAGGATTATGAAGGGTAAGAAAAGAAGAATCAATGAAGTAAGTGGAGCAAAATAAGTAGTATGAGGGTTAAGGAAAAAAAAGGCAGATGGTAAATGAGAGGAAAATGTGTTTAAGTCAGGAGGAGGAGGAGGAGGACAAGGAAAGGAGATGGAGGGAAAAAAAAGAATGAGAAGAATAAAGAAAAAGAAATAGGCTGAGGTATAGAAGTAGAAGAAATGTTCGAAATTAGAGTATTATGAGAGGGTACTATGTAGAGACAAAGCGAATTAGTCAGCGGAGAAAAAATAACATTACAAGGGCTAAAGAAAGAAGAGCCATATGAGAAATAAGAGGGGCACAGGTAGTAGTGAGGAGAAAAAGGATGATGAAGGGAAGGAGAAAATGTTATTATGAGGGTAAGGAAAGAAGATACGAAAGAGAAACGAGAGGGAAACAAGTAATAAAGAGAAGACAACGACGAAGAAAAATATGTCGAAAAAAGGAAAATATAAGCAATTAGGGGAGCATTAAGATTCTATAACGTTCATTAAGATTCTATAACTTGGCAAATGCCCATTTATGAAGTTAACTAACTTGGCAAGAGCCTTAATAATTCAGATGCTCGAATTGTATATGCTCCCTCCATTTAAATCCAAACTTCGCATTATGTCATGGTCCATTCGTCGATGCGTGTTTTGTAATGATAATATCTATAGTTATACATGATAAATTATAAAAATTTGATATTATTATCGTATTTAATGAGACGAATAAAACAAGATCACATATGACTATATTATCATTTATATATTTGACGAAGTTTCAAAAATTCTCTAGGCCTACGAATAGTGTCAAATAGGAACTGCCAAGTTTGGATTTGAATGGAAGGAACAAATACAATTCGAGCATCTGAATTATCAAGGCTTTCAAAAATTACCCTCAACTAAAAAATAATTTTAAAATAATCTCAACTTAAACGTCCACCTTATATGAAGTTAAAGGAAAGATTGGACAAGAGTAGCCTCAGGAGAAATGGAAAAGGAGTAAGTAGTACGAAGGGAAGAGAAACAAGAGGTGGATTAGGAAGAGAAAGAGAAAGAATGAACGGTTGAGGAGTAGGAGGAAGTGAGAGGAAGGAAACGAGGCGGAATATGTTGATAATGAAAAACAAAAGAAATCAGGAATACAAGAAGAGGAAACAAAAAGATGGAGAATGAGAATAGAGAAAAGGTGAATACACAAGTTGTAAATGTTCGCCTTTTAGTCATTTTTGAAAATATGCTAATAATATTCAAAATATAGAGACATGTGAATTGTGATTACAAAACTCCATTTTATAAATGTACTCCCTCAGTTTCAATAAGTTTACACATCGACTTTTTTGTGAAGAGGATTTGAGATAGGTGTAAACAAATGACTGAGACAGAGGAAGTATGATTAAGATAAGTAAGTTTAGATGAAATTTATAAGCTCCAAATGTCTACAAAGCAATAACGCAGTTGAGCAATCGAAATGAATGAAACAAATTATTGATAAAAAAGGCAATTGACACATAAAAAATGAAATTCCTTAAAGGACTACATCGACCGTATAATACCAAGCAAGTCGATCCGCATTGGGGGACCGCGCGCGCTAGCGCGTGGTCCAACAACTAGTATATATAAAACTAACACTTATCAGGAAGCTATAGAGGTCAAGGGCGTGGACGCAAATACAAGGAGCGTTGTTATCGAGAATCTAGCTAATAATCGGTTGTTGTCATTTGCGTCAATTTTGCATTGTATTACTTTTGAATCTGTTAAAAGAGCTTTTGTTAATAAATGCCTTCACTCTGTAATCTTCACCGTTTTTACTTAATGGCAAAAAAAATAAAACAAATATGACTTTGTGGAACGGATAAACCAGGTACCTTGCAGTTAGGAAGGGCTCAGTACCTTGAGGGTCTGTGGTCCCACATTATTATTATTTTAAGGATTAAGATTACTAGTATATAAGAAGTGGGGTCCACTAACACCAGCTTCAACTGGAACAACAACTCTTTCAGCAGCTGGATCCACAACAATTGCTTGTTTGTCGCCTGAATCCATCTCGTTTTCCTGGGAATTTGACTCGCCAAATTGAGATTTCTTGAAAAAGTTGCGCCTAGCTTATGATTTCGGCTGTCAAATGGTTCTTTAGATTGCTAAAAGTGTTTAGTAATTAGTATAATGGTTCTTTAATATGTTCGTGTGAGGAATACAAAACCAATTATGTTCTAGTAAGTTTTACTCGAATGTTATCTATAAATGTTTGTATGTGTTTAAGAAGTCTTGAAGAAATCATATGTACTTGAGGAGTCATGAGAAAATCATATGCGCTTATGAAACCTGGAGGAATCATTATGACATGCAAATTGTGATAAAAGAAATCGTTGTAAATGCGTTACAAGTGATTTAAATTTTATAACTAAAGGTGGTTCTCGATGGTTATCTCGGTACCTCTTTATTCATGTAAATTAGGTTGTAAGTTGGAAATGGTTGCAAGCTCAACATGATGACTAATGTTGAGTGTCTTGTTGCTCGTAAAGCAAATGACAAATGTTTGGTTTGAAAAATCATTTACGCATTCAATCTTTGATGTTTATGAAGCGCTTTATTGGTGCTTATAAAACAAAATAGTTTATCTTATTAAGAGTAAATTGTGTATATGCAAATGTTATAACCCGATGCAATGATGATTGCATATCCCGTACAAATACCTTTAACGCAACTAGACACATGTTGTTGTGAATTGTATAAGATGCATGAGCGAATGGTCTTGATACTTACTATAAAGAGGTGTTTATTTCAGTAGGAGGTTATTTACGATAATTGATGTACATATCGCATTTATTTAAAATGCAATGCTGAAATAATAATAGCATTGATTGATAGGTTTACTACGTACGTGACTTAGTAGGGGAACCCTATCAAATTTGGAGGATGTTATTTTGTCTCTAGTCAAATTATTATGTTGTGACAAATCGAATACTCGAAATGACTAGTATGTGAGCTAGTTGATGACTACGTTCCACAAGTCATAGGTAACAATGTATCAGACCAGACACATGAATGTGTATATGAGTGCTAAGTATAAATGCAAAGGCAGTAGTGTAAAAGAAGAGTAGCAGAGAATGAATTGTATAGTATTGAATGTGTAAAATTTACATAAACATTACAGAGTATATATAATGAGTTATACATCCTAATCCTAGGAATAAAATAAACTAAAGAAGGAAAGAACTTGAGTGATTGATTTGGATAATCAATCAATATGTATTTGAGATCAAATCAGTGTTGTGTTTCCATATTTGTAGAAGATAGAGTTTTGGTTTTATCACAAGGATCTTTATCCTTAACATTCCCCCGCAAGATGGACTGTCCGTTGACGAGGCCAATCTTGGATGAAAGCATCTCGAACCGGGGACGCGGTAGTGGCTTGGTGAGGGCATCGGCGAGCTGGTCATTTTCACTGATATGCGTTACCCTAAGCGTACCTGCTTGTACCTCTTCACGAACAAAGTGAAAAGCGAGAGCGACATGTTTCATACGGGAGTGGAAGACTGGATTTGCAGAGTAGTGAGTGGCACTTAAATTGTCACAGTAGATAGTAGGGGGAGAGGTCGGCCCAAGGCCAAGTTCCAGTAGCAGGGACTTGACCCAGAGGAGTTCTGACGTGGTGTCAGCGACAGCGCGGAATTTGGCTTCTGTCGATGATCGAGCTATGGTCTTTTGTTTCTTTGATGCCCACGCAATCGGGTTTTTGCCTAGGTAGACAATGTAGCCGGTAGTGGAGAGATAGTTGTTTGTGTCACCAGCCCAGTCTGCGTCGCTGAACGCATGAAGCTGAAGAGGCGTCTGTCGATGGAGCTGTAAACCAAGATGCATAGTTCCACGGAGGTATCGTAGGAGTTTACGCAGTGCAGTCCAGTGAGTGGATTGAGGTTGTTGCATGAACTGGGCTAATTTATTTATAGCAAAAGAGAGATCGGGGCGAGTGAGGGACAAGTATTGGAGACTACAGATGGTGGAGCGATAGCTCTTCGCATCACACGGAGGTGAGCTCGGGTGTGCGCCAAGTGGAGGATAGGCTAGCATTGGAGTGGTTGAAGGTTTGCAGTCAAGGAGGTCATGTTTTTGCAAGATGTCATGAATGTACTTGGTTTGAGAGAGGAGCAGACCATTGCGATTAGGGGTTACTTCAATGCCGAGGAAATAAGAGAGGGTCCCTAAGTCTTTGAGAGAGAAACGAGTGGATAATTGCTTGATAAATTCTGCGTGGAGAGTGGGTGAGGAGCCTGTAACAATAATGTCGTCGACATAGACCAGGGCGTATAAAATGGCTTTGTCTTTTCTGTAGACGAAGAGAGAGGGGTCGGCCAGTGAGGATTTAAAGCCAAAACGAATGAGGTAGGATTTGAGTTCATTGTACCAGGCGCGAGGGGCCTGTTTAAGGCCGTAGATGGCTTTGTGAAGACGACAAACGTGGGTGGTGGAGTCTTGTTGAATGAACCCGGGAGGTTGGGACATGTAGACAGTGTCATGGAGAGTGCCTTGTAAAAAAGCGTTGTTAATGTCAAGTTGACGCAGAGGCCAATTGTGGTTAAGAGCGAGAGAGAGAATGAGTCGAACAGTGACAGGCTTGACTACGGGACTAAATGTATCTGTATAGTTAACGCCATGTTGTTGAAGGAAGCCTTTGGCGACTAAGCGTGCTTTGTATTTTTGAATGGTGTTGTCGAGATTGTATTTGACGCGGAACACCCATTTGCAGCCAACAACATTCTGCGCAGTTTCTGAGGGAACGAGAGTCCAAGTTTTGTTTCGAGTTAAGGCGTTGTATTCATCCATCATGGCGGCGCGCCAGTGAGGTGATGCGAGGGCCTGCTTGGTGGTGGTGGGAAGTGAATGTGGGGAAGCGGCTACCGCGAGTTGGGCATACTTGGGGTTTGGTTTGCGAATATTATTCGATAGGCGGGTGACAGGGCGCGGTAGTTGAGCAGGCTGTGTTGGTGCTGTGGGTTGTTGGGATGACGCAGCAGGGAGATTAGAAGTGGCAGGTGGTGCCAAGGACGAGGGAGGAGAAAGTGCAGCAGGGGGAGGTACGTTGGGAGGTGCTGAAGACAGTGGGTTCTGTTGTTGCGCAGTGACGGTGTTGATGGGAGGCAGAAACGTGATAGGGGAGTCGTACCAGGAGTCAGTGACAGAAGGCGGTGTGTTGTTAGAAGTGGGTGTGATAGGGGAGATAGCAGTAGTTAAACGAGTATAGGGGAATTCAGTTTCGACAAAGGAGACGTGACGAGAGGTATAAACGCGACGAGTGGTGGGGTCAAGGCAAAGATACGCGCTTTGAGTGGACGAGTATCCTAAAAAGACGCAGGGAATGGATTTTGGATCGAGTTTGTGAGTAGAGTAGGGACGAAGCCATGGATAGCAGAGACATCCGAAGGCTCGAAGCTTAGTGTAGTTAGGGGGTTTGTTAAAAAGACGGAAATAGGGGGAGGCATTATCAAGCGTAGGTGTTGGCAGTCGGTTAATTAAATAGACAGCAGTGCTAAACGCATGATTCCAGTAGGTCAGAGGGAGATTAGCGTGAGTTAAAAGTGACAGACCAGTTTCGACAATATGGCGATGTCGTCGTTCGGCATACCCATTGTGTTCGGGCGTGTGGGGAGGGGAAGTAAGATGGGAGATGCCGTGTTGACGTAGCGAGGGGGTGATTTTGATGTACTCACCACCGTTGTCGGAGAACACTGTTATTATTGGTTTGTTAAAGTATTTTTCCACAAGTAATTTAAATTGATCGAATACTTGCAAAGAGTCAGACTTCTTCTTTAGGGGATAGAGCCAAGAGTACTTTGTATAATGATCAACAAACAAGATATAGTATTTAAAACCGTCAACAGAGAGGACAGGCGAGGACCAAACATCAGTAAAAAGTAATTCTAACGGAGCAGCAGATGTGAGAGAGGAAATAGAAAAGGGAAGCTTATGACTTTTATTAAGTTTGCACGAATTACAGTAATCGAAACGAGACACTGAAACAGGTAACTGATGAGTAGTCTTAATGTATGAAAAAACTGAAGAGGACGGATGCCCAAGACGATGATGCCATAAAGCGATAGACGGCGAAGAGGCGACAGCTGGAAGAGCACGGGGAGAAGAAGGCTGCCACAAGTAGATGCCGTGTTCAAGAGAGCCTTGGAGAATTACGCGGTTCGTCAAAATACCCTTAAACAGAAAAGTCGAGGGTGAGAACTCAATTGTAGCATTATTATCCGCGCAAAATTGGGAGACAGAGAGAATATTTCGAGAAATCAGAGGTACATGTAATACGTTACGAAACGACATAGAAAAGGAGTTAGAGGAGATGTGAAAAGAACCTATGTTGGCAATCGGAAGCGATGAGCCATCACCAATGACGACGTCATCCGGACCATCATACGGAGAGTGCTGAGCAAGAGTTGAAAGATCATTGGTGATGTAATGCGTAGCACCACTATCAACAAGCCAAGCCGAGGAGAGTGGAGAAGCAGCAACAGCCGTATGGGCCTGCGGTTGTTGTTGGTGAGGTGGACGGTTGGGACGAGTGTAGGGCGTGAGTTTGAACGAAGGATGATTCTTCTTGAAATTGCGACAGTTAAGGAAACCATGTCCCTTGTAGCTGCAATACTGACAGATTAGGACATCTTTGGAGGCGTGATCCGTGGAATAGGCTGGGCGAGGAGGATAGTGCGAACTATTGGAGCGATAATTCGCGGAAAACACAGCAGCAGGCAGAACCGGGTCAGGTTTGTTTTCAGGGTGTTGGAGTTCGTGGTTGAGCAGTTTTTCATGAAGGGCGTCAAAAGAAATGGGCGTGTCACGACCATCTACGGATTCTTTGATCGCACGATAATGAGTCGAGTCAAGTCCCCGGAGGACTTTAGCAGTAATATCCTCAGGATCCATCGGCTTTCCGAGGAGGGCAAGTTCGATAGTACACGATTTAATGCTATGCATATACGCAGTGATGGATTGAGTCGGGAGTTTAACAATGGATTCAAGACGTTGTTTAATCGAGTTGATATGAGTCCGAGTGGGTCTACCAAAGAGGAACTTTAGAGTGTCCCACAAGGCTTTGGAAGATTTGCATTCAGTGACTTGAGCCGCGACAGAGTCTTCAAGAGTGCCGACAATAGCACCTTGAAGAAGGCTGTCCTGGCGAGACCAAGTCGTAAAAGCAGGATTCGCGGTGGTTGTTTCACCGGACGTGAGAGTGGCTGCAGGTAGAGCTGGCAAGTCTGACCCGACCCGAGTGACCCGACCCGAACCCGAGCAAAAACCGACCCGATTGACCCGAAAATAATGTGACCCGAGAACCGACCCGACCCGACCCGATGATGACCAGAATCCGACATGACCCGATATTCAAGGACGAACCCGACCTGCACCGACCCGATGACGACTGACCCAGATCGAATTCGACTAAATAGACGACCCGTTAATTTTAAACTTAATTTTGATTAGATTGAAAGCAAATTATTATTTAGAATGATATATTTAACTTAGTAATGAAGTAATTAAATAAAATAACGGTCGAAATACCTATTTTAGTAGGTAAAAATTGAAATAATTCGATAAAAACGCGCTGACCCGATAATGACCCGACCCAAACCCGACCCGACCCGATACACTATTTAACCCGATATGACCCGACCCGACATTTAATCTAACCGAACCCGACTCGACCCGAAAGGACACTTTGACCCGACATGACCCGAACCCGACATGACCCGACCCGACTTGACCCGACCCGACTTGACCCGACCCAAACCCGACCCGACTGACCCGATTGCCACCTCTTGTAACAACCTGGTTTTTCGTGACTTTAATTAAACTAAGGCGGAAAATTAATTAAGTCTATATATTACAAACCAGCTGTTATCGTCTTACAAACTCAATATACATAATACGAGTTTAAGGATAAACAGAGTATATTCGGTTACAATCTCTCAAAAGGAGTACAAATAAAAGGTAAACCGTCCCCCAGCATGATTAACGTTTGCCTCGGGGTACCTGCAACAAAATTCCATCATTCTCCCGCACACCCTTTCGACACATGTAGTTCTAAAACATATGCGATGTATAAAAATAAATAAATAAAACAATTAACAGGTAGGCAATTAAAACACATAAGGAAATCATGATGTTTCAAACACGAGTATAAATCCAATCACATGACGTACAACACTCATAAATAATCATTCACAATAAGTCGTACTACAATACTCAGGAAATCAATTCATTCAGACGATAATCAACCAAACGAAACAAGGAAATACATTCAACATACGTTAACTCAAGAATGATCGTTAGCGAGGCGGAAGCATGCAGACGTAAAACGCGCTATAGTAGACAGGGCCGAACAAAGCGGACGTGGCTGACATACTAGACGTCCGCGCAGAAGAGATTAGGGCCGAACAAAGCGGACGTGTCTGACAGTCTAGAGATACCTAAGGTAATAAGGACAGCCAAATCCTGTGTCTAATGTATGCATACACCATCTAATCGAGGATCATACGTATTCGCTATTCAAAAGGTATCACCGACGAAAAATACGACTATCACCTTAGACGGGTACCCCCGGGTGGGGCTGGATTTTCCAATTACTAATATATGGGCCCACGGAAATATCAAGGATGCCCCATCTCTGAGGTTGTATATACCGTGTCGAGTAGCAATCTTAAGATCGTTATTTCGCCTTGGGCAACTCTGATAGGGAGCCCAAGTCCCCATAGATAGCTACCTCATTAACTTCAAATTTCAAGAGCCGCGACATGGCGAACAATCCAAGTACTTTATTCAAGTAGTTCAATTCTTTTACTCAATTTCTTACTTCCTCGTTTAATCGTAACATGTGTTATTTCTAAAACATAAATATATCGTCGAACTTTATATAATGAAATTTTAGTAACAACAGTTCTTCAGGTAAAACAGAACACATAGAAAAGCTTAATTATTTATTTTGAGTCCGTTCGTAAATTTTAAACATTTTTCACTATTCACCGTATTTACTATTCACCGTATTTACTATTCATCGTATTTACTATTCATCGTATTTTTATACGTATTCGTATTTTCGTATTTCGTATTTGTACGTATTTTTATACGTATGCGTATTTTTATACTTCGTATTTTATTCGTATTTTTATACTTCGTATTTTATTTGTATTTTTATACGTACATGTATTATTAGTATTCATTATTTTATTCTTATACTTAGTATACTTATATTTTATACGGTTTTCATACTTAGATATTTCACTAAGGTATCAAAATCACTTTTATTTTCTAAGTACAAAATTCTAGTTTTAAAGTCGTTAGGTTCGTTTTGTATTTAGTGATTTGAGAACTTATTTTAAATGTAAAACTCGGTTAAATTTAGTCATATACTTATGTGGAACCCGGGAACCGCGTCGAGGGACCCAACTCGGCGTCTTGCTTAAAGAGCGGATTTAAAGTTAAAAAAGATTAAGTTAGAAAAACCTTTAAGAACTGTATGGAGTCGCCACCTATTTATCGCGGAAAATAGGAACCTGCTACCATGTTCTAAGCTAAAAACATGTCCTAGATTTTGGAGCACGCCGACACCCCTAGATCTAAGGCTTGTGAAACCAGATTGGATTCAAGGTGAGGTACTTTAGAAAAGAGTTAATTCAAATAATGATTTATGAAAACCTTTAGAAAAGCCTATGTAAAAATAGCCTCTCTTGACCTAGAACAATCCAAAATAAGATGATAATTGAGCTAATGTTATCGCTACGCATAAGTGCGATAAGTTTGTAAAAGAATGCAGATGCAGATGCAAAAGATTGATTAAAACCCTCGCTTTAGCATGTTTAACTTGTTAACGAAAAACGGTTCGATTAAAGGTCGAATTCATTGTTAAGTTGATTTAATGCAAAAGAAAAGGGTGCAAGATGCATGCAAATAAAATAAAGTTCAATTGTCCATTGGTTTATTTTATATGGTCATTGCTTATGCGACTTTGGCGTGTCATCGGATATGGAGTGTACCAAGTAAATAGAACACTTGGAAGGCAAGTTACCGAGTGCCAAAGCCTGGGGGCGCTAAAGTGTAGTCCCCTTTGTTAGTCCATAAAAGATAAGAAAAAGCTTTGATCCAAGTGGATCGGTACCTACCTTGTCCTGACGCTTCAGATCTTGGCAGATCTTCGCTTTTTGAACTAAAAAGGAGGATGAATTCAACACGGGATGGTGTGTTGAACTCAAGGATTTGAGTGCTTGAGGCTTGAGAGAGTTTTTGTGTGTTTGCTGGAAAATTGGTGTGAAAAAGATGTGTAAAAGATGATCTTCGAGGTCTGATATAGGGGGGTATATATACTAAAAACCTCGGAGAAATTAGGAAAGCCGGGTATAAAAACAAGCCAGGAAACCGCATAGCCTTATGCGGTTGCCCCTCCAAACCGCATAAGGTTGTGCGGTTTGGAGGTGTGGTTTTTAGCGTAGTTTCCTAGTTTCGGTTGAATTGTATCTTTGAAAGATTGCGGTACAACCCTAACTTGCACGTCAAGGAAGAGCCTAGGATATTTCTGAGATATTTTGATGTTCAGGGCTTTGGAGTGAGGGCCAAAGGCTTGGGTTTGGGCTCGGTTTTGGGCCCGAGACCCGGAAAAATGAAAGAGGTGTATTGTGTTGCATTTTGTGAGATAAAGTAAGACGTGAGGGTGTATTTTGTGTGAGAGGAGGCTAAAGGGAAGATTTAGCCACCGGGCCTAAATTTAAGAATTTAGGAATGCTGAATTAGACCTTGTTAATGTAAAAGGGCCAATTGTAGTGCAAATGCGAAGCTCATGCCAAATGAAGCAGGACAAGGACCTAGCTAGACTCCAAATGGACAAAATGAACGTATATTTAAATGCGATGTGATGCGACCTGACTCATTTAACATTTAAAACGACTCAAAATGAATTCGACATTAGTTAGAACCGTTTAAGTTAACGTTAAAAGATGCGTAATAAAAGTCCGTGTTACATCACAGGGTTTTGTTTGGGAGGGTACGGATATGGGTATCCACAGAGCCCCCAGTTTGATTGAGCTCGGACTAGAGCGCTAGTCAAACTCCTTCGACCATATCCGGACCATTACAGTCTCGATACAGTCAGTGGAACGAAGCATGTGTCCATGGGTGAGACGAGGACTTCGAACCGGGCTATGCGGGTAGGGGCGTGCGCATTTTAAGGACTTGGCGGTCCGTGCATACTATAAGGGCCTGCCGGCCTGCTGGATGCCTTTGCCGTGCTTGCGGTGCTTCATTGTCGTGCAATGCCTTCGTATATGCTTAGTGCCGTCGTATGCTTGATGTTGATGCTCGTAGTGTCTTCATGTAGTGCGTGGTCTCGTGAAAGAGTGCATGTGCAAGGGTGCAAGGATATAGAGGTGCTTAATCTCGCCTAGGAGCGCGTGTGTAAGGGTGCGATGCTTGTGTTTGGATGTGTTTTGCAAGGTATTTGTGCTTAAACTCGCCGAGGAGCGTCTATGTAAAATAGGATGCTTGTAGTTGAGTATATTGAGGGTGTCTATGCTTGGGCTCGCCGAGGAGTGCCTATATAGTTGTCTTTGCATATGATTGCTTTCCGTTGAGAAGGAAATGATGTAAATGCTCGTAAAGAGCGTTCGTGCTTCTGCTTCTGTACCGTACATTAAGTGCTTAATATACGCGTATGGCGGGCTGTAGGTGACGCCTTAACTCAAGCACGGGACGTACTTGGAGTTGCATTGGGGCTAGGGTGAATTAGGAATCGAAAAGTAGGCGTAAAACGAGAAAAACCTGGAAAAACCACAGGAGCAAACCGCATAGCCTTATGCGGTTCATTGCGCAAACCGCATAAGGTTATGCGGTTTGCCTTAGTGGCTGTAGGGGGATATATAACACGAGCTCAGCCGTGTTTGTTGCTCATTCACTCATTTCGGTTTTTCACTCTAAAAAACACCATTTTTCGATTTCTCAACCGATTTTGCTCATTTTTCTTGCGTTGTCTTGCTATGGAAACAGGTAATGCTCCCTTTTAACTTGCTTTTGCGTTATTTGTTGTTGTAATTAGCTAGCTTTGCCTTGAAATGTTGAAAAGGCGGGTTTTGAATGAAAACCCGAGTTTTGCTTGAAACTTGCCGTTTGAATGCTTGAAATTGTCGTTATTGTGTTGCATTATGCCATGCTAGCATGTATGTGTGAATTGATTACGATTTAGACCGTCTTAAGCCCGGAATTTCAATTAAACTTCGGTGTAGGATGCCCATAGTGTGTATAGCATGCCTATAACGTCGAGCTAAGGCTTTCAAATCGCCGTCTTAAGTCGTAGTTATACGGAGTAATTAGGGCGAATTGGGGGTTTTTGATCGGGGTGACCAAAATGCAATTGCTTGTAGTAGTTTGTTGTTGGGGACTATTATGGCGCATTGAAACCATAAAGTTGCAAATTTGAGGTGTAGAGAACGGTTTTCGGCTTAATTGTGAATTAGGCCTAAAAATGCTCTGTGAGGTGTATAATGCAATGTGTAAAGGGGATGTCTATGTACTATGTATGTATATTATTGTGTGTATTTGTGTATGTGTATAATGTATGCCAAGTTGGGTGCTTGCATGTATTATAGTTGTATGTATTTGTCATGTTTGTTGCAGGAGAAGGTTCTGGTTATGCTACGAGGTCAAGATCTCGTAAGAGTACGGGTTCGAGGACTGAGGGAGCCCCCAGTTCGAGTAGCATGAGGCGTTCGCGTAGTGAGAGGGAGGTCGACCCTCGTGACTTGCGCACGAGACGTGGTCAGTCACGAGGCAGGGGTCGTGGGAGGAACGTCCCTGTGCCTGATCCTGAGGAGGAGGATGCGCTTGCTCAAGAGCTAGTGGATGAGCTGGAAGCTGAGATGGACGTTGTTGAGGAGGAGGCCGAGGAGGCGGCGCCTAGGGCGAGTAGCTCTAGGCCGCGGAAGTCGCGTGCAAACAGGGCCTTTGCGAAGGGTTGGGACGGCCATAACCTTTTGCTTGCTCCGGAGAGACATGTTTTATAACAACCTGGTTTTTAGTCGACTTTAATTACTAAGGCGGAAATTAATTAAGTCTTAAACCAGCGTTATTAATTATACCAATAACCCAAAATATTACATCATCGTTTAAGAGTTGAATAAAACAACTCTAAATACGGTAATTAAAAAGGAGTAGCGTTATAGATTACATCTCTCTCGAAAAACAACAAAAGTAAAGCAATAAAACGTCTTGTGGCCCCGTCCAAAATCCAAATTCTCTCACCCACGAACGCCCCTGCACAATAAATCGATGGGGATGTTCACTGAGCGACAAAGCTGACTAGCTATGCTCATACTTACCCTCGGTTTCAATTACTTTGGTTTACTACTATTGTTTTATAACTATAACAGTATGATAAAACGATAAACATGCTTAATACATATAGCATGTAAAGACATATTAGTCATAATAAACATGCGATTTAAAACGATAAATCATATAGGCATGCTATTCAGTTAGGAAAACAGATAACAGATAATATCATATCATTTGTATCACAGATACACAGCAGGATTACAAAGCGATATCAGATCGCATACAAGCGTACGTATTATAATGTTCATGTCATGCAAACTCGATTCAATTCAGAAAGTTGTGGTCTTTAATTTTCGAAGATGGTACACACTCGTTCTCATTTAAATCATACAACAAACAACACATACTGCTTACGAGCCTGACCACTGAGTAGGCCTTTGTACTCTGATCAATTGCATCTCACTTCCATAGTGCAGAGGCTTACTCGACTCGTAAACCACGCCGAATACTATAATACTTGCATCTCATCTTCTAGTGTTCGAAATGATTCGAACTTCAGATACAATCTCGTCAAGTAATCTTTACGCAAGGTAGGAACGAATGCTAGTGTCGCGCCCACTAAGAACGAAACACGGCAAGGAGACAGAACCGTGAGATGACAATCGCAATAAGGTCACGGTGGCCCTGGTAACTTTAGCGAAATAGGGGAATAAAACCCTAGTCTAGTATGCATACACTAGTATCCAATTTAAGAATGGGCTATGCTATTCATAGAGCACCTTAACTCAGGATAAAACGACTATTTCCTAAAGCCTGACCCACTAAGAGTTGAATTTTTCATTATCTTGTACGGAACAGGCTATACGACTTAAGGCGTAACGGCATGGGCAGGATGCACAAAGCATAATACTGCCGGCTATACCACACTATTCGAGATGACACACGCAATAAGGTCGAGATAGTGGCGTCCGTATACAAGACTATCCTAACCTCACTTCACTTACGATTGACGTTTTCATATCGGAGGCTCAAGCGTTTGACCTTTTATTTAACTTACTCAATATTCATTATTTATTTGATATTTACATATCACATGTTACTAGACTCTCCTAGTCTCATCGTCAAACGTTTATATTTGAATTGTAGGTTTCATATGATCACATAACACATTCGTTTATTATTTGAAGCGTTGATAATTATTAACGTTTTTAAATTTCTAATTTGATATGTTTATTAATATGTCAAATTTTATTTAAGTGTTTATCAAAACACTTTAAGTCATTTACTTATTCATTTTCAATTTTCTATACTTAGTAAAATTTCCCATTATTTTCAATATTTCACTATTCACCGTATTTTACTATTCACCGTATTTTACTATTCATCGTATTTACTATTCATCGTATTCACTATTCACCGTATTTACTTTTCATCGTATTTTATACGTTTTTTTTATAAGTATTATTATATATTTCCTAAGTATAAACTAAAATCTCTTTTTATTTACTAAGTACAAAATTCTAGTTTCAAAGTTGTTAAGTTCGTTTTGTACTTAGGTGTTTTTTTGAAAATATTATAAAGTCTAGTTTTAAAAATGTTAAGTTCGGTTTGCATTTAGTCATTTATGAAAATATTCTAAAATTCTAGTTTTAAAAACGTTAAGTTCGTTTTATAAGAGGTGATAAATGATATTTATTTTAAAATGAGACTCGGTTTAATTTTAGTCGTCTATTTATTTAAGTTAGTGATAGTGTCGTGGATGATTCATTTTAATCCGTATGTCAAATTTAACAATCCAATAGCAAAGGTAGTAGCACACGATTTAATTCATTTTTATAACGGTTACTCATTTTTATCGGTTTAATAGAATTCATTTATAATTAAAACGATTTATACACAAATTCCATTCTAATTACTATTTAACTTTAGTGACTAAGTGATAATTTCATTTTAGTCAAATTTAGTCAATAAATAATGAAAATGCCGTGTAACTACATGTACAATACAAAATTGATTTTATTTCTTTTAATTTCTTAATTCTAACTTATTACCTAATAATTAAATTATTTTAACAATTAAACTAAAAAGTGATAAAAACAATTTTAACCCTAAAAATGAAGGGAATGCCGTGGCTAACATGGTTAGGGTCCTAAAACTCATTTTTTCGATTTTATCGGTTTTTAACTTAAAGTCTTTATAATTTAATTATTCTAATTATACTAAAACGATTTAAACTAAAATGAAATTTACTAAAAATTTCATTTATAATTATGAATAGTGTTTTTCAACACTTTAAATTTCTAACTTTTTAATCTAAATGATTTATGATGTTTAAATTGATTTATAGTATAATACTAAGTATATACATAAACAATAACTAAACATAAACACAAATTATTAACAAACATAAAATAAAATAAGATCAAAATGAACATAAATGATGAACATCAACATGAAGATTTGAAGAACACTCATGAAGATCATAAATAAGCTCAAGAACACTAATTTTGATTTTAATAATTTATAATTTGTTTTCCTAATTTAGTTGTTTGTTTCATAGGAACATCCATTTAATACTAACTTAATACTACACATTATTTACAAAAATTAAAAGTGAAAATATATAAAAAAAATAGGGAAATGCCGTGTGAAAGTATGTATGTATATATATTTTTATTTTTTCATTTTTAATCACTTTAACTCATTGTTATTATTTCACATAATTTTTATATGATACTACTACTCATCTAAAACATAACTAAACCTAAAAATTATATGAAACATAATTAAAAATGCTCAAAATTAAATTAACTAAACATATGAACATTTACTACAATAGTCTATTTAACATACTATTTAGTTATTATCATTTTATTATACTACACATAACATACAAGTGATGTCTAACCTATTTTAACATAATTTCATAATTATAAAATTAGAATAACAAAACAAATTAATTTACTAAAAGGATAATACAATAACAAAGCTAGTCACCTAATAATGGATGTTAAACGTCGGGGATCTAAAATAAATTTTAGATCGGATTTTTTTCTTCACCCATAACCCATGTTATTTACCCAAATAATCCATGAATGTTAGCTCTTAATACCCACTAATATATCTAGAATTACTTAGGATTTATTAGAATAATATTAAGGTTTTTATTTAATGTTTTTAGGAAGAAAAATGAAAGAAAAATAATGGAGGAAATGGGGGCAAGGCTCACGACATAGAGGAGCACAAGGGAGGTGCATTTTGCACTTAGAAAAATAATGAAGTTGATGTTAGAAAATAATTAGGTTAAATGAATTAAAGGTAGGGTTTTATTTTTAGAAAATAATGTTTAATAAAAATGATTTATGACATCCAAAATTCAAGTTGCCTTATTTGACTAATTTAGGAAGCTTCCTAATGATATTTTGATGTTAAAAAGTTTTCCTCGAAATTTATCAGTTTTTAAAAAGTCGGGTGTCAAAAAGCGATAAAAGTTAAAAAGTGCTGTTTTGACGATTTTCTGAAAAGTATTCATTTTATAAATTTAAGACTAAAATATTTTATTTACTACTTTAGAAAATATTTAAAAGTGATAGAAATGAAAATGGTAATATTAAAGTAGTAGTATTGAATTTGTATTTATGTATTTTTATTAAGTATAATCTTTAAATTTAAATACAAAAATAAAAGTAATGATGATAAATTAGATGTGTAAGAGAAATTAAATTTGTGTAAGAAATTATGGAAGATGATAAAATTTGACTAAGGAAAGTCAAAAGTCAAATTTTCGGGCTTGATTTTCGTTTCTCGAAATTTTCGATTTGCGCGATCGCGAAAGGTTTCAAATTAAAAGATATGATCTTAAAATAGTGTTTTGAAATAAAATCGGAAATAAAAATAAAACTAATTTTCAAAAGGTACTAAATATAAAAATCGAGTTTTAATCCTTGAAATTCTGAATAAAAACTTCCTAGGTCGAAATATTTATTTTTTTCGTTGAATGTTAAAGATTTAAATAATTATAATCAAACGTCAAAAAGTTTGTCAGTTTAAATTAAGTATAACTTAGAATTTGGACATTTTAGCAAAAAGCTAGTTTAATAGAAAATGAATAGTAATTATATATTAATATAATATTATTTATTAAATAATAATCAAAATGATTATATTTTTTTTGATTTGTAAATTTTTGTACGTGAGTTACATTCAAAATAAGGTGACTTGACTTTGATTTGCGTCTTTGAAATTATTGACCCGAATTTCAGAGACGGGAAAAGTATAAGTGTTCATTTTTATAAAAATTTGAAAGGTGTTTCTTTTTCAATTCTGAATATAATAGAACAAACTTTATTTTTCAAAATTTTAAATTTGTACTTAGGAAAATTTATTATTATTTGGCGAAAAAAAATTCAGTCGCATTTTTATTATAAAGAAAAGGATGAATTTAATTTAAGGAATTAAATTCTTTTATCATATTGTGTTAAAAATAACACGGGGTGTTACAAACCTACCCCCTTAAGAAAAGTTTCGTCCCGAAACTTGAATAGAGTGTACAACTATTCGAAGTTAGGTAAGGCAGTTAGAGAGGATAACAAATTTTAACAAGTTTTGATAGTAACATTTTATTTTGATGGAATAAGAATTTTCCAATCGATTGAGTATTTGAGTTATTGTTAAGATGATAGATAGAGTTGAAATATTTTAAGGGTATAAACATTTTATATTTATAAATAGAACATTTTTAATTAATATAAAAATATTGATAGATTGTCATTTCTGAAATCGATTTCAAAAGGATTTTCAAAAAGGTGGGGCCTAGAAGTTTTGTACGGAACTAATTTAAATTAAAATTATAAGGGTTCTAAAATAAACAAATTATAATTTTATTTGAAATTAAATATATAGTTTAAAATTTGTTGAAATAATGATTTTAAATAATTTTAAATCAATGATTTTAAATCATCAAATTTTGTCCTACCCCCTTAAGAAAATTTTAAACACATTTATCAAATTCAAGAGAAAAGCTAAAGATTCATTTTAAAGGTTGAGAATTCAGAAATAGGTATTGATAAATTTAAAATTTTGAAAATGACTAAATTTGAGAGTATATAAGGTAAAGAATATGCGATTTAAAACCAAATAATTTCGAAGGCATTTAAAATCACGAAATAAAATTTTAGAATTAATTGAATAAGTTTTCAAAGATATTTTCAAAGGGAAACATTTAAGTAAATTTTTGAAGATAATTAGGAATTATAAATTTACGAAGATTTGTAAATTTTGAAAGAGATAAAAAGTTTAGGAGAATAAAAAGTAATAAAGCTGAAAGGTTTTCAGGATGAATTTCAAGGAGTTTATGAAATTGATAGGTAAAAATGAAATCATCTTGCGAAATTAAGGAAGAGGAATGAAAGTACATTTGAGAAGTAGTTATTAAAAAATTTAGATTTAGGAAATTAGAGAGTTAAAAGAAAAGGTTTAAGAGGTTTAAATTTTTAACAGAGAACGAAATAGGAGTTTTAGTCAAAGAGGATAATTAGATGAAATCTTCTTCGCGACAGAAATCCTCGAGATGTTGAATGTCTTATCAGTTGTATGGTCCTTGACGTGTCCATTTGTTGCGCTTGAGATCTTGTCGTCATGTATTCGATTTAAAGGCTTCGATCTTCGAGAATTAAAATTATACAAAGATTTTATATCCGAGGATAGTTGTTAATTTTAGTTAGTCACATCAGCAAGTAGCAAGCATACGATAGTTAGCGTATTTTATTTGAGGGAAGTAGTTTGTTATTTAAAAGTCCTTAGTTAATGGTCGGTACTTAAGGTTTCTACCCATCCTCACACTTTAAAGCGATTTCAAGTTATTATTTAAGTGATCTAATAAAAGAAAATCTAATTTATTATTTGATCCTAGTAGTCTTGCGGTTTAACATATTAATATGTTTGTACCGCCCAGGTGTCTCTCGTTAGGTAATCATAAATCGCATTAGGCCATTTATGTTACGGTCACGAGTCAGCTTTGATACCAACTGTAACAACCTGGTTTTTAGTCGACTTTAATTACTAAGGCGGAAATTAATTAAGTCTTAAACCAGCGTTATTAATTATACCAATAACCCAAAATATTACATCATCGTTTAAGAGTTGAATAAAACAACTATAAATACGGTAATTAAAAAGGAGTAGCGTTATAGATTACATCTCTCTCGAAAAACAACAAAAGTAAAGCAATAAAACGTCTTGTGGCCCCGTCAAAAATCCAGCTCTCAGTCCACGAACGTCCTGCACAATAAACTGATGGGGGGATGCCCGCTGAGCGGACAGTGACTAGCTATGCTCATACTTACCCTCGGTTTCAATTACTTTGGTTTACTACTATCGTTTTATAACTATAACAGTATGATAAAACGATAAACATGCTTAATACATATAGCATGTAAAGACATATTAGTCATAATAAACATGCGATTTAAAACGATAAATCATATAGGCATGCTATTCAGTTAGGAAAACAGATAACAGATAATATCATATCATTTGTATCACAGATACACAGCAGGATTACAAAGCGATATCAGATCGCATACAAGCGTACGTATTATAATGTTCATGTCATGCACTGATTCAATCTCGGAAAGTTGTGGTCTTTAATTTTCAAGATGGTACACACTGCTCTCATTTAAATCATACAACAAACAACACATACTGCTTACGAGCCTGACCACTGAGTAGGCCTTTGTACTCTGATCAATTGCATCTCACTTCCATAGTGCAGAGGCTTACTCGACTCGTAAACCACGCCGAATACTATAATACTTGCATCTCATCTTCTAGTGTTCGAAATGATTCGAACTTCAGATACAATCTCGTCAAGTAATCTTTACGCAAGGTAGGAACGAATGCTAGTGTCGCGCCCACTAAGAACGAAACACGGCAAGGAGACAGAACCGTGAGATGACAATCGCAATAAGGTCACGGTGGCCCTGGTAACTTTAGCGAAATAGGGGAATAAAACCCTAGTCTAGTATGCATACACTAGTATCCAATTTAAGAATGGGCTATGCTATTCATAGAGCACCTTAACTCAGGATAAAACGACTATTTCCTAAAGCCCGACCCACTAAGAGTTGAATTTTTCATTATCTTATTTTAATGTGCTATACGACTTAAGGCAGAATCGGCATGGGCGAGGATGCACAAAGCATAATACTCCCGGCTATACCACACTATTCGAGATGACACACGCAATAAGGTCGAGATAGTGGCGTCCGTATACAAGACTATCCTAACCTCACTTCACTTACGATTGACGTTTTCATATCGGAGGCTCAAGCGTTTGACCTTTTATTTAACTTACTCAATATTCATTATTTATTTGATATTTACATATCACATGTTACTAGACTCTCCTAGTCTCATCGTCAAACGTTTATATTTGAATTGTAGGTTTCATATGATCACATAACACATTCGTTTATTATTTGAAGCGTTGATAATTATTAACGTTTTTAAATTTCTAATTTGATATGTTTATTAATATGTCAAATTTTATTTAAGTGTTTATCAAAACACTTTAAGTCATTTACTTATTCATTTTCAATTTTCTATACTTAGTAAAATTTCCCATTATTTTCAATATTTCACTATTCACCGTATTTTACTATTCACCGTATTTTACTATTCATCGTATTTACTATTCATCGTATTCACTATTCACCGTATTTACTATTCATCGTATTTTATACGTATTTTTTATAAGTATTATTATATATTTCCTAAGTATAAACTAAAATCTCTTTTTATTTACTAAGTACAAAATTCTAGTTTCAAAGTTGTTAAGTTCGTTTTGTACTTAGGTGTTTTTTTGAAAATATTATAAAGTCTAGTTTTAAAAATGTTAAGTTCGGTTTGCATTTAGTCATTTATGAAAATATTCTAAAATTCTAGTTTTAAAAACGTTAAGTTCGTTTTATAAGAGGTGATAAATGATATTTATTTTAAAATGAGACTCGGTTTAATTTTAGTCGTCTATTTATTTAAGTTAGTGATAGTGTCGTGGATGATTCATTTTAATCCGTATGTCCAAATTTAACAATCCAATAGCAAAGGTAGTAGCACACGATTTAATTCATTTTTATAACGGTTACTCATTTTTATCGGTTTAATAGAATTCATTTATAATTAAAACGATTTATACACAAATTCCATTCTAATTACTATTTAACTTTAGTGACTAAGTGATAATTTCATTTTAGTCAAATTTAGTCAATAAATAATGAAAATGCCGTGTAACTACATGTACAATACAAAATTGATTTTATTTCTTTTAATTTCTTAATTCTAACTTATTACCTAATAATTAAATTATTTTAACAATTAAACTAAAAAGTGATAAAAACAATTTTAACCCTAAAAATGAAGGGAATGCCGTGGCTAACATGGTTAGGGTCCTAAAACTCATTTTTTCGATTTTATCGGTTTTTAACTTAAAGTCTTTATAATTTAATTATTCTAATTATACTAAAACGATTTAAACTAAAATGAAATTTACTAAAAATTTCATTTATAATTATGAATAGTGTTTTTCAACACTTTAAATTTCTAACTTTTTAATCTAAATGATTTATGATGTTTAAATTGATTTATAGTATAATACTAAGTATATACATAAACAATAACTAAACATAAACACAAATTATTAACAAACATAAAATAAAATAAGATCAAAATGAACATAAATGATGAACATCAACATGAAGATTTGAAGAACACTCATGAAGATCATAAATAAGCTCAAGAACACTAATTTTGATTTTAATAATTTATAATTTGTTTTCCTAATTTAGTTTTTTTTTTTCATAGGAACATCCATTTAATACTAACTTAATACTACACATTATTTACAAAAATTAAAAGTGAAAATATATAAAAAAAATAGGGAAATGCCGTGTGAAAGTATGTATGTATATATATTTTTATTTTTTCATTTTTAATCACTTTAACTCATTGTTATTATTTCACATAATTTTTATATGATACTACTACTCATCTAAAACATAACTAAACCTAAAAATTATATGAAACATAATTAAAAATGCTCAAAATTAAATTAACTAAACATATGAACATTTACTACAATAGTCTATTTAACATACTATTTAGTTATTATCATTTTATTATACTACACATAACATACAAGTGATGTCTAACCTATTTTAACATAATTTCATAATTATAAAATTAGAATAACAAAACAAATTAATTTACTAAAAGGATAATACAATAACAAAGCTAGTCACCTAATAATGGATGTTAAACGTCGGGGATCTAAAATAAATTTTAGATCGGATTTTTTCTTCACCCATAACCCATGTTATTTACCCAAATAATCCATGAATGTTAGCTCTTAATACCCACTAATATATCTAGAATTACTTAGGATTTATTAGAATAATATTAAGGTTTTTATTTAATGTTTTTAGGAAGAAAAATGAAAGAAAAATAATGGAGGAAATGGGGGCAAGGCTCACGACATAGAGGAGCACAAGGGAGGTGCATTTTGCACTTAGAAAAATAATGAAGTTGATGTTAGAAAATAATTAGGTTAAATGAATTAAAGGTAGGGTTTTATTTTTAGAAAATAATGTTTAATAAAAATGATTTATGACATCCAAAATTCAAGTTGCCTTATTTGACTAATTTAGGAAGCTTCCTAATGATATTTTGATGTTAAAAAGTTTTCCTCGAAATTTATCAGTTTTTAAAAAGTCGGGTGTCAAAAAGCGATAAAAGTTAAAAAGTGCTGTTTTGACGATTTTCTGAAAAGTATTCATTTTATAAATTTAAGACTAAAATATTTTATTTACTACTTTAGAAAATATTTAAAAGTGATAGAAATGAAAATGGTAATATTAAAGTAGTAGTATTGAATTTGTATTTATGTATTTTTATTAAGTATAATCTTTAAATTTAAATACAAAAATAAAAGTAATGATGATAAATTAGATGTGTAAGAGAAATTAAATTTGTGTAAAAAATTATGGAAGATGATAAAATTTGACTAAGGAAAGTCAAAAGTCAAAAGTCAAATTTTCGGGCTTGATTTTCGTTTCTCGAAATTTTCGATTTGCGCGATCGCGAAAGGTTTCAAATTAAAAGATATGATCTTAAAATAGTGTTTTGAAATAAAATCGGAAATAAAAATAAAACTAATTTTCAAAAGGTACTAAATATAAAAATCGAGTTTTAATCCTTGAAATTCTGAATAAAAACTTCCTAGGTCGAAATATTTATTTTTTTCGTTGAATGTTAAAGATTTAAATAATTATAATCAAACGTCAAAAAGTTTGTCAGTTTAAATTAAGTATAACTTAGAATTTGGACATTTTAGCAAAAAGCTAGTTTAATAGAAAATGAATAGTAATTATATATTAATATAATATTATTTATTAAATAATAATCAAAATGATTATATTTTTTTTGATTTGTAAATTTTTGTACGTGAGTTACATTCAAAATAAGGTGGCTTGACTTTGATTTGCGTCTTTGAAATTATTGACCCGAATTTCAGAGACGGGAAAAGTATAAGTGTTCATTTTTATAAAAATTTGAAAGGTGTTTCTTTTTCAATTCTGAATATAATAGAACAAACTTTATTTTTCAAAATTTTAAATTTGTACTTAGGAAAATTTATTATTATTTGGCGAAAAAAAATTCAGTCGCATTTTTATTATAAAGAAAAGGATGAATTTAATTTAAGGAATTAAATTCTTTTATCATATTGTGTTAAAAATAACACTGGGTGTTACATGTTTCCTATCGAGCGACGATGGGTTGGCAGAAGGGTCCGATGAGGACTTTCTCGGGCGTCTCGTCCGTGATGTGTGTTTTTGAGGAGAAGCTTCCGCTGATGGCGCAAGCTTGGGTGTTGCGTAGTGCTTTTGGCCCGTTGGTTGGCCATTGGAGGGAGATTGCGAGGAGGAAGCAGACGGCGAACCTGATGTTGATCAGGGCCTTCCTAGACAGGTATTGGGACACCACGACGACGTTCCACATGCCCGGCTTCGAGGCCGGCATTACCTTGTCTGAGTATGCGGTTATAACGGGGCTGCCGTTTGGAGACCGTGACATGAGCTTTGATTTTGCGCCGTCCGTTGTGGACGAGGTTGTGACTGCTGCGATTGGCGGCGGCCTGGAGGTGATTTGTGAGGGTGCACCACCTTATATCTTCAAGACGAGCTACATCTTGGAGTATTTTGAGGGGAAGACCGAGTATGGCCCCTCGGAGTGGAGTGACGAGCAGAATGCTCGTATGTGGTTGTGGTGGTTTGTCACCGCCGTGTATTTCGGCGATAAGGGCGAGCGGGCGTCGACGTCGGTCCTTATGCATCTCCTGGATTGGAATGCAATTGGGACGTTTGATTGGGTGACGCCGTCTTTGGGTCTGTGCATTCGTTTTTGTATGGACGCGGTGAGACCGCAGGTGATGGATCGAGGGTCGAGACTGTCCTTGGTCTCGCCTGGATTTCTGATGGAGGTACGCATTGATTTTGTTTTTGTTTTAGGTGCACTGTTGCTTGTTTTTGTTGTCTTTGTAACGTGTATTTGCTTCTTGCGTGTGCAGTCGTGGATTCTTAGCCATTTTCCTTTTCTGCTTCCCCCGCATGCTACGAGGATAGTGAGAGAGTACCGTGATGCGCCAGAATGGGGTACGTGGCAACCGTTGCTCAATCGGTCGTATGATGAGGTTCGGGTGCGTCTGAACCTTATGGAGTTTAATCAGGTTTGTGTTTGAATCATCTTAAATAGAGTGTACTTGAAATGATTGCATGTAGTCTTGATGATGATGTTGCTTTTGTTTGCAGTTCGAGCCCTTCCCGTGGAATCAGTATGCGGATATTCCTGAGGGCATTGGAGCTAGGTTTGCAGTGCGTGATACCCAGCGTCTGTACTTGGAGACGCCGTACGGGCCGGTTTGGTACCTTGGGGAGCGTTTGGTCTATCAGGCCGGCTCCAGTGGTGCCTAGGGACCCGCCGAGGGTCCTGTTTCAGCGAGGAGTTTCCGCACAGGATCGGGTGGCGCTGTACGGAGAGGGGGAGTCGGTGAGTCTTCTCTGTCCTGGGGAAGACTACGGCCATTTTGCTGAGTCTCGGCTTGCTTGTGGGCCGATCGAGGTATGTTGGATTTGCTGTTGCTATGTGCGTAGGGTAAAATTTTGCGAAAAATTTCCCTGACGTATGTGTTTTGTATTTGTTTTGCAGAAATTTGATCCTGAGATGGCGGAGCAACCTAGCGACTTTCCTACCACGATTGAGTATGATGACTTGGGTGTGCGTCGTACCTTTGTGTTGCCTGCGTACTTGCCGGTGACTACTGATGCCGGGATGGACAGCTGGAGTGGCAAGGTGAAGAAGGTATGTATTTTTGTTTTTGTATGTGTATGAGCCCCCAGTTTGATCGAGGTATGAAATATAGCGAAGATCAAACTAGTGAGAGTCGTGTTTTTTGTGGTTACCCCCTCGAGTTTGTCCTAATTTGAGTGAGATTAGGGCAAAGAGGGGTGCTTGTGATTGGTTTTGAAAGTTCCCCTCTAAGTTTGTCTTAATTTGAGTGAAATTAAGGCAAAATGGAGAAAAGTGTAAATTGTTTTTGTGTTTCATGTGTTGCAGGTGGCTAAGGAGGCGCATAAGAAGCTTTGGCGGATAGCCAACAGGTGGAGGATGGCTTGGGCCGAGCAGACGGCTCAGTTGTGTCAGAGTCGAGCCGAGACGGCTCATATTCGTCGTGAATTCGACGAGTATCGTCGTCGTCATCCTGAGTGAACTTGTGCAATAAAGGTTGTATGAACCTTTGTTTACATGTTGTTGTAGCTTGAACTGTGAACTTGATTGTAGCTTGTAAACCTGTTTGGTAAGCTTGTTTGAAAACTGAAGTGATTCCCGAGTGGGATGCGTTGATGTTAGTTTTGGTTTGTTAAAACGTTGTTTGAAAAGTTCATTTTAATTGCGAAATGAGCTTGCGTGAGTGTTAAAAATGTTATGCGTTGACTCGTGGTATGAATCGTAGTTGCTAAGACGAAATGTAATGTTGCTGTATGGGGAGCAACAAGGGTATGCCGTAGTGTAGTGTAGAATGTCGTGCTTTAGGAAGGACGAAATTAGGAAAATTGTGAGAAGAAACAGCCCCTGAAACCGCATGGCCTTATGCGGTTTGGGGTGCAAACCGCATAGGCTTATGCGGTTTAGGGTGTAAACCGCATAGGGCCATGCGGTTTGTTGGTGTGGCTGGTAGTGCTGTATTTCCATATTTCGGACGCGGTTTTCCTATATAAGGAGGGGGGGTGCGTGCCATATTGTTCATTCACAATCACTTCTCTTTTTTTTCTTTTATTACAAGTTTTTGCTCTCATAAATATATTAGGTATATTTACAAAAGTTTTTTTTTTTTGTATTCAAGAAAAATGGTTGAGCATTTTGATGCTCTCTTGAAGAGATGGACTTCCTCATTAAGCTCGGCGATGAAGAAGGCGGTGTACGATGACGGTGCGGGTGTTTTTATTGGCTTTCGCCAAATGAAAATCGATCTAGACTTCCTGGATGCGTGCTTGGATTATTGGGATCCTAGCTTGCATATTTTTAGGTTTCCTGGGGGAGAGGTGTGTCCTTTGATGGAGGAGTTCGCGGCCATTGCAGGATGGTCGAAACGGACTACTCCGATGGTTGTGAGGAGTGAGCTTTGCTATAATGGGTTGTTGCGGAACTTCCTTGGGATGACGGATGCTCATGCTGCGGGCTTGTTTGAAGGAGGCAAGGTAAACATGCTCCTTTTGTGTCAACGGTACATGAATAAGGTTGACACTAGTATTTCGGACCGTTCTAGGCGGAGGGCCCTTGCTTTTTGTTTGGTTCATCGTTATGCTTTTGCGGGATCCATGCCAGATGGAGTGTTCGGAAACGCTAGGTATGCTCGTGTTGTCGAAGAGATGGAGCGAGGACATGATCCTTCTGCGTTGATCCTAGCGGAGACCATACTGGGTTTAGATGACCGTTATGCTAATCGTCTGAACTCGTACCGCGGCTGCGCTAGGATTCTCAACGTTTGGCTCATGGAGAGGTTGAGTGTGTATGCTGCTCTTCCCCTGAACGGTGTGTTCAAGTCGGCGGCGACGACGTCTCGGAAGATGGAGTGGGCTGACCCTCGGGAGCGTTCACTCAACTACTACCGGGGGTTCGTGAAGGAGAGCACCATTCGTTGGTATGTGTCTTGGTGGGGTATTTCGGCGATTACGGCGCCGTCTGTTGCGAATGCGGCTTGTGGGTTGACGTTGTGCGGCTTTGAACGAGGGGTGTGGATTCATCCTCTTCGCTTGAAGAGGCAAATCGGGCTTGCGCAGACCATTCCCGAGCAGGATACTCAGGTTAGAGGGGTTGTCGTGCTGAACAACCAGATGAAGGATGCGTGGATCCGGGGATGGTCGGATCGTGTTACTTGGGCGGTTCCGGCGCATATAGAGTCTACTCGTGTTACGGACTTCTATACGCGTTGGTATCGTTCCAATGATCCTCGGGAGCGAGAGAACCAGCGGAGGAGGGAAAAGAATGGGCCAAAGCCCTCCTTGGCGTATGAGATGGTGCGCGATAGGAGGGACTATGGTGGTCTTGTTAGTGAGGATGCTTCTACTTCGAGACCGGCGCGGGAAAGGCTTGGGTCAAAGGTGATCGTTAAGGATCGCCTAGGGCCAAAGGTCGAGGAGCCCCCAGTCGAGCTGGACGAGGATCCCATCGAGCCCCCAGGTTTTGAGAGGACTACTCCTGTTATTAGCTCGAAGATCGTGGCGGATCGGCCTCTTGAAGATGAAGAGACTAACCCACGGCGTAAGAAAGCTTAGGAGTTTGTTTGTTTTGCTTAGGAAGTTTTTCTTTATTCAAGTGCATGTTTTAGTTTCGAATAAAGGGTTAAGGAGGATTGTTCCTAACTCATTCCTAGTTTGTGAAAAATTCTAAATAAAGTAATAAAATAGAATTCATTTGCCTTTGTCTTGTCTCGTTGCTTTTGTATTGTTTTTGCTTTTGTATTGTTTTTGCTTTAGAATGTTCTCGACCTTTTTAAGCTTTGAACACTCGTCTTTTGTCTTAGAATCCTCGACCTTTTTAAGCTTTGGACTCGTATTTTGATTTGCTTTTGTCTTAAATCCTCGACCTTTTTAAGCTTCGGATTTACGTGTTGTTGTTTTTTTTTTTTGTGTTGACTGTGCCCTTGACCTTTTTAAGCTTCGAGCGTGTCATTTTGTGAGTGCAAAGCCCTCGACCTTTTTAAGCTTCGGGCGTGCGTGCTAGGAAGGTCGGTTGTGCTTTTGACAAGCTGCCTACGTATCTGTGTTCCAAATACAGAATCAAACCGGCGTAGTTCGTGTGATTCGGTTGAGCCTTTTGCAAAGCTGCCTACGTATCCACAGTGCGTGGAATCAAACCGAGCGTAGTTCACCCATGCGAGAGTGAGTTTTGTTTATGTGAAATACATTGCAAATTTGTTTGAATTTAAGGGTAGTATTTCTTGAGTTGATCAAGATTTGTTGGTAATCGGAAGTCTTGACCGTCAAGGTCAGTTAATTTCACGGCTCCTCCGGGAAGGATTTCCTTGACCAAATACGGTCCGGCTCAATTGGGTTTGAATTTCCCTCTTGGGTCGACTGGTAATGGTGCTCGGACTGATTTGAGGACTAGGTCTCCCACTTTGATATTTCGTGGCTTGACCCGTTTGTTGTATGCGCGTTGTAAACGAGATTGGTACATTCGGACTGTACTTAGTGAATGTAATCGTCTTTCGTCTAAGAGGATGAGTTGTTCATAGCGTTCGCGTGCATTCTGGCCAGAATGTCTGCTTCCATGAGAATCCGAAGGGATTGCATTTCGATTTCTACAGGTTGAACGGCTTCCATTCCGTAGGTTAGGAAATAAGGTGTCATACCCGTGGGTGTGCGTATGGTGGTGCGATATCCCCATAATGCAAATGGGATTTTGTTGGGCCAGTCGTGGCAGGTGTCGATCATCTTCTTGAGGATTGATACGACGGTTTTGTTTGCTGCCTCAACCGCGCCGTTGGTTTGTGGTCGATAGGGTGATGATTTGTGTCGTTGTATTTTGTATTTAAGAAGAAGTGGTTCGACTTCCCCTTGGAAGTGCGTGCCTTGATCGCTTATGAACTCGTGGGGTATGCCGTAGCGACAAATGATGTTGTTTTGTATGAATTTTGCAACTTCTTTTGTGCCCAGCCAGATGCAGATGACGCTGGCCGACCCATTTGGTGAAATAGTCGATGGCCACGAGTATGAAGCGTTGTCCTCCTCGCTCCCACGCGGGTTGTACCTTGCCACGACGCCAATTCCCGTGTCGAGAAAGGCCATGGCGAAGTTAGACTGTAGAGTGGTGATGGGGGTTCATGTTGTACGTTTGCGAAGATTTGGCAATTGTGGCAATGTTTGACATATTTTGCGCAATCGGCTTCCATGGTGGTCCAGTACCATCCTAGCCTTAGGATTTGTTTGCACATGGCTCGTGCGTTCATGTGTGGTCCGCACTCGCTATCGTGTACTTGGGACATGATCTCGTGTCCTTTTTTGTGGTCGACGCACAAGAGTAGTGTGCCCTGGGGCGTCTTTTTGAGTAGTTTGCCCATTTCCATCACGAATTGTGACGATAATAGGCGTAGGGCTCGTTTACCCCGTTTGTCGGTGTTTGGTGGGTATTCGCCGTTTGTTTTGTAGTTGATGATTGCTTGGTACCAAGGATCGGTTTGTTCTTCCTCAGTTTCAATGTCACAGATGTAGGCGGGTTCATTCCGTCGTTCCACGACAATGGGTAGGGTTTCCATTCCCGGGGGTATGTTGATTAGTGATGCGAGTTTGGATAATGCGTCAGCGAATTGGTCTTCTTCGCGCGGGAAGTGTATGAACTCTACGTGATAGAATTCGTTGATGAGCTCTTGTATTTTGTTTTGGTATAGTGCTAGGTTTTCATTAAGTATCTTCCATGCTCCGGATACTTGGTTGATTATGAGGGAGGAGTCCCCATAGACCTTTATGTTGCGGGCGTTGAGTACAAGCGCTGCTTGGAGACCGTGCAAGCATGCTTCGTGATCTCGGCGTTGTTTGTTACGTCGAAATCCAGTTTGATGGATAAGGGGGTGTGTTCGCCATTTGGGGATATGAGAAGTATTCCTACTCCACATCCTCGATAGTTGGATGAACCATCGAAGTATAGCTCCCATTGTTCTTGGTCGATGTTGTAAATCCCATCGTCTGGAAGGGATGTTGTGTCGGTGACTGGTTCCTCGTCAATTGCATTTTCGGCTAGGAAATCGGAGACTGCTCGTCCCTTGATTGCTTTGAAGTGCGATTTAAGGTCGAATTCGGCTAGGAGTAACGTCCATCTGGCCATCCGTCCGTTAAGCACAGGTTTCTCGAAGAGGTACTTCACGGGGTCCATTTTGGAGTAGACCTTCGTTTGGTGTGCTAGCATATAGTGACGGAGTTTTTTGGATGACCATACTAAAGCTAGACAACTTTTCTCGACGGGTGAATATCGAGTTTCGTAATCGAGAAACTTCTTGCTTATGTAGTAGATTGCGTGTTCTTCGCCGTTCGTTTCTTGAGCGAGCATGGCGCCCATGGCGGTGGGAGTTGTTGTAAGGTATAAGGATAATGGTAGATCTTTTTGAGGTGGTCGTAGAACTGGCGGATTGGTTAGCAATTCTTTGACCTTGTCAAATGCTTTTTGACATTCTTCGTCCCATTCAACGTGATCGGTTTTCTTGAGTTTCTTGAAAACTGGTTCACATATCATGGTGAGCTTGCTTATGAAACGTGAGATGTATTGAATTTGGCCCAAGAAGCTTCGAATTTCGTCGAGGTTCTTCGAGGGTTGCATTTCGAGAATTGCTTTGACTTTCGAGGGGTCGACCTCGATGCCTCTCTGGCTTACCACGTGTCCTAGTAGTTTGCCGGATTTGACTCCAAAGGTGCATTTTTGGGGATTGAGGCGCATTTTGTATTGTCGTAGGCGAGTGAAGAACTTGCGGAGGTTAGTGATATGACCACTCCTCTCCTTTGACTTCACGATCATGTCGTCGACGTAGACTTCGACTTCTTTGTGCATCATGTCATGTAAAAGGGTTGTAGCGGTGCGTTGGTATGTAGCACCGGCGTTGATTAGGCCGAAAGGCATGACCGTGTAGCAGTATGTGCCCCACGGTGTAATGAAGGCCGTTTTTGTCATGTCTTCGCAGGCCATTTTGATTTGGTTATAGCCTGCGTAGCCATCCATGAAGGATAGAAGGGCGTGGTCGGCGGTATTGTCGACCAGGACGTCCACATGGGGTAATAGGAAGTCATCTTTGGGACTAGCTTTGTTTAAGTCTCGAAAGTCGACGCATACCCGAATCTTGCCATTCTTTTTCAAGACTGGGACCATGTTTGAGACCCATTCAGGATATTCGATGACTTGGATGAAACCGGCTTGTAGTTGTTTCTCGATTTCTTCCTTCACCATAAGGGACCATTCGGGACGTAGCCTCCTTAGCTTTTGTTTGATTGGTTTGTAATCGGGTTTGATAGGGATGCGGTGTTCGGCTATGCTTCGTTCGATTCCGGGCATATCCTTGTATGACCATGCGAATACGTCCTTGAATTCGCTTAGGAGTTGTGTAAATTGGACGCGCTCGTCTTCGTTCAGTGAGGCGCCTAGTTGCAGTTCCCTTGGTTCTTCGGGGGTTCCCACGTTTATGGTTATGGTTTCCTCGATGATAGGGTCTTGTGTTTTAGGAGAGACAATGTTTGCAATGTATTTGTTTAATGATTTATTAGTATTTTCATTTTCATCGCATGAGTTAGTGTCTTTTGTATTTTGTGATTTGTTTGTTGCTTGTTGATTTTTGATTGTTTGTTCTTTGTTGTTTGTTTTAGCTTGAGACAAAACGTAAGCAAATTTAATCATTTCATTAATTTGAGAAGAATTATTCGACAACTTAGAAAATTGTTTGGAGCTAGCCTCCGTAAAAAGAAAATCTAAATTGAAACTAGAATCTAAGATAGATGGGTCGACAGATGACCCGACACTAAGATTATTAGAAGTTAAAAGAATTTCTTCTTCTTCTTCGTCGTCTTGACTGCTGGAGGAGCTGCTTGAGCTGCTTGAGTTGCTTGAGGTGCTTGGGTTGCTTGAGTTGCTCTGGTTTTCGTCTTTGTTTTTGAGGTTGGTGATGTGGTCGTGAGGTAGAATGTGTCGTTGCTGGAAAATGCGTTTTTCCTCCTAGGTTTCTTGATTCTTCCTTGATCGATGAGATCTTGGATGGCATGCTTGAGTTTGAGACAACTTTCAGTGCTATGCCCCATGCCCCGATGGTATGCACAGAAGGCGTTGGGGTCCCATGATCTTGATCTTTTCTTCATGGGTGGCTCATTAATAGGGCCGATTGGTAGAAGGTAGTCTCTTGCAATTAGTTTTTGTAATGCTACGGCGTAAGGCATGTAGAGTTTATCAAAATGCCTTGTAGAGCCGTTTGGGTTGCGTCTTTGTCGATAAGCGGGATCCTCATAGCTAGATGTGAGATCCTTCTCAATGTGGGTGCCAATTTCGATGAGATGCTCGAAGTTCTGAACGTTGCAGAAATGAAAATAATATCGCCAGGCGGGTCGCAAGCTGAAGAGGAAAGTAGATATGAGCTCGTCCTCATGTGGGTGATTTGGAACTCGTGCAAGTAGTTTCCTCCACTGGACAAGATACTTGACGAAGCCTTCATCGTCTTTTTGACGGAAAGCTTTGAGGGCGTCAAGAGTGGCTGGATTGTTAAATTCTTTTTCGATGCGTCGCTCCAAACGTTCGACTGCGTGTCGATGCAAAGCTTTTAGGTGGTTGATGTCTTTGGCAAGTTGATTAATGTGACCTATCTCCTCGTCGGTAGGTAGCCAATATTCATCGTCTTCCTCATCACTAGACCAACAAACCACATTTATTTGGTCGTCAGAGGGCGTGATGAGATAAGAGCAGTCTAATATAGGGACCGACCCTACGAAGATTGCGTGATTACCAAGCGGGTTTTCGTTGTTGGAAGGCTTGGTAGGTTGAGATGGTTTGCTGAGCTTTCCTTGATCGATGAGATCTTGGATAGCGTTCTTAAGCCTAAAGCAGTTCTCGGTGTCGTGTCCCTTGCCTCGGTGGTATGCACAGAAGGCATTGGGGTTCCAGGATTTAGGCTTCTTTTCTTCGGGCGGCTCGCTAGTAGGCCGGATTGGTTGCAGGTAGTTCTTTTCGACCAACCTTTGGAATGCTTTAGTGTAGGACATGAAGAGAGGGTCGAAGTTTCTTTTAGCTTTAGGAGGTGGTGCGGAGGTAGTTGCGAAGGCGTCGAAGATATCGTCGTCGAGGTTACCGACGGTGCGATTTTCTTCGTTCTTAACTGCACGAGAGGACTTAGAGGAGCTCCCTTGGTAAGCATGGCCGGTGTATTTGGCCATTGTGCCGGTCCTAAGATCATCTTCAATTTGAGTGCCGACCTTAGTGAGCTCTTTGAAATTTTGAATGTTCTTTGCACCTCATGTAGAATTGATACACGGGTCGCAGGTTGTTTATGAATTTTGGCACGAGCTCATCTTCACGAGGACGGTTCGGGATCTGAGCGCTTAGCTTCTTCCTACGAGTGAGGTAGTCGGTGAAGCCTTCATTGTCCTTTTGAGCGAGGACTTCTAGTGTGCGGATCGAGACTTGGGTGTCTTCGTTGTCTCGATATTGTCGGTCGAACTCGACTGTGAGTTCTTCAAAGGTAGGGACCCGCTGTGGGTCAAGTGAGTAGAACCATGTCTTCGGCACTGCTGCTAGAGAGTGCGGGAAGAGAGTTAGCCAATGCTTGGAGTCGACCCCCTTGATGGCCATTTGGGACTTGAAAGCTCGGATGTGAATGATCGGGCTCTCATGTCCTTGAAAGATAGGGAGATCACTAAGGGCGAGCTTGTTTGGGAGCTCATCCTTAATGCTAGTTGGCACGTTTTCATTCTCCTTGTGAATGGAGTAAGTGCTCGAGACATAGAGCCTTTCCTCCATGGCTTGGAGTTTCTTAGCGTGCCTATCGGCCTCTTCCTTGATCTTTTGTTCCATACGTTCCACTTCGGTGACTTGTTGAGCCAGAAGGCCTTCGAGGTCGGCGGTCAGCTTTGCAACTTGGTCACGGAGTGCGTTGACGTCTTCGTTTTTTGTATGGGATGACGATGCGGTTTTTTAGTACGGCGCGTATCCAGCTGAGGCCTGCATTTCACTTCGTATATTAGTGACACGACTCGACCCACTAGACTCGCATTCATTTTAAACACTCAGTATTTAGCTCATTTCTTAGTTTAGAAAGACCTTTTTACGTTTTGAAAAGAGGAAGTTTTCGAAAAGGTTTTAGCTAAAAGGAAGCTTTTGAGACGAGCACGCGTGCGCACGTCTCGTCTCGATGTTAAAATGGTTTTGCTTTGCACCCGTCGAACTAGTATCGGTGATTTTCCGAGGTGAGCTCGAGTCGGATGTATAAAAGAGAAAGGATTCGACTTGAAAGCGGTTAGCAAATCAAGTCGAGGATGTTAAAGCGGAGTCTAGGCCATGTGACCTAGAGGGAGTAAATCCACGAGCTCGGGTTTTAATCCTTGCTCGGGTTTTTGCTTGTTAGTGAAAAGGGAATTTTGAAAAAGCTTGTTTCAAAAATTCGCGAGAGTTTTGTTTGAAAAGTGTTAGATGTTAGATGTTAGGTTCGTTTATCTTTGAAACGTTTAAGCGAGTTTTCGAAGATATGAATGCATATGCTCATTTGAAAAAGACCATGGAGTGCATAGCCTCGAACTTGTACGTATGACTCGACTCAAAGGGTAGGGTCAAGTCGGGTACACCTCCAACTACCTCGAGTACGCTTTGGCAGATACTTAACCCCTCTATTTCCTTACAGCAGGGCGATAGGTTTTCTAGAGAACCGGGCGGTCGAGATAGTCGTTTACGGCAAGCCGTGGAGGGGAGAGAGGAAAGTTAGTCCTGCACGTGCTTTATCGAGTGGACAAGCCTGCGTGTTGGAACCACCTCTCAAGGGTGCAAAGGGTGCCTAGATTCCAAAAGGAATGGACTCTAAACGAATGTGCATAGCTCAATTATGTATACATGGATTGTTCAAGGCTTTCAAGTTTCACCTCTTTATTTTTAAAAAGAAAAAGCTAGTTTTAAGTTTTAAAAATAAGAACTCCCCAGCGGAGTCGCCAAACTGTGGAACCCGGGAACCGCGTCGAGGGACCCAACTCTGGCCTTGCTTAAAGGGCGGATTTAAAGTTAAAAAGATTAAGTTAGAAAACCTTTAAGAATCAGATGGAGTCGCCACCTATTTATCGCGGAAAATAGGAACCTCGCTACCATGTTCTAAGCTAAAAACATGTCCTAGATTTTGGAGCACGCCGACACCCCTAGATCTAAGGCTTGTGAAACCAGTTGGATTAGGGTGAGGTACTTTAGAAAAAGAGTTAATTCAAATAATGATTTATGAAAACCTTTTAGAAAAGCCTATGTAAAAATAGCCTCTCTTGACCTAGAACAATCCAAAATAAGATGATAATTGAGCTAATGTTATCGCTACGCATAAGTGCGATAAGTTTGTAAAAGAATGCAGATGCAGATGCAAAAAGATTGATTAAAACCCTCGGTTTAGCATGTTTAACTTGTTAACGAAAAACGGTTGATTAAAGGTCGAATTCATTGTTAAGTTGATTTAATGCAAAAGAAAAGGGTGCAAGATGCATGCAAATAAAATAAAGTTCAATTGTCCATTGGTTTATTTTATAAGGGTTTGATTGCTTATGCGACTTTGGCGTGTCATCGGATATGGAGTGTACAGAAGTAAATAGAACACTTGGAAGGCAAGCGCGCTGAGTGCCAAAGCCGGGCGCTAAAGTGTAGTCCCCTTTGTTAGTCCATAAAAGATAAGAAAAAGCTTTGATCCAAGTGGATCGGTACCTACCTTGTCCTGACGCTTCAGATCTTGGCAGAGCTTCGCTTCTTGAACTAAAAAGGAGGATGAATTCAACACGGGATGGTGTGTTGAACTCAAGGATTTGAGTGCTTGAGGCTTGAGAGAGTTTTTGTGTGTTTGCTGGAAAATTGGTGTGAAAAAGATGTGTAAAAGATGATCTTCGAGGTCTGATATAGGGGGGTATATATACTAAAAACCTCGGAGAAATTAGGAAAGCCGGGTATAAAAACAGGCCAGGAAACCGCATAGCCTTATGCGGTTGCCAGGGCAAACCGCATAAGCTTATGCGGTTGCCCCTCCAAACCGCATAAGGTTGTGCGGTTTGGAGGTGTGGTTTTTAGCGTAGTTTCCTAGTTTCGGTTGAATTGTATCTTTGAAAGATTGCGGTACAACCCTAACTTGCACGTCAAGGAAGAGCCTAGGATATTTCTGAGATATTTTGATGTTCAGGGCTTTGGAGTGAGGGCCAAAGGCTTGGGTTTGGGCTCGATTTTGGGCCCGAGACCCGGAAAAATGAAAGAGGTGTATTGTGTTGCATTTTGTGAGATAAAGTAAGACGTGAGGGTGTATTTTGTGTGAGAGGAGGCTAAAGGGAAGATTTAGCCACCGGGCCTAAATTTAGGAATTTAGGAATGCTGAATTAGACCTTGTTAATGTAAAAGGGCCAATTGTAGTGCAAATGCGAAGCTCATGCCAAATGAAGCAGGACAAGGACCTAGCTAGACTCTAAATGGACAAAATGAACGTATATTTAAATGCGATGTGATCCGACCTGACTCATTTAACATTTAAAACGACTCAAAATAAATTCGACATTAGTTAGAACCGTTTAAGTTAACGTTAAAACATGCGTAATAAAAGTCCGTGTTACATCACAGGGTTTTGTTTGGGAGGGTACGGATATGGGTATCCACAACTTAACTAAAATTTTAACGGTTTCAATTTTTAGCGACGTTGTCGTAGTTCATTTTAAAAAGTCCGTATGTCCAAATCCAAATTTAAGCAAAGGTAGTAACACTCGAATTTGTTCATTTTAATACGTGTAACGTTTATTTTTTATCGGTTTCGTTGATTCTTTTTATTAACGATTTATTATTCAATCTAATATAATCCTAATTACTATTCAACTTTAGTGACTAAGTGACAAATTCATTTTGACCAAAATTGACCCAAAATTAGGGTGAAATACCGTAGCCTTTATCTATTCTAGCTATTTATTTCTTTTTTTTGTTTTTATTAAAACTTCATTACTTAACTTATTAAATTACCTAAGTGATAAAAATGAAAAGTGACAAAAATCATTTTAGGTCCAAAATTAGACCCTAAACCGTGGCCCTTGTACCCTAATTCATTTTATTTTCGTTTTCTAATTTATCGGTTTTTGACTTAAAGTTTTTATATACTAATTATTTAGTTTATACTTAAAGTGGTTTAACTAGTATATAATTTTCACTAAACTTTTTATTTCATTTATGAATAGTGATTTGTGACACTTTATATTTCTAACTTTTATATTTTAAAGTTTTAGCTTATTTAACTTATGTGTTTTAGTATTGTATTTATTCACTAATGGATTAAAACAACATTTAAATTTAACTTTATAAAAATTATGAATCAAACTAGCTAAAATTGAAGAACACTTATGAATTTTTCAAGAACACTTATGATTTTCTAAAGAACACTTTTAACTCAAATTTTTATATTATCGTTTTATTTTCTCAAATTTTTATAGCAAGTCTAATTAACCTAGACTAATCCTAATATGTTATTTACAAAAATTAAAACTAAAAATTGGTCCAAAAATAATAGAAAAACCGTGTATAATATATATGTTCACTATTTTTATTTTTTTTTGATTTTTATACCTCTAATTCAATAACTAATTTCCTTTATATCATTTATGTATTTAACATAGGTGAAAATCATATACAAACATTAACACATAAAAGTAAATCATTTCAAACATCAAAATAACAACAATAGTTCAAGGACATACATGTTTTAAAACATTTCAATTTCACCACAATTTCATTTTAAGTCCAAAACATAAACTATTTATATTTTCATATACATCTTATTCATAGTATTTTAAGCATGCAATTAACAAAAATTAAAACGAAAAATTAAACCAAAAATGAAGGGTTGGCCGTGGGTTTTAATAGTGAGCAACAATTTCTATTTTTCGATTTTTGTCTTCTAATTTAACATATGATTACTAGGTGATAAAATAAATCATGCATGCATCAAAACATCATTTAGGAAAATAACACATGCTCAATTAAATTAGTGCTCAACAATTATAGTGTGCGAGAGGCACCTCAAATTAGATGATTATCGTCGAGGATCTAAAATAAATTTTAGATCGGATTAGTCTTCACCCAAGAACACCCATGATCTTCACCCAAAAATCCAAGTAAGGTTAGCTCAAAACATACCCACTAATTAACTAGAACACTTAATAATTATTAGAAATAATACTAAGGGTTTTGTTTTATGGTTTTTAGGAAGAAAGAAAAGAAAATAATGGAAGAGAAATGAGTAGCAATGCTACGGCAAGAATGAAGAGCAAAGAAGTGATTTTGGCTCTTGTAAAGGTTGTAAACAAGTTGCACCAAGTTTACTTAGTTAGGTGTTAAGTTTTAATTACATTAAATAAAGTTTAATTAAAAGGAAATAAAAATCATCATCACATTTATAAAGCTAGTCCAACTTACTATTTGGTGTAGAAATGGTCCCCTTGATATTTTAAAATGTTTCGTTTTTCGAAAAACGTGTTACGAAATAATTCGGGTGAGAAAGACGGTAAAAGTTAAAGTGTGCGCGTTTGACGATTTTTTTTAAATATCTCTACTTTAAAATTTTAAGACTAAAATATTTTATTTACTATTGAAGAAAATATTTAAAAGTTAAGGAACGTCGATAAAATTTTAAGAGCTGAGACGGCGAAAAATAGAATAGGAGGTTTCGAGGAATGAATTTTGACCTTTGAAAGAAAACAGAAAAATGAATTTAGTTCGGTCTGTCTGATAGTTATGAAAACTGTACCATTAAATCCGTCTCGAAAAATTAGGTGGTTTAGGCTTTTGTTTCGTTAAATTCCGAGTCCGTATGACCACTTTTCGGACCTCTAAAGTTAGGCTCTAAAAGTTATTACGGGTTACATTAACAACAATGAAATTAGTTTGTTAAAAAAAATGTTAAGTGTAATTTAACAACATGTTGACTTAGGATAGGTGTGTAAGAGAAATAGGTGTAAGTGTGTAAGAATATGGAATAGGATATGCTTTGACCAAGGGTCAAGTAAATCGGCCAAGCTAGAGAAAATCGGGTTCGATTTTCGTTTTCGAATTTTCAATTTGCGCGCACGCGAAAAGTCTCGAAATAAAAGATATGATCTTAAAATAATGTTTTGAAGCAAGATCGAAAATAAAAATGAAAATAAACTTTGAAGGGTGATCAAAACAAAATTTGGGTTTAGAACCCTCGAAACTTTGAATAAAAATTCGTTTGGTCGAAATATATATTTTTTTCGTTGAATGTTATTGATTTAAATAATTGTAAACAATCATCAAAAGTTTTATCAGTTTAGACTTAGTGTGACTCATTATTTCGAGTTTTAGCGAAAGTGTTAGTTAAACCAAATCGAAATAGTAATTAGATATTAATATAATATGTTTTATTAAATAAAAATCAAAATGATTAAAAATTAAATCAAAGTTGATGTTAAGTGTTATGTTGTATGTGACTTTGGAAGAAGATAAGGTGGCTTGACTTTGATTTGCGTGTTTGAAATTGTTGACTTGAATTTCAATGACGGGAAAGATATACGGGTCCATTTTTATTCAAAAATCAAAAATGTACGAAAATAAATTCTATGAATAAAAGGTTTTACTTTTATTATTATGAATAGTAAACATGACTTAGCTCTTTTTGAATTTTGAAAGGCGATATAAATTTTATGGTTGACTTTTATAAAATTTTTGAAATGTGTTTCTTTTTGAATTCTAAAGATAATACAACATACTTTATTTTTCAAAAAATTTAAATTAGGACTTAAGAAAATTTAGTATTATTTGGCGAAAAAAATTCAGTCGCATTTTTATTATAGTGAAAAAGGATGAATTTAATTTAAGGAATTAAATTCTTTTATAAAATTGTGTTACAAAAACACGGGGTGTTACAATCCTACCCCCTTAAGAAAAGTTTCGTCCCCGAAACTTGGAAAGAGTGGATAACTGCTCGAGGTTAAACAAGGCAGCTAGAGAGAATATCGAGATTTTACAAATTTGGATATTAACATTTGGTTTTGTTGGAATAAGACTTTTTGAAAAGTTTGAGTTTTCTAATTATTATAGAAACATCGGATAGAGTAATAATATTGGAGAGCAAAATCGCGTTTGATTTATTAATGAGATATTTAAATAAATATAGAAATGTTACTAGAATGTTATTTTTGAAAATGACGCGAAAGAGATTCACAAAAAGGTAGGGCCTAGAAGTTTTGTACGGAATTAAATTAAATAAAAATAATAAGCGTTTTAAGAATTAAAACAATTTATTTAAATTTTAACATTAATGTTAACCTTAAAATAGGTTGGAATAAAGAATTTTAATATTTAATTAGGATTGTGATATAATCAAATTATTGTCCTACCCCCTTAAGAAGTTTTAAGCGTATCTATATAATATTATTATTGTTACTTTTAATGATCACGTGTATATGAAATATAGCCATAGGAAAACGGCATTTTAGGGAAATTATGTAAAAGTCATCGTGATCATAATTAAAATATGAGCTTTAATGAATTTACGAGAATATAGGTTATCGTTGAATGATTAAGTAAAATTTTAGAGAATTATGGATAACCTTGTTGATATAGCTCATTTTCTTAAAAATTTACTATTATAATGTTATTAGGTGAAACGGAAATGTTATAGATCATATTTAGGATATGATTCGAAATTTATAATAAGGGGTTATATAAAAAGAAAATATGATATACGTAAGTATATTTTGACGCGAGACAATTATAATTGATAGGACAAGTTCAAAAAGGTATTTAAAATATAAAGGAAAGGAGCTCGAAACAAAGAAGTTTTAAAAGTATCTAAATTTAAGAAACAAGGATTTTATGAAGAGAAGTTAAAATAAGAAAATCAATTTTGGTGTTTAATACGTAGAAAACTATAAGTTTATAGAACATATGAAAATTCATGAGAAGGTAACAATAAAGTTTTGAAGATAAACAAAAATGAGGTTCGAAAGTGGAGGAATTAAGAATAAACAATTTAAGAAAATTTAATATCAAAGATATTTCAAATGGCGAAACAAAACTTTTACGAAGCAAATAAGTAACTTTCGAAGATATTTTTAAGACGAAATACGAAGGTAGATTTTCGAAGGTAGTTAGAAATTTATGATATTAAAAATTTAACATGAGATAGTAAGGCTAAGATTTTTAAAACTGATCAAGTTAAAGATATTTAAATTGAAAGGATGATTTTGATATGGTTGTAGAAATCTTCAATGCTTAAGAAATCTTCGACGTCCTGGAAGTTGTCTCAAATAGCATGTTCCTTGATACGTTTCTCTGCATGCGCTTCAGTCTTGTCTTCAAGTCTTATATTTGCGAGAAATGGAAAAAGATAAAAATTCATTTTATGAAGTCATTATAGGAGTATAAGTTAGGAGTGTTTTATTTTAGAAGGAGAAAATAATTTAAGTAGATCGATTGAAATTTTCTTTTTGAACGAGTTAGGAAGAGATGAATATGGAAGTTTGAGAAAGTTATAGAGGTCTTCCAAACAATAGATTTCTTCAAGGTCCATAGCGTCTCTTCAGATCGTTCGATTCTTGATGCGTTCATTTGCAAGTGCTTGAGTCTTTGTCGTCTCGTCCTTGATTTATACGTCTCGATCGTTGGTAACGTTAGTATAGAAGACTTGTTAATCAAAGAGATCAGTCATAGAGCACTTAGCAAATAAAAGAATTATAATACGACAAGATTCTATCGCTCATCTAACTAGTCCTTTATTATTAGGTCGGTCCTTAAGATTCTACCCTTTCTCACATTTTAAATCGATCTATGTTATTATTTCACCGACCTAAGATTTCTAATTCATTATTTGATCCTATAAGTCTATGCCTGACATACGATATGAATGTCTGGCCCAGGTGTCGTCTCGCTATGTGAGATAACTTTAAGTTATTCACGGTCGCAAGACAGCTCTGATACCAACTGTAACAACCTGGTTTTTCGTGACTTTAATTAAACTAAGGCGGAAAATTAATTAAGTCTATATATTACAAACCAGCTGTTATCGTCTTACAAACTCAATATACATAATACGAGTTTAAGGATAAACAGAGTATATTCGGTTACAATCTCTCAAAAGGAGTACAAATAAAAGGTAAACCGTCCCCCAGCATGATTAACGTTTGCCTCGGGGTACCTGCAACAAAATTCCATCATTCTCTCGCACACCCTTTCGACACATGTAGTTCTAAAACATATGCGATGTATAAAAATAAATAAATAAAACAATTAACAGGTAGGCAATTAAAACACATAAGGAAATCATGATGTTTCAAACACGAGTATAAATCCAATCACATGACGTACAACACTCATAAATAATCATTCACAATAAGTCGTACTACAATACTCAGGAAATCAATTCATTCAGACGATAATCAACCAAACGAAACAAGGAAATACATTCAACATACGTTAACTCAAGAATGTTCGTTAGCGAGGCGGAAGCATGCAGACGTAAAACGCGCTATAGTAGACAGGGCCGAACAAAGCGGACGTGGCTGACATACTAGACGTCCGCGCAGAAGAGATCAGGGCCGAACAAAGCGGACGTGTCTGACAGTCTAGAGATACCTAAGGTAATAAGGACAGCCAAATCCCGTATCTAATGTATGCATACACACTACTACAAATCTGAGCAAAAACAACGGAGCAAAAACAACACAAATTAGCCTTTCCGTTGTTTATAATATTATAAACAACGCAATTAAAATTTCCGTTGTAAAAAGTATAGGCGCCAAATGAAACTCATCACTAAAAACAACGAAAAAATCATTAAAAACAACGGAAAGGCTATTAAAAACGGTTTTTTATAAAAATGTGTTGTTTTTAGTTAGACTTTAAATAACGGTTTCGTAATAATAAAACCGTTATTTTTAATTAAAATAAAAAAAAACGGTTATTTGGTTAAAACCGTTTTATTTGCCTAATTATAAAAAACGGTTTTTATAGATAAAAACCGTTTTTTTTTATTTTAATTAAAGAAAACGGTTCCTATATTTATTTGTTGTTTTTAATTTGAACTTATAAATAACATTATAACTATAAACCGTTTTTTTTAATTAAAAACCAAAAAAAAACGAAATAATTCAATACTAGTTCGTTTTAAATAACTATACTCATAATATTTATGTATTCTAATTTATTTACCTTAAAAGCTATATTTATTTGTTGTTTTTAATTTGAACTTATAAATAACATTATAACTATAAACCGTTTTTTTTAATTAAAAACCAAAAAAACGAAATAATTCAATACTAGTTCGTTTTAAATAACTATACTCATAATATTTATGTATTCTAAATTATTTACCTTAAAAGCTATATATATATATGTTTAAAATACTTTATTTTTAAATAACTATACTTTGTTTAAAATACTTTGTTTTTAAACATAATAATATAATTCAATACTAATTCGTTTTAAATAACTATACTCACATATTATTCTTTAATTCTTTATATTGAAATGTATTTAATTACTATATTAGAAATCACTATATTTAAAATATTTTTAAAGGTTTTTTAATTTTAAATTACTTTATATTTTCTTCCTTATATTGAAATGTATTTAATTAAAGTGATATCGAATTAAAGGAATTAAAATAGTTAAATTGATTAATAATATTATATATATGTATAAATAAATAGTAAAAAATAATAAATATAGAATCATTACTATATTTAATCTTTTCATCTATAAAATAATTTTATATATATTATTTTTTACATAAATACGTTATATTAGTCTTAGCTTCTATAGATATATACGTTATTTTAGGCCTTGTAAATTGTAATAGTAATTATTGTACAACCACCTCAAATAAATAAAGTCTGAATTCAAATTTATTTTTAAAAGCTAATTTAAAAAAACGGTTTTAAGCTATTAACCGTTTTTTTTACTTATTAAAAACGGTTATTATCATAATAACCGTTTTTTTTAATTATTGATACCATTTTAATTATTGATACCATTTTTAAGTAAAAAAAACGGTTATTATTCTATTAACCGTTTTTTTTACTTATTAAAAACGGTTATTATCATAATAACCGTTTTTTTTAATCCTTTTTTTTCTAATTTTAAGTTAGCGCTGATTTTTTTTAATAGGGAGTTTAAACGTTTTTTGTCTCTATCTTCTCTTTAATTTACTTACAATTAGCCGTTATAAGGTTTATAATTTAATTCAAACTCATTTGAATTCATTTTCACGGTTTATCTATCAATATTTCCTAAAAAAATTTCGATCAACTTTCAATTTCTCCCTTTATTATATTCATCAATAATATCGATCATACTCGAAAAGGTTCGTTTTATATAATTGTGTATTCGTATATATGTTATATTATATTGATTGTTGTTATGGTTATTGATTATTTAATATTATTGATTGTTTATGGCTAATTCGTATATATAATATTATTGATTGTTTATTTGTATATACGTATATGTATGTATATGTGTATGTGTAGTACGTATATGTATGTATATGTGTCATTGTATTATTGTTGTTGTTGTTGTTGTTGTTGTTGTTGTTGTTGTTGTTGTTGTTGTTGTTGTTGTGTATATATGTATGGTTAATTATGGTTATTGTATATGTTGTATGTATATGTATGTATATGTTGTATGGTTATGGTTATGGTTATGGTTATGGTTATTGTTGTAGTACGTATATGTGTATTGTATGTATATGTATGTATATGTGTGTATATGTTGTATGGTTATGGTTATGGTTAATTATGGTTATTGTATATGTTGTATGTATATGTATGTATATGTTGTATGGTTATGGTTATGGTTATTATTGTAGTACGTATATGTGTATTGTATGTATATGTGTGTATATGTGTGTATATGTGTATTTGATCTTTGAAAGAAAACAGAGAAATAAATTTAGTTCGGTATGTCCAATGGTTATGAAAAATGTCTCATTAAAACCGTCTCGAAAAATTAGGTGGTTTAGGCTTTTATTTCGTTAAATTCCGAGTCCGTATGACTACTTTTCGGACCTCGTAAGTTAGACCTCAAATGTTTATACGGGTTAAATTAAAATGTAAATATATATGTTGTTGTTGTTTGTAAATATTTATTTATGTATGTAAATATGTATGTAGCGATTTAAATAAATTAAATATGTATGTATGTAAATTAAATATGTATGTATATATGTAAATTAAATATGTATGTATGTAAATATGTTGTTAGTTGTATGTAAGATGGATTTTCCTCGCCATAAGAAATTCTCCGAGTGGACGAAAGAAGAAAAAGATCGCTTAAAAGGTTTTGAGGCATACAAACGACGTCAGTCACTTCGAATAAAGCGTATGATAAGTGAACACAAGTACTTTGTGACTGATTGGAAGACGGTGGCACTCGAGACACCATTTGTCGAACGCAAGTACTGATCGCCTCCTCGTAGATGGTCCTCAAAAAGGCGAGAATACGGCTGGTCGTTTATCAGAAGCAACCCTAGTTCCATTGATGGGGTTGATGCCGACACGCGTGAGCCTTGGGTGATAGAAATTGAGGCAAAGTTTGAGGAACTTGGTCTTCCAGAAGTATTTAAGACTTCTTTTGTAACTGGCCACTGCCTTAGAGGTGAAGTCCATGCATGGTGGGTTCGAGTACGATCCAGGACACATGTCTGGCAGGCGACTATTTCATTCTTTGGGAGGAGTTCAAACTTCGCTTACGCGAAGTATTTTTTGCTGTTAAGCAGGGTTATACCTTCATAGAGGACGTCGCCTATCTAGTGTAGTTGGTTACAATAATATTTTGCGAAAAATGAATTTGTTTAACAAATATTTCATTCGTGTGCAATAATTAAAAACTATTTTTAATTGTTTGTCTAAATTCTAAGTACCCTTTGATTTTGTAATTTACGACCCTTTATATATATTATTGTGTGTGTATGCTTAAGTTTAATTTATTGTGTGAATCTTTGATTATGTGTGTATGTATGCATGTGTTTAATTTATTACGACCCTATCTAGCTTTAATTTAATTTAATTTAATTTAATTTAATTTGACGACCGTATATATATATGCGTGTATTTTCTCCACGTACATATATATATATTTAATTAATCTGTAAAAATCTAATTTGAATGTGTCAAATATATATTTTTGTAGGAATTAAAAAATTATTATGACGACTCGAACTTGGATGATCAACGCAAAAAAGGGTGATCCAGAGTATGAGGCCGGTTTAGCTGAATTTTACGATTTCGTATCGACTCATATGGAAACTAAAGCTTCTTCTATGATTCCGTGTCCTTGTGAGAGGTGTATTAATATAAAGTATCTCAGTTTATCTTACGTTAAAATTCACCTAGAGAAGTATAAATTTAGTAATTACTACACACATTGGTATCTCCACGGGGAATCGTTAGAAGGAGACGAGGGTGGTAATAAAGTCGTCGAGCAAGCAGATGATGAGATAATAGGGGGCGAATACGATCACGTGATTGTCGACGAAATTGTTGATGACGTGGAAGTATCAGACGATACTAATAATACATCGTCGTCTGACGATGATGAAGTTGGGGTTGAGTTGAACGATGATGATGCTGTAAATTCCCCGGCCGGCGATGCTGATGCTAATACTTTCAATCACGACAATGATTATGACGCATTATTTGGGGACTTTCAGGATATATTACTAGGTGATGCAGCAAATAATTCAATTGCACAGGAAGAACTACTGAAAAAATTGCGTGATTCTGAAACGCCTTTGTATCCCGGTTGCAAGAAATATTCAAAGTTGTTGGCTGTGGTCAAGTTGTACAATTTGAAGGGGACAAATAATTGGAGCGATAAGGGTTTTGGTGATCTACTTGAATGTTTGAGTGACATGTTTCCCGAAGGTAATGTCTTACCTAGTAGGACCTATGACGCCAAAAAATTAATAAGAGAGACGGGAATGAAATACGAGAAGATACATGCTTGTTCTAATGACTGCATATTGTACCGAAAGCAATACAACGACTTATCTTATTGTCCGAAATGTAATGAATGGCGTTATAAGGGCAAGGAAGGAATTCCTGCGAAACTTATGTGGTATTTTTCGCCACTCCCAAGATTTACTCGAATATATGCGAATGTAACAACCTGGTTTTTCGTGACTTTAATTAAACTAAGGCGGAAAATTAATTAAGTCTATATATATAAAACCAGCTGTTAATCGTATTACAAACTCCATATACGTTATATGAGTTTGAGATAAAACAGAGTCATCCGATTACATTCTCTCAATAGTAGTACAAAATAAAGGTAAGCCATCCCCAGCATTCAATAGCGTTGGTCTCGGGGTACCTGCATTTAACTCTCATCATTTTCCCGCACACCTTTCGATACATGCAATTCTAAAGCAATATGCAGTATATATATAATGAATAGTAGATAAGTAGAAACAAGTAGCAAGAAAACAAGTAAAACACATAAGGAGATCATATGATTCAATCGTGAATGTGAAACCAATCGCATATCATACAACACACTCATAAAATCCAATTGTTGTACCATAATCAATCAATCAAGGCAAGGAAATACATTCAACATCGTTAACTAATGAGTCTTCATTAGCGAGGCGGAAGCATGCAGACGTAAAGCGAGCTATAGTCGAGGGCCAACATAACTTGGACATGGTCGACAGACTAGACGTCCACAAGTAATAGCCAAGCGGCCAACATAACTTGGACATGGCCGATGCACTAAGGATATCTGAGGTAGTAAGGACCGCTAAATCCCCTGTCTAATGTATGCATACACCACTATAGATAGGATCGTATCATACTCGCCCTTCGAGTAAGTAGTCACCTAATAATTCGACTACCACCAGAGCGGGTACCAGGATGGGCCGAGTTTCCACCATCAGATATGGGCCCACGGCGTTATCAAGGATGCCCCATCATTGAGGTTGTATAGCCCGTGTCGAGTAGCAATCTTAGGATCGTTATTTCGCCTTGGGCTACTCTGATTGGAAGCCCAAGTCCCCATACACAGCTACCTCATTAACTTCGAATCTCAAGAGTCGCGACATGGCGAACAATCCAAGTATTTTATTCAAATAGTTCAATTCTCTTTCTCATTTTCTTACTTCCTCATTTAATCGTCACATATATTATTTCTAAAACATAAATGTATCGTCCAACTTTGTATAATGAAATTTTAGTAGTAGTAGTTCATCAGGTAAAATAAAATACATAGAAAAACTTAGTTATTTATTTTGAGTACGCTCGTGAAATTTACATATTTTTCACTATTCATTATTTTACTATTCACCGTATTTACTATTCATCGTATTTACTATTCACCGTATTTACTATTCATCGTATTTACTATTCATCGTATTTACTATTCCTCGTATTTTATTCGTATTTTTATACTTAGTATTTTATTCGTATTTTATACTTAGTATTTTATTTGTATCTTTATACTTAGTATTCTTTTTATACTTAGGATATTTTTTATTAAAGTATCAAAATCAATTTTTATTTCCTAAGTGTAAGATTCTAGTTTCCAAGTTGTTAGGTTCATTTCGTACTTAGTGTTTTTAAGTAATATTTTGAAAGTGAGACTCGATTTTATTTAGTCGTATACTTAACTAGTACTTTAGTGGTTCCCATTTTTAGTGAGATCGTAAGTAGTTCATTTTAATTAGTCAGTATGTCCAATCCAAATTTAAGCAAGGGTAGTAACACATGACATAGTTCATTTTAATATAAGTAACGTTTATTTTAATCGGTTTTGTTGATTCTTTTTATTAATGATTCATTATATATAATCGGATATAATCCTAATGACTAATCAAATTTAGTGATTAAGTGATAAATTCATTTTGACCAAAAATTGACCAAAAATACTAGGAATGCCGTGGCCTTTTTGTGTAAGGGTTATTGGTTTCTTTTTTTGTTTTTATTAATAATTCATTACTTTAACTAAATAAAATACTTAAGTGATAAAAGTAAAAAGTAATAAATTCATTTTAGGTCCAAAAATACTATTAATGCCGTGGCACATGTACTTGTAGTATTTTATTTTCGTTTTCTAATTTTATCGGATTTAAACTTAAAGTTTTTATATACTAATTATTTAAATTATACTAAAGTGTTTTAATTAGTTTATAATTTTCACTAAACATTTTATTTTATTAAGAATAGTGTTATTAGCTCACTTTTAAGTTTCCAACTTTTATATTTTGATATTTTAATCTAATTAGCTTATATGAACCCTAATTAGTCTAATTTTTATATGTTTATGGAATTTCCTCAAATTTTTCCTACAAGTCCATTTTAACTAAACTAATCATAATATGTAATTTAGAAAAATTAAAACTAAAAATTTGTACATGAAATAATAGAAAAACCGTGTGATGTACATGTATGTTTTAAATTTTATTTTTGATTTTCACACTTCTAATTCAATAACTAATTTATCTTATATTATTTATATATTTAACTAAGTGAAAAATCATATGCAAACATTAATATACATAAGTAGATTATCTTACACACAAGGGTAATAGCAATATATTCAAGAACACAAATACATTAACATAATCAAATTTTCATAACAATTTCATTTTAAGTCCTAAACATAAACTAATTATATTTTCATGTTCATTTTATTACAAGTATTTTAAGCATGCAATTAACAAAAATTAAAACGAAAAATTAAGTGAAATTTAGGGGGGAATGCCGTGGGGTTTTAGGTGAGTAACCAAGTTTATTTTTCGATTTTTGTCTCCTAATTTAACATGTGAAATACTAGGTGATAAAACAATCATACATGCATTCAAAACAATAAAATCAAGTACGAGGCGCTTATCACATATGTGTGCGGGAAGCACCTTGATTAGGTTAAGTTAGATGAAGAGCTCCTAGCAATTGTCGGGGTCAACAATGTGATCGAATTGGCTTAGGTCGACACTTCCTTCTTGCTCCTCTTCTTTGGTAGATTAGTACATAAGAATGAAATAAACAAGTTAGTAATTTGTTCTAAAACTAAACTAACAAAAATGAAAATTTAAAGTATAGTATCATTTTAATGTTTAGGAGATGCTTATATTTTAGGTGGTTTCGATTCATGTTCATGATTATTTATAAGTTAAAAGAGGTTGTAATCAAAGAATATAAATGTGGAGAAGTATATTACGTGTTTAGGTGAATTAAGAACTTGAAAGTAGAAGTTTTAAAGAAGAAGGTTTAAGGTAGGAGATGAAGATCATCCAAGTTCTTGAGCTTGAAGATGAAGGTTGCTTACAAAAGTGTTTTGAGGATGAGTTTACTAGAGAGAAAATAAGTTGGAGACTTAGAGAAAACAAAAGAAAAACAATGTGTGTTGTGTTGTTGTTGTAACCGTATGGAGTAGTAGTAGGGTAGTAATTTGTGTTTTGTTTATCAATTGGTTTATTGTGTGAATGTATTAGTGTTAGTTGTATAAAGCATGTGATGATTAATGTAGGATGATGCATGCTAAACTAGAGTGGCTTGGACTTGACATAAGGACATTAGGGTGGCTTGACTTAGGTGGAAGGAGTGTAAGAGACTTGACATGTTGTTAAAGTATAGACAAAAATGGAAGAGAAGATCATGGGCATGTGGTTAAATAAATGCTTAGGATGATGTATGGAGATGTAGGGTGGCTTGGACTTGACCTTGTGGAAAAGGGGAGACAACAAGGAAGAGAGCACATGAGCTAGGGTGGCTCATGAAGTGGGCCGGCCTAACTAGGGCACATGTGCATCGGTTTTTGTTTTCGTAATTTTCGATTTACGCGTACGCGAAAGTCTCGAGTTGAAATGTATAGTTTTAAAATAATGTTTTGAAGTAAGATCGGAAATAAAAGTGAAAATAAAAGTCAAAACGAAATCAAAATAAAAATCGGGTACTAGCTCCTCGTAATTTGAAATAAAACTTTGCTTGATCGAAATATATATTTTTTTGGTTGAATGTTATTGAAATAAATCATAATGTTCAAACGTCAAAAGATTTATCAGTTTTGAATAAGTGTGACTCAATATATCGAGTTTTACATGAAGTGCTAGTTAAACGAAAGGGAATAGTAATCTTATATCATTATAATATGTTTTGTTAGTATAATCTAAATTGATTAAGGCTTAAACATTCTTTATTAGGTTATGATTAGAAGTAAGTGAAATTGAACAAGATTAGGTGATTTAAATCACTTTAAAGTGCTTAGCATTTTTGGGTCAACATTGACCTCGATTTGCGTGCCAAAATTTGTCGTTGAGAAAATTGTCGAGTATTCATTATTTGATTTATCGAGTTTGAATATGAAAAAAAATAAAGTTCAAATTCAAAGTATTTTAAAATGATTTTAGTTTAGGTGCCATAATAACTTGTAGTGTATTGTGTTAGAAAAATGTTGGGCGAGATTGTTTAATTAATGATTGTGCATTTATAATTGGTTTAAATTAACATGGAGTGTTACAAGTTTAGCGAAAAAATTTCAGTCGCATTTTTATTATAAGGAAAAAGAATGAATTTAATCTAAGGAATTAAATTCTTTTATAAAAATGTGTCTCAAAAACACGGGGTGTTACAATCCTACCCCCTTAAGAAAAGTTTCGTCCCCGAAACTTGAAAAGAGTGGATAACTGCTCGAGGTTAAACATGGCAGTTAAAGAGAATATTGAGATTTTACAAGTTTGGATAATAATATTTGGTTTTATGGAAAATGAGATTTTTTTTTTTTTTTTTTTTTTTTTTTTTTTTTTTTTTGAAGACTTGAATTCTCAAATGAATATAGAAATGTTAGATAGAGTGAAAATATTGAAGAATGAAATCGCGTTTGATTTATGAGTGAGATATTTAAATAACTATAGAAATGTGGCTAGAATGTTATTTTTGAAAATGTCGCGAAAGGGCTTCACCAAAAAGGTAGGGCCTAGAAGTTTTGTACGGAATTAAATGAAATTAAAATAATAAGTGTTTTAAGAATAAACCGTTTATTGAAATTTCAGAAAGAAGAGTTAACCTTAAAAATCGGTTGAAATAAAGACTTTTAAAATCTAATTAAGACGGAGGTATAATCAAATTATTATCCTACCCCCTTAAGAAGTTTTATACGTGTAAACATAATAATATTATTATTGTTACTTTTAATGATCACGCATAAGATATATAGCCTTAGAAAAATGGCATTTAGGGAAAATATGTAAAAGTCGTAGTGATCATAGAGAAAATATAAGCTTTAATGAAATTAAGGAAATATAGGTTATCGTTGAATGGTTAAATAAAATTTTTAGAGGATTACGGATAACCTTGTTGATATAGTTTCATTTTCTTAAATTGTTATTATAATGTTATTAGATGAAACGGAAATGTTATAAATTATATCTCGGGTAAGATTGAAATTTATAAAAACTGATGACGTAAAATAATGTTGTTGTATATAATCCTAAAATAGTAGGAATGGTAGAAACAGAGCAATTTCGAAGATTTTTGTGATAAATGAATGAAAAGGTTAAAACCAAGGAGTGTTAAGAGTATTTCAAATTACGTTACAAAGATTTTACGGAACAAGTAACAATTTTCAAAATATATTTTTATAGAGAACGCATGAAAACAAGGTTTTAGGAATATATTAAGAGATTGATAAGAATTTGAATGTAAGAGATCATAAAGGCAAATTGTGTGATAAACTGACATTCATACGTCATTGTACTTTGTAGACAAGAATATTTTTTTTTTTTTTTTTTTTTTTTTTTTTTTTTGGCGGAGGTATATTAGTTTGCTTTGTTAGGGTTTTGTGAGTTTGACTTGTTTGTTAACTTTGGAGGAGTTGAGAGATAATGAAACTCCCGTATCGGATAAAATAACAGTAGGTATAGATTTGGCTAGGGATTTACCGGTTATGCTGTCCACATCGATAATGCCTTCAGCACCCTCTTCTGATTCTGTCAGGACGTACACACGTCCTTGAACCCTAACTGCTGGCGGTGGTCCCGCATTTGCTTTGACAGCCGTACCCTTCTTTGGGCACTCGTTTGCCTTATGCCCCACAACATTGCAGGAAAAACACACTACAGGTTCCCCGTTACAACGCTTCCCCGGGTGTGTTGGTTGCCTGCAGAAACGGCACTGATTTGCATGGTATGGCGGATGTCCGGGAAATTGTTGATTGTTCTTTGCAACGTACGGAGTGGTGTTGCGGTTGTTGTACAGAGGTCTGCCCTGGCCCTTGTTTCGGTTGTCTTGGTTTTGGAAGCCCGGACGGCCGAACATTGGCTTGTGAATGAAGCTGGCGCTCGCCACAGGAGGCGTAAACGTCTTCTTCTTCTTCTTCTCCTCTGCGTCACCCTTCTGGATAGCGGACCAGATACCCGTTGCCTTCTCATATGCCTCGGCAAAGTTCCGACAGTTGAACCCGCTCATGTTCAACTGTAGACTGTAGGTCATACCCCGCACATAGCGGGTGGTTAGTTCTTCTTCATCGATTGTTATTTTTGGAGCAAACTTTGACAGCTCCTGGTACTTTTCAGTGTATGCCTGCAGAGACATATCACCCTGTTTCAAGTTGCGGAACTCCTCTTCTTTCTCCCACCTGAGTTCCTGACCGAAATACTTGTTCTCGAGGAGCGTTTTGAACTCGCTCCAGTTGTATATTCTGAGTGGGAAGTTAGCTCGGATTAGGCGCCACCAGCTATTCGCCTCTCCCTTCAAGTAATACGCCACCACATTCACCATCTCTGTGGGGGGTATCTTGCTGAGTTCTAGTAATTTTTCCATCTCCTCGATCCATTCAGTGAGGACAGTAGGATTGACGGATCCAGAGTATGTTAAAGGACGGTGTTTTGAGAATTTCTCGAAAGCTGATTGATTGTTACCGCCTCCGCGGTTTTGTTGAGTGTTTTGTTGAGCAACCGCCGCAATTTTCGCAATTGCGTCCTCAAATCCTCTTCTCCTGGCTTCCTCCTCGAGGAATTGTTGGTCGAGGTCGTTCGGAACATTGTTAGCAGCCATTCTGAAAATATTAATTGTATGAATTTGAGTAGTTTCCAAAAGAGGCATCTTATAGAACACAAGATAGAAGTTGGTTACATCAATTCAGAGTAGTAAAATGCACCTAATACATTTCGTAGAGAGAAAGTAAAAGTAGAGTGTAGGGACAACGACTCTTAATAGTGCTACACCGAAACACTGAGGTTAGGTAGTTAAAAATCTAGAATCTTTTACAAAATGTTGTCCGTGCTTAGTAATTAATAGAGCTAACGGTATCTAGAGCCCGTTTGAGGACTCCGCATCGCTGACTTCCTGCTCATCATTGAATGTGTGTCCCTGAGCAATAGCGCGGCATGCGAGCCTGAGTGCGCATTTGAAGAAGCTCCAGTCATGGAAGTTTCCTCCTCGAACGGTAGACGGGTGACGAACTGTGAACCACCAGAAGCATGCTTCGCCCCTGAGAAATTTCTCGGCAAGGCGTACCTTCCACTCCCCGTGGATTTTCGTCTCTAAGAACTTCGCCTCCATCTCCTGTATCCAACTCGAACAAGCGTCGGGGTCACCTGCGAAGTTACGCGGAGGGTCTCCCAAAAAGTTCCTGTATGCATCAACTCTAGCAGGGGTATCCCAGGCCACCTCCGATGTTTCCGGGCGTACAGGAATGTAGGCAAGGAGGGCGCTCTGGTTCCAGTTGAACGGAAGGTGACTCTTCTCGTCTCCACACGCTGGGGAATCGCCGGTTGATGACATCTACGAGGGATTTTAAGGAAATGAGTCAAACAATTGAAATATTGTTTGAACGAAATAAGATGGCTATTAAGAGAATATAAATTTTGATCGAACAAAATAGGATCAACAGGATTTAAGAATTTCATTAGTGAAATTGGTTAAGGATTCAGTAGATGCCCTCATTTCGTATAGTTCGGCACTTCTTCAGTATTTCACTTCTCGAGAGTTGAGTTCATTATTTCGATTTTTATATCCGAGGATAGTGGTTAGTTTTAGTTAGTCACATCATCAAGTAGCAAGCATACGATGGTTAGCGTATTTTATTTTGCAGGCCGTAGTTCATCTATTTAAAAAGTTCATAGCCTATGGTCGGTCCTTAAGGTTTCTACCCATCCTCACACTTTAAAGCGATCTATGTTATCATTTTAGCGATCTAATAAAAGAAAAATCTAATTCATTATTTGATCCTATAAGTCTATGCCTGACATACAATATGAATGTCTGGCCCAGGTGTCGTCTCGCTATGTGAGATAACTTTAAGTCATTCACGGTCGCAAGACAGCTTTGATACCAACTGTAACAACCTGGTTTTTCGTGACTTTAATTAAACTAAGGCGGAAAATTAATTAAGTCTATATATATAAAACCAGCTGTTAATCGTATTACAAACTCCATATACGTTATATGAGTTTGAGATAAAACAGAGTCATCCGATTACATTCTCTCAATAGTAGTACAAAATAAAGGTAAGCCATCCCCAGCATTCAATAGCGTTGGTCTCGGGGTACCTGCATTTAACTCTCATCATTTTCCCGCACACCTTTCGATACATGCAATTCTAAAGCAATATGCAGTATATATATAATGAATAGTAGATAAGTAGAAACAAGTAGCAAGAAAACAAGTAAAACACATAAGGAGATCATATGATTCAATCGTGAATGTGAAACCAATCGCATATCATACAACACACTCATAAAATCCAATTGTTGTACCATAATCAATCAATCAAGGCAAGGAAATACATTCAACATACGTTAACTAATGAGTCTTCATTAGCGAGGCGGAAGCATGCAGACGTAAAACGAGCTATAGTCGACAGGGCCAACATAACTTGGACATGGCTGACAGACTAGACGTCCGCGCAATAGCCGACAGGGCCAACATAACTTGGACATGGCTGACAGACTAAGGATATCTAAGGTAGTAAGGACCGCTAAATCCCCTGTCTAATGTATGCATACACCACTATAGATAGGATCGTATCATACTCGCCCTTCGAGTAAGTAGTCACCTAATAATTCGACTACCACCAGAGACGGGTACCCCCGGATGGGGCTGGAGTTTCCAATTACTGTATATGGGCCCACGGCGTTATCAAGGATGCCCCATCGCTGAGGTTGTATAGCCCGTGTCGAGTAGCAATCTTAGGATCGTTATTTCGCCTTGGGCTACTCTGATTGGAAGCCCAAGTCCCCATACACAGCTACCTCATTAACTTCGAATCTCAAGAGTCGCGACATGGCGAACAATCCAAGTATTTTATTCAAATAGTTCAATTCTCTTTCTCATTTTCTTACTTCCTCATTTAATCGTCACATATATTATTTCTAAAACATAAATGTATCGTCCAACTTTGTATAATGAAATTTTAGTAGTAGTAGTTCATCAGGTAAAATAAAATACATAGAAAAACTTAGTTATTTATTTTGAGTACGCTCGTGAAATTTACATGTTTTTCACTATTCATTATTTTACTATTCACCGTATTTACTATTCATCGTATTTACTATTCACCGTATTTACTATTCATCGTATTTACTATTCATCGTATTTACTATTCCTCGTATTTTATTCGTATTTTTATACTTAGTATTTTATTCGTATTTTATACTTAGTATTTTATTTGTATCTTTATACTTAGTATTCTTTTTATACTTAGGATATTTTTTATTAAAGTATCAAAATCAATTTTTATTTCCTAAGTGTAAGATTCTAGTTTCCAAGTTGTTAGGTTCATTTCGTACTTAGTGTTTTTAAGTAATATTTTGAAAGTGAGACTCGATTTTATTTAGTCGTATACTTAACTAGTACTTTAGTGGTTCCCATTTTTAGTGAGATCGTCGTAGTTCATTTTAATTAGTCCGTATGTCCAATCCAAATTTAAGCAAGGGTAGTAACACATGACATAGTTCATTTTAATATAAGTAACGTTTATTTTAATCGGTTTTGTTGATTCTTTTTATTAATGATTCATTATATATAATCGGATATAATCCTAATGACTAATCAAATTTAGTGATTAAGTGATAAATTCATTTTGACCAAAAATTGACCAAAAATACTAGGAATGCCGTGGCCTTTTTGTGTAAGGGTTATTGGTTTCTTTTTTTGTTTTTATTAATAATTCATTACTTTAACTAAATAAAATACTTAAGTGATAAAAGTAAAAAGTAATAAATTCATTTTAGGTCCAAAAATACTATTAATGCCGTGGCACATGTACTTGTAGTATTTTATTTTCGTTTTCTAATTTTATCGGTTTTAAACTTAAAGTTTTTATATACTAATTATTTAAATTATACTAAAGTGTTTTAATTAGTTTATAATTTTCACTAAACATTTTATTTTATTAAGAATAGTGTTATTAGCTCACTTTTAAGTTTCCAACTTTTATATTTTGATATTTTAATCTAATTAGCTTATATGAACCCTAATTAGTCTAATTTTTATATGTTTATGGAATTTCCTCAAATTTTTCCTACAAGTCCATTTTAACTAAACTAATCATAATATGTAATTTAGAAAAATTAAAACTAAAAATTTGTACATGAAATAATAGAAAAACCGTGTGATGTACATGTATGTTTTAAATTTTATTTTTGATTTTCACACTTCTAATTCAATAACTAATTTATCTTATATTATTTATATATTTAACTAAGTGAAAAATCATATGCAAACATTAATATACATAAGTAGATTATCTTACACACAAGGGTAATAGCAATATATTCAAGAACACAAATACATTAACATAATCAAATTTTCATAACAATTTCATTTTAAGTCCTAAACATAAACTAATTATATTTTCATGTTCATTTTATTACAAGTATTTTAAGCATGCAATTAACAAAAATTAAAACGAAAAATTAAGTGAAATTTAGGGGGGAATGCCGTGGGGTTTTAGGTGAGTAACCAAGTTTATTTTTCGATTTTTGTCTCCTAATTTAACATGTGAAATACTAGGTGATAAAACAATCATACATGCATTCAAAACAATAAAATCAAGTACGAGGCGCTTATCACATATGTGTGCGGGAAGCACCTTGATTAGGTTAAGTTAGATGAAGAGCTCCTAGCAATTGTCGGGGTCAACAATGTGATCGAATTGGCTTAGGTCGACACTTCCTTCTTGCTCCTCTTCTTTGGTAGATTAGTACATAAGAATGAAATAAACAAGTTAGTAATTTGTTCTAAAACTAAACTAACAAAAATGAAAATTTAAAGTATAGTATCATTTTAATGTTTAGGAGATGCTTATATTTTAGGTGGTTTCGATTCATGTTCATGATTATTTATAAGTTAAAAGAGGTTGTAATCAAAGAATATAAATGTGGAGAAGTATATTACGTGTTTAGGTGAATTAAGAACTTGAAAGTAGAAGTTTTAAAGAAGAAGGTTTAAGGTAGGAGATGAAGATCATCCAAGTTCTTGAGCTTGAAGATGAAGGTTGCTTACAAAAGTGTTTTGAGGATGAGTTTACTAGAGAGAAAATAAGTTGGAGACTTAGAGAAAACAAAAGAAAAACAATGTGTGTTGTGTTGTTGTTGTAACCGTATGGAGTAGTAGTAGGGTAGTAATTTGTGTTTTGTTTATCAATTGGTTTATTGTGTGAATGTATTAGTGTTAGTTGTATAAAGCATGTGATGATTAATGTAGGATGATGCATGCTAAACTAGAGTGGCTTGGACTTGACATAAGGACATTAGGGTGGCTTGACTTAGGTGGAAGGAGTGTAAGAGACTTGACATGTTGTTAAAGTATAGACAAAAATGGAAGAGAAGATCATGGGCATGTGGTTAAATAAATGCTTAGGATGATGTATGGAGATGTAGGGTGGCTTGGACTTGACCTTGTGGAAAAGGGGAGACAACAAGGAAGAGAGCACATGAGCTAGGGTGGCTCATGAAGTGGGCCGGCCTAACTAGGGCACATGTGCATCGGTTTTTGTTTTCGTAATTTTCGATTTACGCGTACGCGAAAGTCTCGAGTTGAAATGTATAGTTTTAAAATAATGTTTTGAAGTAAGATCGGAAATAAAAGTGAAAATAAAAGTCAAAACGAAATCAAAATAAAAATCGGGTACTAGCTCCTCGTAATTTGAAATAAAACTTTGCTTGATCGAAATATATATTTTTTTGGTTGAATGTTATTGAAATAAATCATAATGTTCAAACGTCAAAAGATTTATCAGTTTTGAATAAGTGTGACTCAATATATCGAGTTTTACATGAAGTGCTAGTTAAACGAAAGGGAATAGTAATCTTATATCATTATAATATGTTTTGTTAGTATAATCTAAATTGATTAAGGCTTAAACATTCTTTATTAGGTTATGATTAGAAGTAAGTGAAATTGAACAAGATTAGGTGATTTAAATCACTTTAAAGTGCTTAGCATTTTTGGGTCAACATTGACCTCGATTTGCGTGCCAAAATTTGTCGTTGAGAAAATTGTCGAGTATTCATTATTTGATTTATCGAGTTTGAATATGAAAAAAAATAAAGTTCAAATTCAAAGTATTTTAAAATGATTTTAGTTTAGGTGCCATAATAACTTGTAGTGTATTGTGTTAGAAAAATGTTGGGCGAGATTGTTTAATTAATGATTGTGCATTTATAATTGGTTTAAATTAACATGGAGTGTTACAAGTTTAGCGAAAAAATTTCAGTCGCATTTTTATTATAAGGAAAAAGAATGAATTTAATCTAAGGAATTAAATTCTTTTATAAAAATGTGTCTCAAAAACACGGGGTGTTACAGCGAATCCAGAAGATGCTCAGATGATGCTGTGGCATATGATTGGAAGAATGAGCGATGGAAAGTTAAGACACCCGGCTGACGGTGTTCAATGGAAGTCTTTCGACGAGATGTATCCAGATTTTGCGAAAGACCCTAGAAACGTACGCCTTGCACTTTCAACAGATGGAATGAACCCCCATGGAAATATGAGTAGCCAACACAAAGACATGGCGGTAGTGTTAGCTATTTATAATTTACCCTCATCTGTTTGCATGAAGCGTAAATATCTGCTGTTGACGTCTATAATTTCCGGTCCTAAACAACCTGGAAATGATATAGATGTTTACTTGGAGCCCCTTCTCGATGATCTAAAGCTGTTGTGGGATCAGGGGATACAGGTGTTTGATGCTTTTAAGAAGGAGACTTTCAATTTGAGGGCAATGTTATTGTGCACCATAACTGATTTCCCGGCTTACGGTGACCTATCTGGACATACTGTGCATGGGAAAGAGGCTTGCTAATCTTGAGGGCAATTTAATTCCAAGTCTATCTATATATATGCTAGCTAATCTTGATTAGAAATTATTATAAGTTAATTTTTTTTTTTCCTTACGTGCAGGTTCTTGTAATTTTTTAATATAATTAAGCACGATAAGTACTCGCACGATAATTTTAAGCATAAAAGATCCAGGGCGAACCAAGTCGATGGCGAACTACGTGCAGGTTCTTGTGATTGGTGTAGTTTTTCATTGTTGGATTTTATTGTATTTATCGTAGTTCGGTACTAATAAACGTTGTAAATTAATTTGCGATCGATTATTATTAATTATTATTACAATATATTTTCATTTGATGGCCAATATATAATTAGTAAAATAATTATAATATAATCCAACAATTATACAAATTGATTATGTAATTTAGAAATTATTTTGTTCCTTTAATTATTTTATATAAAAATCATCTAAATAAAAAAAAAACATCTAAATCATCTAAATCAAAAAAAAAAAAAAAAAAAACCAACAAAAGAAACGGTTTTTACAAAAAACCGTTTTGAATAATTACAAAAAAAAAAACGTTTTATACTAAAAAACCGTTTTATATAATGTTTTTTTTTAATTTTCAATACTAATTGTAATTATTATTCTAATACTAATTCTAATCAAATTAATAGTATATAAATTTGTGTATATAAACAAATTAATAGTATATTAATTCTAATATTGTAATTATTTAAATTATTTCCTACTTTAATTATAATAGCATAATATATTTTGAGTATATAATATGATCTCTTTCTTTATATTTATAATACTTGCTGCTTATATTTTCTTAATTAAGGTAACACTAGCTATACTATTTCCCATATATTTATTTAAATTTACAAAAATCGTTTTAAACAAAGAAATATCAAAAAAAACGGTTTACAACCAAAACCGTTTTAAAAAACAACCAAATGAAACGGTTTTTAGTTAAAAACCGTTTTATTTGATGTTTTTTTTTTAAACTTATTCTAATTCTAATTATAATTCTTATACTAATTCTTATACTTATTCTAATTCTAATTATATATAGTAAGTTATATATTTGAAACAATATATATCCTTATATTTTTTAATTGTAAATATAATTATTTCCTAGTTTATAATAGCTTAATATATATAATGATCTCTTTCCTTATATTAATACTAATTTTACCTCTAAATTCAATTATTCTAATTCTTGTATATATATATTTGAAACAATATATATCCTTATATTTTTTAATTGTAAATATAATTATTTCCTAGTTTATAATAGCTTAATATATATAATGATCTCTTTCCTTATATTAATACTAATTTTACCTCTAAATTCAATTATTCTAATTCTTGTATATATATATTTGAAACAATATATATCCTTATATTAATACTAATTTTACCTCTAAATTCAATTATTCTAATTCTTGTATATATATATTTATACTAAATAATTTATTTGCTTATATTTTCTTAATTAAGCTAACAAAAAAAATTTACAAAAATTCGTTTCAAACAAAAAAAAAGCAATAAAAGAAACGGTTTATATGAATAAACCGTTTTAAATAGGTTTATTTTTAAAAACGGTTTATATAATAAACCGTTTTGAAAAATCAATAAAAACAACGGTTTATTCATATAAACCGTTTTTAAAAGTCTAATTTCGAGTAAATTAAAGTTCGCGCTTAATATTTTCTTTAATACGTAGGAAGTTTAAAAGGTTTTTTCTTATTTTCTTTAGTTTCATTCTTCTTCTTCATATCAACATCTGCTCTTTCAAATCAAAAAAAAAAAAAAAACCTTTAAACAAAAACGTGCATGCTCTTCAATCTATACTACTACTCTTTCAATACAATTATATTTTTCGTTTTAGTTTTGCATAAACCCTAATTTATTCGTACTCTGTTCGACATATGCCTAAACCCTAATTTATATAGCTTATAAGAGGTTCGTTTTTCACTTTTATACCCTAATTTACATTGTTTAATTGATGTTGTTGTTGAATTTCTTTGTTTTTATGTTTTTATGTACATTGTTGTTGTTGTATTATTTCGTTGTTCTTGTTGTTTAAATTATGTTGTTGTTGTCAAAGTATGTTGTTGTTGCGTTTGAGGGCCGTGTGTATATATGTATATACGTTGTTGTTGTTGTTGTTGTTGTTTGTGTAATTACGGAGTAATACGGAGTATTGTTTAATTACGGAGTAATACGGAGTAATGGGGAGTTGTTGTTGTTGTTGTTGCTTAGGTTGTTTGTTTAAGTATTGTTTAATTACGGAGTAATACGGAGTAATGGGGAGTAATACGGAGTAATGTGGAGTAATACGGAGTAATGTGGAGTAATGTTGTTGCTTAGGTTATTGTTGCATGCTATATATTGATATATGCTTTTACGGAGTAATACGGAGTAATGAGGTGTAATTCACGTTTTTTACATGCTTAAGTTATTGTATGTTGTGTAATACGGAGTAATACGAAGCTATATGTACGTTGTATGTTGTATTATATACGGAGTAATATGGAGCAATGTATGGAGTAATGGGGAGTAATTCACGTTTTTTACATGCTTAATTAAGTTATTGTATGTTGTGTAATACGGAGTAATAATACGAAGCTATATGTACGTTGTATGTTGTATTATACGGAGTAATATGGAGCAATGTAAGGAGTAATGCTATGTTATATGTTGCACGTTGTATGTTGTAGGTTGTATGTTGTATGTTGTATGTTATGGAGTAATAAGGCGTAAAACAAGTAATACGGAGTAATTTCAGATTTGGCAAATTTGTGCACTCGTGGTATAAAATAGTTTTAAAAATCGAAATGATCTAATTTTGGTTTGAAATTTTTTGAGGATATACTAAGCCCCCTATAGTAAGTGTCTGCAAAATATTAAGTCGAAATTCAAAGGATAAGTTACTGAAAAAAATCTGGACATATCAATCCGTTCAGAAAAGGCAGTTTAGAGTGCTTTCACGAAAACGGCTCTATAGGATGATTTATTAAGAGTTAGGACTCGTGCTTTGGAGGGTATACTCTAGGCTCATAGTTCTACAACTTTTATTTTATAAGAAACCATCAGTTTGGTGCAGAAATATGAGAAAACGTAAATCAAAGTGAACCCTTTTTTCTGAAAATTATTTTAGCTGAAATTTGTTACGAGATAAATTTGTTTAAAATATCAAGACACTCAAGTAACGTGATTTAAAAATTTATATGCATCGTTGAGACTTTTATAATTATAGTACGAAATGTGATTTGTTTATTGTACGTGCAGGTTGCTATGGACTCGACCGGTAAACGAAAAAGAGACGACAGTGATAAACCAAAAAAACGTCGAGGTAGAGGACGTTCAATACAACCGGAGGCAATAAAAGCCATTCGTGAAAAGAAACCGCTTCCACTAACATGGAACGAGGATTTAGGAGTGCCAAATGGTGATTTGCGTCATAAGTTTTCTTCTTGGATCGGGATTGTAGCAAGACAGTGGGTTCCTCTCGACATACAAAATATAAAGAGATTAAATCCCAAAATGAGGGAGCATATTCTTTCATTGTTCAAGGTATATATTCATTGGTTAATTACTTCTAATAATATTGAAATTAAACAAACACAAGCGTACACTAACTTTAATTTGTTTTATATTATTTCGTTATTTATCTGCAGAGAGCATACAATGTTCCCGATAAATACGAACATTATTGTATGGACAAGCTAGCTGATTTAGCCCGATCGTGGAGGACTACTGTCTATAAAAATTACTTGATCGACCCGGAGACGGGAGAAGAAATAGATCCGCCGAAACCACCGGAAGATTGCCCATTCATCACACTACAAACGTGGGAGAACTATAAAAAACAACGTTTCAGCGAAGAGTTTAAGGTTTTATATATATATATGTATATATAAGGTAATTAATTAATTAATTCACAAGCATGCATATATTTATTTTATTTTTTTTGGTTATGATAATTTCAAGGCCTTGAGGGAGAGGAACAAAAAAAACATTGCGAAAAAAGAATATCCTCACAACACCGGTCGCAAAGGTTTTTTGGAGCTCGCCGAGGAACATGTAAGACTTATATATATTTGTATATATACAATGTTATATATATATTCTTTATAATATAATTTTATATTGTAAAGCGACCTTAGCTTTAATTTATACAAGTATTATATAATAAACTTACTTGTTCTTTTTTCTATGAATGTGTAGGCAGAAAGGGATGAAAATGGTGTAATAATTAATCGACATGAATTATGGAGACTAGGTCACACCCCGAAATCCGGCAATTTTAATGAAGCAACTCAAAGGGCGGTAGACAACATTGTACGTACTACTCTTTTATTCACGTACACCTTAGTCATTATCTATTAATATTTTAATGTCGTGTTTTTTCTATCAATAGGATAAATGTGTCGAGAAGGTCAAAGAAGGGTCATGGAAACCTGAAGGCGGCCGAAAGGACATTCTAGCCGAGGCAATTCAATTACCTGAGCACGACGGTCGTGTGAAAGGCTTTCCAGCCCATGTTGGAATAACCAAGGTTTTCGGGAGAGCTCCCAGAACACAAACAGAAAAAAGTAGCACTAATGATCGTGATATGGTAAACTAATTAAATTGTTAGTTCTTAGTTAATTTAAATGATGACGACGACTAGTGGTGGTACCCTGAATTGTATATATATAATGTATTTGTTGCAGCTGAAAATGGTGGCCAGGATGATGAAGAAAATGAACAGTGGTGGTACCCTGACGGCCGAGGAACTTAAAATGATTGATGAAGTTGCCGGTGACGACGAGAAAACGGCGGACGATCAAATGACGTCTAAGGAAGGAGACGGTGACGATGAGGTAATTAAATAACTTAATAAGTTATATTTTTATTGGATATATATTTTATTTATTAATTAATAAAGTGTTATATATACGTAATTAACTAAACTAACACACGTATATATTGAATAAATAAATAAAATTAAGGGCGGCAAGACAAATACCGGGCAACAAGAAGAAGAAGACGGGGTCGATAAAATTGATGAGGTAAATAAAGTGTTTTTGATGTTGTTGTCGTCATTGTATTGTTGTTGTTGTTAATGGATGGTGGGCAATACAAGTAGAACCAACTTAATTCGATTTTGGCAGATTTGTGCACTCGTGGAATAAAAAAGTTTTGAAAATCGAAACGATCTAATTTTGGGTTGAAAATTTTTGAGGATATACTAAGCCCCCTATAGTAAGTCTCTGCAAAAAATTAAGTTGAAATTCAAAGGATAAGTTACTGAAAAAAATCTGGACATATCAGTCCGTTCAGAAAAGGCAGTTTAGAGTGATTTCACGAAAACGGCTCTACAGGATGATTTGTTAAGAGTTAGGACTCGTGCTTTGGAGGGTATACTCTAGGCTCATAGTTCTACAACTTTTATTTTATAAGAAACCATCAGTTTAGTACAGAAATTTGAGAAAACGTTACTCAAAGTGAACCCTTTTTTCTGAAAAATAATTTAGCTGAAATTTGTTTCTACATAAATTTGTTTAAAATATATATATTGTTTATTAAATTTATATTGAGTGTTGATTATAATTGGTATGGAATTTGGATGAAGGTAATTGAAGATCGGCCCCGTAAGGGGGGATTTGAAACGCCGAAACAGACTATACAGATCTTTGGCACGGTAGCGTTTTAATGTTTCTATTTATTCTAAAATTTTCATTTATATTCTATGTAATTGTAAATAATTTATGTTTAAAAATGTAGGGAGGAGAATATTACATTTGCGCACTCAGTCACCCAGACCTGCCGATAAGGCCTAACCTTGAGAATAAGGTTGCGATCGGCAATGCGTACTACCGGGACACGGTCGAGACAATGACTGTTCACAACGTCGCTCTCCTAGATAATCATTTAAAAGTCGAAATCAAGAGGGTCTTAAATAACTTTGGAGGTGTTCGGCTACCGGTTCCGGTTAACACTGAGTTGGTCACGGTAGAGAGTGCCGTAGGTTCCTTTGTCCAGTGGCCAATTACTCATGTTGCGCCTGTTAAGCCGAGGATCACTAATAAGAATAAAGGTGACAAGAAGGTAATCTATTTTATTGACTCCAAATTAATATTTTTTTTGGAATATATATTGAACTTTATCTTGTTAATATATGAAAATTGTGTTCTATATATTGTTATAGGAAAATAATGTAAATGAGAGGGGGTTGGCGAATGACGAGCAAGAAGACCAACGTCCTACAACCAAGGACAAACAAAGAATCGAGGAGGTATTTTTACTATCACTCTAATAATGACATAATAAATTGGTATTATATTTAATATTATCGACATAATTAATACACTTTTGCAGGTGAGTCAATCAGACATTATTGGAACGAATGAAGATTCAAATTTCAAAGAACCTCATAAGGCACTTTTTGAAGATAAGGTTTATTATAGCGAGTTACTACTTTAGCTCAATTATATATATCGTTAATTTAATTCCTTTTTTTTGACTCCACGTTGTATTGTTTTTTGTAGGACGTTAATGTTGCGCCCAAATTGAGTACCTCGAACGTTAATGTTGCGAGTACCTCGAAGGTTAATGTTGCGAGTACCTCGAAGGTTAATGTTGCGCCCAAATTGAGTAAGCAGATGCAGAAAATATTACCTAAAGAATATGCTACTGCTAAATTTATGCAACATGTGAGTAGAACCCAAACAATGACAAAATTGTTTGGAGAAGGGTGCACTCGCTTTGAGGATGACAGTATGAAGCATATTAAAATCCCTAAAGAAGTCGCAGGATATGAACTGGATTCATTTATGACTCCAATCTTACTACTCGAATGGGCTGGCCTTGAGGAAATTGATGCTCAGCATATGATCCTTTGGATGAAGTGAGTCATTTGATTAATTAGTTTTATTTCAAAAATTGCATTTATTTTGTTATGTACGTTATTATAATATAAATGCTTTATTTTTTGTTTGCTGATCGTGTAGGTACTTAGTTGATAAAATCAACGAACGTGCTGACATTCATTCCCACAACTGGGGTTTTATGAGCCCGTACATGTTGTCAATGCATGTTGAAGGTGTAAACGAAGAAGCCCGAGTCTTACACATGGCCGAACACCTGATGAAAAGCAAGAAAATAATCTTCGCCCCTTATAATGAACGCGGGTAAGTATATATATGATTCTATTATTAGAATTAAAAGTTCAAGACGATTGGCGATATTGTTGAGTTTATTTCTTATATATGTGTTGTATATGTAGGAAACATTGGGTATTGACGGCATTTAGTGCTGAAACGAAAAGAGTGTATTGGTACGATTCAATTGGTGGATTCCCGACAGACACATTTCAAAATTTGGCGAATCTGTAAGTTAATTTAAATCACATGCATTGTAGTAATTAAATGACTTTATTATTAATATTTCTATTTTATCGGCATTGTTTACTCATTATTAACTAATATTTGTAATTTTTTGATTAGTGCTTTTGCCATGAGAAGGTCTCTTGATCCGTTGGCGCAAGTCATGGAATCCGATACTAGCCCTACATTTATAACCGTGAGCGATGTATGTTAATTATAATTAATCATATCATATATAATATATATATATATAAAGTGTCAAGTATTTTATTAATAACTTGAATAATTATATTGAATGTTTGTTACTATGTTAATATTTTAGGTTCCTCGCCAACCCGATGACAAACAATGTGGATATTATGTTTGTCGGTTTATGTATGAGATGATAACCCGTAGTTTAAATGCAAAGTTGGGACAAAAGGTAAGTGTTAAGTTGCATAATTAACTTTAAGCTCAAAAATTAACGGTTTTTTTTTTTATATTATCATTGCGTTATGTACGTCCGATTCCTTATATATGCTCTTTTTTTTGTAGTACGTATTTACTAGGAGAAACGCAAAAAATTACACGAATTCTGAAATCGACGAAATTCGTGATTTATGGGCAAAATATGTGCTTGAACATCCCCCTGAACCCGAGGTGTAGCTAATAATGAGGTATTGTACGAGCACGGTGTATGTTGAATATTGTAAATTGAGTTTTGTTGAAAACTTGGCTTAATGGGAATGTATTGTTTTGTATATATTATTGTATGTTGTGGATTGTGTTTTGTGCAGCAATAATATTTTTATCGTCGTTTAGACGGGAAATAATAAATTTAAATTTTATTAAAAAAAAAAAATTTAAGACAAAAAAAACGGTTTTTAAGCACAAACCGTTTTAAATAAATTAAACAAAAAAAACGGTTTATACAATAAAAAACGTTATATATTAATAAATTTAAATCAAATATAAATTTATATTTTACTAGAAATAAAATTTTCAATAACGGTTATTATCAATAAAACCGTTTTTTTTAATATAATTTTAAATAACGGTTATATATAAAAACCCGTTTTCTAAAATAATTTTCATAAATTTAATATTAATTGATAATTTTAATATTATAACTATAAAAAACGGTTTTTATTGTATAAACCGTTTTTTTTTTATATAATAAATAACGGTTTTAAGCAAAAACCGTTTTTTAAAATAGTAAAAAAAACGGTTTTTACCAAAAAACCGTTTTTTTTACTTATTTTAAAAAACGGTTTTGTTGTTAAAAACCGTTTTATATACCTAAAAGCGCCAAATTTTTAGCTGACGATATTTTTGATATAAAACACGGTTTCGTATATTTTTTTTGCGTTGTTTTTTATTATAAATAACGGCCATAGAAACAACGGTTGGATTTTTTATTTGAAACGGGTTTCTTGCGTTTTTTTTGCTTAATTTTCGGGTAGTGACACCATCTAATCGAGGATCATACGTATTCGCTATTCAAAAGGTATCACCGACGAAAAATACGACTATCACCTTAGACGGGTACCCCCGGGTGGGGCTGGATTTTCCAATTACTAATATATGGGCCCACGGAAATATCAAGGATGCCCCATCTCTGAGGTTGTATATACCGTGTCAAGTAGCAATCTTAAGATCGTTATTTCGCCTTGGGCAACTCTGATAGGGAGCCCAAGTCCCCATAGATAGCTACCTCATTAACTTCAAATTTCAAGAGCCGCGACATGGCGAACAATCCAAGTACTTTATTCAAGTAGTTCAATTCTTTTACTCAATTTCTTACTTCCTCGTTTAATCGTAACATGTGTTATTTCTAAAACATAAATATATCGTCGAACTTTATATAATGAAATTTTAGTAACAGCAGTTCTTCAGGTAAAACAGAACACATAGAAAAGCTTAATTATTTATTTTGAGTCCGTTCGTAAATTTTAAACATTTTTCACTATTCACCGTATTTACTATTCACCGTATTTACTATTCATCGTATTTACTATTCATCGTATTTTTATACGTATTCGTATTTTCGTATTTCGTATTTGTACGTATTTTTATACGTATGCGTATTTTTATACTTCGTATTTTATTCGTATTTTTATACTTCGTATTTTATTTGTATTTTTATACGTACATGTATTATTAGTATTCATTATTTTATTCTTATACTTAGTATACTTATATTTTATACGGTTTTCATACTTAGATATTTCACTAAGGTATCAAAATCACTTTTATTTTCTAAGTACAAAATTCTAGTTTTAAAGTCGTTAGGTTCGTTTTGTATTTAGTGATTTGAGAACTTATTTTAAATGTAAAACTCGGTTAAATTTAGTCATATACTTAACTAAAATTTTAACGGTTTCAATTTTTAGCGACGTTGTCGTAGTTCATTTTAAAAAGTCCGTATGTCCAAATCCAAATTTAAGCATAGGTAGTAACACTCGAACTTGTTCATTTTAATACGTGTAACGTTTATTTTTATCGGTTTCGTCAATTCTTTTTATTAACGATTCATTATACAATCTAATATAATCCTCATTACTAATCAAATTTAGTGACTAAGTGACAAATTCATTTTGACCAAAATTGACCCAAAATTAGGGTGAAATACCGTAGCCTTTATCTATTCTAGCTATTTATTTCTTTTTTTGTTTTTATTAAAAATTCATTACTTTAACTTATTAAATTACTTAAGTGATAAAAATGAAAAGTGACAAAATCATTTTAGGTCCAAAAATAGACCCTAAACCGTGGCCCTTGTACCCTAATTCATTTTATTTTCGTTTTCTAATTTATCGGTTTTTTGACTTAAAGTTTTTATATACTAATTATTTGGTTTATACTTAAAGTGGTTTAACTAGTTTATAATTTTCACTAAACATTTTATTTTATTTATGAATAGTGTTTTCACTCACTTTAAATTTCTAACTTTTTCATTATTAAGATTTAGCTTATTTGACTTATATATTTAGTATTGTATTTATTCACTAATGGATTAAAACAACATTTAAATTTAACTTTATAAAAATTATGAATCAAACTAGCTAAAATTGAAGAACACTTATGAATTTTTCAAGAACACTTATGATTTTCTAAAGAACACTTTTAACTCAAATTTTTATATTATCGTTTTATTTTCTCAAATTTTTATAGCAAGTCTAATTAACCTAGACTAATCCTAATATGTTATTTACAAAAATTAAAACTAAAAATTGGTCCAAAAATAATAGAAAAACCGTGTATAATATATATGTTCACTATTTTTATTTTTTTTTGATTTTTATACCTCTAATTCAATAACTAATTTCCTTTATATCATTTATGTATTTAACATAGGTGAAAATCATATACAAACATTAACACATAAAAGTAAATCATTTCAAACATCAAAATAACAACAATAGTTCAAGGACATACATGTTTTAAAACATTTCAATTTCACCACAATTTCATTTTAAGTCCAAAACATAAACTATTTATATTTTCATATACATCTTATTCATAGTATTTTAAGCATGCAATTAACAAAAATTAAAACGAAAAATTAAACCAAAAATGAAGGGTTGGCCGTGGGTTTTAATAGTGAGCAACAATTTCTATTTTTCGATTTTTGTCTTCTAATTTAACATATGATTACTAGGTGATAAAATAAATCATGCATGTATCAAAACATCATTTAGGAAAATAACACATGCTCAATTAAATTAGTGCTCAACAATTATAGTGTGCGAGAGGCACCTCAAATTAGATGATTATCGTCGAGGATCTAAAATAAATTTTAGATCGATTAGTCTTCACCCAAGAACACCCATGATCTTCACCCAAAAATCCAAGTAAGGTTAGCTCAAAACATACCCACTAATTAACTAGAACACTTAATAATTATTAGAAATAATACTAAGGGTTTTGTTTTATGGTTTTTAGGAAGAAAAGAAAGAAAATAATGGAAGAGAAATGAGTAGCAATGCTACGGCAAGAATGAAGAGCAAAGAAGTGATTTTGGCTCTTGTAAAGGTTGTAAACAAGTTGCACCAAGTTTACTTAATTAGGTGTTAAGTTTTAATTACATTAAATAAAGTTTAATTAAAAGGAAATAAAAATCATCATCACATTTATAAAGCTAGTCCAACTTACTATTTGGTGTAGAAATGGTCCCCTTGATATTTTAAAATGTTTCGTTTTTCGAAAAACGTGTTACGAAATAATTCGGGTGAGAAAGACGGTAAAAGTTAAAGTGTGCGCGTTTGACGATTTTTTTTAAATATCTCTACTTTAAAATTTTAAGACTAAAATATTTTATTTACTATTGAAGAAAATATTTAAAAGTTAAGGAATGTCGATAAAATTTTAAGAGCTGAGACGGCGAAAATAGAATAGGAGGTTTCGAGGAATGAATTTTGACCTTTGAAAGAAAACAGAAAAATGAATTTAGTTCGGTCTGTCTGATAGTTATGAAAACTGTACCATTAAATCCGTCTCGAAAAATTAGGTGGTTTAGGCTTTTGTTTCGTTAAATTCCGAGTCCGTATGACCACTTTTCGGACCTCTAAAGTTAGGCTCTAAAAGTTATTACGGGTTACATTAACAACAATGAAATTAGTTTGTTAAAAAAAAAAGTTAAGTGTAATTTAACAACATGTTGACTTAGGAATGGTGTGTAAGAGAAATAGGTGTAAGTGTGTAAGAATATGGAAGAGGATATGCTTTGACCAAGGGTCAAGTAAATCGGCCAAGCTAGAGAAAATCGGGTTCGATTTTCGTTTTCGAATTTTCAATTTGCGCGCACGCGAAAAGTCTCGAAATAAAAGATATGATCTTAAAATAATGTTTTGAAGTAAGATCGAAAATAAAAATGAAAATAAACTTTGAAGGGTGATCAAAACAAAAATTGGGTTTAGAACCCTCGAAACTTTGAATAAAAATTCGTTTGGTCGAAATATATATTTTTTTCGTTGAATGTTATTGATTTAAATAATTGTAAACAATCATCAAAAGTTTTATCAGTTTAGACTTAGTGTGACTCATTATTTCGAGTTTTAGCGAAAGTGTTAGTTAAACCAAATCGAAATAGTAATTAGATATTAATATAATATGTTTTATTAAATAAAAATCAAAATGATTAAAAATTAAATCAAAGTTGATGTTAAGTGTTATGTTGTACGTGACTTTGGAAGAAGATAAGGTGGCTTGACTTTGATTTGCGTGTTTGAAATTGTTGACTTGAATTTCAATGACGGGAAAGATATACGGGTGATACATGTTATTTATATACGTTTTATGCCCCCGGTTCAGTCTCATTTAGCTCGTATTTACTCGTATTTACTATGACTTTAGGAGCTATTTGTTATATATCTCGATACTGCTGCCTTTTATTTGCATTTTGCAGGTTTTGGTGGTTTTGAGCCAAAACCCGAGACGTTAGGAGTATTACGAGAACTGAGCCGATAAGACCAAGCCCGAGCACGCACGAGGGCTCGAGACACGAGCCAAAGACCAAAAAGATCAAAGGCCTACGAGTAATTAAGGCCCCAAGGTAAAGGAATAAAGGCCCAAAGCCAAAGGGAGCCCAAGTGCAGAGAAGGCCCGAAGTGCAAGCTTGGCTCAGGATTCACTACGGCCGGCCCCGCTCCCGCAATCGATGCTCCGATTTTTCCTAATTTCGTGTTTTAATAATTGGGCACTTATATAAATACCCTAAGCTCGAAAACTAGAGACTCATCTTTACTTATGCTTTAATTTCCCTTAGTTAGTTTACTGCTTTGTTTTATCTTCTCTCAAAAACATTCAAGTTTAGTTTAGTCTTCAAGATTCAATTACTAGAAACCGCTTGCATTCAGTAATTCCGTGTTTTATTTCAATTGCTATTACTTCCATTAACATGTCTTCTTATTATTGCTTTGATTCAATTTCCATTATGTCTAGCAAAATTATAATTAGGGTTTGAAGGTGATTTGTGATAGTTGATTCAGGCATGTTTTAATTGCTATTTTGATTGAACTTGTGCAAGTTGGTTTCTTCCTGCGCGTTTTTTTATCAATTGAATTTAGGGGCGCATTTATTGAATTGGACTCAGGTTGTTTCTGTTTAAGATCGAAAGCCTAATCAAACTAGACTCACGCGTATTTGATAAGTTAAGTTTAGTAAGTCACAGAGCCCGCTAAATTTGCTTAAGGTTAATATTGACTCGAGAGAGCGTATTCCTAAACCTAGCCACTTGCATAGCTTCAATTGAATGTTATTTACTTTTGAGTTGAGTTCCTGAATCACTGTCATAATGATCCTGATGCCCTAATCCTTCTCCTTATTGATATTCGTTGATCTGCTTATTTATTGCCTTAGTTATAGTCTTAAACAACCCATTTTCACACCTGAGTTAAACCTGTTACTCCGTCTTAAGCTTAAAACTGCTACGTTTCCCTGTGGATACGATCCTGCTTGCTGCTAGCTACTGTTAGTTGTCTTTTAGGTTTATTTTGACATTAGCGATACGACTTAGCTGTGTCAATTTTGGCGCCGTTGCCGGGGAAACGGCTTCGCTAGTTTTAGTTTTTGTTAGTTTTTACAGGTTTTTTTTTCTCCCTTGTCTCAAGGAACCTAGTTCCTTGAGACCGTTTTTGATCTTTTGCTTGTAGTTTTTGTTTATGCGCAGGTCACCTACAGGTTTAGTTCCATTTGAGCCCGAACCTGAACGAGCGCTACATAGACTACGCAAACAAGCGATTCAAATCGCTAATTTTGATCTTGAGGAAGCGTCACACTCGGAATCCAGTGCTGCGCAATCGTCCTACGAAGAGGACACACCTCCCCATACTCCGTTAACACCTCCGCCAGTGACTATGCCTAAACTTTCGAGTCACTCGGTGCCTAAGCCGGAGTCCATTCCTGCTGGATTCACTATGCCCGCTACGCTGCAGGGCAACTTTGAGATTCGCCCCGCCTTTCTAAGTTTGGTGGAGCGCAATCAGTTCGGTGGGTACCCAACTGAGGATCCTGGTCGGCATATGCAGATGTTCACCGACTACTGTTCTACTATAAAGCAGGCCGGGATTACGCAGGAGCAAATAAGGGAGATGCTGTTCCCTTTTTCTTTAAAAGATCGAGCTCGTGAGTGGATCACGGACCTCGACAAGCTTGCTGCGGGTATTACCGATTGGAGTGGGTTAGCTCTGGCGTTCTATGCGAAGTTTTATCCTCCAGAGCGCACTAACCAGATGAGGAGTCAGATACAGGGCTTCAAGCAAACATTTGATGAGTCCTTTGCTGAGGCGTGGGAAAGGTACAAGAAGCTAATTCGGGACTGTCCTCATCATGGCCTTAACGACTGGTTGGTTATTATGACTTTCTACAACGGGTTATATGCGGAGAGTAGAGCTATTCTAGATTCTGCTGCAGATGGTCGCTTTGCCAACAACGTCGATGATGACAAAGCTTGGGGGTTAATTGAAGACATGGTCCGCCCATCTGGCAGGTTGGAAAGCCACGAGGTAATTCACGGTCCGCTCATGATGACCGCGACAAGGGAGTATTCTGCGCCACTAGTCGAGTTCTTTGCGGCTAGCGCGGTCAAGATGATGCGGTGGTGGTTCATCTGGTGCCCATGTGAACGCTATTGCAGGGCATGATACGGGTTATTCTACGGGGTATGCTGCACCCCACGAGCAGGTTTTTGCATATCAATCCTACAATCAAAACCTGCCCTATCAAAACCAACCCAGCTACGATCGTTCACTTCTCTCATATCGTAGCCAAAATATCCAAAACCCAACCACCCAACCACCACAAAATGCCCCTTATCAACCTCCTCACAAAAACTTTCAACCACCTCCTCCTAACTACCAAAAACCCACTTATACACCACCTCCACCCACACAGGTACCCGATCCTTTGGCCGAGACTAGGGCCATGATGTCGCAAATGCAACAAGTAATGATGGGTATGCAGAAATCGCAGGAGACGCTGCTGCAACATGTGCAGAAGTCGCAAGAAACGATGTTGCAACATATGCAGAGGAGTGATCAGGCTAAGGATGCAGCTATAAAGAACTTGGAGAATCAAGTGGCTCAACTCGCCACTTCGCAAGCTGCGCGTCAACCAGGTTTCTTGCCATCGCAGGGCCAACCTCCCGATACTGCGTGTGCGATTACGTTGCGGAGTGGTGCGTTTTATGATGATCCGAGGCCCAGAGCAGCGCAGCCGGTCGGCCGGCAGCCGGTCGTCCAACCGGCTGGACCTGCTGCTGCGGGGAAAGTTGATTCAGGTATGGTTTCTAGTGCTCCTGTGGCTGCTCCAGCGCCGCCAATTCAGATTAAGCTCCCATTTCCGGGTCGCGTACGTGAAGAGTCCGAGGCCAAGTTCAAGAAATTCGTGGACGTCGTCAAGGCTCTCCAGGTAAATGTTCCCTTCCTTGACCTCGTTACTCAAATCCCCGCATATGCTAAGTTCTTAAAAGAGGTTCTGGCTAGGAAGCGTAATCTTGATGATGTGTCGACCGTGGCTTTCGTGGGGGAGGCTAGCACTAGATTGCAGGGGGGTAAACCTCCTAAACTTAGCGACCCAGGCACATTTTCCATCCCTTGCTCCATTGGTAAGTTTGTAGTTAGAAATGCCTTATGCGACCTTGGAGCGAGTGTGAGTGTCTTACCCTACTCTCTTTACCAAAAGATGAGCTTGTCAGCTTTGAGCCCTACTCACATTACCCTACAAATGGCTGACCGTTCGATAAAGCGTCCCTTGGGAATCCTACAAGACGTCCCTGTACAGGTTTGAAAGTTCTTTATCCCTGTAGACTTTGTTGTAGTCGATATGCCCGAGGATGTCCACATACCTATCATTTTGGGGAGACCCTTTCTGCACACTGCTGGTGCAGTTATTGACGTGGGCAATAGGACAATAGCCTTCACAGTGGGGGGTGAGAGGTTGACCTTTATTCATTCAGATACCCCGCGGTCGCCCATGCGCTTAGAGTCGGTTTGTGCTGTTAATGTTATACCTCCGTCTCACTCTACTGGAGACACTTTGGAGGTCGCTTCTTTTATCTCCTCGTGTGCAGGTTCTTTACAGGATAGCTGCAAGGTTGGTTTGGGGGAGAGGAAAGTGCTTAAAGCCGACTTATTTGACGCTAGTGATGGAGGGGGGCCTACGGTTGAGTTACTTGGAGCACAGGGGCGATTTGGTGAGCCATTTCGCGATCGAGGACCCACGATGAATGACTATGCTACGCTACCTCGAGAGGGAGGAGTGCTTTGGCGAATGGATGCTATTTCGCCAAGTGAAGCTGTCGCAAATGGCCAACAACCTTGGCCTCCGTATTAATGATGATTTTGAAACTTTAAAGAGTCGTGCAGGACTATAAACCAGCGCTTCCGGGAGGCAACCCGATGACGTTGTACTTTAGTTTGCATTTGTACTTTGTTTAGTTTGATTTTATGACTTTTGGTTTGATTTTGAGCGCGAGAGGATGAGGGATTATATGTTGTTTTTAGCGCGCAGGTACTTATGGACTTTTGAGTCCTTCGTATGTTGAAAACGCTACGAGGATGCATGCCAGCCGGTCGACCGGCAGCCGGGCCCGGACCGGCACCGTAGCATTTTTTTGAAACAGGTGAAAAAATGCGAAAAAACGAAGAAAAAGCATGGGGGCCGGCGTGGCCAGTCTGGGCCGACCCCATGTATCTCTTGTTCGTTCTGTTTTCTCGTGTGCTATGCCGAAGTACCTCGATGTTGGACTGATTTGGACGAATATACGGGGATTTTTAGCCCCACTCCTTGATCGACTTCGGTTTGGGGGAGCTCCGACTTGATAATGTGAGCACTCTTTACCCCACTTACCCTCATTTTCTCGCTTTACTTTCCTTACCCCTTATGATTTGTGTCCTCCTCTGCTTGTGTGGTTATGCTGTTTTCCACATTGAGGACAATGTGTGATTTGGTTTGGGGGAGTTAAACACTTTCGCGTTCTTTAGTTCATTTGCATTTAATTTATGTGTGCATTTATTATAAAAACCCAAAAAAATTGAAAAATTCAAAAAAAAAATTACAAAAATACGAGTCTTTTTGGTCTGCTTTGTCCTGCTTTATCTAGTTTGGGGAATCGATTAGTGCACTTATTTTGATCTTTAGTATCTCCGAGTCGACTTCCTATCGCCTTAGCTTGCACGATTGGTTTGTTTCCTGTCACTAGGTTGCGAGCCTCAACCACTAACCCACTTGTATTTGCTTAATTCTTATTGCTTTTCGCTTGTTTACTTTCGACTTTGACATTCTTGCGAGGCAATTGGTTTGTGGAATGTTTGGTTTGTTGGTTTGAGGTTTGATTGGAAAGATCTTATATGTTGAAGCAATGCTTCGATGCTCTCGGAGGGGACTCATTGATTTGAGTAACCACAGTGGCCATGAATTTGGTTGCGACCGGGAGTATGAGCAATAATGTAACCCTTAAGGAAATATGTGTACCCGAGCGCGATTTTTACCGAGTGAACGTCAAGCTAAACGGTACTACATACGAGGGATGCTCCACATTTGCGAAAAAAAAAAAAGAGAAGAAACAAAAGAAAAGAAAAGCGAACAAAAGGGAATGATTTGGAAAGATTGGTTGATTGGAAAGTGGTATGTTGGTTGGCCTTGCTTGAATTGATTTGTCGTTAGTTTTACTTTTGCGTAAGCGTTAGAGGCTATTAGTATAATGTGGTGTGAATGGTTGAGACTTGTGCTCTACTTTCGGTGAAATAGGCTTTGGTTGTAATGTTTATGTGCATAGGTCGTCCACTACGAGATACTAGCGTGATTAGTTCGTGTCACTTTGATTTTCTCCGATGCTGTTTGCTTGAGGACAAGCAAAGGTATGGTTTGGGGGAGTTTGATACATGTTATTTATATACGTTTTATGCCCCCGGTTCAGTCTCATTTAGCTCGTATTTACTCGTATTTACTATGACTTTAGGAGCTATTTGTTATATATCTCGATACTGCTGCCTTTTATTTGCATTTTGCAGGTTTTGGTGGTTTTGAGCCAAAACCCGAGACGTTAGGAGTATTACGAGAACTGAGCCGATAAGACCAAGCCCGAGCACGCACGAGGGCTCGAGACACGAGCCAAAGACCAAAAAGATCAAAGGCCTACGAGTAATTAAGGCCCCAAGGTAAAGGAATAAAGGCCCAAAGCCAAAGGAAGCCCAAGAGAAGAGAAGGCCCGAGCTGTGCAAGCCGGCCGGTCTGGTGGACCGGCAGCCGGCCGGCCGGCTCCCGTGCACTGATGCTCCGATTTTTCCTAATTTCGTGTTTTAATAATTGGGCACTTATATAAATACCCTAAGCTCGAAAACTAGAGACTCATCTTTACTTATGCTTTAATTTCCCTTAGTTAGTTTACTGCTTTGTTTTATCTTCTCTCAAAAACATTCAAGTTTAGTTTAGTCTTCAAGATTCAATTACTTTGTAACCGTCGGTACTCCGTAATTCCAGGTTTTATTTCAATTGCTATTACTTCCATTAACATGTCTTCTTATTATTGCTTTGATTCAATTTCCATTATGTCTAGCTAAATTATAATTAGGGTTTGAAGGTGATTTGTGATAGTTGATTCAGGCATGTTTTAACTGCTATTTTGATTGAACTTGTGCAAGTTGGTTTCTTCCTGCGCGTTTTTTTATCAATTGAATTTAGGGACGCCTTTATTGAATTGAACTTAGGTTGTTTCAGTTTAAGATCGAAAGCCTAATTGAAACTAGACTCACGCGTATTTGATAAGTTAAGTTTAGTAAGTTGCGAGAGCCCGCTAAATTTGCTTAAGGTTAATATTGACTCGAGAGAGCGTATTCCTAAACCTAGCCACTTGCATAGCTTCAATTGAATGTTATTTACTTTTGAGTTGAGTTCCTGAATCACTGTCATAATGATCCTGATGCCCTAATCCTTCTCCTTATTGATATTCGTTGATCTGCTTATTTATTGCCTTAGTTATAGTCTTAAACAACCCATTTTCACACCTGAGTTAAACCTGTTACTCCGTCTTAAGCTTAAAACTGCTACGTTTCCCTGTGGATACGATCCTGCTTGCTGCTAGCTACTGTTAGTTGTCTTTTAGGTTTATTTTGACATTAGCGATACGACTTAGCTGTGTCAACGGGTCCATTTTTATTCAAAAATCAAAAATGTACGAAAATAAATTCTATGAATAAAAGGTTTTACTTTTATTATTATGAATAGTAAACATGACTTAGCTCTTTTTGAATTTTGAAAGGCGATATAAATTTTATGGTTGACTTTTATAAAATTTTTGAAATGTGTTTCTTTTTGAATTCTAAAGATAATACAACATACTTTATTTTTCAAAAATTTTAAATTAGGACTTAAGAAAATTTAGTATTATTTGGCGAAAAAAATTCAGTCGCATTTTTATTATAGTGAAAAAGGATGAATTTAATTTAAGGAATTAAATTCTTTTATAAAATTGTGTTACAAAAACACGGGGTGTTACACCTCTAGCTGCAGGACAGGGGTGAGACCCGTCAACAAAGCCGAATAATTCCATGCCTTCGAGGAAGGCACGAATCTGAAACGCCCACTGAGTATAGTTAGCAGTGGTGAGCGTTTTGCATTGAGATAAGTTAACATAGAGAATCGGAGTTTCAGAGTCCTTGGCGTTAGGAAGAAGTAGCGTGTGACCAGACATCGTGGGGCGAGAGTTAAAACCGAGGATCGTCGGCGGTTGATACCATATAAATGCAAAGGCAGTAGTGTAAAAGAAGAGTAGCAGAGAATGAATTGTATAGTATTGAATGTGTAAAATTTACATAAACATTACAGAGTATATATAATGAGTTATACATCCTAATCCTAGGAATAAAATAAACTAAAGAAGGAAAGAACTTGAGTGATTGATTTGGATAATCAATCAATATGTATTTGAGATCAAATCAGTGTTGTGTTTCCATATTTGTAGAAGATAGAGTTTTGGTTTTATCACAAGGATCTTTATGCTTAACACTAAGTAGGTGGAATTACGAAGTATTATTATTAACTATTCCCTCTATCCTAGTCAATTGTTAATATTTGCTTTAATTCTCCGACAAAATAAATCAAATGTTAAAAATTTTCTAGAAAAAGTTAAAATGTTAAAAACTCAATTAACTTAACTTTCTAGATGTGAATAGGCAAATATGAACTTTATCTTTAAGTCATTGTGTTCTTCTAAAGGGTCAGTTTTTTTTTTTTAATCAATTAAAACATGGATATTTCTCTGAATAAACCAATCTATTAGTGGTTTTCTATAAATTTACTAACCTTTTCATTATTTGTTAATAAACCGACCTTTGCACTCTATCTTCTAGTATTATACTATCTCGATTTTAATTCTGTTATTTTGGGTGAAACGAAAACTATAACCCAGATACTTTCACTCCATTATTGATATTGTACAGAAAAAAATGACAAAACATGTAATCTTCACCCTTTAATAATCGATTAAAAATAGGAATAGTATAATATTGGAAGATATGGTGTAAATGTTGATTTATTGAGAGTTAATCAATAGATTGATATACTTATGGAAGATCGCTAATAGGTTGTTTATTCATGTAAAATATCCCTAAAAAACATTAATTGTATAGTTCATTAAAAAAACATAAAAATACAACATAGAATAGAAGGGGAAGTCTTAAAACAGACGGTCCTCTTTTAGACCACTTTTTTTTCCACCCACATTTACGCGTATTGATGACCGAATATTTAATGACACATATCTAAAAAAGATCGTCTGTCGCGAGACTTAACCGGAATAGAAATAGAATAATAGAATAATCCTAAGATTTCCCAAAATGTAATTGGAAGCATTAAGGGGGCGTTTGGTTAAAAAAGGGTAAGGGAATGGAATCAAGAAAGGGAAATAAGAGGAAATGAATCAAATTCCCTTAGACTTATTTAGGTGTTTGGTTAGGAAAACCCAAAAAGAAAGACTTGAAGCAGATCAACAACCACCACCACATAACCCACCCAACCCCACAACCACCGAGTCAAACACCTTCAATGACGACGCCCTTGACATTCAGTCACCGTCATAACCTCCATGTCGTGACCTTACTCTTGTTGAATCCCTATGTCCACCATTAAAACTGATCGCCCCACCCCTAAGATTTCATCCCCTCAACTCGAAACACCCCTCCCCACCCCCAAAAACACCAGGATCTAGTAATTATGGTGGTGGAGATGGTATTTTCGGTCGGTTTTCGGCGACGTTACACCAGTTTTGATGGTGTTTGTTGTTGTTATGTTGGTGACAAGCTCTGGCGAGGAAGCGGTGGTGAAGGGTTACCGGCGGTGGATGGTGAGCGGGTGGTGTTTGGTGACAGTCGGCGGCGGCGGTTTTCAGTGACAGTGGGCAGCAACTATGGGTGGTGGGTGATTGATGGTGAGGAGTGAGGACAAATGGTGGTGGTAGTGTTTAAGGGAATGGAACTTACCGGGGTGGGGGAGGGGATTGAAATTAGAGAAGTTAAGGGGTGAGAGAGAGAATCACATTCTCTTTGTTTTGGTCAAACAAACACATACTAAGAGAATCATTCATTTTAATTCCCTTTCTCTTTCTTTTAGACCCCAAACCAAACGCCCCCTAAGAAGTATTATCCACCCATATAAATAAACAAACTTGAAAAATGAAGAAAATGAACAACCTTATCACTCCATCATCGTCTCCTACATTACAACAGCTGAAAATCCGCCCATTTTCGCCGGAAAATTTCCCCCCATTTCTACCCAAAACGACGTCGTTTTGGACGAACCACCAAAATTTTCGCCTATAAAATCACCATTTTTCCACCCTAATTTGGTGATGTCAACAATTTTTCAAGCGTTCAAATTCGTATACAAAGATTAATTCAAGTAATTCGCTGAATTTGACCGTGCTACAACTTCAATCGACAATTTCAAATTTTTCGTCATTAATGGGAACCCTAAGTGGTTGCAGCATTCTAAGCTTCAAAACCGCCATTAATGGCGGACCTTCAGTCTCAACCCTGAAAGTGGGGCGGGGTTTTCGGTCTCAATTCGGGTCGAATTACAATAAATGTTACTTGTGTGAAAAGGGTTTTAGGAGAAAGTTTCTGGGTGTTCAAAAACTTGGGAATTTGTTTGATGGGTTTTTGTGTTTCAGTAGTAGTGGTAGTAGTAATGACAATGATGGTAAAAATTCTGACTCGAGTTCGAGTTCGAGTTTGAAAGATTCGAACTTGGCGACCAAAGAGAAGGTGGTTGTGGAAGAGAGGGAGGAAAGTAGTAGTGAATTTGGGTCTGAGAATAGTGATGAGTTGAATTCCTTTTCTTCTTCTTCTTCATCTTCTGGGGTAATTTGATTGTTTGGTTATTTTTATATTTTTATTATTAATCTCATTTACATTTCGGGTTAATCTTTTTGTTAATCTAGAAAAAAAATGAAACATGTGGATTGTTTTGTTAATGTTTCGGTTATTTGTTTGCCTTTATATTTTGAGATGCGGTAATTTTGACGTTTTTGTTTGTATAAAAATATAATCGTGGTAGGGAGTAGAAAAATTGTTGGATTGATATGGAAGTGATTTGAATAACATCAATTCAAAATTATGTTTGGTTAGCCTTGGAATTGAATTGGTATACTAGCCAATGCCATTAAACGTTGACAAAATTGTTGGTTGGAGTAGTTAAGGCCTAAAATATTACGTTGGAGGTTAACGCTGATTGGTCGAGGTTGGATTGGAGACGAGGGAGTGATAAATTAAGATTTAAGAATTGGAATGACTAAGTTGATGATAGAAATTGTTAGGGGGACATTATGCCTATGTAGTAATTGGGTGGGGGGTTGAAGCCAATTCCAATTCATGCTTAACACATGAAATATTGAAGTTGTATAATTCTAGAATTCAATTCTGAACACGAGTTTCCAAACACATCATAAGTGAATTCAGTTGATTTGGAGATGAATGTGCCTAAATGAGTTGATTTATCCACATATGTCACGTACGTGGACGTCGTGGGAGAATGATCATAATATTGTAATGGTAAGGACTGAAAGAGAATGTGGTTAGCACTGTTGAAACATTAATCTTGAAAAATCTAGAAATAAATTTTCTAGAAAAGTCTATCAAAGTATATGATCTAGAGACTTAATTTATCTAGAGAAATCATTAGAATTATCTAGTAACATTTATATAGTATAGTCTAGATTATTAACATGATCTAGAAATATCTATGCATTAGTATAAATAGGATTTGTGTGTCATTTGTATGTGTGTAGTCCATAACTCTCATTGTGGAGTTACTAGGTCTCACCCTCTCCCCCTCATATGTATCACAAAAATATTTTCAATAATATAAAAACCATGTTCGGGAATTATGGGTCCACAACACAAAATACTTCCGCTGCCAAAATTCCAACATGGTATCAGAGCCCATGGTTATCAAATCTGGGCGATCATATTACCTCAAATAAGTTCTTTGTTTCTTATATTACACTAAAAAAAAAAAAAAATACTCTTTCCAAACAAAAAGAAAGACCCGATGAGGGCACCAAAAAGAAAGACCCGATGAGGGCAACAAAAAAAGACCCGACGAGGGCAACCAAAGAAAAGACCCGACGACGAGGGCAACCAAAACAAAGGTTCGGATAGCAAAAGAGCTAATCCGATGAGGGTAGCACATGGAGCTAACCCGAAATCAAATAAAGGGTGACAAAAAAACGAAAGAATGTCAACCCAAAAGCATCATCATGGGGCGAAGCAAAAAGACCCCGAAAACAAAGGGCATATACCCTAACAAAAAAACAAAAAAGGGATCGAGCGGATGATCCTAACAATTTGGGACGAAGATCTCAAGTTCAAGCAAGAGCCAAACAAATCATGGGAAGAGAAGTCAATCAAAATGGGAAACAAAGACGAACAAAAGAATCATCAAGAAGGTGCGTGCAATATCAAGTTCAAAAGAGATACAACAAAAGTACGAAGGAATTCAAGATCAAGGGGGAGTGACATCATCACAACAAATTCAAGATAACAAGATTTTTCAGATTAAGGGGGAGTGTTGAAACATTAATCTTGAAAAATCTAGAAATAAATTTTCTAGAAAAGTCTAGCAAAGTATATGATCTAGAGACTTAATTTATCTAGAGAAATCACTAGAATTATCTAGTAACATTTATATAGTATAGTCTAGATTATTAACATGATCTAGAAATATCTATGCATTAGTATAAATAGGATTTGTGTGTCATTTGTATGTGTGTAGTCCATAACTCCCATTGTGGAGTTACTAGGTCTCACCCTCTCCCCCTCATATGTATCACAAAAATATTTTCAATAATATAAAAACCATGTTCGGGAATTATGGGTCCACAACACAAAATACTTCCGCTGCCAAAATTCCAACAAGCACTTAGAAGTTAGAACCAATGGGGTTCTAAGAAGAATGCTAATTCTGCATACGACGAAGCTGTTTAACACAGATCAATGCATGTTTCTGTACTGTTTGAGGAATAGAAACATGCGTTTCTATGGCGTTTTACCTTCGCCATATGTGAATGACTGTCTTATGCAAGACTAACTTCATGAAGATTACTTGTTCAGTTTTTGATCTGTCCTGCTGCTCAACTGTGAGTAAAAGGGCTGGCTATCGTGTATCCAAAGCTCTTGTGCTATTCTGCTACTTTGTATACATGTATGTATGAGCTTTTGATGGTCCCTGATCTCCTCTTTACATCATTCATGAAATGTTATCTACGAGAAGACGAAGTTTGTGTAAAGAACTTCTCAACGGTGGTGTAGAGATTGTTTTATTTCATTGATTATTAAATTAGGTTTGTTTATTCGCATGGTTATCGTATGATTATGTGTTATAATATATGGAGTATGAAGCATAATATAACGGCTCTTTCTGTCTCGACCACCCTGCCTAATTTAGAAAGAAATTGGATGTTGCGTCGTTGCGAATGTAGTTGGACGGCATTAGTGTAGTAAAGTTTGATAAAACATTTATCTTTCCTCTATTCCTATTTCGTTGCAGCCATCAACAAATTCGCCAGCCGGGATGCCATACAACAACTTTCAAGTCGATTCTTTTAAACTTATGGAACTTCTTGGCCCTGAAAAGGTGGATCCCGCCGATGTGAAGCTGATTAGAGATAAACTATTTGGATACTCGACCTTTTGGGTTACAAAAGAGGAGCCATTTGGAGATCTTGGAGAAGGAACTCTCTTCCTAGGAAACTTAAGAGGCGTTAGAGAGGAAGTCTTTGCGAAACTTCAAAAGCAACTCGCAGAACTTGTTGGCGACAAATACAATTTGTTTATGGTGGAGGAACCCAATTCTGATGCACCTGATCCACGTGGTGGACCTCGTATTAGTTTCGGCATGCTACGTAAAGAGGTCTCTGAGCCTGGGCCTACGACCCTGTGGCAGTATGTCATTGCTCTTCTTTTGTTTGTTCTGACCATTGGTTCATCAGTTGAGCTCGGCATTGCATCTCAGGTAACTGGTGCAGCCTTATTTAATTGTCTCCCTCTGTCTCTCTGTGCGTACTAATCTTTCATATTTACATTATTCTTTATTCTCTATTTTGTTAAAGAATGTCATGCATCGACACTTCTTGCCTTTGGTTTGTTTAGATTATTTATTCATAAAGTTCTAATAGTTGAACTGAAACGCCATTCATCACATCTCAATAGATTCTGCTTAACGTGTTTGATTTCATGGAAATGAGGAAATCTTTTTATAATTTGTTTTATGCAAATGCCTCAAACAAGTTTGCTCTTAACACTATATTTTTTTCATAAACGCTTGTGTTCCTAGAAGATGGATTAAATGTTGATCGTTTTACACCTGGAAGCGATGTTTATTGCTGGACAGTATTGTTCTTATCCATTGCAATTATGTCATTTACAGCTAAATCGTCTTCCTCCAGAGGTTGTAAAGTACTTCACGGATCCTAATGCCGTTGAACCTCCAGATATGCAATTGTTGGTCCCCTTTGTAGATGCTGCTTTACCACTGGCTTATGGCGTCTTGGGTGTTCAGGTGTTTCATGTAAATGTCCCATTCATTTTGTCATTTAACAAATTGTTTGACTATCATTCATGTACTCTTTTTCCTCTGCACTTTGTGTTACAATTGTGTGTTCAGACTTAATTGTATGGATGTATATTTGTAATGTAACTGATTTCACTATATAATTGCATGATGTCTGTGGAATATGATATGGAATCGCCTCTAGGATGAATTGGGACATAGACTCTTGGACATGGAGACATTTGCTATTGTTACCAGCTTTTGCCAACTATATAGATTGAGGACATGTTCTCTTCATCTGATTTTTTCGATAGAAAGGTCAGCGACATTATTGTAAATGGCGTTTTCGATAGAAAGGTCAGCGACATCTCCATAAAGATAATGAACACCTGGAGTGAGCTCATAAGTAGTGTATCTACTGTCAGCAATCTTCTGTATGATACCTTGGTATTCATCTTAGTATCTAAGTGTTGTTTGTTCGACCTGGCTTATACTTGCATGGCTGTTTGGTCCTTTATGGGTTTATGTTCTCACTATGGAGCGGTAAAACTGTGTCTTTAGTCACTCTGTTGACCGTTGCGTTGTTTGTCTTATGTCTACATGAAGAATATGATTACCTGCAGGAAATTGGACATCTACTGGCAGCTTTTCCGAATAATGTGAAGCTTAGCATTCCTTACTTCATCCCCAATATAACTCTTGGTAGCTTTGGAGCAATCACGCAGGTAACAACACATTTTTGTATTTACCCCAAAACTTATTGGCCATAATACTCACTGATGAGTATAGTCATATGTTTGCCAAGCTCTCGAATGTTTTCATTCACTAACTAATTATCTCATCCCCTTTAAAAAGATCCAAATATTTATCTGGATTTTTAAGCATTAATATTAGGATTGAGAAGACGGAGAGGTTGTTCTCGGATGTCTCTTTATGCAGAATGCGATGAGTATTGCTTTGACAGTTGCTTTCCTAACTACTTCACAAAAGAAGTAACATATGTCGATCGATTTTTGTTTGCACCATATTCAAAAACTATAGGATAGGATTTTGATTTTTGGTTCCATTGTAAGAAGTATTAGAATTTCTCTTTGTCTGTATCTTATCCTTTTAGATAAAGGGCTCGCATGGAATATCATAATTGTTACTGGTACACGATAATATTGGTCAACTTAAAAGTAAATTAGAGAAAATTGTTGTTGATAGGTGGTTATGGATGGTAGAAAGGTAAGGAGGTGGAGTAAACGTTGCTCCCATATGGGGGTAATACATTACCATAGTTAAGGGGTAGGTAACTATTACTGCCCCCATTTAAAAGAAATCATTACCCTTTCTTGCTTATTTCCATCCTTTATTTTCACAACGCACCGCCATTTTCCTCCAATTTGCTTCGGCAACGACCAATGTTACCCTAGTAACAATTAGGGATAATCCAAGAAAGCCCTATGAATTGATTTAAATTCTCGAGACATGGGACTTGGTTGAGGCTATTAAAAAAGTGAGACTCGGTTTTGAAATTACATTAGTCGTTTACACTTGCACTGCTTTACCTTAAGTACTAAGTAGGATTAGTTTTTTTTTTTTTTTAGTTCAAATCTATAATTCCGGACAAAAAGACTCAAGTTGACATATCTGTTGCGGGCCCCTTTGCTGGTGCTGTACTTGCCTTTTCAATGTTTGCTGTCGGTCTCCTGCTTTCCTCAAACCCAGAACCTGCAACAGACTTGGTACAAGTGCCTAGCACATTATTTCAAGGCTCCTTGCTTCTTGGACTGATAAGTCGAGCCTCTCTTGGGTACACGTATGTCTTTCTTTATCTATGGTACACTCTTCAGTCACATAAAGTTTAAGATATTATGCTTCCTTAGCCACAGGAAACATATGAAATTTGTCTCGTCTCTTGTACATTGCTCATTTTGTGAATTCAGTTTTCTAGATAACTATGAGACTTTTTGTTAGTCTCGACTGTGATTTTGTCATCGAAATTAAAATGCTCTCGGATGATGCAGGGCTATGCATTCCGCCTCTGTTTCAATCCACCCGCTTGTAATTGCTGGCTGGTACGTCTTTGTTACAGGCTTTAGTTATGGATGCTTATTGTAGCTATCGGTTTCTTAATTGTTTGCTTCCTTTTCATGCCATATATTTCTAGTAGTATTCAAAGCTACATAGACACGGGGAAGAGTGTGTTGTGGTGGACACATGTTGGAGTATCGGACACATCGATGACAAAAATTCTAGACACGGCGACACTGTCAACGAGGTGTCTTGACCGTCATTTTAGACACGGACACGACACGTATGTTTGAAAATATATAAAATATTCATCAATATTGTATTCTCTTACACCCAAATGACCCAATTAAAAAGGTTCAATATGGGACTTTGGGGAACTTAAAAGTTACTATTAGTACTGGCCACATTCACCATGCTTTTAGCATACTGCCATCGTTTTCATCCACTACTTCTGTGTTACCCGTGAGTCGTGTTTTAGCATAATAATTTCGTTACTATTGAAAGAGCTTCAATCAAAATTGCCTGTTTTTCAGGTGTGGCTTGACGACAACGGCATTTAATTTGCTTCCAATAGGTTGCCTTGATGGTGGGCGTGCTGTGCAGGTACGACAACATAATTTGCTCTTTCGACTAAATAGGTGATAGTATCACGATACGAACAGACTTGTCCCCTCATATACCCTATGTCTAAAATTATCGAAATGATTTGTGTGTAAACAACACCATTCTATGTGTTTTAAATCTTTAATCTGGGTTTGTAAACAGTAAACTTGGTGGAAATACATGTAAGTTATTTTGGTTTCCGTGTCTGTTTCTAACAGGGTGCTTTCGGGAAAGCTGCGCTGATTGCTTTCGGGTTGACAACCTACGCGTTGCTTGGTCTTGGGGTGGTATGCTTCTTTTCTCCTTGCATCCATTGACAACAAACTACGTATTTTCATATAATTTCTCGATTGTTAAGTCGATTGCTTCTGAGTTTCGAGATATTTTATTCTCCTTAGATGAAAAAATTACATCGCAAATAAAAAAAATCCAAAATAGTGGAAAAAACACTCATTGGGTATCTATATCTATGTCAGCTCGGAGGACCTTTGTCACTTCCCTGGGGACTGTACGTGCTGATATGCCAGGTAACTGACGCAAACTCTGCTGATTGTTTGGATATTACGACACATACATCTGATTTTAATAAAAAAAAAAAAAAAAAAATCTGATAAACCTATGTCGAAATATAAACAGAGAACTCCAGAAAAGCCATGTTTAAATGATGTTACAGAGGTGGGAACATGGAGGAAGACGGTCGTTGGTGTAGCCATCTTCCTTGTGGTGATGACACTGCTTCCGGTATGGGATGAACTAGCAGAAGAGCTCGGTATAGGGCTCGTTACCACTTTTTGATTTTTTAGATAGTGCAATGTGCAGCGTTTATGGCGAATCATATTTTTTTGAGTCGGTTGTATATGGCACCTTAGTAGACAGATTTGGCTGTCGGGATTTTGTATCATCCTCGGTGTAAGAATCTGCAACCAAAATATACGGATCACAACGATGCATACTCCATACTATACTGATATTTTGACTTGGGTCATGAGAGTGCTTTTGTAAAACACTGGTACGTTTTTGCTGTGGTTGATGAATCAATGTAGGAACAGCGAGGGCTTTGCAGTGTTGTCTCGAATAATTTATCAGTGGTAGTAATTGATCAGCGCTGTCTAGGTTTTGTTTATATGTTTTGTATGTAAGTAAGTTCGTAGATGTAATTTTTCTGCGAGTCGAATTTTACATAAGTCCATCTCTTTTCAACTGGAGAAACAAAATATAGTTTGCATCTACACTACACAACTATCAAAGGCGGTAGTAACCTGGCAGTGGTATGATCAGGTCGTTTGAACTTTGGAGCGAACGACTCGATCTCGGCGGCACATTGGCGGAACGTGACGAGAAGGAGAAGATGACTTCGGAACATCATCCAAACTAATCACCCGCGTCGTCTTCCTTAAACCCTTGCACCGGCCATAACTCCGCTGCAATCTCACCTTCGCCTTCTCCATCTTGTCCACGTACGACAACTGCGCAGCCATCACTTTTTCCTCCTTACAAACCTTCGTTTCCCGTCTAGAATTTTGCTCCTTGTTTTTAGGCACCTGCTTTCGCTTCGACAACAACTCGCACTTCCCTGATATGGAACATTCTTTGTCGTCCTCGAACAAGTCTTGGGCTTTACGCATTAGGGTTTCGTTGCTTAGGAACCAAGTTTCCTCCAATATTGCACCTAAATCGTCTCTGTCTTTCAAATTTTCGAACTCTATATCCCATCTAATACTGTCCAAATCCTTCGACGCCATCATTGTTATTATTATTATTAGATAGTATTGTTTTTGCAGAGTAATGTTTCAACGGCGGAGAATAGTTTGAGATATATTTATTGTGCAAAATTAGGAAAGTTTTTAGTGAAGCATGTATGGGATTTGTTTGTTGTTCAAAAATTCACTCTCCTATGTTTATTCAGAGTATGAAATTGGCGGGTAAAACTCTCAAACTCAGCTTTAACTTGACCTAATTATGATTGCAATTAGTTTGAATTAAGTGTATGGGAGTATTTTATATGCATATACTCTTGTTATGTGTCAATTTTGTGTCCATCTTGGCTCGAATTTACTCGAGGTTAAAAATAGTGTTGTACCTGGGACGTTTTCAAGTTTAAAAAAAAACGCTATTATGTGTGATTTTTTTTACTTAATAATTTGATTACTTATGCTTTCAGTCATTTGTTTGCATTTTTATTTGGGACGTGACGAAAATTAACAATTTTGTTTATAATATATACTTCATTGTAAATATATAAGTTGATCCAAAATTTCACTAAATTGAAAGGGTATCTATTTTAGCTAAATAATTTTTGAGCAAAATTAAATTAAATTTTATTTTTGTACTAAGAACACGGTTCATTTATGTCGATTCCTAAAATATAAAGGTTAATAAATGTGTTAAAGTAGTAAGGTCATTAAAAGAATTCTCAAAACGCGACTTCAACTCTTATGGCATCTTTGTGCAAATGCCACCCTCATGGCGTTTCTCGTGTTCATATTTTTTTTCACTTTTATTTTCATAGACGCTTAAAACGCCATTGCGATGGCGGTTTTTGATCCTTTAAATTCCGAACTTACGTAGACACCATTTTTTTTAACTAATTTTAAATCCAACCCTAAACACCAAATATTTATCTTTTAAGCTCCATTTTTACAAAGGTTTTAGCGTTTTTCAAATTTAATGAGTTTAAAGTTGAGCTTGAGCCTACGATTCATCTTATAAAATGATCCTGTTAGTTCTATCTAAACACATGGTCAACATTCAAGAATTCCTTATCATTGTAACTAACATATACGGAGCACTCTGTATCGCTTGACTTAGCTAGCCTTGCAAACCAAAAATCATACAACCCGAAACACATGACTTAATTTTAGATAACTCAAATTTCAAACAATTTAAAACGAAGCAAAAACATATATTTCAATTCAATTGGAACAACGTAGTCCAACCCTAGCTCAAGACCAGTGGTATAAGTGCAAATCCATCGGTTAATTCCAATAAAACTCCTGTTTTGGACATATTTTCAGAATTCAGGTTCATTTATTTCCAATCATATACCTATTTCATTAACTTAGACTAAATTAATATCTATCAGTTCACTTAAGATAAATTTAATTCAATTTAATTCGTTGAGATTTTTTCACAATTTTCATCTTTTATAATACATTTTTTCAAAACTTCCACTAATTTTAATTTGGGTTTTTCCTATCTATACCCTCGTACTTTTCACTTTTCTCAGTTGTATCCCTGCGTTTGGCGTATTCCAAGTTGTACCCTTAAAGTCATAAAATTAGTCCCAACCGTAACCAAACTTGAATAATCCGTTAAATTTAGCCGCTAGTTTTGTTTTATATGAATTTTCACCCTTTTTTATTTAGTTTTTTCTTTAATCTTTCGCATTAAACACCTTATTTCTTATAATGGAGGGTAGAGTAGGGTATCTAATGTGAAAAGATAGAGGAAAAAACTGAAAAAACAAGGGTGAAAGTTTATATGAAACATAATTAACGACTAAATTAAACGGTTTAATCTAGTTTGGTTACTACGACTACGTTATAAGTTTAAAGCATAACCTGAATACGCCAAACGCAATGCAGACAACCTGAAAATGAAAAGTATGATATGTATTTAAAAACCCTTTTAATTTTTTGTGCAAACTGCCACATTTTATGACAAAAATATTTTAAAACACCATTTAATACTCATTTTGTGAAAGAATAATAATGATTTGATGTTGTGGATTAAAACTATTTAACGAATAAATCGAAAGTTTAAGAATCACCTAAACAAAAGTTAGGGTGCGGCTAGGGGTGACAATGAGCTGAGCCGACTCATAGAGCCCTCGAGCTCGGCTCGGTCAAAGCTCGGCTCGAGTTTGGTCAAATATGAGCCCGAGCCAAGCTCGATCCTTGACTTTTGAATATGAGCTCGAGCCTAAGCCATATAGAGCTCGGCTCGGTTAAGCTCGACTCAGCTTGAAATTTTTTATACCAATAAAAAATTAAAAAAATAAATATTTTCTAAAAATCACAAAGTCACAAGTTACAATTTCTATTAAAATTTTTCGTATTGCCTATTGAATTACTTTAAAATATGTTACGAGCTCGAAAATATTATACATTCCGAACTCGAGCTCGAAAAATTATCTGACAGCTCGAAATTCTAAAAGGTTATCTGACGAGAAATTTCTGATTTGAAAAGTTCGTCGAGATATGAACCGAAGTTGAGGTCAACTAATTTAACACAAGCCGAGGTCGAGCTCAAGTAAACTCGCACGTCGGCGAAGAACCACAACACATGAAGACAAGTAGGAGCAGTAGAGCAATAAATCACATCCAAATCACACGTGGCTTACAAGGTTGTTAGGAAACTAGGTAGGGTCGGTCAGTCACCCACAATTAAATTAAATTTTGAACTTTTAATTCATTCTTTCTCCCAACAATCTTGTCATACTTCCTCCATTCCATTTGATTCTTTACGTTTCACTTTTTAGACACTATTCATAAGTGTGTAGAATATTCGATATAACTTTTAACCTACAAATAAAAAATAGTCAAGTGTGATCTTGTTTTAATTGTCTTATCGAGCACATTATTAATATCAAAATTTTAAAATTTTCAAGAATACGAAATTAAAGATATGAACGAAACAAAACGAATATTGATCTACGTGCATAAAGCAAACGTAAAGAATCAAATGGAATGGAGGAAGTATTTCAGTGTCACACCAATTTTCTCCCCTCTTTCAATTTCAATTTCCCCTCGAAAACTCCGATGAAGTTCCGTCAATCGCAAACCCTAACTCCGCCGTCGTCTAACGATTCTCGCCTTCTTGCTCGCGAAACCCTCCGCATCAGCGCGCAGCTTGCCTCCGCCCCGCCGCACGAGCCGCCGCACACGCCGCCGCCGGAGAGTAAGAATCTTAGGTTAGGGTTTGTCGAGGAGGAGTTCGTTGGGTCGAGTTTGAGGTTGATTTGTTGCGAGGAGATTGACGGTCGTCGGTGGAAGTATGTTGCCGAGAATGATCCGCTGTGTTCTGGTTTTAAGAAAGGTTCCTTGAAGTCGTTTTGTTTGCAAACTCCTCAAGCTCCAATTGAGGTCATTTAATTCTTAATTTTGTTGTTGTTGTTGTTGTTGTTGTTGTTGTTGTTGTTGTTGTTGTTTTTGATTTTGTGGTTTGATTGCTGTGGAGTGTAATTGCTTGTTGCTTTTTCGATTTCGATTTAGTTTCGAATTTTGATCACTTGTCAAAAAAAAAAATGGTAGAAATGTATGATTCTCTTTATTGTTGCAATGTTTGATTTTGTGGTTTGCTTGTTGCTTTTTTCGATTTTGATTTCGTTTTGAATTTTGATTATTGTGAAAGTATGCTGTTAAATTTGGTGTATGCAGCTTGGGAAATAATAGACATTTATGCGATGGATTACTACTGTCTTTGTTTGAAGCAATCGACGTCATTATTTCAAATTCGTCGCTGCAGATATTGAGAAATGCAGCAAGTCTCCCATAACACGAGTCTTTTTCGTCTTAACTAAGAAATGTGACCCATTTATATAATAAAATGTAACTACATTTTTTTTAAATGTTACGAGAGTTGCTATTTTAGCGGTAATAACAATATTAGCCGTGGTAGTAGCGACAACATTTTATCACTAAATGAACACATTTTACTGCAAAATGGCGACATTATCCCTTCTTAAGCTTAAGACGGCAATGACTCCTCTTAAGTGAGAATTTTCCTGAAAATTGTAATGAATTGAGAGAACAAAGGAAGTAACTTACGGTTTTTCCTCAAAATGGAGAGGCGTGGATCGCGTGAGCTAATGTCTGAGAAAGAATGAGTTACTGTTGGACTATATACAATGCAGTCAATTATTCAAAATCTTCTCACGCAAATATGGGCAATGTTGTGATTGAAGTGAACGTAAGAAGAATTTCTAAGTTTCCACTCAAAATGAGAGGCACAGCTAGTACTCTCTTTGTTCGAAGCAGTTAGCGACAGTATCTCAATATTTTCGTATAATTGTAGTGAATAGGAGTGAATAGAGGAAGGATTATGCAGTTTGTAGTAAAAATGAGAGGCGTCAATGCGGTGGGCTTTTGTGAATGGCTGCTGGACAGTATACGATGCCATAAGATGTGACAGTGAGCGATATGATATGAACTTACATACTAAGTTGATTGAAATATGAACTTACATACTAACATACCAGACAAATAAAAGGCACTTTGGATTGTAAACCTGTGATACCATGCGAGACAACCATTTTAATGAAAAGTTATGAATCGAGAGTCTAAGTTGATTTTTGAGGTCCAATCTTGATCCCTTTTGTTGTGTAGTTTTTGGTGTATGTAGGCTTCTAATCCTGTTCGCATCATTTTTTATGTTTATGATATCATTTGTGAATGATAGAAATGGCAAAATATGGATAGGAAATTTAGAAATGCTTTCTCGGATGTCTAAGGCAACACATATAGCTGTCAATCTTATTTTGTTGCTCGTTGCCTCGTCTATTGGGACAGCATGTATGCTTTTGAGTTTCATTTAAGTGAAGTCTTTGAAAAGGGAAACCGTAATTCTAGATTTGTTGCTTTAATTAGGTTGCTTTCCTACGTCAACGTCGTGATATTCTAAACACCCTTGTCTGCCAATTTCTCTCTTATGGCACTACGTATTTTATATGTGACACTGTGAGCTGTATAAAGATGTTGCATTTCTTGCACATGCAGGAGTTGGTCTCATTTATAAGATCATACGTTGTGCCTGAAGGTTTCCCAGACAGTGTCTCACCCTCATATGTTCCGTACATGAGATGGAGGGCTTTGAAGGTACTTAATTTAATCAGTAATAGTTAGAAAAACCATGTTTGGAGATCGATTCATATCTAGGAAGGGCATAAGCTTTAAGAGGACATGTATTCCTAGTTCTTGTGGTCTGCTTAAAATATACTCAGTGTAACACTACATCCCGTTTCCTTGTAAAAATTGACTGTATTTTGACTTCCATAAATGAGACTGCATCACCCCCAGCCCCAAGTAATGGACAATTGTTAATGGAAAAGAATTATGATAGCTGTGTAAAAGAGACTATGTACGGCACTCTTTTCATGAATACTGTCTTCTTGTACACGAGGAGGGTCCTGTGACGGTAAAGCTAAATGTCCGATCTGTGAACTATAATACATTCAGAATTTAGTGAATGAATCCATTGTCAATCACTTTTCTCCAATAATATGTTGGACAAATAAACTTCTTTAATATACTAATTGTTTTTTGTAGCACTTCTTTGGTGGAGCTATGGGTGTGTTCACCACGCAATCACTGTTGTCTTCTGTTGGAATATCTAGAAACTATGGTGCCCCTGGTGCTGTTGCAATTAATTGGATTCTGAAGGTAGAATTACATTTCTTGGATCTGAATTTTTGGAAATTTTGCCTTTTCTTATGCCACACTCGTAATGTTGTATCTCAGAGTCCTTCCTCAATGGAAAAAGAAGCTTCATAGTTTTTATGAGCAAAATTTTGTAGGAACATAACAACATGGGAGTGAAAATCAGAAATTGTGAAATGTTTGTGAATGTAACATTTTATAAAGAAGGAAAGAGTACAAGTAAATATGTATTAACGGAAACTCAAAATCGAAACCTCGCAGTCAAGTGATACTCCCTCCAATCCAAATGCAACATTCAATATTTGCACGGTCTTGGAGATGGCACGTTAACCTTGCTTTTCTCTACATATGTGATAATTTTCCGGCAAAATTATACTTTTGTGAAAGATTTTTCTTTAAAATGAGTTCAAATATATTATTTTTATATATTAGTATTTCATATTTTACGACTAATTTTCAATGTCTAATTTTAGAAAAGTTGACTTCATAAAGCAAATGAGTTGTTTGTGTTTGAATCAAGGGAGTACATTGATAGAGAGAGGACTATATATGTTGTACATGTAAAAAGATTTGGCTTCATCCGATTCCAAATATGGATCTGAGATCTCATATCCTCATGGGTTGCTTTTTTGTGAACTTAAGCTGCACTTCAAGATTATTGTCTCAATAATGCTCAATTCTTTTTACAGCTTTATTTTAACTTATTTTTTGGTCAAATTTGTTGCTAATGTTAGTGTCGTGTGCAGGATGGAGCTGGTCGTGTTGGAAAAATGCTCTTTGCTCGACAAGGAAAGAAATTTGACTATGATTTAAAACAGGTAGCTGCTTCTTACTTTTTTTCTTTTTATATCCCAAAAAAGGAATGTTTTTCAGCAATTCATCGTTGCCATGGACGTTCTTCAGCTCAGATTTGCTGGTGATCTGCTAATGGAGATTGGTGCTGGATTAGAGCTAGCAACGTCAGCAGTACCACACTTATTTTTGCCACTAGCCTGTGCTGCAAATGTAGCAAAGGTTAGATTTTTCTATGGGCATCACCTGTTTTGCTTTACCATGTTAGTTGGTTAAATGAGTATAGTGTGGGCTTGATTATCCATGTGCTCTGAGATTGGCTTGTATCAGATGTGCTGAAAGTGTTAGTAAGAAAACAGTTTTCTCCTTCACAATCGATAAACAATCAGGTAGTTATTTCAATTTTCAACATAAAGTTACTCTTCGGTACAATGCCACGACTGGTTTTCTGTTTTGAAGAAGGGGTAACAATATAACTTATCACGTATATGCTTTATAGGCTTACATTTTGTGTGCCAACATAAGTCTAGAACTTCTGTTATTATATGGAAATGCATTAAAACTTCACCCTCATACACTCTTTAGTTGCTAAACTGGATAAATCATGTGCTTTCATAGTCCATCTCACTGGGGTGCTTCCGTTGTCCAGAATTTGGCAATATCTGCAGCATCATTTACTCCTTTTTCTAGAATAATGTTCAGCCATGTAACATACATGAACACAACTATTGAGGAACATTGTTAGTGGTGGCTGTTCTAACTGTGGGTTTCAAAGGATAGGATTGGGAATGACATTTTGACTTTTTGTTTTTTCTTAGAATCTTTATTTTGCCTGCGATATAGAGATAGGAAAGATGAAAGTAGAAATTAAATAATCTGGGAGCCTATTGATCTCATATAAGTGATAGCTTTTCGTTTTTCTCCTACCCCCTTTCATTCTATGCTTGGGGGAACTGGGTCGCATCCTCATGTAGCTTTCACTTTAACTGTTTTCCTGCTTGACAGAATGTTGCTGCAGTGACATCAACGTCTACACGTACTCCAATTTACAAAGCATTTGCACGAGGAGAAAATCTTGGCGATGTAACTGCTAAAGGAGAATGTGTTGGGAACATAGCAGATCTTGTAAGTTGTAGCTTTAATGCTTTGCTTTTATATGCTTATATTTGATACATGATATGTTCAGTGACATTGGATTATGAGGATTGAATATGCCTTAATTGGTCTTCTGTAGTGAATATGAAAACCCATTTGTTACATCCTGAATTGTGATTATTCTTAGAATCTAGATAGTCTGTACATGCTAGTGAGACAAATAATTTTTTAACTTTAGGTAGCATAACATCTGTAGAAACCTTGAATTGTTCAGAAACTAGCCGGACCAACAAAACTAGCTACTAATACTAGTACTGCAGCTTCTTGTTTGAAACTATAACGAATAAATGTCGAGCACAAACTTGTTCAACTGATGCTGTGATTACGTCTACCCAAGATTTGATACCTTGGCTACGTTACATTTAAAAGGGATGCACCTTAGGTCCGGAGGTCTGAAAGAGCTCAACCTTACCGGAATCTTGAACTTCATGAAATGATGTTTGTAAATCGTTCAATATTTTTTTTGGTACATTGTAAATCATTCAATATGATATGCCTTAAACCATTCCAAATTATGTTGTAAATTTGGCTGTCTTGTCGTCATTTTGATTTCATTTTTGGTTGTGTGCAAAAAGTCTGGACTGTGAGAACGTCTTCAATGAAGACTCGTGTACTGCGACTTTTTATTAGGTGGAACTGTGTAAGCGAAAATTTCAGAGTAAAGTATGTCAAACAAAATAGATTTAAGTTAAAATGAGCTGAACTTAATGAACCTGGACAAACTGATTAGCACTGAATGCATCTGGTAGAACTGCTGTGAAGTGAGTAGATTTGAACTGAATGGATGTTGCCATTGTTTACAGAGGTCAATATTAAGCATGACCGAAGTTAGGACATTTAGTTATGAAATGTTGACACTTCTATGCTTTTCATCAACTTTCTTGATAGCCACTGATTCCACTTAAATTCTCTTTTCTTGTAAAGCTTGGGACTGGATTCAGCATCATGATTTCGAAAAGGAATCCGTCCTTGGTTAATACTTTTGGGCTCTTGTCTTGTGGATATCTCTTGAGCTCTTATCAAGAGGTATTTTCCTGGTTTTCCTTTCTGCGTATTTCGACAACTGTCTGCAAATGTACCTTTGCTAATAATTTATTGAATTTTCGACAGGTGAAGTCTGTTGTATTACATACTCTAAACAGGGCAAGATTTAGTGTGGCGATGGACTCATTTCTTAGTACTGGTATAGCTGTTTGTGCACTCTGATAACTGTATATACTGGAAAATGTTTATATTATTGATATCTCTACCTGACCTTACTTTATAAGTTATTGCTCTGATCATGTATTAATGATCCTTTGTAGGGCAAGTTCCTTCATTGAAAGACGGAAATCTTAAGGAGAAAGTATTTACTTTTCCATGGATGGCGGACAGGCCTGTTATTCTCGGTATGTAATTATTGTTAATTTTAGAGGTTTGTTATCTTTGTTTCGGAACTCGAGACATGATAGAGATATACATTGTTTGTCATATTATTTGGTAGGTTCTAAATTCAAGGATGCATTCCAAGACCCCGGACTCTACATCGCTCTAGAGCCACTTTTCGAGGTTCAGTGGTCATTCTTCTATTCAATTTTCTTGTTTCTCGGAAATGCATGATGCATGTTGGCGAACTGTATTGACTCTGGAGAAGTGGAAATGTGATCGTTTTCTAAATACATGCTGGCTTTTGTACTGACATCGCTGAATCTTCTTTCTACAGCGGGAAAGATATATAGTAACGTACAATCCTGTGAAGAACAAGGTGTATGCCTTGCTCAAGGATCAAGCGAAGTCCGATGACATCTTAAAGGCGGCATTCCACGTGAGTGACCTGTTTATTTTAGCTCATTTTTCTGTCCTATGCTCATTGGTGATAATACGAAACATTATTTCTGAATGCTATTTTCAGGGTCATGTGCTACTTCATTCGATCCGTTCATGTCTCAAGAAACATGCTAGTTCTGGGCAACATAATAAGTATGTTAACTTGGACACTGTACCCACGTTTTCCGATATAGAGGGTGTTGTGGCAGAGTCCTGCAAGACGGTTTCAACCACCTATGGTCTATTTAAGTACAAAGCTACTGAACAGGTAACATGAAGTCTTTTTTTTTTTTTTCTTTTTTTTTTTTGGTATATACATTGGTTCATAGCATAACACACTTGGACTTGGGAGCACCTCATTCTCTACCATTAGGTTTTGACAGAAGTAGCTTCTCCATGTCCATCGGAGTGATAGACTCGATATCCTTTGGTTTTAGATCGTGACGGAATAGAGTAAAATGATTCACTATATCGGTTAATTTTTTTTCCTTTACTTTTTTTATTCAGTTGTGAAGCATTAGTCCTGTACTACTCGTGTGATAATAATGATGAAATAATTCTCATCATGGGTAACGCTAGCCGTTGTGTCCAACCGATCCCCCTCGCTGTTTGTGGGAACCTTCACACTTACTAGTCATGCGTTAGAAATTGAACCTAATTGTTACGAATTAATATTGCTATTTTTCGATTATGTAAAAGCCTCCACATTTTCTTTTTGATCAGATTCACTGTAAGCTTCCGCTTTTCATTTTACAGTTGAATTTCTTTGTATCTATCCCCCCACTTCCCCAAATCCACAATTATGTCGAAAGGAGAAAAGTACAATTATTTTTATCATAACATTTTATGCTTGGCAGGGATGGATGATGTCAGAGTCACTACTAAATCCTGGTCGAGCTCGGTTATGTCAGAAGTGAAGTGTGGACCCATGCTTTCAAACCGCCGAAGCAAGTCATAAATCGGTGTAACTACTGATTGACAATTCGATTAAATTTGGTTCTGGAGATGGGAAAATCTTGCAATGCAGAATATAGAGTTTAGAGTTTTGCAGTCGTTACCTTAGACTATGCCACAAATGTCGGGCACGGGTACATATACAAGTGTTGCATTCATCATGTCTCAATTTTTCGAAACACATAGGCCTATATTATAAGATTCGAGTACTTGGGGACCTGTGTGATAATTATCTAGTAAATAATGTCGGTAATTTGTAATGCAAGTCTTCCTTTTGCCTTTGTTGCCTAGAGTCACTGGAAGAGTCGGGATTAAATTTTACGTGTTCATATTTTTGAGGGTCGTGTCGAATGTTGGTGTCCATAAAAGGGAAGATTTGAAGTAAGCATAGTTTTCTAATGCCGAGTGTATATTGGTGTAGTATTCGGATACTGTTATTATGCGATGAAAGATGGTTCGATTTTACTTCTCTTTGCTCGCGGAAGTTGCGGAATTTGATATGACAATCAAAATATACGTGATTGCACATTTGCGACAGTAGTCGGTTCAAGCGACCAAATTTTGAGGTCAAATAGATTCGATTTGTTCTGAGATATTTTAGTATTTTCGTACGCAAGTTAGAGTTTTCAATCGTTGTTTTATTGTGCAAAATCCTTGTGCATCAAATTTCTCCTTGGATTTGCGTTCATTTTTTTTTTATAAGGATTGATCCTTTAGGGAGGACTAGACCTGGCAAAACAGACCCGACCCGATTGACCCGACCCGATAAGGCTGACCCGAGACCCGAAAGTGACCCGACAATCGCAAACCCGAAATTGACCCGAACCCGAAATGACCCGACCCGACCCGGACTGGACCTGTTATGCCTTGACCCGAAATCCAAATTGACCCGATAAAAAATATTCTTAGAGACTTCAAATGATTTAAAAATAACTTATTTGATATCGTATAATCAATTAATGTCAATTATATACGTAAAAACCATAAAAAGTAACCTTTTGACGAAAAAAATGTTTCTTTTACCAAAAATTTTCATTTTGACCCGAAAGGGACCTGACCCGACCCGACCCAAATTGTCCCGAACCCGAAATGACCCGATAACAGATGACCCGATATCGACCCGAAACCCGAAATGACCCGACCCGACCCGACCCGATATGATACTTCAATCAAACCCGAAATAATCCGACGCGAATTGACCCGACCTGCATCTAATTCGATCAATTCGCTTGCTGTGTCTAGGGAGGACCATGAGTCCATGAAATATTGAAAAGATAAGAGTATAACATAGAAAACGGAAAACCTCGAGGGTACACTATTGAAAAACGCTTAATTCAATATTGTCAAGTACAAATGAATCATCAAACTGAATATACAAAATACAGAGTGTGAAATGGAGAATTTGCTGTACTAATAGAAAAAGAAAAGGGAAAATTTAATAGCTACTGCCTTTAATACCCAAAATCCGAAATTGCATAACCCCATAAGTAAACATCTCACTAATAACAAAAGAGTTCTTCATTTACTAAGTAAGGATCCTCTCCATTTCTCAAAAAAAAAATGGATGGTCCATTACTCATCAACGGTCCGAATTAAATTTAAGCGTGATCGGACGGTTGTAATTTATATGGAAACAAAAAGGTAAATGAATGAAATAATAATATATAATATAATAATGATTTGTGAGAGGAAATAAAAAAGGAAAGAAATGGAGAGGATCCATTTTGTCATTTACTGGCATCAAATGTCATGACAGGTTGACAATCAGCCCCCAAAAACTATTAGATTAATTACTAAGAATAATCAAAACTGGACCTCTTATTTCATAAATAATCCGAACTCGAATTAATCCACGAATAATCCCAACTATATATTGAAGTACCATTCCATAAATGAGGTTAATTGAAATTTGGACGCTTAAGCCCCTTCTTCCCGGTAAAAAGGCCCTTGGCAGTAAATGGATTTACAAGATCAAATATAAATCTGATTCAACTATCGAACGGTTAAAAGCTCGCCTCGTCGTTTTTGGCAATCATCAGACTGAGGGTGTCGATTATGACGAAACGTTTGCTCCAGTTGCAAAGATGACCACGGTTCGGACATTCCTTGCTGTTGCAGCTGCTCGTAATTGGCACTTACATTAGATGGATGTTCATAACGCCTTTTTACACGGAGATTTGGAGGAAGAAGTCTACATGTGTCTACCACCCGACTTCTCGTCTCAGACCCCTTGGTTGGTTTGTCGTTTGCGAAAATATCTTAACGGACTCAAGCAAGCTCCACGATGTTAGTTTGCCAAGCGTAGCGTCGCCTTGAAGAAGTGCAGGTTCCTTCAAAGCTCCCCCGATTATTCGTTGTTTTCGTATGTAAAAGGTCCTATCTGCTTACATGTTCTCATATATGTTGATGACTTGATTATTTCGGAGAATAACCTCACTGCCATTTTTATTTTCAAAAATTACCTTCACTCATGCTTTCGTATGAAAGATCTTGGTGACTTGAAATATTTTTTGGGCTTAGAGATCGCGCGCAACTCAATGAGTATTTTTTTTTGTCAATGCAAGTATACTTTAGACATCATTACTGAAGCCAGCTATTTAGGGTGTAAACCTTGCACTACTCCTCTCGAGCAGAATCATCGTTTAGGTGTCCTTGATAGCACCTTGTTGACCGACCCAGAGCAGTACCGCCGTCTTGTTGGGCGTCTGGTTTATTTAGTTGTCACGTGTCCTAATCTTTCCTACTATGTTCATACTCTGTCATAGTATATGCATGCTCCACGTGAGTGCCATTGGGCGGTTGCGCTCCGCGTTGTGCGTTATCTTAAAGAAGCTACTGGTCAGGGGATCCTTTTGCGTTCAGATGCTGATTTATCCCTCTCCGGGTGGTGTGATCCAGATTGGGTCGTCTGTCCTGATACGCATCGCTCCCTTACAGGGTAGCTTGTGTTGCTCGGCACCTCACCGTGTCCTGGAAAACTAAGAAGCAACCTACAATGTCTCGCTCGTCTGCTAAAGCGAAATACCGCTCGTTAGTTGCGCTTACTTGTGAAATTAAGTGGCTTGTTGGATTGCTTCGTTGTCTCGGCGTGGATCAATCCTCGCCTGTTCCTACATGTGATAGCCAGTCTGCTCTATACATCGCTCAGAACCCCGTGTTCCACGAAAGGACCAGATACATCGAGATTGATTGCGATTTTGTACGTGACGCCATTAAAGAAGAGCTCATTGCTCCCTCGTATGTTCGTACTGTTGGAGTGAGTGTCCTCCATAGTATAGCGAGTACTTAATAAATTTCATTAAAGGAATAATTAGGGTAACGGCTTATTGTAAGTCAGTTGATTAACGTATATCAGTAACACTCGGCTTGCTATAGTTTGACGTTACTATCGTGTGACGGCGGTAATCAACTGATCCCTTTCGATAACACCTATAGGGAGGATGACCAATACAAGCTAATTATTTATATTTGATATAGTATAACTAGACACTTAATATTGAGACTAAAGAGTTAGTCAAGAGGAGATAATGTGTGAGACGTATATTAGAAACGAAGCTAAAGAATTATTATTCTTTTATAGTGATAACTGAATAATAAGAATTTGTGATATTCTGAATTAGGGATTAATTGTTAATTCACTTAAAGGAGTATTTATCACTAATAGTGGATTAGTGAATAAATATGATTTATAGGTTAATAAGTGGAGAATATGGTTTAACTAAAATACTTATAAAGAGTTGTAACTCTTGTAAGGTTAGCTAATTAAGGTCCAAAGTGACAAATTATATATATTTTGATATAATTGTCATTTTGATTATAATCTAATATATTGATGAACTGCAAAAGAATTGATTTGTTTTTAATGAATTTAAGTACAATTGAACTCATTTGAAAAGTGAGAAAATCTAAAGGTGTAAAAGAGCAATTGATGAAAACTTTATGACAAAAATGGTAAAATTGAGTAAATTTTAGGTGGATTTTTTACTAAAATGGTGCTCATTTCGTAACTATTTACAAAACTAAGGCCCATTTCAAACTAATTACAAGGAATGGGTCCACATCATCACGCGCCGTGTTTTTTTTTTTTTATTATTTTTGCTTGGTCGCATTGGTGGACTGCGACCAAAGCCAAATAGACCCCCAAAAGTTTACAGCAGTTTTTTTAAAATTGAAACTCAAAGTGGTCGAAGTCCACCATTTCGACCTTGCTGCGTGAAATACATTCACAACCCTTTCTCCCCTTCACTCTCACCATTCAACTTAAAAAAATTAAAAAAAACCCCCAAATTTTCGACTAACCCTAACCTATTTTCTACCTTTAATTCATCTAAAATTTTTCTTATATCTCATTTTAAGGTAATTTCTTCTATTTATTTACTTATTATCTCTTAATTTGTTGCTTAAGTAGAGTAGTTTATTGATTTAATTGGTGTTATTGTTTTACCCAAACCCTAAATCGTTTCCAATTATTTCAATTTGATTCTAATTGGTAGTGTGAGATGGATAATTATCCTTTGTGTTGTTATAATAATGGTGAAATAATTGTTGATGGGGAAAATGTTGATTATAAAGATGGTGAACAATTCTTTGTATTTGTTAATGTTAGCACTAATTATTATGAGCTCACTAAGTTGATATGTGAGGAACTAGAAATTGATAGAAACAAATTTGATATTGTTATTAAGATGAAATTTCCGACGGTGAGGGGATACAAGTTGCTTGTTTTGAAAAATGATAAGAGTATGAGGGCTATGTGGGCTAGTATTGGTCAATCGAAAGCCGCTTCTATGGACTTATATGTTGAATGTGTGTAGATACCCGTATCCGTACCCCCCCCAAAAACAAACCCGATGATGAAAAGGACAGTCGTACATGCTTTTAAAAGAGTCGAAACGGTACAAAAGTGTCTAAAACGTATTTAGTCATTTTTAGCGTATTAATTTGGACTTGCATAATCATAAAAATGAATGTCACTATTAGTCATTTTAGGAGCATAACTCGAGCGCAATACTGGAACGTCCTATTAAGCCAAGCCACAAAAACAGCCCAACTAGCTACAAAACGGCCCAAACTTACAAAAACGACCCAGAACACAACCCGCCAAACGGGCCAAAGTGCGTCCCGAGTCACATTTTCACAAAACTAGAAATTACAAAACCATAAAATAATATACTTTAATATTATTTTATTTTTAAGCCAAAATCGAAAAACACGACAAAAGCCGAAACACGAAAACCGAAATTCGGACCAGAACTGAGCCAAGCCTTAACCCACACGTATATGACATCACCAAACATAATCATCACACAATAATACGTCACTTAAGCCAAAGGCGGCATAACAACTCACAAAACAAAATAAAAATCGCCTGTGAACAGGCGATTAAAATCTTAATCGCCTGTTAACAGGCGATTATATATTTGTTCAGGCACCGCTTTTTGATTTTTCTCCTACAAAATATCTAACCCAAACCAACTTAGTCGCCTGTGCTCAGGCGATTATTTTTGGGCACCTACTCAAACCAGCCTTTTTCTATAAATACCAACCCCCTTCGATCATTCAAATGGTCGGTTTTTCAATTCACAAGTCGATTTTCAAGCTCATTTTTCAACACACACATAAAATACTCACAAAATCCACTCAAAAATACCGTCTTTGCATTTTCGAAAGGTAGACATTCTACCTACGTTTTTAGATGTTTTGAGACTCGGACCGAGCAGGTTACATTAGCCCCCTCGGTCCACTACTCGATGAATTGTCATCACTCTCTTTCTCTATCTACGCCACGCATAATCGACCTATACGGGTTCCTAACCCGACCCGATATTGGCATTAGCTAAACCTTATTCGTAATTCGGTTATAAGCAATTCGGATTCATAATCCGTCTAAAACCCCGCCAATATCGCATAAATAAACGACCCACTATCACTAAAGCAAACCGACGTCACTTTTATAATTATGCAAGTCCTCATTCATGCATTAAATTACGACTAGAATCACGGTTCCAACACTAAATTGTACCGTTTCATAGAGTCTTTTAGCATGTCAAAACTGAGGGTTTTCACAAAATCTTAGAGTATAATATGAGGTCGGAGAATAACGTCTATGGTAATAATTTAGCCAATAAATTATTACTTAACGTATATTTCCTATAGCAAAGATGTCATTATTATGACATTTTTTATCATTTATGCATTTTAATCGAGTCATATTTATTCGTACTTGTACATAGCGTCATTTTAGCCCAAATATCGAAATTAAACAAATGTTTTCAAAATTAGTAGAGACTACTTTTACGTAGGCTTTTTGATTTAAGTTTTCAAAACTTATTTTGCCAAAACTTTCGAAAAGTAACCTCACTCCGAACCCCTTCTCTGGTTTCAAACCTCAGATTGATAGATATCGACGCATCTTGAAGTCTGAGACACTCGTGTCTTGAATTTCAAGACGCGTTGAATAGGTCCCAAATGCCTTTAAATATTTGGTGGCGACTCCAAAAAACACCCTTTTCAAAATGATTTTTCTACATTTCTTTTTGATCCTAAACTCATGCAATGATCTCCCCATTTTTACAAAACTTCGCACTTTTTCCCATGAAAGATTCCGCCTGCCCCCACGAGGCGAGGGGAGGCCTTGGGCGTCGATAGGTTTTCCCATCCTTAGGAATTTTTCCCCGGTACTTTCAGCTGGCGACTCCGCTGGGGACGAGCATGATTTTTATTATTTTTGAAAAACTAGTTTTTCTTTTATTTTAAAAACATAAAGAAGTGAAGCTTGAAAACTTTGAAAACATTTTCGCTTTCGATATTTGGGCAAAAGTACGTTGAGTCGAATCCTCCTGATTCTAACCACACCCTTTGAGAAACGGCCCCTAGTAACTCTTGCTTCATAAGCAAGGTAACTCTGGACACACTGTTCTCTCACCCCTCCACGATTACAAGTATGACATTTGTACTGATTATCGTAGCAGGTCAAACTTCAACGCCTAGGGCCGTCTTGAATACACACCTAAGTCGTGTGTAAGCTTGCGGGTGCCCCTACCTAAACGTTACGGGAATGACTCGGAGGGAACCTTACCCTGTAAGCCAAAAACCAGTGTTTATATGTACAAGTGCGAAGCTATAGTACCCTCACTATAGTAGTCTTTCAAAACCTTTGCATGTAAAAATGTGTCCTAGGCATTATACTTTTTAAAATACGTCCATTTTTGAAATTACTTTTTCCAAACTTTTTTTCAAAAAGGTCATACTTTTTAAAACACGCCGTTAGGCTCTTTGACCTATAGTCATTTGAGTCTGACAAGTAAATACGCCACTACATTTAAAACCGGTCCAGGATAATCACTATATCCCAAATCTTTTTCAAAACGTAAATGAATTATGCGACTGACGTATCGTCATAATACATTTATTGCAGAGTCTTTTCACAAAGCAAAAACCCGAATATGTCAATTCATTTCGGAGATTTTAAATGAAATTAACTCTTGTAGCGTTAGAATTAGTTATAAATCGAGTGACTCTTTAGTCATCCCGGTTTAATCTTTTTTTCCTCAAAAACAAAAAACGCGGGCTCGTTCAGATGCGAACCCGTTGATTTACTCTTTGAATCAAGTGACCTATCGTCATTTTTGATTTAAATCCCTGAGTCACACGTAAAAGGTGAGCAAGTGATCGCCTTTTACCCAATTTTAACATCCTCAGGCCGACTAGCCTATCGCTACTTCGGTTTGATCCTTTTTATCATAATCTAATGATAAACCCCTAGCAACATACCGCTAAACTGGGTTAATCTGATTATGATCATACAAATTTTTCCACCTCGAGAATAGGGACGTGTCAACATGCCTCTATCTCAAAAGCTTCCCGTGTCTTTTTCAAAAAGCTAAAATACACGAGTCGAGTCTAGTACCCACTTTTTACGCTTTGTGTTTTTCCTTCGGTCGTGAATGCGATTTTTTCATTGAGTCTTTTCCTTCCCTTTTAGAGTCACTAAAGGTTTGAAAAACTTTGTCAGGTTCACTCATTGAAAAACCCTAAACACCCGACTCGCAAGCCCAAAGATGAATTTCCGTTTCAACCTCGCAAAGGATGAAGCTGCCCTGCCACCGCCTCCTCCACTAATGACAATCACCGAACACGTAAGGCTACTCGACCACAAGATAGCCAACCTCACCGCTTTATTCCAACATCTGGTTGCCATGCAAAAGATTGAAACCGAGAAAAACACAAGACTGTTCGCCGAAGAGTCTGCTCGACACATCAAGAGGATTCGATCCTTGGAGGATGAAATTTACAAATACAAACTGGCCAAGACTTCAGATCATGGTCGCCAGGTCAATACTTCTCCCACCGTAACAACAAATGGGCCGTTTAACGTCAGAACTCAAAGGCACTAGCGGCGCAACCAATATTCCTAGCACCACTCTCGCCGCACTCCAGGTCACCATCGGAGGGACCACGACTGCTACAACAAATGATTTAAGGTTCGACCCCCTCTTTATGTCCTACTCAAAAGCTTTGGGAAAGCTTATGAAAAAGGACATTCTGCACCTCCCAAAACCCACCATTGTGCCACCAGAGGATAAGAAACCACCATCCTGGGACGAAGACTCATACTGTGAATTCCACAGAGGGAAAGGCCACGATACCGAGAATTGTTTTCGTCTGAAGAACGTGATTCAAGACATGATTGACAATGAAACAATCGACAAGCCAAGCACGGCTCCTAAACCAATCCAGCATGACCCGCCATGTGTTCGCCCCATTTTCGTAGGGACACATCCTATCCTCAATTATCCCCTCCCGGTTCCCATAGGCAACCACGAAGTCAACGTCCTTTTCGACAACATCAACAACGACGGTAACAACATCGATCGCATTCGTCAAGCTAGGTCAAGAACAAAACCAGGACATGAGAGCAAGAAAGGAATCTTCACCCAGATCCCTCATCAGCATCCCCTCAGGCAGTCCGACAGCCACAATGAGATCCCTCACCTCCAAAGCCTGTACCGGTCTCCTTTAGGGCTACAAATACCACTGGGATTCCCTCCTGAACGCACAGGCAAAGAGAAGGACAAGGGCATAGTCAAAGGTATGACTACCCCACCCATCACAAATGACCCTTCATACGACACAACATGGCGTAATACCAAAAATATCTACCCAACACAGCTCATTAACCACATTATCCGGGATTGGCTACCAGGCGCCATAACTTTCTCAAATGAAGATCTGCCACCCTTTCGAGACGCACGCAATCCAGCACTCTACATAACCGTAGAGTGTCGTAACATGGTGTTGCCCGTTACCCTCATCGACAATGGTTCCGCCATCAATATCCTACCTCTAACGACCGCTTTTAAGCTGGGGCTGAAGGAAAGCGATTTCGCCCCCTGTTGCAACACCATAAAAGCATACGACGGTGCATCTCGCAGTATAGAAGGCGTCATCTCACTGCCCATCATAACACGTCTCGCCAAGACAGAAACCGAATTTCAGCTCATGGACATTCCCCCGGTGTACAACATGTTACTGGGCAGACCCTGGATTCACGACGCTGGAGCCGTCACATCAACTTTGCACCAAAAAGTTAAGCTTCCCCTGCATGACGAAATCATCACCATAGAAGCCTCAGACTTCCAGGTCACTCTCCAACAACTGAAATGTGAAGAAAGCATCCCCGAGTCTGCTAGCGACATAGGGCTTTTTAACTCAAACATCTACACCTAGAATCTAGGGTCCAGCGTCTTTAGGATGCCAAATTTTCTAAAAAAATCGGCAAGGTCACTTAGTTACACTCCTAATATAGTAAACCTAGCTATAGAACTAGTCTTTAAGGTTATCCAAAGCTCCCTCGTCTGAGCTATCTTCAAATGTAACCGCTTTTGGTAAATATTAATAATATGAAAGTTTTTGGTTACTCTTTGCCTCATTTTGCTTCAATTCCTGAAATTTCTAATAATTACGTTAAAAATGAAAAGGACATTGTATTATATAGATACATTGCAAATATTGTTTCAAAACCCGAACAGGACCCCATTACTAAAGACGTAACAACCATCGACATAAGCACATCCGAAGAACCTCGAGAACTACCACTGGGGGCTTCCCCAGGCACAGAAACCATAAATACCACATCACAAATCCTCACCCTATAGACCCCAAACCAATGGAGCCGTGGAAGCAGCAAACAAGACAGTCGTCACCATACTTGAGAAGATGATCGACAGCTGCAGAGATTGGCCCAACAAAATACCATACGCATTATGGGGATACCGAACGACCATTCGCACACCCACAGGCATGACCCCCTATTTCCTCACCTACGGCATGGAAGCCGTTCAACCAGTGGAAATAGAAATACAATCGCTACGCATACTAATGGAAAGTAGCATCCCAGAAGCAGAATGGGCCCGTGAACGCTACGAACAACTCATGCTCCTGGACGAATGCCGACTTCATTCCTCGAGCAATCAGACGGATGTACCACCCACTACAAATGAGCCTTCAACAAGCGAGTAAAACCACGAGACATTAAAGTAGGTGACCTCGTACTGAAGTCAGTCCGAGCACCGCTCCCCGTTGACCCTCGAGGAAAGTTCAAACCTAATTGGGCTGGGCCCTACCTCGTCAAGGAAATCTACACAGGCGGAGCAGTAAAACTAACCGACTTGGACGGTCAAGAATTCAACCTCGCAACAAACCTCGACCAACTCAAGAAATACTACCCTTAAAAGAGGCCCTTGCAATGTATCTATAAAATACAATTTTCTAAAAAATCAATTCATGGGCCGGCATGCCCCTAAACATGTATTTCCAAAACTCTCTACAAAAAGCAAACACAATTCATGGACAGGCATGTCCTTAAACATGCTCCTGGACAGGCATGTCCTTAAACATGCTCCTGGACAGGCATGTCCTTAAACATGCTCATGGACCGGCAGGTCCTTAAACATGCTCATGGGCCGGCATGCCCCTAAACGTGTACATTCCTCACAAAAATCAAAAACACAACTCATGGACAGGCATGTCCTTAAACATGCTCATGGACCGGCAGGTCCTTAAACATGCTCATGGGCCGGCATGCCCTTAAACGTGCACATTCACCACAAAAAGAAGAAGCAAAACAAAAATTCCCGAACTACGCCGGTTTGATTCCATTTCTCATGGATACGTAGGCAGCTTTGCAAAAAGCGCAACCGATATTCAACACAAAAACGACACGTCCAAAGCTTAAAAAGGCCAAGGACACAGTCAACACAAAAACCCGTCTTTTAAACCTAAAAGGTAAAAAAGACGACATTCAAACACAAAATGACACGCCTAAAGCTTAAAAAAGCCAAGGGCATAGTCTCCACAAAATCCGCCATTTGAGACCCGAAGGGTTAAAAAGGGCGATATTCAACACAAAGAAAACGACACGTCCAAAGCTTAAAAAGGCCAAGGACACAGTCAACACAAAAACCCGTCTTTTAAACCCGAAGGTAAAAAGACGACATTCAAACACAAAATGACACGCCTAAAGCTTAAAAAGCCAAGGGCATAGTCTTACAAAATCCGCCATTTGAGACCCGAAGGGTTAAAAAGGGCGATATTCAACACAAAAAAACGACACGTCCAAAGCTTAAAAAGGCCAAGGACACAGTCAACACAAAAACCCGTCTTTTAAACCTAAAAGGTAAAAAAGACGACATTCAAACACAAAATGACACGCCTAAAGCTTAAAAAAGCCAAGGGCATAGTCTCCACAAAATCCGCCATTTGAGACCCGAAGGGTTAAAAAGGGCGATATTCAACACAAAGAAAACGACACGTCCAAAGCTTAAAAAGGCCAAGGACACAGTCAACACAAAAACCCGTCTTTTAAACCTGAAAGGTAAAAAAGACGACATTCAAACACAAAATGACACGCCTAAAGCTTAAAAAAGCCAAGGGCATAGTCTCCACCAAATCCGCCATTTGAAACCCGAAGGGTTAAAAAGGGCGATATTCAACACAAAAACGACGAACCCAAAGCTTAAAAAAGTCGAGGGAACAGTCAACACAAAAATTCCTAAAAACAAAAATCACTCTAAACTTTGAAGAGAGAATTAGAGCCAAGGAATTTTACTCAGAATAATAAGCAAAATGAGGCAAAATCGTAAATGAAAACCTGATTTTTTATTAATATAAAACAAACGGTTACATTTTGGATTTTTCAACTAGGAGCATAGGGTAAACCTTAGAAGAACACTAACAAACCCTATATTACAATATATATTACAATCCCGGCATATACCTCGGGTTTAGGGTAGCTATAAATACATAACACAATATAATACAACATAATACTAACAAAACCACATATAAACTAACACTAGGTTATCAAGAGAACAGACTTGGAACCGTTTCAGCTGAATGGGGGAGCACCGACCCTCAACCCCTACGACAACCCCCAACATTGCCACTACGACCCGGAGCACGTGGCCCTGGGATACGGCGACGACCAAACACACACTCCACCGCTGAGAGAGGCACCGAGCCCGAAGCACTATCCCCACCGATGTTACGATCACGACGGACCGGATCATAGGCAGAAGTTGGCGGAGGCTCGTTAAGCTCTATAGCACGGAGACGAGCTCTTGCATGAGCACTTTGAGAGACGGTCCATTTGACATAGGCCCTTGAAACCCGGATCGTCCCCGCAGTACCAGCCACTGGCCATTTGGTGCGCAAGACCCAGCTACCTGCCCATTCGCTACCACCGTTATTTAAAACAACCAGGTCTTGCAGCCTTAGTGTCGGCCAGTATAAACCGGGCATACCCTATCTCGACGCCTCACCCGCAGGGTATGAATGTACACGGCCACGTCAAACCCACGGGAGAACTCTGCAGGGCCATCACCTACCGCGCCGCCACGTCAACCACCCCCACCAAGGCACCGACCAACCAACAAATGGCCGACCTCACAAACTCAGGGAAGTAGTCGTTAGGACGTTCATCAGCGCCCAACCACCTCATGTAGCGGTTGGTAATACCACCTGCTACGTATGCACCGTCAAAGCCAAAGTCGTTCAGCACGCTTAGACGCTCCATCAACCAGACCTGAAGGATCAAGGGACATCCCCTATACGCGTGCTCCCTATTACCGGCCCTGCCATCCAAGCCCAGGATCGTCTCCGCCAGAACCAAGGCAGAAGGATTGCAACCCAACTCCATCTGCTGAACGACGGCGATTAGGCGCGGATCTCCCAGTGATCCCTCGGACACAGAGTCCGGGAACATGTAGCAATGCACTAGGCAAAAAGCCAAGGCCCTTTTTCGGGCCACGGCAGAGATGTTCCCATTCTCAAGATTCCTAAACCACTGGCACACGCGGTAAAGGTTGATACGGCTCCCGACGAAAAGCTCCTCCACCTCGTCCCGGGTCATCTGAAGGTAATTCTGGACTTGCCTCTTATAGCCAAGCTCCTGCCTGACACATACAGGCAAGCTAGCACGCGTCCAACCACCGATGGCCCCGAACTCCTCAACCAAAGGGCAAACCTCGCCACAAGGGAAACGGAACACATGCAAGCTCGGGTCCCAATACTCAAGGCAAGCATCCAGGAACTCATACTCCATTCGGACCTGCCTTAGCCCACGAAAGACGCCAACACCGAGATCTTTCAAGTTCTTCTTTTCGATGCCCGACAAAGAAGCGCACCAACGACGCAAGTTTCCTTCAAAGTTCTCCATTTTTCGACAAGTGTTCCGTAAATATTATGAATATTTTTGGAATATCGATAATGGAAAATGAGAGGATGAGTGAAATGAGTTAACCTAGCCCTCCTTTTATAGCCGAAACTTGCCAAACGAAATACAACACAAAAACTTAAGCGCTAGTACACAGGCGATTAAAACAAACCAAACAAAAACCACAAAACAAAAAAATAATCGCCTGAGAACAGGCGATTAAATTTTAAATCGCCTGTTCTCAGGCGATTTAATTTTTGTTTCTGACAAAAATATTCGATTTTCTCCTATTTTCTTACACACCTACGACCCTAAAACCCAAACTTTCAACCCTCTTAAACCCTTACCGACCTCTTGGTCGACCTTGATCGGTCCCGTCGCGTCGTCTCGATTTGCGTGATCGTCTCCCGTCTTTCATATTTTTCATTTTCACAAAACACAATAATTACACAAAAAATAAAAACAACACAAAATATGATTTTCGCATTCCCAATTTTCGTCTCAAAAACGTCGTTTTAGCTCATATTTTTACTATGTCAAAAACGTTTTTACGAGTCTAAATTTTTTCTAAACTAGCATTTTTCAAAATTCTGCATTTACATTTGACTTTGGTCATTAGCGAGTCAGTCTCAATCGAGGCACGTATATATGCTTTTACGACTAACAATGTTTTGCAGGTACACTCGGCGGGCAACTACGCAAGGATTTCAAAACCCGGCTACGACCTAAGCACGCATTCTTCGCAACAAGACAAGATAGCCTAAGTATAGGACGCCGTACCTAGAACCTTTAGCTATAGGAAACCAAAATAACCACTTATAAACACCTACAAAAACGCCCAAAAACCACAAACACAAAGTCCAAATACAAATGTACCAGTAAATACGAGTCAGTCCAAAATACATAAACCGCCAAAACCAAAATACATATACAAGTCCAAATCCAAAAAAAAAAAAACACAACAATAATATTCATAATACAAATACAGAAATATACAAGTCCAAGCCTACGACGACTGGTCACGACGCTCAAGCACAGCACGCAGGGAGTCAATCTCAGCCCGTGCCCTATCCAGCTCCTCTGCGTGCCGGCCCTCCAGCTCCGCTCGGACCCTCGCCAGCTCCTCCGCGTGCGCAGCTTCTAGATCGGCTCGCGACCTCGCCCCACCCTCAGCCCTGACCCTGGATAGCTCCCGACGCGCCTCGGCCGCCTCTCTCTGCGCCTTGCAGGCATCAACCACCTTCTCGTTGACGGCCGCCCTCCACCGGTTCGCCGCCTGCCAAAGCCTCCTATGCACTGCCGCCGTCACCTGCAACAAACATGAAATGACCACTTAGCCTTCCACCCTGGGGGCTATAATCAGAAGCTACTTCAACAAAGTTTGACTAATGATTTTGCACTAAAATCTTACTCAAACTGGGGGCTATAATCAGAAGCTACTTCAACAAAGTTTGACTAATGATTTTGCACTAAAATCTTACTCAAACTGGGGGCTATAATCAGAAGCTACTTCAACAAAGTTTGACTAATGATTTTACACTAAAATCTTACTCAAACTGGGGGCTATCTTACATATATCTTACATAATACACATGCTGAACAAGAAAGAAAGTGGATACCTTCTTCACGCGCGGATCCCAGCTCTCCAGGCCCGCATCGGTGACCACAGACAAACAAGGCGGCAGCACGATCGAATGCTGGCATCCCCCGTGATCAACCAGGAGATCCTCGACGAACGGAGGAGGCTGGAACTCAAGATCAGGGTCGCGACGCTATAAAAACAGGGTAAGTTTTTGCTTTTCAAAACCAAAACCCATACACACAAGTAAAAGAAGACAGAACATACCTCGATCACAGCATCAGCAAGGGCATGCTGTGCCCACGTCACGTAGTCCTCAGCCGGCCGCAGCGGTCGGACTTACCACCTGCGTGGTACACGTCACGACGCTCGTCAGCATCATGCGTCTCCACAAACAAAACCGAGGGCGGAGGAGCAGGTACGATGAAGCCGCCACGACCCGTCTGCGCAGACAGCCGCTCACCCAAGTGCCAGTACGAGCCGTACTGGGTCTCGATGTACAGCCGCCGTCCGTCAAGAGGGCCAAAGCGAGCTGCAATCGACCCGGGGACGCCAGTGAAATGCCTCCAAGGGTCGCGAACGAACTGCAAGACAAAATCAAGTTATAAACTACAAAAACAAACACAAACCCGAATACAAGCTACAAAAGACCAAAGTACGAAACACAATCACCCTTACCTTATCCACCACCATCCCGTTGAATAGAACACGAGCCTCGTCATATTTGAGGCCAATGTTCTGCCGATCTACCGTCGCATACGCATGGAAGGCCGGGTACGCCCGTGTAACCTGGAACGTACTCGGGAGCAGAGAGGGGAAGTGAGCATAGCACCAAGCCTGCAAGCAACCAGAAAACATGTTATAAAAGAAGAGCAGAAACGAGACAACAGGACGCTACAAAATCAAACCTTACCTCCATCAAGGCGGGGCCCCTGGCGACACGTCGGACTTCTCCTCGATCCGGCCGGGGCGCCGCGTCAAATCTCGAATCAAGAACCCCAGGCGGGGTGACCGGTCGAACTCACCCAGACGCCCCAGGTCCGACAACGCCATCAAGACGGTAGCCGACGCCTCTCCCCCTTGTCGCCGGTGGGTGGCCGCCGAAACCACCACCCACAATGGGCCCCTCCGCTCGACTTCGCCTGAGTAGCCCTCTCTCTTCTTCGGTCGAAGAAGTCGTGAACCAGGATAGTCCGGTCAAACGTCTTCTCTCGCCTCGCTTGCACCTAACCTCGCCGCCGATCACCAGACAACCCGCGGACTTTCAATGGTAGGACGCCCCCGCCCCCAGTCAAGCAGCTCCTCACCATGCGGCAGCCAGAATACCGCCACGAGGAAGGGGTCACGCCAACCTCGTAACCAGGCATGTGGAAGGTGTTGGTCGTATCCCAAAACCTATCCAGCAACGCCCGAAGCACAGCAAGGCGCGAGTTCACCCCCTTACCCCGCACCTCTCTCCACCTCTGCACCAGGGGACCGAAGGCCGTCCCGAGCACTATGTCCCGCTCCTCCTGGGTGAGCCTCGTCTCAAAGGCGTCAAACGCCGTCCGAAACCCAGAGAAGGTCCTCATCCGCCTAATCGGAAGCCGACCTTCACCCGGATCGACAGTGCTCCAACGGCACCGCACTGTGCTCACACCATCCCGCCTCTAGCAACCTGGGACCACTGACGCTGACCCTGAGGTGAGCCGGCAGACACCCGGCTTCGTCAACCATCCCCATGAACCGATCATGGCGGCCTCGCCTCGGTGCCAAAACCTCGGCCGCATGATCGAATCTCAACCTCGGCGACTGCCTCGTCAACAGCCTCCGCCTCGTCACTCGAGGACCCCTCCGACTCCGAAGGATCCTCGTAACCGCTCCCCGCGCCCCGAGCACGACCACGCCTCCTCCGAACCTCCACCGGGTCACCCCCTGCACCAACCTCTCAAAATGCCGGCGACCTCATCCTCGTCCGGCCACCACCTCGGCGGAAGAAAGACGAGCTCGGCGTCGTGGCTCTGCCGCCTCACCAAGCCTCGCCCACCTTGCGCTTCCCCCGCCTCGGATTCCTCCGAGCCCCCTCTCGGCTTCCACCACGGCCTCCTCCAGGGGCCGCACGCCTCCCTGAAGCAACGCCGTGGCTACGTCCCCACGAAGCCTCCACACCAACACCTCCACCACGGCCTCTGCCACGACCTCCCACGGGAGCCACAGACGACTCCACAGCAGCGCCACGTCCGCGCCCCTGCAAAGACTCTGAGACAAAACCACAGGCCTCGACCTCGACCCCTGCCAGGAGACCTCGGCTTCGGCGAAGAACTCCACTACCACTAGCGTCACCAGAAGACCGCGCCCGCTCAGCGGCAGTCTCCTCACGTACCTCACTAGCTAAAGGCGCAGGTGACTCTGTAACAACCTCGTGCCTATTCTCGCCAGCAGAAGACCCAGTCGCCAACAAAGAACCCTCTCGTGGCGCCGCAATGAAAGAAAGAGGTGACTCCTGCCAGCCACGCCACGACCAAGACCGCTAGCGATGGCTCGTGAGCCACCGACAAAGAACACCAGGCCCCACGCCACTCGCAGAAGGCCCAGACGTCTCACTACCGGCCCCCGCGCCACTAGCAGAAAAGGCAGTGGACGACCCAGCAGGACCCTGCCACTCGCTCCCTGGTGTCGTAGAAGCTCCAGGCGTCGCAGAAGCTCCAGGCGTCGCAGAAGCTCCCGGTGTCGGAGGAAAGGCCCTCAACAGATCCGACTGAGACGGACCCTCGGAAGTCTCCAGAGGAGGCGGCGATCTCAGTAGAGTACGATCGTCCCAAAGCAACAAAAGTTGACCTTAGCCAACACCACATCCATGGAGCCGAAGTAAGCGCAAAGCGCAGGATCACACCGCACAAAATGCAAAGGCCATGCTCAGACAAAGGTAGCAAGAAATCAACCTAGAAAGCAAAAATATGCCAAAAAGTCGACAGAAAACAAGCGACAGTGCCTAATATTGTGTGAAAAAGCCAGCGTCACGGAAGCCAAGAGAGCGTATTCTATGACACGATATGGTACACACACGTCATCTGAAGCCAATTCAGAGCAAGAAAACAACAAAAAAGCAGAAATAGGCCTTTTAAGCCTAAAATAGCAGTAAAGGGGAAAACGCCACGTAAAGCCGTAAACCCATATTTTCCAAGACAAACCCAACCTATAAATCACAATAAGCATCGCATAAAAATTTCATGCGAAAACAATGTCCGAACACCTCGGTGAACGACTTTACAAAACGCCTAAACTACAAAAATGGCCCGTTTTTGACCATAACTCAACCCAAAAAGCCTCCACTTCCCACAAAACAACCCCCTAGCCAACACAGACAACATACATTGCCATACATCCCATGAACGGGGCGCGAAAAGCGAGGAAAGGCGATTTTTGTAAACCTAACCTAAACTACAAAAAGCCCTCCAAAACACCTCCAAACAACACATTTCCTACAAAACAAAGCCAAATACGTACCATGCTAGCCATAACAATGCAATACAGAGAATTTGGGCAAGTTTCGGAACCGAAAATTTTCGACCAAAATATCGACCCTATACCAAATCCCACGAAAATCACGGTTTTTCGAGCCGTTTTTTCGCACACAAGCCACCCAAACCTCCACACTAGCGTATTACGACATTTCCAAAACAACCAAGCTACTCGGGACCATCGTAGGCAGCAAAAAACAGAGCAAAGTCCCGACTTAACCCCCCTTTACACGGTTTTCTACCCAGACGAGCCGCTTTTCGCGCAAATTTCAACAAAACGAACTCACCAACGTGTTATACTACTAATGGGTAAGCCACACTGAAGTTTTGAGCCATTTTCGAGACGTTTTCAAAAATTACCAAAATGCCCTCCGAGTCAAAACGCACGAAAATCAAGGCCACGAGTCGGGTTTTCACAAGTGATCAACAATGACAGCAACACAAGCCTCATATAAACCCCAAGCATCAAGTTCAAGCGAAGACAAGGGCTAAAATCGGTTTAAAACCGACATTTTCGACCTAAACCCTAAAAGACGGTATTTCAAGCTAAAACCGACTCAAACAAACTTCAAAACACGAAAAACCAAGCGAGTTGAATACGTACCTTGGTCCATGACGAATTGTAGGAGTCGGAAAATCGAATTTTGATCAAAAGAATCGCCGGATTGATTTTTGGTGGTTTTCGATTTAATTTTGTTTTTTACGGATGAAATGAGCCAAACCCTCCTCTGCCCGTGTTTTAACCAAAAACCACAAAACAAAATATTAATCGCCAGAACAAAGCGACAATTTTAAGTCGCTTTGTTCTGCGATTACCTTTGTTTGATGGGTCTCACTTGGTTTTTTGGGTGATTTTCCTCGGCCCGATTACACTTAACCCCTTTTAAACACAAATTCAACCCATTTCCAAAATACGTCACCTCTTTTCGAGTCGTTCACAAAAATACGTCACCTCTTTTCGAGTCGTTCACAAAAATACGTCACCTCTTTACGAGTCGTCCACAAAAAAACGTCACCTCTTTTTGAGTCGTTCACAAAAATACGTCACCTCTTTTTAAGTCGTTCACAAAAATACGTCACCTCTTTACGAGTCGTCCACAAAAAAAAAAAAAAAAAACGTCACCTCTTTTTGAGTCGTTCACAAAAATACGTCACCTCTTTACGAGTTGTTCACAAAAATACGTCACCTCTTTACGAGTCGTTCACAAAAATACGTCACCTCTTTACGAGTCGTTCACAAAAATACGTCACCTCTTTTTGAGTCGTTCACAAAAATACGTCACCTCTTTTCAAGTCAAAACACAAAATACGCGTAACCTCCTCACGAGACGTTCATAAAAGAATCTGACTTTTTATGAGAACCACAAAAATGCGCGTAACCTCCTCACGAGACGTTCATAAAAGAATCTGACTTTTTATGAGAAATACAAAAATGCGCGTAACCTCCTCATGAGACGTTCATAAAAACCTAGCCCTTTTTATGAGAAACACAAGAACGCGTAGCCTCCCCGAGAGACGTTCATAAAAGAATCTGACTTTTTATGAGAACTACAAAAGAACGCGTAGCCTCCTCACGAGACGTTCATAAAAACCTAGCCCTTTTTATGAGAAACACAAGAACGCGTAGCCTCCCCGAGAGACGTTCATAAAAGAATCTGACCTTTTATGAGAAATACAAAAAGAACGCGTAGCCTCCTCACGAGACGTTCATAAAAACCTAGCCCTTTTTATGAGAAACACAAGAACGCGTAGCCTCCTCGCGAGACGTTCATAAAAACCTAGCCCTTTTTATGAGAAACACAAGAACGCGTAGCCTCCCCGAGAGACGTTCATAAAAACCTAGCCCTTTTTATGAGAAACACAAGAACGCGTAGCCTCCCCGAGAGACGTTCATAAAAGAATCTGACTTTTTATGAGAACTACAAAAGAACGCGTAGCCTCCTCACGAGACGTTCATAAAAACCTAGCCCTTTTTATGAGAAACACAAGAACGCGTAGCCTCCTCGTGAGACGTTCATAAAAACCTAGCCCTTTTTATGAGAAACACAAGAACGCGTAACCTCCTCACGAGACGTTCATAAAAGAATCTGACTTTTTATGAGAACCACAAAAGCTCAAACCACTCTTATAAACCAAAGCGCGTAACCTCTTCTACGAGACGTCGAACCAAGTCCGAGCAAGGAGCGCAAGCCAGAAGCGCACGCAAAGTCCGAGCAAGGAGCGCAAGCCAGAAGCGCACGCAAAGTCCGAGCAAGGAGCGCAAGCCAGAAGCGCACGCAAAGTCCGAGCAAGGAGCGCAAGCCAGAAGCGCACGCAAAGTCCGAGCAAGGAGCGCAAGCCAGAAGCGCAAGCAAAGTTCGAGCAAAGCGAAGCCAGAAGCGCAAGCCAGAAGCGCAAGCCAGGTAAAGCAAGGAGCATAAAACGGAAACGCAAGCAAGGCGCCAGCTGGGAGTACTCAGGCCACATGCAGGCTGACATGCCCTTAAACATGTAGGACCGTCATGTCCTTAAAAACATGTCGTCCCTCCCCGCATTCCCGGCGCTAAGTCCTCGTCTCTCCAAAGACACATGCTTAGCGTCGCCAGGTAGTATCGAGACTGTAATGGTCCGGATACTATCTTTAAGTTTGACTAACGCTTTGTCCAAGCTCAGTCAAACTGGGGGCTCTGTAGATACCCGTATCCGTACCCCCCCAAAAACAAACCCGATGATGAAAAGGACAGTCGTACATGCTTTTAAAAGAGTCGAAACGGTACAAAAGTGTCTAAAACGTATTTAGTCATTTTTAGCGTATTAATTTGGACTTGCATAATCATAAAAATGAATGTCACTATTAGTCATTTTAGGAGCATAACACGAGCACACATCGAACGTCCCTATTAAGCCAAGCCACAAAACAAATTTCAACTAGCTACAAAACGGCCCAAACTTACAAAAACGACCCAGAACACAACCCGCCAAACGGGCCAAAGTGCGTCCCGAGTCACATTTTCACAAAACTAGAAATTACAAAACCATAAAATAATATACTTTAATATTATTTTATTTTTAAGCCAAAATCGAAAAACACGACAAAAGCCGAAACACGAAAACCGAAATTCGGACCAGAACTGAGCCAAGCCTTAACCCACACGTATATGACATCACCAAACATAATCATCACATAATAATACGTCACTTAAGCCAAAGGCGGCATAACAACTCACAAAACAAAATAAAAATCGCCTGTGAACAGGCGATTAAAATCTTAATCGCCTGTTAACAGGCGATTATATATTTGTTCTGTGCAGCCGCCTTTTTGATTTTTCTCCTTGTGGACAAGGGATTTTGATCCACGCGATGTTTTATTTCAAAAACATATTCATTCGAAAAGAGTCGCCACTAAATTTTTAAGGTGGAATTTAGAAACCAATTTTAGAGAAAATGAGTTCGTATGAGTTTACGTGTTAGGAAGTTAAAAAATAATTTCATTAATTTAACGCCTAACCCCGCCCGTTACAGTAACGGTCTCTACTGAGTAAAATCATGGCTATTACGAGTACGTATGCGAGTATGCAAACAGCGTTTTAATCCTAAGCAAAATAAAATCAATTCTACGTCGTTTAATGCACATGTAGCTTTGTCGAAGTTATTTAACATGGGTTCATTTACTATTCTAGCAAACAAAGAAGAAGGAGCAGAAATACTTACCGACAGCATAAGAAGGATCAACACACGTTAGCGACAGACAAATAAAATAAATACTCGACTAACATACATGGACAAGTATGAACGATAACATAGACAAATAAACGTGACACATGAATTGAAAAGTAGCAACACACAAGCATAGTCACACATATAAAACAATAATCAAATAAACCCACATAAACGTATGAATATTCACAAGCTGCGACAAACACAAGCTCAAACTAATGTATAAACTAATAAACAAATACCACTTAAACAAACGTGCAATCATAGGCAAACCATAACAATCAAGCACAAACAAACGTGCCAATTAGTAATCAATCAAAAAAACGACTACCAAACTCACTAACATACGAGTATGACATAGATACAGCTAAGAAAACTAATAACATACGAGCAGGTGCATCATCAGGCAGAAATCAGCTAAGGGACACGAAGCAAGTTATACAAATACGCACAAATATAGGTAAACATACGCAGAGCGTAAGCAGACCACATAAAAACGCATCACACAGAAGAAAACCTGAACTGGACCGTCCTATATGCCAAACTATTACGCCATTCAAGATTTAATAGACGGAGCAAAAAACAACAGACAACAGAAATCCCGCAGTATACGGCTCATGTAGGATCAACGAAGCTAAAAATTATACAAACGCCAAATGATGAGGTAAAAGCAAGACAAACGAGTTGGTACACGGACATGAATTGCACGGTTGAAGAGCATGACAGATTAGGTCTGAGCAATAATGAAACTAAACATGAACGAGGTCCCTAAGCTATCGAGCAAATCAAAAATCAAACTTACGACAACATGTTGCGCTACGCAAGTCATATTATACACGAGAACTACACATGCATTCTAAGTGAACAAAGGGGGGCACGAAACATTTTCACACACAAATCATAACCATACTGACGGTACAAGTCCGAAACAAACGGGAAAAAAGCAATATCTACGATGATAAGCGACAGAGAGTGATAAAAACGACAGAGGCTATAAAAATGATAAAAAAAACGATAAATTAACAAAATAAAAAGAGTATTTTGCACCCTCAACTTACATGTATCGTTGACCAAATATCCGAGTCGTAATCGATTGTAAGATTTTATCCCGAGGGGCCGTCGTTGACGAAAACCAATATCAAATCCGTAGCTTTAAGCAAATCTGACAGCAATTTTCAAATGCTCATATCTCCTTCGTTTCTCAATGAAATTTCGAACCGAAAGATGTTTTAGAATCGTGGTAAAGTGAACTTTAAGATCATGTAAACAAATCAGAGTGACTATGGTGTTTTCAACACGAAAAACGAGACAAAAGAAGTGACAGCAGCCCGAAAATCAGCAAAGGGCTGCTCTGTTTTTCGAGCGTCTGTCTCCTCTTTTCTAGGGGCTTTTTGTGACTTTATGTGGAGTATGTATGCTGTATTATTCGTGTATGTGAAGGCTTGTGGATGGTGCATATATATAAGGGTAGAAAGTAGGGTTTTAGGAGGTTAAAGAGCAGCTCTTCCGTTTTCAAGAGAGCTGCTGTCCACGCTCTTTTCGTGGGGCTTTCTAGGGTTTTCAGTGATGTTCCTTGCAGGTTAAGCAAAGGGTAAATGGGTCATGAGGATCAGGTACGGGTTTTTGCTTGTGAGTGCGAGTTTGGACTTCAAAAAGACGGGTTTTGGGTTGCTCTAAAACAGGGTACGTGATGGGTCGCTGTGAGATGGATTTGAGCTCGTCTTGTGGGCTACCTTCAGTGGGTTTTGGTCAGGTGATTAGGGGACATGGTTGGGTAAAGCAAGGGGTCGGGTTTAGGCCAAACGAGTCGGGTTTTAGCCCAAACTTGGGCTGTCTGGAACAGAGCACGGTAAAGGGCCTGGGCTGCTGCTATACGTGCTTTCATTGGCTTCTCTTGGGCTGGTTGAGGTGAGTATAGGTCATGGTTCTAGGCTGGATTAGGCTCGGGTATGTGAGGGAGAGTGTGGGTGAAAGTGGCTTCGAAATTCGTGTTGAAACGGGCTCAAAATCGCTCTTTAAATCGAGCTCAAAACGAGCTTTAAACTTGCTTTTAAGAAAACGAATTCATCGAATACGATTTAATAAAATGGTTTAAGAACACGAGAAATGACTTTTCAAGTCAAAAAATGAATTCCTAAAAAATGATTTTTCAAATCGAGTTACTTAAAATGATTTTTCAAATCGAAATTTTTTATTTTCAATAAAACAAACTTTGGATGAATACACTTACCCTGTCAACACACTAATTTAAATATCATTTAAATTAATAAAATGTTACGTCAACGGCGCCCGACTTACTTCGTAAAACGAACTCAAATAAATGACACGAAATACATGTTGTCCTATCATCATTGGGTATTTGTCGGGTTCTCTATAAATTTCCATATCGACAGATACGGGTATCCGTTTAAGATCCCCCTCGGGATAAAATCTTACAATCGATTACGACTCGGATATTTGGTCAACGATACATGTAAGTTGAGGGTGCAAAATACTCTTTTTATTTTGTTAATTTATCGTTTTTTTTATCATTTTTATAGCCTCTGTCGTTTTTATCACTCTCTGTCGCTTATCATCGTAGATATTGCTTTTTTCCCGTTTGTTTCGGACTTGTACCGTCAGTATGGTTATGATTTGTGTGTGAAAATGTTTCGTGCCCCCCTTTGTTCACTTAGAATGCATGTGTAGTTCTCGTGTATAATATGACTTGCGTAGCGCAACATGTTGTCGTAAGTTTGATTTTTGATTTGCTCGATAGCTTAGGGACCTCGTTCATGTTTAGTTTCATTATTGCTCAGACCTAATCTGTCATGCTCTTCAACCGTGCAATTCATGTCCGTGTACCAACTCGTTTGTCTTGCTTTTACCTCATCATTTGGCGTTTGTATAATTTTTAGCTTCGTTGATCCTACATGAGCCGTATACTGCGGGATTTCTGTTGTCTGTTGTTTTTTGCTCCGTCTATTAAATCTTGAATGGCGTAATAGTTTGGCATATAGGACGGTCCAGTTCAGGTTTTCTTCTGTGTGATGCGTTTTTATGTGGTCTGCTTACGTCTGCGTATGTTTACCTATATTTGTGCGTATTTGTATAACTTGCTTCGTGTCCCTTAGCTGATTTCTGCCTGATGATGCACCTGCTCGTATGTTATTAGTTTTCTTAGCTGTATCTATGTCATACTCGTATGTTAGTGAGTTTGGTAGTCGTTTTTTTGATTGATTACTAATTGGCACGTTTGTTTGTGCTTGATTGTTATGGTTTGCCTATGATTGCACGTTTGTTTAAGTGGTATTTGTTTATTAGTTTATACATTAGTTTGAGCTTGTGTTTGTCGCAGCTTGTGAATATTCATACGTTTATGTGGGTTTATTTGATTATTGTTTTATATGTGTGACTATGCTTGTGTGTTGCTACTTTTCAATTCATGTGTCACGTTTATTTGTCTATGTTATCGTTCATACTTGTCCATGTATGTTAGTCGAGTATTTATTTTATTTGTCTGTCGCTAACGTGTGTTGATCCTTCTTATGCTGTCGGTAAGTATTTCTGCTCCTTCTTCTTTGTTTGCTAGAATAGTAAATGAACCCATGTTAAATAACTTCGACAAAGCTACATGTGCATTAAACGACGTAGAATTGATTTTATTTTGCTTAGGATTAAAACGCTGTTTGCATACTCGCATACGTACTCGTAATAGCCATGATTTTACTCAGTAGAGACCGTTACTGTAACGGGCGGGGTTAGGCGTTAAATTAATGAAATTATTTTTTAACTTCCTAACACGTAAACTCATACGAACTCATTTTCTCTAAAATTGGTTTCTAAATTCCACCTTAAAAATTTAGTGGCGACTCTTTTCGAATGAATATGTTTTTGAAATAAAACATCGCGTGGATCAAAATCCCTTGTCCACAATTTGGCGACTCCGCTGGGGAAGTGAAACTTGAAAAGTAAAATAATGGCTATTTAGAGTACCCTTTCTTTTTTATGTTGTTTATGCATCATACTGTTAGGTTTCGAACCATTTCTCCCTTTGGGTCGACCTCAAAGTAGGGAAATGACGTTCACTGTGTCTGATTTAAATATCAAGGTGGTCCCGCCGAGGTTAGCGACTGCCCGCTCACCATATAGTTACGGACTTATGGTGGTGGCGTAGGTTACCTAACAACGTGGGATCATTGGCATGGACCCTTTTCGAGACTTAGAATAGTCTAGCTCATGCATTGCATCCTTGAACTGCGTATGACTAATTGCTCTGTGAATTCCAAAGCCATGTTTTCAATCCTTTTTTGATCAAAACTGTCATCTTTTCAATCGAATGTTTTCCAAAAGTGTCCTTTTTAGCTGAAATGCTGTCTTTTTAGGATTAGAATAATCTTAAATATTTTTCAACACTATCTTTTTCGAAAAACAAAGATTTTTGTCCAAGCTGAAACGCTTTCCTCTTAGGATTAGAATAATCTTAAATAATTTTCGATTCTAGCTCTTTTGAAAAAAGATCTCTTCCTAGCTGAAAGGCTATCCGTTTAGGATTAGAATAATCTTCGATTTTAGTTCTTTTGAAAAAAGATCCATTTCTAGCTGAAATGCTATTCGATTAGAATAATCAAATTTCCGATATTAGCTCTTTTGAAAAAAGATTTCTTCCTAGCTGAAATGCTATTCGTTTAGGATTAGAATAATCTTGGACAATTTTCGATATTAGCTCTTTTGAAAAAAGGTCTTTTCCAAGCTGAAATGCTACTCGTTTAGGATTAGAATAATCTTAAACAACTTTCGATACTAGCTCTTTTGAAAAAAAAATCTTTTCCAAGCCGAAATGCTATTCATTTAGGATTAGAACAATCTTAAATAATTTTCCTCTTAGGATTAGAACAATCTTAAATAATTTTCGAGTTTAGCTCTTTTGGAAAAAAGATCTCTTCCTAGCTGAAACGCTATCCGTATAGGGTTAGAATAATCCTAAACAATTTTCGATATTAGCTCTTTTGAAAAAAAGATCCATTTCTTGGCTGAAATGCTATCCCTTTTAGGTTTAGAAAAATCCTAAATAATTTTCGATTCAAGCTCTTTTGAAAAAAAGATCCATTCCTGGCTGAAATGCTATTCATTTAGGATTAGAATAATCTTAAATAATTTCCGAGTTTAGCTCTTTTGAAAAAAGATCCATTCCTAGCTGAAATGCTATTCGTTTAGGATAATCTTAAATAATTTTCGATATTAGCTCTTTTGGAAAAAAGATCTCATCTAAGCTGAAATGCTCTTCGTTTAGGATTAGAATAATCTTAACCAATTTTCGATATTAGCTCTTTTGAAAAAAGATCTTTTCTAAGCTAGAATGCTAGTCGTTTAGGATTAGAACAATCTTAAATAATTTTCGATATTTGCTCTTTATAAAAAAAAAGATCGTTTCTAAGCTGAAATGCTCCTCATTAGGATTAGAAAATCCTAAAACTTTTTTTTCTTTAAAAGAAAATTATCTTTTGAAAAAAGATTCTTTTATAAGTCTAAATGTTATCCGTTTAAGATTAGAATAATCTCGAATAATTCTTAACACTAACTCTTTTGAAAAAAGATCCTTTTATAGCTGAAATGCTATCCGTTTAAGATTAGAATAACCTCGAACAGTCTCCGACGCTAAGTCTTTAGAAAAAAGATCCTTTTGTTAGCTGAAATGCTCCTCGTTAGGATTAGAAAATCCTAGAACATTCTTCTTCTTTTAAAAAAATTTTTTGAAAAAAGATCCTTTTATAAACCGAAATGCTATCCGTTTAAGATTAGAATAATCTCGAACAGTCTTTGACACTCAGTCTTTTGAAAAAAAAAAAAATCCTTTTTAAGCTGAAATGCTACCCGTTTAGGATTAGATTAATCCTTTAACACTACGTCTTTTGAAAAAAGAATAGTTTTTAAGCTGAAATGCTATACGTTTAGGATTAGAATAATCTCGAACGCTTTTGAAATGCTACCCATTTGGGAATAGAATTTTTTTTCCAACCAAAACGAAGTTTTTCAAAGGTAAAAATCTAGCCCTAGTTGGACTAGAATTTTGAACCAAACAAGCTTTTTTTGTAGTCGAAGTACTGCCCATTTCAAACCTCAACTTCAAAAATAAGTTTCTTTTTCAAGTCGCGAGTAAGCATGAAATGCACCGAATCGAGTCTAGCTAGAATCAAAGCCGTGTATAGTAAGTCTAGTTTTCTAAAAGTCTTAGGGCATTTACCAAGTTAGGTCACCTAAGCTTATTCTTAGGCCCAAATCATGCATGTCAATTAGTAGTGTTGAGTCAGAGCATAATAACGTATCATCTAGGCCATTTTTAGAAGTCTTGTATAAACCTTAGAAGCTTATTGGTTCACACGAGCTAATTACTTCAAGTCCATATCTAGTTGGGTCTAAGTCTCATACCCTGAGTCTGTCTTCAAGTCCATATGTCGCATGCATTTGCATAGTTAGGTCGTAGGCCATGTTGTCAAGCTCTGAGTCTTTTCATGATTAATCCGTTCCAATTCATTTGCATCCCGAGTTGTTATTTACGAATAGTGTCAAAACCGTGTCGATTTCTGAACCCGAGTCGCATATGCTCCTCCTTAAGTCAAAATCAAGTTGCAAAAGTGGGGTAACTTTCAAACCAAGCATCTGAATCAACTCCTGAAAGGAGAAAAGTTCAAAGTCGAGGTTGGTGATTATAAGTCAGAATTTGTATTCAAGTCTTAAGTCTGAGTTGAGTCTAAGATTCGTTTTTCATAATTATTTCTAGCTCCTTCTCAAAAATCAATGAAATTGATCTTGTCTCCAATTTGCTTCCATAATCCAACTGATGAAAATGCACAACGCACTCGAAGGGTGTCCCTAGGGTAGAAATATGTATTCAATTCTAAATGGTTGGTAAGGTGCAACACCAATTCAAGACAAAAACAAAGACAAAAGAGTTTCCGACAACGAAAACAAAAGGGTTTCAATTCCGTTAGTCAACTTGTGGTATACTACTCCTCTGCCTTTGGAGGAGGATCCATTAATTTGGAGCTCCACAGTGGTCATGAATTTGATCGCGACCAAAGGTACGAATATTCATGGATCGCCCTCCGTGTACTCGATCGCGTGCCTAATAAGCAAACGAACTTGTCAGAGGAGTCCGGCGTGATATACATATGACCACATGCGACCGCCCACCGCAAGATCTAGGAAAGTTGGAACAGGCTCAAGCCACAAAGGGCGCGGCATATTCTCAAAAACGCAAGACAAGAATACAAAACAAAAACTGAGTGGCAACACGTCAGAGATCGAAGATCAAAGTCAAAATTAAAGGCGAAGCCAAAACGGTCAGAAAGTACCGTCAATTCCTTTTTAAGTCATTCTTAAAACGGTAATGGAGACATAGTCTTGAGTTCCGAGAATCTTTGGTTTATGTAGTTGCACCCAAGCGTTTAGGGTCCAGAAGGGATCCTACAACATGATACCTTAGGTGAAACCTTCGAGTGTTACACACAAGAAAAATTGCAATGTTTATGCACCTGGATCGAACTACATCGGATTTGATTTCGCCCCACGCGAATATGTAGGCAATCCTTTAGAATATGGGATACAATCCACCACCACCCATCATCCAATTTGTCATCTTGTCAATTTTTTTTACGGGTCTTTACAAAGTCCAAATGAAGCAACTTTTGTTGAGTCTGTCTTAGTGCTCGATTTAGATTGAGATGAGAATCAATGTTCTGATAAGTAATTGTCTAGTCTTGGAATGATTTTTTTTTTCTTAACAGGAATTGCCAAAAGATGTTTACTTTGACAGTTGGTTCGCATCTCGACAAAGAATTTGCTTAGGGGGAGAACATGATACTATTAGCCCACGTCTAATTCAAACCACGTGTCAATCATCCTAAAAGATCTTGCACAGTTACTAGTCTACTCGTCTTTGAAACGTTGTCTTAGGTCGAGTCGGTCATGGTAGAACGTTCAAATTTCAGTTGCTCGTGTCACGTTCTTGTCGCATTCATGTCACATTCGTGTCGTATTTCATGCTAACTTGGCCATGCCTCGATTTTAAAATATCATGCATTTCAAGAACCTTTTTGCAATGTTTGGGTCGATGATCCAAGGTCAAATTTCAAATTCGGGCAGATGACCCACTTCAGTTTTCAAAATGATGCTTGCGGGCCGATGGCCCATTTCAATTTCTAAATGATGTCTACATTCAGAGTCGACGACTCTCCTTGATTTTTAAAATGATGTTCACAACGCGGGTCGAGGACCCAATTTGATTTGATGCATGCTAACCAAAACCCCGTGTCAATTTTCAAGTAATTCTTGTAGTCTAGGTTAGACTCGCAATCCAACTTTAAAAACGATGTTTTTTTAAACTAGGTTAATGGCCGAATTATTCGAAATGCTCAAAATCCAAAGTTCATGTCGATGACCTCTTTCGATTTTCAAATGAAATTTGCTATGCGGGTCAATGACCTATCCATTTCCAAAATAGGGGTCGACGACCTATTTTCAGATGATGTCTTGCGCTCGGGTCGATGACCCATCCACCTTTTCCTTTAAATTCTGGGTCGATGGCCCCAATTTTCAATGACAAGTATAGTTCGGGTCGATGACCCATCCGCCTTTTCCTCAAAATACAGGTCGATGGCCCCAATATTCAAATGATGAGCATAATTCGAGTCGATGACTCATCCACCTTTCAAGATGCGGGTCGACGACCCATTTTCAAAAGATGTCTACGGTTTCGGGTTGATGACCCATCCACTTAAATAAAATGCGGGCTGAAGACCCAATTTCAAAAGATGTTTATGGTTCGAGTCGATGACTCATCCACCTTTCAAGATGCGGGTCGACGACCCATTTTCAAAAGATGTCTACGGTTTCGGGTTGATGACCCATCCATTTAAATAAAAATGCGGGTTGAAGACCCATTTTCAAAAGACGTTTATTGTTCGAGTCGATGACTCATCCACTTTTCAAGATGCGGGTTGAAGACCCATTTTCAAAAGATGTTTATGAGTCGATGACTCATCCGCTTTTCAAGATTCGGGTTGAAGACCAATTTTCAAAAGATGTTTATAGTTCGAGTCGATGACTCATCCACTTTTCAAAATACGAGTTGAAGACCCATTTTTCAAAAGATGTTTATAGTTGTTCGAGTCGATGACTCATCCACATTTCAAGATGCGGGTTGAAGACCCATTTTCAAATGATGTTTATAGTTCGAGTCGATGACTCATCCACTTTCCAAGATACGGGTCGACGACCCATTTTCAAAAGATGTTTACGGTTTTCGGTCGACGTCTCATTTTCAAAAGATGTTTACGATTTCCAGTCGAAGACCCACCACTCTTTAATCTCAAAATATAGGTCGAGGACACAAAATTTTGAATAACTTCTCAGGTCGGGGTCGATGATCCATCTGTCATGTATCTATTTGAAATGCAAATCGAGGACGCAAATGTTGGTTTTAGCTCGGGTCGATGACCCATTTCCAGCGCAATATTCATTTTCAAGCAATACTTAAAATTAATATCCTCAGTTCGGATTGATGATCCATCCCTTTTGTTTAAAAAGCGGGTCGAAGACCCATTTCCAAATTAAAATTCTCAATTCGGATCGATGATCCATCCTTTTTGCTTAAAAAGCAGGTCGAAGACCCTTTTTCAAATTAAAATTCTCAGTTCGGATCGATTATCCATCCTTTTGCTTAAAAGCAGGTCGAAGACCCATTTTCAAAAAACAATGCGCAGCTCGGATCGATGATCCATCCTTTTTGTTTCAAAAGTCGCAGATTTCACTATGTGAGTCGTGTGCTATGATTTGTTGTTAAGATTGAGCAGGAACGCTCCAACCGGGGGCTCTAAAGTCATCAAACTTAGACCCCGACGACAGGATGACATCCTCGAAATGAAGAAATATTAGCAGAAGCTAAACGAAGTGACACTTCCAAAAAGAATGCAGATATAAGCTTTACTCAATCGAGTAAACAAATATCATTTGTTTTGGGCCGAAGCAGCAGAAAGCTACAGGCCAGCGAGCTCGAACTACGATACGGGTTTGATTCTGTCATAACGGATACGTAGGCGCCTAAGGATAAGGCTCAACCCACACTTTGCCGAAACTAAAGGCATCCGTAATCAAGCTTCAGGTATGATTTCTTCTTATGGCTGGTGAGCTTTTATACACAGGTCTAAGGGACCATAAACGACCCGTAAGGCTCTCAAGTTGTGATCGTCGATCGACTTGAGTGTCTACTTTGACTTTCGCCTGTCCAAGCCTTAGTCAAAGTGGGGGCTCTGTTGATACCCGTATCTGTCGATATGGAAATTTATAGAGAACCCGACAAATACCCAATGATGATAGGACAACATGTATTTCGTGTCATTTATTTGAGTTCGTTTTACGAAGTAAGTCGGGCGCCGTTGACGTAACATTTTATTAATTTAAATGATATTTAAATTAGTGTGTTGACAGGGTAAGTGTATTCTGTCAAAAAGTTTGTTTTATTGAAAATAAAATATTTCGATTTGAAAAATCATTTTAAGTAACTCGATTTGAAAAATCATTTTTTAGGAATTCATTTTTTGACTTGAAAAGTCATTTCTCGTGTTCTTAAACCATTTTATTAAATCGTATTCGATGAATTCGTTTTCTTAAAAGCAAGTTTAAAGCTCGTTTTGAGCTCGATTTAAAGAGCGATTTTGAGCCCGTTTCAACACGAATTTCGAAGCCACTTTCACCCACACTCTCCCTCACATACCCGAGCCTAATCCAGCCTAGAACCATGACCTATACTCACCTCAACCAGCCCAAGAGAAGCCAATGAAAGCACGTATAGCAGCAGCCCAGGCCCTTTACCGTGCTCTGTTCCAGACAGCCCAAGTTTGGGCATAATCCCGTCACGTTTGGCCTAAACCCGACCCCTTGCTTTACCCAACCATGTCCCCTAATCACCTGACCAAAACCCACTGAAGGTAGCCCACAAGACGAGCTCAAATCCATCTCACAGCGACCCATCACGTACCCTGTTTTAGAGCAACCCAAAACCCGTCTTTTTGAAGTCCAAACTCGCACTCACAAGCAAAAACCCGTACCTGATCCTCATGACCCATTTACCCTTTGCTTAACCTGCAAGGAACATCACTGAAAACCCTAGAAAGCCCCACGAAAAGAGCGTGGACAGCAGCTCTCTTGAAAACGGAAGAGCTGCTCTTTAACCTCCTAAAACCCTACTTTCTACCCTTATATATATGCACCATCCACAAGCCTTCACATACACGAATAATACAGCATACATACTCCACACAAAGTCACAAAAAGCCCCTAGAAAAGAGGAGACAGACGTTCGAAAAACAGAGCATCCCATTGCTGATTTTCGGGCTGCTGTCACTTCTTTTGTCTCGTTTTTCGTGTTGAAAACACCATAGTCACTCTGATTTGTTTACATGATCTTAAAGTTCACTTTACCACGATTCTAAAACATCTTTCGGTTCGAAATTTCATTGAGAAACGAAGGAGATATGAGCATTTGAAAATTGCTGTCAGATTTGCTTAAAGCTACGGATTTGATATTGGTTTTCGTCGACGACGGCCCCTCGGGATAAAATCTTACAATCGATTACGACTCGGATATTTGGTCAACGATACATGTAAGTTGAGGGTGCAAAATACTCTTTTTATTTTGTTAATTTATCGTTTTTTTTATCATTTTTATAGCCTCTGTCGTTTTTATCACTCTCTGTCGCTTATCATCGTAGATATTGCTTTTTTCCCGTTTGTTTCGGACTTGTACCGTCAGTATGGTTATGATTTGTGTGTGAAAATGTTTCGTGCCCCCCTTTGTTCACTTAGAATGCATGTGTAGTTCTCGTGTATAATATGACTTGCGTAGCGCAACATGTTGTCGTAAGTTTGATTTTTGATTTGCTCGATAGCTTAGGGACCTCGTTCATGTTTAGTTTCATTATTGCTCAGACCTAATCTGTCATGCTCTTCAACCGTGCAATTCATGTCCGTGTACCAACTCGCTTTGTCTTGCTTTTACCTCATCATTTGGCGTTTGTATAATTTTTAGCTTCGTTGATCCTACATGAGCCGTTTCCTGCGGGATTTCTGTTGTCTGTTGTTTTTTGCTCCGTCTATTAAATCTTGAATGGCGTAATAGTTTGGCATATAGGACGGTCCAGTTCAGGTTTTCTTCTGTGTGATGCGTTTTTATGTGGTCTGCTTACGTCTGCGTATGTTTACCTATATTTGTGCGTATTTGTATAACTTGCTTCGTGTCCCTTAGCTGATTTCTGCCTGATGATGCACCTGCTCGTATGTTATTAGTTTTCTTAGCTGTATCTATGTCATACTCGTATGTTAGTGAGTTTGGTAGTCGTTTTTTTGATTGATTACTAATTGGCACGTTTGTTTGTGCTTGATTGTTATGGTTTGCCTATGATTGCACGTTTGTTTAAGTGGTATTTGTTTATTAGTTTATACATTAGTTTGAGCTTGTGTTTGTCGCAGCTTGTGAATATTCATACGTTTATGTGGGTTTATTTGATTATTGTTTTATATGTGTGACTATGCTTGTGTGTTGCTACTTTTCAATTCATGTGTCACGTTTATTTGTCTATGTTATCGTTCATACTTGTCCATGTATGTTAGTCGAGTATTTATTTTATTTGTCTGTCGCTAACGTGTGTTGATCCTTCTTATGCTGTCGGTAAGTATTTCTGCTCCTTCTTCTTTGTTTGCTAGAATAGTAAATGAACCCATGTTAAATAACCGACAAAGCTACATGTGCATTAAACGACGAGAATTGATTTTATTTTGCTTAGGATTAAAATTTGTTTGCATACTCGCATATGTACTCGTAATAGCCATGATTTTACTCAGTAGAGACCGTTACTGTAACGGGCGGGGTTAGGCGTTAAATTAATGAAATTATTTTTTAACTTCCTAACACGTAAACTCATACGAACTCATTTTCTCTAAAATTGGTTTCTAAATTCCACCTTAAAAATTTAGTGGCGACTCTTTTCGAATGAATATGTTTTTGAAATAAAACATCGCGTGGATCAAAATCCCTTGTCCACACTCCTACAAAATATCTAACCCAAACCAACTTAGTCGCCTGTGCTCAGGCGATTATTTTTGGGCACCTACTCAAACCAGCCTTTTTCTATAAATACCAACCCCCTTCGATCATTCAAATGGTCGGTTTTTCAATTCACAAGTCGATTTTCAAGCTCATTTTTCAACACACACATAAAATACTCACAAAATCCACTCAAAAATACCGTCTTTGCATTTTCGAAAGGTAGACATTCTACCTACGTTTTTAGATGTTTTGAGACTCGGACCGAGCAGGGTTACATTAGCCCCCCTCGGTCCACTACTCGATGAATTGTCATCACTCTCTTTCTCTATCTACGCCTCACGTACAATCGACCTATACGGGTTCCTAACCCGACCCGATATTGGCATTAGCTAAACCTTATTCGTAATTCGGTTATAAGCAATTCGGATTCATAATCCGTCTAAAACCCCGCCAATATCGCATAAATAAACGACCCACTATCACTAAAGCAAACCGACGTCACTTTTATAATTATGCAAGTCCTCATTCATGCATTAAATTACGACTAGAATCACGGTTCCAACACTAAATTGTACCGTTTCATAGAGTCTTTTAGCATGTCAAAACTGAGGGTTTTCACAAAATCTTAGAGTATAATATGAGGTCGGAGAATAACGTCTATGGTAATAATTTAGCCAATAAATTATTACTTAACGTATATCTCTATAGCCAAGATGTCATTATTATGACATTTTTTATCATTTATGCATTTTAATCGAGTCATATTTATTCGTACTTGTACATAGCGTCATTTTAGCCCAAATATCGAAATTAAACAAATGTTTTCAAAATTAGTAGAGACTACTTTTACGTAGGCTTTTTGATTTCAGTTTTCAAAACTTATTTTGCCAAAACTTTCGAAAAGTAACCTCACTCCGAACCCCTTCTCTGGTTTCAAACCTCAGATTGATAGATATCGACGCATCTTGAAGTCTGAGACACTCGTGTCTTGAATTTCAAGACGCGTTGAATAGGTCCCAAATGCCTTTAAATATTTGGTGGCGACTCCAAAAAACACCCTTTTCAAAATGATTTTTCTACATTTCTTTTTGATCCTAAACTCATGCAATGATCTCCCCATTTTTACAAAACTTCGCACTTTTTCCCGCGAGGCGCATTCCGCCCTGCGCCTTACTGGCGAGACTGGCGTAAGGCGGGCGTCGATAGGTTTTCCCATCCTTAGGAATTTTTCCCCGGTACCTTCAATGTGTACCCATACAACCCCAAAACCAATCATTTACAAACATGATGTGCCAAATAATGAATGGTGTTGATGACATGGTTAGTTTGTCTTTGTCGGCTAATAATGTTGATCAAGATCAATTTGATGGAAACATTGATGGGAACGAGGGCGGTGAGGATGAAGAGTTACTTATGGTAAATGAGGAGGATGGTAGTGACATAGATCTTGTAACTCTCACCGCTCCTTCTCAAGAATTTGCTAGGCTTCATCCCATTGATGTAGATTGGGTTAATAATTTGCAATGTAAAGGAGGCGATGAATATGATGGTAGGGGTGAATTTCGTGTGGGTCAAAGGTTTAATAACAAAGTCACTTTATCCCAATACGTCCGACAATTCCACATTGAAAAAAATCAAATATACAAAACAGTAGAATCCAAACCTCATACCGTGACGTATAAGTCCAATAGGAAGCCAAACCCTTGTGATTGGATATTAAGAGCCACTCAAAAAGAAATCACCCATGATGCTTTCACAATAGTGACCTATAAAGGTCCTCACCATCCCTCTTGTGTTGTTGATGCTCCACCTCTTGATCATCCCAACTTGAGTAATGCATATATTGCTAAACATATAAGAAATCTAGTTGAAGAAGATTGGGGTGTGAAGATTTCTTTATTGAGAACTTCTATTACCGATGCTTTTAATTTCACCCCTTCATATATGAAAACGTGGCATGCAAAACAAAGAGCTATGGCAGAATTATATGGTGATTGGGAGAAGTCATATGAGTTGCTTCCTCGTTACCTAGAAGCTGTGAAAGAGACAAATCCAGGAACCGTTGTGCACTTTATGAACTTAAGAACCTCTCATCCTAATGTTCAGAAATTTGATAGGGTGTTTTGGGCGTTTGGGCCGTCGATTAGGGGGTTCGAGCATTGTAGACCAGTTATAACTATCGACGGAACTCATTTGTACGGAAAATACAAAGGAGTTTTGTTGATTGCAATTGGGATGGACGCAAACGACCAAATTTATCCTTTAGCTTTTGCCATCGTCGATTGTGAGAGCGTAGATACGTGGGGGTGGTTCATGAGTTGCATTAGGCGTTATGTCTCAAAACGGGTTGGCCTTTGTGTTATTTCCGATCGACATGTAGGTATCTTGCGTGCTATGAATGAAGAAAATGGTGGATGGAAAGAACCACTAGCCTATCACAGATTTTGTGTTCGCCATTTTGCTTCGAATATGGCCACGAGATATGGCAAAGAAGTGAAGGATGCAGTTGTCGAAACTGCTAATGCGGAACAACCAAAAAGATTCAAGAGAGGTATTAAAAAAATTGAAGATGTTGATGTCCGTGCAAAAGCTGAATTGGATAGAATTCCTGCTAGTAAATGGGCACTAAGTGAGGATGGTGGGCATAGATATGGCGTGAAGACAACAAATAATTCGGAATGTTTTAATGGTGTACTCAAACGTGTTCGATTTTTGCCAATAACTGCTCTAGTGAAGGCTACTTTCTTCCGTCTCAACTCTTACTTTGTTGAGAGGCGTGATGCAGCTTTTCAAAAGATGAATGATGGGCAAATGTGGTCGGATAAAGTGAAGGAGAAGCTTGAGAAGAATATTGAACGTGCGGCGCATCATAAGGTCACATGTTATAATCTTCAGCAAGGACTTTATGAAGTTGTCACCGGACGGGGCCATCGACTTACAAGTGAGGGTCATCATGCACACACGGTTAACCTCTCTAAGAGGACTTGCTCATGCAATAAATGGTAAATCTATCATTACCCGTGCTCGCATTTGATGGCAGTATGTCGCGCATATTCTATAAGTTCAGATCAATACGTGGATCCTTCTTACTCTTGCAGTGAGTACTTTGCGGCATACCGTTCGAGTTTTCACCCCGTTGCTGATGAAGACTATTGGATGCCGTGGAAAGGTCCTACGTTAATACCCAATCCGTTTGTAAAGAGAGCTGGTGGACGCCCAAAGTCTTCAAGAATCCACAATGAGATGGATCAAAAGTCAACTGTGACTTGTAGCTTGTGTGGCAAAGAAGGTCATAACAAACGTCGTTGCACTTCATGTTATTATTTATTTAGTTAAATAAATTGCATTATCTTGTACATTCACTTTATCTAATACATTACTTTTTATTTGTACAGACTCAGAGTAGCATATTCGGGTACAATACAACAACAGAACTGCTAAATCAAATGCCGCAGAACACAAACATGGAGCATATGATTATGCTCGAGCAAATGCAATCCATGCATCTCAATGCGCTTAAAGACACTAGGCAAGCTCACCTAGTGGATTACGAAGAAATGGATGAGGCAATCCCAAGTCCACCTCGCTACAGTTTCCGACAAACCCAACAACGTCGACAAATTAGCCAATCGCAGGAAGAACAACCGGAGTCGTCACAACGGAGGAAAGGAAAAAGTAGGCGACAAAACTGACGTCACAATTTATGTAATGGACTACGTTTTATTATGTTCAACATGTACTTTAAACATCGTTTAGACATTCTCATTTTATGATTGACTTTAATGCAAAACTATCTAAGTGGATGTTCGTCTTTAACATTGTCTTCGTGCTTGGGCGTTGCTTCAAAATGTTGATGTTGTTGAGTTGATTGTTGTAATTTATTTCGGGTAATAAGCTGCTGTCAATTTGGGGGCTGTGATTCAGGGAGGTCGCTACCCGCCATTTCGACCAAATATATTCTAACACAGACCTCATGGCCTGATTGTTTTTTGGTCATTTTCACATGGTGGTCGCTACCCGCCATTTCGACCATCATTGTTTTAAAATTTAAGGTATTCAGCTGTGGTGATTCTTGTTTCGTTTTGGCTTTGGTCGCAGTCCACCAATGCGACCAACCAAAAATAATAATAAAAAAAAACGGCGCTTGATGACGTGGACCCATTCCTTGTAATTAGTTTAAAATGGGCCTTAATTTTGTAAATAGTTACGAAATGAGCACCATTTTAGTAAAAAATCCATTTTAGGTCAATTGAACAATTATATTTGTTATATGAGACCGTGTCATATGACTTTACTAGATAATTATAGAGTATATTGTTTCTTTCAAATAATTTATATTTAATTTATTTAAATTTTACGATATGAGGCGGTCTTACGAGACGTATTGATCATTTTTATACCTATTTTATTAACCTACTTTAAATTTAAAGTTATTGTTTATTGATTACCTACCATACGTCTATACCTACGTTTTCTAATATAATTGTCATATACGTGTACCACTGAAGGCTACAATCCTTACGTGGTTTCACCCGTTACTACATATCATGTGATATATTCACACATATACCGAACGTTGAAAAAAACGGTAGCAAATGTTTTTGAAATTATCACGTTACCTACAATTATTATATTCATGAACTTCTCTATAAGTTGATAAATAAATCACATTGATTATATTTATTTTAGCATCATTAATTATTTCATTTTAGAACATTATAAATAGTGTAACATTTTTCTCTTAAACATCATACAATATCTAAAATTCCCCTTCACATAATTTTAAAAAACAGTAATCTAACTCTTTCCTTGTCGACAAAGATGGTTTTCCCAGTTCTAATTGCGGCCGCTCTTCTAATCTCGTCCACATACGCTAACACGATACAATTCGACTATTGTGTCGCGGACCCAAGCCTTCCGTACGGGCCAACCGGGTACGCGTGCAAGGACCCAAAAAACCTCACAGTCGATGATTTCACCTACTCGGGCCTCCGTGTTGGGGGTAACACATCAGCAAATGTATTTAAATTTGGGCCCAACCCGGCATTTTCAGCCCAATTCCCAGCCCTAAATGGGATGGGAATTTCTCTTTCTCGGGCCGACATTGGTGTGGGTGGGGCTGTCCCCATCCACACCCACCGAGTCGCCGAGCTCGCCATCCTTATCCAAGGGACGATTGTGGCCGGTTTTATCGACTCGACTAATAGGGCATTTTATAAGACCATGGAGGTTGGGGACATGTTCATTTTCCCACCAACACTAGAGCATTTTCAGGTGAGTAACTTTTTTTCTTTAGATTGTTATAACTAAAATATGATCATTATAACAATTTAAATTAGACTTTATATTAAAAATGAAATGGACACGTACATACACAGGTGAACGTAGGAAACACAACCGCAGTTGCAATAGCAGCATTTGGAAGTGAAAATCCAGCGTTTCAAGGAATTCCTAGTGCGCTTTTCAAGAATGATTTGCCAACTGAAATTATTCAGAAGGTCACTTTGTTGGATGCTGATCAAATTAAGAAGCTTAAAGCTGGTTTTGGTGGGACTAATTAATTACTTAATTACTCCGTAATTAATTAGGTTTTAATTATTCATTATGGATTATTATGGAGGTGTAATAATTAAGTTGAGATTTTTTTCTTTTACTCCGTAATAAATTTGTGATCACATCAATACAATTGAGTAATTGAGTGTTGGAATAGGTTGTAAAAGAGGTAGTTATAAGTTGGTTATGTAAGGAAAAGTTAGTTAGGGTTGTTGAGTTAGTTAAGAGCAGTTTGTTAGGGTTTGGCTAGCACTCTGTTTTTCTCTGAGCACTTCTTCTATATATAGGGGTTGTGTGTGCTATTGTAAATCACGAATTCAATTCATAAAGCTTCAATACAATCAATTCAATATTTTCTCTCATTTACTAAGTCTTCATCTCTCTCAAAGATTTCATCTTTTATCTTTTGTTTCCTTCCTCTGTTTTCTGCAATCAATGGCGTACCATTCCAACATGGTATCAGCCTAGGTTGATATTTTTTTGTTTTTCGATCCATTTTTCCGCTCCAAATCTCTGATTCATTTGTTTTTCCAGTACATCTTCAAACCTTCATCTTCAATCCTTCATATCTTCAAACTTCTTTCTTCATATCTTCATATCTTTCCAGAAATCTCTCACACAACTATCTGTTCTTCTTCACAACAAATCTTCTAAATAATTTTCTGCAAACTCAGTTCTCACAATCATGGCAGATTCATCAACCATTTCTTCAACCTCAACTTCTGAAGATCCTTTCTCAATTCAATCCTCAGATCATCCTGGTTTAAAACTCGTTTCTCATGCCTTTGAGGGTACTGGTTATGGGAATTGGAAACAGTCTATGTTGATTGCTCTCTCTGCTAAAAACAAACTGGGTTTTATTGACGGTTCTTTGACAAAACCAACTCCTTCTTCTTCTGCTCAAGCAAAAGCATGGCAACGATGTAATGATATGGTGTTTTCTTGGATTCTCAACACATTGTCTTCTTCAATAGCAGATTCTATTCTTTACAGTACTTCAGCGAAAGTAGCCTGGGATGAACTTCATGCTAGATATGGCAAGTCTAATGGTGCTCAAATGTACACTCTTCAGAAGAAATTGGCTGAGATGTCTCAAGGAACAGAAAGTGTCACCTCCTACTTCACTAAACTCAAAGCTTTATGGGATGAAATTGCAGCAACGAACACAATTTCAGTCTGTTCTTGCACATGTTCTTGTGGGTCTAGAGAAGAACAATCTCAGGATGATGATCACAAAAGAGTAATTCAATTTCTGATGGGTCTTAATGATTCTTACAATGTTACAAGAGGGACTATTCTGATGCAAAATCCTCTACCAAAGCTTGCAACAGTATACAATAATCTGATTCAGGAAGAGCAACAAAGAGAAATCCAACATAATGCTCAATTTCAAATGGATTCTGCTTCTTTTCTGGCAAGAAACAACAGATTCAAGAGTTATGTCAATGGTGGAAATACAAGCTTCAATCAGAAACAGTCCTATACTCCTGCTGATCCAAGGAAGAATGGTTATATTGAGTGCAAATTCTGCAAAAAGCCAGGTCATACTATTGACAAATGCTATAGGCTGCAAAACAGGAACAAAAAGTTTGCTGGCAATGTTCAGATCAATGACACTCCTGGGATTCTTGGACCCTATAATCCTGAGAATCATGCTTCAACTTCGTCTATGACTCATCCTACTTCTACTTCTACTTCCACAGGACACTCTTCTGGTCATTATGATCATAATTCAGTGGTTAATCCACAATTCTCTGCTGCCAACTTTGCTGGTAATGTCTTTCACTCAAAAACTTCTTATTTGGCAAATTCTTGGATTATAGATACTGGTGCAAGTGATCACATGTGTTTCAATAAGCATCTCTTTTCTGAATTACATGATTTGTCTGTGCCATATAGTATATCTCTTCCTAATGGTCAAGTTGTCATGATTAGTTCAAAGGGTGTTGTTCATCTTACTCATGAGATTGTGTTGTATAATGTGCTCTATGTTCCTAACTTTCAGTTTAACCTATTGTCTGTTGCTAAACTCACCAAACATGGACAATTTTCTGCTGTTTTTACACAAAACTCATGTTCTTTGCAGGGCTCTTCTTTGAAGATGCCTCTGACCATTGGTAGAAACGAAAGAGATCTATATGTTTTCTCCACAGATATGCTAAGACCTGCTGTTACTGATGCTGTTGCTGGTGTTCACAATGATGTTCTAGGTTTTTCAAATAATGTTGTAAATAGTACTGTTCTTTGGCATAAAAGACTAGGTCACTTGCCTTTGTACAAGTTGAAAACATTGTCTGTTTGTAATAAAACTACTGGTAATTCAAGTGAAATTGATTCTTGTTCTATATGTGCCAAATCCAGACAGCATAGATTGGTTTTTGCTGACAGTATTACAGTTTCTGATTCTCCTTTTCAATTAGTCCATATAGATGTCTGGGGTTCCTATCACACACAAACTTACAATGGGTATAAGTACTTTCTAACCATTGTAGATGACTTCACTAGGGTTACTTGGACACACTTGATGGCCACAAAGTCTGATGCTTCAGGGTTAATTCAAGCCTTTATACAGATGGTCAAAACCCAATTTAATAAAACTGTACAGATTATCAGAACTGATAATGCGTTTGAGCTAGGGAGTAGCAATCTAATGTCTCAATTTCTCAGAGATAATGGTATAATCCATCAGTCTTCTTGTTCCTATACCCCTCAACAAAATGGAAGGGTAGAAAGAAAGCACAAGCACCTTTTAGAGACTGCAAGAGCTTTGATGTTTCAATCCAACCTACCTAAGAAATATTGGGGGGATTGTATCCTTACTTCCACTTATATCATTAATAGGTTACCAACTAGAGTCTTAGGTTTTGTCTCACCTTATCAGAAATTATATGGTGCAACACCAAACTTGCAGCACTTAAGATCTTTTGGTTGCTTATGTTATGCTACTACCACAAAGATAAATAGGGATAAATTTGATCCAAGGGCTAAAAAGTGTGTGTTCCTAGGATATCCTTTTGGGAAGAAGGCTTACAAGTTGCTTGATCTTGAAAATCATAGTGTTTTTACATCTAGGGATGTGGTGTTTCATGAGCAGGTTTTTCCCTATGTCTCTCAGGATACTTCATTCCTACCAAATCCTATCTTTGGTGATGATTCTACTCCAAATTTCCATAACTCAGAGACTACTAGAACTGATGTCACTCAGACTGAACATATTAACACTCAGAACTCCATGTCTCAGACTGTAACAGACCAAGTTCAGGCTAGTTCCATGTCTCAGGAACCCATTCCTCAGACCACTGTCCCTGTACCCATTAGACACTCTTCCAGGGCATCCAAACCACCATCATATTTGACTAATAATTATGTGTGTTTGCCTAAAAGAACTGCATGCTCTGTGCATACTACTTGTGATCATACTGTTACCTCTTTTTGTGTCAGTAATACTACCTGCAATTCTTTGTGCTGTCATGTTTCTGTTCCTAACTCTTCCTCTAGTGACACTCTTGTACCTCAAGATCCCATTTCTTATGATCATGCTATATTATACCCTGAGTGGGAAGAAGCTATTCAGGCTGAATTCTCAGCCTTACATACCACAAACACATGGACTTTAGTTCCTTTACCAAAGGGGAAGAAAGCTATTAGCAGTAAATGGGTGTTTAAAGTAAAACACAAGGCAGATGGGTCTATTGAAAGATATAAAGCTCGATTGGTGGTGAAAGGATACACTCAAAAGGAAGGCATTGATTACAATGAAACATTTTCACCAGTGGTGAAGATGACTACTATCAGAACTCTAGTTGCTGTTGCAGTAAAAAGGGGATGGTTTATGACACAACTTGATGTCAACAATTCTTTCTTACATGGTGATTTAGAAGAAGAAGTGTATATGAAGCCACCACCTGGTTTGAAAGTTTCTGATAAATCAATAGTGTGCAAGCTAGAGAAATCCTTATATGGCCTAAAACAAGTGTCTAGGCAATGGAATGCCAAGTTGTGTTCTTCACTGAAAGCAAGAGGGTACAGTCAATCTTTGAATGATTATTCGTTATTCTCTAAGTTTACTGGCTGCAAAAGCATTTTCCTAGCAATTTATGTAGATGATATTCTAATGGTGGGTGATGATGTTGAGGAAATGGAATCTTTGAAGTCATACTTACACAATGTTTTCAAAATAAAGGATCTAGGTAATCTACACTATTTCCTGGGTCTGGAGTTTGTAAATACTTCGAAAGGAATGGCTGTTACTCAGACCAAGTATGCCAATGATTTGCTAAGGGAGTTCTGTCCAAAAGGTATTACAGCAGTGGTCAGTCCCCTTGACACAAACACTAAATTGGATAAAGATTCTACTGCACTTTTGGAGGATCCAATAGTTTACAGGAGACTAATAGGCAAACTAAACTTCTTGACTCACACAAGACCAGACTTGTGCTTCGCAGTTCAGCTACTCAGTCAGTTTTTGTCAACACCAAGACAGCAGCATTGGGATGCTGCTATGCACACTCTTCAGTATTTGGCTAAAGATCCTTCACAAGGGCTTTTGTTCAACAATGCTCCTGAACTACACCTTCAAGCTTTCTGTGATGCAGACTGGGCTGCCTGCCCTTTGTCTAGAAGATCTGTCAGTGGTTTTGTAGTTTTGTTGGGAGGAAGCTTGTTGTCATGGAAATCAAAAAAGCAACAAACAGTTTCTTTATCTTCAGCAGAGGCTGAATATAGATCCTTGAGAAGATTGACAGCTGAATTGGCATGGTTAACACGACTTCTACATGAACTTCAAGTACAAGACATTGAACCAATTTCAGTTAAGTGTGATAGCCAAGCTGCTATTCACATTGCCAGGAATCCAGTATTTCACGAAAGAACAAAGCATATTGACTTAGATTGTCATTTTGTGCGTGAGAAATTACAAGAAGGGTTGATCAGCTTGTCCTATATTCCAACAACACAGCAACCAGCTGACATCTTGACTAAAAACCTAAATGGTGTTCAGCACAAGCATATTCTCAGCAAGTTGGGTGTATTTTCAATACCTCCAACTTGAGGGGGGGTGTTGGAATAGGTTGTAAAAGAGGTAGTTATAAGTTGGTTATGTAAGGAAAAGTTAGTTAGGGTTGTTGAGTTAGTTAAGAGCAGTTTGTTAGAGTTTGGCTAGCACTCTGTTTTTCTCTGAGCACTTCTTCTATATATAGGGGTTGTGTGTGCTATTGTAAATCACGAATTCAATTCATAAAGCTTCAATACAATCAATTCAATATTTTCTCTCATTTACTAAGTCTTCATCTCTCTCAAAGATTTCATCTTTTATCTTTTGTTTCCTTCCTCTGTTTTCTGCAATCAATGGCGTACCATTCCAACATTGAGGAATGATTTTTCTTCTTGATTATATTCCTTATATAAGAAGTATTTACTATAAGTTAACTTAAGAATATTTTTCCATTTATTATTATGCAACATGAAAAAAAATGTTTTACTTTGTTAAAATGATTATTTTTTTTATCGCAGTTTTCATTAATTTATCAAGCAAAAGAGTTTACAATGTACAAAACGGATTCAGATTTACTACATTTTGTGCATGTATGTAGTTGATTTCATTGCTTAAAATAGAAGGAATAAAAATACTAGCTAAAAATATTATGAAAAGATTACCCTTCAATAAATTTAAATTACCTAGTATGAAATAAATTCATACGCGCAGTTGAAATTAAATTGCAGTAGATCTCAATACGTATAAAACCATTTTCATCATATGAGTTAGATAATTTTGTTGTATCTTAGAAATATAAAATAAAAATTATATTGAGAATTAGAACTGTAAATGATTGTTAATTATTCTCTTAAGAGTTCTTTGCAAAATTACTCAAATTGAGTGGTATACACTGTCGATGAGTAACTCTAGTTCTATTTATTTTGCAAAATTGTTATTTTGAGTCACTTTTTTCAATGAGTACTAGAATTAAAGAAATACAAATAATTGCATGAAAGAGTCTTATAATAATGTTATAAGACATCTTAATTCTTATATGGTAGAAGCATTTTACTATATTATATGATCACAAGATAGTATAATAATGTGAAGAAAAATGAGGTGTACACTTGAGTAGTTTGGAAATCTGATTTTTACGTAAAAAAGGTCAGCAAATTTTTGCTCATTATTTAATTTTGTTAACTTTTATCGTAACTTGCGCTAGAATAATTGTTTGAGACAAATCGCGTTTTCTTTGTACTTAGAGAGCAAATTATGCAACACTAGTGAGTTGTGGTGCGATTAATTGTTTTGTTATACGTAGTATGTACTAAACGAATAATAAGAGAATAATGGACGTAGATCTCGGAGTGTGAGTGTGAACCACTTCAAAAATTTCATTGCGTACTCATCCTTACTTTCGTTTTACTTTTGCAAAACATTATTTAATCTTGGAAACTCAAATAGTTTTCAAGTACCAAAATTTACACACCTTTAAAGGGACTTTATTTACTCTCTGTAGGATCCATTAACTCTTCATAATATAACGTGAGTCTAGTTGTAAAAATTAGAGGAAAAGAAATTGAAGATTCAAAAAATATACTCCCTTCATTCATATCCAATAGCATCATTTCACTTTTTGACATTAATCACATAGGTGAAGAATTTTCGGTATAACTCGCAATATATAAATAAATATAGTCATATAAGATCTTGTTTTATTTGTTTTCATAAGTATAACATTAATGTCATATTTTTATATTTTTATGCAATTTAGAAATATAGATATTGTCGTTACAAAAATGCGTCTCGGCAAATATGAAAGGAAAGAATGTCAATGGATTTGAATAGAGGGAGTAAATAATAACAAACATTGTTACAATTATCAATAATTCACATATTAAATTAATGTCAAACCATATTCAAAATCTTAACACTAACTTATTCCAACCACCGCCGCCTCATGTTGCCTCCCGCCGCCCACCGTCGTCACAAACCCCTTCATATGTAAACCCTAATTTTAATTTGAAATTAACTCTATTAAAAATTTATAAAAATCAATAATTTAATGACCAAAATTGAAATTGAAATTGAAATTGAAAACGATTATTACTTCATTGAATTGATTATCAAAATCAATAATTGAATAATTGAGTAAATGATTGAAGTTAGGATTAAGAAAAGTTTGGGGAAGAAAATAGAGAACTTCGTATACCATGCGAGTAAAAAAGGGTAAATCTGGGAAATTAAATGAAAAAAATATACAACGGAAGTAAAATCCGTATACGAAAAATCAATAACGTATTAGGGTACACCTAAAAAGGTAATTATTTTGTTTATACAATTCACAAGAAAAAAACAACACTTCTACTTTTCTTTACTTTGGCACGAAGTTGATATGAAGTCGTTGCATTTTGATTTCTATATCAAATATTATTTTAATTGGTATAGTATTGATCTTTGACACCCCTTTGATATCATATTGATTTCTTACGAGAGAACGAAAATTAAATTGCGATAAAATGAATATTATGTAGTGTGAAAATAAGGCTCTATTTGGGAAAATTAGCTGAAAAGATAGCTGAAAGCTGAAAAAGTAGCTGAAATTGAAAACTAACTGAAAAAGTAGCTGAAAATAACTAGCTGAAAATTATTTTACTGTTTGGTAAACAACCTGAAAAGATAACTGAAATAAAGTAAAATGAAGAAAAAAGACATAGTTATTGATAGTTTGATTATTGATATTAAATTATTTTTAATACTTCATTATATTATCATTATTATAAAACTAACATGTTCGATAATTGTAACTAATTATTTTAATATTTAAATAAAAAAAAAATTAAAAAAATCTTAAATAAAAAATTCAAAGCTCTTGTTTTTACATGTTGGTATTCTAATAAGTGGATAAACTTAGTGTGAGAAGAAAACATTATAACAATAAAAAAAATATTACGAGCAACTTTACCATGAGAAATTAGGGTTAGGTTTTATAAATATTTTATGCAAATAACTATGAAAATTTATATTTTAATTAAGGGATATTTCCCACAGTACCCCTAAATTAAAGTTTGCAATTTTTCTCGAAATACCCTTTGTTTTGGGAAAAATTAATTTAACTGACCATAACTTAAAGTTGCGAATTTAGAAATCGATTATTATTGTTTTCAAATCAATCGTCTTTTCGAACTCTTCGATTTGACATAAAAAAAATATTCATGTTCAGAACGCATAGTTTCAAGTTATGGTCGGTCAAAGTTATTTTATCGAAAAAAATTGACCGACCATATCTACTAGTCACGAGTTGCGAATCTGGAAAATTTGATGTTCAAATTGATCGTCTCAACGAGAGCTACGACTTAGGCAAAACGATTGTCAATTTCTAAACTCGTTACCACAAGTTAAGCTCAGTCAAAGTTTTTTAGCATGAAAAGAGGGGTATCATGGGTAAAGTGACAAACCTCAGGGGTACCATGAAAAATATCCCTTTAATTAATATGATAAAAAAAAGTAATGTTAATTAAGAGGGTAAAATAGTAAAAAGACTTGTAATTAGCTAGCTTATTTTTTAATAAGCTACCTAAAGTAGCTAGCTGAAATAAGTTTTCAGCTAGCTGAAATATTTTCCAGTCAACTCTCACAAAACACTTCCAAGGAAAATAGTATAGGTAGCTGAAATTTTGGTCAAACCAGCTAGCTGGTTAAATGAGCTAGTTGGTTAAATGAGATAGCTGATTTGATACGAGAATATACACATGAAATAACGAGATCCATTATACAATCAACATCCAAACTCTTTCTTAAAATAACATTATATTTTAGAGTAATTTTAAGTTATTTTATGTTATATTTCATATAATTAGTTTATTTTCTTACCGTAATTTAGAAGTTTCTTGATTTTAGTTTGTTTAGGAAATTAGTTTATTTATTTACCTAGATTTTATAGGATTTTTATTTTATTCCCTAGATAAGGTTTTCTAAGTAGTTTATTATAAATAGAGTTTTATATATTGATTAAAAACATAAGTTGAATAATAAATTTGAGAATTGAAATTGATTTTTGAAGTTCACTTTAAACTTTAATCTTCATTGACGTTGAGTTTTCGATTGCGATCGAGGTTCAAAGATTAAACTTGAGCGAGGTAGTTCGAGGGTTAATCATAGTTCAATCTAATTCATGCTTTGGGTTTGATTGTTCATATCCCGTCTAAGGCTAAATAGGTCTTTAGTCGAAGACACCCATTTATTGGTTCGAGATCTCACAAGATTTCGGGGCAAATATCATTCCTTATGTTTTCTAAGTCGCTTCCGCATAATTTTCGTATCAGTTATATTTATGATCTCTTTCTTAACTAAAAAAAATACAAAGTAATAATAATCTTAATTAGTGAGGGAATGAAATTTATGCGATAAAATGAATATTATGTAATGAGATCAAAAACAAGATAAAATTAAGAAATCTATACAATTGACGTAATCTGGAAATAAAATAAATGATACATTGCATAATAAATGTAAATCAAATCATTGATTTTTATTTTCTTTCTAAAATAGCGTCTAATTTCATTGAAAAAGGAATTAATTCACAAAATATTAATTAAATTAACAATATACGGAGTAATCAAACATGATATCCACTAAATTTAATTCCATCATCAATGAATATCAACAATATATATAAGTAACCCAATAATTCTCCTCAAACCATCAAAATTATTATCAAACCAAATACCACAATAATAAAATATATATTAATATTAATAACTCGCAATAATTTATTATTATTCAACATGATATTCAACATCATTTTAATTACGTCAACTCTTCTAATAATTTCTTCCTCCTATGCAAACGCCATACCATTTGACTACTGCGTAGGTGACCCGACCCGACCACACGGACCGGAAGGCTACTCCTGTAAGGACCTGAAACAGGTGACGGTAGACGACTTCACATACTCGGGCCTACGAGCACGAGCCAACACGACGGCGTCCCCACTCAAATTTGGAGTCTCATTCGCGACAGACCAGACCTTCCCTGGACTAACCGGGATGGACCTAGCAATGGCCAGACTGGACATAGACGTTGGAGGGGTGGTCCCCATGCACGCGCACCGTGTAGCTGAGCTAGCGATCCTAGTACAGGGAACGGTCGTAGCAGGGTTTATCGATACGAATAATAAACCGTATTATAAGACGCTAAATGCGGGTGACATATTTATATTCCCACCAACGCTAATGCATTTTCAGTATAATGTAGGAAACGTTTCAGCAGTAGCTTATGGTACTTTTGGTAGCTCTAACCCTGGATTTTTGGGTGTAACAAGTGCACTTTTTAAGAATAATTTGCCTACTGATATTCTTCAAAAGGTTACTTTGTTGGATGCTGCTCAAATTAAGAAGCTTAAGGCTGCTCTTGGTGGCACCAACTAGTTTAATTTATCATCTCTTTCTTATCCAAGTTTTAATAAATATATATATGGATTTTTTCTTATGTTAAAATAATATATATACTCCTTATAATAAAATGTACCAAGTAATGGAGCATATTTCTTCATATATTATAATAAGAATGAGGTTCTTACTTTGATCCTGCAATTGTTATTTCTTATCATTAGACTAATCACAATTTTATTATATTTGCTAATTATGTTTTCATATATCTCTATATTAAAGATGGTTTACGTGAGGGACGAAGCCAGATCGAAATGTCACCAGAATCGTAATTAATAATTGCCACACTTAAATATATTGTATAATACAAAGTTATTTTTTTAGTCCTATCATTTTATGAACATGTGATACTGTACTATATATATGAAAATAATTAATTCAACTAATCATAAATTCTATATTAGCATTTGAAGAAATAACCGCATATAGACAATTAATGTTTTATGCTAATCTATATAATATATATATCTATATCTATATATCTATATCTATATATCTATATAATCTATTAAAAGAGAATCCTAATTCACAACTTTCAAAACCAATCAAAACTTGCATCCTCCTTGCGCCACGTCAACAATACTCGCCACGTCAACAACACTAAAATCTAAGAAGTCACATTTACATTGTTTAACTCGCAACTTAATTGCTCCACTCAAAAGTCACGGAAGACGAAAATCTCAATATTCAATTCACCAATTAATTGCTTCAATCAATTCAAATATCACATGATTTACACCATCACCAACTTCGTTGATCAAATTACTGGTAAATTCTGCTTCTTATCGTCTTTTTCCATAAACATTCTCCATTATTGTAATTTTTTTCATAGAGAACACTAGCACAAAATTAAGCAAAAAACGCAAAAAAACCGTTTTATATAATAAATACCCCCGTTGTTTCCATAGCCGTTGTTTATAATAGAAAACAACACAAAAAAAATATACGAAACCGTTATTTATATTAAAAATAACGTTTTTCTAAAAATTACTAATTTTCATTAAAAATAACGGTTTTTAGTTAAAAAACCGTTATTTAAAATGAGTTTAAATAACGGTTTTTTAAGTAAAACTGTTATTTAAAAGATTTTAAATAACGGTTTTACAAATAAACCGTTGTTTATGTTTTTTTTTAAAAAAAATGGTTTTTTAAAAAAAACCGTTACTTTTAGTTATTAATATTAAAATTATGAATTGATATTAAATTTATGAAAATGATTTTAAACGACAGTTTTTATATTTAACCGTTATTTAAAGTAAAATAAAAAGAACGGTTTAATTTTAAAAAACCGTTATTTAAAGTTTAATTTTTAGTAAAATATAAATTTATATTTAATTTAAAAAGCACTTTTAGCAACGGTTTTTTCTGAAAAAACCGTTATTTTTGTTTCTTCTTTTTTAATATTTGAAATTGATAATGTTTCGGGTACAAAGTTAGGAACTAAATACCAAAACTAAAATATAAATGATTACAAGTTGATTGTGGATTATAAGCTAAATGAACTAAGTCCCGGGCGGCTCTTAGCTCTCGGTTCTCCCCTTCTTTCCTCTCTTCCTGAAATCACGTAGCAAACCTAGCCCCGGGGCCTTCCGGGTGATGGCCCTCCGACGCTCAAGTCAGTTACAAAGACAAATAAATCTAGAGAGAGAGAAAAGAGAGAGAAAAACCTTTTGTGTGGTGTTTTTTGTGTTATGTCTGAATGAATGATTTCTAGGGTTTTGGCTCCCTTTTATACTCACCCTTAATTTGTCCTCTTTCGCTTTAGCTCCGTACTGTACGGTCCCGGGTGGGCCATACCTGCCCCGGACCCGGGAGATACTTTGGGATCCCTTGGCAGATGGAATCCTCCTACCAGATTCCATCCGGCCAGATGATCGACCGTGAGATGCCACCCTAACAATCGCCCCATACAGGGGAAGCCATGGGCTTGGCCTGTATGCTCCGATCCTGTTCGACTGGCCAACCTTCCCTGCGTTCTGGGCACGTCAGTCCCCCCGGCATCTCTGCTCCTTGTTCCTGCTCTAGCTCCCTCCCGCTTGAAAGTAGTGTGCTAAATACACTTCTCATTTTGGCGCAATTTTTGAATTCCGTATCCCTAGGGGACGACGTTTCGCCTTCCTGGGCCGACACGTGTCGTACAAAGGGATGGAAGTGCACTGTGCACCCCTTTCCCTATATATACCCCCTCATTTCCCTTCATCTTCCTCTTTTATTCATTCTAAAACACTCGAACTCCTCACAAAAATTCCACAGATTTCTTCAGATTTTGCTTGCATTTCACCCTCGTTCCGTCTCGCTTTCGACTTCGTCTTCGCTCACACTCTCACAAGAGGTAATTTTCGTGTTTTGATTTTAGATTTCAGTTCCATCATCTAGTAGAGAACAATGAGTGCGTCGGCCGATTCGTCTTCTAGAACCGCTTCAGATATCAACGTAGTGATAGATTCGGAAGTGGAGCCTGAGATTGAGGACTTGACCATAGGCCGGGAGGGAGTGACCGATGTAGAGGCCCAGGCTGGGACCTCTCAGGCTGGACCTTCCCAGGCCGGGCCTTTACATGCGCGAATTTTGGAGCCCTCGGTGTTCAAGATTCCCATGAACACTAGGATTAATTTAGGTTACAGGGACTTCTTGAATGAGAAAAACTGCCCTGCACTGGCGGCCGCACACTATAATTTGCCCGAGAAATGGGAATTCGTCGTGCCGGGAAGGCACCAAAATGTGGTTAAACCTCCGAACCTTCACACGGCCGTATACATGAAGAATATGGAGCATGGGCTTCGATTTCCTCTTCACCCCTTTATCGAGAAAGTACTTGACCGGGCTAATATTGCTATATGCCAGATGACACCGTTTGGGATGAGAGTTATAGTCGCTTTTGCCTGGACGTGTTTGTATCTGGGCTTCCCTCTGACAATAAATCTCTTCCGCCGCCTCCACCACTTCCGGCCCTGTACCAATAAGTCGACGAAGGGATGGTGGTCACTGGTCACTGAGTCAGGCTACCTGACTCACTTCCCGGTCAATGACTCGATGAAGGGGTGGAACGAGAGGTGGTTCTTCCTCAAGTCTCCCGTTCCCTTCAACCACCCTCGCTGCTTCCACAACGATGTGAGAGGCCGCTTAGAGACCCGAGATTAGTGGGTCCCGGGGAGCATCCTTCCCTGGAAGGAAGTCCCGTTGACCGAGGAGGAATCAAGAGCCGCGGACTACTTTGAGGCCTACAAAGCGGGGAAGGATTGGTTCCCCAAGAATTGGCTTCCTCCGGCGGATACAATTTCCGAGGACAAATTTCTGAGCGTGGTTGGCCTAGTCCCGGCCCTCGAAGCAGGTAAGCAGGGGCCGGGCGGCCAATTTCTTAGTGTCTTAGTCATCTTAGCTTGTGTTTACTTAGCCTTTCTGATTCTTCCGGTTCTGATTTTGCTTCGTCTTTCGCAGGTTCCTTAGGCTATCTTACTCCGAAAGATTTGGCGTCTATCGGCCTAGACGAAAAGAATCGTCCGCTTGATCAACCGACTGCCGTGGACTTGAAGCGACGTAAGCCCACTCTCAGAGAATTTTGGAAGAGCATGCAGGGTGATATTCCCCAGAGACCAATGGGAAGAAAACGCCAAGCGTTCAAGCCGAGTCGGGAAAAAGAAGCTGAGCAGGCGGCAAAGCCTGCTGGATCTGTTTCATCTCCTCGCCCGGAACCGGTGGGCGTTACAGTGGAGTCCACCCCGGTAGGAGGCGTGTTTGAGGCGGCGCCTGAGGCCCCTCTCCCCAGCCCCGCCGAGGGAGGTCAGGATCCCCCAACCATCCCAGGTTCCGGACGCAGTTGTCATTGAGTCCGAGTCTCCTCACTCGGAGGATGTCCGGCCCATCAAGAGGCAAAAGAAGGTTAGCTCCACACTCTCGTGGGGGAGTCTATCTGAGGGGCGCCCCCTGGACGTCCCTTCAGACGGTCTTTCCTCTGTTTTTCCCATCAGCGAGCAAGACATTTACAATCTATTGTCTTTCTCCATCCAGGGCTCCTTTTCCAAAGCCAGGGCCGGCGCTCAGGGCCAGGTTTCCGTCGCTGTTCCGGGTGTGGGGGCTTCGGGTACAGGCGGTGTCATGGGGCACCCAGCGCGTCTCGTTGAAGAGACCCCACCCATTGCTGGGGGCCTTGCTATAAAGGCTACTGAGCTGGCGATACAAGTCCGCCGCTCTGTGGATGTCTTTTCCAAGTTTGCCATGGACACCGCAGGCGAGATTGACCGCATGCGGCGCGAGGCGGCCTCTACTGAGGCCAGCAAAGAGCTGCAGGAGGCGGCTGCCCGCCTGAAAAAAGTTATCAAGGCCCGCGAATGATGAGGCTAAAGTCGTCAACGCCTTATCAAAATAAACCTAGACAAACTACTAACAGAAGCTAGTGGTAAGCAGGGTCGAATCCACAGGGAGATGGAGTAGTCAAGGAATGCTCGGCTAGGAAAGGTCAATCTCGAGTTATGAAAAGTCGGTGTTTGAACTATAAACTAAGGGTATGCTAAAATCAAAGGCTAAAAGATGATAAGGGAGAAGTCTAGGGTCACAGGTTCACGATGATTTCACCTAAGATTGTCACTGAATAAGGTTACTAATGATGGTTCGTGTTATTGGTTTAGGACAAGTCCTCTCGGATCAAAGTCAAACCTAAAGCTTAACTAACGGGCTCTCGCTACGTATTAGCTTCGCTCTACTAACTCTCACGCAAGGCTCACCTTAACCAGGCTCTCGATCTTAGGTTTAGGCTTCCTAGGTCAACACAATCAATCGTGGCCTTTGATCAATTGGAAGAGAAAATAGGGCATGAGGTTAGAATAACAACAAGCAATCAAAAGATAACCAAATCAGCAAACAAACTCAAGAGTCAATCATCGATCCCCAAAAACCCTAGGAACGAAATTAGCTATGCATAATTGGGGAAGAATTCAAAGCAATGCAATAACAACGATAAGACATGATGAATGAAAAGTAAATGAAATCAAACATTGAATTAAATCAAATACCAAAGGTTACAATGAAATCAAATTCACAAACTAAACAAGAGATGAAAGTAATTGAAACAAACCCGGAGTAATTCTAGCAATTCAATGTAAAGATCGCAACTTGAAGGAGATTCAATCTAATCTAAGTTGTTTTTAAGAAGTTTAAAAGAGAGGAAAACTAATTCTAAAACCTAAGGCTGAAAAGTAATGAAAAGCGTAAACCAAAACCTAAGTCTCGAAGTCTATTTATAATAACACGAAAATCCGGAGCAGCAGGGTGCAGAACCGCTCGGTTCGAGCAAGAACCGATCGGTTTGGGTGTGTGAACCGATCGGTTCACCCTGAACCGCTCGGCATTAAGCAAGTCAGTGAATTCCAGCAGGTTTTTGGCTTATTTCTTGTACTCTGAACCGATAGGTTCACTTGGAACCTATAGGTTCGACGTCCCAACACCTAATATGACATCCGAATCGACTCTCGGGCTTCGTGTTGACGTCTCGATACTCGTGAACGCTCCAAATAACTCAGGTTTTAGCTCAGGACCGCCAAAACCTGCAAAATACAAACGAGGAACGACAGTATCGCGATATAACGCAAATAGCTACTAAAGTACTAGTGAAATCACGTAAGCGCGAGCTAAATGCATGTATAACGGGGGTATATAAACGATATAAACAACGTGTATCAAACTCCCCCAAACCAAACCTTTGCTTGTCCTCAAGCAAATAGCGTCGAAGAACATCAAAGCGTAGCTAGTTAATCACGTTAGCATCTCGAAGTGGACGACCTATGCACATAAACTTACAACCATAGTCTAATTCACCGAAAATAGAGCACAAGTCTCAACCATTCACACCAACATCATATTACTAGATTCTCACGCTTTCGCAAAAATAAAACTAACGATAATTGGATTCAAGCAAGGCCAACCACGCATACCACTTCCATTCAACCATTCTTTCCGAATCATTCCATTTTTTTTCTTTTCTTTTTCTTTCTTTTTTTCTTTTTCGCACAATGTGGAGCATCCCTCGTATGTAGTACCGTTTAGCTTGACGTTCACTCGGTAAAAATCGCGCTCGGGTACACATATTTCCTTAAGGGTTACATCATTGCTCATACTCTCAGTCGCAACCAAATTCATGGCCACTGTGGTTACTCAAATCAATGAGTCCCCTCCGAGAGCATCGAAGCATTGCTCCAGCATTAAATGATCCTTCCATACAAACCACATTCCAACATTCCAAACTTTCCACAAGCCAAATGCCTCGCAAGAATACCGAATATCGAAAGTAAAAGAAACGAAAAGCGATAAGAATTAAGCAAATGAGTGGGCTAGTGTTTGAGGCTCGCAATCTAGTAACAGGAAACAAACGTATAGTGCATGCTACGACGATAGAAAGTCGACTTGGAGATACTAAAGATCAAAACAGCACACTAATCAATTCTCCGAACTAGACAGTTCAAGCCGAAAAAGGTTTGGTTTTTTCAAAAATTTTAAATTTTTTTGGATTTTTATATAAAATAAAACACACAAAAACGGAAAAGCAAACAAAAAGCGCGCAAGAGCTTTCCTCCCCCAAACCAGAACTACACATTGTCCTCAATGTGAGCAAAAAGCACAGATAAGCAAGCAAAACAAAGGACACTAAGCATATGGGGGGGAAAAATAAAAGCGAGGAAGCGAGGGAAAAAGAGTAAGAAAGCTCACATGCTCGTGAAGGAGCTCCCCCAAACCGAAGTAAAGCATGGAGTGCGGCTTCTGATCCACAGATTTGCATCCAATTGATCCAAATTGAGGTACTTTGAGCAAAGAAAGTAGAAAAGCAAGGCCGAACAGCAGAGAGGCCTATTCTCAAGAATACCAAGGACAAAAGTCCTGGAGTACCTGCATGCTAAATCAATCATAAAATCCCTCATCCTCACGCGCTCAATAAAAGTCTAAAACAATGTCATCAAAAACAAACAAACCAAAGCAAAGTACAACTTATTACAAAGTCATCGGGTTGCCTCCCGGATAGCGCTGGTTTATAGTCCCGCACGACTCTTCAAAGCTCAGGAAGCGGTCACTCGCCAACGGTCGTAATCAAAACAGCTTAAGGCTCTCAAAAGCCGATCAAAGAATTGTGCATGGGCTAGACAGAAGCATAAGTAATGCCAAGGAATGATGGAGGCGTACTGAACCAAAGGGAAAGATCCTGTCAGCTTATAGCGCTTCCTTGGAAAACTAGGCTGTTGGTTCGGGAACCGTAGCTTATCCGCATAGGAAGGGACGGTGTTGTCTTTGGCAGCGGCTGTATTCTTTTCGAACGGTTCGACTGCGTACCAATCGATTCCCTTGGCCTCATCCAAAGACCGGCTCCACTCGTCATGCACTGCCAAAGCGGCGAAAGGGCCATGGTCTCGGGGATCTGTTCGCCAGCATGCAACAATACTTCCAACTCTGGCTCGTCCTCAACCGGCTCTTCCTCTTTTCTTGAAGTCTTGGGCGGGGAATCTGAGCCTTTATAACTTGGTTCACTCCGGAGGATTATAAGCGTCGGCCCGGTCTTTATCCCAACTATCCGGTGGGGACGGTATTTGGTCGGGTTGTCCCGCTGTTTCATTAGCCGCCAGTTGGGCTACTTGCGCCTGAAGCCTCTTGATGGACGCATCCGCGGCTTGGTCGCTCTTCTGGAGTTGAACCATTAAGGATTGCATCATGTTCTCCATTGTGTCACTCATGCTCTTTATTGTTTCAGCCATCAGCCTCATCTCTGTCTCCTCGCTATTTCGGGCTAAGAATTTGAGGAGTTCCCATCGCTCCTCATAAGGCATGTAGTTAAACATTCCATTGCAGCTTCCCTCAATTGTAGCCCGTGTTGCAGCATCGACACCATCATAGATCATATGACATATCTCCCATATCTCAGCATAACAGCCAGGCTGAGTAATGAAGGAGACAAGTCTGTCCCAATAGATATGCAGTGGTTCATGATCGAGCTGTGGGAAGTAAAAGATAGTCATAGTGATGAAACGAGAGAATTCAAGCGTACTCAAGTCTTCCGCTCGAAAATATTCCTTATAGAGCTCCTGCGCATGAGAACACTAGATGCAAAGGTAAGATACGGTCTCAAGGAACTAGGTTCCTTGAGACAAGAGAGAAAAACCTAGCTAAAACCAAGCAAAAACTAACTAGCTAACCGTCTCCCCGGCAACGGCGCCAAAATTGATGAGGCTAAAGTCGTCAACGCCTTATCAAAATAAACCTAGACAAACTACTAACAGAAGCTAGTGGTAAGCAGGGTCGAATCCACAGGGAGATGGAGTAGTCAAGGAATGCTCGGCTAGGAAAGGTCAATCTCGAGTTATGAAAAGTCGGTGTTTGAACTATAAACTAAGGGTATGCTAAAATCAAAGGCTAAAAGATGATAAGGGAGAAGTCTAGGGTCACAGGTTCACGATGATTTCACCTAAGATTGTCACTGAATAAGGTTACTAATGATGGTTCGTGTTATTGGTTTAGGACAAGTCCTCTCGGATCAAAGTCAAACCTAAAGCTTAACTAATCTGCTCGCTACGATTAGCTTCGCTCTACTAACTCTCACGCAAGGCTCACCTTAACCAGGCTCTCGATCTTAGGTTTAGGCTTCCTAGGTCAACACAATCAATCGTGGCCTTTGATCAATTGGAAGAGAAAATAGGGCATGAGGTTAGAATAACAACAAGCAATCAAAAGATAACCAAATCAGCAAACAAACTCAAGAGTCAATCATCGATCCCCAAAAACCCTAGGAACGAAATTAGCTATGCATAATTGGGGAAGAATTCAAAGCAATGCAATAACAACGATAAGACATGATGAATGAAAAGTAAATGAAATCAAACATTGAATTAAATCAAATACCAAAGGTTACAATGAAATCAAATTCACAAACTAAACAAGAGATGAAAGTAATTGAAACAAACCCGGAGTAATTCTAGCAATTCAATGTAAAGATCGCAACTTGAAGGAGATTCAATCTAATCTAAGTTGTTTTTAAGAAGTTTAAAAGAGAGGAAAACTAATTCTAAAACCTAAGGCTGAAAAGTAATGAAAAGCGTAAACCAAAACCTAAGTCTCGAAGTCTATTTATAATAACACGAAAATCCGGAGCAGCAGGGTGCAGAACCGCTCGGTTCGAGCAAGAACCGATCGGTTTGGGTGTGTGAACCGATCGGTTCACCCTGAACCGCTCGGCATTAAGCAAGTCAGTGAATTCCAGCAGGTTTTTGGCTTATTTCTTGTACTCTGAACCGATAGGTTCACTTGGAACCTATAGGTTCGACGTCCCAACACCTAATATGACATCCGAATCGACTCTCTAAGCCGTGGTTGACGTCTCGATACTCGTGAACGCTCCAAATAACTCAGGTTTTAGCTCAGGACCGCCAAAACCTGCAAAATACAAACGAGGAACGACAGTATCGCGATATAACGCAAATAGCTACTAAAGTACTAGTGAAATCACGTAAGCGCGAGCTAAATGCATGTATAACGGGGGTATATAAACGATATAAACAACGTGTATCAGCGAACGTGAGACTAAAACCTTGAAGGCTGAGGTGCAGGCCTTACTGGCCAAGCTGGAGGAGAAAGAGTCTCAGCTGGAGGGGATCTCCAAGGAGAAGGAGAGCCTGGCTCTCCAATATTCTGAGCTCTTCCAGGCCGGGGCCGCTTGCTCGGCGTATCGCCGAGGCTGCCAGAGGCGGCGTAGGTGCTAAAGGCGCCGCCTTGAGTCCCGAGAATGGAGGCGAGATGAAGCGCCCATCGTCGAGGTTGAGCTCGCCGAGGTCCGTGCCAACTCCTTCTATGACGGGGTCGATTTTGGGTCCAATGAGACGAAGGGATTTATCGACAAGGTCGACCCCAATTTCAACTTTGCCCGTCTCGCCAAACTTGAAGAGGTCATGACCGAGAGAGCAATGAAGAAAGCAACTGGCGATGGCGTCTGCTAGGGATTCGGATTCGCCGTCTTCCGAAGTCTTCCCCGCCGGATGACTTCGCTTCGGGGAAATGCCGAAGGGTCTTCCCATTAGGCTACATTTTGCTTTGCTTTGATTTCAATAAACACATTAGTCTGCGGTAGGCGGGCGTTTTTGTGGTAGACGGCCGCCGACTCTGGTAGGTCTTTTAGCTTGTATTTTTCTTTCGCTTGCATCAGTTTGTTCCTGGCCCGGTGTGTGGGTCCTGGGACAGCAACTCTGTAATATACTTTTATTTTCGAGCGTTCCTTGTTTTTCAGTACTATTTTCGCCGGGGCCGGGTGGCACTGTTTAGCCATACTACCTTGTTTATACTTAACTTATTTTATCTTGTTTTTACTCGTTCTATTCCTATCCGAGACCGGGTGATCTTAGTTGTGTTTGCCTCCGTTCTTATTTACTCTTGAATACTTACGCTGTTTTCGTTGTCTGTACCGGGACCGGATGGTATTATTTAGTCCCAGCGTCTTACTTATATGCATGACCCCGGTTGCCGGGTGATTGTGATTAATCTTACGTACATTCATACGCATGCCCCCGGTTGCCGGGTGATTGTACTTAGGTTATTCGATGGATTGCACACTCATGGGAAGTCTGTTCTCACCTTCCCGATGTTCTTGCATGAAGGCACCCTCATCCGGGCCCGACGACGCCGGATGAGCATTGTGCAAGGCCATACGTAGGGCGCGAGCTGCCCAGGCCCCAGGCCATGGACTCTCAAGGCGCGATGTTCAACCTACGCAGGCATGGGAGGTCCGCAGCCGCCACCGGCTACAAGGCCGGCATCAGACACTGCGGTGAGAGCAGCCTAGGCACGTGAGCCATCATAGACATCCCGACTCCTTTGCATAAAGGCACCCTCATCCGGGCCCGACGACGCCGGATGAGCATTGTGCAAGGCCATACGTAGGGCGAGCCGCCAGGCCCTGCACCATGGACTCTCAAGGCGCCGATGTTCAACCCACGCAGCATGGGAGGTCCGCAGCCGCCACCGGCCACAAGGTCGGTGATCGACACCGGTGAGAGCGGCCTCAGGCACGTGGGCCATCATAGACATCCCGACTCTTTTGCATAAAGGCACCCTCATCCGGGCCCGACGACGCCGGATGAGCATTGTGCAAGGCCATACGTAGGGCGCGAGCCGCCCAGGCCCCCGGCCATGGACTCTCAAGGCGCGATGTTCAACCTACGCAGGTATGGGAGGTCCGCAGCCGCCACCGGCTACAAGGCCGGCATCAGACACTGCGGTGAGAGCAGCCTAGGCACGTGGGCCATCATAGACATCCCGACTCTTTTGCATAAGAGCACCCTCATCCGGGCCCGACGGCGTCGGATGAGCATTGTGCAAGGCCATACATAGGGCGCGAGCCGCCCAGGCCCCAGGCCATGGACTCTCAAGGCGCGATGTTCATCCGTACGTAGACATGGGTTGCCTGGGAGGTCTTACCCTTCTTCGGTCTTTTATGTCTCTTAGCTGCTCCGGGGCCTGTTCTTGCCCCCACTCTGCTCCAGGCGGGATTTGGAGTGTTCATCCCCCTTTTCCTGAAAGTGTTAGTAAAAATTTTCAAAAATTCCATTTTTGAATCAGACTATCGTCGATTAGCCGGGGTCGGGAGTAGTCCCCCCTCCTTGCCCCCTGGCCAGCTTTTGTGTGATACAAATCTAAACAAATGCTGGGCGTAATATAGCAAAAGTTCTACCAAAAATTCTACAAAAGCTCGCGGTGCCAACATCCCTGGTCACTCGCGGTACAGATGTCTACGCGCCGCCTCGTTAAAACCTTCCCGTGGAAAACCCAGTGGGACAAAACCACGGGTAAGGGAAAAGAGTACGGCGCTTACACGTAATATTTCTTTAACGTATCAGAGTTCCAATGGGACGGGAGGTTGTAGCCGTTCATATCTTTAAGCATGAAGGTTCCTGGTTGTTTAACTTCTGTGATTTGGTAGGGTCCTTCCCAAGTGGCTGACAACTTCCCGTGAACGTTTCCTTTCCCGGTGGCGGATGCTCTTCTTAGCACTAGGTCTCCAAGTTCGAACTCCCTGTGCTTCACCCTTCTATTGTACATCCTTCTCATCCGGTTCTGGTAGACCGCCAGATTTTCTCTTGCCTGGTCTCGGGCCTCGTCTAGTAGGTCCAACGACTCTCTTCTTGCTTGCTTATTGCTGGCGGGGTCGTGTAAGCTCGTTCGAGGGCTGGGCAGGATTGCCTCAATCGGGAGTAACGCTTCGGCCCCGTAGACCATATTGAATGGAGTGTGCCCGGTAGATTCTTTGACCGTGGTTCTGATTGACCAGACCACGCTTGGCAGCTCATCGGCCCATGCCCCCTTTAATTCATCCAGTCGTTTCTTCATGTCGCCCAACATTTGCTTGTTGGCGGCCTCGGCTTGTCCGTTGCTCTGTGGATGGCAGACTGATGAGTAGGCGATGATTGTTCCGTTTCGCTTCAGCCAGTCCCGCATGTTATCATTGTCGAATTGTTTCCCGTGGTCAAACACCACCACCTTGGGCACCCCAAACCTTGTGATTACATTTCTCCAAATAAACTTTCTCACGGCCTGCTCAGTGATGGTGGGAATGGCCTCTGCCTCAATCCACTTAGTGAAGTAGTCAATGGCTGCTACCACGTATTTCCTGCCCTCGGTCGCCGTTGCGAAGGGCCCTAGGATGTCCATCCCCCATTGGTCAAAAGGTACTGGGCTCAGGACTGGCCGGAGGTCTCTGGCGGGGAGATGAATATCCGGGGCGAAAATTTGACATTGCCGACACCGCTTGCTCAAATCCTTGGCATCCTTTAGCATGGTGGGCCAAAAATAACCGGCCCTTAGTGCTTTGTGGGCCAATGTGCGACCGGTCACATGATGACCGCACACTCCCGAGTGTATGTCGTTCAAGATGAACTCAGCGTCCATGCCCCCTACACATTTTAGTAGCGGGGCTGAGAATGATCGTCTGTAAAGCTCTCCGTCCACTATAACAAACCAGGGGGCCAGTCTCTTCAGTTTAGCAGCCTCAATTTTATCTTCCGGGATTTCTCCCTCCAGCTTGTACCTTAGAATCGGTCTCATCCACCCATTGTCTTCGGATATGGCATTTACTGTCAACACTCCTTTCTGCCGGCGGATGTCGACCGTGACCGTCTTTGACTTGTTATCTGCTGTTGCGCTGGCCAGTTTGGCCAGTGCATCAGCCTTGTTGTTCTCGGACCTCGGGATGTGGCGGACCTCGAAAGATTTTAGTCCGGAGGTTAGAGCTTTTGCTTTCTGGAGGTACGACATCATTCCCTCCTCCCGGGCCTCGTATTCTCCCTTGAGCTGGCTCGCCACCAACTGCGAGTCCGTTCTAAGTTCAATCTCCTCTGCCCCCATGGCTTTCGCCAGCTCCAGCCCCGCTAAGACCGCTTCATATTCAAATTCATTGTTTGTGGCCGGGAAAGCGAACTTCAAAGCATGTTCAAATTCGTGTCCCTCGGGGCTGATGATGACGACTCCTGCCCCGGAGCCATGGATGGTGGCCGATCCGTCTGTATACACCTGCCATACTCCTCTCGGTGCATCCCCCCTGGCCGGGTGGGTGCATTCGGCAATGAAGTCTGCCAGGGCCTGGGCCTTGATTGCTGTTCTTCCGGCGTAGGTTATGCCAAAGCCTGACAGTTCAATCGCCCACTTGAGGAGTCTGCCGGATTTTTCAAATTTCTCGAGAGCTTTCTCCGGGGGCTGGTCTGTGCGCACCTCCACCGGGTGAGCATCGAAGTATGGTCTCAGTTTCCGGGTTGCTATGACAACGGCATATGCTGCCTTCTCGATGATTGGATAGTTTCTTTCTGACTGTCCCAGTGCATGACTGACGAAGTAAATTGGTTGTTGTTGTTTTTCTTCTTCCCGTAGGATTACTGCTGATATTGCACTCGCGGTCACGGCGATATACAAGATTAAAGTTTCGCCCGTGACCGGTCTTGCCAAAGTAGGCAACGTTGTAAGGTGTCTTTTTAACTGTTCAAAAGCTTCATCCTGCTCCTTCCCCCATACAAACCTCTTGTTTCCCTTCAGTACCTGGAAAAACGGCGTGGATTTGTCGGCGGACCTGGAGATGAATCTGGAGAGTGCTGCCATTCTCCCGGTCAGGATTTGAATGTCTTTTATTGTTTTCGGTGCCGGCAAGTCCAATATAGCTTTGACTTTTTCGGGGTTGGCATCGATCCCTCTTGAGCTGACCAGATACCCCAAAAACTTTCCGGACCGGACTCCAAAGGTACATTTCTTCGGATTCAGCTTCATCTGGTATTCTCTGAGCGAGCTGAACGTTTCTTTTAGGTCTTCCAGGTGCTGCTCATCAGACCTGCTCTTCACTATTGCATCATCTACATATACTTCCATATTCCTCCCTTTCTGCTTTGCAAATACGGCATCCACCAGCTGCTGGTATGTGGCTCCGGCATTCTTGAGTCCGAACGGCATCATCTTGTACCTGTAGACCCTGTGTCCTGTAATGAAGGCGCACCGGGGCCTGTCCTCCTCTGACAGATAGACCTGGTGGTACCCTGAGAAAGCATCTAGGAAGCTCAGGGTTGAATGACCACTGGTGGAGTCTACCAGCTGATCAATCCTCGGCAGGGGGTAGCAATCCTTGGGGCATGCCTTATTTAGATTTGTAAAATCAACACACATTCTCCATGCCCCCGACGCCTTCTTCACCATCACCACGTTTGCCAACCACTCGAGATAGTCACAACGCTCAATGAATCCCGCCTCCAGTAACTTGTTTATTTCTTCAAGAATGGCCGCGTCCTTTTCTGCACTCATGGGCCGCAGCCTCTGTTTGATTGGTTTGTAGTTGGGGTTAACATTCAAGTGATGTACAATTACCTCTGGGCTTATTCCCGGCATCTCGGCAGCTGAGTAAGCAAACACATCTTTGTTTTCCTCCAAGATGCTAATCAGACTATCTTGGAAGCTGGGGTCCAGCTCGGCCCCGACGATTACACTCCTTCCTGGCGACAATTCAATTTCCTTTGTCCCACTCTCCGGTCCCGGGGTCACCTCCAGACCTTTCTTCTCCTTCTGTTCCGGGGATTTCACCTCCGCTACTGTTTTCTGTCTTGTTCCCCGGGCCGATAGGGAATTGCAGGATCTCCCGGTGCTCTGGTCACCGTAGATCTTCCCTTCGGTCCAGTTGTCTGTGATGTAGGCCATTGCCAACGCTCGTACCGACACTACGGCGTGAATGTGATCTAAGGTGATTCTGCCGATGAGGGCGTTGTACGCTGACGGGGCGTCTACGACCACGAAGTTTGCATCCACGCTGCGGGCCATGTCCTCCTCCCCTATTGTGACGGGTAGGGTTATCGTGCCCATTGGTCTGATACCGGCTCCGGCGAAGCCGTATAGCGACCCTATGTAAGGTGTCAGTTGTTCTTTCTTCAAACCCAGCTTCTCGAACACTTCCCGGTACAGGAGATTCGTACAGGCTCCGGTGTCTATCATGCACCTGTGTACTAGATGGGGCCCTATATCCAAGGAAACCACCAGCGGGTCACTGTGGGGGTATGAGACCCGTTGGTAATCCTCGTCGCTGATGGTTAAGTCCGGGACAGGCTTCGGTGCCGTCCTCTCTGCTGAGTATACTCCCATCTTAGATTGTTCACGCTTTTCTGCTTTCCTTTTTCTCCCGGACAAGACTGATTCTTCCGTCCCGGCAATCATATGGATTTCACTTATTCTCTTCTGGTTCTTCTTCGGACCCGTTTGAACTGGATCCCCACTACCTTCACCTCCATCTTTTTCTCGCTTGTCCTTAACAAAGCGCCGCAAGGTGCCTTGTTGTACCAACCGCTCGACCTCGTTCTTCAGAGATACGCAGTTCTCCGTTGCATGGCTGGCTGTCTGGTGGTATTCGCAGAAGTCGACTTATCGCTCCTGGTGTCTTTGGCCGAGGGGTGGCCCACTTGATCTCGCTTTTGGTCATCTCGTAAATTTCCTACCGATCCGATGAGTGGTGTGTAGTGAGTCCATTCTTTGGAGCTGGCCGCTTCCTGGCCGCCTCGACCGTCCGGTTATCCGGTGATTGTTGTGATTATTATTATCGCCGGCCGGTTGTAATCGTTGCGAATGTTGTTGTTGTTTTGCCTCCGGGGCGGTCCTTTCCATTCCTGCTGGGCCCCGCCTGGTCTTCTTCTCGCTATTTCTTATCAATGTTTTGTGGAATCGCTCTTCTCGCGACAAACCCTTCACCATCTCCCGCCGCCATGAGATCAAGTTGGCGGATTCTCGACAGGAGACTTTTCAGCTCTCCTTCCTTCAACCCGACTGTTAAGGCATGGACTCCTATCTTAGGGTCCAAGTCCCTGATTTGTTGTGATTCCCGGTCAAATCTTGTCATGTATTCCTTCAACCCTTCGTTCTTTCCCTGTATCACGTTCAAGAGCTCGGTAGCCACCTTCTCCCTTCTCTTGTTTCCTGCGTACTGCTGGCGGAAGACCCGGCACATGTCCTCATATCCGTAGATAAAACCAGTCGGGAGGTTACGGAACCAGGTTTGTGCAAGTCCCGTTAGGGTTGTAGGAAAGACTTTGCACCAAACGTAGTCCGTAGGGTCGTACATCATCATGTGGCTCTCGTAGGCCGCTAAGTGCTCCTCCGGATCCGTCTTCCCATCATATTGTATTGTTGGGATCTTCATCTTTTGCGGCAGAGGGTACTCCAGCACCGAGGGGGCCAGGGGCGATTTCACCATAACTTTTCCCTGTGCTTTGTTTTCCTTGGGTTTACGGCGCTTGGGCCTCTCAGTGCGTGGGATCTCGGGCTTGGACACCTCCTGAACTGAAGGTGATGACTGGGACGTTGAGTGGGCTTGCTCCGTTTGTTTCCATGAACTTTCATTGCTTGATTTTTCGTTCCCTTCACCAAAGAGATTCTTGGGAGTGACAGATGGGATGGGATCTCTCCTTGGCGGAGACTTCTGCTGGCTCTTCCCGGGCGGTGTCTTCCTTAGCTTCTCAAGGAAGGCACTCATCATTCTTTTCTCTTCCGGGGTCAGAGGTGTTTGCAGTTCGGTCTCTAGAGGAATTCCGCCTACACCTCCCCTGTCCTCTGGGATGCCGCCTACACCTCCTCCCGGGGAGGAGGTTCCTTCGTCTGTTTTTCTCGGCTCTTGTGGAGTGTTTGACATGGCTTTTTGTAAGATTTCTATTGAATTTTCCCCACAGACGGCGCCAATTGTTTCGGGTACAAAGTTAGGAACTAAATACCAAAACTAAAATATAAATGATTACAAGTTGATTGTGGATTATAAGCTAAATGAACTAAGTCCCGGGCGGCTCTTAGCTCTCGGTTCTCCCCTTCTTTCCTCTCTTCCTGAAATCACGTAGCAAACCTAGCCCCGGGGCCTTCCGGGTGATGGCCCTCCGACGCTCAAGTCAGTTACAAAGACAAATAAATCTAGAGAGAGAGAAAAGAGAGAGAAAAACCTTTTGTGTGGTGTTTTTTGTGTTATGTCTGAATGAATGATTTCTAGGGTTTTGGCTCCCTTTTATACTCACCCTTAATTTGTCCTCTTTCGCTTTAGCTTCGTACTGTACGGTCCCGGGTGGGCCATACCTGCCCCGGACCCGGGAGATACTTTGGGATCCCTTGGCAGATGGAATCCTCCCGGCCTGTATTCCATCCGGCCCGGTATGATCTGACCCGGGAGATGCCACCCCCAACAGATAATTTCCCGTCCAAACGACGATACAAAATATTATTGCTGCACAAAACACAATCCACAACATACAATATATCCACAACAATACATTCTCATTAAGCCAAGTTTTCAACAAAACTCAATCCACAACATACAACATACACCATGCACAATCAAAAAACGGTTTCTACAATATATTATTACTTACAATAGCTCATTATTAGCTAGGCCAAGTTTTCGACGGGATGATCAAACACAAATTTTGCCCATAAATCCCGGATTTCGTCGATTTCAGAATTTGTGTATGTTTTTTGGGTTTTTCTTAGTAACCATGTACTACAAAAAAAAAAAAAAAAAAAAGAAAAAAAAAACATATATAAGAGATTATACGTACATAAAGCAATGATAATAAAAATGGATAAGTTTGAGCTTAAAGTTAAAAATGCAACTTAACACTTACCTCTGGTGTCATCTTTGCCGCTTTATTACGGGTTATCATCTCATACATAAACCGACAAACATAATATCCACATTGTACGTCATCGGGTTGGAGATGAACCTAAAATATTAACATCGTAACAAACATTCAATATTATTTAAGTTATTAATAAAATACTTGACACTTTATATATATATATTATTTATGATATGATTATAATTAACATACCCCGCTCACGGTTATAAATGTAGGGCTAGTAGCGGTTTCCATGACTTGCGCCAATGGATCAAGAGACCTTTTCTTGACAAAAGTACTAAAAAAATTACAAATATTAGTTAATGATGAGGTATGTCAGTTAACGCCACTCTCTATCGAGGTATGATCGGTTCTTTACTCTATCTAACCGCTAGTCGTCCGGATATAATGTTTAGTGTGTGTGCTTGTGCTCGTTTTCAGTCGGATCCTAAAGAATCTCACTTGACCGCGGTCAAAAGGATTCTTAGATATCTTGTTGGCACACAATCTTTGTATTTATGGTATCCTATGGAGTGAAACTTCGATTTGCATGGATATTCAGATGCAGACTATGCAAGTTGTTTAGTAGATCGAAAAAGTACCTCGGGTGTTGCCACGTTTGTAGGCCCGTGCATCATCTCGTGGGCATCCAAGAAGCAGAACACGGTCGCCTTGTCCACCGCCGAGAGTGAGTACATCGCCACCGCGCTCGCCTGTTCTCAACTTTTATGGTTAAAGCAACAACTTCTCGACTATGGGGTAAGTTATTCTTGTATTCCCATTCGTTGTGACAATACTAGTGCTATCATTATTTCTAAAAACCCAGCTCAACATTCACGTACTAAGCATATCGAGATACGTCACCATTTCTTAAGAGATAACGTTGAAAAAGTGAATATAAAATTGGAGTTTTGTAAAACTGAAAATCAGTGGGCCGATATTCTTACCAAACCTTTAGCTCGAGAACATTTTGAGATGCTTAGGTTAGAGATCGGTTTAATTAGTGGTATATAAAGACGGTTGACGATTTTGTTTTTCCTTCGTATGATTGACTGAAAATTGAATTTGTTTGACTGTGTCCGCGGCGACTTATTTTTGCACTAATTTGCATTGATTTGACTATTTTAGTGATTTTGATGTCCAACATTATCGGGCATAATATATTTCATGAGTTGACAAGAAAAGATTCCTTCCTAAACTACATCACCACCAAATCTTTCCAAAATATATTCTCCACAAAAATAGCCACTCAAATCCTCATACTTACCAAAATCCTTTATCCACTCAACTACCTAAACCTAACTTATCTACTACTCTACCCACCGAAAATACCCTAACCTCACACATACCCATAACCATGGCATACAAAAGAATCTATTTTAACGCAAAAGCACTTGTCCATCAGTTCTTTAACATTACTATCAACCTTGTGGAGTCACCTCTCTTTTTTACAACAACAAGGTTCTTACAATCATGGAGGAATCAAGATATCAAGGGGAAAGAAAAATTCGTGGTAAAAAAAAAAAAAAAAAAAACCCACGAACCACACTTCAAAATCAGAATGTTACCCTACTAACCACATATAAGAAGGAAGGAGCTGAAAATTTCGAGAAGACTAAGATGTTCAAAATCTAGTTATGCAACTTCTCTAATATAATCATGTCCAAAGTGAGAGGCTTCAAGTTCTCCTTCTCTAGTTATATGACAAGACACAAATTGTGTCAAAAGTGGTTGAGAAATTCATGGTCCCTAAGAAATGATGTGCAAAATCTCAAGAAAATCGTGGTAAGATTGGTGAAGAGTGACTAGTCCGCAATCCAAAAGGGTGTGCAAGGTGCTACTGTTGATGCCAAGACCTTATTTAGCCTTCCCCATGTCAGACCAGCCATAAACTCACAATAACCAGCCATCACCACAGAAGACCAGCCCTTAACCACATCAGAACTGCCCATTACCGCAAAATTTTTTGTCTCTATTGTCATCTTTTGAATTTTGTTATGCTTTATTATGTTACGCGTGTGATAACTCTTAATATCTTGCAGTATATTGACGCGCTTATGGTGTTTCTATGTTGTCGTTGTTACCCTAGCCACGGTTCCTTTTTAATGATGTCAAGAGGGGGAAGAATTGAAGTACTATATTTGTCCTACTACTCACTTACCAAAACTTATCGAAGGCTAAGTATCCTTAATGTGCTCACCTTTTCAAAGGTGCTAAGTTTTTAGTAAAAGTATCTAACATTGTTTTCTTTATTACAAAAGATCGATTTTGTATTGTCTTATACTTCGTTTAACCTAAAGTTTTGGAGACTATCACGTTGAGGGGGAACTTTGTGTAACACCCCGTGTTTTTATTAATACTAATTAATTATTTTAACGAAATTCTTAAATTAAAATTTATATAATTTAACTTTTATTCAATTACTTTAAAAAAAACGCGGCTGAAAAATTTCGATAAAAACTAGTTTTGTCAATTTTTATTTAAACTAAAACTAAACAACTTATTATGAATCCGTATTATAAGTTTTACGTCTAAAAAACTTGCCAAACTAAAGCTTTGATTCAATTGTTTTTATTAAAATTAACAAATTTGCATTGTACTATAAAAATTACTATTACTTGAAAATAATATAATTTTATCGAAATGTATCTTGCAAATTAGCAGACCGTTTGAAAATCTGTGAGACCGTAATAAAATTTGTAACTAATATTTTTATGCACCATTTAATTTTAAAATATAAGTTTAACGTTATAGAAAATGAAAATGGAATTACAACGAAATATATTATACATAATATATTTTATAAAATATAAAGATTTATAAATAAGATCGAATGAAACAGAGCAAATCGGAAAAACAAAATAAACTCCCTCACTTATGTCGACATACCTCCACCTCCCCCTATTTATTTTAACCTCCCTCATATCTACCTCTAAATGTCAGATATTTTGAGTAAAAACTTCCTACATACACTTCCTTCTTTATTCTGACTTTTCTTCTTCTTCATCTCCCTCTCTCTCTCTCATTTTCTTTATTATTTAACAACAACAATGGCACAAGCAACAGCAGCCACGACAACAACAACAAATACAACAACAACGACAACAATAACAACCGACAACAATAACAACAAACAACACGACGGCAACAATGGCAGCCGCCCCCACCGGAGCCGCCATGGGAGGCGACCTTGAGCTCGACGGCCACCGCCCACCGTGGTCCCCTGCTCTTCCTCGCCTCTGCTCTTCCTCTCCATGTTTCCTTCCTCTTTTCACTCGCCTGAAACCACCACCATTGGAGCTGACTCGAACAACCGTCACCACCGTACACCACCACTGGCCGCCATTAATGGTGAGCTCGAGCTCGAGCTCAGTCACCATCACCACCACCGTCGTTCTCCCTCTCTCTCTCTCTCACGCCTCCCCTGTTCTCTGTCCCCTTCCTCGGCCAACACCACCACCGTACACCACCACCATGGCCGCCACAACCATGACAGCCACCGTCACCAGCCGCCATGACCACCACCGTGGTCCCTCTCTCCTCTGCCGTGCTCACCTGCTTCTCTGCTCCCCTGTTTTCTTTCTCTTTTCTTTCGCCGAAAACCGCCCTCGCCGGAGTACTTACCTCACCGGAGTCAAGCCCGACCACCACGCACACCGCCTTTGTTAGCCTCCGTTTGGTGAGCCACCTTTCTACTTCACTTTTTCAATTTCAATTCGTGTTCGGTTTCGATTTCATTTTGTCGATCAAGTAATTATTGACTTGATTCTCACTTATCGTTTTCCGTTCGTTTGTGAATGAAATGTCGCGTTAATTATCGAGACCGTAGTGAGCTGTGATGGCTGCCTCTGTTCAGCCCTCGTTTTCCAGACCACCGTAGTACTCCTCTGTCTTGGCTCGGTTTCGACATGGAATATCGGACCGCAATGCTTTGTGAGAGAGCTGCTCTTGTTCACTTTTGACTTCACTACTACGGAGTATTAATTTTTGGGTCCATAAGAAAATGGGTTGGATTTTTGGAGGCCTCTGTGCGTGAGCCAAATTTAGGTGACTCGATTTCTTCCTCAAAATCTCTAATATTAACGTTTTGGTTTTATTTTAATTAATCTGTTATTAAAAGTGAGCTAGTATGCATTAGGCACGTATGATTCTCGTCTCAGTTTATTGAATAACTTTGTATGATTAGCTATAGTATGAAATTGTGTATTAATTTTAGTTATAATTTAATGTTGAATTGAATTGCGAAATATGATATTTATCTGATTTGGTGATAATATGTTTTGGGTGAAAAATGTGTTATTAAATTAATGTTGAATTTATTTGTAATATTATCATGTTGAAATTGTATGTTATGTGTAAATAATTGAACATATTAAATATAAGTATCACAATTATAAAATAAGACTAAAAATATTATTAAAATAACTAAAGTAAATAAATTAAACTAATATAAAATATTTATGGAAATAAAATATTTATCGGCACTAAAAAACGTTTAAATAAAACACAACTAAAAATGAAGAGCTAAATTAAAAGAGTATTAAGTTTAAATTGATATTAAATCAATTTAAAAGTAAAAATATAAATTAAAGGTTACTCGTATAAAATTTCTAAGATAAATAGTTATATAAAATGTCATATATCAAATTTATCATGATAGTACTTTATTTAAAAACTCTTAAGTTTAAAATGAACTTAAACTATACTAAATAAGTATTCGCTTAAAATATTAAAACGAAATAAAGAACTTGAAACTTAAAATAAACTTAACTAAAACTATTACTACATAAAGCTAAAAATTAGAATCACAAATAAAAATTTACTAAAAGGTAAATTGTTAATATTATAGTAATATATAAAGATCGACTAAAAAAAATCTACTAAGTATAGTTATATAAAAGTTATGAATAATATATTTATATGTAGATACAAGCCCTAACTAAAATTTTGAACTGTAAAGTTCTTGACCTTTTAAAAAGGGTTATCAATAATTAAACAAATTAAACTTAAGTGAATAGTACTAAAATATAAATATTAATAATCTTACGTATTAAATCACCTAATACGACTACGTAAAAGTTACATAAATAAAATCAGTTCAGAAATTAGGCCACCTAAACGAATAGTTCCTAAATGTCATTATATTATATTGTATTAAAAATACTAAATTTTGCTAAGTATGATCCAGATACTTTTACAAGTTAAAATAAATGTTAAAACTACTAAATCGCTAAACACTTTACAATTTAAATAAAAGGAAGAAATAAATGTGAGTTATAATACAATTCAATTATTTATATTACTAATTACTAATCTACTTTAGTTTACTTAAAGTTTAAATGAAACTAAATCATACTTAATCAAACTATTATTAGATTACTAAAATATGAAATAAAAATACGTAAAAATATAAAAATACATATAAAGTATAAGAATACACATAGGTATAAAAATACGTATAAAGTATAGAAATACAAATGAGTGTAAACATAAATGTTTATAAGTATAATACTAGTATAAGTATAAATGTGAATTTTTGGTAAAATGACTAAGCATGAAAAATTTACAACACTTAGTAAATATAAGAAATAACTTAAGTCATAAGATACTTCGATAAGCGTGTCACGTTTTGAAAACCGCTATGAATAGTAACACGTCATGAATAGTAAACCGCTATGAATTGTAAAATGATAAATAGTAATTGCAATTTCAAAATGGTTTAACTTACTAAGATAAGAAATCTAAACGCAATACATAAATAAGATAAGAATCAATAAAATAACAAAGTTTTAACAATTACTTAAAATAAACATAAATAAAATAATAAGTGGACTTGCTAAGAAGAATATCAATATATACTTCAAATAAAATACCTTACTTGCTTTGTCTATATGAGATCATGTGGTACGTTATATTTAATTATAAAAGTTTGACGATATTATTAAGATTTAGAATTGTCATTTGTTACGATTGAACGAGGAAAATAAGAAATTGAGAAAAAGAAATGAACTACCTGAATAAAATACTTGGATTGTTCGCCATGTCGCGACTCTTGAAATTCGAAGTTAGCGAGGTAGCTGTCTATGGGGACTTGGGCTCCCTCCCAGAGTTGCCCAAGGCTTATAACGATATTAAGATTGCTATTTGGCACGGTGTATACAACCTCAGGGATGGGGCAACATTGATATTTCCGTGGGCCCATAGATGGTAATTGGAAAATCCAGCCCCAACCGGGGGTACCCGTCTCTGGTGATAGTCGAACATTTTCTTGGTGAATACCTTTTGAATAGCGAATAAGTATGATCCTCGATAGGTGGTGTATGCATACATTAGACAAGGGATTTGGTCGTCCTTATTACCTTAGATATCTTTAGCCTGTCAGACACGTCCGCTTTGACGGCCCTGATCGCTTTTGCGCGGATGCTTATAAGGTCTGCATGATTCCGCCTTACTAACGAAGACTCATTAGTTATCACATGTTGAATGTATTTCCTTGTTTTGTTTGATTATTGTCTGAATGACTTGGTTTCCTAAGTGTTGGAATACGCTTTATTGAGAATGATTATATGAGTGTTGTACGTTATGTGATTTGATTTATACTCGTGTTTGAATCATCATGATTTCCCTATGTGTTTTTGCTTGCCTACCTGCAATGTGTTTTATTTATTTATTTTTATACATTGCATATGTTTTAGAATTGCATGGGTCGAAAGAGTGTTATATATATATATTACGATGTTATATGAATTGAGATGATAATTAAGTTGATATATTGTGTTCTATAAATTGAAATGTTTTAAGTTTTGTTTATCATGTTGTATGAGATTTAAATATCTATATGTGAGAACTGATATTATATGCTATTTGTCCAAATTTATTGAAATAAGGTGTTGCGGTAGTTATACGCGTTTAGTGCTGCCAAGTTACTTTTAATCATAGGTTAAATAAAACCAACACTTTGGTTTAGAGGTTGTTGGTCAGAACAGTCACTTCCCGCCTCTGAGCGGGAGATCCTCCTATTTTGTGTTTTTGTCTCTGCGGTGAAATTCTAGACTCGTGGATTATCGGGACAATTAGGATGTTTCGTTTGTGTTCTTTGAGAGATTGTAATATATATTTGTATCCTATGCCATTTGAGTGTAATTTATTTAACATCCGGCATGTATTAGACTTAATTAATTTTCCGCCTTAGTTTAATTAAGTCACGAAAAAACCGGGTTGTTACACTTTGACTTAGACACAAAATAGGGGACTTGCCATCATCAAAAAGGGGGAATTTGTTGGTTTATATTGGTTTTGATGATGTCAATATTTTTGTCTTATCATGATATAACCGGTATGTTTGAACTTTGGTCTTATGATAGTATAACTCGTCAAAGTCGTCACCGAGTGAAAGGAAGAAGAAGAAGAAGAAGAAGAAGAAGAAGTTGAAGAACAAAGTTAGATACACAAACTTGTAATAAGGTAAAAGATTACCAATTGAATGAGCGTGGTCATATATGACTACAGCTAGTATAGTATCACGGTACTTTGCAAAACTGCTAGTACCGCAGGATATTAGGACCATGCTTGCAGAGTTGCAGTGAAGTTGTGGTCACAGCAGCTTGTATGTGACCACAAACTCACGTTTGGCCTTGCTTCCTAAAATGATTTTATGTCTTCGAAATCAACTGATATTTTAAAGTCAAATATTCTTCCAAAAGTAAAAATATATTTTGAACCTTTAAAATATATTTTGTGATCAATCTTGTTTGAAAAGTTATTGGAAAATATCTTGTAGAAAATATCTTTGGAAAATTATTTCTTTTATTTTTAGCTGATTTGAGAATATCTTGTGATTAGTTTTTAAAAGGAATAAAAGATCTTCAAAGTATAATTGTTTCCTAAGATAACAATTTATGGTAACAAATTTTAGGAAACAATTGTTTCAATCATAATTTTCGATTCAGTAGGAATCTTTGACTCTCACTTTGGAAATAAGTTAAGAAAATAATATTTTACATGATCATATAAAACACTTTTGAAGTCCATCATTTTGAACTATCTTTTTCGTGCATAAAACTTTCAGCATACTTTAGTACTTTTGCGAAACTGTTTGAACTTTGAGATTATTCTTTTGCAAAAACCGTTTTCACGAAAAAGGCCAGCAAGTTTACTCATTTAATTGATAATACTTTATCTTAACTTGCGCTAGAACTAAAGTCTCTAATCCGTTCTACTTAAGAGAACAATTGATTGAGACAATTCTCGTATTATTGTATTTTGAGAGAATATTGTGCAACAATAGTAAGTTGTAGAGTGATTGATTGTTTTGTAATCTGGATTAGTTACTAAAACAATTAATAAGAGAATAGTAGACGTAGGTCTCGGATTCTGAGACTGAACCACTTGAAAATTCCGCTGCGTACTTGTACTTACTTTTACTTTACGTTAGTTTTACTTTTACTAAACTCTACTTTAATCTTGAAAACTCAAATAGTTTTCAAGTGCCGTTTCTTATACGCCCTAAATGGGATTTCAAAATTAATCTACTTAGGATCTATAGACTCTTCAGTGGGAATATAAATATGTCAACCGCATTTAGCGTCTTATACACCCTCCAACGTCTATGTCCAGTCTGGCCATTGCTAGGTCCATCCCGGTTAGTCCTGGGAAGGTCTGGTCTGTCGCGAATGAGACTCCGAATTTGAGTGGGGACGCCGTCGTGTTGGCTCGTGCTCGTAGGCCCGAGTATGTGAAGTCGTCTACCGTCACCTGTTTCAGGTCCTTGCAGGAGTAGCCTTCCTGTCCGTGTGGTCGGCTCGGGTCACCTACGTAGTAGTCAAATGGTATGGCGTTTGCATAAGAGGAAAAAATTATTATTCCCTCCGTTTCGGTGATTTGTTTACATTTACTTTATACACATTTATCGATGTGCGGAGAGAGGTAAATAAAAAAACTATAAAAAGAATAATATAAGTACAAAGTGGGTAAAATAAAACAATGTAATTGGTTAAGGAAGTTGGGTCCACCTCCACAAGTGGGTCACTATAGACATTTATGGAAAGTGTAAACAAATGACCCGTACACCCATAAATGGAAAGTGTAAACAAATGACCGAGACGGAGGGAGTAGAAGAGTTGATGTAATTAAAATGATGTTGAATATCATGTTGAATAATAATAAATTATTGCGAGTAATATATATTTTACGTTATTGATTTTCCGTATACGGATTTTAATATACTTTTTTTATTTAGTTTCCTTTCCTTACCCTTTTCTACTCACATTGTATACAAAGTTCTCTCTTTTATTTTTTCTAACTTTTCTTAACCTAAATTCATACAACTTTTCAATTATTTCAATTATTAATTTCGATAATCAATTCAACAAAGTAGTAATTCGATTCAATCTTAATTTTGTCACATAATTTTATTAATCTTGATGAATTTAGGTTAAAAATTTAATTAGGGTTTATATAAAGTTAGGATTTGGAGGCGGTTGCTAGCGATGGAAGGCGGCGGGAAGTGATGGTAGACGGCGGCAGGAAAAGTTTACGGAAAATCATCTAGCAATGCAATTATTCTTATCAAACATGACACAAAATGGCAAAAGTCAAGTTCGTTTTCTTGACCACGAAAGCCATATAAGACCAACAGAAACTTGTTATATCCATGAAGACCAATTCCATCGATGCTTCACATGCATATGTCGTAACATCTATGAATATCTCTATTATACTTATAAAGTAATTGAAATATTAATGAATTTAATTAAAGAAAAGTAAGAAATTAATGAATATGAGTTAGGAAAAGTTATAAGAAAAAAGTAAAAAAAAAAAAAAAAATTGTATATTATGGGAGTAATAAAGGGCAAATTTGGAAATAAAAGCGAAAAAGTATACAACGGGAGTAAAAGCCGTATACGGAAAATCAATACCCATATTTTATTATTGTGGTATTTAGCTTGATAATAATTTAATTTTGATGCTTTGAGGAGAATTATTGGGTTAGTTACTTATATATATTGTTGATATTCATTGATGATGGAATTAAATTCAGTGGATATCATGTTTGATTACTCTGTATATTGTTAATTTAATTAATAGGTTGTGAACTAATTCCTTTTTCAATGAAATTAGACGCTATTTTAGAAAGAAAATAAAAATAAATGATTTGATTTACGTTTTTTTTTTTTTTGATAAAATGTAAGCTTTATATTAGAATCATGTCAACAAGTACAACTTTTTTGCGATCACACTTTACATATTTATAAAACATTCACATCAAAAATGATTTTCCCTATCTTTAATTAAATCCTATGATGTTCAACCAATTAGTATCCATCAAATTTCGACCATGATGCCTGACACGTCCCAATGTCCATTCTCGTATTCTCTTCAAATGGAGATCAGGTATAGTCACACTCATTTGAAACCAAGCATCGTTACGTTGAATCCAAATATAGTAAAGAGTAGCAATACGAGCTACATTCACCACAAGTTTCTTTGTTCTAGACCATCTTCGAGTTTGAATGCCCTCCAACAATTCCACATTAGAAAAACGTACCTTCAACCAACAAAGAAACTAGAGCCAAAGAGCGGGCGTTAAATTCACACTCAAGTGAACAAGTGTCAGCTGAAGTTTCATTCTCAGAAACCATGTGCACAAAGAAGCTAGCCATCGTCACTAACACCCAGCTCAAACAGTCTATCCTTGAGCTTTAATCCCCTTTGAGCTATCAACCATGCTATGAATCCATGCTTAGGAATCACCAAAGGATGCCACACAACTTTGTGCCATTGTACTTGAGGTTGTGGCACACTCAGCCACTGGTAGCAAGATTTCACCGTGAAAATCCCATTATTGACAGACCACATATCACCATTGAATGCATGTTGTATTCTATCTCTCACACAACAAATTCTTTTAACATACCAACTTGTATCATCCTTGGGATTGTAATCCCACCATGAGCATCCTTTCATATACACATGATCCATCCATTGTACCCACAATCTGTCAGCCTTAACAGCCAACCACCACACCAGTTTACCAACCAAGGCCATATTCCACAGACTACCTTCCTTTAAGTTCAGCCCACCTTGCTTCTTTGGAAGACATATCTTTGCCCAGGCTACTGATGGAATTTTGGTATAGTCTGCTGACCCACTCCATAGGAAGTTCCTGCACACAGACTCCACTCTCTTCAACACACCCTTTGGTAATAGGAACATGGAAGCCCAGTATGAATGTAGTGTCTGAAGCACTGACTGAACCAGTACTAGTCTTCCTGCATATGACAATTTCCTTGCCCCTAGCTGACGAATTCTCTCAACAATTTTATCAACAATGTTTATTATGCAATGTTGATTTACGTTTATTATGCAATGTATCATTTATTTTATTTCCAGATTAGGTGAATTGTATAGAGTTCTTAATTTTATCTTGTTTTTTTTATCTCATTACATAATATTCATTTATTTTATCGCATAAATTTCATTCCCTCACTAATTAAGATTATTGTTACTCTGTATTTTTTTTTGGTTAAGAAAGAGATCATATATGTAACCTAATTGAAAATAGAACAAGTTTGTATTATAAATTAATAATATATCTTAGGCCCTGTTTGGTTGACAAATCAGCTAGCTTATTTGACCAAAATTTCAGCTACCTGTTTTCCCTGGAAGTGTTTGGTGAGGGTTGACTAGAAAATATTTCAGCTAGCTAAAAACTAGCTACTTCAGTTAGCTTATTAAAAAATAAGCTAGCTGGTTATAAGTCTTTTTATTATTATATCCTTTTAATTAACATTACTTTTTTTTTTATCATATTAATTAAAATATAAATTTTCATAGCTATTTGCATAAAATATTTATAAAACCTAACCCTAATTTCTCACGGTAAAGTTGCTCGTAGTATTTTTTTGATTTTATAATGCTTCCTTCTCACACTAAGTGTATCCTTTTATTAGAATACCAACATGTAAAAACAAGAGCTTTGAATTTTTTATTTCAGATTTTTTTTAAAATTTGTTTTTTATTTAAATATTAAAATAATTAGTTACAATTATCGGACATGTTTGTTTTATAATAATGATAATATAATGAAGCATTAAAAATAATTTAATATTAATAATCAAACTATCGATAACTATGTCCTTTTTCGTCATTTTACTTTATTTCAGTTATCTTTTCAGGTTGTTTACCAAACAGTGAAATAATTTTCAACTAACTTATCAGATAGTTATTTTCAGCTACCTTTTTAGTTCTTTTCAATTTCAGCTACCTTTTAGCTTTCAGCTACCTTTTCAGCTTTCAGCTACCTTTTCAGCTAGCTTTCACAAACAGAGCCTTATACCACACGTATTGAGATCCTCTAGAGTAACTCTACCGTAGAGTTATTCAGTTTTTCCCACATTAATTGCATATAACAAAAAATTTATTTTCACCAATCACCCAAACAGGTTCACCAATTTTATGTAGGGTATCTTTTGGTTCGAATTCGGCGGCGAAGCCGCCAGAACATCCCGGAAAAGGGTTTAGGGTACAGCCGTAAAATTGTACCCTAAACCCTTTTTCGGGAAAAACAAATCGATGAGAAACGCAAATGACGGTATTTGTATAAGAGAAATATCAAAATTAAATAAATTTATTATGATAATCTAGATTTAAGACCGAAACTCTACTGTAGAGTTACTGTAGAGGATCCTGACACATTTCACACTACATAATATTCATTTTATCGCAATTTAATTTTCATTCTCTCATATGAAATCAATATGATATCAAAGGGGTGTCAAATATCAATACTATACCAATTAAAATTGTAACACCCCCATTTAGGCCGGGCGGACCCCACCTAAATGATGGCGTTACGAGGCCCAGTTGAATGGGTCCATGAGCAAAACACCTGTAATCCAACCTGGAAAACTGAACATACCATAAATATAACGCAAGCGTCGAAAGGAAACTCAAACTCAAAACTACAACCGTCAACAAGACAGCGTCTAGGCTCGCAGGCCGAAAACTGTAAAGCGATGAATGTAAAGAAACGTCTATGGTGGAAACTAGACTCAAGACCAAACTCCAGCGATTCCATCCAAGCGTCCCCAAAACGGCACAATCACGTCCGAGTACCTACGAGGGTGGGAAAGCCAACAGACAAACAACAACAACCTAGTTAGTCAACAGTCAACTCATAAAACGAGTAAGGAAAGAAAAAGAAGCCTTTAAAGTAAAACTGAAACGCGCAAGTCATTAAAACTAGCACTGTTCTATTCTTAATCTGAAAGAAAATGCAACTAACTCGGACGATTATCATCAAATCAAGGCACAGAAACGAGTTAAGAACTCCGCTGTGTAACCTCCACACAGGGGACTTACCATACCGTCAACGCCCCGCACTCCTCGTGACATCGGGCCACACAGACCTCATCACGCTATGACATCGGGCCACACAGACCTCATCATATTACGACATCGGGCCACACAGACCTCATCGTATCGCGACATCGGGCCACACAGACCTCATCGCATCGCGACATCGGGCCACACAGACCTCATCGCATTAGGTCACACAGACCACATGACATCGGGCCACACAGACCTCATCATGATCACAAGGTACAGAACGTCATGGCAAGAAAACGACACAAATTATACATATTTATATAAGCACTCATAGAGGTTAACCAAAACGATATAGACCAACTTGATCACTTTAAACAAACGTTGCATAAAACTCACCTCTTAACCTTACACGTCAACCCGAAAAGCTAAGCTTAATATGATACACAATGTTCACAAGTTCGTAGCGACAACGAGAGTTAACATTCAACTCACACAATTCATTAAACGAAGCCTACACAACAACACAAGCCCAAGGCCCAAGATATAGCGATTCTAAAAACCGACCAGCAGCTATTCAAGCTTTTAAATCCCTTCTAAGGACACCAGAACATTAAGCAAGCCTTATAAAACACATTCATTTTCCAATCGTTACAATATATGTATATTTTCACAATTTGAACTTTGTCCCAGCCTTACAAGACGCATGTCGTCACTCTTTCAAACGTAGGTAGCATTATGACGCGATTGTAAACTCAATTAGTAATCTAATCCATCGTATTTCAGTCTTCTTAAATCAACGTGGAACTCATAACACTCATTTACGTACTTTCCTAGACTTCCCTTTTTGCTACCCACTTGAAGTAATCAATAATTAACATTGCACGAAGAGAACTTGACATAAAAACGAGCCCCAACCCCTTTTCTCCTAGTACACCTGACCACCCACATATTCAACACTTGTATACTCACTAGCTCATTTAAACATTCATATAACTCTTCTGTTTATCTTTAATACACTGAAGTCAAGACCACCTAAATAAGTAACACATAAACATTCCTAGGTTGACAGGTTTGATTGTATACTCACTAACTCATACATACATTCAGACTTTCACATTAAGTAATGAAGCAACAACTCAATACTCAGCAGCCCCAACGAAGGAATAACATGACAGCAGCTAAAGAACGTCAAAACGACAAGAATAATAAAAAGGGCATCAGCTGCCAAAACACACCAAGCCTCGACATCTTCTAGGCCTCACCTACGCATAAGAACACCCACCTACACGGCCAAGGCAATGTTGACAGTTGCCTGTACAACCATACAACAGCCAAATGAAGACAGCAGCAGGAGCACTAACCTAATAGTCGCACCAATCAGCCTCTATATTTGTACATACTCAGTCAAAATCACAAAACACACCCATCGACCAGGATTCTATCAATTACTACTACTATATTACCTAATCGTCTCATAAGTTCGTTAAAATCGGCTATAACTCAGAAATCCCCAATTTCTAGGTCAAAATAAAACGAAAATGAAATCGAACGATTAAAACTGATTAAACCTTCAATGAATGAAATAATAAGACTGGAACTTCGACGCACACCACGAACTCCAAATACAGGTATTCCCAACTTATTCCTCGTTCTATTATTTATTTGTAACTTCAAAATGATAACCTTAGTAATAGTCGGGCATATAACTTCCTAACGAGGGAATAACAACGTTATCTAGACCCACAGCCAAGCCATTTTGGCTTGGTACTAACCCGACGTAAATATGGTCGTGGCAACCAAGCACTACAGCAGCAACTAGAAAGTACCAGCAACATTGCGTGACAGCAGCAGTAGTGACCGAAGATAGCAGCAGCAGAAACACCAGTCAGACTTAACACACACACACACACACACACACACCTTACGATATGAGTCCTACACGCACACTCATGACCATATACTCACGAACTACACACATAATACCGACCAGACTAAGTAAGGAGGTTTCCTTACCTTGAGAAAACCGAAGGAAACCTTGAAATACCGCACAAACACTTGAGCTTGTGGAGAACCGACCTTAAGTTGCCTTCAAAGCACTACCCAATAAGAATAACGTAATTAATATCAGTTACTACCTTAATTAGGACCTAATTAATCAATAAAAAAACTAAAATTGACAAACTTACAAACTCTCAAAACCTAGGGTTTGAGACCTACGAATTTATCAAAATCGAAAGGGAAAAATCGCTCACCACCGAGGTTATAGCATGGATTTAGATATAGGATGATGAAATAAAGAAATCGCAACAAGAATCATCGAAAACGGAGGAGAATTGGACAGAAAATCAGTCCGAGAAGGACCGCCCTATCCACGAACTGCAGCCGAGAGGAGAGAGGACACCGGCGGCGTGTGGGGTAGCAGCGCCGGCGAAGGAGACCGCGAGTGTCGAGTGTGTTGGCGGTGATGATGATGGAGTGATGGTGATGAAGATGAACTGATGATTATGATAGAAACGAAGAAGCAGGAGACCTTCCTCTTTAATTTTGGTCGAGTGAAATAAACAACAGAGGGGTGGTGACCTATTCATTTTGGGTCCAATTACTTCACTCTTAACATTATTATTATAATAATCCGCAGCCGTTGTTATTATTATGAAAGAAAATAGGTACATCATTTACATGAAATTGGTGGAGAATGAGATACAATCTCGCGCTTCACCCTCGCTATCGCAGTTCTGCATTTAACAAAAATATAAATGACACTGTTCTCGTGATCAGAGCGCAGAGTAAGCTCAACCCGCTGAAAGAAAAAGTATACAATGAAAACTTCACTTAAGAAAATAATACAACTTGTATAAGGTCGACTTAAAATATGAGCACCGACTTAAAATAGATATGAAAATACGGAGTATTACAAAAATAATATTTGATTGAAATCAAAATGCAACTTCATATCAACTTCGTGCCAAAGTAAAGAAAAGTAGAAGTGTTATTGTTTTTTACTCGTGAATTGTATAAACAAAATGGGTATTGATTTTCCGTATACGGATTTTACTCTCGTCGTATACTTTTTTCATTTAGTTTTCCAACTCTACCTTTTTTTACTCATACAATATACAAAAATCTCTCTTAATTTTTTCTAACTTTCTTAATCAAAATTCAATCAATTCCTCAATTATTCAATGATAAAATTAATAACGAATTCAATTGAGTAATAATCCGATTCAATCAATTCTAAGATTATTAATTTCTATTCAATGGGGCTTATAAGTTATATGTGTGCTCCATCCTATTTCTTCCAAGGCATGAAGACGTGAAACACTTCGACTATCATCTTCATCGCTCATACGACAGTCCTCACGCTGGTGGTTGTCGACCTCACGCTACCACCGCCTCCCGGAAACCACCCAAATTCTAATTTTCTATAAACCCTAATTTGATTTTTAACCCAAAATTATCAAATTTAATAAAATTAACTTAACTTTATGAAAATAATTGAAATTGAATCGAATTACTACTTTATTGAATTGATTATTTAAATTATTAATTGAAATAATTGAAAACTGTATGGATTTAGGTTAAGTAAAGTTAGAAAAATAAAAGAGAGAATTTTGTATAGAAGATGAGTAAAAAAGGGTATGAAAGGGAAAAAAAATGAAAAAAGTATATGACGGGAGTAAAATCCGTATACGGAAAATCATATTCGAACAAAATAATTACCTTTTTTTGGTGTACCCTAATATATTATTGGGGTAATTCTCCTGAAAGACGGGCCTAACGATAATTTAGTGTAAGTCACAAGCAAGAAAAGAAAAAAAAACCTAACTAGTAACTACCTTGTGTGAGAGGACTTACGATAAATTTATCGTTAGGCCCGTCTCACACAAGAAATTGTCATATTATTGATTTTTCGTATACGGATTTTACTCCCGCTGTATACTTTTTTCATTTAATTTCCAGCCTTACACTTTTTTACTCGCACGGTATACGAAATTCTCTCTTTTCTTCCCCAAACTTTTCTTAATCCTAACTTCAATCATTTACTCAATTATTCAATTATTGATTTTGATAATCAATTCAACGAAGTAATAATCGTTTTCAATTTCAATTTCAATTTCAATTTCAACTTTGGTCATTAAATTATTGATTTTTATAAATTTTTAATAGAGTTAATTTAAAATTAGAATTAGGGTTTGCATATGAAGGGGTTTGTGGCGACGTAAGCGCCGGGAGGCGACACGAGGCGGCGGTGGTTGGAATAAGTTAGTGTTAAGATTTGGAATATGGTTTGACATTAATTTAATATGTGAATTATTGATAATTGTAACAATGTTTGTTATTATTTACTCCCTCTATTCAAATCCATTGACATTCTTTCCTTTCACATTTGTCGAGATGCATTTTTGTAATAATAATATCTATATTTTTAAATTGTGTAGAAATATAAAAATATGACATTAATGTTATACTTATGAAAACAAATAAAACAAGATTTTATATGACTATATTTATTTATATATTATGAGTTATACCGAAAATTCTTCACCTATGTGATTAGTGTCAAAAAGTGAAATGATGCTATTGGATATGAATGGAGGGAGTATATTTTTTGAATCTTCAATTTCTTTTCCTCTAATTTTTCCAACCAGACTCACCTTATATTATGAAGAGTTTGTGGATCCTAGATAGAGTAAATAAAGTCCCTTTAAAGGTGTGTGAATTTGGTACTTGAAAACTATTTGAGTTTCCAAGATTAAATAATGTTTTGCAAAAGTAAAACGAAAGTAAGTACCAGTACGCAATGAAATTTTTGAAGTGGATCACTCTCACACTCCGAGATCTACGTCCATTATTATCTTATTATTCGTTTAGTACCTACTCCGTATAACAAAACAATTAATCACACTACAACTCACTAGTGTTGCATAATTTGCTCTCAAAGTACAAAGAAAGCGCGATTTGTCTCAAACAATTATTCTAGCGCAAGTTACGATAAAAAGTTAACAAAATTAATTAATGAGCAAAAATTTACTGACCTTTTTTTCGTAAAAATCAGTTTTCCAAACTACTCAAGTGTACAATTCATTTTTCTTCACATTATTATACTATATATCTTGTGATCATATAATATAGTAAAATACTTCTACCATATCAGAATGGAAAATGACATTGTGCCACCTGGTGGTACACAATTTCAGTGCTACCGAGGCTATATTTGTAAATTATGACACTGTTTTTATTTTACTTTGTAAACTTTTAAATTTAAAATAAACTAGTTAGAAGGTTATTTTAGGAATTAAAATGTTAAAATTTATATAATTAGCTAACTAAAACGTAATATAAGGAGAATCTCCTTCATTTTGATTTTACCAAATTTGTTGAGATTTGCTGGTTTCTTTCACGTCAAACATCAAGCATTGTTTTTTTCTTTTTTTTTTTTTCATTTCATTTGAGTTTTGCTACTTTCAAATCCTAATGATGAAAATATTCAATTTTCACAATATAAGTTTTATAGTAGTAATTGAAAAAATAAATATTTTTTTGAAAATTTTACAATTTACAGTTAATTATATGGCTATTAAGTATTAAGGACCTGTTCTTTCTGGCTTTTTAAAGTTCGAATCAATCGAATTGAATCAATAGAAATGAAATAATCAATAGAAATGAAATGAAATAATCGAATCGAATCGAATCGAATCGAAATGAATGAATCGAATCGAATCGAATCGAATCGAAATGAACTAAATCAATTATTATTATTATTATTATTATTATTATTATTATTATTATTATTATTATTATTATTATTATTATTATTATTATTATTATTATTATTATTATTATTATTATTATTATTATTATTATTATTATTATTATTATTATTATTATTATTATTGTTGTTGTTGTTATTATTATTATTAGGTTTATTATTATTAGGTTTAAGCGGTTTTGACATCAATTGACATCAACAACTAAAAGAATCAAGAAATAAAAGAATACCTATTAAATCAATTCAAACATGGATGATGCATTACGGAAGAAAAAAATGGACAAATTTCGAATAAAAATTGCACAAGAAATAGGGCGAGCTATTGGTATATATAATAATGAAAATGATGATGAAACAAATCAAGATGGTATGGAAGTCGAAAACGAAGACACATAGATAATCTCTTTTGTGTTTACAATATTTTTATTTTCAAAATTATGATTTTTGATTGTATTAAGAAATATTAATAATTCAATGCTATCAAAATTTTCTTCTTATGTACCCTTTTTACTTATTTTAAAATATTTTAGAAAGCAATTAGTACTAATTAAGTAAATCGTAATAATAATAATAATAATAATAATAATAATAATAATAATAATAATAATAATAATAATAATAATAATAATAATAATAATAATAATAATAATAATAAGAATAATAATAATAATATAATGTAAGCTGAATTTAATATAGTCGAGCTAAGTCGAAATGAAATTGAATCAATCGAATCAATGGAGCCGATTTAATGAATCGAATCGAAATGAGCTGAATCGAATCGAGCTGAAATGAAATAAAATGAGCTGAAAATAAGCTGGAAAGAACAGGTCCTAAGTACTCCGTATTACCATATACCTCAAATGATCAAATTCATTCTTCATAAAATTGATACAATAAAATTTAAAGATATTCAAAATTTTACGGGAATGAACTTGATGTGGAATTCTTATTTAATTTGGGATGTGTAGGCTAGTAATAATAGGTACCACTTCATATATGCAATATAAAATAGGACAATAGATGCATTTGAGTGAAGTAGATTAATTTAAGTTAATCATTATGATATATAAATTTAAGGGAAATTCTCATCTGTGCCCCTGAAGGAATGATTTTTCTCACTTGTACCCCTACAATCCTCATAATCCCAGTTATACCCTTAACCTTTATTAGTGAAGGTCAAATGTGACCAAAATTAGTTTAGATGTTAATTATAGCTATTAAGTGTCACCTTGAAATCCAATTAATTTTGGCGAAATGGAGGGGAAAGATTACAAAAGCGAGTTTCTTAACTGTTGGAGCATAATTGGGATCCATGTCATGTGCTTAATCAGTGCCAAAGTGGCAATTAACTAACTCCAATTAACGTCTAAATCAATTTGGATCATGCTTGACATTAACTAATAAAGGTCAAGGGTATAATTGAGATTATCAAGATTGTAGGGGTACAAGTGAGAAAAGTCATTTCTTTAGGGGTACAAATGAGAATTTCCCTTAATTTAATTTAAGTTTGATTAGAAACAAAGATTTTAGTTTAGAATTTAATCTACCAAGTAATATTTGAAGTTTTAATATAGAATCAATAAATATTAAGTACAATTTTACCCTTAAATATTTGGCGTAAAACTCAAAATTAATTAACTAATGTTTTTATTTTCTTTATTTTTAAATTTCGGTGGTACCGAATTCAGTACCATCCGGTGGCGCAATAGCGCTTTGCTATAAGAATTAAGATGCTTTATAACATTATTATAAGACTCTTTCATGCAATTATTTGTATTTCTTTAATTCTAGTACTCATTGCAAAAAGTGACTCAAAATAACAATTTTGCAAAATAAATAGAACTAGAGTTACTCATCGACAGTGTATACCACTTAATTTGAGTAATTTTGCAACGAACTCTCAAGAGACAATAATTAACAATCATTTACAGTTCTGATTCTCAATATAATTTTTATTTTATATTTATAAGATACAATAGAATTATCTAACTCATATGATGAAAATGGTTTTATACGTATTAAGATCTACTGCAATTTAATTTCAACTGCGTGTGTGAATTTATTTCATACTAGGTAATTTAAATTTATTGAAGGGTAAATTTTTTATAATATTTTTTGCTTATATTTTTATTCCTTCTATTTTAAACAATAAAATCAACTACATACATGCACAAAATGTAGTAAATCTGAATCCGTTTTGTACTTTGTAGACTCTTTTGCTTGATAAATTAAAATGAAAACTGCGATAAAAAATAATCATTTTAATAAAGTTAAACATTTTTTTTTCATGTTTCATAATAATAAATGGAAAAATATTCTTAAGTTAACTTAGAGTAAAAACTTCTTATATAAGGAATCAAGAAGAAAAATCATTCCTCAATTACTCAATTGTATTGATGTGATCACAAATTTATTAAAAGAAAAAAATCTCAACTTATTTATTACACCTCCGTAATGAATAATTAAAACCTAATTAATTAATTAGTGCCACCAAAACCAGCTTTAAGCTTCTTAATTTGATCAGCATCCAACAAAGTGACCTTCTGAATAATATCAGTTGGCAAATCATTCTTGAAAAGCGCGCTAGGAATTCCTTGAAACGCTGGATTTTCACTCGCAAATGCTGCTATTGCAACTGCTGTTGTGTTTCCTATGTTCACCTGTTTATGTGCGTGTCCATTTCATTTTTAAAATAAAGTCTAATTTAAATTGTTATAATGATCATATTTTAGTCATAACAATTTGGAAAAAAAATTACTCACCTGAAAATGCTCTAGTGTCGGGGGGAAAATGAACATGTCCCCAACCTCCATGGTCTTATAAAATGCCCTATTAGTCGAGTCGATAAAACCGGCCACAATCGTCCCTTGGATAAGGATGGCGAGCTCGGCGACTCGGTGGGTGTGGATGGGGACAGCCCCACCCACACCAATGTCGGCCCGAGAAAGAGAAATTCCCATCCCATTTAGGGCTGGGAATTGGGCTGAAAATGCCGGGTTGGGCCCAAATTTAAATACATTTGCTGATGTGTTACCGCCGACACGAAGGCCCGAGTAGGTGAAATCATCGACTGTGAGGTTTTTTGGGTCCTTGCACGCGTACCCGGTTGGCCCGTACGGAAGGGTTGGGTCCGCGACACAATAGTCGAATTGTATCGTGTTAGCGTATGTGGACGAGATTAGAAGAGCGGCCGCAATTAGAATTGGGAAAACCATCTTTGTCGACAAGGAAAGAGTTAGATTACTGTTTTTTAAAATTATGCGAAGGGGAATTTGAGAGATTGTATGATGTTTAAGAGAAAAATGTTACACTATTTATAATGTTCTAAAATGAAATAAATAATAATGCTAAAATAAATATAATCAATGTGATTTATTTATCAACTTATAGAGAAGTTCATGAATATAATAATTGTAGGTAACGTGATAATTTCAAAAACATTTGCTACCGTTTTTTTCAACGTTCCGTATATGTGTGATTGTGTGAATATATCACATGATATCATGATATGTAGTAACGTGTGAAACCACGTAAACTTGAGATTGTAGCCTTCGGTTGTACTCGTAGTAGATATGGTAATATGGTAATAAAATAGGGTTTTAAGTTTTTACTTTACCCATTTGGATGATATGGTGAGATTTTTCGATAAAACTATTCTAAGGATTTTTTTCCCCATAAAATTCCGTGATATTTGCCTTTATTGGTTGATATAGTAATTAGTAATAGTCTATATTAAAGTTTCAATATTCCTTTTTGGATAATCCTTTTATGTTTCACATTGGATTCGAAAATTGGGATACACGATATAATATATGGAAATCTGAACTCCTAATTTACTACACGATATAAATTAAAGTCTCAACTTCTATTTTGCAGTTTAAAAATTAATTTTATCATCAAAATATGAATAAATAGCGTAAGTCTCTTGAGAGACTGTCTCATCTTACCACTTGTGTAACAGATCTCACGACCGATAACATTATCGTGACTCGTGAGACCATCTCACATATTTGCTATCCATATCTAAAATATCTTCACATTATAAAAAAAAATACAAATGATTGAAAATGAGGGACAAATTTATACTATACGACATATAATAATAATTATCGACCACTTACAATTTGAGTATATGACAATTATATGAGAAAACGTAGCTATGGACGTATGGTAGGTAATCAATAAACAATAACTTTAAGGATTAATTACCAAGAATAATTCAAACTGGTCCATTTATTACATAAATAATCCGAATTCGAATTAATCCACGAATAATCCCAACTATTGAACAACTATTCCAATAATGTACTTTGGCCAATTTTAACTTGCTTTAATCGATTAAAAAAAAAAGGTGAAATCGGTTTGAATTTTACTTAAAATAAGAGTGAGGTAAAGTTAGAGTCAGTTTCACCATTTTTTTACGTGTTAGTGTCGATTGAAATTGGCCAAAGCACATTATTGGAATGATTTTTCAATAGTTGGGATTATTCGTGGATTATTTTGAGTTCGGATTATTTATGGAATAAGAGAACTTGTTTGGATTATTCATGACAATTATTCCTAACTCTAAATTTAAAGTACGTTAATAAAATAGGTAAAGGGTATAAAAATGATCAATACGTCTCGTAAGACCACCTCATATTGTAAAATTAAATAAATTAAATATAAATTATTTGAAAGAAACAATATACTCTATAATTATCTAGTAAAGTCATATCTGACATAGTCTCATATAACAAACATAATTGTTCAATTGACCTAAAATTTACTCAATTGTACTATTTTTTTCATAAAGTTTCCATCAATTGCCCTTTTACACCTTTAGATTTTCTCACTTTTCAAATGAGTTCAATTTGTACTTAAATTCATTAAAAACAAATCAATTCTGTTGGAAGTAATCCATAAAATTAATAGCCGTATCTCCATATTAAATTAATTGGTAAATCATAATAGTGGAAGCGTACCTGAATAAGATGATTGGAATGAACCGCACGAAGGACGGTCTTTGGATTAGGTCTTCTCGATGCACACAGGACTGTGGTTTCTCTCTGATGGGATGTGGGGAGATAGGTTTTCAGTGTGCTGTCAGGGACCATAACCCTGCGTTTATATAGCGAGCGGGTTTAACCCAAGTAGCCCTATAATAGTGTGGATACCCATATCCGTACCCTCCCACACAAAACCCTGTGATGTAACACGGACTTTTATTACGCATGTTTAACACTGACTTAAACGGTTCTAACTAATGTCGAATTCATTTTTGAGTCGTTTGAAATGTTAAATGAGTTAGGTCGCATCACATCGCATTTAAATACACGTTCATTTTGTCCATTTGGAGTCTAGCTAGGTCCTTGTCCTGCTTCATTTGGCATGAGCTTCGCATTTGCACTACAATTTGCCCTTTTACATTAACAAGGTCTAATTCAGCATTCCTAAATTCCTAAATTTAGGCCCGGTGGCTAATTCCCCCATTTAGCCTCCTCTTACACAAAATATAGCCTCACGGGTTATCCTATTTCACAAAATGCCACAAAATACACCCTTTTTACATTTTCAGGGCTCGGGCCCAGAACCGAGCCCAAGCCCACCTTTGGCCCGCACTCCAAAGCCCTCAACAACTCTCTAGAAGATCATACTAGGCCTTCTTGGAGCACAAGCAAGGAAGATCACACCGGATATTCCCAAGATTTAGCAAACCGGAATAAGGAAATACGAGATCTCGAACTTAAAACCACCCACCTAAACCGCATACCCTTATGCGGTTAGGTACCCAAACCGCATAACCCTTATGCGGTTTCCCCTTGAGCCGCATAGCACTATGCGGTTTGATGGGGTGGTTTTTAACCCTGTCTTTCCTATTTCCCTCGGCTATTCTCCTATATATACAACCCCTCGCACAACCCTTTCTCATAAGTTTTCCACACAAGAAAACCCTCTCTTCTCACAACCTCTCTTCCTAGGTTTTAGCATCCACAAAATATATCGTCTTGCACGGTATACACACAAATACATCCACAAAAGCCTCAAGCACTCAAATCCTTGAGTTCAACACACCATCCCGTGTTGAATTCATCCTGCTTTCAAGTTCAAGAAGCGAAGCTCTGCCCAGATCTGAAGCGTCAGGACAAGGTAGGTACCGATCCACTTGGATCAAAGCTTTTTCTTATTTTCTATGGACTAACAAAAGGGACTACACTTTAGCGCCCCCCGGCTTTGGCACCGAGCGCGCTTACCTTCCAAGTGTTCTTATTACTTCGGGTACACTCCATATCCGATGACACGCCAAAGTCGCATAAGCAACCGACCCTTATAAAATAAACCAATGGACAATTGAACTTTATTTTATTTGCATGCATCTTGCACCCTTTTTCTTTTGCATTAAATCAACTTAAACAATGAATTCGACCTTTAACTGAACCGTATTCGTTAACAAGTTAAACATGCTAAACTGAGGGTTTTAATCAATCTTTTTGCATCTGCATCTGCATTCTTTTACAACCTTATCGCACTTGTACGTAGCGATAACATTGGCTCAATTATCATCTTATTTGGATTGTTTTAGGTCAGTAGAGACTATTTTTACATAGGCTTTTCTAAAAGGTTTTCATAAATCATTAATTGAATTAACTCTTTTTCTAAAGTACCCTCACCCCGAATCCAATCTGGTTTCACAAGCCTTAGATCTAGGGGTGTCGGCGTGCTCCAAAATCTAGGACATGTCTTTAGGCTTAGGACATGATAGCAGGTTCCTATTTTCCGCGATAAATAGGTGGCGACTCCATACAGTTCTTAAAGGTTTTTCTAATTTAATCTTTTTTAACTTTAAATCCGCCCTTTAAGCAAGACGCCGAGTTGGGTCCCTCGTCTCGACACCTGGGTTCCACAGTTTGGCGACTCCGCTGGGGAGATCTTATTTTTAAAACTTAAAACTAGCGTTTTCTTTTTAAAAATAAAGAGGTGAAACTTGAAAGCCTTGAACAATCCAAGTATACATAATTGAGCTATGCACATTCGTTTAGAGTCCATTCCTTTTGGAATCTAGGCACCCTTTGCACCCTTGAGAGGTGGTTCCAACACGCAGGCTTGTCCACTCGATAAAGCACGTGCAGGACTAACTTTCCTCTCACCCCTCCACGGCTTGCCGTAAACGACTATCTCGACCGCCCAAAGGTTCTCTAGAAAACCTATCGCCCCGTAAGGAAATAGAGGGGTTAAGTATCTGCCAAAGCGTACTCGAGGTAGTTGGAGGTGTACCCGACTGACCCTTTTCACCCTTTGAGTCATACGTACAAGTTCGAGGCCATGCACTCCATGGTCCCTTTTTCAAACGAGCATATGCATTCATATCTTCGAAAACTCGCTTAAAACTTTTCAAAGATAAACGAACCTAACATCTAACATCTCACACTTTTCAAACAAAACTCTCGCGAATTTTTGAAATAAACTCTTTCAAAATTTCCCTTTTTCACTAACAAGCAAAAACCCGAGCAAGGATTAAAACCTGAGCTCGCGGATTTCAATCCTCTAGGTCACACGGCCTAGACTCCGTTTTAACATCCTCGACTCGATTTGCTAACCGCTCTCGAGTCGAATCCTTTCTTTTTTACACATCTGACTCGAGCTCACCTCGGCAAATCACCGATACTAGTTCGACGGGTGCAAAGCAAAACTTTTAACATCGAGACGAGATGTGCGCACACATCCTCGTCTCAAAAGCTTTCCTTTAGCCAAAACTTTTCTAAAATTTCTTTTTTCAAGCTTAAAAGGTCTTTCAAAACAATGAAATGAGCTAAAATGAACGCCTAAAACGAACGTTGAACCTAGTAGGTCTAACTAGATACACGCCACACAACCTAATCCATACTCAACATCCTCAACCCAACTAGCTAACCGCTCTCAAGTCAAACCCCTTTTCATCCATCTAGGCTCGAGCCCTTAACGATGAACCGTTAAATGGGCTCGACAAAGCTAACATTTATCACCATCAAGACGAGATGCGCGCACGCGTTCTCGCCTCCTAAATCAATACAACCTCATTTTTGAAATAAACTCCTTTTCAAAAATCTTTTCACTTTAATTTTACAAAACAAGCAACACACCCTCATTTTTGAAATAAACTCTTTTCAAGAATTCACACCTTTTCACAAAACAAACAACACACTATCACTTTTGAAATAAGCTCTTTTCAAAAAGTTTCTCGCTTTTTACAAAACAAACAACAACATTCACATTTTTGAAACAAACTCTTTTCGAAAATACCCGTGTTTTCTACAAAAACAAGCAAAGCTTTTTCATTTTGAAATAATCGCATTTCAAAATCCTACTTCGAAATGAACATTTTCGAAGTTCTGGGTTAAACCAAATAGTCCTCCACTATTTCGATTCAACCCAATAAGCATTTCTCACAAATCACTCGGGTATAATCACTACATTCCCGAATCTTCTCAAGGCATAATTGAAATACATGGCCCTCGGCCGTCGTAACCCATTAATCTCAAACCATTTTCATAAAACAAAACCCGATAACCTTGTCGCGTTCTTGGAGAATTTTCATTCTAAGCGGCCCGCGGCCCCTCACATTTCGAAATAACGTTTTTCAAAATTTCCGTGTTAAGTCGACTAGTCTATACCTAGTTCGGTTCGACCCAATCGCAAATCTCTTCAACCGTCCGGGAATAATCACTACATTTCCGAGACCTTTCAAAAACATCAATGGACTACATGACTCACGAACATCGTACGCCACTTTCTAGCAAGATACTTTTCAAATGAAGCACTTCACAAATCTCTTTGGGCCAAACGACCCAAAATTGACCCGATTCAGCAAACATCATCTTTTACAAGCAAACAAAACCCGAGAATGGCCCAGCCCAATCTCATGGACTTTTCTTCGGACCGAATGATTCATAACCATCTTGGCCCAATTCCTCTTAAGCAAAACGTGTGGACGTGCAGACCCGTCCTCACACACCTACACATTTTTTCGATCCAACTAGCTTTTCGCTATCATAGGTTCACTCCAAGCAATTCTATCTCGAGCTACAACCGGCCTAAAACGACATGCCGTTAACTTGGGCCAATCACACTCTTCAAGCATCGAGCCGGAAACGTGTCAACGTGTGTCTAGCTCAAACTCCTTCCATTTTATCAAAGCACGACAAACTATTTTCACAAAATCATCATCACACTTTTGAAATAGCATTTTTCAAAAATCCTTCCTTCGGACCAAATGGCCTATAGTCATGACGGTTTGATCTAGACAAACAGTCTCTCCAAAGCACCTGAGAGTAATCGCTTTACTCTCATGACATTTCCAAAACATAAATGAACTACATGACTTGCGGTCATTGTAACCCATTTATTACCAAACACTTTCAAACCCGAGAATGGTAACCCATTCTCGCGGACCTCTTCACGAAAACAAATCTAGCAGCTCACGGTCGCTTAACATCTCTTTCAAAATAAACCTTTTTGAAATCCACGATTCAAATGGCCTACCGTCATTTTGATCCAAACATCTCTTTGGGAATGAACTCGCATCATCCCACGATTCTTCACGGTTAGACCAAGTGGCTCATACTCACTTCGATTTAACCCTCTTTCGAACCAGCTGTATGAAAACGGTCATAACCGTTTTTATCACATTCAAACGCCCTTCGGATAGCCTATCGCCACTCCGAATTGACTCACACTTTCACCGACAAACCGCTAATACAGGCTTATCGGATTCGATCTCAAAACGCCTTTTACATCGAGCCAAAATGTGACAACACATTTTGCTCAACAAAACATCCTGCTTTTCGCCGAAAACAAAACTTTTGCAAAATCAAAGACAAATCTAAGTATGCATGAGCCAAGTCCCGACGCGAGCACCAACCCCATCCGAGACATGTGCGTCTTGAGCACCTGTAGGTACCGGGGTTTAACGGGGAACCACTCGACGTCTTGCTAAGGGCGTAAAGTCAAAAGATTAAATACAAAAAACCTTTTAAAACTGTTTTGGAGCCGCCACTAAATTATGAGGGAAATTTAGAACCCGCCTTCGTGTCCTCATGCTCAAAGACACGTCTTAGAGTTCAAGGCACGTCGACACCTATCCGTCTAAGGTTATTGTGAAACCAGATTCGGATTCGGGTGAGGGTACTTTTCTAAAGCATAAATCAAAATAATGTTTTTATGAAAGATCTTTTTGGAAAAGCCTATCAAAAGATAGCCTCTACTAGACTTGAGAACAACGCAAAGAATGATACATGATTCTAAGTAATTCGCTACGTACAAGTGCGATATAAGATGTAAAATAATGCAAAAGAGATTGATTAAACCCTCAGTTAAGCATGCTTAACTTATTAACGAAAACAATTCAGTTTAATGACGAATTCATTTTAAGTAGTTTAGATGCAAGATGAGGATTTGCTAAAATGCATGCAGTAAAATAAAGTTCAATTAACCATTGATTTATTTTAAAGAGGTCAGTTGTTTATGCGACTTTGGAAGGGTGTTACGAATAGGGTGTGTATTCGAGGTGCATGGCCGCCTTATGAAAAGCAGACTTGCGTACCAAAATCGGGGTGAGCCTAATGTAGGCCCTTGTTAGTCAAAGAAGTAAAGAAAGACCTTAATCCATGTTAGGATTAAGTATTACCTGTCTCAGATAAGGAAACCGGCAGCGCTTCGCTTCAAAGGGTGAATTCAACACTTAGGAAAAATGGAGAATTCAAAGGTGTTTTATGCGTGAGGCTTTAGAGTGTTTTGGATGTGAGAATTGTGTTTTGAAGTTGTGTGAATGAATTGAATTGTGTGAATGTCGTATGGAGGGGTGCTCTATTTATAGTGTAGAGTTCGATAGATTTTAGGAAATCCAGGGATAAAACCGGACGTAGGAGCCGCAAGGCTCCTTGCGGCTGCCCGAGGCAATCGCAACATCTGTTGCGGCTGCCTGCCCTGATCGCAAGGCTTCTTGCGATTGGTAGGGCGGGCTCTATCCTTTTATTCCGTATATTTCTAAATTATCTTTTAGGATATACGAAACAATCTTGCTTGAGCTCTAAGTTACGGGTTTGTGGCTGATGCTAAGGTTGTTTTAGGGTTTATCCTGGACCTTGGGAAGCGGGCCAGGAACGGGTCTGGGCTCGGTTCTGGGCTCGGGCCCTGAAAATGTAAAAAGGGTGTATTTTGTGACATTTTGTGGAACAGGACATTCCGTGAGACTATCCTGGGTGTTTGCCAATCCTAAAAGGTGGTTTTAGAGACTGGTTCTAAATTTAGGGATTTAGGAGGATCGAACTGAACCTTGTTAATGTAAAAGGATCAATTAGCTTGTGTGTTTAAAAAGGGGTTGCGCGCATGCCGATTAGGACCTGAACCTGAGACAAACTAGACTCTAGACCTAAGGACACTAAGAGTGATGACCCATAAGGAAACCTCATTTGCATTTAAAACATTTAACTTGAATTCGTCATAGTTAGAACCATTTAAGTCAACATAAAAGCATGCAATAAAAGTCCATTGTTACATCACTAGGTTTTTGGCGGGAGGTACGGATTTGGGTATCCACAGAGCCCCCAGTTTGACTGAGCTTAGGACTAAAGCGAAAGTCAAACTATACGACAACATCCGGACCAATAGCCTCGACATTATCACGGCGCGAGTATGTGGTCCATGGGTGAGACTAGGACTCCGAACCGGGCTCATCCGGGGAGGGACAAACATGTTTAAGGACATGACGGTCCTTGCATACTGTAAGGGCATGCCTGCCTGCCAAATACCTTTGCGTCTTTATTCTTTGTTGCTTGGTCTCGTAAAAGAGTGCGTATGCTCGGTCTCGTAAAAGAGCGCAGGTGCTTCATGCTTCGTGCTAGCGCTTGTGTTGGTGTTCATCTCGTTAAGAGTGCTTACATCCGCCGGGAATTATCGTCCGAGGAAAATGCTTATGCTTAGTGTATACGCAAAGGTTGTGTATAGTGCTTCAAACTCGTTCAAGAGTGTGGCGGACTTTAGGTGACGCCTTAACCGAAAAGCTTGCGATTCCGAAGAAAATACTTAGGCATGGAAATTAATCGAGCCCAAGGTGGAGAGTAAACGTGGAGTAAAACATGCTCTGGAAATTGCCTTGTCGACTAGTGACTCTTCCGGGAAATCTCTTATCAACTTGCTACTTCAAGCTTGAACTCACTTGCACATGTCGCGGTTTCAAATCCGGAAAAATTCGAATCTGCGATTTGCTCTTCTAAAGATCTTCAGTCTTCGCTTGCTTCTTGTTGGATTGTTGTTACTTCTGTGTCTTCGTCTTGTGTCTTGTAAATGTTCTTGTTTTGGCCATGAAACGTGGTATCATTACGATTCCTTTGGGTTCACTTGATACTCGTCTCTCGGACTCGGGATGTTTGGTGCTTGATCTCATGTTTGGGTGTTTGAATGTTTGTATCTGTGTTCGGGTGTTTGATTTTTGGACTTATGTTTGGGTGTCTGATGCTTTGTGCACACGTGAAAGTATTATGCTTTTAGTGTGCATGCTCGTGTCTTGAGGCGATTCTGGAGGTGTCGCCAACCGTGATTCGTTCTTGAGGCGATTCTGGAGGTGTCGCCAACCGTAGATGCGTGATTTCTTCGGGGGTCATGCGAAAAATTACCTTATTTTTCGTTGACGGAAGCTTGAGGGGTGTATGGTGTGAGCCCCCAGTTTGACCGAGTTATGGTGTATAACGATGGTCAAACTTGGTGATAAGGTTGTTTGAGTGACGGTGTTTTTGAATTACCCCCTCGAGTTTGACTAAGTTTGATATGAAAACTGAGTCAAAGTGTGGTGATGGATGTGTGTTAGGGGAAAAGTTTTTGGATTACCCCCTCGAGTTTGGCTTAATTTGGTTGGAATTAAGGCAAAGTGGTGTTGTCTTTTGGTATTGGCTTTCGTTGACTGTAAAAGTAAAGTCAAGATTGCGACTATGCTTTTAATTTTGTCCCCTTAGTTTGGTTGAGTTTTGGTGTAGAAACTAAGTCTAACTTGAAATGTCCTTTCTGTCCTTGAATGAAAGGATGTTTTGGTGTGGGGTGTTGGTCGTGCCTTCTGCAAAGCTGCCTACGTATCCACGGTGTGTGGAACCAGACCAGCGTAGTTAGGTATTGCGTGAGCTAAGTTGAATTGTGAATTTGACTCGCTTTAGCTTCTGGGGTGTTATTGTCTTGAGGGTGTCTCTTATCAAGGCAGGGTGTTTAGCCGGCTTGAGCTGCTTTACGGATACCTTCGAGGTAGGGCATACTATCGAGGTAGGGTTTTTGCTTCGGCTTGTAAAATTTTGGGACGTCCGTGAAGAATATCTATTTTGTTGTACTTTGGATAGGAGTATGATCCTAAAATGGAGTGTCAGCCCCCAGTCTTCGTTGTAGATGTATAATGTATATCGCACTCATGGTGCATGAGTCGACCATAACGCTTGCGTGGCTTCCTAGTCTAAGGAGGTGAATGTGTGGCTTCCTAGTCTAAGGAGGTGAATGTGTTATCTGTCGATATTGGGGACATCGTAGATAAGCCCCCAGTCTTGAGGTTTGGTGAAAAAGGATGGGTTATTTCCACCGGGGATGGTTATTGTTGTAAAGGCTTGGGTATAATGTATCTAGTACCGTTGGATAGATTATGTCTGGCACCGTCGGATTGGGTGTATCCGATGTCTTCGGGCGTACTCTATGGGCTTGACTGCATTCCGAGCATCGTGAATGTCTGCTTGCGTCGTGCTTGATGTCTTCTTCGTCTCTTGCTTGTACCTGCATAGTTAGTACTCAAGAAAAGAAAGTTTTTGAAAATGCTCTCGCGTTTTTGGAAATGCCTTTTGTTCGAAGGAAAAATCATTTTTTGCAAAAGAAGATTTTGAAAATGTTGTTTTTTTTTTTTTTCAAAAGAAGATCTTGAAAATGCTATTTTTGCAAAAGAGGATTCTGAAAAATACTTAAAGACTTTTGTTTGAAAAGTGTTAACTTAAGCGTTGAGTTAATTTTTAGAAAGTGCCTCCTAAAGTGTACTAACTCGGGTGTTGTGTTAATTTTTGAAAGGTGCTCTATGAAATGTTTCAAAGACAACGATGAAACGTGTTAAGAAAATGAGTGTTTGAAGTGTTTCAAAGACGAAGGTGAATCGTATGCGTGACTCAAGACTCGACAATGATAGGGATGTAAGTGACTGTGACACGTGCATCGGTAAAGCCCCCGACTTGGTGACATATGGTTGCTTCAGTTGCCTGTCGTTGTTCCTGCAAAACGAACAAGGTTAGACGAAAAAGCAGAGTACTACTCCTAGGTCTAGCACAATTTTGTCTCGACGTAGTCGTTTTAACGTCTCGATGAAGAAACAGTTTGCCTTTGATTTTTGTGAATTTTTGTGGATTTTTGTGGGGATGTCCTTGACTCTGGAAGCTTCAGACATAAATTTGTAAAAAGGGTTGGTTGAGCTCAGGTGAGCGGCCTACGTATCCGTGGGTACGGAATCAAACCTAGCGTAGTTCCAAAGGGTGTGTTTGTGAAAAGTGTTTGTTTATGTGAAAAGGTGTTTATGTGGAAAAGGTGCGTGTTTAAGGACCCGCTGGTCCCAAGGGGTGTTTTTTGTGATTGACCTTGATACATTGCATTCTAAAGGTAGGTTCTCCTTAGTTGATCTCGGCCGTTTGTTTGTCGCATCAAAGTCCAATTTGATGGATAGGGGTCCTATTCCCCAACCTCGATAATTGGATGAACCATCGAAGTATGTTGCTTCTTCATTGATGTTGTAAATTCTGTCGTAGTGTCGATAATGGGCTCCTCGTTGATTGAGTAGTCCCTTGGTGTCAAATTCGGCTTAGAGCAATGTCCATCGTGCCATATGTCCTTTTGGCACGGGTTCCTTTAGACTGGGTCCATTTTGAGTAGACCTTTGTTCACTTAGCCACTTGTTTTATTGACTTTCGGGCTTTGTTTTTGTTGTTTTTGTCCCTTTCTTTAAAGACTTTGAGACTTCTTGATTTCTTGAAGACTTTGAGACTTGTTTCCTTTTGACTTCTTGGAAACTTTGAGATTTGTTTCCTTTTGACTTCTTGGAAACTTTGAGATTTGTTTCCTTTTGACTTCTTGGAAACTTTGAGATTTGTTTCCTTTTGACTTTGCTCTTTTTGCCGTTGTTTTCACTTTTGATTATATTCCCCTTGAGAATTCGTCGGGCCCTTTGTGGCTTGGGCTCGAGCTTCGACTTTGCTAGACCCTATGGTGGGAAGGTTGCATGTGATCATGTGTCTATCACGCCGGACTCCTCTGACAAGTTCGTTTGCTTATTAGGCACGCGATCGAGTACACGGAGGGCGATCCAGGAATACTCATGCTTTTGGTCGCGATCAAATTCATGACCACTGTGGAGCTCCAAATTAATGGATCCTCCTCCAGAAGCAGCGGAGTAGTAGACCACAAGCATACTATCGAACCTTAAGTGTCTAGTGGTCGAAATCCTTCTTGTTCTTGTCTTGTATTGATGTTGACTTGGACCTTCGTAGCCGGCCTAGATCTCCTTCGGATAGCTACTCCTAGGATGCAATGTATACTTGTGTAAAATGTGTTTTGTATGAAAAAGATGGGTAAAAAGGAAGTAGGGTTGTTAGCAAACTTATCCCTTTATCGATTTGTTAAAATGTCGTATGTCAAAGACTCGATTGTTCTAGACTGACGGAGTTGGACTCAATGCTTAAAAACTTGACCCGTATTGAAAAGACTCGAGCTGCTTGAGATCCGCCAAATCGTTGATGGTGCTTGAATGGACGCCTTGTCGGTTGCTTCGTGATGCACGTGTCGTGGGTACACGTCGATGCCCTTGGTATCGAGACTCGATTAACGCATACTTTGACTCGATTTTGTCTTTGAAACGGTTTGAGAGTGAAAGGGTGTTTCGAGTTGAAATGCGTTGTCGCATTTCGACTATGTGCTAGAGGTGTCTTTAGATTGAACCTAAAGGCCTTGTTGTTGGGTTGTGATGTGGAATGAGAATCGATCCGAGGTAGTGATAAGCTACTCGAATCGAGGGTGGTTCGAAAATGCGATGGAAACGGTAGTGCCCGTTTTCATGCGCGTGCCTAAGGAAGAGTTATACCGAAGCGAGTATGAGTCACTTGGTCCAACATAAAAAGTCCACGGGATTGCGGTTGCACATTCCCGGGTTTTGTGCTTTTGCGAGAAGAGGAATGCCTGATTCTAGAAGGTTTTGGGCTAGTGAAAACTTTCGAAAGATGCTTGTATAAAAAAGAAAAGGCCTTGAGCTTGTGAAATTCCTCGAGAATGGGCTGACATTCTCGGGTTTGAAATGAGTTTTGTGATAAAAGGGTAGTGATGACCGCGAGTCATGCGGCCGATTTTGAGCTAGAAATGTTTTAAAACGTTTCATGCTCGACGATGTTTGGTGGTGTGTTGCTAAGATCCTATTGGTGGATGCTCGAAATGGCGTTTAAGCCATTTGAGCGATGAGGACGAGCTTGCTCGTCCACATGGATTTTGTCAAGGGATCGAGGTGGTTTGAGCCATTCGATCCGATGTCAGACTCCACAAGATTGAGCTTGGTCATTCTTGGGTATGGCGAAGGATGCTACCTATTGGGCTAGTTTGACAATGGGTTGTTTAGAAGGGTAGGTTCGAGGAAGCGAAGGGCCGTGAGTTCGCTTTGAAAGACTCACCAAGAATGTGTCCTCATTCTTGGGTTATGCTTTGTGAAAAAGCATGCGATAGATGGGTTAGGATAACCGTAGGTTATTTAATCCATTTATGTTTTCAAAGGCTTTCGTGTTGGGTTGCTCACAATGTTTGTTAATTCGTTAGTTCGCTTTTATCGCACAGATTCTTATGTTGTGTCGTTTGATTGATTTGTTTGACTTTTGCTTGTTGTTCATTGTTTGTTTGTTTGTTTTTAGCTCATTTCGTTTTGAAAAAGACTCTTTTAAGTTTTGAAAAAGAAGGACGTTTTCGAAAACAAGCTAGGAGTGTTTTTGAGACAAGACTGCGTACGCACAGCTTGTCTCGATGTTAAAAGGCTTTGTTTTGCATCCTCTTAGCCCGAATGACGGGATGTTGTCATGGGCTAAAGATGGACGCGTAAAAAGGAATCGACTCGGGTTTAGCCGAGTCGAGGATGTTGAAAAGGATTTAAGCCGTGAAGGTTTAAGAATGAAATCCGCGAGTTGGGGTCGGAAAACTTCGACTCGGGTTTTGCTAGTTTTGTAAAAAGGGGAATTTTGAAAAATTTTTATTTCAAAAATTTCGCGAGAGTTTTGTTTGTAAAAAGTTAGATGTTAGTTGTAAAATGTTAGATGTAAAATGTTAGATGTTAGTTGTAAAATGTTAGATGTTAGTTGTAAAATGTTAGATGTTAGTTGTTAGGTTCATTTATACCTTGAAAATTTTGAGTGAGTTTTCGAAGATATGCAATGCAAATGAATTTTGAAAAAGACTATATTGTATAGCCTCGCATTCGTACGTATGACTCTTGGTCATTTGGTCAAGTCTCGTACACCTCCAACTGATTTGAGTACGCTTTAGCAGGTGCTTTTAGCCCTCCGCCTACACAGTATAACGTGTAGGATACGAAGGAAGCCCTGGGGCGGTCAAATCAGTTTGCTACGGCAAGCCATGGAGGGGTGAGAGGAAGGTTAGTCCAGTACGTGCCTCGTCGAATGGACGATGCCTGCGTTTGGAACCACCTCTCGGGGTGTTGGTGTGTGAATCCGACTAGATTCGACTCTAACGGATATGCTTAGCCCATGTATGTTGATTGTTCTCAAGTCGTTCAAGTCTCATTTTTATTTTTAAAAAGAAAAAGCTAATTTTAGTTTTAAAAATAAAACCTGTCCCCAGCGGAGTCGCCAACTGTAGGTACCGGGGTTTAACGGGGAACCACTCGACGTCTTGCTAAGGGCGTAAAGTCAAAAGATTAAATACAAAAAACCTTTTAAAACTGTTTTGGAGCCGCCACTAAATTATGAGGGAAATTTAGAACCCGCCTCCGTGTCCTCATGCTCAAAGACACGTCTTAGAGTTCAAGGCACGTCGACACCTATCCGTCTAAGGTTATTGTGAAACCAGATTCGGATTCGGGTGAGGGTACTTTTCTAAAGCATAAATCAAAATAATGTTTTTACGAAAGATCTTTTTGGAAAAGCCTATCAAAAGATAGCCTCTACTAGACTTGAGAACAACGCAAAGAATGATACATGAGTCTAAGTAATTCGCTACGTACAAGTGCGATATAAGATGTAAAATAATGCAAAAGAGATTGATTAAACCCTCAGTTAAGCATGCTTAACTTATTAACGAAAACAATTCAGTTTAATGACAAATTCATTTTAAGTAGTTTAGATGCAAGATGAGGATTTGCTAAAATGCATGCAGTAAAATAAAGTTCAATTAACCATTGATTTATTTTAAAGAGGTCAGTTGTTTATGCGACTTTGGAAGGGTGTTACGAATAGGGTGTGTATTCGAGGTGCATGGCCGCCTTATGAAAAGCAGACTTGCGTACCAAAATCGGGGTGAGCCTAATGTAGGCCCTTGTTAGTCAAAGAAGTAAAGAAAGACCTTAATCCATGTTAGGATTAAGTATTACCTGTCTCAGATAAGGAAACCGGCAGCGCTTCACTTCAAAGGGTGAATTCAACACTTAGGAAAAATGGAGAATTCAAAGGTGTTTTATGCGTGAGTCTTTAGAGTGTTTTGGATGTGAGAATTGTGTTTTGAAGTTGTGTGAATGAATTGAATTGTGTGAATGTCGTATGGAGGGGTGCTCTATTTATAGTGTAGAGTTCGATAGATTTTAGGAAATCCAGGGATAAAACCGGACGTAGGAGCATAAGGCTCCTTTGCGTACCAGAACAATCGCAACATCATTGCATTGCTGCACCTTACGATCAAGAGCTTAACGCGATTGGTAAAGGCAGGCTCTATCCTTTTATTCCGTATATTTCTAAATTATCTTTTAGGATATACGAAACAATCTTGCTTGAGCTCTAAGTTTCTGGGTTTGTGGCTGATGCTAAGGTTGTTTTAGGGTTTATCCTGGACCTTGGGAAGCGGGCCAGGAACGGGTCTGGGCTCGGTTCTGGGCTCGGGCCCTGAAAATGTAAAAAGGGTGTATTTTGTGACATTTTGTGGAACAGGACATTCCGTGAGACTATCCTGGGTGTTTGCCAATCCTAAAAGGTGGTTTTAGAGGCTGGTCCTAAATTTAGGGATTTAGGAGGATCGAACTGAACCTTGTTAATGTAAAAGGATCAATTAGCTTGTGTGTTTAAAAAGGGGTTGCGCGCATGCCGATTAGGACCTGAACCTGAGACAAACTAGACTCTAGACCTAAGGACACTAAGAGTGATGACCCATAAGGAAACCTCATTTGCATTTAAAACATTTAACTTGAATTCGTCATAGTTAGAACCATTTAAGTCAACATAAAAGCATGCAATAAAAGTCCATTGTTACATCACTGGGTTTTTGGCGGGAGGTACGGATTTGGGTATCCACAGCACCCAGCGAAGAATCCATCAAGGCGCCACCGACGATCTCACGGATCTCCTCAAGAAATTCGAGTCTTTTTAAATACGGGTCGAGTTTTTAAAGCATCAAGTCAATCTCTGTCAGTCTAGGGCAATCGAGTCTCCGACGTACGACATTTTAACAAATTGATAAAGGAATAAGTTTGCCTACAACCTAGTTTCCCTTTTTACACACTTTTTCCCATAAAAGACACAATTTTACACCGACATACATTGCATCCCAGGAGCAGCTATCCTAAGGAGGTCTAGGCCGGGTACAAAAGTCCAAGTCAATAACTAAATCAAAGATACAAAGACAAAGAAGTCTCTCGACGACTAAACACCTAAGGTTCACTAGTCTGCTTGTGGTCTACTACTCCGCTGCTTTCGGAGGAGGATCCATTAATTTGGAGCTCCACAGTGGTCATGAATTTGATCGCGACCAAAAGTACGAGTATTCCTGGATCGCCCTCCGCGTACTCGATCGCGTGCCTAATAAGTAAACGAACTTGTCAGAGGAGCCTGGCGTGATAGACACACGATCACAAGTGACCACCGAGCCACAGGGTTTTAGCAGGGTCCGAGCTCAAGCCCAAGCCATACAGGGCGTGGGATATTCTCAAACCAAACGAGAATACAAGGTACAAAGGTCAAAAACCAAAGTCACCAAAAAGCAAAAGTCTCAAAAGCTCCGGAACAAGGGGCAAAACAACTAAGCAAAAAGCTTAAGAAGTCAAAAGCTTAAGAAGTCAAAAGCTCAAGAAGTCAAAAAGCTTAAGAAGTCAACAAGCTTAGAAATCAATAAGCGAGGGGCCGAAACCCCAAAGGCAAGAAGTACCGAAGCCCAGAAACGAGTGGCCAGGTCCTTGAAATTCCAAATTGAAGACAAGACAGAAGTAGCAAGCAACCAGCCTAGATCAACTAAAGAGAACCCACCCTTAGGATGCAATGTATCAAGGTCAAACACATAAACACCCTTTGGACCGGCGGGTCCCTAAACACGCACCTTTTTACAAAAACACAATACACCTCTTCGACCGGCGGGTCCTTAAACACGCACCTCTTCACAGAAATACAAATTCGGAACTACGCTAGGTTTGATTCCGTAACCACGGATACGTAGGCCGCTCTCCCGAGCTCAACCAACCTTTTACAAAAATCCACAAAATATTCCCCGTCCAAAGCTTTCCATGCTAAGGATGTGTCCACAAAAATTCACAAAGCTCAAAGGCAAACTATTTCTTTATCGAGGCGATTAAAACGAATTCGTCAAGGCAAAGTTGTCATAGACTTAGGAGTAGTACTCTGCTTTTTGGTCTAACACTGTTTTGCAGGAACAACAAAGATCCCAATCAAGACAAGCACGCACCACTGGGGGCTCCACCAACGCACGTGTTCCCAAATATGGCATCCATGCAACCGTCGAGTCTCAAATCACGCATACGATTCGTCTCTATTTTGCAAACTTTTCGGCATTTTAAGCATCGACTTACATGTCGAGTCAATCCTCTTCCAATCAAACAATTTAGCGACATATAAACCGCTCCTTTCAAAAACTCTCCAGTTTTCAAAACGCTCCCACAGAACGACACGCTTTTTTTTAAACTTACACGAGGCAATGCACCCTCAAATTAGCTAATTACCTTTCAAAATTAACTCAATACTCGAGTTAATATGAAAGCACTTTGCAATTCACTTTTTTGCAAACACACCCTTTCGCAAACAAAATATATCTTTCGAAAATGCATCTCAAGTCCTTGAAATGCATCTCGAATCTTCAAAGTCTAAGATTTTCCAAAAATTTAACTCACCACTCGAGTTAACATACATTTTGAGTAACAGCATTCTTCGAATTTAACTCACTCGAGTTAACACATTTTGAGCGAAAGCTCTATCGAACTACGCCGGTTTGATTCCACATTCGTGGATACGTAGGCAGCTTACGCAAAGCACAACCGAATCTTGCGCTACATCCCGCTCCGTGTTGTCATGAGATTCGCCCGAATTCTCATCCTCGACAACTGGGGGCTTTTCAACCTTTGCACTCGAGTGACCCTCCACGGTCTCCACAACTCTAGCTTAAGCTCACAACGCCAAACATCCTTTCATCTTGCACGAAGCCTTACAACCGACATTTCAAGCGTTCATTTTTAAAGCTCATTTCGACAACTAAAATGAATCTTTCACAAAATGATTTTTCAACAAAAACATTTTAATCCACACATCCCAATCGGGAATCATTTCACTTTCAAATCCAAGCCTACTAACTACGCAGGTACACGGAAGCACAATACAAAGACTGAAGGCGTAAGGCGACAAAAAGCAACTACAAGTTCAAGCCAAGCTACAACAAACAAGCCATGTAATGATGGGTTCACACAATCCATATTACACAAGATCGCCAAAACACCTAGGGACGGCTTACGGCAGCAGATTTCGCCGAGTCATGTTGAACTCGCCCGCGCCATCCTCCACTTGTTAAGCCGTCCTCCACAGCTTCTTGTGCACATCCTTGGCAACCTACAACACACAACAGAGCAACTACATTTGTCTCCATTTTATCTTAATTTCACACAAATTAAGCCAAACTACGGGGGAAATTTCAAAACCAAACACCATACTTGATAGGATTAGTCGCACTCTCCTAATCAAAAGTAATCCAAACTCACTCTACTAGGTAGCAAGGGTAAGTCGGGTCGAGTCCACAGGGAGATGGTTGCTTATGTTGGTTATTTTGGGTGATTCTAATCTCGGTTCGAGTATGGTTTGGTAAGCTAAAGCTAGAGCGAGGAAATAAGGGTAAAAACTATAGGGAGAAAGGTCTAGGGAGTCGGGGATAGGCAATGGGTAAGTCAAGGCCAAGGATGATGATCGGAATGAGTAGGTTTCAAGACGTGCTAAGGATAACGCTCGCCTCCTGGTCTTAAGCTCCTCTAGGTCTCGAATGCGGGCTCTCGCAACTTACAAACGAGGGTCCTAATGTTTAGTCTCGCGCCTACCCTAGAGCTAGGCTTTCGTTCTTAAGTTCAAGGGTGCTAGATACTCGCTAAAACGTGATTAAGGTTTCAACGAGAGCAATCAAGCAAGACAAAACAGAGCAAATACAAAACCTAACTCAAGATAATCATCAAACTCAAGCAAAACCAACAACCATGCTCCACCCTCTCTCCCTAGATAATAAACTACTCACTCATAGCAAAATCGACAATGAAAACAAAAGCAAAAGATGAAAACATGATCAATGACAATATATAATGAAATAACAATCAAAGGGAGAAGTATCAAACAAAAACCAAATCAGAAATTGCAAGGGAAAAGATAAGAACAAGACAACAATACCAAATGGATGATCAAAAACAAAGCAATCCGAGTCGGGAATTCAAAGTACAAGGAGCAAAAATAATCAAACCCTAAATTTTTGTGAGAAAATAGTTTAAAGTGTCTTGAGAATGCTCTAAAAAAATCAGACGAAAATATAATGTTTTGATCCTTCAAATTGACGAAGTTTATAAAGCACACGAGGAGTCGGACCCCGTCCCTGGGCTCCGGGACAGGTGTCCCGTCCGGGACCACTTCATCCCGACTGGGATGGTGCTCATCCCGTTGGATACAGTTCACAGCTCAAAATGCACTTGTTTTGTACTTAGTTTCTTTTGCAATTCTTCTCGTCCCAAGGCATAGGGACAAGGCCTATGTCGTCCCTAGGGGTAGGGACAAGCCTTAGGATGATCATGCGAGTTTCAAATCCCGTCCCATGGTCCCGGGACACCTTCATTGGTTGAGACGAGGCTCGTACGCAACCGAAACGCGACGAAATCAACTCGAAACACCCCCAAACTTCACGAAACTTTACGAAACTTCACGAATCCTCCCGAATAGCATCCTAAACTCCAAATAGCTGCTTATATCTGCAATATAGACACAAAAACGCAGCAGGGCCAAAACGGAGCAAAATAGGAAGCGAAACGCATGTAAAAGCACGGGAAACGCGAAGAAACGCAAGCGACAGGGGGCTATAAATATATATAAATATAAGACACATCAAACTCCCCCAAACCAAACCGTTGCTTGTCCTCAAGCAACTAAGCATGACAGAAAATAGAGGACAAAGCGAGCATAAGAAGAACTTCCCGAACAATCACCAAACCGCAAGTAGCGTGAGCAAATGGCAATCAATCCCGTATCAACGTGGGACGTATGGAAATAGCAAGCTAACGGATGAGAATTACAAGACGGCGTAGAATAAATAACATGGCTTAAACATAGGCTCTCTAGCAATCAAATCACGGACCTTTCGCGGTTTCCACTCTACACAAATGATGAACAAGGCGAAGTATATAGTGACACTCACCTACTCAACTGGTGGAAGCACGCCCGCAATCGAATGTGGACCAAATCTCGCATTCCCGTACACAATAATGTCACAAAAACGAAGCAAACATGAGGGCTTACATAGGAAATGAGGATGTAAAGGCCATAGAGAGGTAAAGGGTGATAAGGTGGATCAAATGATTATGGAATCGTGGAGCTAAGCCACTAGAAACCACTAGTACTACTCAAGTGCTCATCCAACCAAACGAAACCCAACTCTCATGAAAAACGGACCGAAAGCAGCATATCGGTCTCCTTTACGCATCAACGCAACATAGCAACAAATTTCAAGTGCTCGCTCGTGTAACAACAACTACAACTTTTGCATTTTTGTGCACACATTTTCTCTTCTTTTGTATTTTTTTTGTGTTGTGTTTATATTTTTCAGATTTTTGTATCTTTTTCTCTTGAGCAAGAAGAGCACACTCACATAAGTTGCGGAAAACCTCATCAAAGGTCGGGGAAACAGCAATCCCGACTCATATTCACCAAAAACTCTCAAAGCATACGGCGTCAGCAAGCCGAAGCAAAACAATGATCAAAACCCAACGAACGAGCACAAGAGTAAGCAAAAGCGGTCACTAGCAAGGCTAGGGTAGGCTATTTGGCAATGTAGCTAGCAAACTCAAGTGTATAAGGGTAATAGGATCATATATGAGAGGATAAAAGCTATGTAAAATCAAGGTGAATAATAAGAAATCGACTAAAGCCTCATATGCATAATAAGTGACAGAATCATGGGAAACACGGGATAGGGGCCACACTTATGCGCGTTAATATTACGCACCCCACGAGGAGAACTACTCACAAAATAAGCACGGGGACCGGGATAGATGAACCGGCCTCTGGAGGCTAAAAACCTCACAATATAAGTAGCTAAAGTCCATGAATGATAAAGCCAACAGTAAAAGCACGCCATCATCTGCAAGCACGTCTAAACATCCCCGAAAGCGCTAATCCAAAACAATAAAACATGCCAAAGCTCAAAGCATACAAGGGAAGGGATGTCGGGAGAAAACAAGGTAAAAACAGCTCAAAACAACGGAACGGGATACGTATTTTTGGTATTTTTGTGAAATTTTCTGAATTTTTATGGATTTTTTTTGGAATTTTCAGATTTTTTGGGGTTTTGTGATTTTTTGGAAAATGAAAATTGAAATAGAGAACGCAAAAATAAAAAGCAAAGCAAAGCAAAGCGTAGCGTTCCTCCCCCCAAACCGAACGACACATTGTCCCCAATGTGTCCTAAAGCACATCAACCAGGGACCCGTAAAATAAGGGGGATAAAAACGATAAAAGAGAGTCTCAAAAGAAAGCAAAGTACATACAATTTATTTACAAATGAAATCGTCCCCCCAAACCAGCATCAAACTGGGGGCGCAGCAGGGTACGGGAAGTACCACCAACCATGGGCCTCGTCGTAGATGATACCACTATCATCATCCTCCTCATCGTCTCCATCATCATCATCTACTCGGCCAACAGCTCCATCAGCATCTACTCGGCCATCAACACACGCAGCGGCACTCTTGTTGTCTTTGATCACACTTTTACCCGCTTCCGTCCTCCTTAGAGTACCTGCAACCATATCGCAACAGAGCGCGGCCTCAAGAGGATCCCTCTCGAGGACTTGAGGTAAGCAATCGTCCACACAATCGTCTATAACATCCACAGCAAAGACCGTCTCCTCCAACATAGGACGCTTTAAAGCGTTCGACAGATTAAAAGTTATTGAATCACCTCCAACATCCAAAGTCAATTTGCCGTTCTTGACGTCAATGACTGCACCAGCAGTGTGCAGGAAAGGTCGACCCAATATAATAGGAATTTGGGAGTCTTCGACCATATCAAGAACGACAAAATCGACAGGGATGAAAAATTTACCAACCTTGACGGGAACGTCCTCCAAGACACCCAAGGGGCGTTTGACAGAACGATCCACCATTTGGAGCGTGATGTTTGTAACCTTTAAAGGCCCCATGTTGAGTTTCTCGCATACAGAGTAAGGCAGAACGCTTACACTTGCACCTAAATCGCATAAAGCGTTAGAAATAGAAACAGTGCCAATTGTGCAAGGTATGGAGAAACTACCTGGGTCCTTTAGCTTAGGAGGAGACTGGTTTTGTAAAAGCGCCGCATTCAAAGAAGAAAAGCTTACGCCTCGACCTCGCTAAACGACCTCTTACGGGTAAGGATGTCTTTTAGAAATTTAGCGTACGCAGGGACTTGTGTGATAAGTTCAGTAAAAGGAACCGTTACCTTCAAGTCTTTTACCACCTCCATAAACTTACCGAATTGTGAGTCGAGTTTAGACTTTACCACTCGACTCGGGAATGGTAATTTGATTTGAATTGGCGGCTCGACAGGCTTGTCCTTAGGCTGCTGCGTTTCCTTTTCTTTGTTGCTCTTCTCGGCCCCTGTGGCTTGTCCACCCACGGCTGCACCACCATCACCAATCACGGCCTGATCTCCTTTTCCACCCCCATCCACGGCCAGCCCTCCTCCTTTGCTTCCATTCGTGCTCGTACCTGCAACATCATTACTAAAAGCACTAAAGTCGTTAGGCAAAACGGAAGGGTTTACCTCACTTACCACCGTAGGCATTGGAGGACCATCGTAGCTCGTGCCACTCCTCAAGGAAATGGCGTTGACGGTATCATGAGGTTGCGGTTGAGTGCCTTGCGATGGTAGAGCACCCGGCTTCCGTTGAGAGCTTGAAGAAGCAAGTTGAGCCATTTGCGTTTCGAGCATTTTTATGGCCGAATCCTTAGCTTGATCGCTCTTTTGAATGTGAGCCATCATCGTCTCTTGAGTTTTAGCCATTTGCATCATCATGGCTCTCATTTCGCTCATCGGGTCACCGCTCGAAGACGGAGCGGCTTGCACGGGTGGTGGAGTATTTGATTGTTGAAAATTGGGGCGATTGAAGTCCGGAGGGTTGTAAGGTCGTGGAGGATTATTGTAGCTGAAATTTTGTTGTGAATTGTTGTAAGGGCTGTTTTGTTGTTGGGGAGTGTATTGTGGTTGTTGTGGTGAAGGATTCAAGACGTTTTGGCTCTTGTAGCTCAAGTTCGGGTGGTTCTTGTAGCCTTCATTGTAGTGGTTAGAGTAGGGGCTGTTTTGTGATTGAAAAGCATGCACATGGTGTATATTAGGTTGAGAGTTCATACCTCGGCATTCCATGGATGAGTGTCCGGATGCTCCACATGACCCACAAGTCGGATCACTAGAAGTGTGCATAGCCGCTACCGATTGACCGCTAGCGTTTGAGGAACCCGCTTGCATATGACTCATCATCATAGCGGTCATAGCATCCATCTTTGCCGAAAGCATAGCCACCATATCACCATCATTCTTACCACCTACACGAGGGACATTCCGAGAGCTCCCATATTGCGCATTATGTATTGCCATTGCCTCGATCGTATCAATGGCCTCCTCAACGTCGATGTTATCGAACCTATCATTCGCCGCCGAATCGAGCACTTGTCGGGACTCGTTGTAAAGACCGTTGTAAAATTGCATAACTATGAACCATTTGTCCATGCCATGATGAGGGCATTGACGTTGAAGGTCTTTGTAACGCTCCCACGCATCAAACAAGGACTCATCTCCTCGTTGTCGGAAGCTCGTGATTTGGCTTCTCAACATTGCGGTCTTCTCCGGAGGGAAGTACTTTTGATAAAATGCCAACACGAGGGAGTTCTAATCCACAATAGCAAGCGCAACACGATTTAAAGAATTCAACCACAACTTTGCCTTGTCGCGGAGGGAAAATGGGAAGAGCATCTCCCGGATTTGATCTTGTGTGACCCCCGTTTGCTTTATGGTCGAGCAATAATCGCAGAAATTTTGGATGTGAAGGTTAGGATCCTCACCGGGACTCCCTCCAAATTGACTACGCTCGATAAGATTGATAAATGCGGGCTTTACTTCAAAATTGTTCGCCACAATAGTAGGCATAGCATTGCCCCTCGGAACTTGAGCCGCGGTCGGCCTAGAATGATCCGATAGCTTCACCATTTTCTTTATTTCGGGCACGGGTTCAATGTGAGATGAAGTAGAAGGGGAAGTAGCCTCCAAGTCTTTCAACAAGTTCTTGCGCCTCAAAAATGTACGCTCCGGTTCAGGATCAAAGGGAATTGCCAAACCTTTTTGAGACGTACGTGTTTGCCTGGGCATGCACAATCACTAGAGTAGACGTAAGTAACGGCCTCAAGGAATTGAGGTTCCTTGAGACAAAAGAGTAACAAGTGAGAAAAGAACCAAATAAACAACGAAAAACAAAGCCGTCTCCCCGGCAACGGCGCCAAAATTTGATAGGATTAGTCGCACTCTCCTAATCAAAAGTAATCCAAACTCACTCTACTAGGTAGCAAGGGTAAGTCGGGTCGAGTCCACAGGGAGATGGTTGCTTATGTTGGTTATTTTGGGTGATTCTAATCTCGGTTCGAGTATGGTTTGGTAAGCTAAAGCTAGAGCGAGGAAATAAGGGTAAAAACTATAGGGAGAAAGGTCTAGGGAGTCGGGGATAGGCAATGGGTAAGTCAAGGCCAAGGATGATGATCGGAATGAGTAGGTTTCGCACGTGCTAAGGATAACGCTCGGCCTCTCGGTCTTAAGCTCCTCTAGGTCTCGAATGCGGGCTCTCGCAACTTACAAACGAGGGTCCTAATGTTTAGTCTCGCGCCTACCCTAGAGCTAGGCTTTCGTTCTTAAGTTCAAGGGTGCTAGATACTCGCTAAAACGTGATCAAGGTTTCAACGAGAGCAATCAAGCAAGACAAAACAGAGCAAATACAAAACCTAACTCAAGATAATCATCAAACTCAAGCAAAACCAACAACCATGCTCCACCCTCTCTCCCTAGATAATAAACTACTCACTCATAGCAAAATCGACAATGAAAACAAAAGCAAAAGATGAAAACATGATCAATGACAATATATAATGAAATAACAATCAAAGGGAGAAGTATCAAACAAAAACCAAATCAGAAATTGCAAGGGAAAAGATAAGAACAAGACAACAATACCAAATGGATGATCGAAAACAAAGCAATCCGAGTCGGGAATTCAAAGTACAAGGAGCAAAAATAATCAAACCCTAAATTTTTGTGAGAAAATAGTTTAAAGTGTCTTGAGAATGCTCTAAAAAAATCAGACGAAAATATAATGTTTTGATCCTTCAAATTGACGAAGTTTATAAAGCACACGAGGAGTCGGACCCCGTCCCTGGGCTCCGGGACAGGTGTCCCGTCCGGGACCACTTCATCCCGACCGGGATGGTGCTCATCCCGTTGGATACAGTTCACAGCTCAAAATGCACTTGTTTTGTACTTAGTTTCTTTTGCAATTCTTCTCGTCCCAAGGCATAGGGACAAGGCCTATGTCGTCCCTAGGGGTAGGGACAAGGCTTAGGATGATCATGCGAGTTTCAAATCCCGTCCCATGGTCCCGGGACACCTTCATTGGTTGAGACGAGGCTCGTACGCAACCGAAACGCGACGAAATCAACTCGAAACACCCCCAAACTTCACGAAACTTTACGAAACTTCACGAAACCTCCCGAATAGCATCCTAAACTCCAAATAGCTGCTTATATCTGCAATTTAGACACAAAAACGCAGCAGGGCCAAAACGGAGCAAAATAGGAAGCGAAACGCATGTAAAAGCACGGGAAACGCGAAGAAACGCAAGCGACAGGGGGCTATAAATATATATAAATATAAGACACATCAATACTCTTCACTTTGACCTAGTTTTCATTCAAAACTTAGTCAAACTCGAGGGGGTAATCCAAAAACTCCTTCTCCAAGCACATCATGCACTCCAATTTGACTCAGTTTTCATTCAAAACTTAGTCAAACTCGAGGGGGTAACCTGAAAACTCCTTCTCCTAATACAGAAACACCCTTATCCTAATACAACCCATAGCCTTCTGCATAGTTTAACTATCGTTATACACCATAACTCAGTCAAACTGGGGGCTTATACATACACCGGCACCATGACCACGACAACTGGGGGCTGACACTTCCTATAAGAAATCAAACCTTTACAACGAAAAATGGGATAATTTTTCGCATTTTTGGCCCACATCAACATAAACATCTCCGGTTGAGCGACACCTCCAAAACCGCTACACGAGCATGCACGCTAAAAGCATAACACTTCCATGTGTGCATCAAACAACAAACCACCCAAACATAGGTCCAAGTACCCTAACATGTCCAAAAAACATCCCAAGCACCTACACCCCAAGTCCGAGAGATGAGTATCACGTGAATCCAAACGAATCACCAAATACCACGTCTCATGGTCAAAGCAGGCGAAAAATGAAGATTTCAGAAGAAAATCGCGAGATTCAAATTTTTCCGGGTTCGAAACCGCGACATGTGCGAATGAGTTCACGCTTGAAGTCGCCAACTGATAAGAGATTCCCCGGAAGAGTCACTAGTCTACAGGCAATTTCCAGAGCATGTTTTGTTCCACTTTTTCTCCCCATCTTTCTTCATGCACGCAAGCTTTCTTGGTTAAGGCGTCACCTACAGTCCGCCATAAGCGCTAGCACATACGTTATGCGCTATGCCTTGGTTAAGGCGTCACCTACAGTCCGCCATACGCGTGTATTAAGCCTTTAATACATGGTACAGAAGCAGAAACACGAACACTCTTCACGAGTCTTTACACTCTCTTACACGTCCCTGTGGAGTATCACTTCCTCCCCATGGAGTCCACACACATATACAGATTTCCCACGGAGTCCAAGACATACCCTTCGACTTCCCCAGCAAATCACTAACCTACGAGTCATCCTTCAACTTCGGAGTACAAACACCAAACATCTACATCATCACGTCCAGCAAGTCTAAGTACTATGCAACTACAAGACACAAATGCATTTGCAATTACATGGAGCAGTATACATGAGCATATACACCTTCCTCGGACCATAATTCCCGGCGAACATACACCTGCACCCCTTTACAAAATGAAGCACTAGCACCCTTTCCAAAGATCAAACAACTACAACCACACCTACGCTCCTCGGCGAGACCATACATATACACCCTTCCCGGCAGACTACTACTTCTCCAGCAGACACTACACTAAGCACCTGCGCTCCTCGGCGAGACCCAGCACGACATCAACAACGGCATCAGCATCAACAATGTCATCAGCATCAACAAGGGCATCAACATCAGCAACAGCATTAGCGAAGGCAACCATACACAATGACAACTACATAAACACTCCTCGGCGAGCTCAAGCATAGACACACCGCAGTACATCTCAATTACAAGCATCCCCTACTCTACATAAGCGCTCCTCGGCGAGTCCAAGCACGAATCCTTACAAGACGCGTACACAACCAAGCATTGCAACCCTTACCTTACATTTGCAACCCTTACACACGCACTCCTACACCTACACTCCTACATATACGCTCCTCGGCGAGATCATACACCTTACGCATGCGCTCCTTGCGAGACTATACACGAATGCACTCCCACTCAAGCACTACGCCCTACACGTCACATGACGCATTTACAAGCATCAACATCAAGCATACGACGGCACTAAGCATATACGAAGGCATTACACGACAATGAAGCACCGCAAGCACAACGAAGACATTCAGCAGGCCCGCAGGCCCTTACAGGTATGCACGGACCGCCAAGTCCTTAAATTGCGACGCCCTCCCTTGCATAGCCCTGGTTCAAGTCCTCGTCTCACCCATGGACACATGCTTCGTTCGCCGATCAGACGAGACTGTAATGGTCCGGATATGGTCGAAGGAGTTTGACTAGCGCTCTAGTCCGAGCTCAGTCAAACTGGGGGCTCTGTGGATACCCATATCCGTACCCTCCCACACAAAACCCTGTGATGTAACACGGACTTTTATTACGCATGTTTAACGCTGACTTAAACGGTTCTAACTAATGTCGAATTCATTTTTGAGTCGTTTGAAATGTTAAATGAGTTAGGTCGCATCACATCGCATTTAAATACACGTTCATTTTGTCCATTTGGAGTCTAGCTAGGTCCTTGTCCTGCTTCATTTGGCATGAGCTTCGCATTTGCACTACAATTTGCCCTTTTACATTAACAAGGTCTAATTCAGCATTCCTAAATTCCTAAATTTAGGCCCGGTGGCTAATTCCCCCACTTAGCCTCCTCTTAAACAAAATATAGCCTCACGGGTTATCCTATTTCACAAAATGCCACAAAATACACCCTTTTTACATTTTCAGGGCTCGGGCCCAGAACCGAGCCCAAGCCCACCTTTGGCCCGCACTCCAAAGCCCTCAACAACTCTCTAGAAGATCATACTAGGCCTTCTTGGAGCACAAGCAAGGAAGATCACACCGGATATTCCCAAGATTTAGCAAACCGGAATAAGGAAATACGAGATCTCGAACTTAAAACCACCCACCTAAACCGCATACCCTTATGCGGTTAGGTACCCAAACCGCATAACCCTTATGCGGTTTCCCCTTGAGCCGCATAGCACTATGCGGTTTGATGGGGTGGTTTTTAACCCTGTCTTTCCTATTTCCCTCGGCTATTCTCCTATATATACAACCCCTCGCACAACCCTTTCTCATAAGTTTTCCACACAAGAAAACCCTCTCTTCTCACAACCTCTCTTCCTAGGTTTTAGCATCCACAAAATATATCGTCTTGCACGGTATACACACAAATACATCCACAAAAGCCTCAAGCACTCAAATCCTTGAGTTCAACACACCATCCCGTGTTGAATTCATCCTCCTTTCAAGTTCAAAAAGCGAAGCTCTGCCCAGATCTGAAGCGTCAGGACAAGGTAGGTACCGATCCACTTGGATCAAAGCTTTTTCTTATTTTCTATGGACTAACAAAGGGGACTACACTTTAGCGCCCCCCCGGCTTTGGCACCGAGCGCGCTTGCCTTCCAAGTGTTCTTATTACTTCGGGTACACTCCATATCCGATGACACGCCAAAGTCGCATAAGCAACCGACCCTTATAAAATAAACCAATGGACAATTGAACTTTATTTTATTTGCATGCATCTTGCACCCTTTTTCTTTTGCATTAAATCAACTTAAACAATGAATTCGACCTTTAACTGAACCGTATTCGTTAACAAGTTAAACATGCTAAACTGAGGGTTTTAATCAATCTTTTTGCATCTGCATCTGCATTCTTTTACAACCTTATCGCACTTGTACGTAGCGATAACATTGGCTCAATTATCATCTTATTTGGATTGTTTTAGGTCACTAGAGGCTATTTTTACATAGGCTTTTCTAAAAGGTTTTCATAAATCATTAATTGAATTAACTCTTTTTCTAAAGTACCCTCACCCCGTATCCAATCTGGTTTCACAAGCCTTAGATCTAGGGGTGTCGGCGTGCTCCAAAATCTAGGACATGTCTTTAGGCTTAGGACATGATAGCAGGTTCCTATTTTCCGCGATAAATAGGTGGCGACTCCATACAGTTCTTAAAGGTTTTTCTAACTTAATATTTTTTAACTTTAAATCCGCCCTTCAAGCAAGACGCCGAGTTGGGTCCCTCGTCTCGACACCCGGGTTCCACAAATAGCCACCTCATCTGATGGGACCATCATCCATCAGATAAAGCCTAATTGAACCAAGAATTGTCAAGTCAATCAAGGGAGAAGTGGAGTTAGACCATGGGTTGGGTCCATGGGCTCAAACCCTAGCCTAGGCCTTGGACCTAGGGTCCACTAAGTGCTAAGTCAAGTTAATCTAATAGTCAATTTAGCCAAACCTAGTGGATCAAGGGAAGTCAAGGGAAAGTCAAGATGGAGAGCAACCAAAAAGTCAATGAATGTGCTATTTTGAATGTGATCACTTTTGGTGCACCTATGTGGGTTAATCCTCCAATAAACAAGACTCACATGGCTCACAAAAGTCAGCTCAAGGAGGTCAAAGGAGCCGGCTTAAACAACCACTCACAACAATCACATTATTTTGTGTTTTAAGTCATTTTCACTCATGTCGCTTTCTTACTTTATGCTTTATTGTTTTTAGCCTACAAAATCTGAAATCTTGGAGCATGGACCGTCCCCCTTGAACCCCAAGGCTCTATCAAGACCCTTGGATGATCACCTAAAGAAAGCAAGGAGAGGATTGAGTCACTTGTCACCATCAAACTTTATGCTTTTGAAGTTGTTTGTTTGTAAAATTTCAGCTCTTGGAAGGCCTTTGAGCCATTTTATTTGTTGTTTTTCAAGGGCCTCTAAGAGCCCTTAGATCATCTTTAAGTTGTAGGGTCAAGATTAGAGTTAGGGTGTTATATACACCCTCACTCTTGCATTGTATTTTTCAGATTTGATGAATGAATATAAACCCTAAGTTTGAGTGCCTCTCAACTTGTTTTCTCCTAGCTAAGTGCAAGAGAGTGTTAGTGATTAATTAGTGGCTTTGTGCTTGATTAATCAAACCCTAAATCTTTAGCTTTGTGCTTAGATTTAGTCTATCCTTTTATGTTTTCCTTTAAGTTACAAAAAATCAGAAAATTTCACTCAAAAAAACTTCACTTTGGCCGAGTATTTTACAAGTATTTCAAGTCGATTTTAGTTATTCTCTTGAGTGAATCCTAACCCTTTAGGTTTCATTCCAAATTGGTCATCAAAGCCTAGGTTTGTTCTTTGTTTTCGGTTTGATCTTTGTTTTCTCGGTTTACTCTTGTTTTCCTCCTTTATTTTTTTCGTTTCCTTCCTTCTTTTTTCCTTGTTTCTTCCACAAAACTTCCACAAAAGTTCTCACAAAATTTTCACAAAAATGGATGAGGATAAGAGAATTTCGGATTTAGAAGAGAAGTTGAATCAACTCGCCGGTAGTTGCAATACGATGATGAATGCTATAAACACCCTCTTGGACCATAATCTTAATGAACCAAGACCACCACCAAGGGGTGGAGGAAGAGGCCGTGGGTTTGGTGGCCGAGGGAGGGGACAACCGCCTCCTAACATGGGTGGTTATCACTCGGAATCGGAGGAATCCATTGAAGTCCAACCAAGGGAGCAAGACCGAGACATCAAGGTAGATATTCCCGATTTATTTGGTAGTCTTACCCCGAGGACTTACTAGATTGGCTTAGGTCTATCGATAGAGTCTTTGAGTTTAAAGAATATTCGGATAGAAAATGTTTTAAGGTTGCCATCATGAAATTCAAAGGGTATGCTTCACTTTGGTATGAGAACCTTAAGAACCAACGAAATCGAGAGGGAAAGGAACCCATTAGGTCGTGGCTCAAGCTCAAGAAGAAGCTCAAAGATAAGTTTGTTCCCAAGGATTACACACAAGACATGTTTCTTAGGTTGGCCTAACTTAAGCAAGAAACACAACCCATCGAATCCTACCTTAGGGACTTTGAACAACTCATCCTTCAATGTGAGATGAGTGAAAAACCCGAGCAAAAGATTGCGAGATTCGTCGAGGGCCTAAACCCTAGAATAACCAACTGGGTAAAGATGCAAAATTTATGGTCATTCGATGAGGCCGTCACTATGGCCATGAGAGTTGAGAGGCTAGAGAAGGGGAGGGGAGATTCGGCCAAGCACACCACCAAGGCCAACCCTACCACGAGCCTAGGAGGGGTCAAGATAGTCGAGCCTAGCCCTACTACAAAACCATCAAGTGTTGACAAGGGGAAATGAATTGACTTTGGCCCTAAAAGAACGATTCCTCTCAAGAAGTGCTACCAATGTCAAGGATATGGTCATTTTGCTAAGGAGTGCCCTAGCAAGAGGGCCTTGAACACGTGTGAGGTGGTGCATTGGGGAGACGATGAGGTCTTAGTTTGCGAGGAAGAAAAAAAAGAGGAAGTAGTGGGAGAGAAGATGGCCGAAACCCTAGTTCCCCCGGACTCGGGGTTGAGCTTGGTCACATGGCTAGTGATGCACACTCAAGAATCAAACGAGAGCATGGACCAAAGGCATCAAATTTTTCGGTCCAAGTGTACAATCATGGGGAGAGTTTGTAACCTAATTATTGATGGAGGAAGTTGTGTTAATGTTGCTTCGAAAACCCTCATTGATAAACTTGCCCTACCCACCTTGAAACATCGTAATCCCTATAAGCTAAGGTGGCTTAACCATGGAGCCGAGGTAAAGGTCGATAAACAATGCAAAGTTTCGTTCTCGATTGGACAAGACTATAAGGATGAAGTTGTTTGTGAAGTGTTAGACATGGATGCTTGTCATGTGTTGCTTGGTAGGCCGTGGGAATATGAGAAAAATTCTTCCCACCATGGAAGAAACAACACCTACTCATTCAAGTATGGTGAAAAGCTTATTGTTCTAGCCCCCTACCACCAATGATGGGATGTAAAACGAATTCATGCTTGTTTGAGGCCCTCAAGGAAGGGAGTCCTAGCAAAGAGGTGGATGTGGAGCCGAGAAAGAGTGTAGGTGAAGAGATTGTGAGCCTAGAACGTGATAGTTGTTATTTTTATATGTTTTTACCCCCGTCCCGAGCTGCTTTTTATTGTCAAAATGCGTCCTACGGGGCCATTTTGTTCTCACATTACGTCCTAGAGGCGCTTTTGTTGTATTTCTGTATTTTGCAGGATTTTATTCATTTCCTAGGCATTTGAGCTGAAAAGTGGATACGACGAAACCCAAAAGACGATGTAGAGTTGAGCTCGGGACTGAAAGCCAAGAATTAGAGCAAAGAGGCCGAAATTTGGATGGATTTAGCAAAGGGCCCAAGTTTTTAGAAGATGTAGCCCAAAACGTTGGGCTAGACTCATCAGTGCACCGGAGCCGGTCAGACTGACCGGCGGCCGGTCGACCGGCCGTGGTGCATTACTCGTACGGAAGTTGCTGTTTCGATGTTATATTAAGGAAAACTTAAAGTGAGATGTTATCATATATTTTATTGGAGACCTAGACTACGAAATACTTTGTTCTATTCTCTCTGAGTTTAGTTACTGCTTTATCATCTTCAACTCTAGATTTAACTTTGGATTTCATCTTGAACTTTGTAACCGTCGGTATTTCGCAATTTCAATTGAAGCATTCAGTTCTGTTCTGGTAATTATGTTTCTACTTTATTCTCTATTTAATTTATTGTTTGCCCTAGTTATGAGTAGCTAATCCCCTCACTAGGGTTGAGGGGGAATTATGCCTTTAATCCGATGTTTTGGTTAAATTGTTGTGATTGATTAGTTTATGCTTGTGCGATTTCTTCCTGCGCGATTAATTGACAATTGAATTTAGGGACGCCTTGATTTAATTGAACTTAGGGTAATATTGATTTAAGATCGAAAGCCTAATCAGTATTAGACCACTACGCGTAATTGATAAGTTGATTTAGTAAGACGCGAGAGCCCGCTAAATTGAACTTAAGGTAACATTGATTCGAGAGAGCGTGTTTCATCCTAATCGCCTTGCATATTCTGATTGATTGCTATTTTGGTGAAAGTTTATTATCCGGATTATTGTCATAAGGAACCCGAAACCCTGGTCTTTTACCCATCGTTTAAACCTTCTTTTTACCGTCTTAGTTTGTTCTATTAGTTTTATAGCTTATTACAAAACTCCCAAATTTCATACCTTAGGAATAGCCTAGACTTAGTAAACCTGCGAGTATACGTTTCCCTGTGGATTCGATCCCTTCTTACCACTAGCTATCGTTAGTAGTCCGTAGGGTTATTTTGATATCGGTGATACGACTTAGCCGTGTCAATTTTGGCGCCGTTGCCGGGGAGACGGTTTTATTTCGCTTTTACTTTATAGGTTATTTCTTTTGTCTCAGGGAACTTTAGTTCCTTGAGACCGTTTCTCATTTTTCCTTGTAGTTTTTGTTTATACGCAGGTCACCTTTAGGTTTAGTTCCTTTCGATCCTGAACCTGAGCGGACTTTTCGCCGAACGCGAAACTTCTTTAAGGAGATTGCTGAAACCTACGCATCAGAGGTTGTGGAAGTTTCTGACGCAGAATCTAGTTCAGAAGCATCGTCCTACGAAGAGGACATTACTCCACCTTCTACTTCTAGTGTTGTTTCTTAGGCATTCGTGATCATGCCTAAACTCTCTAGTCACTCCGTGCCAAAGACGGAGTCCATTCCTAATGGATTCCAGATGCCCGCAACTTTAACGGGCAACTTTGAGATTCGCCCCGCCTTTTTTACCTTGGTGGAGCGTAATCAGTTTGGAGGAAATCCCACGGAGGATCCCGGTCGTCATATGCAGGTTTTCACTGATTACTGTTCGACGATTAAGCAGAACGGGATTACTCAGAACCAGATTAGGGAAATGCTGTTCCCTTTCTCGCTACGTGATCGAGCTCGTGAATGGATCACCGACTTAGACAGGACAGCCGCAGGTATTACGGATTGGGATGGGTTAGCTCTTGCATTTTATAAGAAGTATTATCCTCTAGAGCGAACTAATCAGATCCGGAGCCAAATCCAAAGTTTCAAGCAAACTTACGATGAATCGTTTGCTGAAGCTTGGGAACGTTATAAGAAGCTTATTCGTGACTGTCCTCATCATGGTCTAAATGATTGGCTTGTGATCATGACGTTCTATAATGGGCTGTATGCTGAGAGTCGGGCTATTTTGGATTCGGCTGCAGAAGGGCGATTCGCCAACAACGTCGATGATGACCAGGCGTGGCAACTAATTGAGCAAATGGCAGTGCACTCTTCTCAGTATGATCGACCTAGGGGAAATTCTCGCGCGGCTCATAGTGATCGCAAGAAGGAGTCTATGAATGCTTTAACGAGCCAAATCTCGGCTCTATCAATGCAGGTCGCCAAGCTGAGTGGTGCAGGTTCATCTAATGCGCAGCAGGTTAATGTGGTTACGGGGCACGAAGCAGGTTGTAATAATTGCGGTGCTGCAGGTCATCATGCATATGAGTGCATGGGTTCGCCGGAGCAAGTTCATGCCTTTAACACTTATCGTTCTAACTTGCCCTATCAGAACCAACCGGGTTATGATCGTTCTCTACTTTCCTATCGGAGCTAGAACGTTCTCAATCCCACTCCTCAGCCGCAACAACAACAATTAACGTATGTTCCGCCGCACAAGAACTTTCAATCGAATTACCAAAGGCCGTGCATAATCCGCCACAACAAAGATAATAACAATCGGGCCAGAACAAAGCTATCGGCCCCGCTTCAACCGGTAACGATCCTGTGGCCGAGATGCGTACGATGATGATGTCGATGCAGAAAATGCAGATGAAGACTCAGAAAATGCAAATTGGAAACTAATCAACCCGACAAGCTTTTGGAAACGCAAGTGGCGCAACTCGCTACATCACAATCGACTCGTCAACCGGGACACTTACCACCACAAGGTAACCCGCCGCAAAAACATGAGCAAGCGAATGCTATTCACTGACGGCCGCACGGCGCACGATGGTCCGAAAATGCCCGGATCCGATGAGCCTGTTGTTGAGGATATTGAGAACGGCGAGGCAGATAAAGTGGCGAAGTTATGGATCTTTGAAAAACATGCGTAATTAGTCGAACGAGTAACCGCACACCTGAGTGGTCGGTCGGCCGGTCATCCGGACCGGCTCTGAGGTTCTGACGTCTTCAGGTGTTTTTGATAAAATCTCGAATGACTCCAAGGGTAAGGGGATTAAGGGTGCTGATTCTTCTTCTCCTGAAATACAAATTAAGCTCCCATTTCCGAACAGCGCTCGCAACAAGAAGGTTGATCAACAATTCGGTAAGTTTATGGATGTTGTGAAGAATCTTCAAATCACCGTTCCGTTCACCGAGCTCATCTTACAGGTACCTTCCTATGCTAAGTTTATGAAAGATATTTTGACTAGGAAGCGTTCTATCGGTGATATAGAGACCGTAGCCTTTACGGGAGAGAGCAATTCCCTTTTATTAGGTAAAGCCCCTCCTAAGCTTAAGGACCCGGGTAGCTTTTCTATTCCTTGTACTATAGGAACCCAGGTCATCGATAAGGCGTTGTGTGATTTAGGAGCGAGCGTTAGTGTCATGCCCTATTCCGTTTGTGAGAAGTTGAACATGGGGGGGGGGGGGGGTTGAAGTGCACCAATGTGACCCTACTGATGGCAGATAGGTCGGTTAAGCACCCCTTAGGTGTCTTAGAGGATGTCCCTGTGAGAATTGGGAAGTTTTTCTTTCCGGTTGACTTTGTTGTGCTTGATATAGCTGAGGACATCCACATACCTATCATCCTAGGGCGACCATTCCTACACACAGCGGGGGCGGTGATAGACGTTAAGAATGGGAAGTTGACTTTAGAGGTCGGTGAGGATAAGGTTACTTTTAACCTCACTAATGCTATGCGTAGTCCCATGATCGAGGAGTCTTGTTGCATGATAGATGTTGTTGATACTATTGTTGAGGGGAATTGGCCTCCGTCCCATTTGCGGGACCCCCTTGAGGCGTTTATGGTTTTAGATGCTTGTGCAGGTGACACAGGTTATGGAGCTGTTGTGGATGTCTTTGGAGGCGACTTTGGAAGGGCGGCGGTGAGCCGTAAGGAGAGCGCATTAGTAAGTGAGTTGGTTCAGCCTACCTATGCTGCAGAGGTAGCGACACCTGAGCTCAAACCGTTGCCGACTCACTTGAAATATGCTTTTCTTGATGATACAAACTCTTTTCCTGTTATTGTTAGTGCGTCTTTATCTGAGAGTCAATTGACTGAATTGCTTGTTGTACTACGTCGTAAAAAAAAGGCGCTTGGTTATTGTTTGGATGACTTGAAAGGTATTAGTCCTGATTTTTGTATGCATAGGATTAACCTTGAGGATGGTCATCGCCCCCGTATTCAGGGGCAACGTCGTCTTAACCCTAACATGCAGGAAGTGGTGAAGAAGGAGGTCATGAAGTTGCTAGATGCAGGTATTATCTACTCGATCTCCGACAGCAAGTGGGTGAGCCCGGTGCAGGTGGTTCCTAAGAAAGGTGGAACTACGGTGGTTCGTAACAACAAGAACGAGCTCGTGCCCACTAGAGTTGTTACGGGGTGGCGAATGTGCATTGATTACAGGATGTTGAATGCGGCCACCCGCAAAGATCATTTTCCTCTTCCATTTATCGATCAGATGCTTGAAAGGTTAGCTTCTCACTCGTTCTTTTGCTATTTGGACGGGTACTCTGGGTTCTTTCAGATCCCTATTCATCCTGATGATCAGGAGAAGACTACCTTCACATGTCCCTACGGCACCTTTGCTTATCGCAGGATGCCAATTGGACTGTGTAATGCTCCTGCCACTTTTCAGAGTTGTATGATGGGGATTTTTTCAGAATTCCTTGAATCTATTATGGAGGTGTTTATGGATGACTTTAGTGTCTATGGCACTGATTTTTCATCCTGTCTGATTAATTTGGAAAAGGTTTTGCAGCGTTGTGTCGAAGTTAACTTGGTTTTAAACTGGGAAAAATGCCACTTCATGGTCAATGAAGGAGTGGTATTGGGTCATATAGTGTCCAAAAAGGGCATCCAAGTCGACAAGGCAAAAGTGCAAGTGGTTGAGCAACTACCACCTCCCGTTTCTGTTAAGGGGGTGCGTAGTTTTCTTGGTCATGCCGGTTTTTATCAGCGGTTTATAAAGGATTTTTCTAAAATCGCTAAACCACTTACACAGTTGCTTTTGAAGGATGCCCTTTTCGCGTTTACTGATGAGTGTGTCAAGTCTTTTGACAGATTGCTGTGCTTTAATTTCGCTACCGATTATGCAACCTCGGATTGAGTCTTCCGCTCGAGGTGATGCGCGATGCGCAGTGATTACGCATTGGGCGCCGTTTGGGTCAAAGACGCGACAAGGCCTTGCATGCTATCTACTATGCAAGCAAGACACTAGATGAGGCCCAGGTTAACTACGCGACGACAGAGAAGGAGCTTCTTGCAGTGGTTTTTGCGCTGGAGAAATTCCGGACTTATTTGGTTGGATCGAAGGTCATCGTGTACACTGATCACGCGGCCTTGAAATATTTGCTAGCAAAGAAGGAGGCGAAGCCGCGGTTGATCTGTTGGATATTCATTGCAGGTGAATTTGACCTGGAGATCCGCGACAAGAAAGGGGCAGAAAATGTGGTTGCTGATCATTTGTCCCGACTGAGATTTGATGGAGGAGGCATTTCATTGCCTATTGATGATTCTTTTCCCGACGACTGGCTGATGTGCGTTGGGAATGTAGGTTCAGGCACCCGACCCGAGCCATGGTATGCTAACTTTGCCAACTTTATTGTTGGTGGACATATAAATGTTGATTTGAGCTCCCAACAGAAGAAGAAGTTCTTGCACGACGTGAAGAGCTACTTTTGGGATGATCCGCACCTGTTTAAGGTGTGTGCAGATGGGTTATATCGGCGATGCGTCCCTCAGTGGGAGGTTGCAGGTATTTTAGAGCGGTGTCACTCCTCGCCTTATGGCGGACACCACGGTCCTTCTCGTACGGTTGCTAAGATTCTGCAGTCGGGTTTTTACCGGCCGACCATGTTTCGTGATACGAAGGATTTTGTTGTGAGTTGTGATGCGTGTTAGCGCACCGGAGGTATTTCTAGGAGGCACGAGATGCCTCAAAATCCGATACTTGAGGTTGAGTTATTCGACGTTTGGGGCGTAGATTACCAAAGACCGTTTCCTTCATCTAAAGGGAACCGTTACATTTTGGTTGCTGTTGACTATGTTTCGAAGTGGGTTGAGGCGGTCGCTTCACCTACTAATGACGCCAAGACGGTCGTTCGTTTGCTAAAGACGACTATATTTCCTCGTTTCGGTGTACCTCGTGCTTTGATCAGTGATGGTGGAACTCATTTCCACGAACGACACCTCACAGCTCTGTTGATTAAGTACGGTGTCACTCACCGTACTGGACTAGCTTACCACCAACAAACTAGTGGGCAAGTGGAGATTTCTAATCGGGAGATTAAATCGATCCTGGAGAAGGTGGTGGCTAAGTCTCGGAAGGATTGGAGTTTGAAGTTGGATGACACCCTTTGGGCATATTGATGAAGGTACCGGGAAATGTGAAAAAATCGCTAGTCCCTATCGACGCCCTGCGCGCGCCCGACCTCGCCCCGTGCGGGGGCGTAGGGTGCGGAATGCGCCTCGCAGGAAAAAGTGCGAAGTTTGCTAAAAATGGGGGAGATCATTGCATGAATTTGTGACCAAAAAGAAAAGTAGAAAATCCTTTTTGAAAATGTATTTTCGGAGTCGCCACCAAATATTAAAGGAATTTGGAACCTAATCAACGCGTCTTGAAATACAAGACACGAGTGTCTCAGATTTCAAGGTGCGTCGATACCTATCTATCTGAGGTTTGAAACCAGAGAGGGGGTTCGGAGTAAGGTTACTTTTCGAAAGTTTTGACAAAGTGTATTTTGAAAACAGCAATCAAAAAGCCTACGTAAAAAGTAGTCTCTACTAATTTGAAAACATTTGCTTAATTTCGATATTTGGGCTAAAAATCACGCTACGTACAAGTGCGAATAAGTATGACTCGATTAAAATGCATAAGTAATGTAAAACGTCAAAGCTACGATATAATGCTATGGGAAATGTACGTTAAATAATAATTTATTGACTAAATTATTACCATAGACGTTATTTTCCGACTTCGTATTTGACTCTAAGATCTTGTGAAAAACCCTCAGTTTTGCATGCTAAAAGACTAATTAAAACGGTACAATTTAGTGTTGAATCCGTGATCTAGTCGTAATTTAATGCATGAATGAGGACTTGCGTAATTATAAAAGTGACGTCGGTTTGCTTTAGTGATATTGAGTCGTTTATTTATGCGATATTGGCAGGGTTTAGACGGATTTTGAATCCGAATTGCTACAACCGAATTACGAATAAGGTTCGCTAAATGCCAATATCGGGTTGGGGTTAATGTAACCCCTTTGTCCGAGTCTCAAACGTCCAAAACGTAGGTAAAATGTTTACCTTTCGAAAATGCAAAGACGGTATTTTTGAGTGGATTTTAAGTGTATTTTGTGAATAGTGTATGTGTGTTAAAAAAACCGATGTTTTAGAATGAAGGTAAGGGGTTGGTATTTATAGAAAATGGCTCGTTTTTGTGTATGGGTAAAACTTAATCGCCAGTGAGCCTGTGATTAAGTTTCAATGCAGCCGCCAAATGGAATAAAAGAACCAGGGCTGGGAGAAGAAAACTTAATCGCCTGTAAACAGGCGATTTAGTTTTTAATCGCCTGTTTACAGGCGATTTTAGTTTTGTTTTGGTGTGCTGCTTAAGCCGCCTTTGGCTTTTGGACGTATGATTAGGTAATGATTATGTATTATTTAGATATTTTAGGCCAAATTGGTTTTTGGTCCAATTTCGATTTTCGTGCTTCGGTTTTTGTCGTGCTTTTCGGTTTTGGCTCGAAATAAAATAATATTAGGTTGTATTATTTTATGGTATCGTAGTGTCTAGTTTTGTGAAAATGTGATATGGGACGCACTTTGGCCCGTTTTGCGTGTTGCGTTAGTGTGCGTTTTGGGTCGTTTTTGTAAGTTTGGGCCGTTTTGTAGCTAGTTGGGCTGTTTTTGTGGCTTGGCTTAATAAGACGTTCCTGTACTGTGTTCGTGTCGTGCTTATAATGACTAAGAGTGACATTCATTTTTATGATCATGCAAATCCAAATTAATACGCTAAAAATGACCAAATACGTTTTAGACACTTTTGTACCGTTTCGACTCTTTTAAAAGCATGCATGACAGTCCTTTTCATCATCGGGTTTGTTTTTGGGGGGGTACGGATATGGGTATCTACAGAGCCCCCAGTTTGACTGAGCTCGGACAAAGCGTTAGTCAAACTTAGAAGATAGTATCCGGACCATCACAGTCTCGATACTACCTGGCGACGCTAAGCATGTGTCTCATGGGAGAGACGAGGACTTAGTGTCGGGAAATGCGGGGAGGGACGACATGTTTTTAAGGACATGACGATCCTACATGTTTAAGGGCATGTCAGCCTGCGTGCGGCCTTAGTGCTTCCTGCTGGTGCTTTCCACTTTTGCTGGTGCTGAATACTTCTTGCTGGTGCTCTTCGCTTTGCTTCTTGCTTGTGCTCCTTGCTGGACGTCTCGTAGAAGAGGTTACGCGTTTTTGGGTTTGGTTTATAAGAGTGGTTAGTGCTTTTTGTGGTTCTCATAAAAAGGGCTAGGTTTTTATGAACGTCTCGTGAGGAGGCTACGTGTTTTTGACTTTTCTCATAAAAAGTTAGGTTTTTATGAACGTCTCGTGAGGAGGCTACGCGTTTTTGTGTTTCTCATAAAAAGGGTAGGTTTTTATGAACGTCTCGTGAGGAGGCTACGTGTTTTTGACTTTTCTCATAAAAAGTTAGGTTTTTATGAACGTCTCGTGAGGAGGCTACGCGTTTTTGTGTTTCTCATAAAAAGGGCTAGGTTTTTATGAACGTCTCGTGAGGAGGCTACGTGTTTTTGACTTTTCTCATAAAAAGTTAGGTTTTTATGAACGTCTCGTGAGGAGGCTACGCGTTTTTGTGTTTCTCATAAAAAGGGCTAGGTTTTTATGAACGTCTCGTGAGGAGGCTACGTGTTTTTGACTTTTCTCATAAAAAGGGCTAGGTTTTTATGAACGTCTAGTGAAGAGGTTACGTGTTTTTGTGTTTCTCATAAAAAGGGCTAGGTTTTTATGAACGTCTCGTGAGGAGGCTACGTGTTTTTGTGTTTCTCATAAAAAGGGCTAGGTTTTTATGAACGTCTCGTGAGGAGGCTACGCGTTTTTGGTTGAAATTGTGTTTGAAAATGGGTTGAAAGTGTATTGGGCCGAGGAAAATCAGCCCAATACAGAAACAGAAACCCAGAAACAAAAAGAAAATCGCCAGTAAACTGGCGATTTTGTTTTTGTTTTGTGAATTTGTATCAAAAGCGGGGCAGAGAAGAGGGGAGAGTTTATTTCGTTTCAAAACAAAAACTAAATCGAAAACACCCAAAACTCAATCCGGCGATTTTCTAGACCAAATTTCGATTTTCCGACTCCTACAATTTGTCATGGACCAAGGTACGTACTCAACTCACTTGGCTTTTCGTGTTTTGAAGTTTGTTTGAGTCGGTTTTAGCTCGAAAAACCGTTTTCTAGGGTTTAGGTCGAATTTCGTTGGTTTGATTCGAGTTTAGCTCTCGTCCTTGCTTGAAAACGTTAGCCATGGTTGGTATTGTGCTTGCATTGCTTGTCTTACTGTCGTTATGTGAAAACCCGGCTTGTGGTCTCGATTTTCGTGCGTTTTGTAGTGTAGGGGCATTTTGGTCATTTTTGAAAACGTCTCGGAAATGGCTCAAAACTTCAGTGTAGCTTACCCATTAGTAGTATAACGTGTTGGTGAGTTCGGTTTGTTGAAATGGGCGCGAAAAGCGGTTCGTTTGGGTGAGAAACCGTGTAAAAGGGGGTAAAGTTGGGGCTTGTGCTCTGTTTTTGTAGCGTAAGGCGATCCCGAGTGGTTTGGTTATTTTGAAAATGTTGTAGTATGCTTGTGTGGAGGTTTGGGTGGCTTGTGTGCGAAAAACGGCTCGAAAAACCGTGATTTTCGTGTGATTTGGTATAGGGGCTGAAATTTTGGTCGAAATTTTCGGTTCCGAAACTTGCCCGAATTCTCTGTATTGCATTGTTATGGCTAGCATGGTACACATTTGGCCTTGTTTTGTAGGGAATGTGTTGTTTGGAGGTGTTTTGGAGGGTTTTTTGTAGTTTAGGTTAGGTTTACAAAACTCGCTTTTCCTCGCTCTTCGTGCCCAGTGTATGGAAAGTATTGGAAGGTATGTTGTCTGTGTTGGCTAGGGGGTTGTTTTGTGGGAAGTGGGGGCTTTTTGGGTTGAGTTATGGTCAAGAAGAGGCCGTTTTTGTAGTTTGTAGGAGTTTTGTAAAAGCTGTTCAGTCGAGGCGTTCGGGACATCGTTTTCGCATGAAATTTTTTGCACGTGCTTATTATGATTTATGGGTTGGGTCTGTCTCAGAAAATATGAATTTCTGGCTTCCTGTAGCGTTTTTGCCCTTTCTGCTATTTTTAGGTTAAAAAGCCTACTTTCTGCTGTTTTGCTGGTTTTCTGCTGTCTTCGTGTGGTCTTGCTCCTCGTGTTGATTGTGTGGGATGTATATACCGTGCATGTGTCCTTAAAAGTGCATTCCTGTGCTTCTGCTTGGCTTTGGTTTTGTCTGTCAAAATTAGGCATGCGACTTCCTTTTTGATGTCTCGTTTTGATTTGCCGCTATCCTTGTGCATCCCTGCTCCTTGGACTAGCTTTGTATGACGTATATATCATATGTGTGTTATGAAATATACTTTTCTGTGCCTCTGCTTTGTTTTGGCCTCATCTGTAGACACTTGTGTGCTTCTGCTTTCCTGAGTGATTTGCTGTTGTCGTTGTCTGAGTATGCCTCTTGAATCTTGTGTAGGTGATCCTGCGCCTTCAGCACCTACTTCTAGTGACATGGACCAGGTCTTGGCAGGTGTTGACTTTACCGTTCCGAGGGACGAGCGTACCCCTACTTCGGGTATGCCCGCGCCTCTGGAGGTTTCCGAGGGTCCGTCTGAGTCGGACCTGTTTAGAGCTTTCCCCCCTCAGACGCCAGGAGCTTCTACGACGCCAGGAGTTTCTACGACGCCAGGGAGTGAGTGGCAGGGTGCTGCTGGGTCGTCCCCTGCCTTTTCTGCTAGTGGCGCAGGGGCTGGTAGTGAGTCGTCTGGGCCTTTTGTGAGTGGCTTGGGGCACGGTGCTGTGTGGTCCCGAGCCGTCAGTTAGTGGTGTGGTTCGTGACGTTGCTGCCGAGTCACCTGCTCTTTCATCAAGTGGCGTACGAGAGAGGGTTGCTGTTGAGCAGCCTGGGTCTTCTGCTGGCGGGGTTAGGCATGACGTTGTTCCAGAGTCACCTGCTTTTTCGGCTCGTGAGGCACGTGAGGAGGCTAGCTGGCGGCGGTGATCTTCTGGTGGCGCTAAGCGGTAGTGGGCTTCTTGAGTCGTCGAAGTCTCTGCGGTGGCGGGAGTCGAGGCCGGAAGGGTGTCGCAGAGTCTTTGCGGGGGCGTGGTCGTGGCGCTGCTGCAGAGTCGTCTGGGGCTCCTGTTGGTGGTCGTGGTAGAGGCCGTGGTACAGCTGCAGGGTCTTTGCAGCGGCGTGGTCGTGGCGCTGCTGCGGGGACGCCTGTGGCTCCGGGAGGGGGCCGAGGTAGAGGACGTGGTGTTGCTGCGGGGTTTTCGCAGGGACGTGGCCACAGCGTTGCTTCAGGGGTGACTGCGGCTCCTGGAGGGGGTCAAGGTAGAGGTCGTGGTCGCGACCGGAGGAACCCGAGGCCGAAGAAGCGCAAGGTGGATGTGGCCACGGTGAGGCGGCTGATGAGGCCACGACGCCGAGCTCGTCTTCTTCTGAGGTGGTGGCCGGGATGGTGAGGTCGCCGGTGTTTTTGAGGAGGTTGGAGCAGGGGGAGCCCCTGTTGAGGCTACGCGGAGGCGTGGTCGTCCTAGGGGTCCGGGGAGCCGTTACGAGGATCCTTCCGAGTCGGAGGAGTCTTCGAGTGACGAGGAGGAGGCTTATGACGAGATCGCTACCGAGGCCGGCCGAGGCCGAGATTGCTGAGCCGCCGCCGCTGGCCGCCGCCGACGCCGCCAGTTGCCGCCGCCGCGCCGCGGTCTGCCAGGGTCGGGTCGTTCGGACCAGGCTCAGGACCAGGTTCAGGATGAGACTGAGGCCGAGGGCCATGCAGAGGCGGTGGTCGTGCCCAGGATGCAGGTGCGGCAGCTCTTGAGGCTGCGACGGAGGTTTTCATGGGGATGGTTGATGAGCTGGGCGTGAGGCCTAACTATCCCCAGGGTCCGCGCTTGTGGTCGCAGGTGGCCCAGGACTGGGACGGCGTGACTCTGGTTTGGAGTCCTTTGGAGCACTTGTCGATTCGAGTGAAGGTCGGCTTCCCGTTAGGCGCGATGAGGACCTTTTCTGGGTTTCGGACGGTGTTTGACGTGTTTGACGAGAGGCTCACATAGGAGGAGCGGGACATAGTGCTCGGGACGGCTTTCGGTCCCCTGGTGCAAAAATGGAGAGAGGTGCGGGGTAAGCGGGTGAACTCGCGTCTTACTGTGCTTCGGGCGTTGCTGGATAGGTTTTGGGATACGACCAACACCTTCCACATGCCTGGTTACGAGGTTGGCCTGACCCCTTCTTCGTGGGCAGTTGTCATGGGGTTGCCTCATGGTGAGGGCGTGCTTGACTGGGGGCGTGAGCGACCTCCTATCGATAGTCCACGCGTCGTGCGACTGATTGGTGACGGGGTTAGGTGCGAGATAGGTGAGACGCACACGTTTCAGCCTCGGACCATATGGTTTGCCGACTTCTTCGAGGGGAGGAGGAAGAAGAAGGGGTCTACTCGAGCGAGCGCTGAGCAGAGGGCCCGGCTGTGGTTGTGGTGGTTTCTGACGGCCACCCACTTTGGCGACAAGGGGGAGCGAGCGTCGACGGCTGTGCTGATGGCTCTGTCAGACATGACACGCCCTGGCGAGTTTGACTGGGTCACCCCTGCTCTGGGGTTGCTTATCCGATACTTGAGGGACGCGGTGCGTCTTGATCGGATCAACGAGGAATCTGATGTGTCGCTCGTGGGCCCTGGTCTTCTGATGGAGGTAGGGCTTGATTTCCTAGTGTTTTGTTGTTTCGTTTCTGCTTTTCTTTTATAACGTGTGTTCTGTTTGCTTGCAGGCTTGGTGCTACGCTCACTTCCCCTCTCTGCTTCCAGACACGTTCGGTGTGACTCACGTGCCGGCTTTCATGCGTCTGTGACAATGGTCGGAGGGGTATTGGCCTGAACCATGACGCGGCTCGTGTGCGCTTCAACGGGATGACCATGGATAAGGTAAGGGTGATTATGTTCTGTACTTTGGTCTTTTGTAGCTTGTGTTTGGGTTTGTGTTTGTTTTTGTGGTTTATAATTTGGTTTTGTTTTGCAGTTCGTTCGCGACCCTTGGAGGAATTTTACCGGCGTCCCTCCGTCGATTGCCGCTCGCTTTGGTCCCCTTGGCGGACGGCGTACATCGAGACCCGAGACGGCTCGTCTTGCGCGGAGTGGCGTCTGTCTGCCAGACGGACGTCGCGGCGCTTCATCGCACTGCTCCTCCGCCCTCGGTTTTGTTTGTGGAGACGCCCGACGCTAATGAGCGTCGTGACGTGTATCACGAGGGCCAGTCTGACTCCCTGCTGCGGCCGGCTGAGGATTACGTGACTTGGGCACAGCATGCCCTTGCTGATGCTGTGATCGAGGTATGCTTTGTTGTTCCCTCTCTTTTTTTGCTTATTTTTTTTGGTTTCGAAAAGCAAAAATTTACCCTATTTTTGTTTTGTAGCGACGTGATCTTGATCTTGAGTTCCAGCCTCCTCCGTTCGTCGAGGATCTGCTGGTTGTTCACGAGGGCTGCTCTCATTCGATCGTGCTGCCGCCTTGTCTGTCTGTGGTCACAGATGCGGGCTTGGAGAGCTGGGATCCGCGCGTGAAAAAGGTACTTTCTGTTTTCGAGTTTCGTGGAGTATTATGTAGTATAGCCCCCAGTTTGAATTAGATTTTTATGGTTAAAATCATTATTCAAACTCTGTTGAAGCAGTTTTTGATTATAGCCCCAGTTTGAGTAAGATTTTATTGTAAAATCATTAGTCAAACTCCGTTTGAAGCAGTTTTTGATTGTAGCCCCCAGGTTGGAAAGCTAAATATATTTTTCGTGTTGTGGCAGGTGACGGCCGAGGGGCACAGGAGGCTGTGGCGGTTGGCAAACCGGTGGCGGGCGGTCGTGAACGAGAAGGTGGTTGATGCCTGCAGGGCGCAGAGAGAGGCGGCCGACACTCGACTGGAGGTAGCCTGGTCGTGGCCGGTGAGGGGCGAGATCGCGGGCCGAGCTAGAGGCTGCGCATGCTGACGAGTTGGCGAGAGTCCGGGCAGAGCTGGAGGGTCGGCACGCAGAGGAGCTGGATAGGGCGGGTGCTGAGATTGATTCCCTGCGTGCTGTCTTGGGGCGTCGCGATCAGTCGCAGTAGGCTTGGACGTGTATATTTTGGACTTGTATTTATGAATATTAGTATTTTTGTAATGGTTTATGTATTAGGACTTGTGTATGGTTGGTTTTTGGACTTGTGGGTGTTTATGGGTATAATCCGGTTATTTTGTCTTGTTTGCGAAAAATGCATTCCTGTGTCGTAGCCGGGCCTGAAATCCTTTCGTATTTGCTTGCCGAGCGTACCTGCAAAAAGTCGTTTAGTCGTAAAAACATATATACGTGTCTCGATTGAGACTGACCCGTTTGAAAGATAAAAAAACGTACGCAGAGTTTTGAAAAATGAATTTTAGAAAATAGTTTAGACTCGTAAAAAGACGCTTTTGACATTGTAAAATGTGAGCTAAAACGACGTTTTGAGACGAAAATTTGTGAATGCGAAGGTCGTATTTTGTGTTGTGTTTTATTTTTTGTGTGATTATCGCGTTTTGTGAGAATGAAAAATACAAAAGAAGGGAGCTGATTACGCAAATCGAGACGACGCGACGGGATCGTAGGATGTCGACCAATAGGTCGGTAAAAAAGGTAAAAGGGTAAATAAGTTAAGAATATAGGGTATAGGTGTGTAAGAGTGTAAGAAAATCGAATAATTTTGTCAGGGGAGAAAAAGAAAATCGCCTGTAAACAGGCGATTTTATTTTTAATCGCCTGTTCACAGGCGATTAGATTTTTAGTTTGTGGTTTTTGTTTGATTTATTTTAATCGCTTGTTCACTAGCGTTTAAGTTTTTGTGTTGTACTTCGTTTTGCAAAGCTCGGCTATAAAAGGAGGGTTAGGTTAGTTCAAATAACTCATCCTTTCAACGTTCTATTCTCGATTTTCCAAAGATATTCAAAATATTTACGGAACGTTAGTCGAGTTATGGAAAATTTTGAAGGTAATTCTTGTAGATTGGTGTTAAATCGTTGTCGGGGTTGGAAAAGAAAGACTTGAAAGATTGCGGTTTCGGGGTACTCCTGGGTCTAGGGCAGCTTCAAATGGAGCCCGCGTTCTTAGATGCGTGTCTCGACTTTTGGGACCTGGGTTTCCACGTGTTCCGCTTTCCTGGCGGAGAGGTGTGCCCACTGGTCGAGGAGTTTGGAGCCATCGGTGGTTGGCTGCGTACTAACACTCCCGTGTGTGTTTGGCGGGAAGTGGGGTCCAAGAGGCATGTGGGGAGTTATTTCCAGATGACCTCTGACGAGACGGAGGAGTTATTTTCCGGGAGTCGCATCAAACTCAACTGCCTGTGCCAGCGGTTTATGAACCGCGAAAACGAGGCGATCTCCTTCGGGGCAAGGAAAAGGGTGTTGGCGTTCTGTTTAGTCCATCGCTATATGTTCCCCGATTCCTTGTACGAGGGAGCGCTTGGTGATCCCCGCTTAATCACTATCGTCCAACAGATGGAGTATGGTTGTAACCCTTCCGCCGTGATCCTAGCTGAGACGATCCTGGGCCTGGATGATCGTGCCTGCAATAGGGCGAGCCCGTATTGAGGGTGTCCCTTAATCCTTCAGGTCTGGTTGATGGAGCGGCTGAGTGTGCTAGGTGATATTGCCGGGTCACATCCTGCCGGGGACGTGGCTAGTCGTTATATTAGGTGGCTAGACCCACATCATCGTCTTGACGATTACTTTCCCGAACTTGTGAGGTCATCGACCATCCGTTGGTCGGTACCGTGGTGGGGAATAGTTGATGTGACGGCGAGTGAAGCCGACGATGGTTCGTCTGGAATCCTCCTTTGCGGGTTTGACATGGGTGTTTACATCCATCCCCTGCGGGTGAGGCGACAGATAGGGTGGCCACAGTTCATCCCCGGTCATGATACTAAAGTGCAGGGCATGCGTATGCTGACTAGTGACGTAACCGATGCTTGGGCGTGTGGTTGGATCACGCGTACCCGGTGGCCGGTGGCTGATACTCCTAGGATAGCTTGGGTATCACAGGCATATATTGGGTGGACCGTTGCCCAGAGTCCTCATAAGAGGTCACGCCTTCGTGCTTTAGAGCTGAAAGAGCTTTCTGCGGGACGGCGTTGCTCACGAAGGTCAGGTGCCTAAGCTCGTCGTGACAACGATGGGGGGTCATCATAAGGGCTGAGGGTCGGTGCTCCCCGGTTCCGTCGAGAAGCTTGCGTTTGTTTGGTGGTTTAAGGGAGTCTGGTGTAGTTTTTGTTGTTGGTTTGTTAGTATTATGTTCATACTATGTGGTATTATGTTGTATTATGTATTATATTGTCTATCCTAAACCCGATGTACATGTCGGGACTTGTATTGTAATATATTGTGGTGTTGTTAGTGTATTTCTAAGGCTGTAGTTATGCTCTTACGTTGAAAAATCCAAAATGTAACCGTTCTTTTTAAGATTAATAAAAATCAGGTTTTTATTTACGACTTTGCCTCATTTTGCTTATTATTCTGTGTGAAATTCCTTGGCTCTAATCTCTTTTTAAAGTTTAGAATGTAAGGATGGTTTTTGTTCTCAGGAATTTTGTGTTGACTGTTCCCTCGACTTTTTTAAGTTTTGGGTTTATCGTGTATTGTTGAAGGTTGTTCCTTTTACCCTTGGGTTATGGAACGTTTTTGTGATGACTGTATCCTTGCCCTTTTTAAGCTTTAGATGTGTCACTTTTGTGTTGAATATCGCCTTATGTTAACCCATTAGGTTACGAGATGGTTTTTGTGTTGACTATGTCCTTGGCTTTTTTAAGCTTTAGACGTGTCATTTTTGTGTTGAATATCGGTTGTGCTTTTCGCAAAGCTGCCTACGTATCCATGAAAAATGGAATCAATCCGGCGTAGTTCGGTAAATGTACGTTTAGGGGCATACCGGCCCAAGAGTTGTGTTTGCTTTTTTGTGGTGAATGTGCATGTTTAGGGGCATGCCGGCCCATGAATTGCTTTTTGTGGAAAGGTGCGTGTTTAAGGACCCGCCGGTCCAATAATTGCTTTTGATTTTTTGTGGATAGGAAGAGCATGTTTAAGGGCATGCCGGCCCATGAATTGTGTTTGTTGGATGCATGTTTTGGGGCATGCCGGCCCATGAATTTGCTTGCTTTATTTTTGTACAGAGAGTGCACGTTTAAGGGCATGCCGGCCCATGAATTGTTTTTGTTTTTTTTTTAGAAAATTGTATTTTATAGATACATTGCAAGGGGTTTTTAGGGATAGTATTTCTTGAGTTGATCGAGGTTTGTGGCGAGGTAGAACTCTTGGCCGTCGAGGTCGCTTAGTTTGACTGCTCCGTCCGTGTAGATCTCCTTGACGAGGTAGGGCCCAGCCCAGTTAGGCTTGAACTTTCCTCGTGGGTAGACTGGGAGTGGTGCTCGAACTGACTTTAGTACGAGATCCCCCACCTTAATGTTTCGTGGCTTAACTCGCTTGTTGAAGGCTCGTTGTAATCGCGCTTGGTACATCCGTACGGTGCTCAGGGAATGAAGTCGGCGCTCGTCCAGGAGCATGAGTTGTTCGTAGCGTTCACGGGCCCATTCTGCTTCTAGGATGCTACTTTCCATTAGTATGCGTAGTGATTGTATTTCTATTTCCACTGGTTGGACGGCTTCCATGCCGTAGGTGAGGAAATAGGGGGTCATGCCTGTAGGGGTTCGGATGGTAGTACGGTATCCCCAGAGTGCATATGGTATCTTGTTGGGCCAATCTTTGCAACTGTCAATCATCTTCTCGAGTATGGTGACGATGGTCTTGTTTGCTGCTTCAACGGCTCCATTGGTTTGGGGCCTATAGGGTGAGGATTTGTGATGCTGTATGTTGTATTTTGTGAGTATAGCTTCTGTCTCGCGCTGAAAGTGCGAGCCTTGATCGCTGATGAACTCATGAGGTATGCCATATCGGCATATGATGTTCGTCTGGATGAACTTGGCGACTTCTTTGGAGCCGAGGGTTCGAAAAGATGCTGCTTCTACCCATTTTGTAAAGTAGTCGATTGCCACTAGCACGAAACAGTGTCGTCCTGCTCCGATGGGGTGGACTTTCCCTATTACGTCGATGCCCCAGGTTGAAAAGGGCCAAGGCGAGGTTAGGCTGTATAGTGGTGAGGGGGATACATCTTTGTACATTCTTTGAATATTTGGCGATTGTGGCGCGTGCTTGACGTATTGGATGCAGTCTGCTTCCATGGTTGTCCAATACCATCCTAGCCGTAGAATATGTTTGCAGAGTGCTCGAGCGTTCATGTGGGGACCGCATTCGCCATCGTGGACTTGCGCGATGATCTCTTGTCCTCTTTTGCAGTCGACACATATGAGGAGCGTGCCTTGTGGTGTCTTCTTGAGCAGTTGTCCCATTTCTAAAATGAACTGGGAAGCTAGGAGTCTAATGGCTCTCTGACCACGTTTATCGGTATCGGGTGGATAAGTGTTGTTTGTTTTGTAGTTGACTATGGCTTGGTACCAGGGCTCTGTTTGCTCGGCTTCGTCTAAGTCAATGGTATGGATGTATGCTGGTTCGTCTCGTCTTTCGACGATGATGGGTAGTAATTTCATGTTTGGTGGCATGTTTAGGAGGGATGAGAGTTTTGACAGTGCGTCGGCAAACAGGTTTTCTTCCCTCGGGAGGTGATAAAACTCGACACAGTCGAAGTTGGTTAGGAGTTTTTGTATTTTTGCTTGGTATTTGGTGAGGGTTTCGCTCATGATCCTCCATGCCCTTGTCACTTGGTTTATGATGAGGAATGAATCTCCATGCACGCGAAGGTTCCTTATCTTGAGAGCGATTGCTGCTTGTAGGCCGTAAATGCAGGCTTCGTATTCTGCGGCGTTGTTTGTGACGCTAAAGTCGAACTTGATTGAGAGCGGAGTATGGTCACCATTTGGGGATATTAGGAGTACTCCCACTCCGTAACCACGGTAATTTGATGCTCCGTCAAAGTACAATTGCCAGTATTTCTTTTCTACGGCAAAGATCCCATCGTCAGGAAATGACATTGTGTCGATCATGGGCTGTTCGATAATAGCATTTTCTGCAAGGAAGTCGGAAACTGCTCTTCCCTTGATTACTTTCAGAGGGAGGTACTTGAGTTCGTATTCGGCAAGCAGCAGAGTCCACCTTGCCATGCGTCCGTTTAGGGCTGGTTTTTCAAATAGGTATTTGAGAGGGTCCATTAAGGAGTAGACTTTTGTTGTGCTGGTGAGTAGGTCGTGTCTGAGCTTTTTGGTTGCCCAGACCAGCGAGAGGCAGCTTTTCTCGACTAGTTCATACCGAGTTTCGTAGTCGTGGAACTTTTTGCTAATGTAGTAAATGGCTCGCTCTTCATCGTTGACCTCCTGGGCGAGCATGGCACCCATAGCGTTTGGCGTGGTCGTTAAGTATAGCGATAGTGGCAAGTCCTTTTGTGGAGGTACCAGAACGGGTGGATTTGTAAGCTGGCTCTTGACTTTGTCGAATGCTTGTTGACAGTCGTCGTCCCATTTCGTATGCTCTTCTTTCTTCAGCTTTTTGAAGATAGGCTCGCAAATCATGGTGAGTTTGCTAATAAATCGGGAGATATATTGGACTTGTCCCAAAAAGCTCCTTAGTTCGTCGATGTTGCTCGGCGGCTTCATGCCCATTATTGCCTTGATTTTGGTTGGGTCTATTTCGATCCCGCGCTGGCTTACTATGTGACCCAGTAGCTTGCCTGATGTGACCCCAAAGGTGCATTTCTGTGGGTTTAATCGCATTTGGTATTGCCTGATTCGGGTAAAGAATTTTCGAAGGTTTGTGACGTGGTCATCCCTTTCTTTTGACTTTACGATCATGTCGTCGACGTATACCTCAACCTCCTTATGCATCATGTCGTGGAGCAAGGTGGTAGCAGTGCGTTGATAGGTAGCGCCGGCATTGATGAGCCCAAATGGCATGACTGTGTAGCAGTATGTTCCCCAGGGGGTCACGAAAGTAGTTTTTGGCATGTCGTCTGTTGCCATTTTGATTTGGTTGTATCCTGCATATCCATCCATGAATGACAGTAAGGCGTGGTCCGCTGTGTTGTCGATTAGGATGTCCATGTGAGGTAGTGGGAAGTCATCTTTCGGGCAGGCTTTGTTTAGGTCTCGAAAGTCGGCGCATACCCGTATTTTGCCGTTTTTCTTCATAACTGGGACCATGTTGGAGACCCAGTCTGAGTATTCGATGACCTGGATGAATCCAGCTTGTAGTTGCTTTTCGATCTCTTCTTTGACCATGAGAGACCATTCTAGCTTGATGCGTCGGAGTTTCTGCTTAACCGGTCTGCTACCTTGCTTGATCGGGATGCGATGTTCAGCTATCTCGCGGTCGATGCCGGGCATGTCTTTGTACGACCATGCGAAGACGCCCCCGACTCGTGAGGAGCTTAGTATATGTGGTCCTTTCTTCTGTGCTTAGTGAAGCCCCCAGCTGTAGTTCTCGAGGTTCTTCGGGCGTGCCTATGTTGATGGTTGTTGTGTCTTCAATGATGGGGTCCTGTTCGGGTTTTGAGACAATAATCGCAATGTATCTATATAATGCAATGTTATTTAGTTTAAATTTATCGCAATCATTAGAATATGTAGATTTTAAATGAGGCAAAGAGTAACCAAAAACTTTCATGTTATTAATGTTATCAAAAGCGGTTACATTTGAAGATAGCTCAGACGAGGGAGCTTTGGATAACCTTAATGACTCTAGTTCCTTAGCTATATTGATTACATCCGGGGGATAGCCCGGGGGCTTAGTTGGGGTACATGACTTAAAATGACGACGTGGGAGCCTAAACTCTATGGTAGACTTTTCGTTGGGGTTGTTGTCCTTGTCGGAGTTGGAGTCAGAATCCTCGAAGGTATAGCCTTGACCCGTGGTGATTTTGATAGTGCGGCCTTGTGGGTCGGTCCACTTGAGCGTTTTTTACCATCCGTCGTGCGTCTTCTCTTCGAAGGGGATGATTAGGTCTGTGGGATTGAAGTTGTGGTTGCGTATGATGTCGGAAATGAGTTCAATCCCGGCGATTGTGTATGTGGATACGTCCTTATGAACTTTGATGGCGCCCTCTTTGACGAAGTAGTTGCCGGGGAAGATGTGGTATGGCTGCATGTGGAAATCGTGATATTTCTTGCGATCGTTGTACGATTCCCAACCGTAAGAGACTTCGTAGGACCATGGTACATAAGATAGACCCATGGTGGGCCACTTATTGTCGTTGTCCTTGGCGTAGAGCGAAGCGATTTCTTCTTCACGAGTCATGGTACAGATGTCGAAGTCGAAGTCGAAACCACACATGTCATCGGCTGGATCGGCGTTTATCTCTGCGGTACTGTTGTTAACTTTATGTTGTTTAAGAGTAGCTCGGAAGTTTGAGGCGTCGATGGTGACAATCTCGTCGTCTAAAGGTAGCCTGACCTTTTGGTGTAGGGTCGAGGTGACTGCCTTGGTAGCGTGGATACAGGGCCTACCTAGTAACATGTTATAGGTTGGGGGTATGTCGATGATCTGGAATTCGGTTTCTCTCATGATGGGTCCTGTCATTATGGGAAAGGAGATGGTTCCCTTTATGCTGCGACGTGTTCCGTCGTAGGCCCTGACGCCATCGGTACATGGAATAAAATCATTCTCCTTAATTCCCAGTTTTTTGGCTGTCTCCAGAGGTAGGACGTTGACTGCTGATCCGTTGTCGATGAGGACGACTGGCAATGTCATGCCGTGGCATTCCACGTTGATGTAGATAGGTAGGTTGTGCGCGCCACCGAATGGAGGGATGTCCTTGTCAGAGAAAGTGACAGCATTAGATTGCCATTCGCGTGTGATATTACTGATGAGTTTTTCTGGGGACATTTCCGATGTCATCGGGGTGACCTGCAGTGCTCGGTAGAGGGCTTCACGATGTCCCATTGAGTCCCTTAAGAGCTGCCAGATCGAAACGTCTGCCTTCGTCTTGTGGAGCTGTTTGTGGAGCGTGTCCCCGATCTCAGGTATAGGTAAGGGTGCTGGGGTAGTGCTTGATGATGCTACCCTACTAGCTGGCGGTACAGGCGCGGGAATAGTGTTGGGTGATGATACATTGCTGGCTGGCGGCGTAGGAGCAATGCTTGCGGGTAACGTAGTAGAGCTTGTAGGAGCGGTGCTTGGGGGTGCGTTTGCGGTAGGCGAAATAGGCGGTGTGTCCTCGTCTATGATTATTCCCTTGTTCTTCTCTTGAGTAGTCAACCTGGGTGGGAGATTTTGAGGTTCAAGTAATTCCAGAGAAGCTCGGTATGGGCGCCCAGAACGTGTTAGGTAAGCTACTTCGTCATCACTATCCGATAGCCTGATTGGGTATTTGTGACGTATTTCTCCGTATTTGCCTGGCGGGCGACGGGGTTGGGTCTCTTCTTCCTCGTAAGGTTCATTCTGGAGACACATGCGGATGTCATCATTGTCGGCCTCGTCCTCGGAAGTATTCCAGATGCCGTTGACTTCGTGATCACTTGAGATGATTAGGTTAGAACAGTCGATGATGGGGTGTGTCCCTACAAATACAGCATGGTTATGCAGAGGATTGAGCTGGTTTGAAGGCTTAGGGCTTGGGCTAGGCTTCACAATAGTATTGTCGTCGATCAAGTCCTGGACTATGTTCTTTAGGCGAAAACATTGCTCGGTGTCGTGCCCTTTTCCTCTGTGAAACTCGCAGTATGCGTTCTGATCCCATGATTTCGGCTTCTTATCTGGGGGAGGCTCGCTAGTAGGTCCTATGGGTTGAAGTACATTGCGGTTCACAAGCTTCTGTAGTGCCTTTGAGTAAGTCATATATATTGGGTCAAAGTTTCGTCGTGCTTTTAGCGAGCTGGGACCCGCGGGTGAGTATGACGCTTTTGGCGGAGGCGCGGCAGGCCTTGGGGGTGCTGTAAAAATTGGCGGCGCCTCAAGTGCGTCCAGCGCGTTGATAGCATGTATGGGCTCGACTTTGGTAGTGGCTCGAGACGAGCTTCCTTGGTATTCGCGGCCTGTACTCTTATTCCTATTTTCTTTGCGGAGGTCGTCTTCAATGAGTTCTCCGACGACGCTGAGTGTTGAGAAGTTGTCAAAATTCTCGTACCGTAGGTGTTGTTGGTATGCAGGGGTGAGGTTGTTGATGAATTTGGTGATTAGATCAGTGTCTCTTGGGCGGTTAGGTATTTGAGCACAGAGTTTCTTCCAACGTGTTAGGTACTCGGTAAACCCTTCATTGTCTTTCGGAGTCAGGACCTCCAAAGTACGTAGCGAGACTTGGATGTCATTGTTGTCCCGGTATTGTAAATCGAATGCTACCGTTATGTCCTCGAAACTACCGGTTTTATGTGGCTCTAAAGCATAGAACCATGCCCTGGGTTGTGCGTCCAATGAATGCGGAAATAATGTGGCCCATGCGGGGGGTTCGACACCCATGATGGCCATCTTAGCCTTGAAAGCTTTGACATGTACGAGCGGGCTTTCATGACCTTTGAAAATGGGAAGATCGCTGAGTGCTAGCTTATCTGGTAGCATGGACCTGACGTTCTTTGGGATGTGCTCATTTTCTTGGTGTATGGAGTAACCCCTGGAGTTTGTAAGGCGTTCTTCCATGGTTCGAATCCTCTTGGCGTTTCGTTCGGATTCTTCGGCGAGGCGCGCGGCGTTCTTCTCTGCCTCAAATTTTTGCATGATGGCCATTTGCTCTATTGTTGCGGTGAGGCTGGCTATCCTGTCATTGAGTTGTCGGACTTGCTCGGCAGTTACTTCTGGGGGAGGTGGTGGCGGTCCGCCGAAACCTTCATCGTATTGCTGGGCCATGATGATTTTTGGTTTTGACTTGTTGTAGGCACGCTTCTTCGGGGGTGGGCGAGGGTTTAGGTGACGGTTCTTGGTTCGTCGTGTATCCAGGGTTTTTCAATGGGAGGTTTGTTGTGTATACAGGGTTTTTCAATGAGTGGACCTGATAAAGTTTCAAACTTTTAGTGATTCTAAAAGGGAAGAAAAGACTCAACGAAAAATCACATTCACGACCAAAGAAAAGTAAAAAGCGTAAAAAAGTGGGTGCATGACCTGACTCGTGTTTTTTTAGCTTTTGAAAAGACACGGGAAGCTTTTGAGGTAGGGTCATATTGTAGATACCCGTATCCGTACCCCCCAAAAACAAACCCGATGATGAAAAGGACAGTCGTACATGCTTTTAAAAGAGTCGAAACGGTACAAAAGTGTCTAAAAACGTATTTAGTCATTTTTAGCGTATTAATTTGGACTTGCATAATCATAAAAATGAATGCCACTATTAGTCATTTTAGGAGCATAACACGAGCGCAATACTGGAACGTCCTATTAAGCCAAGCCACAAAAACAGCCCAACTAGCTACAAAACGGCCCAAACTTACAAAAACGACCCAAAACACGACCCGCCAAACGGGCCAAAGTGCGTCCCGAGTCACGTTTTCACAAAACTAGAAACTACAAAACCATAAAATAATATACTTTAATATTATTTTATTTTCAAGCCAAAATCGGAAAACACGACAAAAACCGAAACACGAAAACTGAAATTCGGACCAAAACAGAACAAAGACTTAGCCATTAAGAATGGAATCAAAACATAATCATCACCAAAAACACGTCATTAAGCCAAAGGCGGCATAAGCAGCCCCCAAAACAAAACTTTAATCGCCTGAGAACAGGCGATTAAAAAGTTAATCGCCTGTTCACAGGCGATTAAAAACTTGTTTGGTGGCAGCCGCCTTTTTGATTTTCTCCTACAAAATATCTAACCCAAACCAACTTAAGCGCCTGTGCTCAGGCGATTAAGTTTGGACCCCTACTCAAACCAGCCATTTTCTATAAATACCAACCTCTTTCGATCATTTCAAGGGGTCGGAAGTCGGTCACAAGGTCGGTTCTCAAGCCCGTTTTTTAAACACTCATTTTCAAAACACATATAAAATACTCACAAAATCCACTCAAAATTACCGTCTTTGCATTTTCGAAAGGTAGACATTCTACCTACGTTTTTTAGATGTTTTGAGACTCGGACCGAAGGGGGTTACATTAGCCCCCCTCGGTCCACTACTCGATGAATTGTCATCACTCTTTCTCTATCTACGCCTCACGTACAATCGACCTATACGGGTTCCTAACCCGACCCGATATTGGCATTAGCAAAACCTTATTCGTAATTCGGTTATATGCAATTCGGATTCATAATCCGTCTAAAACCCCGCCAATATCGCATAAATAAACGACCCACTATCACTAAAGCAAACCGACGTCACTTTTATAATTATGCAAGTCCTCATTCATGCATTAAATTACGACTAGAATCACGGTTCCAACACTAAATTGTACCGTTTCATAGAGTCTTTTAGCATGTCAAAACTGAGGGTTTTCACAAAATCTTAGAGTATAATACAAGGTCGGAGAATAACGTCTATGGTAATAATTTAGCCAATAAATTATTACTTAACGTATATCTCCTATAGCAATATGTCATTATTGTGACATTTCTTATCATTTATGCATTTTAATCGAGTCATATTTATTCGCACTTGTACATAGCGTCATTTTAGCCCAAATATCGAAATTAAGTAAATGTTTTCAAATTAGTAGAGACTACTTTTACGTAGGCTTTTTGATTTCAGTTTTCAAAAACTTATTTTGTCAAAACTTTCGAAAAGTAACCTCACTCCGAACCCCTTCTCTGGTTTCAAACCTCAGATTGATAGATATCGACGCATCTTGAAATCTGGGACACTCGTGTCTTGTATTTCAAGACGCGTTGAATAGGTCCCAAATGCCTTTAAATATTTGGTGGCGACTCCGAAAAACACCTTTCAAAATGATTTTTCTACATTTCTTTTTGATCCTAAACTCATGCAATGATCTCCCCATTTTTACAAAACAAACTTCGCACTTTTCCTGCGAGGCGCATTCCGGCCCTACGCCCCCGCACGGGGCGAGGTCGGGCGCGCGCAGGTCGTCGATAGGTTTTCCCGACCCTTTAGCCAAGATTAGCGTTTTCTTCCTAAGGGTTAATTTCCCGGTACCTTCACATATTGATACGTCCCTATTCTCGAGGTAGGAAAATTTGTATGATCATAACCAGATTAACCCAGTTTAGCGGTATGTTGCTAGGGGTTTATCATTTAGGTTATGATAAAAAGGATCAAACCGAAGTAGCGATAGGCTAGTCGATCTGAGGATGTTAAAATTGGGTCAAAGGCGATCACTTGTTTGCCTTTTATGTGTGACTCAGGAAATCAAATCAAAATGACGATAGGTCACTTGATTCAAAATTTAAATCAACGGGTTCGCATCTGAACGAGCCCGCGTTTTTGTTTTTGAGAGAAAGAGATCAATTTAAAATCGGGATGACTAATGAGTCACTCGACTTAGAGCTAATTTTAATGCACTAAAAGTTAATTTCGTTTAAAATCTCCGAAATGAATTGACATATTCGGGTTTTTGCTATGTGAAAAGTTTTTTGCAATAAATGTATTATGACGATACGTCAGTCGCATAATTCATTTACGTTTTGAAAAAGATCTGGGATATAGTGATTATCCTGGATCGGTTTTAAATGCAGTGGCATTCTATTTATCAAACTCAAATGACTATAGGTCAAAGAGCCTAACGGCGTGTTTTTTAAAAAAGTATGACCTTTTTGAAAAAAGTTTGAAAAGAAAGTAATTTCAAAAATGGACGTATTTTAAAAGTATAATGCCTAGGAAATGTTTTTTGCATGCAAGAAGTTTTGAAAGACGACCATAGTGAGGGTACTATAGCTTCGCACTTGTACATATAAACACAGGTTTTTGGTTTATAGGGTAAGGTTCCCTCCGGCCATTCTCACAACGTTTAGGTAGGGTTACCCGCGGCATTGCACACGTCTAAGCGTGAGTTCAATACGGACCCTAGAGCGTTCGAGTTTGACTGGTTACGATCGTTTGTACGGATGCCGTACTTGTAATCGTGGAGGGGTGAGAGAACGACGTGTCCAGAGTTATCTCACTTATGAAGCGAGCGTTACTAGGGGCCGTTCCTCGAGGGGTGTGGTTATGAATCAGGAGGATTCGACTCAACGTACTTTTGCCCAAATATCGAAAGCGTAAATGTTTTCAAAGTTTCAAGCTTCACTTCTTTATGTTTTTAAAAATAAGAAAAACTAGTTTTTCAAAAATAATAAAAATCATGCTCTTCCCAGTAGTCGCGGTGAAGGTGCAGGAAATGTGAAAAATCGCTAGTCCCTATCGGCCTACTGCGCTTGAGCCTCGCCGTCTTGGGGCGTAGGGTCTTGGAACGCCTCGCTTGAGGAAAAAGTGCGAAGTTTGCTAAAAATGGGGAGATCATTGCATGAATTTGTGACCAAAAAGAAAAGTAGAAAATCCTTTTTGAAAATGTATTTTCGGAGTCGCCACCAAATATTAAAGGAATTTGGAACCTAATCAACGCGTCTTGAAATACAAGACACGAGTGTCTCAGATTTCAAGGTGCGTCGATACCTATCTATCTGAGGTTTGAAACCAGAGAGGGGGTTCGGAGTGAGGTTACTTTTCGAAAGTTTTGACAAAGTGTATTTTGAAAACAGCAATCAAAAAGCCTACGTAAAATGTAGTCTCTACTAATTTGAAAACATTTGCTTAATTTCGATATTTGGGCTAAAAATCACGCTACGTACAAGTGCGAATAAGTATGACTCGATTAAAATGCATAAGTAATGTAAAACGTCAAAGCTACGATATAATGCTATGGGAAATGTACGTTAAATAATAATTTATTGACTAAATTATTACCATAGACGTTATTTTCCGACTTCGTATTTGACTCTAAGATCTTGTGAAAAACCCTCAGTTTTGCATGCTAAAAGACTAATTGAAACGGTACAATTTAGTGTTGAATCCGTGATCTAGTCGTAATTTAATGCATGAATGAGGACTTGCATAATTATAAAAGTGACGCCGGTTTGCTTTAGTGATATTGAGTCGTTTATTTATGCGATATTGGCAGGGTTTAGACGGATTTTGAATCCGAATTGCTACAACCGAATTACGAATAAGGTTCGCTAAATGCCAATATCGGGTTGGGGTTAATGTAACCCCTTTGTCCGAGTCTCAAACGTCCAAAACGTAGGTAAAATGTTTACCTTTCGAAAATGCAAAGATGGTATTTTTGAGTGGATTTTAAGTGTATTTTTTGAATAGTGTATGTGTGTTAAAAAACCGATGTTTTAGAATGAAGGTAAGGGGTTGGTATTTATAGAAAATGGCTCGTTTTTGTGTATGGGTAAAACTTAATCGCCAGTGAGCCTGTGATTAAGTTTCAATGCAGCCGCCAAATGGAATAAAAGAACCAGGGCTGGGAGAAGAAAACTTAATCGCCTCAGAACAAAGCGATTTAGTTTAATCGCTGTTACTGAGCGATTTTAATTTTGTTTTGGTGTGCTGCTTAAGCCGCCTTTGGCTTTTGGACGTATGATTAGGTAATGATTATGTTTTATTTAGATATTTTAGGCCAAATTGGTTTTTGGTCCAATTTCGATTTTCGTGCTTCGGTTTTTGTCGTGCTTTTCGGTTTTGGCTCGAAATAAAATAATATTAGGTTGTATTATTTTATGGTATCGTAGAGTCTAGTTTTGTGAAAATGTGATACGGGACGCACTTTGGCCCGTTTTGCGTGTTGCGTTAGTGTGCGTTTTGGGTCGTTTTTGTAAGTTTAGGCCGTTTTGTAGCTAGTTGGGCTGTTTTTGTGGCTTGGCTTAATAAGACGTTCCTGTACTGTGTTCGTGTCGTGCTTATAATGACTAAGAGTGACATTCATTTTTATGATCATGCAAATCCAAATTAATACGCTAAAAATGACCAAATACGTTTTAGACACTTTTGTTTCGTTTCGACTCTTTTAAAAGCATGAATGACAGTCCTTTTCATCATCGGGTTTGTTTTTGGGGGGGTACGGATATGGGTATCTACAATAGAACGGCATTTAAAACACCTATAGGCACTTCGCCGTATAGGTTGGTCTACGGTAAGTCGTGTCATCTCCCCGTTGAGCTCGAGTACAAAGCTTATTGGGCGATCAAGGAGCTTAACCCCGACCCGACTTTGTGTGGGGAGAAGAGACTGCTGCAACTACATGAGCTTGAAGAATTTCGGTTGCAGTCGTACGAGAACGCGCGCCTTTACAAAGAGCGCACTAAGCGGTGGCACGACGCGAAGATTCTGCCTCGAGAGTTCGCCGTTGGAGATAAGGTACTGCTCTTTAACTCTCGTTTGAAACTGTTTCCCGAGAAGCTGAGGTCCAAATGGTCTGGACCATACACCGTAACAAAGGTCAGCAAGTTTGGCTATTGCGAGTTGGAGACGGATTCGGGAGAAAGATTTCAAGCTAATGGTCAACGGCTCAAGCTCTATCATCCATCTGCTGTTGTGGGCGTAGTCGAGGTACTCTACCTTGCGGCCCCGGATTCCTCTTGCTGATGAGGTAACATAGTCGTGCGGGACTTTAAACCAGCGCTTCCGGGAGGCAACCCGCGTATTTTTGTATTTACTGTATTAGTTTGATTTCTGCATTTCCTTCAGTTCTTTTGGTGAGGCGAAAGTGAGGGTACTAACAATTCAATTGAGCTGCGCAGGATTTTATGGGATTCGATACTTCGAATTTTTGGTGATTACACGAGGAAAGAACGCCGAAGCCGGCCGACCGACGGCCGGTCTTGGACCGGCGCCGAAGCGTTATTTTGGAGGCACGAAAAAAGACTTAGAAAAAATTGAAAAAAGCATCAGGGTCGGTCGACCGGCTGGACCGGCCGTCCCGCTTTTCTGCTGCCTTTAAATACTCCAACGGAACCCAAACTCTCCTCATAATTCCATTTTCACTACCACTCTCTAACATCTCTCTACATCCCACGACCAATATCCTCTCTAAACATAACCCTAACTTCATCCTCACTTAAAAACCACCTCAAGTTCCTACTCATTTTAATGGCGGATCGCGGACAACAACGCAAGCGTGGTCGAGTCAACACTTGTCAACAAGCGGCTCTCCCCGATGTCGAGCCCGACATCGATTTTTCCGAGGTAATTTTCGCTTCCGAACAACAAAAAACGAATTTTCAAGCTTTTAAGCAACGACCCCTCCTCCCTACCCGGTTCATTTGCCGGAATACCTTGCGTGCTTTAGGTATAGATGCAGTTACTGAAAAGCTGTTTAAGGGTGTCGGTATGGAAATGATGTTCGGTTTGATGTGTTTAACTTATTCTCGCCTCACTTGGGAGTTCTTGAGTTCGCTTACGGTCGTACGGTCACTGTCGTCGGAAAGTATTGAGCTTCACTTCCGTCTCATGAATAATGATTGTACTTTGACGGTGCGTCAACTGGGCGCTATCTTTGGCTTTGCACATCACAAGGAGCATACTGCTCCCACTTGGTTTAGTATCGGGGAGCTTTGGGGAGCGATCTCGGGCCTACGACAGGAGCCCGGGAAACACATGAGTGCACCCTACATTCATCAGCCCGCCATTCGCATTTGGCAAAGATTTATGGGGTGGACGATTTTTGGTCGTAACGAGCCACATTATGTTAGGACCGAGGAGATTGCTATCCTTGGTCAGTACTTGCGCAGAGAGCCAGAGCGGTATCATATTGATCTCGTCTACCACCTTGCCCTCCACTTGAGGAAGCTTGCTGCAAATCCGACTGCTAACGTCGGAATACATGTGGGTGGTCTTATCACCCGAATTGCTATTAAGGTTGCTGGTTTCACCGATAACCCGCAAAGGGCGGTGCAGGGCGGTGTTCTCTTGGATATCTCCTACTTGTGCTCGCCTTTGAATTGGCTTCGCCCTGCTTCGGATGGTAAACGTATATGGATGATCGGCAACAAGGAGAGCGTTCGCCTTCCTGCGCCCACACTCACTGGTGTTAGTTCAAACCAATCCTCTTATCTGCTTCCTATTCAGGATGCCGCTACGCCATCTATTCCCGTCCAGACTTATGGGCGCGATGAGCAGTAAGGTGTGCTTCTTCTTATTCTACCGTTGAGGAGCCTGCTCAGATTCACGGTTCCACCACATACAGCTGCTGGTGGTACGCAGTACTTCGACCTCCACCCCGATATTGTTTCGATGATGGGTCGTATGGAGCTGGGAGTCACGGGGCTCCGTTCTGATTTTGATGACTTTCGTCATCAATACCGCGATGATGTGAGCGCGACGCACGCGCGTATTGACAGGGTTTATGCTGATATGGGGTTGAGTCAGTTCCCCAGCTATGATTCCTATGCGAGGCAGGGCTCTGTTCCACCAGAGGGACCTCACCCGTCCTTCTACACTTGGCCCGACGGCGGGTATACAGACCCGAACGTTCATGGAGGGCTTAACCTTCAGCACGATTATTACTCTACCCCTTATACTTGGCCGGATGGTGGAGATGGAGCTCCGCAGCAGCCCTATACTGGTTTTGGTGACGCGGGCGCGTCCGGATCGGGTGCTGCAGCTTCTGGGATGCCGATTGACGACGAGGAGGATGATGATGATCTTAGGGCTATTGACGAGTATGAGGCCGACTACCCTTAGTGGCGCGCTGGCCACTAATCCCTAAGCATCTGCTGGCTTGGGGGAACTCATTTGTACAGTACGTATTCTATTCTCTGCTTCATTTTCATTTCTTCCCCATTTATATTTTATGTCCTCCAGTTGTGTTTCTATGGATGTTGGTTGATTGTTTGCTGCTGATCACACTGAGGACATTGTGATGTTTAGGCTTGGGGGAGGAATTTGGTTGCTTCTTTATTTGTGTGTTAGTTTGTTAGTTTTACCGTTTTCTCTTTCCTTTTCAAAAAAAAAACACCCAAAAAAATTAAAAAATGTCAAAAATCACAAAAATAGAGTCAGTTTAGATGTAGAAACGTGCAAAGCGACGATGATTTCATTTGCTTAATGCTTGTCCTTTCTCTATGCACTTGACGTGATTGAGAGTGTACTTTTCATGCGGTCTTGAGTCGATCTTACGAGGCAGTTATTTGGATTGCTGTTGTTGAACCTAGGCTTGATCGTGTTTTAGTGAAACTACATATATATGGTGAGGATTAGAACCTCCAAGGCCAGTGACATCTATGACTGGTCTCCTTGTTTATTAGGGTGTTTGTAGTTTCTCCTCGTGCAGGGCGTAATATTAACATGCATAAGTGTGAATTCGATCTGCTTAATACTGAGTCGTGTCGGGTTGGTGGCTAGCGGTATTACATGAGGAAAGGCAGCATTTTATACTTGTTTTATGAGCTCCACATTAGCCAAATGGCCTATTTTTCTTACCCTGTAGATTATAGGTTTACCACTTTCTGCACCCCGTCCTAACCTTAAAGCCTGTTTTTATACTACATTTTATTCAGCCACGTACCTTATAATTTGTTTCCTATCCCTTCGGGACAGTCGCATTTTGTTATTCGTATGGTTGGTTTTGCTTTGAGATGTTTAGAGCAGAGGTTGCAGAATAGAGTTGCAAGTTGGAGGTCTATTGTTTTCTGTCGTCAACCGTTACCCCTTTTATTTTTGTTGCATTTTAATTCAGAAAAAAAAAAAAAAAACAAAAAAATCAAAAAAATCGAAAAAAAACAGAAAAAGAAAAGAAAAAAAAGGAAAAAAAACACAAAAACATGTTGTTTCAATTGGGGTTTGTACGCTATTGCCAAAAAAAAAAAAAAAAAAAAAAAAAAAAAAAAAAAAAATTGGGGTTTGTACATAATACGGTTGTATGACGCGATTATTCGACTTTTCCTACGGAGGTTGTTATTTGAGCTTGAGTTCAGTTTTGCCTCTTAGTCGATTAAGTTGGGTTGACTGTTGTGGTGAGTTGATGTTGTAGTTATATGCGACTACCGATTTTAGCTCCACTTATCCTAAATGCGCTTGTCGCAACCACCTTGCACCCTTTACCCTGGCCTTCCCGCGTAAGTCCTTGGCATGTATTCTGGTCATTTGTTTGGTTGGACACGTACTTCGGTCTAGCTCTGAGTCGCTGTTTCTCATCTTTTGTATTGAGTTGTATGGTTTGTTTAGTCGTTAGTTGAGTTGCTTGTTCGAGGACGAGCAAGAGTCTGGCTTGGGGGAGTTTGATAGTTGTTATTTTTATATGTTTTTACCCCCGTCCCGAGCTGCTTTTTATTGTCAAAATGCGTCCTACGGGGCCATTTTGTTCTCACATTACGTCCTAGAGGCGCTTTTGTTGTATTTCTGTATTTTGCAGGATTTTATTCATTTCCTACGCATTTGAGCTGAAAAGTGGATACGACGAAACCCAAAAGACGATGTAGAGTTGAGCTCGGGACCGAAAGCCAAGAATTAGAGCAAAGAGGCCGAAATTTGGATGGATTTAGCAAAGGGCCCAAGTTTTTAGAAGATGTAGCCCAAAACGTTGGGCTAGACTCATCAGTCTGCCGGAGCCATCATCATCTTGGCCGGCCGACCGGCCGTGGTGCATTACTCGCATTTTAAGTTGCTTTTGATGTTATATTAAGGAAAACTTAAAGTGAGATGTTATCATATATTTTATTGGAGACCTAGACTACGAAATACTTTGTTCTATTCTCTCTGAGTTTAGTTACTGCTTTATCATCTTCAACTCTAGATTTAACTTTGGATTTCATCTTGAACTTTGTAACCGTCGGTATTTCGCAATTTCAATTGAAGCATTCAGTTCTGTTCTGGTAATTATGTTTCTACTTTATTCTCTATTTAATTTATTGTTTGCCCTAGTTATGAGTAGCTAATCCCCTCACTAGGGTTGAGGGGGAATTATGCCTTTAATCCGATGTTTTGGTTAAATTGTTGTGATTGATTAGTTTATGCTTGTGCGATTTCTTCCTGCGCGATTAATTGACAATTGAATTTAGGGACGCCTTGATTTAATTGAACTTAGGGTAATATTGATTTAAGATCGAAAGCCTAATTAGTATTAGACCACTACGCGTAATTGATAAGTTGATTTAGTAAGACGCGAGAGCCCGCTAAATTGAACTTAAGGTAACATTGATTCGAGAGAGCGTGTTTCATCCTAATCGCCTTGCATATTCTGATTGATTGCTATTTTGGTGAAAGTTTATTATCCGGATTATTGTCATAAGGAACCCGAAACCCTGGTCTTTTACCATCGTTTAAACCTTCTTTTTACCGTCTTAGTTTGTTCTATTAGTTTTATAGCAAACTCCCAAATTTCATACCTTAGGAATAGCCTAGACTTAGTAAACCTGCGAGTATACGTTTCCCTGTGGATTCGATCCCTTCTTACCACTAGCTATCGTTAGTAGTCCGTAGGGTTATTTTGATATCGGTGATACGACTTAGCCGTGTCAGAACGTGAGGAAGGCCCTAGAGCAAAAAGGAGGATTCTAGGAGAGGAGCAACATGAGGGAGATACATCAATCAACAATGAAACAACCGACTACAACAAGAATGTGGTCAAAGAAAGAGCAAAAATCGATGGCATAGAGAGATCAAGCGGATCCTTGAGGTGGAGGATCATTGATGGGCTTGATCATGGGCAAGAATGGATGGAAAGCATGCCTCTAAACCGTGGGCTCGAGGGTGTGCTTGAGCAAGAGTGCATAGACAAGAAGACCGTGAGCAAGGATGAAAACGTGGCCATTCATAAGAGCCAACCAAGGGGGTCCAACCCGTCCTCCAAACTATCATCAAGTGGTGCCCTTGGAAGCTTAGAGCCGTGAGAGCCAAGGTCGAGCAAGGGTTAAGTCGAGAATCGAGCATGAAATCGAGCCAAGGGGGAAGCAAAAGGATCTCCAAGGATTTGAGGGCAAATCCTTTCCAAGGAGAAGAGATTGAACCAAGAATGGTCAAGTCAATCAAGGGAGAAGTAGAGTTAGACCATGGGTTGGGTCCATGGGCTCAAACCCTAGCCTAGGCCTTGGACCTAGGGTCCACTAAGTGCTAAGTCAAGTTAATCTAATGGTCAATTTAGCCAAACCTAGTGGATCAAGGGAAGTCAAGGGAAAGTCAAGATGGAGAGCAACCAAACAGTCAATGAATGTGCTATTTTGAATGTGATCACTTTTGGTGCACCTATTGTAGGGATCGGATCCCATTCAGTAATCAAATATTAGTGTAAATTAAATTACTCTAATTTGATTTAGCAAGATCTATGTAGTTACAAAAATACTTTGTTACAAGTTTAGAAATTTATACCTTTCTCTTAAAGGAAATTTGGGCACAAATCTAGAACTCCTTTCTAGTTTTCTTTCTTGAGCTAACAACATGGATGATCCTCCAAACCCGAGTTTCCAAAAGAGGAAACCTCCTTCTTGTTGCACCCAAGAACAACTCCAAATTTACTAATGATTTTGATCTAGAAATCATTTAGTAAATACTTGATAATATGTGAATATTATTATTACTAACACTTGCTAACTCTTAGTAATGTTAGTAGTAATATATTAGAGAGATTTAGAGAGGTTTTGTAAGAGGAAGAGTAATGAAACTTGCATGAATCAATACACACTCTTTCTATGCCCCTTCACTTAAACACAAAAGAGAAAAGATTGTGTGTTATCCACACAAGGGGCCGGCCAAGAGAGGAGTTGGGAAGGAGAGAAAGTTTTCTTGTTAAGAGTAATATCATGCATGCACATAATTATGTTTCTCACATGCAAAAGTCTAAAGCAAAGACAAAACAAATAGGACAAAAGGGAATCAATCCCTTGCCTCTCATTTGGACGGTCCAAATGGACCCATTTGGGTCTATTTTGTTTTTCAATATTTGTCCCACAAATACTTATAATTTATCACTTAATCATCCAATATGATAAAGTATAAATTATCAAATTAAACTCTTAACTCTCCTTTAATATATATGTACACTTGCATACATATTAAAATTGTACTTTTACTAATCTCATTAGTAAAATATACATGATTAGTGAATTAACGTTTAATCACTAATTCCCATCTCCTCTAATAATTTTATCAATATAAAATTAAATCACTCGAGTTCACAACTCGATTTCTCTCTAAATCAATACATTGACTAACCGTTAGTCAAATTTTCAAGTCACTAATCTAATCGTATCTCATACAATTAATTAGCTTTAATATTTGGAGTACGTTCCTATAGGTGTGACTTAAAGGGATCAATTGATTACCGCTGCTTCACGACAATAACGTCAAACTCTAGTCAGCCAATCGTTATTGATTTACGTTAATCAATTGACAATAATACAGGATTATCCCCATGTATTCCTTAATTGAGATTTATTATGTAATCGCACTATTGTGGAGGACACTTACTCCAACAATCTCCCACTTGTCCGAGACAAGTTGTGCATTACCGATTCTCATGTCCGTTTCACATCTCCCACTCGATGCAAGGTGTCTTACAGTCGTGATTTGCATCCCGAGATATATATATCGTGAGTGGTTTCCTCGATAAGGAGAGTAATTTGTCTGACCGGGAATCTACCGTAGATTCTTACCGAGGCGTACACGCATTTTCGACTACTCCTCGAGTGGCCCAAAGATGTTTTACCCTGACGAGGGTGGACATTTCCTTCCACTCGATTATCTTTGTATAATGCATCACCATGACCCCAAAGATGCCCTTATAACCCCTTTCACGGCATGGCTTAGGACAAAAATGAAAGTCACTCGGAACCGCACCGACTCATAATCGGCCAGGTCAAAGAATCGACTAAAGGAATACTATAGAATTCCCACCACGACTGTGTTTCAATCTCATTGAAAAGGAATTCTATAAGCGTCACTGATCCGACAGAGTGTCTCATGATGTCTATGCAAACGAGCAAATCATCACATATGACCCTATGGTGCTGAACCCACCATCGAACGACTTGCAATCTAGTCTCTTCGAGACGTCACCTCATATGAGAGACTAGGGACTAAATACTTAGTTTATACCATTCACTTGAATATGTTCAAAGTTGTCACACAACTATTCGGATAAACAAAGTATGCATTCAAAATGACTTAAAAGAGTAAATATACTCTAAACAATGAATGTTATTTTTATATATGTAATAGGATACTTTATCCATTACATATCTCAAAAACTAAAGGAAATCAGGCATACGCCTCAACCCCATAGAGGCGGTGTGAGCGTCATGCTTAGTCTTCGAAAGAGGCTTGGTTAAAGGATCAGCGATCTCATCGTCTGTCCCAACCTTACAAATATCTATTTCCTTCATTTCCACATTATCTCTTATAACATGGCATTTCCTCAAAACGTGTCTAGACTTATTACTAGACTTGGGCTCCTTTACTTGAAAGATGGCCCCCACTATTATCACAATAAATAGTGATTGGATTTGCGGTACTTGGGACTACTCTTAGTCCATGCAAGAACTGCCAAATCCATACAGCTTCTTTAGCGGCTTCCTAAGCTGCTAAATATTCAGCTTCTGTTGTAGAATTCGCAGTGACACTTTGCTTGAAACTTTTTCAGCAAATAGCGCCCCCATTTACCAAAAGACATAGCCGGATTGGGATTTCAGATCATCCCCATCGGTTTGGAAACTTGCATCCGTGTAACCCTTTACACGTAGCTCAAGTTCTCCTCCAAACATTAGAAACGAATCCTTAGTTCTTCTCAAGTACTTAAGGATGTTCTTTACAGCTATCCCGTGACACTCACCGGGATTGGCTTCATACCGGCTCGTCATGCTCAAGGCGAAAGCGACATCGGGACGAGTGCACATCATAGCATACATGATTGATCTTTACAGCGGAAGCATAAGGGATCAATTTCATGTGTTCAATTTCCGCAGAAGTCGTAGGACATTGAGATTCCTTCAATGTTATTCCTACACTCATCGGAACAAAGCCTCTCTTGGAGTCTTTCATATTGAACCTATCAAGAATCTTATCGATATAAGTCTCTTGACTCAATGCTAGTATCCTCTTGGATCTATCTTTATAGATCCGGATACCCAAGATGCGTTGTGCCTCTCCCAAGTCCTTCATTTGGAAATGGTTTCCCAATTCCTCCTTTACCGAATTTAATCTTGGAACATCATTTCCAATTAGTAGTATGTCATCCACATACAAAACAAGGAAGGTTACCTTGCTCCCACTAAACTTCATGTACAAACAAGGTTCCTCGGCACTTCGAGTGAATCCATGTTGTTTGATAACATGATCGAATCTGTGATTCCAACTCCTCGATGCTTGCTTAAGACCATAAATGGATCTCTTAAGCTTGCATACTTTCTTAGGGTTGCATGTATCTACAAAACCTTCAGGTTGTGTCATGAACACTTCCTCTTCTAGAATCTCATTCAAGAAGGCGGTTTTTACATCCATTTGCCATATTTCATAGTCATGAAATGCGGCAACCGCTAAGATTATCCTTATGGATCGAAGCATAGAAACTGGTGCAAAGGTTTCATCATAATGAATGCCTTGGACTTGTGAAAAGCCCTTTGCCACCAATCTAGCTTTGTAAACATCAATATGTTTATCTATGCCGAGTTTGATTTTGAATATCCATTTACACTGAAGGGGTCGCACTCCTTCAGGTAAATCTACCAAGTCCCAAACTTGGTTCTCGTACATAGAATCCATTTCGGATTTCATGGCCTCAAGCCATTGATCGGAGTTGGTGCTACTTATAGCCGCCTTGTAGGTTGAAGGTTCGTTGCTTTCGAATAACAACAAATCACCCTCTTCCTCGATGTTACCGAGGTAGCGGTCAGGTTGATGACTAACTCTTCCTGACCTCCTAGGGATTACAACCGTGTCAGAAGACGAGGGAACAGTTTCCTCATTTTCTGCGTCGGTTTGTGGCTCTTGAACTTCATCAAGTTCAAATTTTCTCCCACTCTGTTTTCTAGAAATGTATTCATTTTCTAGAAAAACAGCATCACGAGCCACAAACTCTTTGTTCTCGTGAGGGTTGTAGAAGTAATAACCACACGTTTCCTTAGGATAACCTACAAATAGGGAACCTTTCCCGTCCATATCTCATATGGATTCTTACTGGAGACTTCGATTTAGTGAGAATACAAAGATACGATAAATAAGAAAGCCCCAAAACGATCCAGGAAGCTCACTTTGACTCATCATAGACCGAACCATATCTCATAAAGTTCGGTTTCTCCTTTCTGCAACACCATTCAATAGTGGCGTGCTCGGAGGAGTCCATTGTGATACTCTATCACAATTCTTAAGATGTGAATCAAACTCATTACTTAGATATTCGCCACCACGATCCGATCGTAGTGCTTATATCTTTTTATTTAATTGGTTCTCAACCTCATTTTGAAATTCTTTAAATTTCTCAAAAGCATCACTTTATGCCTTATTAAGTAGACATAACCATATCTACTTAAGTCATCGGTAAAAGTAATGAAGTAATGATATCCTCCTCTAGCGGTGATGTTTAATGGACTACACACATCGGTATGTATGAGTCCTAAAACTTCACTTACTCGTGTCCCTTTACCGCTAAAGGGTTGACGAGTCATCTTGCCTAAGAGGCAAGACTCGCATGTACCATATGATTCGCAATCAAATGGTTTGAGAACCTTGGTCTCAACAAGTCTCTTTATGCGTCTATCGTTTATATGACCTAAACGACAATGCCAAAGGTAGGATCTATTTGATTCATTTGTTTTGAGCTTCTTGTTCTCTATATGATAAACATCATTGACATTATTCAAAAGATAAATACCTCCAATTGAAATAGCTTCCCATAAACCATTTCATTAAATGAAAAAGTACATCGATTGTCCTTAATCATTAAAGTCTTCCGTATCAAACACGGAGACGGAGATAATGTTATTCGTTAGAGTTGGTACAAAATAACAGTTATTCAAATACAACTCTAAACCACTAGCTAGAGTGAGTACGTAAGTTCCCACGGAAATGGCCGCTACTCTAGCTCCATTACCCATGCGGACATCTACATCACTCTTGGCTAGTGCTCTCACGTTTCTCATCCCTTGCAAGTGATTGCAAAGATGAGGTCCACATTCGGTATCTCATACCCATGTAGAAATTCAAGCATGATTTATGTCAATCATATAAAGACTAGAATTTGGGACAATTGCGCTTCCAACGACCGGGTTTGGGCTTGCTATTCTCAATAGCTTTTCCTTTACCCTTATCTTCCTTGAACCGAGCTTTATAAGCTCCCTTCCCTTTCATAACCCCAATGTTTATGTTCTTCAATCTCATTGAAAGAACATCCGTTCTCTCAATCTCATTCACTTTCATGCTCTCTGTGTTAAAGCACATCGTCGTCACTCTAGTGAATATCTCATATGCACTTTTATGAGTAACGAAGCGAAGTTTGAGAGAAGGTGACATTGACCAAATCAAAACACTTTTAACGTCATTGTCAACCTTTAGGTGCTCATCGTAGGTGGCTCGTGCCGCCGCGGTGGCCCTAAGTCCAGGTTTGGCGGGAGGTTGTTCGGTAAGGTTTTTAAGCACATTGACGGTTTGAGCGGCGCCCTTTAAAGTCAAATCGCATTTGACAAAGTTGCTACCGTCATCCTTTAGGATACACATATCCATCACGGTTCTCAACCATGAATATTTACCCAAAATGGGTGCGGGAGTTAAAGTTGTCATTGCGATTTCAAATAAACGATTCTACAACAAATATGAGGAAATTAACATTCATTGTACATTAATGACATTTGCTAAAACACTTTTAAAAACAAACGTCCATTTATATAATGATCTCCCACGAAATTATATAAATGATTCCAAGACTCGTTTTCCATATAAAATTAGACATCTCATGTTTCCTTTTATATAAAAACGATAAGTCAACACTTGACTAATTCTACACTAGAATGCTTGGTTGATGATTTTCAATAAAATGCATCCATTAGCCCCAAATAACTCTTATTTGGTTGAGTCCAAACCAAATTAGCATGGGACTTCCTCCCACTACTTACCCATGGTAACAAGGTTCCACGTCGCGGAGGTCCTCACGAACATGGGGTTCATAGTCGCTACATTTGGAAAGGCTTAATCTCAATTCATTTGTTTAAAAATGTGGGTGATCTTGTCAATTTTAGTCATAAAAATTCTTTATAAGTGAACTAATTTAAGAATCGTGACCTAAATCGACAATCGTAGTGGGATATCGTTGGCATGCATGGCGATTTTGGCATGTGTGCGGAAAATAAGCAAACAAACAAGCATGATAAAGCTAGCAAGCATAACCTAGTATGGCCACCTAAAGTAATTAAAATACAAGGAGTTACAAATTGGAAACCAACTCCTTTGGTCCCTCTTCAAATGGACTTCATCCAATTCTCCTCCTTGCAAGCTTTAGAACACTTCTAAGGCTCCATGTCGATCTCCATCACCGGTCTTCGATTTACAAATAGTTACAAGCATAAATTTACAAATGAATACATAGCAATCCTATTATACATTTATAAATGAAATTAACTATTAAAATTACAAACCGGCGATACGAAATCGCATTTAATTACAAACCCACACGATATTCCCTTTCATTACGGGTAATATCGGTAAAAATATAACAAACTATGGCCATACTAGTAAGAATAAACATTCATTCAATAATAAACATTCATTCAAACATGCATAATGTAAAGCTTATAAATAAAAACATGCCAGAATCGCCCTAAACAATAATCGCATTATATCGTTAAAAACCGGCCTCATATTTAATCGATTAATCTCATATTAATCAATAATGCTTAAAACACCTTTTAAGCTTGAACTAAAACTTCTAAACTGATTTAGAACACCCAAAATTAGTTTTCACTAATTCATGGTGCTTTTAGTTCACTTTAGTGGTCATTGTGCTAATTACTTTAACTTTAATCATAACACTTTATGAATAAAGCATTAAAATACATTATAATATAAAATAAAACCATTTTTATTTTGGAAATATTTTGTACATTCTGGAACACTTCCAAGATGTCAGAAAAGAAAAGCTTGGTCAGAAAATATTTACGAATTATTATATAACAAATAACATACGATTTCATCGATTTTATCTCATAAAATCAAGAAAACGTCTAAAACAGTGAGGAAAAATCCCAAATTTATACCTTAGCATCCTTTTAAAATATGAAAACAGTGGTATAAAATTTATGTCCAGAAAACAAAAATTACTATATTTTCGACATTAACATTCATTTTATACCGATGTTTATCAAATAAATGAATAAATATTCAAAACTCAAGATCTGACTTTGAAACTTTACATGAAGAAAGTATAAATATGAAATATCACTGTGTAAAAATTTCGTGACCAGATTCGAACTATAACTATTTATAGTATTTATTTTAGCCAAAAACACACTTTTTGACTCGATTTTGTATAAAAATCATTTTAATTAGCAAACAAATTTCAAAAATTACGAAATTTGACCAGTATGTTCATGAGACCAGAAACTTTTCATGCTATAAAAATCTCGTGTTAAAACCATTTTTAACACTATTTTCGGATTTTTTGTTATTTATTCTCAATAAATACATAAAACTCCAAAAATAACAAAATAAATTTGTAACCACAAGCCTAAGCTCTGATACCACTTGTAGGGATCGGATCCCATTCACTAATCAAATATTAGTGTAAATCAAATTACTCTAATTTGATTTAGCAAGATCTATGTAGTTACAAAAATACTTTGTTACAAGTTTAGAAATTTATACCTTTCTCTTAAAGGAAATTTGGGCACAAATCTAGAACTCCTTTCTAGTTTTGTTTCTTGAGCTAACAACATGGATGATCCTCCAAACCCGAGTTTCCAAAAGAGGAAACCTCCTTCTTGTTGCACCCAAGAACAACTCCAAATTTACTAATGATTTTGATCTAGAAATCATTTAGTAAATACTTGATAATATGTGAATATTATTATTACTAACACTTGCTAACTCTTAAATGTTAGTAGTAATATATTCGAGAGATTTAGAGAGGTTTTGTAAGAGGAAGAGTAATGAAACTTGCATGAATCAATACACACTCTTTCTATGCCCCTTCACTTAAACACAAAAGAGAAAAGATTGTGTGTTATCCACACAAGGAGCCGGCCAAGAGAGGAGTTGGGAAGGAGAGAAAGTTTTCTTGTTAAGAGTAATATCATGCATGCACATAATTATGTTCCTCACATGCAAAAGTCTAAAGCAAAGACAAAACAAATAGGACAAAAGGGAATCAATCCCTTGCCTCTCATTTGGACGGTCCAAATGGACCCATTTGGGTCTATTTTGTTTTTCAATATTTGTCCCACAAATACTTATAATTTATCACTTAATCATCCAATATGATAAAGTATAAATTATCAAATTAAACTCTTAACTCTCCTTTAATATATATGTACACTTGCATACATATTAAAATTGTACTTTTACTAATCTCATTAGTAAAATATACATGATTAGTGAATTAACGTTTAATCACTAATTCCCATCTCCTCTAATAATTTTATCAATATAAAATTAAATCACTTGAGTTCACAACTCGATTTCTCTCTAAATCAATACATTGACTAACCGTTAGTCAAATTATCAAGTCACTAATCTAATCGTATCTCATACAATTAATTAGCTTTAATATTTGGAGTACGTTCCTATAGGTGTGACTTAAAGGGATCAATTGATTACCGCCGTTCTCACGACAATAACGTCAAACTCTAGTCAGCCAATCGTTATTGATTTACGTTAATCAATTGACAATAATACAGGATTATCCCCATGTATTCCTTAATTGAGATTTATTATGTAATCGCACTATTGTGGAGGACACTTACTCCAACACCTATGTGGGTTAATCCTCCAATAAACAAGACTCACATGGCTCACAAAAGTCAGCTCAAGGAGGTCAAAGGAGCCGGCTTAAACAACCACTCACAACAATCACATTATTTTGTGCTTTAAGTCATTTTCACTCATGTCGCTTTCTTACTTTATGCTTTATTGTTTTTAGCCTACAAAATCTGAAATCTTGGAGCATGGACCGTCCCCCTTAAACCCCAAGGCTCTATCAAGACCCTTGGATGATCACCTAAAGAAAGCAAGGAGAGGATTGAGTCACTTGTCACCATCAAACTTTATGCTTTTGAAGTTGTTTGTTTGTAAAATTTCAGCTCTTGTAAGGCCTTTGAGCCGTTTTATTTGTTGTTTTTCAAGGGCCTCTAAGAGCCCTTAGATCATCTTTAAGTTGTAGGGTCAAGATTAGAGTTAGGGTGTTATATAAACCCTCACTCTTGCATTGTATTTTTCAGATTTGATGAATGAATATAAACCCTAAGTTTGAGTGCCTCTCAACTTGTTTTCTCCTAGCTAAGTGCAAGAGAGTGTTAGTGATTAATTAGTGGCTTTGTGCTTGATTAATCAAACCCTAAATCTTTAGCTTTGTGCTAAGATTTAGTCTATCCTTTTATGTTTTCCTTTAAGTTACAAAAAATCAGAAAATTTCACTCAAAAAAACTTCACTTTGGCCGAGTATTTTACAAGTATTTCAAGTCGATTTTAGTTATTCTCTTGAGTGAATCCTAACCCTTTAGGTTTCATTCCACTAATGGGTATCTACACTGTATTAATATCTGGCCCATACTTTATAAGACGTTATTAAATAAGCCCGTATTAAATAACCGTAGTGGATCACATAATAGTTGGGCTTAACTCAATGATAGCCGATAAATACATAAGACCAAATAAAATGTCCACATATATAAATTGTATAAGACCCAAAATTCTTACAGTCTCCCACTTGGGTCAAATGCAATTATATGTGGCACCCGAAAATTGTATTTATCCATGACCTTACGAGCTCGATAGTAATGCTATCAATTCGTCCAAACCGTCTTATGCAATTCGGTCCATTGATCATACCAACATAGAATCAAAGCGGCCTTTGCCACAGTTTGTCGTGACAGGACCCTCAATGGTCACATATGTCAATACAATCAACGACATGAATCTAGCATGGGAGTGTAGCATGGAAATAGCATCCGAAACGATCCAAAGAATATGTATTTTCCAACTGGTCCTCCTTAGTGAGATCAACCAAAACCGGACAGAGTGAAACATAAAACTAAAATCCTTATTTCTGCAGAACATTATAACCGAACATGATAGGTGTCTAAGTGAACATCGTATTAACAAACTCCCACTTAAACTGAATTTCCTTAAACCGCAACACCAATTGAGCAGTGGCCAACGTGCTCACAAAAGACATTAGTGGTGATTCATTAGTAAGCGGATCCGCAATTGGAGTTTGTATCACTACTACAAATATGAGCAACCACAACGGCAAAGAAACAACACAAATTATGGATTTGCGTTGTTTATAGTATTATAAACAACGAACAATAAATATCCGTTGTTAAAAGTAAGGGCGCCAAATCAAACTCGTCATCAAAAACAACGCAAAAAAACTATAAACAACGGTTCAACTAAAAATAACGGTTTTTGTAAAAAATGCGTTGTTTTTAATGTGGACTTTAAATAACGGTTTTTTCAAATAAACCGTTATTTTTGATTAAAAACTAAAAATAACGGTTTTTGTAAAAAATGCGTTGTTTTTAATGTGGAATTTAAATAACGGTTTTTCCAAATAAACCGTTATTTTTGATTAAAAACTAAAAATAACGGTTTTTGTAAAAAATGCGTTGTTTTTAATGTGACTTTAAATAACGGTTTTTTCTTTAACCGTTATTTTTGATTTAAAAAAAAATAAAAATAAAAAGAGAAAGAGAGGAGAGCAGAGAAGATCAGAAAACACGAAAGAGGGTAGGGAGAGAAGGGAGAGAAGAATTCACCACCACCTCGGGCATCATCACAACCGCACACCACCACCGCCTCAACGCCACCAGTGTACCACCGCAACCACCGTGTTGCTGTCGACCACTGTCCCCACGCCACCACCGTCGTATGTCGTTGTCTGGGCTCCATTTTCGACTCGTTTTTAGCAAGGATTTTGTCGGGTTTACGAGTCTACCTTAATTCCTCATCTAATTGAAGGTATAATCCCGATTTAATCGATGTATTTTGGATATTTCGTTTAACCCTAACCCAAGAAATTTGGGGATCGTTTTTAGGTCAAAATTGATGTTTCAAAGTGTCGATTAGATGAGTTTCAAATTCATTCGTCATCCCTCATCATCATCACCACCACGCGCTGTCTGCCGATCTCTATCACCGGAGCCCAAGCGGCGGTAGGAGCATTAGTCCGGTTGTTTTGCGGCTGTCCTCTTTGTTTTCTTCGTTGTCCCTCGTTTTAGCCTCGATTTTCCCCAAATTTAAGGTTTAATTCGTCGTGTTTCCCAAGCTTTAACCTTATTACTCTATCATCGAAGGTATAATTTGTTTTTCAATCGTTCAGTTTTTGATTGTGCCGATTTAACCCTAATTTTGGGGGCTTTTCATATTTGGGTCGAGTTGGCTAATTTTAAGTGTCGATTAAGTTATATTTAAGTAGTTATTGATAATATAATCGTAAATTGTAGAGTTCGTGTTGTATCGGAGCCGGTTACGCGCTTTCGGTTGTTCGAGCTCGAATCTGCATCCTTCTCTCGTAAGGTAAGGGTTAGCCTTACTTAGCTCGTATGAATGCTTGTGTGTGTGTTCAATATATCTGTGTTGTTTTATTTATCCGTGGAAGTTGGAGGTGTAAATGTTGGGAGAATGTTTGGGGTGTGTGTATACCGTGTAAATTGCTGTTTGTAGCCGTCTTTTGCTGCTGTCCAAAGCCGTAGGTGGCTACTGATGCTGTTATTAATTATAGCTGTTATGTACGTGTTTTTTCCCTAGCTGTCTTGCCGTGTTACGCTGTTATTCCTCAATTATAATAGTTGTTTACTGCTGTAAATCTTGCGGAGCGTTATTTGTGAGGTACATCAAGTTGTTGTGGTTGTGAAATTTCTTTGTAATTGTTGTTGGTTGAGGTTGTTCTTTGTAGTGTTTTAAATGTCACAATTGCATTGACATACTGTTTAGGTTTGTCTTTCGCCGTAATTCATTGTTATTACTATTGGTTTGATGAGTTATTGTGGGTCGTATTCCCTCCCCTCCATCCTCCTTATTGCATACTTCTATAACTTTATGAGTTGTGCCACATTGTCTGCACTTGAGCCCTAGATGTGTAGAGGTCTGGGGTACTCTGGTCTATCTGAAATAGGAAGATGAAGTTCATGATTTTCATCAAGTTTAAAATGTCGGAATTTAAATTCTTCTTACAATTGGCTAAATCAAGAGCTTGTGTAGTCTTACGTGAACTGTTATCTCTTTAAGAGTGTAAACATCCTGGATAAGGGACGTCTAGATTTTGTTGGCTAGCAACAGTAGCCTCATAATTGTTAAGAGTATCACTAGTTTGATGTATACACTTGCTGTAGTTGGAAACCATACGCGCAAAACTTGTCTCTTGACTCCTCCATACGGAGTAGCTTGCAATTGACCACTAGAATTGCCTCCTATCTCTGTAGTTTCTGAATTGCATGCCCCTTCAACGTAGGAATACAAACTCCGATGATATAACTGGGTTTTGCTTTGGTGAAATTTGATGTGGCACATCTATATTTTTGCTGTAGTAGTAAATAAAGGATAATGTTGTAACTCAGTGACCTTAAACAGGCATCAACCTACTGCTGGCAGCTATTTAAGTTTCTGTTTGAGGTAGAAATAACCAATTGTACTTTATGAAATTTATCGGGGATCTTTGTAACGCCAACATAGCCTTGTCTTCTTTTGCTCCGTCGTTGAGAGGTATTCCTGAAGCTTCAAGTAAAAGAAAGGAGTTGTAGGCTAAGCTCTAGGTGGGTTCAATTCCCGTGGTTGGATGATAAGTCGGATATTAGGTATAGTGGGATCGTTTTGCTTTCTACAGTCCTACTAGATGAATTAAATTCTTTCGACATGTTACTTGTATGTCTTTCAGTATCCAACCTTGGTAGAATGGTATCAGCGTTCCTACGTTTTCTACTCATATGCTTAAATTTGGTGGTTACATTGTATTCAATGTGCTATGCTAGTGTAGACTACTGGGCTCGTTACTCTTTCTTTTCTTTTTCATTGGGTACGTCAATATGGTGCTGGCTCGGTTAGCGAGAGACTTGTTCTCTGACATTGTTCTGTAGGTGATCTACGTCATGACATTATCTTCAGAGCACACTAACGTCATCTTCTCCTGATATTCTCTGATGCTTGTGAAAGTGTGATTGTTTGCAAATTCTATGCGCAAACTTCATATTACATAGACCCAAGTTGGTTTTCATCTTTGTATCCAGTTCTAGCTTTCCTGTTGATGACGGCCGCACATTTTCTTTTGCAGCTTACCTCTTCATGAGGACAAAGAAGAAAGATGTACCCATCAAGGAAGAAATTACCACCACTACTGCCACCTCAACTCCTCCATCAACTTCAGTTACACCCTCGGCTGCGGTTACTGTCACGGAGACCACGGTCCCTGCACCACAGCCCGTTAGGGTATCGGACCCAATTCCCACTGCACCAATAAAGTAGTTAAAGGGGTATTGCATTCGCTCCTCTTTACTCTCCATTAATACTTTAATTTGTTCTGTGCTACGTGTTCAGTGATGGATTTTTGAATGTTTGCACAATCTGTGATGTCCAGTACAATGCTCCTTGAGAATAACATAGCGTGGTATTGTTCATTTTGCAGAACACAATGAAGCAAATAGCCCATTTTATAGATTTAGACGGAACGTCAACTCTATTTACTGCCCAATATTTCTACTCTGATCATCGGTATGTTCTGCGCTCTTCAGAAGTTAAGAGGCAATAGTCCAATCTCGAGCTGTAGCAAATCCCATTGTCGTTATTTTTCTTTTGTAGGAGTGAATATGAAGACTTCATCAAGGACCTAACAAAGCATGAGATCGAAGTTTACAAATTGGTTTTGTATATTATTTAGGACAACACGAGATCGAAGTATGTACATGTATATCGTTATTGGTGGATCGAAGACGCTAGTTACGATTATTGTATTATTTGTAGGAATTTTTGTTTCGCTGTTAGGAAATGCTAATTCAAATTTTTTGTGGAATATTTCAGATTGTGCTTCTAATGAGCTGCTTGAATCTAATTGTATTTATGCAAAAATTTAGTAATTACATAAATTTTAAAAAAATAATAAAAATCAAACTTTTAATAACGGTTAATTAAGAAAACATCGCATCAAAATTTGTAAGCTCAGTATTGAAAAAGACTTTTAAAAACGGGTTCTATACCAAAAATAAGGGTTTTTTCAAAAAACCCTTATTTTTGATAGACCAAAAATAAGGGTTCTTTCAAAAAACCCTTATTTTTGATAGACCAAAAATAAGGGTTCTTTCAAAAAACCGTTATTTTTGATAGACCAAAAATAAGGGTTCTTTCAAAAAACTATTATTTTTTATAGACCAAAAATAAGGGTTCTTTCAAAAAACCGTTATTTTTGATAGACCAAAAATAAGGGTTTTTTCAAAAAACCGTTGTTTTTAATATACCAAAAATAACGGTTTTCCTTATTTAATTGCGTTGTTTTTATTTTAAACAACGGTCGTGGAAATGACGGTCTTTTTTGTTATAAATAACGGTTTTTTTGTGTTGTTTTTGCCTTATTTTGTAGTAGTGTATAATGTGTTCACTACAACCTTTTCACTCTGAGTTCTTATTGAACAACACATAATTTGTGTTGTTATGAAACTGAATGGCAACCACATTTTCACATAATAACATAAGTAATCCTTTACATCAAAAAGAATTTACAGCACCATATACATAATTTGCTACTCAACACTTTATTAGAGTCGGCAACCGAATGATCTCAACCTGATCCAACTACCTGATTTGAGCAAGTAATGTTTTGCTCCATAAAATGACAATATATAACATATGTGCTGCCTTAAACGGATTCAATGATCCATATCCGTAATACATAATTATTTGTCATACATACCAAATGATGTATGTTATGACCAGATTTTACACTACCCAGAATTGGCAGTTCTGGATAGACGTTGCGAATATGGTACAGAGCAGGTCAGAAGAGGTATGGCAGTTATCGCCCAGAACAGGTCAGAAGAGGTATGGCAGTTATCGCCCAGAACAGGTCAGAAGAGGCATGGCAGTTGTGGTCAGCAGAGGTCAACTATTGCGGTTACAAAGATCATGGGATAATGGAAGATATCATAGCTGAGCAGAAGTGGAGTCAATGGAAGTTATTTAACCACCTAAGATCATGGGTAGTTATTGGTATGCAGTTCTGCGGATCAGAATAGAAGTCATAATGGGAAGTTACAAGTCATGCATAGTGGGTAGTTATCCAACTACCTAAGTTCATGAGATAGTGGCCCTAGATTTTAGGAGTTGTATTGTGAGCATTCTACCTATATATAGAGGCTCACTTAGTCATTTTGGGAGAGCTGGGGGGAGGTTTTTCCTTAGGTTTTCCTTATACTTTCACATAGAAGTACACATAATCGATGTATTAGCATTATTCGCTAGTCCCTCCTACGAAAGTCATCCTATTGTAACCAAAAGCCTTGTAATCACCATGAGATTAATAAAAGAAGTCCTGGCTTGGTAGCCCGCAGTTTTCCCCATCTTCTTCTCGGGGTTTCTGCGTCATCAATCTCGTTGTCCCCTCAATTCTGTTCGGAGAAGCCTATGTTCTGCTTGGTTTCGTTAATCTAGTTGTCATCAGTTCTGTCCGGAGTAGACTATGTTCTGTTCTGTTTCACAAACAGTACTAGTTGGCCCATCTTAGCTCTTTTTCACCCTTGTAGAAAATTTACCAAAACAAATTGGCGCCCACCGTGGGGCATCTAGTTTATTAGTTTGTGAAACTCTCTTCTCAATGGTCCACAAAAAAACACACTCTTGTCACGACCACATGGTTGACAAGATCCTTGAATAACTATCACAATAATTGGAGGAATCTCGCTCGAGGATTGCCTCAATTCTACAAGAAAATACAAGATTCAAAGAGAGTGAGTCAGTCTTAAATCGGAACAGAACTCTAGCGAGATTAGTGGTTACAACTCAAGCATCAGGCCAGAATTGTCCTTGTCTTTCATCATAAAAAGAAAAGTTTTTTCCTATCACGATGGGGACAAAGGCTTTGAAGATCAACTCGAAGAGGACTCTCTTAGGAAATAAAAGCTTCTCCTAAGAAAATGAAGGACCATTCCCTTCGACAATATCGCGGTTTTGAATGATGTTCCGAAGAAATTCAACGTTCCATCAATTGAAGTTGTGCTATAGAACAGAACATCCTCAAGACCACGTTGCGCAATACAAACACACGATGCTCACAATTCTTATTCCCAAAGATTCGACGGAGACTTGCATGTGCAAAGGCTCCAGTTCTGTAATGTCAGTCCTGAGCATTTCTGGACTGATCTTTTCCGCCATGTTCTGGACAATTTTCTCCACGCCTGTAGATGGCATGTTTGATAGTGATGTCCTGGGTAGGACCTCCAGTTTGTTCTGCTCCTCATCTTTCAACTCCTGGAACCCTGGATTAGGTGTGATAACTCCACTTGGAATTGGTGGAGGTTCCACGTCAGAACTACCAGCCAGAATAGCTTCCGTCGTTTGCTGGAGTAGTGCAGAGTTGAACAAAGAAAAGATCTCAATTCTGAACTGTGACAGTTCTGGGACAGTTCGTACTTACAGGCAAGGGTCGTCATACTTGAAGAAGACGCCTTCAACCAACAGAACAACAGACATGCCTAACAAGAAAGCTGGAAGTGGTCGTCAGCAGAACATAACTGGTTCATACCGGAGACAAGAGTGAACACATGTCTACTCATCCAGCCCTAAGATAAGAGCTTTTGAATACTCTCTTGTTTTCTGTTCTGGGTTGATAATCTCGATATTAGCAGTCTTGTTTTCAGTTCTGGGCTGGTAATCTCGATATTAACAATCTTATTTTCGGTTCTGGACTGGTAAACTCGATGTTAACAGTCTTGTTCTAGACTAATAATCTCGATATTAACGGTCTCGTTTTCAATTCTGGATTGATAATTTTGATATTAACAGTCTTGTTATAGATTTTTCAGGATTGATTTCCAAGCTCGAGAGTCTTGTTATAGATGTTTCAGTTCTGGACGCTAGAAGGACACAACCAGTCCTGCACGGAGGAATACGAGCAAGACTGAACAACCACAATCACAAGAGCCAAATCAATCTCCACTTTTTCTCCTTACACTCATAAAGTTGATTATGCTAATGAGGGTTCTAATATTTGTGGTTTGACTTGTGTTACAGTACCAGAAATGATAACTTAAGAAGAAATGATATCGTCCCTAACAGAACTAAACAGAACTGGAAACTAGTGACTCTCGGTCACGGAGATCGTCAAGGCAGTTCTGATTGGTTATGCTTGGTGTCTTGGAAGGAATGAGGATCAACCATGATAAACTCGCTACAAATTTTAACATGCTTGTGGATTCTACGGAGAGACCTAGGCCAACATACTTTGGGCAAAATTTCTCTACCTACAAAGGGAGTCTCTTCTCTTAATTATTTGAGTGATTTAATTTGATGACGTTGTATATCTTGCTTGGTATGTTTTAATTCATAATATCATGCTCGTGCCTTCGATGTACCACTAATATGTCGAAATGTCAATCAAGTAGGGAATAATGATGATCAACGGAGAATGGCAGAATGCACAAGAGTGCTACAGAATAGGCTTGAAGCTATCATAGCAACAAATTCATTATATTGCAATCAAAGAAACAAGTCAACGGATAGGTCAGACAAGACAGAGCAGAGACGTCCTCAACCACTCCTGTTCTGGTGAGAAACTACTGGTAGGTGATGTACCGACCAGAATCAGGTATGACCTTGGTAGTTAACCTTTTTACACCCAAAGTATCACATTCTGCGTGGACTCGCTTTGACAGACTGGTATAAGTCATGTCCTGGTCCGATCGCTCACAAGTCGATGTTGGCCCAAAGTTCAAGTGCATGCAGGTGGAGACGCAAGAGATTTCCTCTAGAAAGGAAATAATTAACGACGAGGTTCAAAAGCTTCTAGACATGAAATGGTAAGAGAGGTAATGTATCTTGATTGGTTAACCATCGTAGTAATCATCCGACAAAACATGGTATGTTTCAAGTGTTGATTATGTTTATTTAAGATAAAGTTTGCACATAGATTCTTTTCATCTACCCAATATAATGTTGTGCTTGCCAAGATTTCAGGATACAAGTAGCTTACAATTGTGGATGCTTTCATCAAGTCCAATCGAATCGAAGTGTATCCTACTCATCAAAAGATGGATTTTATCTTTTGCATAATATATTTTTAATTTGTTACGTCTTACGCTTTGAGAGATGTAGGGGCAACCTACTAAGGTGGTAATTAGCACAATGTTGGAGTATTTTTATTGGGGACACAACGAAAGTGTACACGTATGATTTGGTGATGAAGTCCAAGAGTGTTAAAGATCACGTTCGACACTTGCAAGCATCCTTTTGTATTCTTGGAGAGATATAACATGAAGTTCAATCTTGTCAAGCACTCATTTGGCGTTTCACCAAGACAGTTCCAAGGGCACATTGTTGGCAAGAGTGAATCTGAAGTCAGTTCTGTGCAAATCAGAACTATTATCCAGTGCTGTGCAGATCATACAATCCAGTGCTGTACAGATCATACTAATTATCCAGTTCTGATCGATGAAAAGGATAATCTACGACACCCCATATATTGTGCAAGTAAGAACCTCTTGGATGCCGGAATAAGGTACACTCTTCTAGAAATATACGTTTTTACTTAATGTATACTACAAATTTTAATCTTATTTTTAAGAATTATCATGTTATTGTCTGGACTAACTTTTCAGTCAAGTCAGTCTTGAGAAAGTCTGAACTGTCCGGGAGAGTGGTTAAATGGTTTGTGCAGATCATTATGTATAACATCGATTGTGCCCAAGACTGCCATCAAGTCAGAATCCTTGGCAGATTTTGTGGCGAGTTTCAGTCCTGCTCTGGAAGAAAACTTCGACCTTGAAGTTCTGGTCAAGAAAAAATATTAAAAGCTTGGACCATCTATACTGATAGAGTTGCTAATGTCAAAGGACCAGGATTGACGCGGTCCTGAAATCGCCACAAGGGGACAGAGTAGCCAAGGTTGTAAGTTGTGAAACTTGTTTCAGATCTGATTTTCAGTGTTGTCTTGATCTTTTGATCAATTTTCTCATGTGTTATTGCTTTCTTTCAATTATCTTCTTATATTTTGTTAGTAATTAATTATTTTTTACAAATCTGAGTTTTTCTAACGCTTGAAGATGATTGATTTTGCATGAGGTATTTTTCAAATTTGCATGCTAACGGCTTTGAGCAAGAATCAGTCCTATAGTCTTCAGGACTCTACCGTTGGAAGAATTTCAAATTTTGCAGAGGTAAACCATTGTTACAACGATCAGCCAAGTCAGGTTTGAATTTTTATCAATTCTGGTCTGACGTCTATATATAAGTCTTGATGCTTATCTCTTGAATCTTGACCCTTTTTATTTCCTACCCGTTATATTTTCTGGTTGTTTCTCTTCTGCTCGTTGTGTTCTGAATTATCTTTTCAGAATTGTTTCCTTGAGTTTGCTAAACGTTTCCCTTGAGAAAACTAGGGGCATCTTTTGTGTCTTGAATTCTCTTCTTTCAAGACTCACTCAAGTTTTAGCAAGTCACTAGTAATCGACAAAGTCAAGATTCGCAAGTCGTACTGGTCAAAGCAAGTCAACCCAACAAGTAGTATGAGGGTGATGGATTCATTGTTACGTGGTCGGCAAGACATTCACAGAAGTGATTGTCAGAACAGGTTTGAATTTTCGTTCAGTTCTGATCCCGAATTTTAATCCTGGTCTGGTACGTGTCTTGCAGAATTTTTTATGTTGTCTTTGTAGCCGTTGTTTTTTGAGTTTATTTTTGCAGGAATGTTTTCAACCTTATACCAACGTGATCGAACTTCCTGAACGGTCTCATATTCTTATTGCTCAAGGTTGACGAGTTGTTTTAAGAAAGGGTAAAGGTTATAATTTTTACGCGAGCTCACATGTTTTTTAAGAAGTATGTGGCAGGTGAAAATTCACGCTGTTAGAGATGACGAAAGAATGTCAAGATAGAGCTTTGTGTAGAAGATTGTTGTCCTTGTTTTCTAAGCTACAAAGTGGGGCATTGATGACACTAGAAAGTTGTCGTTTGCTCCAGAACAGACGTTGTCGTCCGCTCCAGAACAGACGTTGTCGTTCGCTCTAGAAGAGACACTGTCGTTCGCTCCAGAAGAGAAGTTGTCGTCCACTCCAGAACAGACGTTGTCGTTCGCTCTAGAAGAGACACCGCTGCTCGCTCCGTAAGAAGAAGTCGCCGTTCGCTCCGAAAAGACGCCGCTGCTCGCTCGAAACGCACGCCGTTGTTCGTTCCAAAACAGACGTTGTCGTTTGCCCTAGAGCAGCAGTAGTCATTCGCCCTAGAACAGAAGAAGTTATCTGCTCCAAGACAGAAGATGTCGTTTCCTCCAGAATAGAAGCTGTACATATTTGAAACAGTGAAAGAGGTAATTTCGTTATTAAGGAGAGCAAAATCTAAAGGTACGCAATTCATTGCTTGTTGTTATTAATAACAAGTTGGATGTTAAGTTAGTTGCATCAACCTTTATAGCTTTATAGCTTTTTATAGCTTTTTATAAGACATATTTCTTTCTTTCTAACTTGTTTATGGTTGTGAAGAAGTTATCCTTCCAGAATTGGTTATTCAAACACCAAGGTGTTATATATGGTGAGAAGATTCAACAAGAATGTCAAAGTGAGATCCCTTGGAGAAGGAGAATTATTTTAGAGAAATATATTCAAGAATGCAAGAGATGTAACATCAAACAAGTTTGCTCAAGTTGGAAAGGTCCTTACCTCGTTGACTCCATCATCGGTCAAGGGGCACATGAATTGGTAACTCTTGAGGGAAAGTTGATTCCAAAGCTTTGAAATCAACCAAACTCAAACTCTATTTATTTAGTTTCAATTAATTTTTTTTTTCATAATCTCTTTACTTTATATTATTTTATCATGAAAAAACCATTGAATACATCAATGGCTAGTACTAACCAAGTTTTTACATTTTACAGCACTTTTCCAAAATCTCAAAGTGTTCTCAATCTTGTTTATTATATATCAAATGTTTCTTCATAATATTATACCAAGAGTCTTGGAGCATATTATCTCGTGTTTACGGTCACGTTGCCGATCTTGGAGCATATATTACCTTGGAGTATATTATCTTGTGTTTGCGGTCTTGCGCTACACACTTTGAAGAATATTTTCTATTTATTACAGTCTTGCACTATGCCGCCAACTTTGGAGTTCATCATAATGCTCTTGCAACCTTATCTTGCTGCCTTTGGATTATATAAATATGGAAGCATCTTATTTTGATCCGATTTGCATCAAGTTCTACCATATATCTTATTCTACTATTTTTGGAGCTTATTCTATGCAATCTTGATATTGGAGTTTTACCCTTCAGTCCTGGGCGGATCTTCAGCACTCTTGAAGCTGGTTTTCTAGTCTTGAGTATTAGTTCTCAATCTTGAAGCATATCTATAGTTTTGAGCTCGTCCTCAGCATCTATAGAGCTTGCCCTCCAGTATTGAGCTTAGTCCTAAATCTCGAGCATATCGTCAGTCTTGGAGCCTAGACCTCTAGTCTTGCAAAAGTATAGTCAATCTCCAATGGTATAATCTAATTTTTATTTCTAGTTTTGAAAATTACATTTCCATTACAGAAGTAAATATTTTTATCTATCACAAAAGACTCACTAAAAACCTAGTACGTCACATATTACAAATAAAGGAGTCTATCCTCCAGTTCTGCTTTGGAACTTATCCTCCAGTTCTGCTTTGGAGCTTAACCTCCAGTTTTACTTTGGAGCTTAACCTCCAGTTCTGAGCTTTGTCCTCGACATCTTTGGAGTTACCCCTCCAGCTCAGATGACTAGAACATGTATTCTCGGTCTCGAGCTTAGACCTCGGCATTCTTGCGGCTGGCTCAGGTGGAGCGATCCTCCAGACAACAAGCAAATGGCCTGCAGAGGAGCGATCCTCCAGACAACAATGCATTTAGTCTCGCAGGCGCCCAGACCGCTGCTGAGGGTGCGCCTCTGATTGACGGACCAGGGCTTAGCCGTAAGAGAGTCCTATAATATCCCTCAAGGTAAGCCATGATCATGCGTACATAAGTCCGGGGTGTACACTGCGAGGTTAGTACATTCACGTAACAATAGAAGCAATAGAAGCGATAGCGACAATAGTGATTAAGTCCTTGGACCACCAAGGCTAATTGCTTAGCAACCGGGCCGTCGAGCAGACTAGAAAAATGTCTTGCTCTGCAGACTAAGCAAAAGATCCACAGTAGCAACAGAAGTTAAGCCCTTTGGAAAGACATAAGGCACACATACGAAGAAGCCCTTTGAAAGATAAGGCATACACACGTAAAGCCCTTTGAGAGACAAGGCACAAAGTATTTAACCATCCTCGAGAAGGTTAAACAATAGTACATACGATGCATTATCAACAGTCAAATGAAGTATTCTACAGATCAAATCACCGCAAGTTTTGCACAATCCAATGGGTCTCAGCTATCCCCAGATTGCACAACATGTGGCTAGCCTTCCTTTTTTAAGGTTAAGGAAAGTCCAAAGCTCGTGTATACTAAGGGAATATCTCTTGTCCAACAAGCCATATCAAGGTTCAAACTCTAATGTTTCAAAGCAAGGTATAAGCCCTCGGTAAGCCTCCCGATTATCTATTCGTTGTATGTCTAAATTATACTTGCGATTTACTAGTCATCGCTACCGTGAAGCAGTCAATCAGGTTTTGAATCACTTATCTTCTATTTGAATTTCAATTTTCTGAGCGATGGTATTAATTCTGGAACTATAGTGGTATTCTGACTAAACCTGTAAAGTTAGTTGTTCTATTTATTCTGCTCTGTTCTGAGTCATGTGTATAGAGTTGTTTCCTCAAGATTGCTGAACGCTGCTCTTGAGAAAACAAGGGGCATTTGTTATGACCAGATTTTACACTACCCAGAATTGGCAGTTCTGGATAGACGTTGCGAATATGGTACAGAGCAGGTCAGAAGAGGTATGGCAGTTATCGCCCAGAACAGGTCAGAAGAGGTATGGCAGTTATCGCCCAGAACAGGTCAGAAGAGGCATGGCAGTTGTGGTCAGCAGAGGTCAACTATAGCGGTTACAAAGATCATGGGATAATGGAAGATATCATAGCTGAGCAGAAGTGGAGTCAATGGAAGTTATTTAACCACCTAAGATCATGGGTAGTTATTGGTATGCAGTTCTGCGGATCAGAATAGAAGTCATAATGGGAAGTTACAAGTCATGCATAGTGGGTAGTTATCCAACTACCTAAGTTCATGAGATAGTGGCCCTAGATTTTAGGAGTTGTATTGTGAGCATTCTACCTATATATAGAGGCTCACTTAGTCATTTTGGGAGAGCTGGGGGGAGGTTTTTCCTTAGGTTTTCCTTATACTTTCACATAGAAGTACACATAATCGATGTATTAGCATTATTCGCTAGTCCCTCCTACGAAAGTCATCCTATTGTAACCAAAAGCCTTGTAATCACCATGAGATTAATAAAAGAAGTCCTGGCTTGGTAGCCCGCAGTTTTCCCCATCTTCTTCTCGGGGTTTCTGCGTCATCAATCTCGTTGTCCCCTCAATTCTGTTCGGAGAAGCCTATGTTCTGCTTGGTTTCGTTAATCTAGTTGTCATCAGTTCTGTCCGGAGTAGACTATGTTCTGTTCTGTTTCACAAACAGTACTAGTTGGCCCATCTTAGCTCTTTTTCACCCTTGTAGAAAATTTACCAAAACAATGTACATGATTGCAAATGCATACAATCTATGTACCATGAAGGTGACGTTACTTCATTGCCTAAAAGGAGATTAAGCTTTAAAATATCACCATGACATAATCTTAGGGCATTATCAAAAGCAGAATAATTAAATTCCAAAAAAATGGCATAAGTACAACTTTAATGGTACTCCCACTGAACCTTAGTACCCACAACATTAACCATATTTCTCTAAATTACCAAATAAGATATCAACATGGTAAATGTAGGATTCATTCGCCAGAAAACACAATTAAATATTAGATGGATTATGAAACATTTTACTTTGACCATTTGACAAAGTCTTAATATCAAAGTTTAAGTAGTTCCACCAATGTTATCATAAAGGAGCACTATTAAAATCCATCTAACGTCACATAACACCAGATGCTATATATAAACATTATTGTTCTTATTGAGGAGACTTGCATTATTACTTTATAACATTACCATTTAAATCCATCGGATTAGAAGTAAGATTATATTGTCAACATTCAACAAGAACATTCATTATAGCATCAATCCACTTTCAGGAGTTATTAGCTTAATCAGGTAGCAAAACAAGTAACTTGATCATGATATTTTACCATCCTATTATATAGCTCCTTTTACTTTAATAGTGCACCTTATTATTCTTTAATTACATCATTATCAATTTTATCATCAGAAAATAATGATGCAATCAATTAAATTTGCACTTATTACCTTTAGTGGATTTCCTTATTAACGAAAATTCTTGAGGTATTTGAGGTTGCATTACCGACTTAGGAGATATAAAACATTATTTGTACCTTTTCTCCCACTCAAACTCAATACCCTCAAGATATCACATAATTTTTCCGTCTCAAAATGCATTAATTGTGAGATCTGTACTCATGTACCTTTTGCCAAGAGCCAAACAACAAACATAATTATTGACTAATTTTGAGTCCAATTCATAATCCTTTTAGCTTTTCAGCTATAACCTTAATTGGACGTCAGAAGTGTAATTTAATTACACTATCCTTAATTAGTCATTATCATATTCTGAAAATTTACTGAATACAAGCTGCAGTACATAATACATAATCCAAATGCAAAGAGTTTGATTAATCGCACTCTCTACTAGGCTTTAAAATTCATTATGTATCTCTTTCACGCCATAGATTAGAGAACCTTATATGGTGTGATATTCAGACACAAAATAATCATTATGAGAATTTCATAGATAAATCTCAACATAATTCACATGATTAGTCATATTTACAACAAACATGACTACACTTGATAAACTTTAATCCTTTACCGAGCAAAGCTCAGTCAAAAATATTTGAATATGTTGAGAACCATAAATACCTTATAAAAGAAATATCAATATCCATTCCAAAATTTTGTCTAGTAATTAATATAATAATGTGGATCACCGCTATTTGTAATAGTGATTGACCCATAAACCTTTTTATATTAATTGTAAGACATCCGACATTATATGGATATCAATTATCTTTTATTTAAACCTTATCTCCTCAGTTTCAAGACCGGAGTCAGGATGGCAAAGCTGAGAGATTAATTCACATCGACACAAAACATATATGTCAAGCCAAATAGAAATTCTCCATAACATATTTGCTTATATCCATGAATTTAAATGTAAGTTTAACTTCAAAAGAGACAACCATAAAATTATTTATTAAAAACACAAAATAACATAATTAAATTTGAATTGAAAATATCGCCCTTTTATTTTTGTTCCAAAATAATTTTGATAAAAAAACAATATGTTCCAAAATTTTCCTGAAAACAAAGTGTAGAAAATTTCTTCCAAATTCAAACAATAAATCATCAATGAAAACCTTATAAATGTTATTGCCTCAACTTTATCTGTCATCACCCCTAAATTATTTTGACGAATCTTTCATCATCATTTGGTGATTGACATCACTTGCATCAAAAAACTTCATGTGAGAGTAATAAAAGTACTCCCACAATATTAATAAATATATAAGCAAAAATTTAACATTAAACAAAACTGATATAAGGAGTTAAACCTTATCATCACAAAAATATTATATATGACATAACATTTCCTTATTTGTCCAATCTTTATAAAATAGACAATTACAGGACCTTAAGAAATGTTTTCCTGTTATTGTCACCTTTAAGATGGACAGTTGCAGCTTTATACTTGATGAAATTAAATACAACCTGAGTTGTCTTTACTTTCACCTTACAAGTTTCCTTAAAAGTTTCATAACCTTTACATTATTTGCAACAATGCCCTTAATATTGTATCAAATGTCACAAAATACTTGTATTTTAAATGTCACCACATCTTATAGTCATGTGAGTTCACACGAAACTTTCATCCGAAAGAGTAGTGAATATATATATACAAGTTCACATTAATGTGACCAAAAACCGATTATTTACATTCTCTAACAATTTATAAAAAAATGATTTCATAAGAATTGAGAATGTCGCCATAATTGACAAATAATTAATCTCTATTGCCAAACTGGATGAACAAAACAAAACAATTGCCCAAGATCAAAAATATATACACCGAATTAAATTCAAACATCAGGTCAACCTGAAATAAAGTGTCGTACATTGCAGATATTTAGTCGTTGGACATAAGCATTTTTTCTGCGATTGACCACTTTCCTTAAGAAATTAGTAACCAAAATGTCGACGATAAGTACTCGTAAATAGTAAACCTTCCTTTGGGCCGATCTACGATTCACGAGTATAACCGAATAACCGTCACACATTCATTACCAAAATATGTGTATATGATTCAGCCAAATAATGGTCTTCCTTTGGGCCGACCATAATCATTGTGAATCATAGACACAAAGCCTTTTTATGTTCGAAATAAGCCACTTTATATAAGACAAGTCACTTTGGCGACTTGCTCCAAAAATAATTTTGACCGAGTTTGACTTTATTTAACCGAAATTTCTTTATGGGCATAAACCATAATGAAGTCATATTATAATGACATTCCCTTAACTTTATTCTCAGATTCCAACTTTGGCTTTTCTCCCATCATAAACAAGACACCTAGCACAACATCTGATCCCATCTTTGGATGGTAATCAGACTTGTAAGTGGTCATCTTGTCGTAGTGATCGAAAACTAACGGTAAATTATGTCAAACATTAAGCCTTCCTTTGGGCCGACTTAACATTTTCATCATTATGAACCGTAACCGTTACGTTATCATCACCACAAGCATGATTAAATTCCTGTTAAATAATGGTCTTCCTTTGGGCCGACCATTATTCACATGAAACTTAATCACACACAATTGTCATAATATTTTGAATTATATAACCTACGTAACAGAGGTTACTTTGGCAACGTGTTATTTCAATTATATAGTCCAATATATTAGACACCAAATAAACCGAATAGCCAATTTCTTTATGAATCTGAAAATTTATACCTCAATATATCATGCACGATTAACATAATTTGATTCACACAAATAAATAAGATGGACATTCGTGCATGAAATATAAAAGTACATATGCTCATAGAATAATCAGACAAATTTAATTAGCCATGATCACCAATAATACCATAAATCAACATGTCAATATTACTCCAAATCAAAAGTTACCAAAAGAACTTGATAAAATCATAAATATCATGGCTAAAGCAATGCAAGTATGTGAGTACCAGGGGCGTCTTAAAATAAATAGAGGCTCAGTGCACCCTAAAAAATGAGGCCCCAGATATGAATATACTAATGCGCGATTCTTTAATAATTCTATAAAATTACATCAATAACGCTTATAAATACCTTGTGCAAAACTGGAGGCCCGGTTCCACCGCGCGTGGTTGCACAGGGTGTTAGCCACCCCTGGTGAGTACATGCCATTAATAAAAAATTCTAAAACATCATCTCCACACACAAAAAAAAAACATAGGCAGAATCATGGTCGAATATTTGCCCATAATAACAATTGACTTGAATAATACGGAGTAATATAAGATTAATCAATCAAAGTATGTGCATAGTAAAACCAACCATCATAAAAACCCCTAACATGTTAATGACCACTATACACAAACCGTACAGCCGTAAATAAACTGAATACGTTAAACAAATCCCAAAATTAAAAAACCATCATAAGTGCACATGTTTGGCATGTTAACAATGAAAAACAAAGCCCAAAAGCAAAATGATACATGGACATCGATAAAGAGGAATATGAATCATAATGGAGGACATCTAATCTGCCTTATGTGAAGCCACCTATCAACATTAAACCAAGTTGCAAATTCACCAAAAAAAAACGGTAGAAACAGTATATACACCGACGAGAATAACGCAGCGTAACATAATATTGCAGATCACAACGCAATTACTCCGTATTAACTTTAAATATCTATGACAATAAAACTGTCCAAAAAATTTAATATGGAGGTGGCTCTGATACCACTTGTTGGAAGTAATCCATAAAATTAATAGCCGTATCTCCATATTAAATTAATTAGTAAATCATAATAGCGGAAGCGTACCTGAATAAGATGATTGGAATGAACCGCACGAAGGACGGTCTTTGGATTAGGTCTTCTAACAGACACACAGGACCAGGGTTTCTCTCTACTGATGGGATGTGGGGAGATAGGTTTTTAGTGTGCTGTCAGGAACCATAACCCTGCGTTTATATAAGGAGAGGGTTTAACCCAAGTAGCCCTATAATAGCCACCTCATCTGATGGGCCCATCATCCATCAGATAAAGCCTAATGAGTATCTACACTGTATTAATATCTGGCCCATACTTTATAAGACATTATTAAATAAGCCCGTATTAAATAACCGTAGTGGATCACATAATAGTTGGGCTTAACTCAATGATAGCCGATAAATACATAAGACCAAATAAAATGTCCACATATATAAATTGTATAAGACCCAAAATTCTTACAAATTCTTTTGCAATTCATCAAAATATTAGATTATAATCGACATATACTTTACAAAATTTTACTCCCTCCGTTTCGTTGAGATAGCCCCATTGCTTTTTGCACAAATATTAAGAAAGTGTAAAAATTAAGGGTAATATTGGTAGTTTGGTTTAGTGGGACCCATTTTAGAAGATAAACTATGTGGTATTTTGGTGATATGAGTATAAAGTAAGGGTAAAAATGATATTTTGATTGTTAAAGGTAACCAAAAGTAGAAATGGGGCTAAATGAGTGAAATTGCCGAAAGGGGGAAATGGGGCTAAATGAATGAAACAGAGGGAGTATTAATTAAAGTTTTTGACGATTAAACTATTATAATTTGAATTGGTCATTGTGGGGGTCGGGGAGTATTTTGCAAGGCAACGTGGATAGAAAAAGGGTCGGTCAAGGTGTCAGCAGATCACGGAAGTAGCCGGCACGGCATCGACAGGGAGCAGGGGATAGTAGCTCACCGACCATGGAGGCGGCTGCCGCCAGTAGAACAGTGATGCATAGAAAGGTTGTAGGTACTCTAGATTAGGGTTTGTTCTAATTTTATTTTGAATTTTGAATTTATTTTTTACTATTATCATTATTGTAAATATCATTGTTATTATTATTCAATTACTTTTGAATGAATTATCATTGTTGTTATTATTATAACTATAATTATGACTACTATTACTATTATTTTATTTTATTTTTCTTTTATTATCATAAAAAATTCATTTTATTAATAACAAAACGAATTTACAAAATTATAAAAAAATTAGTGGGCAGTCAAGAAATACTTTGGGCTCCTACTACTCCCTTAGCTATAACAAAGCTAGTCCCTGTAAAAATGTAAATAGTACCTCGCGCACCAGCATTCTGATCGAGACACGGCGAATTTCTAAATCTACATAAGAAAGGTTTTAGCATCCTTGTCCAACTCCCATAGCGAAGAGAAAGAGAAGGGCAGGATGAATCCATAACCTAGTGTCGTGCACAGTTCCTGATACTTCGCCCCCTTGCAATGAGCAGCCTCTACCACGATTCACCCGGGAACAAAGTCAGACATCGCAATCAGAGTCAAGAGTGATGATCCTGTTAGGTCAACGCACACATATCTTATCCCAAGAATAGAGCAAAAAAATCTGTGGTACGCAAAGACTTACCTTCTCGGTCGACCAAATCAATATCCACCTTCTTTGCCAATCAAAATCCCGGAGCAGAAGTAAATATCTAAGAGGGTGTCCCGAACTAGGTTATGCCAGTGTTTCAGACCATAAACACCTGCACATGACACAACATGCAATGATCCCTATAGATGTCTCCATCAAAACCCGCGAGCAATCAGAGAACGGCCGAGCCACTAAAAACAAAGGAATACCTAATCGATAATAGAGCACACAATGGTAAGTCCTGTTATTAGAGAGATAAGAGAGGGAAAAGAAAAGATGGTTAAATGAGAAGGATAAAATTATCAATATTGGGTATAATTGACTAATAAATTAGTACAATTGAACACAACCCATAAAAAATTGTCTAAAACAAAATTTTAATCTTCTTACAAATCTGTGCTAGTTACTCAACCAAAAACCGAAATCTTAATTGAGCAGGTTGCTTGCTTACAAAGTAACAAATGAAATTTTGTCGATCAAAATTGCGTACGTTGCATGCTTAAATCATGAAAATTACGTACATACGTTGTTTTCTTTAAAAATGCGAACTTGTTAAATAATGTTGGTTTATGAGTTATGACATGTTTATGTTTATCCAATAAATGTTTACGCATAGACTAAGCTTACTAGCAAGGAGAGGACTAAGGTAAAGAGGCGATTGCAGGGGTATCTAGGTCTTGAGGTTGATAGTGTCGGTCGCTATGGAGGCTTAGCTATTCTTTGGAGGATGAATTTGAACTGTTGCTTACGTTCGTCCACTATACACTATATAGACATTAATATTGAAGGGGGAGACCTGATGCGTAGACTTAATGGGTTTTATGGTTGGCCAGCGGTGTATGATCGACATTTGTCATGGAGTTAGCTACAACTGTTAGCGGGGGAGGATAATATTCCTTGGTAATGCATTGGAGATTTTAACGAGATTTTTTATTCCACCGAGATTAAAGGAGGGTTCCGACAACAGTGGCATATGAATAACTTTCGCGATGCAGTTGACGAGTGTGGCCTCCATGACATTCCTTTCGAGGGGTATGAATTTACTTATGATAATGGTCAAGCGGATGAGGCAAACCGCCAAAGTCGTCGAACCATGCTTTGGTTACAGGGGGCTGGTTTGATCTACACCCTTTCGCGAAAATCTTTCACCTAGGCAGATAATTGTCAGATCATACCTCCATTATGGTCGTTCTGGATAGTATTATGGAATCAGCCAACTTCACAGCTCCTAGGTTTCGCTTTGAACATATTTTGGTCAGAGAGGATGGATGTATGAAGGTTGTTCGAAATGCTTGGAACTATGATGATGGGAATATCTTGGCTACTCTTACTCGTTGTGCTTAACATTTGAAGGAATGAAGGGGAATCAGCATTGGAAAAATCATGAAAGATATTCACAGAAAACGTAGGAGGCTCAAGTTGCTAAATAAAGATGACAGAATTGTGGGGAACATTAGGAAACGACACCAACTCCTGAACGATATTTCTCGTCTCTTGGCACAATAAGAAAAATTATGGCAACAGCGCTCCCGAGCACAATGGCTTAAAGATGGTGACCGAAATACAAAATTTTTTCACCGGAAAGCTAGTCAGAGAAAGTGGAAGAACCTGATCACAAAGCTAGCAGATAAAGAGGGCGTGCGTATGAGTTGTCATAGGAGATTTCACGATGTGCACTCGGCTACTTCGACAAACACTATAAGTCAAGTGCATAGCCTTTTCCGGCGGATTTTCTGTCAGATATCAAAGGGCGGGTGACCGATGAGATGAATTCTACTCTTAGGTCGGAGTACACTAACGAGGAAATTGTGCACGCACTTAATCAGATGCATCCGCTGAAGGCGCCCGGCCTTGACGGTATGAGTGGCCTTTTCTTTCAGACGTACTGGCACATTGTGGGGTCCTTGATTATCCGTGTCGTCAAAGGGGTTCTGAATGGGGAGGCTATACCGCAAAGATTGAACAAGACCAATATCGTTTTGATCCCAAACAAGAAGAATTTGGGTACCATTGCGGACTTCAGACCTATTAGTCTCTGAAATGTCGTCTATAAGAGTATCTCGAAAGTTTTGGCAAACAGCTTGAAGACTTTCCTTGGTGACACTGTATCGGAGAACCAGAGCGTGTTCACTCCAAACCGGCTTATTACGAACCATGTCCTAGTGGCGTTTGAAATTTTTCATTATATGAAGAATGCCAGTGGGGGTGGGGGTCACATGGCACTTAAGTTGGACATGTCGAAGGTTTACGACAAGGTGGAGTGGAGCTTTCTTGAGTCATTGTTGCTTCGAATGGGACTAGACGGAGTGTGGGTGAGGAGTGTTATGGAGTGTATCAGGTCCGTCACTTACAGGGTTTCCGTTAATGGCCACTTATTGGACGAATTTGCTTCAAAGAAAGTGATACATCAGGGAGACCCTCTGTTACCGTACCTTTTTATCCTCTGTGCCGAGGTACTGTCTTAATCAATTCACAGGGTTATTGTCTATGAGACCCTTCATGGAATACACATAACGCCACGCGCTCCAGTGGTCTAACACTTGCTCTTCGCGGATGATAGCATTATTTTTGCTAAGTCAAACGTTGCGGAAGCAAATATTCTGAAAGATTGCGAGAATGCTTCCGGCCAGCTGGTTAATCTGGATAAGACAACAGTCTCCTTTAGCAAAGGTACATCAGTAAGAAGAAGACAACAAGTCCTAAATGTATTCAATGTGACCGTAGTCGAGGAACAAGAGAAATATTTGGGGTTGCCCACAGTGATTGGACGGTTTAAGCAAGCAATTACAAAGTTGGTGAGGGACAAGTTATCTAAGAAGTTAAAAGGTTGGAGGGGATTGCAGCTCAATAAAGCGGGTAAAGAGATTTTAATCAAGACCGTGGGCCAATCGATATAGACTTATGCGATGAGCATTTTCAAGCTTCCTACTAATTTTGTGATGAGTGGCGGTCCATGGTCTAGCAGTTTTGGTGGGGTTCGAAGAATGGCAAGAGAAAGATTTCGTGGGTGGCGTGGGCGAAATTGTGTCATCCTAAATGCAGAGGGGGGCTAGGGTTCAGGGATTTCCATATGTTCAACAAAGCTCTTTTGGGTAAACAGGTGTGAAAACTTTTAAAGGATTCGAATAGCCTTATGTGTCGAGTCTTGTAAGGAAAATATTTCTCAGACAGAAACTCCATGGATGCAGAGCTTGGGGTGAATCCCAGCTATACTTGGCGCGACATTTGGGAAGGTTGAGACACTCTAAGGCTTGGAGCTCGGAAACGGATTGGCGATGGGCTAGACACTAGTGTTTGGCTAGACCCATGGATCCCTAAGACCTAGACCAGGCGTGTGATTTCTTCTCGCAGGGATGCCTGGATGCAGAGCTTGGGGTGAGTCCCAGCTATACTTGGCGCGACATTTGGGAAGGTTGAGACACTCTAAGGCTTGGAGCTCGGAAACGGATTGGCGATGGGCTAGACACTAGTGTTTGGCTAGACCCATGGATCCCTAAGCCCTAGACCAGGCGTGTGATTTCTTCTCGCAGGGATGCCTGCTTGGATATGAGGGTGACATACTTATTGGCTAAGGATAGAGTAGTGTGTGATTCCGAGGCTTTAGAGCGGTTTTTCTGCCGTTCGAACGCAATCGCATCTCAAATATACGCTTGAGTGACAAGCTGCCCAAAGAAGAATGGTGTTGGGATAGAGAGAAGGAAGAGGTTTATTCTGTGAGGTCGGCATATAAATTACTTACAGGGGACGGAATTGACGATGTGGGACAGTCCGAGTTAACTGCGGACAAATGGCTCGGGAATTGTATTTGGAAGGTGGACGTTATACCACGCATTAAAGTCTTATTTGGCAAATGTGCAATCACTATAAAAAAACGGTCCAGATGCGAGGGAGTTTGCGACGGAAACAAAATTTCGTCGCAAACAGCATAAATTTGCGACGGACAAAGTCATTTGCGACGGAATTTATGTTTGCGACGGAGAGACGTCGCAAACCCGTCGCAAAACACTCCCGCCAAAATTTCGAGCGAAAAAATCTAACACTATACGACGGATTTTGCGACGGATTTAAAAAACCGTCGCAAAACTTGCGACGGACCAATTGGTCCGTCGCAAATCATAAAAGATGCCAGCGAATATTCGCTGGCATATTCTTTGTGTCAGACGTTTGCGACGGATAAAGCATTCCGTCGCAAAATTTGCGACGGATAAAGCATTCCGTCGCAAATTTCCGTCGCAAGGTACAATAAATACTTCGCGGCCCTTCTTCCTTCCTCATAAGTTTCAGACATTAAAAAAAACAAAAACAAAACCGCCGAAATCGCCCCAAATTCGTCCGTCGTGTTAACCAACCCCTAAACTCCGGCGACCTTCCGAACTCCGGCGGCCCTATCTTTCTCCGGCGACCTTCTAAACTCCGGCGACCTTTCTCCAAATTAATTAGTGTATGGTTTTTTATAATTTTTCTTTGTAATTAAGTAGTTTAGTGTGAAAATGAGTTGATTTAATTAGTTTATTATGTTAAGTTTTCATTTAATTAGTTTGAGTTAATTTGATTAAGTTTGATATTAGGGTTAATATATGTTAAGTTGATTAGTTTATTATGTTTGAGTTGATTAGTTTTGTTAAGTTAATTTGATTGAGTTTATGATGTTAATGTATGTTTAGTTGATTAGTTTGAGTTGATTATGTTAAGTTTAAGTTATTATAAATAATTGAATTAGTTATAAATAATGAGTTAAGTTGATTAGTTTATTATGTTTGAGTTGATTAGTTTTAAGTTTTGTTAAGTTAATTTGATTAGTTTATGATGTGAATATATGTTAAGTTGATTAGTTTGAGTTGATTATGTTAAGTTTTAAGTTGATTATAAATAATTGAATTAGTTATAAATAATGAGTTAATTGAATTTGTTTATTATGTTTGAGTTGATTAGTTTAAAGTTTTGTTAAGTTAATTGAATTAGTTATAAATAATGAGTTAATTAGGTTGTTTAAGTTGATTATGTTAATTAAAATTGAATTACTTTGAGTTTATGTGTTTAAAATTGTTTATGTTAATTGAATCACTTTAATATTTATGTTAAAGTGATTTAGAGAATCACTTTAATATTTATGTATGATATATGTTTGTTTTTGTTAAAATTAGTTAACATTTGCTTATTTAGAGAATTGTAGAGCCTTTGTTAGGTTAATGATAAGAATTATAGAGCCATTATTGTTAGGTTAATGTAGAGAATTGTAGAGCCATTGTTAGGTTAATTTAGAGAATAATAGAGCTATTATTCGGTTATTTTAGAGAATTGTAGAGCCATTATTAGTAGGTTGATTGTGTGTTTTGTTAGAATTAAGTATTTTATTGAAATGATGTAAAATGAAAAAAAATTTGCGTTGACCGTAGTATACCCATTCGAGAATTATTCATTAGGAATAATTTTTGAATAGTCCCTATTTTTGGGACTGTCTTTGAATGATTAATATCACTTAGGTGACAACTAGTTATATTTGTTTATGTAATAGTATAAATTTTGGTAGCAATTATTAAGCTGATGTTCTCTAGCTACATATATTTTGTGGAAACTCGACTTATTTGTGTATCTCGAGAACTGATGCGACTGTCTTTAAATTTTTACTATTACATAAACAATTGTAACTATTTGTTAGTGATATTGATCATTCAAAGATGGGTTTAGGTTGGAGAGATAAGAAGTTACCTATGACTACACGTTTTTTTCCAAAAAAAAAACAAATCACTACAAATTTAACTATGTTGCTGAAACTCTATTTTTGTAGACTGATTGACCATGAAGAGAGTAGAACGTAGTTGGATGTACGACCGTTTGGATGATAATAAGCGAGTGAAAGTTGGATATGCAAATGGGATGATCTCATTTATCGAACATGCTAAACTTTTGCCGGATTTCAACAGTAATGGTGAAAAGATTAGGTGTCCATGTGTGAATTGTTGCAACTCAGAATGGTTGAATGAGTCCGATGTCAGAACTCATTTGATTAAAAGAGGTTTTCTGAAAAATTACTTCAGTTGGTTTTGTCACGGAGAGGATTTTCCCGTAGATGATAGACCTAGATACACGGTGGTACCGGTTGATGATAATCCTTATCGAGAAATGATAAATGACGCTTTACGAGATGAAGTAGACACAATTAGGGAGGAAGCGTTGAATGCAGATGAAATAAACGAGGCCCCAAACCCTCAAGTGAAAGCTTTTTTTGACATGTTAAACAAGGCCGATGAACCTTTGTATGAAGGAAGCCCCATGTCAGTGTTGGAAGCTGCATCTAGAATAGTCACGTTAAAGTGTGACCATAATCTGTCTCATAGGGTTGTTGACTCGATTAGTAGTTTGCTTGGAGACGCTTTCCCTAAAAATAACAAAAGGACCAAAGATTTTTATGCTGCTAAAAAATTGCTAAAAGGTCTTCAATTACCAGTCGAGAAGATAGATGCATGTGATGAAGGGTCTATGTTGTTTTGGGAGGAAGACGAGAATTTAGATGCATGTCGAAAATGTGGTCTTGAAAGATATAAACCAAACACAGATGAACGGGGGAAACGTGTGGCACAACAGTCGCTCCTCTACTTTCCACTTGGACCTCGTCTTCAAAGGTTGTATGCTACTAAACATATAGCCGAACAAATGCGATGGCATGCGGAGAACCCTCGAGTAGGTGGTACTATGGTTCATCCGGCTGACTGTGAGTCTTGGAAACATTTAGATGCTACATATCCCGATTTTGCAAGCGAGACTAGAAATGTTCGATTAGGCCTTTGTACGGATGGATTTGCACCATTTAATCAATTCGGTAACCCTATTCGACTTGGCCAGTAATGTTAACACCATACAATCTTCCTCCTTCACTTTGTTTGAAAAGACAATTCATTTTTCTTTCTTTAATTGTTCCCGGTCCAAACAATCCAAAGAAAAATTTAGATGTATACCTGCAGCCGTTGGTGAAAGAATTAAAAGAGTTGTGGGAAAATGGAGTATTTACCTACGATGTTTCTAGGAAAGAGAACTTCCAACTTAGAGCTACACTATTATGGACGATTAACGACTTTCCCGCCTATGGCATGCTCTCTGGTTGGTCAACTCAAGGAGGAAAGGCCTGTCCTTATTGTGGTGATAAAAATAAGTGTTTCTGGCTTAAGCATAGTGGGAAGTGGAGTTGGTTCGATTGTCATAGAAAGTTTTTGAAAGCCGACCACCCGTATTGTAGGGATAAAAGTTTTTTGAAGAAAAAACTCGTGGAACTTGATGCCCGACTGATGCACGTTATTTATATACATTTTATGCCCCCGGTTCGGTCACATTTAGCTCGTATATACTCGTATTTACTATGACTTTAGGAGCTATATGTTATGTTTCTCGATACTGCTGCCTTTTATTTGCATTTTGCAGGTTTTGGTGGTTTTGAGCCAAAACCCGAGACATTGGAGCATTTTGAGAACCAAGCTGACGAGACCAAGCTCGAGCCATCATAAGAGCTCGGGAATGCTAAGACCAAAACCAAAGGAAGACTAAGGGCCACGAGTTATTAAGGTCCAAAAACATAAGAAGGCCACGAGATATAAGGCCCAAGAGCAAGAAAAGCAAGAGAACCAAGCCCAAGAAGAGGAAGGAAAGAGCCGGCCCAAACTTGAGGGCAAGGTCGGCCAGTAGGCGGCCACTACTACCGGGCCACTTTTTACACGCGTTTTTTGATTTAATTCGAGATTTATTATTTGGACACTATATATATAGACTTTAGGTCGAATACTTAGGATCATCTTAGTTTATGCTTTACTTTTCCTTAGTTTAGTTTGCTTAGTTTTATTTTCTCTCTCAAAACTCTTAGCTTTAGTTTTATTTTCAAGTTGGATTCAATTTTAATCGTCAGTACTCCGAAATTATTCCAGGTTTATTCTATTTACTTTATTTGTTTAATTATGTCTTCTATTATTGTTGTTGTTGTTATTGCCCTTATCATGTCTAGCTAATTTTCTAATTAGGGTTTAGGGGAATTTGTGATATTTGATTTAGGAACATGTTTTAGGATTAAATTGGTTAAATAGACTTGTGCACTTGATTTCTTCCAACGCGTTTTATTATCAATTGAATTTAGGGACGCCTTTATTGAATTGAATTTAGGTTGTTTCAGTTTAAGATCGAAAGCCTAATTGAAACTAGACTCACGCGTATTTGATAAGTTGAATTTAGTAAGTTGCGAGAGCCCGCTAAATTTGCTTAAGGCTAAAATTGACTCGAGAGAGCGTTTTATAAACCTAGTCGTTTGCACAGTTTATCTTTTCCTTCTTATTAACTTGCGTTCCTGAATCATTATCATATATGAACCCGATGCCCTAATCTCTCCCTTTATATAATCTTATTCATCTGCTTTATTATCTGCTTAGTTTATAGCTTAATCAAACCTCTTTTTCACACCCTGAGTTGAACCTGTTTTGACCAACTTTAGCTTAAGGCTGCTCCGTTTCTCTGTGGATACGATCCTGCTTACTACTATCTGCTGTTAGTTGTTTGTTAGGTTATTTTTGATACCAGCGATACGACTTAGCTTTGTCAAATTTTGGCGCCGTTGCCGGGGAAACGGCTTTGCTAGTTTTAGTTATTGTTAGTTGTTACAGGTTTTTCTCTCATGTCCCAAGGAACCTAGTTCCTTGGGACCGTTTCTCACCTTTGCATCCAGTGTTCTCTTGCGCAGGAGCTCTATAAGGAATATTTTCAAGCGGAAGACTTGAGTACGCTTGAATTCTCTCTTTTCATCACTTTGACTATCTTTTACTTCCCACAGCTCGATCATGAACCACTGCATATCTACTGGGACAGACTTGTATCCTTCATTACTCAGCCTGGCTGTTATGCTGATATATGGGAGATATGTCATATGATCTATGATGGTGTCGATTATGCAGCACGGGCTACAATTGAGGGAAGCTGCAGAGGAATGTTTAACTACATGCCTTATGAGGAGCGATGGGAACTCCTCAAATTATTAGCCCGAAATAGTGAGGAGACAGAGATGAGGTAGATGGCTGAAACAATGAAAAGCATGAGTGATACAATGGAAAACATGAGGCAATCCTTAATGGTTCAACTCCAGAAGAGCGATCAAGCCACGGATGCAACCATCAAGAGGCTTAAGGCGCAAGTAGCCCAACTGGCGGCTAATGAAAAAGCGGGACAACCCGACCAAATACCGTCCCCATCGGATAGTTTGGACAACACCGCTGACGCAATAATCCTGGACGAGCCGGTAGAGGACGAGACAGATTTAATCCTGGTCGAGGTCGGGGAGTTGGGAGCATTGATTGATGCTGGCGAGCAGATCCCCGAGACCATGGCCACTGCTGGCTTGACGGTAGAAGACGAGATGGAGCCGGTGCTGAAAGAGGCCAGGAGAATCGATTGGTACGCAGTCAAACCGCTCGAAAAGAATTCAGCCGCTGCCAAAGACATTACTGTGCCTTCTTATGCGGACAAACTACGGTTCCCTAACCGACAGCCTAGTTTTCCAAGGAAGCGCTATAAGCTGAAAGGATCTTTCCCATTGGTTCAGTACGCCTCCATCATTCCTTGGCATTACTTATGCTTCTGTCTAGCCCATGCACAATTTTTCGATCGGCTTTTGAGAGCCTTAAGCTGTTTTGATTACGACCAATGGCGAGTGACTTGATTCTGGAGCTCTGAAGAGTCGTGCGGGACTATAAACCAGCGCTTTCGGGAGGCAACCCGATGACGTTGTATTATTATTTAGCACTTGTACTTTGTTTGGTTTGTTTTTTTTATGACTTTTGGTTTGAATTTGAGCGCGCGAGGATGAGAGATTATATGTGATTTTTAGCGCGCAGGTACTTGAGGCCTTTTGGGTCCTTTTTATGTTGAAAACGCTCACGAGGAAGGCCCTTAGCCGGCCAACCGGCTGCCGGGCCAGGACCGGAGCCGTAGCTGGATTTTGAAAGCTTAGAAAAAACACAAAAAAATTGGGATTTTGGGTCTCAGCCGGCCAAGTCTGGGCCCTTTGGACCCTCTCGCTTTCGCTTCCGTTTTCTCGCGTGCTATGCCGAAGTACTTCAACGTTGGACTGAATTGGACGCATATTTGTGGATTTTAGCCGCACTCCACGCTTCACTTCGGTTTGGGGGAGCTCCGACTTTATCAAGTGAGCATTCTTTACCCCACTTTACCCTCATTTCCTCGCTTTTACTTTCTTACCCCATATGTTATGTGTCCTCCTCTGCTTGTGTGGTTATGCTGTTTTCCACATTGAGGACAATGTGTGATTTGGTTTGGGGGAGGGAAGCTCTTTCGCGCTTATTACTTCGTTTGCATTTTCATTTTGTGTGCATTTTATTATAAAAAACCCAAAAAAATTGAAAAATTCAAAAAATTACAAAAATACGAGTCTTTTTGGTCTGCTTTGTCCTGTTTGGAGAATTGATTAGTGCATTAATTTTTGATCTTTAGTATCTCCGAGTCGACTTTCTATTGTCGTAGCTTGCACGATTGGTTTGTTTCCTATTAATAGATTGCGAGCCTCAACACTAGCCCACTTGTATTTGCTTAATTCTTATCGCTTTTCGCATGTTTACTTTCGACTTTGACATTCGAGCTTGGCAATGGTTTGTGGAATGTTTGGTTTGTTGGTTTGAGGTTTGATTGGAAAGATCTTATATGTTGGAGCAATGCTTCGATGCTCTCGGAGGGGACTCATTGATTTGAGTAACCACAGTGGCCATGAATTTGGTTGCGACCGGGAGTATGAGCAATAAGTAACCCTTAAGGAAATATGTGTACCCGAGCGCGATTTTTACCGAGTGAACGTCAAGCTAAACGGTATTACATACGAGGGATGCTCCACATTTGCGAAAAAGAAAAAAAAAAGAAACAAAAGAGAAAAAGAAGAGCGAACATAAGGAAATGATGTGGAAAGATTTGGTTGACGGAAAGTGGTCCGTACGGCTGGCTTTCTTGAATTGATTTGTCGTTAGTTTTACTTTTGCGTAAGCGTTAGAGGCTAGTAATGCGATGTGGTGTGAATGGTTGAGACTTGTGCTCTATTCTTGGTGAAATAGGCTATGGTTGTATTGTTTATGTGCATAGGTCGTCCACTACGAGATACTAGCGTGATTAGTTCGTGTCACTTTGATTTTCTTCGACGCTGTTTGCTTGAGGACAAGCAAAGGTTTGGTTTGGGGGAGTTTGATGCACGTTATTTATATACATTTTATGCCCCCGGTTCAGTCACATTTAGCTCGTATATACTCGTATTTACTATGACTTTAGGAGCTATATGTTATGTTTCTCGACACTACTGCCTTTTATTTGCATTTTGCAGGTTTTGGTGGTTTTGAGCCAAAACCCGAGACATTGGAGCATTTTGAGAACCAAGCTGACGAGACCAAGCTCGAGCCATCATAAGAGCTCGGGAATGCTAAGACCAAGACCAAAGGAAGACTAAGGGCCACGAGTTATTAAGGTCCAAAAACATAAGAAGGCCACGAGATATAAGGCCCAAGAGCAAGAAAAGCAAGAGAACCAAGCCCAAGAAGAGGAAGGAAAGAGCCGGCCCAAACTTGAGGGCAAGGCCGGTCAGCCAGGCCGGCAGCCGGCCGGCCGGCTGGGCCACTTTTTACACGCGTTTTTTGATTTAATTCGAGATTTATTATTTGGACACTATATATATAGACTTTAGGTCGAATACTTAGGATCATCTTAGTTTATGCTTTACTTTTCCTTAGTTTAGTTTGCTTAGTTTTATTTTCTCTCTCAAAACTCTTAGCTTTAGTTTTATTTTCAAGTTGGATTCAATTTTAATCGTCAGTACTCCGTAATTATTCCAGGTTTATTCTATTTACTTTATTTGTTTAATTATGTCTTCTATTATTGTTGTTGTTGTTATTGCCCTTATCATGTCTAGCTAATTTTCTAATAAGGGTTTAGGGGAATTTGTGATATTTGATTTAGGAACATGTTTTAAAATTAAATTGGTTAAATAAACTTGTGCACTTGATTTCTTCCTACGCGTTTTATTATCAATTGAATTTAGGGACGCCTTTATTGAATTGAATTTAGGTTGTTTCAGTTTAAGATCGAAAGCCTAATTGAAACTAGACTCACGCGTATTTGATAAGTTGAATTTAGTAAGTTGCGAGAGCCCGCTAAATTTGCTTAAGGCTAAAATTGACTCGAGAGAGCGTTTTATAAACCTAGTCGTTTGCACAGTTTATCTTTTCCTTCTTATTAACTTGCGTTCCTGAATCATTATCATATATGAACCCGATGCCCTAATCTCTCCCTTTATATAATCTTATTCATCTGCTTTATTATCTGCTTAGTTTATAGCTTAATCAAACCTCTTTTTCACACCCTGAGTTGAACCTGTTTTGACAAACTTTAGCTTAAGGCTGCTCCGTTTCTCTGTGGATACGATCCTGCTTACTACTATCTGCTGTTAGTTGTTTGTTAGGTTATTTTTGATACCAGCGATACGACTTAGCTTTGTCACCGACCACAATTGTTGTCTGGAGACGAAGTCTGGAAAATTGTGGAACCTCTACCCACTGTTGTTGATGCTAGTGAAGCTGAATTGAAGGCTTTGAAAGCTACAAAGTTGGGATGGTGGAAACGGAGTATATTGTTGGACCTTTCTTATTGGAAAACGTTGTTAATTCGTCATAACTTAGATGTCATGCACATTGAGAAGAACTTCTTTTAGCAGACAATTCACACATTTATGGACGACAAGAGAAAGACGTGTTATGGTCCTAAAGCAAAGGCAGATTTGACCACTCATTGTCGAAAGCGCTCCGATCCTAAGTTTGTCCTAGATAAGCAACGGAGAAAGGTTCTTTGCGAGTGGCTTATGAAGCTAAAGTTTCCAGACGGTTATGCATCGGATCTAAGTAGATGGGTTGACAATAAAAACTGGAGTCTCCGTGGAATGAAAAGTCATGACTGTCACGTCTTTATGGAGCGGTTGTTGCCGGTTGCTCTAAAAGAATTAATTCCAAAGAACGACTGGAAAGCTTTCACGGAGATAAGTCAATTTTTCCGCGACTTGTGTGTCACTACTGTTTCAATCTCTGATGTAAATCGTCTTGAGAATAATATACCGGAGATATTATGCAAGTTGGAGAAAGTATTACCGCCATCGTTTTTCAACTCGATGGAACATCTCCCGGTTCATTTGCCTTACGAGCTTAGAGTGGGCGGTCCAGTCCAGTATCGATGGATGTATCCATTTGAAAGGTATTTAATCTAAATATTTGAAATAATAACTATTTATTAGAACATATGTGTTATATATATTTATCTGACATAAGATATTCTCTAATAGATTTCTTAATCACCTGAAACGGAAAATTGGCAATAAGGCGTATGTTGAAGCATCTATATGCAATGCGTTCTTGTTAGAAGAAATTTCAAACTTCTGTTCCGTTTATTATAAAGAGCATGTCGACACCAAAGTGCGAGATCTTGACATCGGACCCAGTCGAACTTCCTGATTAACTAACAATTACCGAGATGTTTCATCGACCATGGTGGAAGAACAACTGGAAAGTGTCGCACTCGATCCCTAGATGACAAAGAATACAATTGTGCACACAAATACGTGTTGTCTAATTGTGAGATCCTTAAGCCTTATGAGCTGTAAGTGTATAACTTGATTAGTTCTTGATTAGATTTTTTAATTGATTAACATACACGTATTATTAAGTACTGTTATTATGTAGGATATTCGAGACTTTTCTCCTTTCGCAATACCCTGAAACTCCAATTGGTGATATTTGGAGTAAGTTCGGCGAGGAATATCCTAAGTGGTTTAAGGGGCAAGTAAGTAATATAAATATTAACATTGTAACTATAAAATGGTTTAATTGTAAAGTGTATAAAATTATTTAACAAATTTCGCGTAATCATTTTTTCATTAGGAGTCTTTATTGAAAGACGATCTTCATAAGGCGTTAGCAATTGGACCGTCAACTGAAGTCCAAACCTGGAAACGATACTCAATCAATGGCTACAACTTCAGAACATTTAATGGTCGCACTGATATAGAGAAAAGAACAATAAACAATGGAGTATGTGTGAACTCTGTTGATGGTGCTGACTATTATGGAACTCTTCAGGAGGTGATTGAGTTGAAATACGTTGGCCGTAAACAACTCTATAAGACGGTCTTGTTCAAATGTGATTGGCTTGACAACTCTCAACGTGGTATGAATATACACAAGGAGTACAAAATAGTTGAAGTTCATCGTGGTAGAAAATACCCAACGTATGACCCTTTTGTCTTATCGTATCAAGTTGAGCAAGTGTGTTATGCACCATATCCAAGTCTTAAGAGAGATAAAGACCAGTGGAGAGTTGTGTTCAAAGCGAAAGCGAAGGTTATCATTGATGCCTCTGCGGAGGATAATGCTTATCAGGAGGCCGTTGTTACAGACCCACCACAATTATCAGCCCCTTCTGTCGATGAAGAAGATGAGGGGATTAGTATTCCTATTAGTCATAATCAAGATGATGAGATCGAGAATGAACAAGGTGACGATTTCATTGTAGAAGACAATGAGAGCATTGAGGAAGAGTCAACAGAAGATGAGCAAAGTGATGAGTTCGAAGATGATTCGGATGAGGATGGAGAAGAAGTCGGGGAACTCTTTCCTGATGATGATAGTGTAGAGGCTAATAGTTCAGACGATAGTGATTAGCTTAGATTTAAATATTTTGATATGTGATGTTTATGTATAAATATTAATCGCAAACAATTTATGTATTTGATTTCTACATCTTATGTAATATAATTTAATTTAATATTCAATCAGGTTATCAAGTCATTAATTGTTTGTCTTATATATACATGTTCTAACATTTCATTTAAGTGTATTTGTAGTATGGTGAATACAAGATTTCAGGGTAGCGGGAGTAACTCAGCCCCAAATAATCAAGAGGGGGAAAACCGTCAGCTGACCGAGGAGGAGATTGGGGAGATAATGGTAAACGCGGAACAGGGTCTTACGACATTAGATCCAGATCCTAATATAGGCATATGGTACGTTATATATACTATTAATTAATTCAATATAAATAAACGCATTTTTATTTACTTAAATTAATTAGTTCAGTATAATATTGTACGTTACATATACTATTAAAAATTTGGTATATTATGTCGATGCAGGTTCACGAAGGACAAAGTGAAGAACACAGTTCGAAGGCCAATAACTTCTATGATGAACCCATTTGTTCCGAATTGGTCGGACGCTTCAGACGCGCAAAAAGAGATTTGGTGGAACACTTTCAGGGTACTTATTTTTTAACTTAAGCATATTTGATTTAACGGTTTTTAAAATTGTCTATGCAATGGATTGATGCAATCTATTTTTTAAAATGTAATTGTAGTTCAACTACCAGTACAAACAGAAGAATGAAGCACTAATTAGAGAGACCTTCAACGAGATGGCCAAAAAAAGGATTCCGGACTACGTCTATCAAAAAGGTGTAAACAATTAATATATGTGGTATTAGTTTTTATTTATTTTCATTTATTAGTCGTAAATATAATTTGTTGCCATGATAAAACTAAGGTGATTATAATACAAATTACAGGTCGGGTGAACAAATCATGGATAGACAAAACTGCAGCACTGAGGAAGGGCTATGATGAGTGGAAGGCATCGGACGTAACTAACATACTAGTTATAACTTATTAAACGATACTTGTTATATTTTTAAATATATAGAAACTAATAAATTATCGTTTACTTTGTTTTGTTTAAAGAATTACAAGAAAAAGGCAGAGATTCAGAAGAAGAATCGTTATTCTCAAGGCGAAGACGGAAAGGTGGCGGGGACGCATACCATGGGTCACAAAGATATGATGCAATATATCGACAAATTGGATAGTACTCTTAATTTTTTTTTTTATTATGTGAATCTTTTATAATTAATGTATATATAAATAACAACGTTAATAATCAACTCTTTTTTTTGTATGTAAAGTCTGTAGGATCGTGACACCACCTACGTCACAGAGCTCGTGAGGAAATCAAAAACCTCAAACAAGAAAGGCGGTTTTATTACCAACAAAGTCAAAAATTTATTTGTAAGAATCCATTTATACTACAACATTAATTTTATGATTTTAGTTTACTTTCTATGATTTTAATTTATTTTCTATCTTAAAATTAGGACCGCTTCAATCCAAGAGTTGAGGAGCACGAGCAAACCCAACCAGATACTCCTATTGACGAGAACCGGCTGTATTATGAGATAGTGGGAGGACACGACAAGAAAGGTCGTGTTTACGGCACGGGTTGACCAAATCATGTATTACGACCGTCCGCCGCCTCGCCACTCATCCGTCGGGGAGCAGTCTACGTACAGTCCCGGGATTCTGACACGACTGACACAAGAGAACAGGTCGATGAGTCAACGGTTGTCGACAATTGAGGAGTTTATTGCGTCTCAACGCCTCAGTAGTCAGCCTCCTCCGACATGCAACCTTGGCGCCGACTACGACCTATTTAGGCGTGGGCCGTTTGACGGTGATGGTGGTAGTGGTAGTGGCGGCGCCGATGTCCCCACATATTGAACTTTGACGGTGGTGTAATGGTAGTTGAACTTTGATGAATGTTAACTTGTTAACTTTGACGATGAATGTTAACTTTGACGGTGGTAGTGGCCGTTTGTATATTAAGTACCGTTATATATATATGCTATGTTCGGTTTATGTGTTGTGTGTTTGGTGTGCTTGATTTTTCGGTGTATTGACACGGCTAAGTTGTATCACCGATATCAAAATAACCCTACGGACTACTAACGATAGCTAGTGGTAAGAAGGGATCGAATCCACAGGGAAAACGTATACTCGCGGGTTTACTAAGTCTAGGCTATTCCTAAGGTATGAAAAAGGTGGTTTTGTAAAGTCTATAAAACTAAAAGAATAAACTAAAGCAATGTGAAGAGGGTTTAAACGATGGGTAAAAGACCAGGGTTTCGGGTTCCTTATGACAATAATCTGGATAATAGACTTTCACCAAAATAACAATCAATCAGAATATGCAAGGCGATTAGGATTAAACACGCTCTCTCGAATCAATGTTACCTTAAGTTCAATTTAGCGGGCTCTCGCAACTTACTAAATCAACTTATCAAATACGCGTAGTGGTCTAATACTGATTAGGCTTTCGATCTTAAACCAATATTACCCTAAGTTCAATTAAATCAAGGCGTCCCTAAATTCAATTGTCAATTAATCGCGCAGGAAGAAATCGCACAGGCACAAACTCATCAATCGCAACAATTTAACCAAAACACCGGATTAAAGGCATAATTCCCCCTCAACCCTAGCGAGGGGATTAGCAACTCATAACTAGGGCAAAGCATAAATTAAATAAGGAGTAAGGTAGAAACATAATTACCAGAACTGAATGTTTGAATTGAAATTGCGAAGAACCGACGGTTACAATGTTCAAGTTGAAATCCCAAATTAAATCTAAAGTTGAAGATGAAGAACAGTAAATAAAAATAGGAGAGAGAACTAAGCAAACTGTATTTCGTAGTTTAGGTCTAAAATAACCTAAGATAAAAACTAAAACTTAAAGTTTCTCATTAATATAACACTAAGCGACTTAGAAGCGAGATTTGCGTCACACGGTAGGTCGGCCGTCACGGTCAAGATCTGGACCGGCTCCGGTGCTTTTTCATTGGGCCCAACGTTTTGGGCTTAAATCTTCCACCAATTTGGGCCTTTTGCCATTTCCATCCAAATTTCGGCCTCTATGCTCTAATTCTCGGCTTTCGGTCCCGAGCTCAACTCTACGTCGTCTTTTGGATTCCCGTCTATCCACTTTTCAGCTCAAATGCCTAGGAAATGAATAAAATCCTGCAAAATACGGAAAAACAACAAAAGCGCCTCTAGGACGTAATGTGAGAACAAAATGGCCCCGTAGGACACATTTTGACAATAAAAAGCAGCTCGGGACGGGGGTAAAAACATATAAAAATAACAACTATCAAATTCCCCCAAGCCAGACTCTTGCTCGTCCTCGAGCAAGCGACTCAACTAAAGACTAAACAAACCATACAACTCAATACAAAAGATGAGAAACAGCGACTCAGAGCTAGACATGCGACAGTCACTCAAACATATGCAACACAACGATCATGAGCAATCAAATGTGTTAGGAATAAATTCCCAACTGCGGAAATAAGTACGATACAAACTAATCAAGCTGTATAGGAAGCTAATAAGTTGAACCCTCGACCTTGCAAGACCGTAGAATTAGTATCCTCACGGGTTTCACTCTACACTCATAAGAGAACAGGGTGAGTATATGTGAATATTCTGTAAAGATGCAAGATAACACACTCACCTACTCGACTCGTGAAACACGCCTGCAATCTAATGTGAAAACGATCTCTACAACCGAAGTACGTGTCCAACCAAACAAATGACCAGAATACATGCCAAGGACTTACGCAGGAAGGCCAGGGTAAAGGGTGAAAGGTGGTTGCGACAAGCGCATTTAGGATAAGTGGAGCTAAAATCGGTAGTCGCATATAACTACAAAATTAACTCACCACAACAGTCAACCCAACTCAATCGACTAAGAGGCAAAACTGAACTCAGGCTCAAATAACAACCTCCGTAGGAACAGTCGAATAATCATGTCATACAACCGTATAATGTACAAACCCCAAATGAAACAACATGTTTTTGTGTTTTTTCTTTTCTTTTCTCTTTTTTTTTTCTTTTTGTTTTTTCGATTTTTTCTTTCTTTTTTCGTTTTTTTTTTTTTTTGAAGTAAAATGCAAACGTACATAAAAGGGGTAACGGTTGACGACAGAAAACATAAGGCCTTTAACTTGCAACTCTTTTCTGCAACCTCTGCTCCAAACACCTCAAAGTAACACCAACCATACGAATAACAATATGCGACTGTCCCGAAAGGGATAGGAAACAAATGATAAGGTACGTGGCTGAATAATATGCAGTATAAAAACAGGTTTTAAGGCTAGGACGGGGTGCAAAAAGTGGTAAACCTATAATCTAAAGGGTAAGAAAAATAGGTCATTTGGCTAATGTGGAGTTCATAAAACAAGTATAAAATGCTGCCTTTCCTCATGTAATACCGCTAGCCACCAACCCGACACGACTCAGTATTAAGCAGACCGAATTCACATTTATGCATGTTAATATTACGCCCTGCACGAGGAGAAACTACAAACACCCTAACAAACAAGGAGACCGGTCATAGATGTCACCGGCCTTGGAGGCTCTAATCCTCACTATATATATGTAGTTTCACTAAAACACGGTCAAGCCTAGGTTCAACAACAGCAATCCAAACAAGTGACTCGTAAGATCGACTCAAGACCGCATGAAGTGCATATACTTAATCACGTCAAGTGCATAGAAAAAGGACAAGCATTAAGCAAATGAAATCATCGTCGCTTTGCACGTTTCGACATCTAAACTGACTCTATTTTTGTGGTTTTTGACATTTTTTGATTTTTTTGGATTTTTATGTAAAGGAAAATGAAAAACAAAAGCAGTAAAACGCAGTAAAACTAACACACAAATACAAAAATACAAAAATGCAAGCAGATAAAACAACCTAATTCCTCCCCCAAGCCTAAACATCACAATGTCCTCAGTGTGATCAGCAGAAAACAAGCAACCAACATCCATAAAAGCACAACTGGAGGACCTAAAAATAGATGGGGAAGGAACAAAGGAACAGAGAAGAGAAGACGTACTGTACATAGGAATTCCCCCAAGCCAGCAGATGCTCAGGGGTTAGTGGCCAGCGTGCCACTAAGAGGAGTCGTCCTCGTACTCGTCAATATCCCTAAAAACGTCGTCGCCAGCCATCCCTGAGGCGGCAGCACCCGATCCAGACGCGCCCGCGTCACCAAAACCAGTATATGGCTGCTGCGGAGCTCCATATCCACCATTCGGCCAAGTATAAGGTGTAGAGTAATAATCGTGCTGAAGGTTGAGCCCTCCATGAACGCTCGGGTCTGTATACCTGCCGTCGGGCCAAGTGTAGAAGGACGGGTGAGGTCCCTCTGGTAAAACGGAGCCTGCCTCGTGTAGGCATCATAGCTGGGGAACTGACTCAACGCCATATCAGCATAAACCCGGTCAATACGCGCGTGCGTCGCGCCCAGATCATCGCGGTACTGATGACGAAAGTCATCAAAATCAGAACGGAGCCCAGTGACTCCTAACTCCATACGACCCATCATCGAAACAATATCGAGTGCGGTCGAAATCTGCGTACCGGCGGCCGATGAGTGGAAGCGGTGAAGTCTTTGAGCAAGCTCCTCAACAGCGCCCGAAGAAGAAGATGCACCCATCGTGGGGCGCCGCCCATAAGTCTGGACGGGAACAGATGGCGTAGAAGCGGCCTCAATGGGAAGTAGATAAGAGGATTGGTTCGAACTGACACCAGTGAGCGTGGGAGCAGGAAGGCGAACACTCTCCTTGCTACCGATCATCCATACACGTCTACCGTCAGAAGAAGGGCGAAGCCAATTCAGCGGCGAGCTCAAGTAAGAAATATCCAACAAAACTCCGCCCTGCACCGCCCTTGCCGGGTTTTCGGTGAACCCAGCAACCCTAATAGCAATGCGGGTGATAAGACCACCCACATGTATCCCGACGTTAGCAGTCGGGTTTGCAGCTAACTTCCTCAAATGGAGAGCGAGGTGGTAGGCGAGATCAATATGATACCGCTCTGGTTCGCGGCGCAAGTACTGACCAAGGATAGCAATCTCCTCGGTCCTAACATTATGCGGCTCGTTACGACCAAAAATAGTCCACCCCATAAACCTTTGCCAAATGCGAATGGCAGGCTGATGAATGTAGGGTGCACTCATATGCTTCCCGGGCTCCTGTCGTGGCAATGTCGGCTCCCGCAGCTCCCCGATACTAAACCGAGTTGGAGCAGTATGCTCCTTGTGATGAGCAAAACCAAAGATGGTGCCGAGTTGACGCACCGTCAAAGTACAAGCATTGTTCAAGAGTCGGAATTTAAGCACAATACTATCTGCCGACCGAGACCGCTCAATCGTAAGCGAACTCAAAAACTCCCAAGTGAGACGAGAATAAGTTAAATACATCATCCCAAACATCGTTTCCATGCCAACTCCCTTAAACAATTTTTCAGTAACAGCATCGATCCCTAAAGCACGTGGGGTATTCCGGCAAATAAACCGGGTAGGGAGGAGAGGACGTTTCTTAAAAGATTGGAAATTCGACTTTTGAGTTTCGGTGGCGAAAATTACCTCGGGAAAATCGATGTCGGGATCGACATCGGGGAGGGCCGCTTGTTGACGAGTGGTGACTCGACCTCGCTTTCGTTGTTGACCACGATCCGCCATTAAAATGGGTGAGAATTTAAGGGTGAGTGTTGATGGTGAGGTTTAGGGTTAGTGTATTTAGAGAGGATTTTGGGTCGGAATATGTAGAGAGAAGGTAGAGAGTGAAAGTGAATTTGGATTTATGAGTTAATTTTGGCTTCCGCGGAGTATTTAAAGTATTTGGGAAAAGCGGACGGCCGGTCGGACCAGTGCCGTCGGCAAGCTCGATGCACTTTCAATTTTTTTCTAAGTGTTTTTTTCGAGCCTCAAAATTTATGCTTCGGCGCCGGTTGGAGACCGGCGGCCGGTCTGTTTACGGACCGGCTGATATGTCTTTCACTCGTAACATCTCCAAAACTTCTAAGTATCGAACCCCACTAAATCCTGCGCATCTCAATGATTTATTAGTGCCCTCACTCTCACCTCACCTAATGAACTAAAGCAAATACAAAAAGCGGATGATACACTAAATACAAAAATACGCGGGTTGCCTCCCGTAAGCGCTGGTTTAAAGTCCCGCACGACTATGTTACCTCATCAGCAAGAGGAATCCGGGGGCGCAAGGTAAAGTACCTCGACTACGCCCACAACAGCAGATGGATGATAGAGCTTGAGCCGTTGACCATTGGCTTGAAATCGTTCTCCCGAGTCCGTCTCCAATTCACAATAGCCAAACTTGCTGACTATTGTTACGGTGTATGGTCCAGACCATTTGGACCTCAGCTTCCCGGGAAACAGTTTCAAACGAGAGTTAAAAAGCAGTACCTTATCTCCAACGGCGAACTCTCTAGGCAAAATCTTCGCGTCGTGCCACCGCTTAGTGCGCTCTTTGTAGAGACGCGCATTCTCGTACGACTGCAACCGAAATTCTTCAAGTTCATGCAGCTGCAGCAACCTCTTCTCCCCACACAGTGTCGGGTCGAGGTTAAGCTCCTTAATCGCCCAATAAGCTTTGTACTCGAGCTCGACGGGGAGATGACACGACTTACCGTAAACCAACCTATAAGGCGAGGTGCCTATAGGTGTCTTGAAAGCTGTCCTGTACGCCCAAAGAGTGTCATCTAGCTTCAAACTCCAATCTTTCCGGGACTTCGCTACCACCTTTTCCAAGATCGATTTGATCTCGCGATTAGAAATCTCCACTTGCCCACTAGTTTGTGGGTGGTAAGCTAGTCCAGTACGGTGAGTAACACCGTATTTAACCAGTAGAGCGGTGAGCTGTCGTTCGTGGAAATGAGTTCCACCATCACTAATCAAAGCACGAGGTACACCGAAACGAGGAAATATAGTCTTCTTTAGCAAACGAACGACCGTCTTGGCGTCATTAGTAGGAGAAGCGACCGCCTCAACCCACTTCGAAACATAGTCAACAGCAACCAAAATGTAACGGTTCCCCTTAGATGAAGGAAACGGTCCTTGGTAATCTATGCCCTAAACGTCGAACAATTCAACCTCGAGTATCGGATTTTGAGGCATCTCGTGCCTCCTAGAAATACCCCCTGTGCGCTGACACGCATCGCAGCTCATAACAAAGTCCTTCGTATCACGAAACATAGTCGGCCAGTAGAAACCCGACTGCAGCACCTTAGCAACTGTACGAGAAGGACCGTGGTGTCCTCCATAAGGCGAGGAGTGACACCGCTCTAAGATACCATCTGCACACACCTTAAACAGGTGTGGATCATCCCAAAAGTAGCTCTTCACGTCGTGCAAGAACTTTTTCTTCTGTTGGGAGCTCAAATCAGAATTCATGTGTTTACCAACAATAAAGTTGGCAAAATTAGCATACCATGGCTCAGGTCGGGCGCTTGAACCTACATACCCAACGCACATCAGCGAATCGTCGGGAAAAGAATCATCAATAGGCAATGAAATGCCTCCACCATCAAATCTTAGCCGGGACAGATGATCAGCAACCACATTTTCTGCCCCTTTCTTGTCGCGGATCTCCAGGTCAAACTCTTGCAACAATAGTATCCATCGAATCAACCGCGGCTTTGCCTCCTTCTTCGCCAGCAAATACTTCAAAGCCGCGTGATCAGTGTAAACGATGACCTTCGATCCAACCAAGTAGGTCCGAAATTTCTCCAACGCAAAGACCACTGCAAGAAGCTCCTTCTCTGTCGTCGCGTAGTTAACCTGGGCCTCATCTAGTGTCTTGCTTGCATAGTAGATAGCGTGCAAAGCCTTGTCCCGTCTTTGACCCAAAACGGCGCCCTATGCGTAATCACTTGCATCGCACATCACCTCGAAAGGAAGACTCCAATCCGGAGGTTGCATAATCGGCGCAGAAATTAAAGCCTGTTTAATCCTGTCAAAAGACTCGACACACTCATCAGTAAACGCGAAAGGGGCATCCTTCAAAAGCAACTGTGTAAGTGGTTTAGCGATTTTCGAAAAACCCTTTATAAACCGCCGATAGAAACCGGCATGACCAAGAAAACTACGCACCCCCTTAACAGAAACGGGAGGTGGTAGTTGCTCAACCACTTGCACTTTTGCCTTATCGACTTGGATGCCCTTTTCGGACACTATATGACCCAATACCACTCCTTCATTGACCATGAAATGGCATTTTTCCCAGTTTAAAACCAAGTTAACTTTGACACAACGCTGCAAAACCTTTTCCAAATTAACCAGACAGGATGAAAAATCAGTGCCATAGACACTGAAATCATCCATAAACACCTCCATAATAGATTCAAGGAATTCCGAGAAAATTCCCATCATACATCTTTGAAAAGTCGCGGGTGCATTACACAGTCCAAATGGCATCCTGCGATAAGCAAAGGTGCCGTAGGGACATGTGAAGGTAGTCTTCTCCTGATCATCAGGATGAATAGGGATCTGAAAGAACCCAGAGTACCCGTCCAAATAGCAAAAGAACGAGTGAGAAGCTAACCTTTCAAGCATCTGGTCGATAAACGGAAGAGGAAAATGATCTTTGCGGGTGGCCGCATTCAGCATCCTGTAGTCAATACACATTCGCCACCCCGTAACAACCCTAGTAGGCACGAGCTCGTTCTTGTCATTACGAACCACCGTAGTTCCACCTTTCTTAGGAACCACCTGCACCGGGCTCACCTACTTGCTGTCGGAGATCGAATAGATTATACCTGCATCTAATAATTTCATGACCTCTTTCTTCACAACTTCCTGCATGTTAGGGTTAAGACGACGTTGCCCCTGAATACGGGGGCGATGACCATCCTCAAGGTTAATCCTATGCATACAAAAATCAGGACTAATACCTTTCAAGTCATCCAAACAATAACCAAGCGCCTTTTTATTACGACGGAGTACAACAAGCAGTTCAGTCAATTGACTCTCGGACAAAGACGCACTAACAATCAAAGGAAAAGAGTTTGTATCATCAAGAAAAGCATATTTCAAGTGAGCCGGCAACGGTTTGAGCTCAGGTGTCGCTACCTCTACAGCATAGGTAGGCTGAACCAACTCACTTATTAATGCGCTCTCCTTACGGCTCAGCTGCCGTCCTTCCAAAGCTGCCTCCAGCACATCCACGACAGCTCCATAACCTGTGTCACCTGCACAAGCATCTAAAACCATAAACGCCTCAAGGGGGTCCCGCAAATGGGACGGAGGCCAATTCCCCTCAACAATAGTATCAACAACATCAATCATGCAACAAGACTCCTCGATCATGGGACTACGCATAGCATTGGTGACGTTAAAAGTAACCTTATCCTCACCGACCTCTAAAGTCAACTTCCCATTCTTAACGTCTATCACCGCCCCCGCCGTGTGTAGGAATGGTCGCCCTAAGATGATAGGTATGTGGGTGTCCTCAGCTATATCAAGCACAACAAAGTCAACCGGGAAGAAAAACTTCCCAATTCTCACAGGGTCATCCTCTAAAACACCTAAGGGGTGCTTAACCGACCTATCCGCCATCTGTAGGGTCACATTAGTGCATTTCAACCCCCCCCATGTTCAACTTCTCACAAACGGAATAGGGCATAACACTAACACTCGTTCCTAAGTCACACAAAGACTTATCGATGACCTGGGTTCCTATGGTACAAGGAATAGAAAAGCTACCCGGGTCTTTAAGCTTAGGAGGGGCTTTACCTAGAAGAAGGGAATTGCTCTCTCCCGTGAAGGCTACTGTCTCGATGTCACTAATAGAACGCTTCCTAGTCAAAATATCTTTCATAAACTTAGCATATGAAGGTACCTGCATGATGAGCTCGGTGAAAGGAACGGTGACTTGAAGATTCTTCACAACATCCATAAACTTACCGAATTGTTGATCAACCTTCTTGTTGCGAGCACTGTTCGGAAACGGGAGCTTAATTTGTATTTCAGGAGAAGAAGAATCCGCACCCTTAATCCCCTTACCCTTGGAGTCATTCGAGATTTTGTCAAAAACACCTGAAGACGTCAGAACGTTGGAGCCGGTCCGGCTGGCCATTCTTGGTCGGCCGACTCGGTGTCTGGTGACTCGTTTCAAAATCGCCCTGTTTAAAGATCCATAACTTTGACTTTCTCTGCCTCGTTGTTCTCAATATCCTCAGCTACAGGCTCATCGGATCCGGGCATTTTCGGACCATCGTACGTCGTGCCGCTTCGTAGCTGAATAGCATTCGTAGCGATAAGAATTATAAGCATTAACTTGCTCCTGCGAACCCGTACACTCATATGCATGATGACCCGAAGCTCCGCGATTGTTGCAACCTGTTTCGTTCCCCGTAACCACATTAACCTGCTGCGCATTAGATGAACCCGCACCACTCAGCTTGGCGACCTGCATTGATAGAGCCGAGATTTGACTCGTTAAAGCATTAATAGAATCCTTCTCGCGATCACTATGAGCCGCGCGAGAATTTCCCCTAGGTCGATCATACTGTGAGGAATGCACTGCCATCTGCTCAATTAGTTGCCACGCCTGGTCATCATCAACATTATTAGCGAACCGCCCCTCCGCAGCGGAATCCAAGATAGCCCAACTTTCAGCGTACAACCCATTGTAGAACGTCATGATCACAAGCCAATCATTTAGACCATGATGAGGACAGTCGCGAATAAGCTTCTTATAACGTTCCCAAGCTTCAGCAAGCGTTTCATCGTAAGTTTGCTTGAAACTTTGAATTTGGCTCCGGATCTGATTAGTTCGCTCTGGAGGATAATACTTCTTATAAAATGCAAGAGCTAACCCATCCCAATCCGTAATACCTGCGGCTGTCCTGTCTAAGTCGGTGATCCATTCACGAGCTCGATCACGCAGTGAGAAAGGGAACAGCATTTCCTAACTGTTACGAGTAATCCCGCTCGCTTAATCGTGAAACGATGTCGATGAAAACCTGCATATGACGACCGGGATCCTCCGTGGGATTTCCTCCAAACTGATTACGCTCCACCAAGGTAAGAAAGGCGGGGCGAATCTCAAAGTTGCCCGTTAATGTTGCGGGCATTTGGAATCCATTAGGGATGGACTCCGTCTTTGGCACGGAGTGACTAGAGAGTTTAGGCATGATCACTAGCGCCTCAGAAACAACACTGGAAGTAGAAGGTGGAGTAATGCCCTCTTCGTAGGACGATGCTTCTGAACTAGATTCTGCGTCAGAAACTTCCACAACCTCTTTTGCGTAGGTTTCAGCAATCTCCTTAAAGAAGTTACGCGTTCGGCGAAAAGTCCGCTCCGGTTCAGGATCGATTGGAACTAAACCTGAAGGTGACCTGCGCATAAACGGAAACTACAAAGAAAAGTGAGAAACGGTCTCAAGGAACCAAAGTTCCCTGAGACAAAAGAAATAACCTACTAAGTAAATGCGAAATAAAACCGTTATCCCCGGCAACGGCGCCAAAATTGACACGGCTAAGTCGTATCACCGATATCAAAATAACCCTACGGACTACTAACGATAGCTAGTGGTAAGAAGGGATCGAATCCACAGGGAAAACGTATACTCGCGGGTTTACTAAGTCTAGGCTATTCCTAAGGTATGAAAAAGGTGGTTTTGTAAAGTCTATAAAACTAAAAGAATAAACTAAAGCAATGTGAAGAGGGTTTAAACGATGGGTAAAAGACCAGGGTTTCGGGTTCCTTATGACAATAATCCGGATAATAGATGATAAGGCTAAAGTCGTATCGCCTATATCAAAATAAACCTAAATGACAACTAACAGCAGATAGCAGCAAGTAGGGATCGAATCCACAGGGAAACGGAGTAGTTTTAAGCTAAGTCGGTCAAAACAGGTCAATCTCAGGTGTGAAAAGGGTGTTTAGAATAAGCTATAACTAAGGCAGGCAATAAAATAGATGAATATAAATGTATAAGGAGAAAGATTAGGGCGTCGGGTTCATATATGACAACGATTCAGGAACGCAAATTAATAAGACGGAAGAGTTAAACTGTGCAACTTGACTAGGTTTGCAAAACGCTCTCTCGAGTCAATTTTAGCCTTAAGCAAATTTAGCGGGCTCTCGCTACTTACTAAATTCAACTTATCAATCTCGCGTAAGTCTAGTTTTAACTCGGCTTTCGATCTTAAGTCAAACTTACTCAGGTTCAATTAAACTCAGTTAAATCGGTGATCAGGCGAAATAAACCTAATTCAATTGACATAAAACGCGTAGAAAGAAATCAAGAGCACAATTCAATCAACCAATTTAATCCTAAAACATGTTCCTAAATCAATGTCACAAATTCCCCTAAACCTAATTATGAAATTAGCTACTCATGATAATAACAATAACAACAAAGATCATAGTAGAAGACATAATTGAAATAAATAAATAAAGTAGAATAAACCTGAAATAGTTACGGAGTACTGACGATTAATAAAGATTCAATCTTGAAAAGCTAAACTAAGGTTTTAGAGAGAAAAGTAAAATAACAGTAAACTAAAACTAGGAAAATAAAGCATGAATGAAAGATAGTCTAATTCTCGTCCTAAAGTTGTTTATATAGTGCCCCAATTATTAAATCTCGATTTAAATCAAAATCATTAAAATAAGCAAGCCCGGTAGTGCGCTTGGTCTGGCACCGACCACTGGACATTGGGCCGGCTCTGCTTCACTTTCTTCCTTGGCCCAACACTTGCTTTGGGCTTGTTAATCTCGTGATCCACTTTATTCTTTTGGCCTTATTCTTGGTTCTTGGGCCTGAATCACTCGTGCTTTAGTCCTTGGTCTTGGTTTCCCGAGCTCTCATGCGTGCTCGAGCTTGGTCTTCTCGGCTCAGTTCTCGTATTTGCTCCAATGTCCCGGGTTTTGGCTCAAAACCACCAAAACCTGCATTATGTAAATGAAATGCAGCAGTAACGAGAAATATAACAAATAGCTCCTAAAGTTATACTAAATACGAATAAATACGAGCTAAATGCGACTGAACTAGGGGCATAAAATGAATATAAATAACATGTATCAATAGACTTTCACCAAAATAACAATCAATCAGAATATGCAAGGCGATTAGGATGAAACACGCTCTCTCGAATCAATGTTACCTTAAGTTCAATTTAGCGGGCTCTCGCAACTTACTAAATCAACTTATCAAATACGCGTAGTGGTCTAATACTGATTAGGCTTTCGATCTTAAACCAATATTACCCTAAGTTCAATTAAATCAGGGCGTCCCTAAATTCAATTGTCAATTAATCGCGCAGGAAGAAATCGCACAGGCACAAACTCATCAATCGCAACAATTTAACCAAAACACCGGATTAAAGGCATAATTCCCCCTCAACCCTAGCGAGGGGATTAGCTACTCATAACTAGGGCAAAGCATAAATTAAATAAGGAGTAAGGTAGAAACATAATTACCAGAACTGAATGTTTGAATTGAAATTGCGAAGAACCGACGGTTACAATGTTCAAGTTGAAATCCCAAATTAAATCTAAAGTTGAAGATGAAGAACAGTAAATAAAAATAGGAGAGAGAACTAAGCAAACTGTATTTCGTAGTTTAGGTCTAAAATAACCTAAGATAAAAACTAAAACTTAAAGTTTCTCATTAATATAACACTAAGCAGCTTCCGTAAACGAGATTTGCGTCACGGCCGGTCGACCGGCCGCCGGTCAGTATCTGGACCGGCTCCGGTGCTTTTTCATTGGGCCCAACGTTTTGGGCTTAAATCTTCCACCAATTTGGGCCTTTTGCCATTTCCATCCAAATTTCGGCCTCTATGCTCTAATTCTCGGCTTTCGGTCCCGAGCTCAACTCTACGTCGTCTTTTGGATTCCCGTCTATCCACTTTTCAGCTCAAATGCCTAGGAAATGAATAAAATCCTGCAAAATACGGAAAAACAACAAAAGCGCCTCTAGGACGTAATGTGAGAACAAAATAGCCCCGTAGGACACATTTTGACAATTAAAAGCAGCTCGGGACGGGGGTAAAAACATATAAAAATAACAACTATCCTGTATTGACACCGAAAACGAATTTCATTGCAGGTTTTTTAGGTGTAAAAAACAGGCTGTTTGGGGCGTAGAAAACAGGCAGAAAGCGCAGAAAAACATCAGTGACCTGCGACGGATTTTCCAACTTGCGACGGAAAATCCGTCGCAAACAATATAACTTGCGACGGACTGTCCGTCGCAAACAATATAATTTGCGACGGAAATTCCGTCGCAAGTTTTGCGACGGACTTTATTTCCGTCGCAAGTTGATTGGTTTGCGACGGATTGGTTTGCGACTGATATGACCGTCGCAAGACATTTGCGACCGACAGTTCCGTCGCAAATCCATTTTTTGCGACCAGTATTTGCGACGGGCCTGTTTAGTCGCAGAAACCGTCGCAGATGACCATTTTGCGACGGATTTAGGCGTTTTGCGACGGATTTCGTCCGTCGCATTTTGTCTGTTTTTTTGTAGTGAATAATGGTGCCATAGCCACAAGAGGATACCATGCAACTCGATTGGAGTTGACAGATTCATATTACCTGCGATGCAATGATTGCGTGGAGACTTGTCTCCATGTAGTCCGGGATTGTGGATAGGTTGGAGGCTTTGTGATGGGTTGGTATGTGAAGTTCATACCATTGCGAGGGTGCTGAAATTACGGGAATGGATCGAGGAGGTGTTTCGTGAGTTAGGAACGGAGGAGAGGAAGCTCTTTATGACAAGATGTTGGGGAATTTGGTAAAGACGGAATAAAGCAATTTTTTTGAAGATGAGGAATGGCGTGCGGACTGGGTTGTGGGGAGAGTGGGGGAGTTGTGGGCAGAAATGAGTGGCAGCAAGGCCAGATAAGCAGGATATGAGTGTTAGGGAATGAGGCAAATAAGGGCAATGCGAGGATGAGAGGTCTGACAGGGTTGGGTGGCAGAGACCGTGTGTACGGGCTGTTAAAATCAACGTTGATGCGGGGGTAATAGCAGAACGGGAGTCAGGTGAGAAGTCATATGTCGGGGCGAAGAGGGTGATGCAAGTTGGGTATGCTCGATTCAAGTCAAGGAGACTTAGCACCTTCTTTATGTGGGAGCGTTAGCGGTCTTGCATGGGATGAAGAAAGACACCATGCTGGAGAGCACAACATCATCATGGAGAGTGACTGCCAAGTGGTGATCAACGCTATTAACCGTATGAAACGAAACTGAAGCGACTTTCACTTTTCTTGGAGGACATCTTTGATGCGTTTGTTTAGTCTGATTCTGTATCTTTTTTCTTTTGTTTGGAGATACCTAAATAAAGTAGCTCATAGTCTAGCGCACTTTGCTCCTTGGGAGCCTGGTAGACGGTTTTGGTCTATGGACTTCTCGTCTGTTATTGTAAGCTTGCTTGCGGACGACGATTTAAGTATGAATGAGTAATTCACCTTGCAGGGACTTTCACAAAAAAAAAAATGCTTACGCATAAATGAATATTTATCAAAGTGGAGCTTACATAATATAAAAACAATATTTAGGAGATTTGGATTTCATGAAGTTGTAAAATTCGTGAAGTTGATGAATTTTACCTCATATGTTATAAATTAACTTACCATTGTACTTTACGCATGGGCGAATCCATGGGGTGGCGGTACGGGCTAAAACCCAAGTAACTTTTGGGCTCTAAAAAAATGATATAGTTATATTATCATTTATTTGCTGTTATAGATAGAGGGAAACCACAAGTAGCACAGTGGTAATTGAAAACAAGTATGGTATCAAGGGTTAGGAGTTCAATACTCATCTGTGCCACGCCTCTTTATTTTTTAGGAGTTTTATTTAATCTTACTCCGTATGATTTTTGTAATCAAAATTTTCTTTCATTTGGCGTAAGTTTTAGTGGAATTTTAGTTTTATTACTTTTGTAATCCAACTTTTCTTTCACTTAGTATAAGTGAGAGGAAATAGTTTATTCTCTTTGACATAATTTTTTAAGAAACTGTTTCCTAAACAAAATGAAAAGAATAATTGCAAAATTTGCCATATTTTTACTAATGATTTTAATTTTTCGTATTTAACAATAATGTTATTTGACAACCTTGTGTTAGTTGTGATGTAGATATTTGACGCCGCTTAACAAATAAAAGTATTTCCTTTCATTTTTTGTCTTTTAATGATAACTTTGATTTTGAAGACGAGTTACAAATTATAATTGTCGAAATTTTTTTAGCCCAAGATGATTTTGATTCCTAGATATAGTTTTGAAGACAGCGAATTTCATCGGATTTCATAGATTATTGCCGGAAACTCGAAATCATTCGGAACACCACATTAATCATTTTCATTCTATACGATGACAATGGAAAAACTTTACTGAATAGAGGACAAACCCCACCAAATAATTTGTTTCTTTATATAAAACCCTAGCCTTCCTCTCTTCTCTCTAAAAAAAACCCCTCAATTTCTCTTCAAGTAGGGGCTATTATTATCATCACAAGAATATTTATTAATCGTTTATAAATCACTTTTATTACTACTATAATAACAATAAATTGAGAAGATATTTTATAAAAATAATAGCTTTACTAAAGTTATATAGGTAACCATTAACAAAATAAAATGTAAAAAAAATGTGGCATAGGAGATTTGAACTCTAGTATGCATACAACTAAGAAGGCTTAGGCCAGTTGAATACCCAATTTACAAATTCTATGGTGAGACCGTTTCACCGTATCAGACAACCAAGGCATAGTTACTTTAGAAAAATAATAGCGTTACTTTTTAAATATAATGCGATTACGTTTGAACAGAGTACCTGTAGATTGACAACGGCGTATATAGTTTATGAATGTTCAACGAAAATATGGCCAAAATGATATTGACATGTGTTAGATAAATCATATGACTAACATTATGATCAAAGAATATGAGAGATAAGAAAAATTTAAAAATAATAATAATAATAATAATAATAATAATAATAATAATAATAATAATAATAATAATAATAATAATAATAATAATAATAATAATAATAATAATAATAATAACAATAATAATAATAATAATAATAATAATATTATTATTATTATTATTATTTTATTTTTATTTTATTTTTTTATTATAATCGCAATTTTATTAAAGAATTATAAACAAAGTTTACACAAAATTGGTGGGCAGCCGAGATACAATCTGGGCCCCCACCCCCTTAGCAATAGCGAAGCTAAGCCTAGGAAAAATATAAGCGGGCATACGAACCCCTGCATCATGGGATGCAGCGAAAGTCTAGATCCGCTTCAGTAGAGCTACAGCATCCGAATCAAGCTCCCCAAGAGAAGAGAAGGAGAAAGGTAGGAAACCATAGCGGTCGCGACGCTGACAAATCCACTCTTAGCGTACTTTACGCCTTGCGTCGATAACAACTTTGTCAGGCGCAAAATCGACCATAGCAGACTGAGTTAAGGGGGAAGACCCTGTCAGGTCAACACAAACATCCCGCCCCCTGTCCCAAGAATAGAGCAACAAATCCGCAGGACGAAAGGATCTGTCGTGCCCATCAACCAAACCTATAGCAACCTCCTTCCCTGCGATTATTATTATTATTATTATTATTATTATTATTATTATTATTATTATTATTATTATTATTATTATTATTATTATTATTACTATTACTATTACTATTACTATTATTACGTAGGAGATAAAGAGAATTGAGATTGAATCAACTTTGATATATTGAAATGATCACTATGTATAGGGATGTCGTTGGGGCGGGGCGGAGGTGGATATAGGTTCCTCCACACCCGTACCCACCAAGACAAACCTCTACCCATACCTGCCCCACCACCCATGGCGGGTAGAGATTTCCAAACCCGTACATGCCCCATTACCCGCGGCGGGTAGTTAATTATAATATAAACCCTATAAAATTACTTTAAAATAGCTTTGATTATAACAATAATTCAAAGATTATAACAATAATTCAAAGATTATAACAAATTTTCATCGAGTAAAGTTAAAAAACACTATAAAATTACTATTTGGTCATATAATAAACATTTATAAAAAGCGGGTAGGCGGGTATGCAAAATCCACCTCCGCCCCACTACCCATGGCGGGTATAATTTTGATACCCATACCCGCCCCACCACCCGCCAAACCTATACCCATCCCCACCCCAATTGGGGCGGGTGCGGGGCGGTATCCACTTGTACCCGCCCATTGACATTCCTAACTATGTACATGGCTACTTGCTAATGAACAATTATCTCAATTTTATGAATTCAAAATACATAGTGACTGTACGACATTAGCACGACATTAATGAGCCGATCAAACTTGATTAATGAGTTGATGATCGACTAGGACTAAAGATGTCAGTGGGGCGGGTCAACGCAGAGACTACTCTGCATTCGTTCCATTTAGGGTGGAGGTAGGAAACGCTTTAGTGGGTCGTGGAGCGAGGGTGGATCCTAAAAGTGATCACCGTCGCGGGTCGTGTAACGGTGATGAATTTCATCAAAACACTGCCTCGCCTCTGCTCCGCACCCGCCTTGCCTATACTCGCCTTATTTATATCTTAACATTTAAACAAAATTAAATTCATTACTTTGAATCGGTTATTTGAAATGTGTTTCCTATGTGGCTATGTCGTTATTGAAAATTTTCAGTAAAAAATTATTTAAATTAACGTTACGAATGCGATTTTATAGAGCGGGTGTAACAACCCATATTTCCAAAAAAATAAAATAAAGAAATAAAAAGATTTTTAAAGAGAAAATGAAAATAAAATGAAGACCACGGTGGCGGAAACACCGTGTAATCTGAGTCGTCACTCACTAAACAAACATAAGCTAAAAGAGTAGGCCTTGAGGCATAGCAAACGGGGAGTAAATACCCCTTACAATCCAAAACCTCCAAAGTACTTAAGTATGCAACACTAATAAATCTAAACATCCAAACAGGTCTAATCCAAAATCACTTCAAGGCCTGCTATAGGTCATCCTCACGGCATCCTCACCTGACAAACCCGAACCCGCGCTAACCTGCCACAAAGAAAGTAACAGCCACAATCAGTGGGGAGTAACTAGGTGCTCCCAAGTCATATTTCAACATAATCAAAATAAACAACAATCCAACCAAAGTGCATGATCAACATAGGTCAACCTCAAACTTAACTCAATAATCAACCAACTTAACTTTTGACCTATAATCAAAATATAAACAACCAACCATCTTACAAATCATACAAGCCCAACATGTCATCAACAAAGTGACAGTCAACAACCAACCTGAATATCATCAACAAAGTGACAAACAATAACAACAATCAACAATCAATCGCGAGAGTAAGCACGGAGTACTGGGCGCTACAAAACACCCCGGACCCTACAAAAGATCCTGACCCTATGGTGGCACTACAAAATGCCTCGAACAACAGTCTAAACTTGGCCAAGCACACCCCTACAAAAGAGTGTGGACATACAATAACCACCCCTACAAAAGGACTTTCGATAACCATAGTCTCAGAGCCACTACAAAATGGATGAGAACTCACGACAGGCGGCACCGTCCTACAAAAGACGTCGTAACTCCTCACGTACGTGCCAGAACAGTACCCGTACGCACACTCAACTCAAGCACACAAACAATTCAATTCAATAACAATGCCAACACAATCATCCTTTAGCTCAAAGTCATCTCAACATCCACCACAAACTCTTTAACAACATAACCAACTCTTTTACAACCATTCTCAACACTAACCATAATCAACATGTTAAATACGAAGTAATAATCATAAGAACTCAAGAATAGCCATAATAAACCATCATAATCCCCAAAGTTATCATTTTTATTCGACTTAATAACAACGTAATCAATCTCAAACCATGCAAACATCCCAAATCATATGATTAGACTCAATAGTGTGAGACCGACTCCAAAACATCCCAATTTCATAGGTTACAACACATACATCCCAAAGATTATACTTTTGCAACCATACAAACAATCAAAGCATCCATAATCAATTCCATGGTCTCACACAAGTCAAAATATAGGTAGTGCTACACCCAGTTACCTTTTCCAAGCAAAAGTCGATTAGCTTTACTCCTCGTCGATGAGAATCGTGTCCTCTTCGTAGAATTGGCCTCCTCCAAGATTAGGGCACATAAAAAAGCACATACAATATAAGCATACAATGTAATACACATAAAATAATGTAAAAACTATAAATAATAAACCTAGAACGATGAGAGATTGAGAGGATTACCAAATATAGTTGATTAGGAGAAGAATTAGGGCAAAAAGAGAAGAACTTGAGAGATTTTAATGGAGAATTGAATGATAATTAATGATGTTTTTATGAGAGAGAAGAGAGAATTATAATAGGGTACGGTGATGAATGAATCAGTAGTTAGAATGAAATTAGGGTTAGGAAGGCTATTATATAGTAAGGATTTAATATAAAAAGTTTCACGAGCAAACACGGAAGACTGCTAACAAAACGGAGCCCGAACCGACCGGTTCCCACTCTGAAGCGGTCGGTTTGCCTTAGAACCGGTCGGTTCTGCTTGAATTTTTTTTGGGCAGAAACTTTTCGTGTCCTGAAAGTTTGGCAGTTGCGACAACGTCGAAAAAATACGCTGTTTAGCCTTTTGAATCACCTGAATCGGAGTCCGTATGAGGAAATGACATTGTTTTTAAGTTCCGACTACGGTTTCGCTTATTCCACGTGATAAGCGAACCGACTTCCTCGAGCCAAAAATAACAAAATCAAGAGAAATAAAATACGAATTTAACGAAATGAATTATTTAAATAAAAGAGGAAAAGTCGGGGTGTTCTGGTAGTGCGAGATAGAAGCGGTGAGTGCAGAGCGAGTGGTGGGGCGGAGGAGGGTCTGAAAAAATCCATGACAAGGCTAAAGTCGTATCACCTAAGTCAAAATAAACCTAAAGTCAACTAACTAAGTAGCTAGTGGCAGTAGGGTCGAATCCACAGAGAGACAGGCGTAGTTAAAAGAATGCTCAGCTAATCTAGGTCAACTCAAGGTAATAAAGTCGGTGTTCTATAAGACTAAACTAAGAGCAATAAAAAAAAGAGGGTGTAAAAGTATATAAAAGGGAGATTAGGGCATCGGGATCAATGTGACACTAATTCAGGAACTCAACTCAAAAGGAAATATCAATCAATTGAAGCTATGCAAGTGACTAGGTTTAGGAATACGCTCTCTCGAGTCAATATTAACCTTAAGCAAATTTAGCGGGCTCTCGCAACTTATTAAACTTAACTTATCAAATACGCGTGAGCCTAGTTTCAATTCGGCTTTCGATCTTAAACTAAAACAACCTAAGTTCAATTCAATAAAGGCGTCCCTAAATTCAATTGATAATAAAACCGCGTAGGAAGAAGTCAACTTGCACAAGTTCAATCAATTAAAGCAATTCAAACATGTTCCTGAATCAATCTCACAAATCACCCTAAACCCTAATAGGAAATTAGCTAGACATAACTAGGGCAAAACAACAACAATAATAATAATAAGACATAGCAATTGAATGAATAAAGCAATTAAAATAAACTTGGATTAAATCGAAGTACTGACGGTTACAAAGTAGAGCGATCTTGAAACTAAACTAAAGTTGAGAGTTTTGTAAAGGGAGAAAATATAATGAGCAGTAAACTAAAACCTAACTTAAAACATAAAATAAAGCATGAGATGAAAGATGATAAGTGTATTCGTCTTAGGGTCCTTTTATATGTCTCCAAACAATTAAACTCGAATTAATTAAAATCCGACGTAATAAACATGGGAGCCGGCCGGCCGGCCGCCGGTCTACCAGACCGACCGGTCCCTTCAGCTGGGCCGGGCCTCCTTTGCTCAACTTTGGCCTCATTCTTCACTTTGGGTCTTGATCATTCGTTTGGGCCTTTTATCTTTTGTTCTTCGTTCGCCTTCCCGAGCTTCCGATTAAGCTCGAGCTTGGTCTCATGGTCACGGTACTTGAAATGCTCCAATCAACTCAGGTTTCGGCTCAGGACCGCCAAAACCTGCAAAATATAAACGAGGAATAGCAGTACCGCAATATAAAGCAAATAGCTCATAAAACTAGTAATGAACTCGAATAAATGCAGCTAAATGCGACTAAACCGGGGGCATATAAACTATATAAATAGCACGTATCAATCCACTGTCAAGCGGGTGGTGGAGGGCCGATGGTCTGAAAAAAATTTGTCCCCCACCTCTCCGCAATGACATTCCTAACTAGGACGACACTAGCTCGATGATGATGACTACTTAAGAGGTAACTAGTGACTAATGAGCCGATCTAACTTGATTAATGAGACTGACTGTACGACATTATATTCAAATGATACTTAATTATCAATACTTAATTATTATTTGCTTGTTATTTTTAGACAAACAATTTACTATAAAAATTTTCATCAAAATCATAAACGTTCTGCTAATTTTTTATTTTTTTTGACAAGGTTCTGTTAATTTTTTATTGAATTTTTTTTGTTAATTATTTTTAATTAAAACAATGTTAGTGTCGTTTTTTTTTTCAAAGAAGTAGCGTTATTGTATTCATCCACCAAGGGGTAAATTAACCAACACGCAAATCAAAATCCAAAATCCAACTAAGAATTAAGGCTATCGATGAATTTTCGGAAGGGAAAGCCTCGACTTAAGCTAAGAAGTCGAACACTAACAATAAACATGATGCGTTTCACAATCCAAGCCACACCGTGACGGTCATCTCTTGAAATATGCGCATTGCGCTCCATCCAAATCCCATAAACCACAGTTGCTATAGCACAACGTCGCCATCGTACAAGCCAAGTCTGCTGCCTTCCAAATCTTACAACTTGTTCTTGTACTTTAGACTTCGTGCCCTCCTTGTTCATCTCATTTATAAGAAAATCTACTGCATTATGTCCATCGACATTGTGCAGTTGAAGAAAAGGTGATTATGCGTTTCCAAAGCAGTTTTACATAAAATACAACAATTAACCAACAGTAGCCCACGTCGACAAATAGAATCAACAGTTGCTTGCTTATCCTGCATAGCCAAAGATAGAATCAGGCCCGGTTCTGAGGGTAGTCCGGAGGGGCGGGGAACTAGGGCCCAAGTTTGAAGGGGCCCAATATTCTAACTTTTTGCATATTAACAAACTTATATATAAATAAACGTAATTGATCAGCTGTACCCAGCTTTTTCTCAGTTGTACCCGAAAAAGACATCAATGCCCTTTTCATTTCCTTCCCTCAAATTTGTAAACCAAAATTTTTCTCTCTTCTCTCTCCTTTCTTCACCCTCATTATCCCTCTCTCCTCTATCAAACCACCACCACTTAGGCCTCTCCCACCACCACTGCCCCTCCCTCAGCCCACCTCTCCCACGATAAAACTAAAATAAAAAAATAAAATAAAATATAATAACAATAATAATAATAAAAAATTTCAAACTGAATTTACAAAAAAATAATAAATAAAAAAAAAAACGTGAAGCCACCCAGACCCAGCCACCACCCAACCTTCCACCTTTTTCCTTTTTTTTTTAATTATTATTATTATTATTATTATTATTATTATTATTATTATTATTATTATTATTATTATTATTATTAAAAATAAATAAATAAAACAGCCACCACAGTGCGACCACCACCTGCCACCACCACCTGCCGCCAAGCCAACACCAACCACGTCCGCCGCCGCCGCCACCCCCACCACAGCCGCCGCCCGCCATAAACTAATTCATAAAATAAAATAAAAAATAAATTGAAGAACAAATTGGTTGATTTAATATTGTTTTAGGGTTTTTTTTTTGGTTGAAGGAAAAGAGAGAAAAAAAAAGTCAGCCAAGGGTAGGGGAGGGAAAACAAATGACAAAAAAAGGTACAACTGAGAAAAAGCCGGGTACAGTTGATCAACACCCTAAATAAATCACTATTAATTAATCTCAATAAGATTCTTTGTATTTGGTGGTTTTATACCTTCACTTCTATTCCCACCACTCAAGTTCAAACCCATTAAAAATAACATTTTTTTTTTCTTTTTTCTTCCTTTTTTTCCCTTAAATGAATTAAACTTAAATTGAGAATGATAAGAGAATAAATTGATTTCACATTCCTTATTTCCCTTTTCTAGATGTTGTATTACATTTTAATTAGCAAATTATTTTTTTTCCTATTTAATTTACCATATACTTCGTAATTATTTTAGTAAACACATAATCTTAGTTAATTGTCACTAATTCTTATTTTGTTCTTTATTAGGCATGCCAATTTTTTTTAGGGGTGTGTTAGGTACTTGTATCGTCAAAATATTTTTGATGCAATAATTTCACGTCTTTCCGTTAAAATTTTTTTGAGATTCTAAGGTTTTAGTTTAATTTATTATTAATTTTCATGAAATAACATAAGTTTTTGTTTAATAAGTGAATCTATTTTTGTTGTTAAAATATTTACAATAATTCTTATGTGAGACATGACTCACAATAAGTTTATGTGAGTCCCTCTCAAATAAGAGATGGTTATTTTTATTTAACTTTTTTTTTTTTTAATTTTTTAGAGGGTTGAGAGATTGTCTCACACTAAATTAGCGTGAGGTCGGTCTCTCATAAGAATTACTCAAATATTTAATGTCTTTTGTATTGCTATGTTGGAAAACAAAATTTGTGCGTGTGTATAATTTTCTTCATGATAAGCTTGTGTAAAAATGATTTTTATTTTCCGACAAAAAGGTACAAATAATTTGATATCGTTCTTTGCGATTTTTTTAGTTACACTTGATTCACTTTAAAGGGGCCCCAAATTCGTATTTTGCCTAGGGCCCCAGAAAACTCAGGAACGGGCCTGGATAGAATATGACTATGTTTTGGGAGACGGGAGACCTATAGGATCCAAACCGCTCTGCTCCATGATTTAGGTTCCCCGCCCTCGCTGCCGAAAGAAGTTATATGAAGCAGTTATAGAAAACTTACCAGCTACCTTGCTCCCATGTATTCAACAAAAGGTGGCAGTGGTTACCATCTCCTCCCTTCATCAAAATTACAGTCCAAACGGCCAAGATTCCCTTCCAAGTTTCAGAGTCTACATCCTTCTCCTTACAGTGCCAAATGTTTGTTCGACGAAGCTTATAAGCAGAAAGCCATTGACACCACAAGCTAGTCTCATCCCTAACAATTTGCCATAAAAGCTTAGTTATCAATGCATGCCGGCCTTGTTCCGTGATAAAATCTCTTTTATGTCAAAGCCGCCTTCTAACCGCGACATACAACAACTTTGCCAACGTTTAAATATCAATGCCGCTGCATTTTCAAAAGGAGGGGGTGATAGTCAACTATCCTAAGCTTTGAGGCGTTAAGAGATTCCATACACTTGTATACACCCCCAATAAAATGTTTACATGTGTATAGAAGATTTCATATACCACCACTTAAATGCTTACAAGTAGACCTGTCAAACAGGTCGGTCGAGCTAATTTCGGTTTCTAATAACCATAAATCGGGTAACATACGAGTCGTGTGTATTTTGGGTTTGGGTAATATACAGGTCGGGTTAGGGTCAAAATACAAGTTAATCAATGTCCCTTTTATCGATTTTTTTTTTTGTTAAACGGTTTAATTTTCAATAAAAATACTTAAACTGATGATATAATATAAAAAAAAGTTTAAAAATTTGGATTATAAGTTCAAAATTGATAATTCAAAATAAGTATATAGACGTGTAACTATTAATTCAATATTTATCATATTACATATATTAATTATAAGTGTATGATGTAGATATTAAAGGTTTTAAATTATAAAGCAATACAATATATAAGTCAATAAAGTATAACAAGATTTGGATTCATGCTTATAGAGTTATAGAGTACAAGTTGTATATTGTAATTCTTAAATGTTACCTCAAATTATCGACTTATATGTATTATATTTTTTTTCCACATTTTTTTCACTTATTTTCTATATGTATTTAGTTTCAAATTTTCGTGAGTGAATTAAGATGTCTCAAATTTATAACGGCCAATGTAACTAACAAAAGGCATTAAAATGATAGTTTATACAATTATAAATAATAAAGATTATATACTAAGTGAAATTTTTCAGTTATGAATAGCTTGTTAGGTGTGAAATGCTTAAAATTGATTTGGAGTAAGAATTTTCATGTGAAAAAAAATACTAGTAGTGACATTTTCTATATTGGAACGTAAATTTTTTGACTTAACGGGTTAACCCGCTACGGGTCGGGTTGTGACCCATTTTTTCGGGTCATTTCGGGTTCGGGTCGATTTTGGATTCGGGTCAAAAAAGCAGGTTTATATCGAGAAGATTTTTTGTCACTGCCGGAAAAAGGAGAAGAACTGGAAGTCGAATGAAAGGTATGATCCACGCATATTGATATATATGTTCCATAATATAAAAATTTATTTCGAATTGACTTTTTTTAATATTCAAATCAAAAAGGTTGAAATGCTTTCTAAAATATTGTTTTTTTCGTTTATGTGTTGAATCTAACTGAAGATAAATGACTCATTTAATAAAAGTTTTCTTTTATCAAAAATCGTTATCATATTTTTTTGAAATATAATGATTAGAAGTGCTACCAATAATAATGATCCGCACAAAAGAACTACATAACCAGTATCATCAGACTTACGTGCAAATACAACAGGTACGCTAATCAGTAAGATTGATAAAGTAGCGACTAATGCAAAAACAGTCAATTGGAAAGCTATAGTCATACTTATAATCCTCCAAACTACCAACAAAGAAACTATACTATTTGATCCCCTTATCAGTCATTGTAATCATTTTCACGTCGGTTTCGGGTGATTTATAGGGTCGGGTCAGATTTTGACAGCTCTACTTACAAGGGTATGAAATCTTCAATACACCACCAGCTAAATGCTTACAAGTGTTATAATCTTTTTGGATTTAATTATGTAAGTAGCAGGAAATTGGAGATGAAATTTTTTCGGTTTTGGGAGGGAATTTTTTTACGTAAATTATTATGCGATACCCTTTAATTTTTATTACCAAAAATATTAATTTTCTTTATGGCAGATTTTAATCATATTTGCTATGTAAAACAAAAACATCAATTAAAATTAAAAAAAAAAGGGTTATTGTAACTAAAAACAATATGAACATTATTTAAACTAAAAATAACTAAAAAAATGATTTTTAATAAAAACATACAAAGTATTTATTAAAAACGGGATTTCAATGAAATTTTTTATAGTAAATCATTATTTAAAACATAACAAGAGCAAAATGTGATTTCAAATTATATACTAAGTAATTAAATATCTTTTCAAATTATTTAGTTAAATTACGTACTATTTTTTTAATTAAAATAATGTTATCGTAAATTTTATTGAAATAACATTACGTTGTATATATTTTTTTGAAATAATATAATTTTAATTTTTCTAACTAAAGGTTTTTATTTTAATTACTTATTTATTTTAACGTTTATTAAAATAAAATATTTTAAAATAGATTGCATATTACATATATCATATATGGAATACACTAAATTATTCTAAACTTTATTAGCAAATTACCATAATAAAAGAATTTTTAAATTTTTAAAATAAAATATTAAAGCATCTTTTCTTTTTGACTTTAAATTTCAAAAATTATACTGCTTAAATTGAAATTTACAAATATCAGAAAGATTTTGTAGTATATGGAAGATCTCGTACACCAAGTATAGCCGTAGCCTTTTCGGCTTTGTACGTATGTGTGAGTTTGTATTGCATATTAGATAAATTATATTTAGTGAAGGGTAAATTATATTTAACTTTACTTTTTTATTCCTTCTATTTTAGGCAATGAAATCAATCTTCTATACTACTAATCCACAGTTTTTGCTGACGTCATTTGTGCCACGTGTCGCAATACTACGCAAAATTTTCCCGCCAATTGCACCATATGACGTCATCTTTATCTCAATAAAAAAAATAAGAATAAGAAGTAAATTTGGCAAGTGTTACAATTATATTATATATTATACTCCACGCATATATTATACAAAAGTAAATAAATGTGGCAAGTGTTACAAATATAAGAATAAGAAGTAAATTTGGCAAGTGTAACAATTATATTTAATATTATACTCCACGCATATATTATACAGAAGTAAATGTGGCAAGTGTTACAATATTATACTCCACGCATATATTTGAAGTTATGGAAAATATTCCTTCCTATCCCATTCCATCCCATATCCCATAAATACTACTATACTACTATACTATACAAACAAAAATATGGCAAGTGTTACAATTATTATCCTCCCATAATCATTGTGCAGAATGTACCTATCTCGAAAATTAGGTATTAGGTATATAAAATATTAAGTGATATAATCAACAAAATATAATCATATAATAATATAATATAAAATATATAACATATATAACATATAATCTTTATCATATAACCATATACTCCGTAATAATCTTTATCATTAAACTTCAAATATATATATATATATATATATATATTACAGTAGCAAAATAACGTTTTACCATAAAAATAATAAACAAAAATGTCGTCCACTTTGCGAAGAATCAATATGATTAGTGATATCAATGCTGAAAAAGAAACTTGGAAAATAAGAGGACGATTAATAAGGGTCTGGAAGGTGCCACAATTAAACAACCCAAATGAAACACGATGCCTTGACATGATTATAATGGATGAGAAGGTATATTAATTTTTATTACTTTGATTATCTTTATTCAAAAGTTAATTGATTCTATGTTTACGATAATTAACTCCTAAATTATCTTCTACAGCAATCAAAAATTCATGCCACAATCAAGTCACAATTGATCAAAGAATTTTCTGACCGCTTAAGGGAAGGACATTTATACATTATATCTAATTTTGGTGTTAATGTAAATACTGACAAACAAAAGGTCTGCGACCACATCTTTAAGATCAGTTTTTACAGAAACACGAGCGTTAGAGGATGTGAAGACATCCCTATTCCTCTCTATGGATTTGATTTTGTCAACTTCAACGACATATTATCAAATCAAATTAACCCAAATATCTTCATAGGTGGATATCCTTATCTTTGTCGAAAATCCTTTAATTTTATTTTCTATTACTATCGTTATATTTTATCACATTTGTTTTTTGTTTCAATGGAATAGATGTTATTGGTCTACTCAAGGGTGTGAGTCCTATTATTACGCTTGGTGATAAAAAGAGATTACGGATAGAACTACAAGATGCAAGGTCGTAAATTACTGCCTAACTTTAAATAACTCATTATGAAAAATGCAAATTCAATGGGTTACTAAACATCTTACATGATTGGAAATTTATGCAGTGCTTTGACACTTTCAGTGACCTTATGGGGTGAATTTGCTGAGAGTTTAAAAGAATACATTGCTATTCATGATGGCCCAGTTGTAGTCATTTTACAGTTTTCACAGATCAAAAAGTTTAAAGGTATAGATTTAAATTTGTCTTATAAATCTTCTGTATAATAGTAGTTGTCTAATAGAATCATTTAAAATTCTAATTTTAAATCAAATCTATAAACTGTAGATGAAATCATTTAAAATTCTAATTTTAAATCAAATCTATATTAACCGTGCATCGCACGGGTTCTCAACTAGTTATATACCTTAATTAAATGCAGTGAACTGAACTCATTTTACTTTGTAAAAGATGTTTTTTTTTATAATAACGGAAAATGATATCATTAAATAATCATTTTAATAGGATTAAACATTTTTTCATGTTTTAAAACAATAAATTGAAAAATATTCTTAAGTTAACTTATAATAATTTCTTCTTACTCCCTCCATTCCGGTGATTTTTTACAGTTTAATTTTTTAGGGAGATTTAAAAGAAGTGTAAAGAAATGATTAAGGAATATTATTCCTGAATTAGTCAATTATAATGATAATGATGTGATTACAATTTTATTCAAAAAAAGAAAAGAAAAAATCTCAAAAAGACAAGTGAAACTTGGATGAACTTAATTATTACACCTCCATAATGAACAATTAAAACCTAATTAATTAATTAGTGCCACCAAAACCAGCTTTAAGCTTCTTAATTTGATCAGCATCCAACAAAGTGACCTTCTGAATAATATCAGTTGGCAAATCATTCTTGAAAAGCGCGCTAGGAATTCCTTGAAAGCATTTGGATTTTCACTGCAAATGCCGCTATCTTATTGCAATCGGCATTGTGTTTCCTACGTTCACCTGTTTATGTGCGTGTCCATTTCATTTTTAAAATAAAGTCTAATTTAAATTGTTATAATGATCATATTTTAGTCATAACAATCTGAAAAAAAAATTTACTCACCTGAAAATGCTCTAGTGTCGGGGGGAAAATGAACATGTCCCCAACCTCCATGGTCTTATAAAATGCCCTATTAGTCGAGTCGATAAAACCGGCCACAATCGTCCCCTGGGTAAGGATGGCGAGCTCAGCGACTCGGTGGGTGTGGATGGGGACGGCCCCACCCACACCAATGTCTGCTCGAGAAAGAGAAATTCCCATCCCATTTAAGGCTGGGAATTGGGTTGAAAATGCCGGGTTGGGCCCAAATTTAAATACATTTGCTGATGTGTTACCCCCAACACGGAGGCCCGAGTAGGTGAAATCATCGACTGTGAGCTTTTTTGGTTCCTTGCACGCGTACCCGGTTGGCCCGTATGGAAGGGTTGGGTCCGCGACACAATAGTCGAATTGTATCGTATTAGCGTATGTAGACGAGATTAGAAGAGCGGCCACAATTAGAATTGGGAAAACCATCTTTGTCGACGAGGAAATAGTTAGATTGTTCTTTTTTCAAATTATGTGAAGAGGAAATATAAATTTTGTATGATGTTTAAGAGAAAACTGTTACGGTATTTATACTGCTCTACAATAAAATAATTAATAATGTGAAAAAAATTATAATCAATGTGATACAGGGAATCCACACCCGATTTTATTTATTTACTTACGAAGAAGATTCATGAATATAATAATAATTTTAGGTAACGTGATAATCTCAAAAACATTTGCTACCGTTATATGTGTGAATTATCACATGATATGTAGTAATGTGTGAAACGATGTAAATTTGATATTGTTGCCTTCGGTGCTACTCATAGTAGATATGGTGATGGTGATAAAATAGGGTTTTTACTTTACTAATTTGAATGAATGATATGATGAGATTTATCTATAAAATTATTCTAAGGATTTTTTTTTGGTCGATAAAAATTTCGTGATATTTTCCTTTATGGTTGACATAGTAATATTAAAGTTTCAATATTCCTTTTTGGGCGATGTTTTTATGTTTCACATTGGACTCGAGAATTGGAATACACCATATAATATATGAATATCTCATGAACTCCTAATTTTAATACGGAGTACACGATATAAATTAAAGTCTTAACTTCTATTTTACATTTTTAAATTTAATTTTATCACCAAAATATGAATGCATAACGTAATTCTTGTGTGAAACCGTCTCACAATATAATCACTAACGAAAACTAGCTCTTCTTACCAAAAACATTACCTCTTGTGTAACAGGTCTCACGACCGATATTATTATCATAGGACCGATCCATATTCATAAAAAAAAAATACATTACAGATGATCGAAAATCAGAAAGGGCCCACGTTTTATTAAAATTTAGAAACCCGTTAATATATAACAAACGAATTGAACGGAATTGATCACGTAATGGCAATTGGTGTGTTTTTTTGGTGCAATGAATTAAGCATATACTTGTATGGGAGTTCTTAGGTCGTACGAAACACCTGTGCGCTGTGTGATATACTCTACATTAACTTCTATGTCTCGTGTACCCATTAGTTTTTTCGACTATTCATTCATACTAAAATTTACGTACCAAATTTAATTTTTTTTTTTTTTTTTTTTTTTGACAAGAGGTTACAAACACAACTACATCTTTTTAGCCCGAGTGGCCAAATTATGCGCTACTCTATTAAGGAACCTAGGAATGTAACTTACCGAACAACAATGAAATACAGAAACATTTGAAATTAAATCACGGATAATAAAAATAGCCTTGTGAGCTGTACCAAATTTAATTGACTACTCCATTCTTCTAAAAACAAACATTGACAATAAAAATACGAGTATCAATTTATACCTTAAAATCCTCAATTGTGATTTCATTTCATATTCAATGTATATTACTCCATAATTGTGATTTTATTTCATTATTCAATTATTCAATGTATATTATTCCGTATTAAAGAAATTGTGATTTCGTTATTATTCAATGTTTAAAATGGTTGTATGCAAATGTTCATACATTTGCTTATTGGAGTATGATGTAATTATTAAAGATAACAATAATTCTTCCGTAAATGTATATGAGAAGCTACAATATTTAATATATTATCATTAATCAATGTTCGACACAAAAAATAAAATTTGAAAATTTGAAAAAAAAAAACAAAAAAAACAAAACAAAACTATGTAGTATGTAAAGGTCAAAGCAGTGTATAACTTATTAAGATATAGTGCTACACCAAAAAAAATTATTGGGTCCTCCCCCGTAAAAAATGTGGGACAAATTTATACTATACATCATAAAATCATAATTATTGACCACCTATAAATCTATAATATAATATGAGTATATGAAATTATATGAGAAAAGAGTAGGTATGGTAGGTAATAAATAAACAATATAACTTTAAATTTAAAGTAAGTTAATAAAATAGGTAAAGGGTTTTAAAAATGATCAATAAGTCTCGTAAGATCGCCTCATATCATAAAATTTAAATAAATTAAATATAAATAATTTGAAAAAAAAAAAACATACTCCGTACTCTATAAGTAGACAATTTCTTGTGTGAGACGGGCCTAACGATAAATTATTGTGAGACGTCTCTTAGATGGTGGTTACTTTTTATTTTTTTATTATTTTTTTAATCTTTGTCTCACATAAGTTATTGTTAGGCCCGTCTCACACAAGAATCACTACTATAAGTATCCCGTAAAGTTATACTCCATATGACACTATCTTATAAAAAATTGTCTAGAACATTATTTTAATCTTCTTGCAATTCCGTACTAGTTACTCAACCAAAAACCAAAATCTATATTGAGCACATTGCTTGCTTACAAAGTTACAAATGAAATTTTATCGATCAAAATTGATTACGTACGTTGCATGCTTAAATAACGAAAATTGAGTACATACGTTGCTTGCTTAAAAAATGTGAAGTTAAATAATGTTGGTCTTTGAGTCATGAAATGTTTATGTTTATCCAATAAGACCATGAGCAATGATAAGGATAATCTTTATCTCCATATTTTTCTCTTCCCTCCTATATTTTTTAAGATTAATTGCCAAAAATAATCCGAACTGATCCTCTTATTTCATAAATAATCCGATCTCGAATTAATCCCCGAATAATCATAACTATTGAAGTAAGAGACTTGTTATTTTTCGCCCCCTTTTTACTAATTTCCGCCATTTCTTTTTAGGTAAAATGACTAAAATACCCTTTTTAGAGAAGAGTGAGAGGTAGATGGGATTATTTAGGTTTTTTAATTTAAGGACATTATGGTAATTTAGGGGTGACAAATAGTGAAATAGGGGACGATAAATAGTACCTCTCACCCTTCTCTAAAAAGGGTATTTTAGTTATTTTACCTAAAAAGAAATGGCGGAAATTAGTAAAAAGGGGGCGGAAAATAACAAGTCCCTTCCTATATCCTTTTATGAATTCTTATTATATTAAATGTCCTAAAGGTATAATTAGTATGTTTTTTTGCCAGAAATCAGATAATCAATCGTATCAATGATGGTGCAATCAATCGTACCATAATTTTCTTCCAATAAAGGACGCTCCGTATAATAAACATTTACAATTTACAATGTGACAATGTATCAACGTAAAAGGAGTAATAAATTTTTCTAACGTAATAATATATCAACGGAGGAATCAATATTGATTATTGAATTGAATAACATAATAATAATAATTATTATTATTATAAGGCAAAATTACTAAAAACTACCTTATAAAACCATTTTTTTGCAAATAACTACTTTATATATTTTTTTTTGCGAATAACTACCTTTTAACGTCATTTCTATTCAAATAACTATCTTAATGTGACAAATTTGATTCAAATCAATATCAAGTCACCGGATACCGTCAAAAAATTCAAATTTTCCGACCAATTTGTATTTTTTTCTTTTCTTAAATTTAAAAATAACACTTGAAATATCCATTTTACCCTTATTTAACCTATTTTCTTCTATTCCACCTCTCTTCTTCCTTCATCATGTTTAACTTATTTTTTTCTCCATTAATGGTGTTTTCATTTTCATCTCATTTTCTTAAATTTTTCTACCCCATCTTCATCTTCAATTTCTCCCTAATTGTTAGTCATTTTCCCCAATTTTTTCTCCTTTTCTTCATCCTCACTTCCTCCCTAATTCTTAGTCATTTCCAACACATTTTTTTCACCTTCTTCATCCTAATGATATTTAATCTCTCCTATTATTATTATTATTTATTTATTTACCCCATTTATATTCACTTCATCCTTACAAGAAAAGCCAACAAATTCAACTCAACCAAAACTTCATAAATCATTAATCTCAATTTTTTTTTAAAAAAAAAATTAAAGTCACAATCTTTCACAATTTTGAACACTTTCATACCAAATTCAACACAACTAAATACAAACATTAATCTAAAAAAAAAGGCGAAAAATCGTACCCAAAAAACCCCAATTTTGTAATTTAGGGTTTTTTAAACATCATTTTACATTCAATTAAAGTAAACAAAATAAAAAAAAATTATAATACCTAATATAAGACGAAATTTAAACCTTAAAAATAAGGATTTATTAAACTGAAGTAAAAAAGGAAAAATCATATAATTTTGGCTGAAATTTTAAAGTTTTTTTTTAGATGATTTTCATGGGATGTTGAAAAATTTGAGAAAACAAATAAAATCAGAAATGGGAAATGAAAAGGGTTGTAGAAGGTTAATTTGAGGGGCAAAATGGTCAATAAGTAAAAATTTTGGGTTAATTGAAATTTCCGGTCAAATGGTAACATTTTGAACACAAAATGACGTTAAAAGGTAGTTAATTGCGAAAATAATTATATAAGGTAGTTATTTGCAAAAAGTGGTTTTATAAGGTAATTTTTAGTAATTTTGCCTTATTATAATCATAATCATTCCAATATTAACCAAGACAAATTTAAATAATTCTTTCCTATTTATCCTCAGCTCAAAATTATATATAAACAATCGTACAAATCAATTTCATAAAGCATCAACCAAAGCAATACAAGTCTTACTAAATTGTACAATTAAAAATGACTTTCACAATTTTCGTTCTGTTTACACTTTTAATCTCTTCCTCATACACTTCCGCAATCGAGTTCGACTACTGTGTGGGAGACCCGACCCTCCCATACGGGCCCAACGGGTACGCGTGCAAAAACCCGGCTAATGTCACGGTCGATGATTTCGTCTACTCGGGTCTTCGAACCCCCGGGAACTCATCCAACGTATTCAAATTTGGCGTACAATACGCCTTCGTGTCGCAATTCCCAGGCTTAAATGGGTTGGGCATGTCCATGATTCGGGCCCACATTGAAGTAGGTGGGGCCGGCCCAGTCCACTCACACAGATGCCCAGAACTAATCCTGGTCACCGAGGGTAAGGTCCTCGCTGGATTTATCGACACGAATAATAAGCCGTTTTATAAGACCTTAGAGGCAGGTGACATGTTTATTATCCCCGAGACGCTCGCGCATTTTCAAGTCAATGTGGGGAACACCAAGGCGGTTGCTTACGCCGCTTATAACAGCCCAAATCCTGGTGTTCAAGCGGTTCCGCTCGCATTGTTTAAGAATGATTTGCCTACTGATATTCTTCAGAAGGTTACTTTGTTGGATGCTGCTCAAATTAAAAAGCTTAAGGCTGCTTTTGGTGGAACCAACTAGGGTTTTGTTGGATTAATAACTTGTACTCCGTACTTCCTATTAGATACTTGCCTAAGTTTTTATAATAAGATAATAATAAGTATAATATTTGACTCAATCTTACTAATGTATTTTGTCAAATAATCATTGTCATCAGCTTAATGATCTTACGAGTTATTCTTAATAAGGCCTCATTTGGTTGCCCATTAAATTCATGGAAAGTTGAAATTTCCATGGAGTGAGAACTTAACCAAAAAGTTTTTTTTTTCACTTCTCGTAATTTTCCAATTCACGTGATTTTAAAGTTTTCGGAAAATTTATTCTCCCACCGTCCCGGTCAATAGTTATCATATTTGCCTTTATTTTAACACTATTCATCGTTAATGAAACTAATCAAAAAGGCTCTTAATATATTACATAAAATATAGTTTTGTACTCCCTCCGTTTCGCTAATTTGTTTAGTTAAATCCACGGGTTCGGGCCACTTTTTAGACTGTACAACTCAAACTGGGGGAAAATTGTCCTCTCTTCCAGCTAGGCAGCTACACAAAGATCCAATTTAACGAGAGGCCTAGGTTCAGTGTCATGGGCTCTGATAAAATGTTACTCCGATAATCACTCCTAACTTGCCACCTCAGCAATTTTTTTTAGCGGTAATGATTTTAGTATAATAGAGGATTCGTAATAGTAATTAAAGTCCATGTTAGAGCACAATTAGAAAATAATTTTTTTTGTCAGCTCAATTGAAAAATAATAATGTGCTGTATATATATATATATATATATATATATATATATATATATATATATATATATATATATATATATATATATATATATATATATAGGGACAAGATCTTTTAAGCCCAAGATATGAGAGAAAGTCGTTAAGTCCAAAAATTCCAGGTTTGAGATTTTAACCAAAAAATTCGAGATTTTAACCAAAAAAAATGAGATTTTAACAAAAAAAAAAAAGATACCAATTTTTTCCTACGGTTGATCTACGCTTGGCCCATGACCACAGTCCCACATCCTTTTGAGATTTAATCTCAGCCGTTGATTTTGATGATCCAATGGCTTAGATTACGACTCAATGGCTTTCTCTAGACTTAGGGCTTGAAAGATCTTATCTATATATATATATATATATATATTTCTTCATTCAACATGACTTTGGAGTATTCTACATTCTTATATGCATCCATTATTGTCTATTGATTTAATTTACTATAGAGATTCTTAGTTTTGAATGATTATTATCTTCGATTTTAAAATTTAATAATCAAATTAGCTAATGGTTTGTTAAATTTTTTTTATAGGTCATGAGAACAAACCAACTACGATGGGTGACGTAAACTATTAAATAGCTTAGGAACATGATATAATTCAAGTTGCATATAAATACATTGTCAAAATTTTAACATATAATAGAGTAAGCGATTTCCATTTAAAAATTCTTACAAATAATATTTAATGCCTTAATATTGGAATAATAAATATATAGTCATAATAATAAGAAAAGAATAAAGATTGTACAACATATGCAATAATGGAAATCAAGCATTTAGCAATTAATTATTTCTATATATATTAGAGAAAAATATATCTCAAATGAAAATAGAGATTTTTTTATTGTTGACGGTGTACACGAATTTGGTGCACTAGAAGGACGTAATAATTTTTCTGTAATAATTATGTAAAGAATTATATCTTAATTTTCCAAAAATAATACGTGACAAAAAGAAATCACAATTGTATATATATAATAAAGTAAAGGTTAGCGGTGAATAATAAATCAAGTATACATGAATTATAGTGAAAGTACTAATAATAATAGCAGTAGAAATAGAAGTGATGAAGTTAAATTAACATCAAAAGTAAATGTGAAAACACGATATGACGTCCTTTTTCTTGACGTATTTTTAGGTCCACGAAATTCAGTTTAGTTGAGATTAATTTTATTGGATACTCCATTGACTAAAATAAGTTCAAAAGAACAGCTCCAAGAAAAAAATGTAAATTTAATGGTCTTACGATTTAATTGATAATTTAATGGTTAAAATGTTATTTCATCATGATTTTAAGAACTCTCAATCAATTATATCACAAAAAATAATGTTAAACCAACGTAGGTGGTCCAGGCGGGACCGAGACCCAAAACTAGTCCTTATCTTTATATATACTAATTGAGAAACCACTACTAAAAGAAAGTTTCTCGAAAAAGAAAGGAAAGTTTCTCGGAAAAAATACCCTAAAAAAAACCCCTCAAGTTCTCTTTAAGGGGGCTATTATCATCTTGTGATGATAATAAGCAAGTGATGATAATAAGCCCCAAAATTCATTAAAATTGCTTATAAATCTATTATAATTACAATAAAGTAGTCTTCTGATTCGGAGAGATTCGTCCCCGCAATTTGGTGGGTTTATCCTCTACTTTGTTAGAGTTTGTTCAAGTTATTGCAGATAATAATGAGAAAGATTAATGTGGTGTTACGAATGATTTCAAGTTTCCGACAACAATTTACAAGATTCAATGAAATTTGCTCTCTTCAAAACAATATCAGATACAAAGAGCCCCTCGTGGAAGACTGCGTCAATAATAGGCAGTGATGTGATATAGGCGGGTGTGCAGAAGCGATATATTTTACTACTGGAGGTCTTTCTTTTAATGAGAAGAAAATCATTGTAATTTTTGTAATTTTGTTTTTGGTTAATTTTGCAATCTTTTGTATGCGTAATATAATTTATTATTAATGAAATTAATCTTTCCCTCAAAAAAAAAAAAAAAACTTTAGACTTCATAAATTCTAACGATGCTTAAATTGCCAACTAAACCACACAATCTTTTTGTTAATGTAACAACCTGATTTTTCGTGACTTAATTAAACTAAGGCGGAAATATTAATTAAGTACATATATTACAAAACCAGCTGTCATTGTCTTACAACTCGATATACATAATATGAGTTAAAGATAAAGCAGAGTTATTCGATTACATTCTCTCAAAAAGGAGTACAAAATAAGGTAAACTATCCCCAGCATGATTTGCATTAGTCTCGGGGTACCTGCAATTATTAATTCTCGCATCACTCTTTCTATACATGCAATTCTAAACATATGCAATATAGAAAATAAATAAATAAAACACATTGCAAGTAGACAAGCAAAAACGTACAAGGAAATAGGATGATTCAAACACGAGCATACATCAAATCATATAGACGTACAGCATTCCTCAACATTCATTCTCAACAAGGCGTATCTCAATATTTAGGAATAAAAATCTTCCAGGCAATAATCAATCAAAACATGGAAATACATCCATCATACGTTAACTAATGAGTCTACGTTAGTAAGGCGGAATCATGCAGACAGTATCCGCGCAATAGCAATCAGGGCCAACAAAGTGGACAAGGCTGAAATGCTAGAGATATCTAAGGTAATAAGGACGGCCACATCTCTTGTCTAATGTATGCATACACCACCTATCGAGGATCAATAATTATTCGACTATCACCAAAGACGGGTACCCCCGGTTGGGGCTGGTATTTTCCAATTACTATATTTGGGCCCACGGAAATATCAATGATGCCCCATCCCTGGGGTTGTATATACCGTGTCAAATAACAATTTCAAAATCGTTAAATAGCCTTTAGCAACTCAGGGAGGGAGCTAAAGTCCCCATAGACAGCTACCTCATTAACATCGAATTCAAGAGTCGCAACATGGCGAACAATCCAAGTATTTTACCAATTAGCTCATTTTCTCAAATTCTTATTTCCTCGTTCATTCGAAACAAGTGACAATTCTGAATCTTAATAATACCGTCGAACTTTGTATAATGAAATTTTAATTCTAGCAGTTCTTCAGGTAAGTAGAAGCACATAGAAAAACTTAAATATTTATTTTGAGTCCGTTCGTAAATTTTAAATATTTTTTTACTATTCATTATTTTACTATTCATGACGGTTACTATTCATCATTTTACTATTCATTTATTTTGTACGTATTCTGATACTTATACGTATTTTTATACTTTGTACGTATTTTTATACTTTGTACGTATTTTTATACTTATACGTATTCTTATACTTTGTACATATTTTATACTTATACGTATTTTATACTTATACGTATTTTTATACTTTAGATATTCTACTTAGGTATAAAACCAAACTTTTTATTTACTAAGTACAATTTTCTAGTTTCAAAGTCGTTAAGTTCGTTTTACACATAGTGATTTGTAATAATATTTTAAAAGTAAAACTCGGTTAAGTTTAGTCATATACTTAGCTAAAATTTTAACGGTTTCCAATTTTAGCGATGTTGTCGTAATTCATTTAAATAGTCCGTATGTCCAAATCCATATTTAAGCAAAGGTGGTAGCACTCGAATTTGTTCATTTTAATATATGTAACATTATTTTTTATCGGTTACGTCGATTCCTTTTTATTAACGGTTCATTTTACAATCTAATATAATCCTAATTACCATTCAAATTTAGTGAATTAGTGACAAATTCATTTTGATCAAAATAGGTCCAAATAAGGTGAAAATGCCTTGGCCTTTATTTATATTTACTCATTTATTTCTTTTTTTTTGTTTTTATTATAATTCATTACTTTAACTAATTAAATTATTTTAGTGATAAAAATAAAAAGTGACAACAATTATTTTTAAGTCCAAAAAGAACCCTAAAACCGTGGCCCTCACTTCACTTGTGCATTTCATTTTCGTTTCCTAATTTATCGGTTTACGACTTAAAGTTTTTATATACTAATTATTTAAATTATACTAAAGTGATTTAAACTAAGTTAAAATTTTATCAAAAATTTTATAAATTAAAAGTGAAATGCCGTGGCCCTTTGTTTATTTTTCTAAATTTTTGTCCAAATTATTTTAACTTGTTTAACATATATGTTTACTAAAATAAATACTAATTAGTAAAGAAAAACAATAAATAACTAAAACTTATAAAAACTATAAATCAAACTAGCTTATAAATGAAGAACACTTATGCTTTTCTAAAGAACATCTAAAACTCAAATTTGTATATTATCATTTAAATTTCTCAAATTTTACTAATAACACTAATTAACCTAAACTAACATAACATGTTATTTACAAAAATTAAAACTAAAAATAGGTCCAAAAATCCAATGAAAACCGTGGCCCTCTTATATCTTTTCACAAATTTTATTTTTGATTTTTATACTACTAATTCTATATCTATTGTCCTTTATATTATAAGTATATTTAACATAAGTGAAATTCATATAAAAACATTAACAAATAAAAGTAATTCATTTCCAATACACACAAATTAATATTAGAATCAAATGTAAAGAAATGAACATCAACATATAAACAATATTTTTAGTACTAATTTATTATAGTCTTTTTAACATGTAATTAACAAAATTTAAAACGAAAAATTAGACAAAAATAAAGGGTAATGCCGTGGCCTTTTATAAGGGTGCACAAATTTTATTTTTCGATTTTTATCTTCTAATTCATCATACAATACTTAGGTGATAAAATAAAACATGCATAACATCAAAACATCAATTAGGAAGATAACATTTATACACTTAGATGGTGCAAGGCAATTATAGTGTGCGAGAGCACCTTAGTAGGTTAGGAAAATGAAAATTCTAGCAATTATCGGGATCGATAATATTGTCGAAAATGCTAAGATCGATGCCTCCACCTTGCTCCTCTTCTTTGGATAGATTAATACATACAAAGAAAAATTAACTAAGTTAGTAATTTATTTTAAGCAAAACTAACTAAACTAAAAATTTAAAGTGTAGTAATATTTTTTTGAATAGGTGATGTATAGTTTTTAATTAATTTGATTCATGTTATTAATTATTTATAAGGTAAAAGAGGAAGTGATTACTTAATAAAAATGGTGGAGAATTTATTTAAGTGCTTAAGAAAAATTAAAGACAAAGTAAGAAATTTTAATGGAGAATTGAAATGGAGAAGATGAAGATCTTCATGTTCTTGAGGATGAAGATGAAGTTGTTCTTACTTAGGGTTTAGAGTAGTTTTTATTTAGAGAGAAAAAGACTTAGTAAATTTAGGTGTTTGTGTGGAAAATGAATTAGGTAGTAGTATTGTATAAGTAGAATATTTAGTATTTAGAATGTATAAACATTAAATTTAATAAGGCTAATTACAAGTGATGATGAATTAAGTAGGTGTGTAAGTGAATTAGGTTTGTGTAAGAGAAGAAATGGAAGAGGATAAAACTTGGACCAAGTGAGTCCAAGGAGGTCGGCCAAGGTGAGAAAAATAGGCTCGATTTTCGTTTTCGAAATTTCCGATTTGCGCACACGAAAAGTCTCGAAATAAAAGATATGATCTTAAAATATTGTTTCGAAATAAGATCGAAAATAAAAATGAAAATAAACTTCGAAAGGAGGACAAAACAAAAATTGAGCTTTAAATCCTCGAAACTTTGAATAAAAATTTACTAGGTCTAAATACTTAATTTTTTCGTTGAATGTTAAAGATTTAAATAATTATAATCAACCGTAAAAAAGTTTATCAGTTTAAATTAAGTGTGACTTAATATTTCGACATTTTGCGAAAGTGTTAGTTAAATAGAATCGAAATAGTAATTAGATATTAGAAAATATGATTTATTAATAATAATCAAAATGATTATACTTTAACTAAATAGTTTGATGTTAAGTGTTATGTGTAAGTAAATTTGGAAGAGGATTAGGTGACTTAGTCACCTAGGGTGGCTCGGCCATGTGGCCCTTTTCGGCCTCGTTTTGCGCGCCGAAATTTGTCGTTGAAAAATTTGTCGTGGATTCGTCATTTTATTTATCGAGTTCAAATAAGTAAAAATAAAGTTCAAATTCGATATATATAAAAATAGTTTTAGTTTAGTCGCGAGAAAAATTGTAGTGTATTGTGTTAGGAAATAATTGTATGAGATTATCTAATGATCGATTTCCTAATTATAATAAGTTTAAATTAACACGGGGTGTTACAATTAATAATTTTAAAATTAAAGTTCTAAACCATCACAAAAATCTATATATTATTTACATGATATTTATATGAATACAAATTATATCAAAAAAAAAATCTAAAACACTATTTTATTTTAGGGTTAATTGAATATAATTCCCTTTTATAACACTAGCTTTTTTTTCAAAATAACCCCCTTATATTTTTTTTATAACATAACCCCCCTTTAAAACACTTTTGCTTTAAAATCACCCCAACGTCGAAATATGCTACTTAAAAAATGAATATTCACACTCACATAAATAGATTTTTCCTAAGAGGTTTCGACATATTTTAGTTATTCATGGTTGTATCTTGAAAGGGGTGTAGCTTCAAATGTCTTCGGTCGCTATTTTTAAGTTACAAAATTCGACTTTGGGGTAATTTTGAAACAAAAATGTCTTAAAAGGGGTTATGTTATAAAATAAACATATAAGGGGGTTATTTTGAAAAAAATTGTTATAAAAGGGGTTATATTCAATTAACCTTTTATTTTATGTACATGCACACTATATCTAGTTTATGAGATAAGAGTTGATCTAGTTTATAAGGTCTAGGGATTACTCATCATATTACCAATTGGTTTTAGGATGAAACATCTTAAACCTTATAAGCGGATTTTCTCATACTCTCGGGTGTGGCCCAGGCCCGTGGAATTTAACATGTTATCAGAGCCCATGACACTGAACCTAGGCCTCTCGTTAAATAACATAAATTGGGTCTTTGTGTAGCTGCCTAGCTGGAAGAGAGGACAATTCCCCCCCCCCCCCCCCAGTTTGAGTTGTACAGTCGGAAAAGTGGCCTGAACCTGTGGATTTAACTAAACAAATTAGCGAAACGGAGGGAGTACAAAACTATATATTTTATGTAATATATTAAGAGCCTTTTTGATTAGTTTCATTAACGATGAATTGTGTTAAAATAAAGGCAAATATGATAACTGTTGACCGAAACGGTGGGAGAATAAATTTTCCGAAAACTTTAAAATCACGTGAATTGGAAAATTGTTCTCACTCCATGGAAATTTCAACCAAATGACACCTTATTAAGAATAACTCGTAAGATCATTAAGCTGATGACAATGATTTGACAAAATACATTAGTAAGATTGAGTCAAATATTATACTTATTATTATCTTATTATAAAAACTTAGGCAAGTATCTAATAGGAAGTACGGAGTACAAGTTATTAATCCAACAAAACCCTAGTTGGTTCCACCAAAAGCAGCCTTAAGCTTTTTAATTTGAGCAGCATCCAACAAAGTAACCTTCTGAATGATATCAGTAGGCAAATCATTCTGAAACAATGCTAGCGGAACCGCTTGAACACCAGGATTCGGGCTGTTATAAGCGGCGTAAACAACCGCCTTGGTCTTCCCCACATTGACTTGAAAATGCCCGAGTGTCTCGGGGATAATAAACAAGTCACCTGCCTGTAAGGTCTTATAAAACGGCTTATTATTCGAGTCGATAAATCCAGCAATGATCGAACCCTCGGTGACCAGGATTATTTCTGGGCATCTGTGTGAGTGGACTGGGCCTGCCCCACCTACTTCAATGTCGGCTCGAATAAAGGACAAGCCCAACCCATTTAAGCCTGGGAATTGCGACACAGCGGCGTATTGTACGCCAAATTTGAATATGTTGGATGAGTTCCCGGGGGTTCGAAGACCCGAGTAGGTGAAATCGTCGACCGTGACTTTAGCCGGGTTTTTGCACGCATACCCGTTGGGCCCGTATGGGAGGGTCGGGTCTCCCACACAGTAGTCGAACTCGATTGCGGAAGCGTACGAGGAAGAGATTAAAAGTGTAAACAGAACAAAAATTGTGAAAGTCATTTTTAATTGTACAATTTAGTAAGACTTGTATTGCTTTGTTTGATGCTTTATGAAATTGATTTGTACGATTGTTTATATATAATTTTGAGCTGAAGATAAATAGGAAAGAATTATTTAAATTTGTCTAGATCAATATTGGAATGATTATAATTATAATTATTATGTTATTCAATTCAATAATCAATATTGATTCCTCCGTTGATATATTATTACATTAGAAAAATTTATTACTCCTTTTACGTTGATACATTGTAAATTGGAAATATTTATTATGTGGAGCATCCTTTATTGGAAGAAAATTATGGTACAATTGATTGCACCATCATTGATACGATTGATTATCTGATTTATGGCAAAAAAAACATACTAATTATACCTTTAGAACATTTAATATAATAAGAATTCATAAAAGGATATAGTAATTGTTAGATTTCGTATCACATCATGATATGAATATAAAAATACCCGTTTTTACTTATTTTGAAAAAAGAATTTTTGTCATATATATACATATTCATGTGTTCTAAGGAAATTTTTTAGTAATCGAAAGTAATATCATGATTATGGACATTTATGTGATATATGATTTCAAATTTATTTTCATCTTGGTTTTGAATAATGTTGACTTTTTGAAAATTTTATTAGCATGTACGGAAGTATTTCGTATCTTTGTAGTTTGACTAACGAGAAAAGTAGCTATTGAAAAAGTTTTTTTAGGCAAATTTTCGTATGAGACGATCTAACAATAAACTTATTGCTCTCACATGAGGTGGTAGTTAGTAGTTGTTTTAGGCTACAAACACTTCAAGTGATAATAACACAAGTCAAAACATATTATACAATTATGATAATATATTAAATAAATGTCAAGATAATTTTTATTTTCTCTATATTTCATATACGGAGTATGTCACAAATATCATATGATATACCATCATTGTTGTCTACTTCGTTGCCACTTTTCGTTTTTTGACAAAACTTTAAAAGAAGAATTGGGACTTGGAAAAAAAAAATTAATAAAAAAAGGAGGGATGGTATAAACAATTCAGTAACTCTCCTATGAGACCGTCTCACCATAAGTTATGGTGAGACAAGCCCAATAAGAGATGGCCAACTATCAATCAATTACAATTAAAAAAAAAAAGAATATTGAACTGCTATAGTAATAGTACTGCAGGAAATAACTTCCAGCAACTGCTTTCAAAACACCAAAACTGAAAATCAAGCCAAAAACAGGAAAAAATTTGAAGGTGCAGATTGTAAACTATTTTTTTCATCCAAATAAAGAGTTATTTTAATTGTTCATCAACAAAAAAGAAGAGGTAATTATGTTATAAATTCTTCATTCTAAACTTAAAATCATAGGTTTCAAACTTAAAATTATAAGTTTCAAAACAAATTATACTGCAGTCTGTATAAAATTAAAATCATAGGTTTCAAACTTAAAATTATAGGTTTCAAAACAAATTATACTGCAGTCTTTATAAAATTAAAATCATAGATTTCAAACTTAAAATTATAGTTTAAAAACAAATTATACTGCAGTCTGTATAAAATTAAAATCATAGCTTTCAAACTTAAAAAGCATGATTTTAAACTTAAAATCAGAGGTATAATAACGACATCATAGTCTCTCAATTTTAGTCAAAAGTTTTCAACTTAAAATCATAGGTTGTCAAATTAAAATCATACCATGAAGTAATGATCAATAAAAACTCATAAATTATCAACTTAAAATCATAGGTTGTCAAATTAAAATCATAGGTTGTCAAATTAATTAAAAAGAATGTAAGATCACAAACCTGGATTATCATTAATTTTGATTACCGTAGAATTTGGATTATGTGGGTTTTGAATTTTTAGGGTTTAATGTTGGAGAATAAGGGAGAGGAAGAAAAAAACGTGAGCTGAATTAGATAAAAACAAACTGCAGTGAAAAGCAACTTCCTACTTTATAATTTTTTTAATTTGTTTTTTTTAAATGGGCTGATATGTTAAATGAGTCTGTCTCACCATAAGTTATGGTGAGACAGTCTCACATAACAATTTACTCCGTATTTTTTATCCAATCCATCTCTAACTTAAGACGAATAGTACCATCTTAATTAATCATGAATATTTGTGACTAAGTTGAGCTCAATACTTTTTCCTCAAACAAAAGCACTGCTTCACTACTCAATTGAGCATAAAGCAAGTTCGATCAAGTCACACTACATTTGAAACTCTATAAATTAATAATGTCGGGACCAGAGAAATTTATTAATTTAGAGAGTTATTAATTTATCGTTAAATTAATAATTATTAATTTAAAGAGTTTTTAACCGATTCAACGTATTTTATATTTCCGCATAAATTAAGCATTATACATACCAAACAAAAAGGTAAAAGTAAGAGATTAGCTCAAAATAGACTTGAACTTTAGAGGAAGATAGAAAACTATTGAATCATATTTCAATAGAGTGTAATATATTTATTTCAGTCTTTATGAATTATTAATTTATGATTTTCTCGGGACTAAAAATCATAATTAATTTTTCATATACGAAATTTACTCAAAAATTATACGCAATTCTCTCTTTTTTCTCTTTTTTTTTTCCCTAATTAATCTCCAATTAAATTCATTCAATTTTTCAATATCTTGATCATTAACCCAATAATAAGTTCTAATTGTTTTAATTTTCAACTTTTGTGTTTAAATTATCGATTTTTATTAATTTTCAATAGATTTAAGTCAAATTTAAAATTAGGGTTTGTAAAGGCCAGGGGTGGTTAGTGGCAGTGGTCGGTGGCTGGCTGCGAAGTAATGGGCGGAAGTGGCGTGGGTCAAGGCGGTGACGGCGTAGGGTTGAGGGAGGTCGGATGGCCGCTCAGCGAGGGTTAGTGGTTGTTTTTGTGGTGGCCAGCATGGTTTAAGGTGGTTTGTTGGTAGTGTGTTGGTGAAAGAATTGTGTATATTTTTTGAGTAAAAAAGGGTAGTGGTGGAAATAATAATGAAAAAAGTATATAACTTGATCGAGTATACGGATTTTATCTTATTATTGTATCGAGTTTTTTTTAATTTTTTACATTGGCCAAAGTCAAGACCAGACAAATTTATTATTTTAGAGAGTATATTAATTTACCAAGTATTAATTTAGGGTGTTGCTCAACTGTACCCGACTTTTTCTCAGTTGTACCCAAAAAAGACCTCACTACCCTTCTCATTTCCTCCTCCCACATCTAAAAAAAATAAAAACTCTCTCTTCTCTCTCCTCTCTTTCTATTCAATCTCACCCCTTTAACTTTGATTAAAAGTTCCAACCACCATGTGCACCCCACCCCTACCACCATACACCACCCACCAGCAGCACCTATCGTGGCCCACCCTCTCCCTGAGCCCCCACAGCCACCACCTCCCTGAGCCGCCATTAAAACCGCCGTCCATGTCCCCACCACCTGCATGCCCGACCACCCAAATATGCTGGCCACCACCGCACCACTGCCCCGACACAGACAACCTAACACCAGCCCCTTCCACCGTGGTCTGGCCTCAGCCGCCACCACTGAAACCCTTAACCCACCAACGCCACAACCCTAACCACCACCAACGTCATTACCCTAACCACCAACGCCATAACCCTAACCCACCACCTCAAGAATCGACCCACCAATGCATGCCCAGATCCACCGTAACCGCCACCTTGAGCCGTCCCCACCACCCACAAACTGCAAGGCCCACCCACCTTGTATACCTCCTTAAATATCAAAGTTAAACTAACAAAATATACAAATCAACAAAATTTAATAAATCAATAAATTACTTGTAATATATGTATAATTTATCTCAATAACTTAATGTTCCTTTGAATTTTATAAAAATATTGATGAATTTGATTAAATTTTAAGGGAGAAAGGTTAGATTTGATGAGGATGAAAAAGAGAGAAAATTTTGAGTATAGAAGGGTAAGGGGTGGAAAAATTATGACAAAAAAGGGTACAAGTGAGTAAAACTCGGGTACAGTTGAGCAATTACGTTAATTTATAGAGTTTTAACTTTAGTTTGATCGAGCTAAAGTAGGTTTCATCTAACATCGTTAGTCAAGCGAGCATTCACAAAAACGATCAAGTTTGATGTCTACCCTTTATTTCTTTTCGAAAACATACCATAGTTGTACAAAATATATTTATAAACTATAAAGTAATTCTCTCTTAAAACAACATTTTGGACAAAGTCCAACTCCACTAATTAAATAAAAGACAATTACGCTTAAATAAAAGACAATTACACTTTCTTTGAACGAGAGTTTCTATTATTTGGCTTTAGTCGATTTGTATCCAATTGACACATGTTGTAGATGTCGTATGACTATTTATTAATGAATTGATGCTTTCTTTCAAAAAAAAAAGACAATTACACTTTTTATACATCGATCTATACACTACAAAAAAAAAACAGTCAAATTACGAGGGAAATTGCGATGGAAAAACAATTTCCTCGCAATTAAAACAACTTGCGACGGAAATTAGTGGTCCGTCGCAAATATCGTCGTAATACACAAGCGCGAATAATTGGTGCCAAAAAATCTTCTATGCGCTTAAATATTGTGACGGAAATTTGCGACGGAACCCAGATCCGTCGCAAACGAGTAAAGATGTCAGGGAATATTCCCTGGCATATTCCTTATACGCAGGGGCTGCCCCAAGGGGGGGCCAAGGGGGGCCCGTGCCCCCCTACCCTTTCCTGAAAAAATAAAATAAGTATTAACTGCTGCAACTTAGAAACAAAAATATGTAGTAGCAAAGATGGTAAGGAGTTCACCTCATGTGTAAGAGGTCTAGGGTTCAACTCCCCACAGTTTTTTTTTTTATTTTTATTTTAATTTTTGTGTATTTTAAGACATGCAATTTCTTTGTTGCTTGTTAGAGTTTTATTATTAATTTACGAAAGTTGGAGTAATATAATTATTTATTAATATTTTCTATTAATGAATGGACCAAAAATATGTTTTAAACTAATTTTTTTGATGTATTTGATATCATATTATTAATTATAATTATAGTTTTTAGAATTTTCTATATTTTAGGAATAAAATTGTTTAATATATTAGACACACAAAAATTAATAGTTAAAAAAGAAAATATATATAGGATGATTGTATTGATTCGGAAGATCATTATTATTAATACAAATTTTTTAACACCGCATAAAATTTATACGTATACGTATATATATACGTAAATGTATAATTGTACGATGTGCCCCCCTAAGCACAAATCTTGGGTCCGCCACTGCTTATACGTCAGAAATTTGCGACGGAATCGATTCCGTCGCAAAGCGCCAAATTGCGAGGGAATGTTTCGACGGATTCCATTCCGTCGCAAGTTTATAAACAAAACATCCAGTTTCTTTCTGCCTGTCATCCATTTGCTTCGCCTAAAAAAAAAAAAAAAAAAAAAAAATGCCCCCCCTTCCCCGACGACGCCCCACTCTGGCACCCTTCCGACGCCTTACTCCGGTGGCCTTCCGACGCCCTACTCCGGCGAACAATAAATCAATTTTGATGTATGTTTGCTTTAATTTTCTTCCAAAATAATTATGTTTGTTTTAGTTTGATTGTTTTACTTTGATTAAAGTTTGATTGAAGATTGATTTAAGTTGATTAGTTTGATTTAACTTGGCTAAATTAGTTTGATCTAACTTGGCTAAATTAATTTGATTGTTTTAGTTTGATTAGTTTACTTTGATTTAGGTTGATAGTTTAGTTTGATTTAAGTTGATCCATTTAATTTAAGTTTGGTTGTTTTAGTTTGATTTAAGATGATTAGATTAGTTTAATTTTAGTTGATTAAATTTGTTTGATTGTTTAAGTTAAGTGCTTGTTTGGTTACCTTATAAAATCATGGGAATTTAGAAATCCCATGAATTGTATTAACCAACACTTGTTTGGTTGCCAAATTTATGGGAATTGCAAAATCTATTGGAAAGTAATTCCACCATTATGGAGGAATTTCTTTACCTAGACCCCCTAGGTAATTGAACTTTCCCACGTCTAATTAATTCTATCCTGTCAACCAAATACATTTTTTTCAATTCACATGAATTTTCAATTCCCGTCATTTTGAAATTCCTAGGAAATGTAATTCCCACATTACAACCAAACGAACACTTAGTAGTTTTAGTTTGATTTAAGTTGATTATATTAGTTTGATTTAAGTAGCTTAAATTTAGTTTGATATTATATACAATTAACGTATGTTTTTTTTTTTTTTTGAAGAAAGCCACAGGGGCTTAACTGTTATAAATCACCACTTCAGAACAAATAACATCAACAACGCTATCGGGCAGTTCAGGCCAAAAGCGTCTACCTTCAGACCACGGACTAACATGCGCCAAGGCGTGCGCTGCCCTATTATAAAGTCGACTAACATGAGAAAAATCAACTGATAAGAAAAAATCACATAGGCTATAAATTTCATCGTAGACCATGAAGAGATCGCTGCGTCCTCGTTTACGTTTCCGTAGGTCTTCCATAACGGGAAGGCAATCACCTTCGAGGATAATTCGAGAATGTCCGGCCGCCTTAGCTTCTTGTATTCCTCGGAGAACAGCAACAGCTTCCGCCATCGAGGGGTCCCACTCCACACCTTCCTGCCACGTCAAACCCCAAACAACACCTCCCTCTTCATCCCGACAGATGGCACCGAGCATTGTTCCGATACCTTCTTTAACCCCCGCATCTGTGTTAATTTTCAGCAGACCCGAGGTTGGCCGTGTCCAGCCCTTTGCACGCTCTAAACTCGTACTCGCCACGCGTCACCCGCTCCACTCCTCCTCCAGCCTTCGTTGTTCGGGTATTTGCATCTCACCTAGCACTCGTTTGTTCTCCGAGTTATTCCCCCACGCACTGTGGGCATACCTTCAAAAGGAGTTTATTCCGTCGCTCCCATGTAGCCCAAAGCCCGTCACAAACGCCGTGCTTTGAAACATCCAACTCCCGCAAACCGACTCCACCCACTCCCAAACACTTCCTCCTTTGTACCCGGTCGCAATGTCGAGTCCAAGGCCATCCCATAAACCGCCCACCCACTCCGATCCACGCATCACGTGGATACACGTTTCCACCTGATTTTGGCATCTTGTACAAAACGCATCCGCACTTGCGATTCGCTTGGATATGTTCCAGTTCGTAGCTAGCGCGTCATTACAAAATTGCCACATAAAGACCTTGATGCGAGGAATGACAGGAAGTTTCCAAAGTTTGTTCCAGAGCCATCTTTCTCGGCCATGGTTTGACTGCTCTATCCCCTCGTCATCCTCTCGGGTGAGCAGTCTGTATGCCGTTTTCACAGAGTATACCCCATCTTTCTCCGGGTCCCAACACCACTTGTCGTTAGTACCCACTTCACTTAAGCGGATATTTAGAAGGCGGTCTCGTTCAAAAGGTAGGAAGATGGACTCTACAAGTTGGCGGTTCCATGCTCGTCTCCCCTCGTACATCAGCATGTGCACTGTCATATTCGCCTCCAAATCTCCTCTCGGTGAAAGCACTTGTCTGGTCTGGGTTCCAGGAATCCAGTAGTCTCCCCAAACGAGTGTATCGTGTCCGTCAGCGATACGTTTTCGGCAACCCATTTTCAGCACCTCCCTTGCTTCACATATGCTATTATTATGTTTATTTAAGTTGATTAGTTTGAGTTAATTAGTTTACATCAATATTTTTGTTTGATATTATTATGTGTTAGTTAATATATGTTTTATTTGTGTTAATTTAGTTAATATATGCTTAGTTAGAGAATTGTAGAGCCATGGTTAGGTTAATTTAGAGAATTGTAGAGCCATTGTTAGGTTATTTTAGAGAATTGTAGAGCTATTGTTAGGTTGATTTAAAGAATTATAGAGCCATTGGTAGGTTGATTTACAGAATTAATGTGTTGTGTATAGTATGACTTAATGTGATTGTGTATTTTCTTAAAATTATGTATTTTGTTAAATTTATATAAAATGAAAATTTTTGCGTTGACCATAGTATACCCATTCGAGAATTATTCATTAGGAATTATTCTCGAATAGTCCCCATTTTTGTAACTGTCTTTGATTGATTAATATCACTTAGGTGACAAATAGTTATATTTGTTTATGTGATAGTAAAAATTTCGGTGGCAATTATTAAGTTGATGTTCTCTGGATACATATATTTTGAGCATGCTCATTTATTTGTGTAACACCCCGACTCATTTTGTATTTAAATAATTCGTTTCGTTAAAATTTGTATTTCATTTTATGTGATTTTCTCATTTGTGGCTCGAGAAAGTCGTTTCTTTAGCTTGTGTGTTGTGTTGTCGAGTTGAGGTTGCGTGGTTCGAGGTGGTTTTCGGGAGTGTGGTTGTGTAGTGAGTTGGCTGATGTGATGAGTGGCGAGCAAGGGGTATAGTAGGTTAGGTCGCCACTTATTCGCGGATTAGAGTGAAAACATCCGAAATTACAAAGCAGAATACGCGACCAAGAGGCGAGAGACGCGCGAGCGGGAAGCGGGCCACCGGCCGGTCCAGACAGGCCGACACCCCATTTTCTATTTTTTTTTTTATTTTGTTGGATTTATGCTTTGTTTAGGATTCTTCTAATTCTTTTCATTATATATCTTTTGCAAAACCTAAACCTCGTTAACTAACTTCTCCTAGCCCTAATTCTCTCTTCTCTATCTAAACTCCATTAATTCTCTCATTAAATACTTCATTAATTTCATTAAAAGTTTGCAGCTTTTCTACTCTAATTTCGTCCTCCTTATTCCTACTTCGGTATTCCTTCCATCCTTTATCGTTATGGTTAGTTTTAATAGTTTTCTTATTATTTTATGTGTTATTATTGTATGCTTGTGTATTTATGTGAATTATGTGTTGAAAATCAAAGGTGAAAAGGCTCTCAATGAGGAAGATACAATCTACGTCGAGGAGGACAAGGAGTAGCGTGTTTTCACTTCGAATAAGGTAATTGGGTGTAGCCCTAGTGATATTTTGACATGTATGAGACCCTAGTTGTTGTTTAGAGTACTATTGTTGGATATATGGTTGAAAAGATGTTTGCTTGGGCTTGAATGGTTGGCTTTACGATTGATTGTGAATGAATTTGGAGTCAACCTTATACACATGAGTCTAGAAGCATGTTTAGGATGTATGTTCACTTGGAAAACATTAATTATGGTTGCTTGATGACTAAAGTTGATAACTTGGATTATTAAATAACCTCACGATGATCATTTAATAGTTATTGTAATTAATACTCCGTATATAATCGTTATTGCATTGTTAAAGATGGTTTATATTGGAATTCGTTGTAATGATGGTTTGGAATAACATTGTTGAATAATGGATGATGTTGTGATGAATGTTTGAGTTGGGTTGTAAGCTTGAGACTAGTGTGCGTACGAGTACGGTTATGGCTCGTGCGTGAGGAGCTACGACGTCCTAGTTTGGACGGATACCGCCCTTTGGGTTCTCAACCGGTTATGGTTAGAGACTATGGTAATGATTATGTCGTCACCGGTTATGGTGGGGTTTGGCCAAATTTAGACAGTGTTGAGGGAATTCACGGTTATGTGGTTCCATAAAAGTGAACTCACGGTTATGTGGTTCCGCCATAGGGTTTGGAGGCATCACCGGTTAGGGTGAGATCCGAGGTAACTCACGGTTATGTGGTTACCCAGTGCTTTGTGTTATCTCTTGTTGTTGTTTGATCGTTGAGCTAAGGTTGGTGGTTTGGACATTTGGGAATGTAATGGTTGAGTTTGTTTATATTCGATCAACACGTACATGATGGTTTTGTTGTATGTGATTTATGTACTCTGTTAATAGGTCGTAGGCCAGGTAAGTATGATCGTTGTATTGTTGGTTATGATTGTGATGTTGGAATATGACTGACGAGCACCTAGTTACTCCCCTCTGACTGCGGTTGTTGCATGTAGAGGTGGCAATCGGGTCAGTCGGGTCGGGTTTGGGTCGGGGCAAGTCGGGCCGGGTCATGTCGGGTTCGGGGCATGTGGGGTCAAAGTGTCCTTTCGAATTCAGTCGGGTTCGATTGAATTAAGTAATCGGGTCGGGTCATATCGGGTTAAATAGTGTATCGGGTCGGTCGGGTTTGGGGTCGGGTCATTATCTGGTCGTAGCGTTTTATCGAATTATTTCAATTTTTACCTACTAAAATAGGTATTTCGACCGTTATTTTATTTAATTACTTCATTACTAAGTTAAATATATCATTCTAAATAATAATTTGCTTTCAATCTAATCAAAATTAAGTTTAAAATTATCGGGTCGTCAATTTAGTCGGGTCGATACCTGATACACGCTATTTATATACGTTTTATGCCCCCGGTTCAGTCGCATTTAGCTTGCATTTATTCGTATTTATTATGATTCTATGAGCTATATGTTATATTTCTCGATACTGCTGCCTTTTATTTACATTTTGCAGGTTTTGGTGGTTTTGAGCCAAAACCCGGTACGATAGGAGCATTTCGAATATCGAGACGACGGGACCTAGTTCGAGCGCGCGTAGGAGCTCGAGAACACAAGCCCAAGACCAAGGACTAAGAGTACCTCGAGAATGTTAAGGCCCAAAAGCAAAGGATTGAAGAATTGGGCCAAGTTTAGAGGAAGAGAAGAGCCAGCCCAAGTTTGGGGTCAGGCCGGTTGGCCAGGCCGGCTGCCGGCCGGCCGGCCCAGGAGTTAATTTTGCGCGGATTTTGTTTTAATCCGAATTGTTTTAGTTGGAGATATATATATACTTTAGGACGGATGTTTTGACTCTCATGCTTATTTTTATGTTTTAAAACTTAGGTTTAGCTTTTAAGTTCTCTCTCTTTACATACTTTCAAGACTAGTTTACTGTTCAAGATTTATACTTTGCAACTTCAGGATTCCTTTCAGGTTTACTTTTAATCGTTAATTTTATTCATCATGTTTACTTTGATTGTTTTTATTGCTTTGATTATTATTATGTCTAGCTAATTCCTTAATTAGGGTTTAGGGGAATTTGTGATATTTGGTCCAGGAACATGTTTTAGGATTAAACTGGTTGAATAATCTGTGCACTTGATTTCTTTCTACGCGTTTTATGTCAATTGAATTAGGATTATTTACTTTGATCAACGAGTTGTCTGAGTTTAATTGAACCTGAGTAAGTTTTAATTTAAGATCGAAAGCCGAGTTAAAACTAGACTTACGCGAGATTGATAAGTTGAATTTAGTAAGTTGCGAGAGCCCGCTAAATTTGCTTAAGGCTAAAATTGACTCGAGAGAGCGTTTTATAAACCTAGTCATTTGCACAGTTTATCTTTTCCTTCTTATTAGCTTGCGTTCCTGAATCATTGTCACATTGAACCCGATGCCCTAATCTTTCCCTCTTATATATTTCAGTTCATCTACTTTATTATCTGCTTTAGTCTATAGCTTATTACAAACCCCCTTTCATACCTTGAGTTAGACCTGTTTTCACCGACTTTAACTTAAAACTGCGCTGTTTCTCTGTGGATACGATCCTGCTCACCACTAGCTACCTGTTAGTTGTCTGTTAGGTTTATTTTGATTTCAGCGATACGACTTAGCTGTGTCAAATTTTGGCGCCGTTGCCGGGGAAACGGCTTTGCTAGTTTTAGTTTCTGTTAGTTCTTACAGGTTTTTCTCCCTTGTCTCAAGAAACCTAGTTCCTTGAGACCGTTTTTAATTGTTTGCTTGTAGTTTTGTTTTATGCGCAGGTCACCTACAGGTCTAGTTCCATTCGAGCCTGAACCTGAACGAGCGCTACACAGACTACGCAAACAAGCGATTCAAATCGCTAATTTTGATCTTGAGCACGCATCACACTCGGAGTCCAGTGCTGCGCAATCGTCCTACGAAGAGGACACACCTCCCCATACTCCGTTAACACCTCCGCCAGTGACCATGCCTAAACTTTCGAGTCACTCGGTGCCGAAGCCAGAATCCATTCCAAGTGGATTCACTATGCCCGTTACGCTACAGGGCAACTTTGAGATTCGCCCCGCCTTTCTAAATTTGGTGGAGCGAAATCAATTCGGTGGCTACCCAACCGAAGATCCTGGTAGGCATATGCAAATGTTTACTGACTACTGCTCCACGATAAAGCAGACCGGGATTACGCAGGAGCAAATAAGGGAAATGCTGTTCCCTTTTTCACTAAAGGATCGAGCCCGCGAGTGGATTACTGATCTAGACAAGGAAGCTGCGGGTATTACTGACTGGAGTAGGTTGGCTCTTGCATTCTACTCCAAATTATATCCTCCAGAGCGTACGAACCAGATGAGGAGTCAAATTCAAGGCTTCAAACAAACGTACGACGAGTCGCTTGCTGAGGCGTGGGACAGGTATAAGAAGCTGATTAGAGATTGTCCTCACCATGGGCTTAGTACTTGGTTGGTGATCATGACCTTCTATAATGGTCTTTATGCGGAGAGTCGAGCTATTTTGGATTCTGCTGCAGAGGGTCGTTTTGCCAACAATACAGATGATGACAAGGCTTGGGGTTTAATAGAAGAGATGGCAGTTCATTCCTCACAATTTGGGAAGCCGAGAGGGAATTCACGGTCCGCGCATGACGACCGTGATAAGGGGAGTATCAGTGCGCTGACTAGTCAGGTTGCTGCGCTAACCGCGCAAATTAGTATGATGACAGGTGGTGGTTCCTCTAGTGCTCATGTGAACGCTGTCACGGGGCACGATACGGGTTATTCTACGGGGTATGCTGCGCCCCAAGAGCAGGTTTATGCATATCAATCTTACAACCAAAACCTGCCCTACCAAAACCAACCTGGTTACGATCGATCACTCTTGTCTTACCGTAACCAAAATGTCCTAAACCCAACTACCCAACCACCACAAAATCAACCCTACATCCCTCCACACAAAAATTTCCAACCATCCCTACCTAACTACAAAAGACCCCCATATGTCCCACCACCAATTCAACCTGCTCCTGTTGTTGATTCGAGTGTGAGTGAATTGAAGGCCATGATGCTGCAAATGGCCAAGTCCCAAGAGATAATGATGCAGCAAATGCAGAAGAGCGAGCAAGCCAAGGACGCGGCGATTAAAATGCTCGAGAACCAAGTGGTTCAATTGGCCGCTTCGCAAGCATCACGTCAACAGGGCACCCTGCCGCCCCAAGGTAATCCTCCTAATCCTCCCCACGATACCGCATGTGCTATAACTTTGAGGAGCGGTACGTTCTATGATGGCTCTAAGCACTTGGGGAAGGAGGATGAAGAAAACGTAGCTGATCCGAGGACAAAAACAGCCCGGCCGGTCGACCGGCAGCCGGTCGTCCAACCGGCTGGACCTGTAGCTACGGGGAAGGATGATTTGGGTGTTAATTTTGGTCTTTCTGCTACTCCAACGCCCCCAGTTCAGATAAAGCTGCCGTTTCCTGGTCGTCAACGAGGTACAGAGCCCGAGGCGAAGTTCAAAAAGTTCGTGGACGTCATTCGAGCCCTTCAGGTAAACGTCCCTTTTATAGATCTCGTTACTCAAATACCTGCGTATGCTAAGTTTTTAAAAGATGTTTTAGCTCGTAAGCGTACGTTGGACGACGTGTCGATCGTGGCTTTTGTGGGGGAAGCTAGTACTAGGCTGCAGGGTAGTAAGCCCCCTAAGCTTAGCGATCCTGGTACATTCTCTATTCCCTGTTCCATTGGTAGGTTTGTGGTTCGTAATGCCTTATGTGACCTAGGAGCCAGTGTGAGTATCCTACCCTACCCCTTATACCAAAAGATGAGCTTGTCAGCTATAGAACCCACTAGCATTACCTTGCAGATGGCTGACCGCTCCGTAAAGCGTCCCTTGGGAATCCTACACGACGTCCCTGTACAGGTTGGAAAGTTCTTTATCCCTGTCGACTTTGTAGTAGTTGATATGCCCGAGGATGCCCACATTCCTATTATATTGGGGAGACCCTTCCCCGCACACCGCCAGTGCGCTTATAGATGCTGGTAAAGAAGACGATAGCCTTTAAGGTGGGGGGTGAAAAGCTCACGTTCGCACATTCTGATACCCCGCGTTCCCCCATGCGACTAGAGTCAGTTTGTTCTATTAACTTTGTACCTCCGTCTCACTCTACTGGAGACACTTTGGAGGTTTTGCATGTCTCTTCTCTTTTTGCAGGTTCTTCTAGCTGCAAGGATGGTTTGGGGGAGAGGAAGCTGCTGGAAACTGACGTCCACAACGCAAGTGATGGGGATGGAGGGCCTACAGTTGAGCCATTTCGTGATCGAGGCCCTACGATGATGGACTATGCTGCATTGCCTCTCGAGGGAGGAGTTCTATGGCGATCATCTGCTATTTCGCCAAGTGAAGCTGTCGCAAATGGCCAACGACCTTGGCCTCCGTATACTTGATGATTTTGAAGCTTTGAAGAGTCGTGCGGGACTATAAACCAGCGCTTCCGAGAGGCAACCCGATGACGTTGTATTATTATTTAGCTCTTGTACTTTGGTTTGCTTAGTTTTTATGACTTTTGGTTTTTATCGAGCGCGCGAGGACGAGGGATTATCTTTGTGATTTTTATCGCGCAGGCACTAAAGGACTTTTGGTCCTTAGTATTTTGAGAAAACGCTCACGATGAAGGCCTTAGCCGGCCAACCGGCTGCCGGGCCAGGACCGGAGCCGTAGCTGGATTTTGAAAGCTTAGAAAAAACGCAAAAAATTTGAATTTTGGGGTCCCGGTAGTGCATTGTTCCGTCTGGACCTATTTGGACCCCCCTGCTTCTTCGTTTCGTTTTTCCTCGTCTGCTTATCCGAAGTACTTCATAGTTGGACTGATTTGGACGCATATATGTGGATTTTAGCCGCACTCCACGCTTCGCTTCGGTTTGGGGGAGCTCCGACTTTATAATGTGAGCATTCTTTACCATTTTTACCCTCTTTTCTCGCATTTATTTTCCTTACCCCGTATATTATTTGTCCTCCTCTGCTCTGTGGTTGTGCTGTTTTCCACATTGAGGACAATGTGTGATTTGGTTTGGGGGAGGGAAACACTTTCGCGTTCACTAGTTCGTTTGCTCTTTATTCTTGTGTGCATTTATATAAAAATCCCAAAAACATTGAAAAATTCAAAAAATTACAAAAATACAAGTCTTTTTGGTCTGCTTTGTCCAGTTTGGAGAATTGATTAGTGCATTGACTTTGATCTTTAGTATCTCCGAGTCGACTTTCTATCGTCGTAGCTACGCTATATGTTTGTTTCCTGTTACTAGATTGCGAGTCTCAAACACTAGCCCACTTGTATTTGCTTAATTCTTATCGCTTTTCGCTTGTTTACTTTCGACTTTGACATTCGAGCTTGGCAAAGGTTTGTGGAATGTTTGGTTTGTTGGTTTGTGGTTTGATTGGAAAGATCATTTTTATGTTGGAGCAATGCTTCGATGCTCTCGGAGGGGACTCATTGATTTGGGTAACCACAGTGGCCATGAATTTGGCTGCGACCGGGAGTATGAGCAATGACGTAACCCTTAAGGAAATATGTGTACCCGAGCGCGATTTTTACCGAGTGAACGTCAAGCTAAACGGTACTACATACGAGGGATGCTCCACATTTGCGAAAAAAAAAAGAATACAGAAAAGAAAAGAAAAGGAAAAAAAAAAAGAAATGATTTGGAAAGATTGGTTGAACGGAAAGTGGTTTGTACGGTTGGCCTTGCTTGAATTGATTTGTCGTTAGTTTTACTTTGCGGAAGCGTCAAAGGCTAGTAATGCGATGTGGCGTGAATGGTTGAGACTTGTGCTCTATTTTCGGTGAAATAGTCTATGGTTGTATGTCTATGTGCATAGGTCGTCCACTTTGAGATACTAACGCGATAAGTTCGTGTCACTTCGATTTTCTCCGACGTTGTTTGCTTGAGGACAAGCAAAGGTTTGGTTTGGGAGAGTTTGATACACGCTATTTATATACGTTTTATGCCCCCGGTTCAGTCGCATTTAGCTTGCATTTATTCGTATTTATTATGATTCTATGAGCTATATGTTATATTTCTCGATACTGCTGCCTTTTATTTACATTTTGCAGGTTTTGGTGGTTTTGAGCCAAAACCCGGTACGATAGGAGCATTTCGAATATCGAGACGACGGGACCTAGTTCGAGCGCGCGTAGGAGCTCGAGAACACAATCCCAAGACCAAGGACTAAGAGTACCTCGAGAATGTTAAGGCCCAAAAGCAAAGGATTGAAGAATTGGGCCAAGTTTAGAGGAAGAGAAGAGCCAGCCCAAGTTTGGGGTCAGGTAGGTTGGCGGCCATTACACTACGGCCGCCCAGTGAGTTAATTTTCTTGATTTTGTTTTAATCCGAATTGTTTTAGTTGGAGATATATATATACTTTAGGACGGATGTTTTGACTCTCATGCTTATTTTTATGTTTTAAAACTTAGGTTTAGCTTTTAAGTTCTCTCTCTTTACATACTTTCAAGACTAGTTTACTGTTCAAGATTTATACTTTGCAACTTCAGGATTCCTTTCAGGTTTACTTTTAATCGTTAATTTTATTCATCATGTTTACTTTGATTGTTTTTATTGCTTTGATTATTATTATGTCTAGCTAATTCTAATTCCTTAATTAGGGTTTAGGGGAATTTGTGATATTTGGTCCAGGAACATGTTTTAGGATTAAACTGGTTGAATAATCTGTGCACTTGATTTCTTTCTACGCGTTTTATGTCAATTGAATTAGGATTATTTCGCCTGATCAACGAGTTGTCTGAGTTTAATTGAACCTGAGTAAGTTTTAATTTAAGATCGAAAGCCGAGTTAAAACTAGACTTACGCGAGATTGATAAGTTGAATTTAGTAAGTTGCGAGAGCCCGCTAAATTTGCTTAAGGCTAAAATTGACTCGAGAGAGCGTTTTATAAACCTAGTCATTTGCACAGTTTATCTTTTCCTTCTTATTAGCTTGCGTTCCTGAATCATTGTCACATTGAACCCGATGCCCTAATCTTTCCCTCTTATATATTTCAGTTCATCTACTTTATTATTTGCTTTAGTCTATAGCTTATTACAAACCCCCTTTCATACCTTGAGTTAGACCTGTTTTCACCGACTTTAACTTAAAACTGCGCTGTTTCTCTGTGGATACGATCCTGCTCACCACTAGCTACCTGTTAGTTGTCTGTTAGGTTTATTTTGATTTCAGCGATACGACTTAGTCAGATCAATACCGGCCCGTCGCCATCTGCCCGTCCGGGTCAGTTCGGTCAATCAATATCGGGTCATGTCGGGTTACGGTCATCATCTGCCTGGTCGCCTGGTTCTCGGGTCACATTATTTTCGGTCAATCGGGTCGGCTTTTTGCTCGTTCTGGTCGGGTCACTCTGCCCGGGTCGACTTGCCAAATTCTAGTTGCATGTTTCATACAGTATACGCAGACGGGATTGTGATGTGAGGAGCTGTGAGGATGACGACCTCGTAGCTAGCTTATTGATTAGACTTGTTTAGACTATGCATTTGGATTGGACCCTATCGTTTTTCATACTTGTGTTTGGTTTTTGGATTGTACGGGTATTTACTCCCGATCATTAGACCTCAAGGTCTACTTTGGTTTTCTTTGGTTTGTTTAGATTGTTTCGTGAGTGACGATCCGGATTCACGGTGTTTTCGTCACCGTGGTTTTCACTTTTACTATCGATTTCGTTAATTAACCCTTTTAAATCGTATTTTATTTTTTGTTTAAGTAATCCGGGTTGTTACAAATTTGTGTATCTGAAGAACTGATGCGAATTGCTGCCGAAATTTGTACTATTACATAAACAATGGTAACTATTTGTTAGTAATATTGGTCATTCAAAGATGGGTTTAGGTTGGAGCGATAAGAAGTTACCTATGCCTATACGTTTTTTCAAAAAAACAAATTACTCCAAAATTTGTGACATTTAATTAATAATTATACAACAATGTGCGTTGTTGTATGTTACTGAATGTTTGTTTTTGTGGATTGATTGACCATGAAGAGAATAGAACGTAGCTGGATGTACGAGCGTCTGGATGACAATAAACGAGTAAAAATCGGATTTGCCAATGGTGTTGTTGCATTTATCGAGCATGCTAAACTTTTGCCAGATTTCAACCGTAATGGTGAAAAGATTAAGTGTTCATGTGTTAACTGTTGCAGCTCAAAACTTCTGAATGAGTTCGATGTCAAAAGCCATTTGATTAAAAGAGGATTTATGAGTAATTACTTTAATTGGTTTTGTCACGCAGAAGATTTCCCCGTAGACAATTGATGTGTGCATTTTATATTAGATGATATGCCCACGGTTTAGTTGCATTTAGCTTACTTTTAGTTGAGGTTATTATTGTTTTACGAGCTATTTAATTTGCTTTTTATTGCGGTACTGTTGTTCTCGTTTATATTTTGCAGGTTTTGGCGGTCCTGAGCCAAAACCCGAGTCGAGTGGAGCACGTACGAGTACCGAGACCTCAAGACCAAGCTCGAGCCAATTCGGGAGCTCAGGATAAGAATAAAGACGCATTGGACCAAGGCTTAAATGAATAACAAAGCTTTGATGAAGTTGAAGAAGCCCGACCCAAAATAATTGGGACCGGCCGGTCAGAGCAGACCGGCGGCTGGCCGGCCGGCTGGGCCGTTTACTACGCGCGTTTCTGATTTATTCCGAATTATTTTTGGAAGTTTTGGTATAAATACATGAGGACGAGATTAGGAAATTTATGCTTTATCTTATGCTTTATTTAGGTTTTATTTTACTGCTTAGTTTTAGAATTTGTTTTTTTCTCTCTTTTACAAAAACTCTCAATAATTAGTTAAATTTGCAAGATTGGATCTTTAAGATTAATTTCAGGTTTAATTTTAATTGTTTTTGTTTATTCATCATGTTTATTAATTATTGCTTTGCTTATTTCTTTATCATGAATATCTAATTCTTAATTAGGGTTTAAGGAATTTGTGACAATTGGTTTGGGAACATGTTTTACTTGCTTTAATTGATTGAAATTGTGCAAGTTGATTTCTTCCTACGCGTTTATATTATCAATTGAACTTAGGAACACCTAAATTGAATTGAATCTTGGTAGTTTTGATTTAAGGTAGTTTTGATTTAAGATCGAAAGCCTAATTGAAACTAGACTTACGCGTATTTGATGAGTTAGGTTTAGTAAGTTGCGAGAGCCCGCTAAATCCGCTAAATCTGCTTAAGGTTAATATTGACTCGAGAGAGCGTATTTTATGCCTAATCACTTGCATAGTTTCACTTGCATAGTTTCACTTGATTATTATTTCTTATTGAGTTGAGTTCCTGAATTGATGTCACATTGAACCCGATGCCTTAATCTTTCTCTCATATACTTTTACCCCTTTTATTTATTGTTATTAGTTTAGTTCTCTTTCTATACACCAACTTTTACCCTGAAATAACCTAAGTTTAGCTAAGTGATCTTTTAACTATACCGTTTCTCAGTGGATTCGACCCTACTTGCCACTAGCTGATAGTTAGTTGTGTTGTAGGTTTATTTTTGATTGAGGTGATACGACTTAGCCCCGTCAACGATAGACCTAGATATACGGTGGTCGATAATCCTTATCGAGAAATGATAAATGACGCTTTACGAGATGAAGTAGACACAATTAGGGAGGAAGCGTTGAATGCTGATGAAATAAATCAGGCACCAAACCCTCAAGTGAAAGCATTCTTTGGCATGTTAAACAAGGCGGATGAACCTTTGTATGAAGGATGTCTCATGTCAGTCTTGGAAGCTGCTTCTAGATTAATCACGTCGCAAAAATCAACTGAAATTTGCGACGGATGTTGTGCATTTGCGATGGATATGGTCCATCGCAAATTTGCGACGGAATCTCCCTGTCCTTATTTGCGACGCCATAGATAATTTGCGACGGCACTTCTTCGTCACAAATATATTTGCGACGGAATATTCCGTCGCAACATATTTTTTGCGACAAAACAACTCGACGAACGTGTTCTGTCGCAGATTCCGTCGCAAATAGCGTTTTGCGACGAATTTTGACCGTTTTGCGACGGAATTATGCCGTCGCAATTACACTGTTGTTTTTGTAGTGGCACTTTGAAATATTATAAATTTCAACCCATTTTCTTCATTTTATATCGTCACTAATTTTGCAATATATGTATGTAGTCATTTTCATGTAAGACTTAATTTACATGGTGCAAAATAGTGCTATATTACTTTATCCGTTTTAGACTTTAGTCATTTATTTACCTCTTTATTTTAAAAAAAAAAGATAAAAATTGACAATATTCTATATATTGTACTCCTAATATAAAGTTGATCAAGATGATTGCTAATTTTGATAGATGTCGATTTTAGCTAATGATTATGGATAATAATTAAACTAGATTTTACTTTTATATGTAAAAAATGATCCATTTACGTAAATTCTTATAATAAAAATCTAAACAAATGATCGAAAACAAAGAAAATATATGGAGTATATAATATCCTAAACTAATACATTGCATGTAATTAAATCATCTCATCATCAAAAATGAATTTTGTATCTAAATTTTTCTAACTAGTTGAAAATACAAAATAAATTAGATAATACTGTCAGAATTTAAACAACCATCTTATTGATAAAAAGAATTATAAATAATCCTCCCATAAATTATTTGGTGTCTGATTAGTTACACCGCCTACACTAGGGATGTCGTTGGAGCGGGGCGATGATGGATATAGGTTCCTCCACACCCGTACCCATCAAGCAAAACCTCTATCCATACCCGCCCCACCACACATGGCGGGTACAAATTTTCAAACCCGTACTCGCTTCACTACCCATGGCGGTAGACAATTTTGATATCCATACCTGACCGTCTGACCCACCACCCGCCAAACCTATACCCATCCTCTCCCCAACTGAAACAAGTACGAGGCGGCTAGGAAGCACCGACACCTATACGGACACCCGACACAGAGACGTGTCGGACACGCGAAACGGCCAACTAAAATTTTAGGATACACGACACGGCAAAATAAAAATCAGTATAAATATGAAACGAAGGGATTTTGAAACCCTTTACGACAAATACATAAATTTGGCCATTTAAAAGTCGCCAAAATGAAAATAACTTGTGTCTTCCAAAGTAAAATTAACTTAAAAAGAGTGTAAAGTCTTGCAAATATAAAAGTCTAAACACCTCCGTCAAAATCATGGGTACGACGCATTTTAGAGGTATCGATATCGGTATCTGATACGGTAGCAAACACGGATACGACATATCTTAAAAATATCGGTACTTTATAACAAAATGATACACACTTATACCCACCCCATTAAAATTCCTATTGCATACACACCAAATGCACTTGACTAAGTTTTATAAGAGTCACACCAAACCACCAAATCAAACATTCAGTAACAATTTGGGAAAATCATAAACCCTACATGTGATAAATCCCTATTTCTTTGACTATCAATGACACCATTGAACATAATCCAATAATTTAACCCATTTACTTTATTATTGTAGTAGAGGACACAATTTGCTAGTTTTATTATACAAAAGATATGTTCTTTCTAATTTTATTTTCAAAGACATTTCGATTCGATTCGATTCCACTTCGATTCGATTCGATTCATTCCATTTAGTTCATTCATTTGATTCGATTCGATTCATTCAAAGATATGTTATTTAATTGAACTTCATTCGATTCGATTCGATTCATTTCGATTCAATTGATTCGATTCATTTCATTTCGATTCGATTGATCTGGCTCGATTGATTCTAAAAGTAGAAATAACATGTTCTAAGTACATTGAATAATTACTACATGTACTTTATTTATAATCAAAATTAACTAAAAATTAAAATAATAATGGGTTTTTCTATAAGGTAACCCTGAACTTTTTCAAATCCCACAAGGTAACCCTGCAAATTAAAAAACAACTTTGGTAACCCTGTACTTAATTAATAACTATCAGCGTGACCCTGAACTTGTATTCCGTCAATTTTTCCGTTAAATAGTTAACGGAAAGTGTTGTGCTGGATTTAATATGTCGAATTTTCTTACTTTTGTTTTAAAATCACCCCCAATGTCGAATTTTCTTACTTAAAAATAGAAATTAAAAATATTATAGCGTATGTCCCTTCCTAGTTACAACCACCAATGTCTAAAATATGTCGACACCTCTTAAGAAATTCTCATTTAAGGGTGTGAATATTCCATTTTTAAGTAGCATTTTTCGACGTTGGGAGTGATTTAGAAACAAAAATGTCTTCAAATGGGTTATGTTATAAAAATAACATATAATGGAGTTATTAATCTATCAAATGTAAGGATAAACGTTTTTCCTTATTTTTAAATGTTAAATTATGTTTATTTATTATGATTTTGTGTTTTTTATGGTTTAATTTACGAAAGTTACAATCTTTTTTGCTTTTCCTGCTATCATGACCCATAAGTTTTGATAATTACTAAGCATGCATAAATATAAGGTTATTATGTAGAATTTTTTAAATCACAAGTGCTACTATATGTAAAAACACAAAATTAAATCCAAAGATAACACTTTCCGTTAACTATTTAACGGAAAAATTACTTGAATACAAGTTGAGGCTCACGGATAGGTATTAATTAAGCATGCAAGTTCTGAAAATGTTTTTAATTCTGAGGGTTCACTCCTGATTTGAAAAAGTTGAGGGTTACCTTATAGAAAAACCCAATAATAATTTAAGGGAGAAAAAGAAGCTGTCGGCTTCAACCAGGCAAAAACGATCCAAATCCACATCTCTTCCAACATTTTCCCCCCTTTTTCTAATTTAATTGAAAAAAAAATAAAGTAAAAACCCTAATTATTTCAATTTCTGAATCTTTTTTTAACTTCCCTCTCTTTTTTGAAGTGAATATTCAAGAATTTGTACTTTGAGGCTCATTTAGTAACTGGGTTCTCCTCAAAATTTGATCTTTTTTGGGGTTTCATTTATGGGTCACTATGATCTCTTTTTAGCTCAGATTATCCATAGTAGAAATTTCAAGGTACTCAATTTCTAATTTTGTTTACTTTTTATTCTTGTGTTTGCATTTTGTTTTGGTTTGTCTGAAAATTACTTTGTTTTGGCTTGTTTTGCTGCAACTTTGGTATGTTATGTTGTTGGTTGTGTGTATTTATTTCAATTGTACGTGTACAACGAGCTGTTTGTAACTTGTCTAGTGTAAAATTACTAGTTTAGGATGTTCAAATTTGGTCACAATTTTGTCAATAATGGTCACATTTTAGTCCTTTAGAAGGTATAATGTTAGAGTGTATAAAAACCAATCTTGGGTCTCCCATCATCAGCTTAAGCTTTTGGCTGTGTTGGTTCCTGACATGGTATCAAAGACTTGTGACAAGAGGTTACGGGTTCGAATCTCACCACCCCTCCCACACTTCAAGCCCCAAAGGGCATTCGTGTGAGGCGGCTTGTTAGAGTGTATAAAAACCGATCTTGGGCCTCCAATCCTCAGCTTAAGCTTTTAATTCTTGTTCTAGCAGATTATGTTGTATAATTGCAGATTTCCTTACCAATATTGTAGTTTATATGCATTTATGCTTTTCACTTGCAGCTTAATGTTGCAATTTCATGTCTAACACATTTAAGGAATGGTAATGAGAAAAGTGTGTAAAATCTGTTTGGGGTGTCCCAAGTTGATGTTCATGGCAATTGGTTAGCACTCAATCCCATTTATATTGTCCCCATTTGACGAAAGGTCATATATAAGAATTGGTGGTGAAATGTCGATATCAGCCCTTGACGTAGAGAATTTACATGTAGAGTTTGTGTAACATCCCACTAGAACTGTAACTAGAATGCAGAGAGCGTGTTACTCGTTAACTTAACTAAATAGGTACACCTTTGACACTATCGCTAGTTTACTGTATATATAGAAAGGGGGCGATCATTTTCGACACGAGTAAAAAAGCACATGGGGTAAAGTACATAGATTGCGAGAGTATTTCAGCTGATATATTTTGGCTTGTTTATTGATTCTTGATCACTAATGGTGTCTCGTAGAGTGCGATAACTGCAGCTATATTATCTTAATGTCTCAAAGGCTCATTGCCATGTTTGGAGATGGATATACTCAACTTATTGATACGGAGTGTATTTTACTCCAAAAAACAACTGTTTTTGTTTCCAAATGATCAATTGTGAAAATAGCGTTTGAGAATTGTGTTAACAACACCTACTTTGCAATTTTATAAGTGCATACAGTTTAGTGAGCTGTTATAGTTAAAAGAATAGATTAGTTTTAAAAAAATTGTCTAGTCTATGTTACTTAGATTCGGATACGGGTCAAGGTGTCGGACACTCATACGTGTCCAAGTATCGGACTCACTTTGACTTAATTTTGACCGCGAGGACTCTATCCTAAAACAAGGATACAGGTATGGGGACACTTCATTACTACACATTTTTAGGTGAAGCATGGAGGTAATTGAAAAATGTGGTCTAGAGTCGTCCAAACCGTTCTACATGGTCGGTAGCAGAGTCTTCTCGTTCACTGTAAGTTGCCCTTTATCATTACCGCTAAAGTGTTGGACCAGTAAGTGTAGGGCACGTGATCTATACCCATATCTTTGTGGCTTCATGTCGAAAACAGGTAAAGTGTCAAAGTAGTCCAGGCCATGGGCGCCCTCAAGCTCAAGGCACTATGAGACGTTGGTTAAATCACCTTGGTGAGTCTTTTGGATGAGATATACGCCCTCCATTCAAATCCAAATAACCCGTTTGCTTTATGAGGTCAACCTTTCCAAAAATTGACCTTTAAAATTAGTCGTAAATATTAAAAATTAAAATATGGAAATATTATATTTGAAATAGTTTTGAAAAAGGTTTCACAAAATTAAAATTTTAACGAAAAATTATCACGTATAGGTAGAGAAAAGTGAGGTTAATGTGTCGTCTCGTAGTTCGTGCAAATATTGAATGTTGTATTTGGCTTTGAACGGAGGGAGTAACAAGCTGTTTCTATTATTATTATACAAATTCATAATATTTGTTTAGTTTGATGCTTTTATTTTGCCATTCTCGTAGTCTCATTATCCCCCTATATCATATATAAACCTTATTTTGTAATTTTAAAAGGGACTAACTTTTGTTGAAAACAATTTGTTTGCGAAAAATTGGAGTAACGCGCTTTACATCTCGTCATCTAGGATGTCTTCAACTTGCGCGCCTCTTGCCTTTTGAAACTAAGTTCTAAGCAAAATTTCATTCTTATAGTTGTTAATGGAAATAATCTCACTGAATTTTTTGGAGATCCGTTATTAAGAGTATTCATAGGGAGTATATCAACTAAATTACGGTTGGAAATATATGTAATTGTGCCTTTTGGAACGGCGATTTCATTTCAAATTTTGGATTTAAGCAATAATAAGTGTTTGGGAAGTTAAAAGTATTCGGATTTGTATTTGGCTCTAATACAACCCAAATCCGATCTTTCACAAAACTAAGCAATATCTAATGACAACCCCAAGCATGTCATTCCAAATCCAACTTACAAAAGTATTGATTTGCTTTCTAAAACCTCAATTTCAAATGTCTAATTTTAAATCTGAATTTTGAAATGAAATTCGAGTTACCAAACGCCACCTAAGGTAGTGGATAGGCATTTATTCTATAAAAAAAAAAAATACTGATTTGTACACAGAATACATTAGTTCTTCATTTTACGTGTTCGTATCAAACAAGCCATTAATGTTACAGGTTGCATTCCTGGTATTATCTAATTGAAGTCTGAGATTTATACAGTTGATGAATTCTTGTAAAGGATATCTACTTTATAACAGGTGGTTTTAGTTTTTTAGGTCTTGGGACCAATACCCATCCACAGAAAATAGTGGTAAATTAGGGAAAAAGTAATTGTTCAAATGCAAATCTCGTGTTAAAGTTTGAAAAATGCCGTTTTTTCCGGTAAAGCTCAGTGTCTCCAAAAAAAATAATGCGTTACTTCTATGAAAGTGGCCAATTGTTATTAACCCTTTGATTGAAAGGATGAAACTGAAAAGTTGTATTAAGCGTTCATCTCGTGATGTGTGGTTAAGATTATTTATATGTTTATTGTGCTTTTATGTTCAATATATGGTAGATATTTACTCTGGCTAATTAAAGATTGCGTGATTGTATCAAAGTTTGTTTAATCAGAGTACATCTGTCAAATCTAGTAGGATTTTTTACCTCTCAAACACGCCACAGTCACCTGTTACACGTTTTGCACTGGCCCTTTTCACGTTTCACAGTTAATATATATAGGCTTCACATTGCAGGGGAGGAGAATCGATTATACATAGCGAGCACTATTGTCATTGTGGTTGGAGTTGCAAGTTCTCATGGCTGTTGTACATGCTCGTCAACCTGGTAGACAACCTCAGCAAGGTCTAAATCAGTCTTTCTTTTAAAAATTTAGTTCTTGTTTTATAATGTTTTCTTTTACTCTTTTAATTTCTTACGTTAGTTACGTAATATGCCGCCACACCATGTCCGATTAATAAAGGTTCAGTAGGTCTCGTTGAGAGGCTGTGTCAAGCACATATTTAAGGTACTGTCTGAGATAATATTGCGAAAACGGAACCAAGATCATTTCTTAAACTGTATTTTAACAACACTTTTTCGAGCTATATAAATCATATTCAGTTTGTTTTATAATGTGCTTTACAGTCATAGTACAATAGATATTTCCTCATCTATGCCTCTTGAACCTTGGCCATTTGCGTTGAGAAATGTGGTTCTGTTAATTTTATTTTGTTCAGTCCCATTCCATGCTTTTGGAGATTTTGATGTTTTAGTTGAAAGGCCTTGATTTCAAAATAGTCCATATGACCTTTTAGTTCATGATGCTCCATGTCAGACTTTATTTACTATTGTTCATTCAACTGAAACTCTCTCTTATTTTCTTTCTGTATTCTTTGGGCTTCACTTGATTTAAGCTTTCATATAACTTCTACAACACGATGAACTGCTTTCATTTTGTGTTATTTGTGTTATTTATAATGTTCTTATTGTTATAAAATGCCAGGGGGTGCATTGTTTTTCTTCTTTTTTAAGCGACGCCTTAAATACTTTTCCATATTACTCGTACATATTTAAGGCTTTTTTCCTTTCTACTATGTTTTGCACTTTTGTTTTTGCTTCTTTTTTTTTTTTTTTTTTTTTTTTTTTTTTGTTTGTTTTGGGTGACCTTCAGTACTGTCACTATGATCATCTTTTTTCTAATTTTATATCACTTGTTTGAATGATTATAGCAGTATGAAAATTTTATTTTTTACGTGACAAGTATCTTAATAATATATCATAAATAGTCTTCAAATTACTTAGTTACTGACTCATTGTTGTGAAAGTTTAACTTTGAAATTGCCTAAGTGGCCAGTGGCCACTATTTCGCTAAATTGAATTGGGCTAGGATTGGTTTGAATCTTTCACGTGCAACCAAACAAATTGTCAGCATTGTATACTATCTCATGAGAATTAATTTTTAAGTTGGATAAGTTCCTATTGTCTCTTTCAAGTTATGCAAAATATATGAAACTCATTGTGCTGTTCTACTGATAAATCCTATGTTCTTTTCATCTATTACATACTGATTCCACTCTATGATCATCTGTAGATGCTTTGTACAAGGAGCTGTGGTATGCCTGTGCAGGTCCTCTTGTTAATATCCCTCGTGAAGGGGAGCGTGTTTACTATTTCCCGCAAGGTCACATGGAGCAGGTTTCTAACCCACCCTTCTTTTTTTTCGAACTGATCAATTACTCCTATTGAAAATGCTATAGCTTCATGACTGGCTTGTTTTTGTTACATATGTTACCCATGTCATCGTATGGCTATTTGCAGCCACTGATGCCTCCGTGGTTTTGGTTTGGGGGTTGTGTTTACATCTTGTGGTTTTCGTTAGTCTTTGAGTAGCATCGTATGTCATTATGAAGATGATAATTATTTTGGTAGGAGCTTGAATGTTCTGCTAGAGCGTGGAGTTCCATTAACACAGAGAAATTTTTCTATTACACTGAGCAGTCCTTTGAACTTTTTGATATCTCTTGTTCTTTCTATCTTCGGATTGAATTGATAAATTTTTGTGTAGTATGGCTTAATGCTTTCCTGTTTGCAGCTTGAAGCATCAACCCAACAGGGGTTAGAGCAGCAGATGCCTTCATTCAACTTACCATCCAAAATTCTGTGCAAAGTTGCTCATATTGACCTTCGGGTGAGTTATACTGCTGCCAGCTTTTATGATGAATGCTTTATGTTTTATGTTATTCCGCACTTGATAAAAGGCGTAATACGTCCAAATATTCTCTTTAGGCGGAGCCTGAGACAGATGAAGTCTACGCTCAGATAACGCTTGTTCCTCAACGAGATGTAAGTCTTATTTCACTGTCACCCTGATGCAGATAGTTTCTTAGAATCATACTTTCGTAGCTTCTGTTTCTGCTGTTTTGTACTCACTCCCCTTTAATTTGTTCTTCCCACTTTAATATATGTGAGAAGTATCATATTGAGGTGGGAAGAACAAATAAAAGGGGATAGGGTATAATTTAGTGTTAGGCCCTAGGCTTATATGTCAAGTTGTATCCCTTAATTCAACTAAAAAGAAGAAGCTGTTATCTCGTAATTGCTTAATATAAAGTTGTGCATCTTAATTTTGCAGCTTCTTGTTTTATACGGAGAAGCTCAAAGATTTGTAACATATAAATTGATTTGATGATTTGATTCGTATTCTGTGGTTCAGCAAATCGAAATAACGGAGCCTGATCCTCCTGTCCCTGAACCTGAGAGATGCAATGTGCATTCATTTTGCAAGACATTAACAGCTTCGGATACTAGCACACATGGTGGATTTTCTGTGCTTCGCAAGCATGCGGATGAGTGCTTACCGCGCCTGGTAAGCTTTGCTGTTTACTTGTGCACCACCTAAGTCATTCATGTAAAAAATTATAGCTCTTTGACCATATTGATAACCATGTCAGTCAATTTTATTCCATCATGCATGTGAAGCTCGACTCTTATGCTGTCACATGTTGGTTTATGTTGTTGACTTTTGGATCACTCTGCAGAATATGACTCAACTGCCACCTTGGCAAGAGCTTGTTGCAACTGATCTGCATAACAGTGAGTGGCACTTCCGTCACATTTTTCGAGGTGGGTGCTTGGATCATTGCTGTAAATTACAGTAAAATGTTGCACTTCGTCCGAGTTTTACTTCAGTCTATACTTCTCGCACCGACATCTCTGTATAGTGTATATGTACATTGGCTGGCTAAAAGATTTAACCTTTTTGTGCAATGTATATTAAGCTTGTCCATATTCATTTTCTGTCGATTTGGCTCTCTTGAATTATCTTTCGGATTACACTAATAGGACGTAATGCAGGGCAACCGAGACGCCATCTTCTGACTACTGGTTGGAGTGTCTTTGTCAGTTCTAAGAAGCTAGTGGCTGGTGATGCCTTTATATTCTTGAGGCAAGTTTTTACTGCTAGTGGGCGCAACTTCTTATATTTAGTCCTATGTATCCCCTGCTTCTCTGTTTTGGTTTTTTTATTTATATTATTTCTTACCGTCGCTGATTTGTGCACAGAGGTGAAAATGGGGAGCTGCGTGTTGGAGTAAGGAGGGTGATGCGACAACTGAATCACATGCCATCTTCTGTAATCTCTAGTCACAGTATGCATCTAGGAGTTCTTGCTACTGCTGCTCATGCAATTCAAACTGGAACCATGTTTTCGGTTTTCTACAAGCCAAGGTCCGTGCTCTGCTCTGTCTACCGTATCTACAAAACAGCTGTTTTATTTTTGCATACGTTTTCTTCCTGTGCCATTCACAAGTACTCCTTAGGCTGTCATTTGACCTGCTACATGAGGATTTAAGTTAAATTTGGGAGGAGGCGTCTGTATACTCAGTTCAATACATTTATTACTCAAAACCTTACAAATCATAGTGCTGTCTTCAAATCCAAATGTTCACTCACTATAAGCGCTTATCTTACACAGTTTTTCAGATTGCTACTTGCTTAATATGAAGATTCGGAGAACATGTTTTGATTAGAAGTTTGATGGTCAATTAAGAAATGTATGTTTCTGAAGCCTTCTGTAAAGTCGTTAACGCATAAACTGTTTCTCTTGATAGAACGAGCAGATCAGAGTTCCTGGTTAGCGTGAATAAGTACCTTGAGACAAAAAGTCACAAGTTTTCGGTTGGGATGAGGTTCAAAATGAGATTTGAAGGGGATGAAGTTCCTGAAAGACGGTATTTATCATATTAAACTTAGCTGTCTAATATTTTAGATGTATCCATCTTCATTATTATATATAAAGTAATTTGTTTGCTGTGAACATATGACAGGTTCAGCGGCACTATCGTTGGCATTAACAAGAGTTCATCCCCGATATGGGATGACTCTGATTGGAGATCTCTTAAGGTTAAGATCCTTGACTTATTATTTAATATCTATCGACATTTCATGATTTCATAATATTGAACATCAAATTCTAGGATCGATGTCAAACTAGTTACTAACTGATGTACTCTTATCCTATGCAGGTGCAATGGGATGACCCCTCGTCAATCCCGCGGCCTGAGATGGTTTCACCTTGGGAAATTGAACCACTTGTGGCGAATAATTCCGAGACCTCTCAGCCTGTTCCAAAAAATAAGCGATCCCGTCCTACTGTAATGCCGTCGGCAGCTTCTGATATTCCTTCACTGGGTACCGTACTGCTAATTTGTAAATTAGTTCCAATGTCCTTGTATTTTCTTTGCAACTACTTTCGTAGATTTGTTCTGATAACCTACTATTTATAATATTCTCATCTTAATCATTTCAATTTGTAACTTCTATGTTTTTTTTTTTTCGCCCCGAAAATCAGGCATCTGGAAGCCACCGACGGAATTGCCCTCTATTGGATGCTCTAAAGCTGAACATGCTCGAGATCAATCCCCGTCTGTGACAAGAGCGAGTAATCTTGGCTTCGCAGCATACAGCTCCCTTCCCTTGGCATCCAGCAAACCCTTATTTTGGTCTACCAGAACCGAAAACATATCCGACACTTTTGCTCCTGTTGTCGACAAAGAACCTGGCGAGAAGAGAAAGAATGGTGGAGTTGGCTGCCGTCTGTTTGGAGTTGAGCTGGTTGATCGTTTTGCCGGGGCAACAATTTCAGAAAAAACTAGTGAAGAGCATCCTATCTCGTCCCCAGAAGCGGAATCTGATCGTTCAAATGTCGATCGACTTATTGTGCCTTCTCTGAGTGGCGGCGATCAGAGATCTCCACCGGAATCCCAGAGCAAGCAAACTCGGACCTGCACAAAGGTAACAGTACTCGTGAATCGTGCCCTTTATTCTTCCTCGTATTCTTTATCTCTTGTGTTTATTACTACCTTAGAATTGATTGACCCTAACTTCTGTATATGTAGGTTCATATGCATGGTATGGCTGTCGGGAGGGCTGTAGATTTGACTTGTCTGGAATGTTATGACGACCTCCTCAAGAAACTCGAGAACATGTTCAATATCAAAGGGGAGCTCTCTGGTCCTCCTGGAAAATGGCAGGTCGTCTACACCGATGATGAGGATGACATAATGATGGTCGGAGACGACCCATGGCCGTAAGTTCACGCATTTTCCATTTCTGTGATTACCTACCCTCTTATTTGTTGACAACTCTATGCTCCTAACTTTTCTCCTCCTTGCTCTTTCGTTTTTGTTTCGTGGACAGTGAGTTCTGTGGCATGGTGAGGAAAATCTTTGTCTACACAGCGGAAGAAGTGAAGCGTCTTAACCCAAAGAACAAAATTTCAACCGCTGAGGATGCCAAGCCAGGAATAATGGATACCGAGATGCCAGTCACCTCCGAGGAGCAGTCCTCTGCCGTGGGGCCCATCTGAGGAATACAAAATGACGGACCTATAACAGAGAAAGAGGAATGAATGAAGATGGGGAAACCGAAGTCAAAGTGTCAGTCCTTAGTTATGAAAAGTGTTGTGTACTGTGTAGTAGTCATGTCGACCGTGTCATAGTAGCATCTGTCCTGTTTTTTTTATTTCGTTGTCGTAAATGTCTGTGTTTATGTCGTGTCTTAATAACGGTCTACCGGTGTACCGGTCCCCTCTTCATGAGTTCATTGTGATGTCGCCTCTTTCTTTTGTAAATAAATAAAGTTAAGTTTCCTATCTATCTATTTTAGATTTCATTTTCTTCAACAAATTGAACCTAGCAAATTGGCTCGATCCAATAAATAAACCGACCGAAAAAAATCGAACTTGAGCTCGATTCAACATATATTGAGCTGTAATTTCATTTTTTTTTCTTAGAGGAGGTACAAGGTCAATACGATGGTGGAAAAAAATCGAACTTGAAACTTATTATCCATAATATCTCTATTCTAATAATCATATCAGAACATCCTAAATAATTTAAATTGTAACTAAAATAATAAGGGATTTTTGTCAGATAGTACCTTTTATTTAGGGTCATTTGTGAGATAATATCTCTTGTTTAATATTTTTGTTGAAAGGTACCAAATTATGAATTCCGGTGACGGAATGCAATTTTTCCGGCGAGAACACTTATTTGGCTAGTGAGAGTGGATAAACTTTAACCATATTTGTTAAAGACTACCTTATTCTATTTCCCCTCCAAAACATAATCTACCTAAAAAATTTATCTCCAAATTTACTCTTCCAAAATACATATTTTTCTCTAAAACCTAAATTCAAACATTTCCTCGCAAATTTTCTAATAATAAATTCCAAAAAATGTTTTCGTCAATGAATACATCTTACACGAGAATAAATTGAAAATGTGGCTTACCTTTTGCAAATCGAATTTTTCGGACCTCATAAAATATAGGGAAACGATTGTAACTTGTAAATTCTTCAACTATGATTCGAGAAACGGTTTTTTTGTAAAGTGGGTTAATGAAGATAACACGGAGTGGCAAAATAAACCGACTTGATGATTGAAATTGGATGAATCAAAATTGAAGTTGTCAACTAAGGAAAAAACTTTGAAAAAACATCAAATACTTGCATAAAACCGTCTCACGCGTGCGACAGTTTATTTGTAATTAAAATGTATCTACTTTAAGGTTTAAAGTGACTATTTTAACGTTAAAGTGACCATTTTATGGAGTTTTAAAGCGGTCACATTTAGCATTAAAATGGTCACTTTAAGCATTAAAATAGTCACATTTTACTCATAAGAACTCTGTCGCACGCGTGAAACGGTTTTATGTAAGACTTACTCAATAACAATAATGATAAAAAGTTCAAAAACGTAGTAAAAATTTTGGTTAAATTGAAAAAGAGTTGAAAATTAAAGCCTCGAAATTGATGTTGTCCAGTAAGAGAAGATCTTGAAAAAATCTCAAAAGAGAATGATGAGAACAAGTTTTATGAAATAATGAAACTTTGGTTGAATTAAAGAAGAAGAAAAAAAAGTTTTATGAAGTAATGAAAAATTGGTAAAATTGGAGAAGAAGAAGAAAAATCGGTAAAAAAAAGTTATGACTATTACTTCATTCATGTATACGAAATATGTCAAGTAGATATATATAAGAGTACAAATTGTAACTGCTATATGATTTATTTGCATCCCTTCACAATGAATATTCTGAAGAGTTATGTTGCTTTAGTTTATACTTTTCCGTCATTACAGCACATTCTGTTTCTTGTAAGTTACGACGACCACCACCGTCATTACAGCACATTCTGTTTCATTCATGTATAAGATCATCCCCATTGGCAAAAAAAGGAGTGATTACAACCACTTTTTGGTAAATAAAAAAAAGAAAAATTAAATAATTTTGGTGATCAGTTTGTGTTTAAGGGTCCGCTACAACCACAAAAAAAATTGGAGACAAACCCTCCTTTAATTGGTACAATATTTATTCCAAAAATTCCAAAAAAAAAAAAAAAAAAAAAAAAAAAAAAAAAAAAAAAAAAACTCTGTTGACTCACGTGTGATTGGAGAGTACTTTTCCCATTTTTGCATGCATGAATGAATTGATAGATAGCAAATATTAATTGCAACTAATTTCTACCCGCATATCAATATTTTACCGTTGAATTGTGGGATATACAAAAAAAAAAAAAAAAGCCTAATTTTGATACCTTTTGATACAATTAAAAATTTTACTATCTTATTCACCATTTTTTTGTTAACTTAACAAAAAATTACTAGAAATAATATTTATCAAAAATATGTCTTTTAATTTTTTAGATCCATTTAATTCTGATAATTATGATAATAATGAATACTCACAAAGTCACTGAATCTCCCAAAATAATCCAAACTCAAATATTAATTTGAACAGTTTAGATAATTCACATTTACTATAGATACTACTTATTACCAAAACCCCCCAAAATTCACTAAATATGTCTCTAAATCCGATATCGTTATCCCAAAATTCAAATCCATTATTTGTGCGACCAACTCAACCGGTGCCTCATTCAAATACACATGATCTAAACAAGATAAATGCACGAGTAGATAGCAATACTTGGCGAGAGACATAAGATGAAGCTTTAATGTCGGCTTGTTGTATGGTTGGTACCGATCCTATTCTTGGAAAAAATCAAAATCAAAATACGAGATGGACGAAAGTGAGTGAATTGTATGAGCTATGTCGTTTGGAGAATCCAAACGAAATTGGGTCTAAATCTATTAACGCTATGAGAGGGCGATTTAAACGACTCAATCTGTTTGCAAACAAGTGGCTATCTTGTCTAAAGGCAGTTCAAAGTCATCCTAGAAGAAGCGGAACAAACGAAAAAGATGACGAGGAGGCCGCTCAAAAACTTTATTGTGAGGATAACAAAGGCAAAAAATTTGAAAATTTAAAAGTTTTTAATAAGATTATGAGCAGTGGCGGATCTTGGAGATTTTTTATGGGGGGCCGATACATATAATACAATATTTTTCTTATTTATATTGTAAGAGAAATCGTTGATTAGTTTCGCACAAAGTTTTTCCACTAATAATTGTGTTCGAAATTTATATTGAAAAAAAAATATTATATTCCACGTCATTTAATAAATAACGACTTTAGTAAAAATAATATACGTTTCACAATTTATACGATATTAATTATTAACACTCTGTACCTATCTTATCTCTAACTAAAATTCCAAAATTAATATTCACCAAGCTCCCCCGAAACCAGTTTATCTTCTAGTGTGTACTTCGTGATTTGTAAAGTTATACTCCGTATGATATAATATCATAAATATTTTGTATGACTTAATCAAAAGGCTTTTCATAACAATAAAATAAAGGAAGAAAAACTTAGATTATTATTCATGATATTCGAGTTAACAATGTTCTTATAAATTTGCTCAAACCTCAAAGTCTTATGTACCATATAAAAAAAATTGAAGCGTGGTTGTACCAAAATATTAAACAAGAGTGCAAGAATGAGTCTCGAACTCAGGACCCACTATCCATAGTTAGTGGCTCAACAGATAAGCCGGCCACTAAACCACAATTGATTAATGGCCATTAATTGCAATTATAATTATTCTGCATATTCTTAGGGGGGCCAGGCCCCCTTCTAACGCAACAATAATCCGCCTCTGATTATGAGTAAGAATCTTAAGTGGAGTTTAGACAATAACAATGTCTTCGAGCAAGAATCTCTTTCAAATCTCCCTGTCGATGATGAACCAGTGGATGGTAGTTTTCAACCAAGTAGTGGTAGCTTAAAAAGGTTAAGAGTTGAAGAAGATCTCGAAAATAATCCTGAAACTCCCCAATCGGTTTGCTATCGTCCAGACAGTATGGAAGCTTCAAAAAAAGAAAAAGAACGGTAAATCAAAAGTCGTTGAATCTTTTAACTCGTATTGTGCACAACTAGAGAGAATGAATATTGCACGAGAAAAACATTTTGAGGTTCTTGAAAAGATGTGTCAATCCGACCATGAATTTGAGCAAAAGAAATTAGAAGAAAAACAAAACGGGCTGATAAGAAGATCTTAAACACTTTATTAGGAAAACAACATTTAAGTTTTGATGAAGAGCAACTGAAACATGAACTTCTGCGCAGATGTTATCCGTAATAGTAGTTTGCTATGAATAATTTTTAGTCATTTATTATTATTGTAATCGTTTTATGTTTTACTCAACTCTAGCAGTTGTAATTTTAATTTTAATTGTAGTCGTTTTAGTTTAATAGTTCTATTTAAAACGTTGTAATATTTTTTTTTTTTTTTTGAAAGAGATCATTATCATTAATAAAAAGTCATACGACATCTACAACATATGCCACACTCAACGGGATACAAATCGATTACAACCATAGGAAATAAATTCTTGTTCAAAGAGAGAAACACTTCAACAGAGGCTCTATCATCGGTTCGCCACAAGAAGCTTATATCCATAAGAGGGTCTCCGATTCTTTCCTTGACGAGTCTCAATTTCTTCTGGTGTGCCTGATTGTAACCATGGATCGGACAACATTTGTAAAACATATGACAATCTATAACGACGGTGATCTTCCGCTTCCCCTTCTGCCGCAAAGGACTGGATCTTCCATAAACGGCACCAAAAAAACCAGCATAGTCCACCATACATGGGGACTCACCGACAACCATCCCACAAGGGGAGGACCAAACCCACAGGGGGACCAAAAAACTCTCACAACCGGAGAGACACGTAGAAAACCTAAACCATAAAAACAAAAAAGAAAAAGCAAACATAAGAAAAAACAAGAAGGACATAAAGGAAGGGAGCCAGGCAGCCACCGACACCCGCAACCAAACGCACCACCGACTCAACCCAGCACCACCCCGTCACCCAGATCCGAGCAAAACCCCTCGCCACCAAAACAAGCACTAAAACACCAGTGGGGTCCACCCACGACCCACCCAGAAAAGGGGAGCCGGGAGGAGGACCACCACCACCGTCGGTGGAGGAACGGACGCCCAAAAAAGAAGAAGAAAGGTTTTACAAGTCTGGGTGGACCACCGACGATGGGCCCCAAAAAGACCACATCGTCGGTGGTGGAGGTGGTGGGAAAGGGAGAGGGGGTAGTGGTGGAAGGGCGGCGGCGGCTTACAAGAAATAGGGTTTTGAGTTTTTTTCCTAGAGAGAGAGGGGGAGGCAGAGGTGTTTTTTTGTTAAGTGTAATTAAAACGTTGTAATATTTTAATTTAAGTTGTAGATAGTCGTTAGTTCTAATTAAATATTGATTTGAGTTTAATATATGAGTTTAAAATTTGTACTTTAAAAATTTAGTTGAAAGTTGAATTAAATGTGAATTTGAATTAAAAATTTTACTTTAAAAAATTAGTTGAATGTTGAATTAAATTTTTACCTACTTGCTACATGAATTATATATCTATATGTTAATGGTACAAACTTTAAACTCATTCATTTACCTCTTTTATAAACACATTCAAATATTTCAAATCAATTACACCTATTTTTAAAATTTTAAAATGTCACAAGATAATATTTCAAGTAATTCTAGCTCAAGTTCGAATTCCACAAACGAAAATGTTTGGTTTCAAAATAAAAGAATTCGTAAAGAAGCTTTTCGTCAATTTTTACTTGAAGATTAACAAGTTGATGGCATAATTGAACACAATCTCATCACAAATTCAAATTTCCAACAAAATATTAATTCAACTTCTAGAAATCGTAGACAATACATTGAAAGAAACCGTGAAGCAGGTCACGAACGTCTGTTCAATGATTATTTTTCCGAGCGTCCAACGTATCCTCCTCACATTTTTCGTCGGAGATTTCGTATGAAAAAGCATTTATTTTTGCGTTTAGTCGTCGACGCTCTTACGACTAATGACCAATATTTTCAACAGAAGCTAGATGCAACAGGCAGACTAGGCCTTCCCCCATTACAGAAATGTACTGCTGCAATAAGAATTCTTGCATACGGAACGCCAGCGGATACAGTAGATGAGTATATGCGAATTAGCGAAATCGTTGCAAGAGATTCACTTTTACATTTTGTTGAAGGAGTCATATCAATATTTGGTAATCAATATTTACGAAAACCAAACGAAGAAGACGTTCAAAGATTATTATCTGTAGCTGAGCAGCGTGGTTTCCTGGTACGATGGTTAGTATTGATTGTATGCATTGGGAATGGAAGAATTGTCCAAGTGCATGAGCTGGACAATATGCTGAAAGAAATACCAAAACAACAATTATTTTAGAAGCTGTTGCGTCTTTTGATTTATGGATATGACATGCATTCTTTGGAACACCGGGTTCTTATAATGACATAAATGTTCTTCAAAGGTCGCCGGTTTTTAACAATATTTTGGAGGGTGAAGCATTAATGATGTATTTTAAGTTCGAATGTAACCCTTGGGTTGTAATCTACGTTGTCATTTTTACATGCATTAATGATGTATTTTAAGTTCGAATGTAACCCTTGGGTTTTTAATGTTATTTGTATCTATCTTATTTTCAATTTGTTTGTGATCGTTATATTTCACATATTATTTTTAATGTTTTATAGTATTTATTTCTTTCAATATTCACTAAATATATGACCGGGCATAATGTTAAAATAGCAATATTTTTAAAATGGTTGATAAGGTAATTATTTTTATTTTTTTATAAAAATATCAAATATTAATGGATAATATATAATGTGTGGTTATAAAAAGTAGGAGATAATGTTGTAAAAAGTTGATCAAGTGGTTATCAATGGGTAGGAAAATTAAAAAAAAAAAAAGATCATGATCACCCATTATGAATAAAAGCCTATTATTTTAATAGATGATCACTTAAATAGTGGTCATCTAATGGGGATGGCCTAACATCGTACTCCTTTGCAAATGACCAGCAGCACCCTCACCACCTTACTCCCTTCTCGTCACCTCTCTTTCCTCTCGCACTGGTAACACCCCACTTCGTAACCAACAACCACTGTGGCCCTCAAAATCTGGCCACCTTCAACCATCGTCAACCTCCATTGATTGAGGATGCAACTTTCATTTTTGACAATCTCCTCGACCTCATACCTCCCTTTATTTTTTAAATTTGACCTCGTCAGAGTATCGCTCATCACCATCACACACTCTGATACGTGCTATTTATATAGATTATTTGCCCCCGGTTTAGTCGCATTTAGCTTGTATTTATTTGTGATTGTTATTACTTTACGAGCTATTTGCTTTATATTGCGGTACTGCTGTTCCTGTTTATATTTTGCAGGTTTTGGCGATCCTGAGCCAAAACCCGAGTCGAGTGGAGCACGTACGAGTACCGGGACCTTAAGACCAAGTTCGAGCTTATACGGGAGCTCGAGATAAGAATGAAAGACGCTAACGACACATGGCATGACTCAAGCCTAAAAATAGTTGCTCAAATTGGTGTCGAAATGCCGTAGCAAGGCGCCCGGGCGGGCGGAAAACTATATGCGGCAAATATCTATGCCGATTTAAGGCGCCCGGGCGGGCGACCTTTGTGCCCGGGCGGGCAAAGTACGTATTTTAATTCCGGTTTTAGAAAGGCCCGAGTTTTGGGGTCTAGGTCAAAATAATAAAGATTAGAACGATACAATTGTTTTTTGGAAAGTTGTATATAAATACTCTTAGGACGAATTATTCTTCTTATGCTTTTCTTTATACTTTATTTTTAGTTTTAGTTTAGTTTTAGTTAGTTTATCTCTCTAAAACTGGTAGAATAAAATTAGTTTTCAAGATTCAAGATTCGATCTTTATTTCAAGATTTCAAGATTTATTTCAGGTTTTATTCTAATTGTTCTTAATTTATTTACCATGTTTATTATTGATTTCCTTAGTTCAATTTCTATTGCGATTAGCTAAATCCTAATCTAGGGTTTAGGGGAATCGATGTTATGATTGCGTAGTCAGGATGATTGTTTGATTGTTGTTGATTATTGCTAGCCTTCCTTGCATGCTTATATTGTGATTGATTGATTGTTGGCCACAATTAGTTAATTAATCTTGGAAACCTGAACCTAAGATCGAAAGCCTGGTTTAGGTTAGACTTGCTTGCAATAGGTAGAGTAAACTAATAAGTTGCGAGAGCCCGTTAGTTGAACTCTAGGGTAGATTATCATCCGAGAGGAGTAGTCGTTCCCATAGCATAATTAACTGTGAACTTACATGATTCTGTGCTTGCTACGTTTTCTGACATCGTGAACCTGAGACCCTAGAATTTCCTTATTACTGCTTTACACCCTTCTTAGTCTTAGTTTTTAGTCTTAGTCTTAGTATTTAGTTATTTTAGTTTAGTCTTTAATTCATCTTAAAAAACTCCGTAATAATCTAGATACCCTTCAGGTTTAGCAGAACTTAACCCTCTCTCTGTGGATACGATACCCTACTACCACTAGCTACCAGTTAGTAGTTTTGTAGGATTATTTTTGATTGAGGTGATACGACTTAGCCCCATCAAATTTTGGCGCCGTTGCCGGGGAGACGGTTTTATTTTCTGCTTCTACTTGCTTTTCTAGGTTGCTTTTCTTTTTTCTCATCATGACAATATTTGATTTTCCTCAGTATGATCATGAATCATTCCATCACTATTTTGAAAGATTTAATGATTATGTTAATTATATTGGTTCTTTCGGTTGTTATTGTCTTGATTGGGAGAAAATTTACATCGTTAGTCAGGGTATGAATTTTGAGACTCACGATTTCATGAATTATATGAGTCACGGAAGAATTTCTTATATGCCGGATAATGAGATTTGGGATTTATTTTGTGATATAACTCGTGATGCTGTTTTATCTGAGATTAAGATTGAATTGAGTAGGATAGCTGTTGAGATCCAAAAATTAACAGATGATCATGCACGAGTTAATTATGAGACTAACGAATGTTATAATGCTCCTTATGATGATTCTTTTCCATCTCAAACGTGTTTGCTAGTTAATTCATACAATTCTTTGTTTGATGATAAATTGTTTGCTGATGGTGATTTTGTGCTTGCAAATATTTATGAACCGACTGATCCACCTTATGCTGAGTTTGAAAAGACTATTGAGATAGTCGAGGATAAGATTTCAAAAGAAGCATGTGAGACTTGTCCAATTATCGATGAGACTGTTGATTTTGTTTCAATCGGATCCTTGACCAAGGATCCCTTGGAGGTTTTAACGTGCGTTGAGAATAGTGCAGGTGAAACAAATTCGTGGAGCATTGAAGTCGATGAATTGGAAGCTTTATTATACGCGGATGAACAAAAGGATTTCACTCCCTCTGACATAGAAAGCTCGGAGGGCGATACTACTGAGGCTAATGAAAGAAATGATCCGCAACTTTTTGGGATCCCACGTTTATGTTTTTCAACACCTATATCTGTATCGCGTAAAAATGTGGACCAAGCTCTACCACTTTATTCCCGATTTTCACCTTATATTTTGAGCACGTCGGTTTATGCTTATAGTTTAATAGATAAGGTTTATCTTCATCCTTCACATGTACTACCCCCACTATTTGCTGTTACTCCATGTAGGTTGAGTTATTTGATGGTGCTTATTTTATGGTGGTGCTACGTATGCTTCTGTCTAGCACATGCGCAGAGTTTTGATCGACTCGTAAGAGCTCTAAAAGGTTTTGACTTTAACCGCTTGCGTGGTGTGATTTGAGCTTCAAAGACGGTCGTGCGGGACCTTAAAAACCAGCGCTTCAGGGAGGCAACCCGATGACGTTGTAATTATTTGTACTTTGGTTTGTTTGCGTGTTGACATTTTAGACTTTTATTGAGCGCGCGAGGATGAGGGTATTATTATGTGATTTTAGTGCGCAGGTACTTTACAATTTTTGGCACTTAGGTTTTTGAGAAGGAGTCTCGAAAGGAGGTCCTAGCCGGGCCCCAACCGGGGCCGTAGGCGTATTTGAGAGACACGAGAAAAACGCAAAAAAATGGAAAATGGGGTGCCAGCCGGCCGACCGTCACGGCCTGGATGCAGGCCGCCCTATTGTGTCGTGTTTGTTTTTTCGCGTGTTTTACCCGAAGTACTTCATAGCATGGATGAATTTTTGGATGCCTATTTGTGGACTTTCAAGCCACGATCCTTGCTTCGCTTCGGTTTGGGGGAGCTTCGTTTCAGAATGTGAGCTTTCTCGACTCCTTTACCCTTCTTTTCCTCGCTTTATATTCCCGCCCCATTTATTATGTGTCCTCTTTTCTGCTAATTGTGGTTATGCTGTTTTCCATATTGAGGGCAATGTGCGATTCTGGTTTGGGGGAGGGAAGCGACTTTCGCGCTTATTAGTTGCATTTTTATTTTGTGTGCATTTATTCAAAAATCCAAAAAAATTAAAAAATTAAAAAAAATACAAAATACGAGTCACAAAAATACGAGTCTTTTGCATTCTTTTTGGTCGTCTTAGAAACCTTTTGTGCAGGATTAGCTTTAGTGTCTTTTGAGATACGCTCTTAGTTGCTTAGTTGAGTCTCTTGATTGTGTTGATTTGATATGTTTTGCCTACCCTTTCCTTTCATCCTTGAGTTGATTTGAGTAGACTAACTTGTATTTGACATAGAGACATGTGACGTAGACGGGGCGCGTTTCTTAGACTACCCATCCACTTGACATTGTATATACTCGTACTAGTGAAATGAAAACTTGAATTTATGTCATTGTTTGAGTCTACTTGTTCTTAAATGATCGAGCATTGCACAAAAAGGTACTTGTTTTTTGTTACTATATTATTTTAACTCCACATAGCCAAATGGCCTACTTTTCTACCCTTTAGACTTAGGTCCCTCATTTGAAGCCCGTCCTAACCTTTGTAGCCTGTTTTTCTTGAGCCACATTATATATATTATGAGCTACATTCCAGAATTATCTTACCCGGGCTGATCAGTTGCATTAGGGATCTTGAGTTATCACGGAGTATTTGGTTGGGAAGGAAGTGGGTTGAGTCCGTGATCGTTTATTATGTGAGTTGGAGTTATGGGTTGATGTTATGTGCGTATTCCCGTTAATTATGCGCTTTCCTTTGTATTTCAAGTTTTATCCCAATCTAATTTCAAAAAAAAAAAAAAAAGAAAAAAAATCCGAAAAAGAAAGAAAAAAGAGAAAAGAACAGAAAAGGAAAAGAAAGAGTTGGTTGTATATACGTTATTTAATTCAATAAAAAGATCGGAGGTGTTAAGTTGGAAGCAATGTTTTATCATTCTTATGCGGGAATTGAGATTGATTTTGATACGTGGTTGAGAAGGAGTTTTGTTGGGATGTGAGTGTTGATTTTAGATGCAGCTGTTATGCCGTTGAGCTCCACATTTCCAAATGCGTTTACCACCTTTTTGCCCTCTTAACCCGAGCCTAACATTACAACCCTTGGAAACCTCGCTCGATGTGATTTTGAGACATTTTGGGTGACGACATGCTTAGTTTGAGTAGTTTTCCTAGTGTCAACGTTTGTGAGATTATTTATAGTCTCAGCGTCTTAGTGGATGCATACGGTCGAAAGTCTTTGCATGGAGTTTACGTTATAATGTTCCGCCGTCTTTTATTTGTTTAGTTTGCTCCCTAATTCTTCAATTTATTGAAGAGGAAGCGAGTATTGATTTGATTCACTTTTGTATGAGACGACGATGCTTGAGACTTTGAGTTGCATTTTCCTGTACTCGTTTGTCCTCGTGATTATGTGTTATTTTTGGGTAGTTTGCTTGAGGACAAGCAAAGGTTTGGTTTGGGGGAGTTTGATACGTGCTATTTATATAGATTATTTGCCCCCGGTTTAGTCGCATTTAGCTTGTATTTATTTGTGATTGTTATTACTTTACGAGCTATTTGCTTTATATTCTTGATCTTCTTTGTTCTGTTTATATTTTGCAGGTTTTGGCGGTCCTGAGCCAAAACCCGAGTCGAGTGGAGCACGTACGAGTACCGGGACCTTAAGACCAAGTTCGAGCTTATTCGGGAGCTCGAGATAAGAATGAAAGACGCTAACGACACATGGCATGACTCAAGCCTAAAAATAGTTGCTCAAATTGGTGTCGAAATGCCGTAGCAAGGCGCCCGGGCGGGCGGACTTTATGCCCGGGCGGGCGGAAAACTATATACGGCAAATATCTATGCCGATTTAAGGCGCCCGGGCGGGCGACCTTTGTGCCCGGGCGGGCGACCTTTGTGCCCGGGCGGGCGACCTTTGTGCCTGGGCGGGCGGAAAACTATATGCGGCAAATATCTATGCCGATTTAAGGCGTCCGGGCGGGCGACCTTTGTGCCCGGGCGGGCGGAAAACTATATGCGGCAAATATCTATGCCGATTTAAGGCGCCCGGGCGGGCGACCTTTGTGCCCGGGCGGGCAAAGTACGTATTTTAATTCCGGTTTTAGAAAGGCCCGAGTTTTGGGGTCTAGGTCAAAATAATAAAGATTAGAACGATACAATTGTTTTTTGGAAAGTTGTATATAAATACTCTTAGGACGAATTATTCTTCTTATGCTTTTCTTTATACTTTATTTTTAGTTTTAGTTTAGTTTTAGTTAGTTTATCTCTCTAAAACTGGTAGAATAAAATTAGTTTTCAAGATTCAAGATTCGATCTTTATTTCAAGATTTCAAGATTTATTTCAGGTTTTATTCTAATTGTTCTTAATTTATTTACCATGTTTATTATTGATTTCCTTAGTTCAATTTCTATTGCGATTAGCTAAATCCTAATCTAGGGTTTAGGGGAATCGATGTTATGATTGCGTAGTCAGGATGATTGTTTGATTGTTGTTGATTATTGCTAGCCTTCCTTGCATGCTTATATTGTGATTGATTGATTGTTGGCCACAATTAGTTAATTAATCTTGGAAACCTGAACCTAAGATCGAAAGCCTGGTTTAGGTTAGACTTGCTTGCAATAGGTAGAGTAAACTAATAAGTTGCGAGAGCCCGTTAGTTGAACTCTAGGGTAGATTATCATCCGAGAGGAGTAGTCGTTCCCATAGCATAATTAACTGTGAACTTACATGATTCTGTGCTTGCTACGTTTTCTGACATCGTGAACCTGAGACCCTAGAATTTCCTTATTACTGCTTTACACCCTTCTTAGTCTTAGTTTTTAGTCTTAGTCTTAGTATTTAGTTATTTTAGTTTAGTCTTTAATTCATCTTAAAAAACTCCGTAATAATCTAGATACCCTTCAGGTTTAGCAGAACTTAACCCTCTCTCTGTGGATACGATACCCTACTACCACTAGCTACCAGTTAGTAGTTTTGTAGGATTATTTTTGATTGAGGTGATACGACTTAGCCCCATCACACTCACACTGCCATTAATGGAGGATGCAACCTCCATTTCTAAAAAAGCTCTTTCATGGATGTTGTTTTCCTTGGATTATTCCTCAACATCCTTTCAAACACTTTGTTTCTTTTTTTTATTTAATTAATTTGGTTCTGGGTTGATTGATTTTGTGATTTATGAAGGAAAGAAGAAATATGTATGGCTATTTCATGAGTTGGGGCCTTAAAGTTGGTGAAAGTTTCAATTTTAAGAAGAAGAAGAAGGAGAAGGTAACGTACAATTACAGGTTACCAATCGGTCAAATTTTGGGTGAGTTTTTTATGGAAGAAAGTAGTAATAATAATAATTGGATTTCTTTTGGAATTAATCAAAGAATAGTTTATTAATGGCAGATCATCAATAGGGATGCATTATTTATGTTAAATTTCCCTATCCAATATAAGCAATGAAAATGATAGTTAACCACCGGAATGTTAACTTTAGTCACCGAATTTCGTTATTTGGTACCATTTAACAAAAATAAAAAAAATAAAAAGTATCATAAAACAAAAAATAAAATAAAGGTAATATCTTAGCCAAAACAGCAACTCTCTTGTGAGACCGTCTCACCATAACTCACCATAACTTATGGTGAGACGAGTCCAACAAGGGATGGCCCAATTTTATTTTTTCTAAAAAAAAAAACAAAGATGTACAAAGTGGGAAGCTGGAAAAAAAAAAACTTCCACTACTTGCTGTTACTGATACAAAAAAAACTACATCAACCTCTCATTAATTGTACGGAGTACTTAGTATACATTTAATTAGTAGTATTTTTAAATTAAAAAAATCTTAAAATTTTATAAATTTAATGTCATAATTTATATGGAGTATATAATTGTTAAATGTATTAAAATGTATGTCTTTTAGATAAATACAAGATTTCAAACTTAAAAATTCTTCCGTTATATTGTGTGACTATTTCATGATTATTAAAATTTAGATGCATGGTTTTGTACTTAAAGATGTATGTTGCTGGGTTTATGATATAGTCAACAACAAAATCAAATGTTTTAATTTAAAGGGTTTTTCTCATCTATACCCTCGTACTTTTTACTTTTCCCAATTGTACCCCTGCTTTTGGTGTATTCCCAGTTGTACCCTTAAACTTATAAACGTAGTCCCAACCGTAACCAAACTAGAGTAAACCGTTAAATTTAGCCGTTAGTTATGTTTCATATAAATTTTCACCCTTATTTTTTCAGTTTTTTCCTACATCTTTTCACATTAAATACCCTACTCTACCCTCCATTATACTCCGTAAGAAATTAGGTGTTTAATGTGAAAAGATTAAAGAAAAAACTAAATAAAAAGGGTGAAAATTCATATAAAACAAAACTAACGGCTAAATTTAACGGATTATTCAAGTTTGGTTACGGTTGGGACTAATTTTAGAAGTTTAAGGGTACAACTGGGAATACGCCAAACGCAGGGGTACAACTGGAAAAGGTGAAAAGTACGAGGGTATAGATGGGAAAAACCCTAATTTAAAATAAAAATAGTCAATTCATAGAAAAAGAATTAGATAACAACTTAAAACATAATATATTCAATGTAAAACAAAAGGTTACTTGAAACTAAATGTTATTGTCGTTTATTTCATGAACAACTAACTAAATTAACATTTTTAAACTTAAAATTCAATGTTATGGGCTTAAAATATTAAAGTTAATTACTTAAAATAGAATGTTTTCAATAAAAAAAAAAAAAAGAACTTATAATACATGGTTCTCAAATTAAAACATAACGTTACGACATTACAAATTCGTAAACTTAAATTCTATGTTGTTAAACAAAAATCTAAGGATTGAATTCAATATCAAGGGTTATGAATTTAAAACGTGAATACGTGATGTTATTAGCTTAAAACAGAAGGTTATTAAATAATTAATATAACTTAAAATACAAGGTATAAACGTGACTAAAAGGGTATAGACTTAAAATAGAGAGTTAAACACAAGGTTTTAAACAATATTCGCATAATAAAAATTGTTGATTAAACGAAATGTCGTGATGATAAGCATGCTTGTAAAATACTCCATAATAAAAAAGAACGACAAATTGAACATTGAACATAAACATTACAAAAGAATGCGTCAAATTTATAAGCAGAAGGATTTGAACTTACAACTCATAACGAAAAAAGCATTACAATCATTTTAGGTTCTATGTTTATAGCCAATGTGAGACTCGAACTCACACCTTATGCATAGCATACACTCTACCATTGAGCTAATTGGCTTTTTTCAAGAATTTATATACAAAAGAAACTACAAAAAAAATCGAGAACTCTCAGTTAACAAATATTTAAAAAAAAAACATTTAAAAGCCACAAAAAAGGTCAAACTTAAAAAACATGATTCTAAACTTAAAATCATAGGTTTAAAACTTAAAATTATAGGTTTCAAAATAAATTATACTGCATACTGTATAAAATTAAAATCATAGGTTTCAAACTTAAAAAACATGATTCTAAACTTAAAATCAGTGGTATATTAAATGACATCATATGTTCTCAATTATAATCAAAAGTTTTCAACTTAAAATCATAGGTTGTCAAATTAAAATCATACCATGAAGTAATGATTAACAAAACTCACAAATTATCAATTGATTATTATAGAACAGTTAAATTATCACCTAAAACCTCTATACATAAAATATGAAGTATTAACCGTAAAAAAAGCCTTAATCTCAAGTCAGTGTCACCATTTTTTAATAATCAAACATTAATAATAAGTCATAAACACACCAAAAAAAAACAAAAGATATCATTAACATTAGCAAAATTAACCGGGAAAAAAAAAAATCAAAATTTTAACATCAAATCAAATAATATTAAAACTCAAATCTGACTTTACTACTACACGTTAACAAAGCTAAAAAATTAGAGATTAAAAGTATATTAAAAAGATGTAAGATCACAAACTTGGATTATGATTAATTTTGATGACAGTAGAGTTTTGATTTTGAATTTTTAGGGTATAAAGATGGAGAAGAAAGTAGAAGAAGGAGGAGCAGTAAACTGAATTAGGAAAAAAAAAAAAAAAGAAAAAAAACTAACGTTCAAACCTTACTCAACTTGCAATTTTTTTTTTTTTTATATTTATTTATTAATCGACTTATATTGTTAAATGGACTTGTTCACCATAACTTATAATGAGGCAGCCTCATATAACAATTAGTGGCCAACTAATAACGTAATTGATCAACTGTACCCGGTTTTTTTTCAGTTGTACCCTTTTTGCTCATTGTTTTTCCATCACTTACTCTTCCCTATTCTAAATTTTCTCTCTTTTCATTCCACCCAAAAAAACCCTAAAACAACCTAAAATCAACTAATTTCTTCTTCAATTAATTCAATTACTCATACGATTTTTTCAATTCTTAAATTATGAATAATTGTGACGATTTATTTCAAGTAATTTACTTGTTTTATCTTTAATTTAATTGATTTGATATGAATTATTTGGGGAAATTGACGGTGGTAGTGATGGTGAAGAAGGATGGTGGTCGTCGGCTGTGGCAAGGGTGGCCGTGGCGGTTAGGGGTGTGCAAAAAAAACCGAACTGATAAACCGAACCGAAAAAACCGAGAACCGCATGTTTTATAGGTTCGGTGAACCGAACCGTTAAGAAATAATGGTTCGGTGCACCGAACCGTTAAAATTAACGGTTCTGATTGGTTTAGGTTTAGGTTCGCATTTTGAGTTAACAGTTAACTAACCGAATCAATTAAGAGCAAAAATATAAATAAATTATACTTATATTTACAAACTAAAACATAAAGTTTAACTTTACAACTTTCATCAAATTTCAAATATCAATTATTTATTCTACCGCATTTTTCTAACACTCAAAAGAATCATTCTCGTAAAATAAATCTCCTATGCACCCTTCTCGCTTCAATTTTAACATGTTTATTGCTTTGTTATTGTTCAATACGCATTTTTGAGTTAAAACATTTACAAATTTTCTATTTACTACTGAGTATAATTTAGTTGATAATGGTATATTAGATGTGGCATTTGTAATTTGTCGTTTTTATTTTGGACCGTTAGTACGTTGTTAAAGTGCGTCGTAATTAATAATTAACTTACTTTTTTTTTTAATTTGACATAGTAAACGGTTCGCGGTGAACCGCATAACCGAACCGTTAAAAATGTGAACCGAACTGCATAAAGAATCGTTCTTAATGGTTGGTTTAGGTTCGGATTTTTCCGAACCAACCGTACATCTAATCAGTAAAATTAACGGTTCGGTGCACCGAACCGTTAATGAACACCCCTAGTGGCGGTGGCGGCGGCCATGGCGGCAGGCGTGGTGGGGAAGGCCATGGCTTTGGTTGTTGGTGTTTGTATTTGTATTGTCTTTTTGGTTGTTTGTGGGATTGGTGGTTGGTGATGACGGTGGCGGCCCTGGGCGATAGTGGGGTGGGCGGCACTGGGCGGTGGGCTGGGTGGTGGGTTGGTCGGTGGGTCAATGGTTTAACGTTTTTTTTTTTTTTAACTCAATTTATAATAATGAAAATAATAATAATAATAATAAATCAATAATAATAATAATAATGATAATAATAATAAGGAATAATTATCAATTACAGCCTACTAAAAACCCAAATTCGCAAATTACAGCCACATTAAAGTTTTTTAATATTTTACAGCCACAAACGGAGCTCCGTTTAGAATTCTGACCAAAGAAATTTGAAATACACTTAAATTGATTAAAAACTCAGAAATTCAAAATTGAAGCCTAAATTTGATGTAAAGAGACAAAAATGCCCTCCCTCTAATATTACAACAAACCAGTTGAAATATTTATTCATAAAGGTTATTTTCAATCTCAAATAAAAAATTAGGGTTTCTCTCCTAAAATTTTCAATTTCTGGAAACAACAACAGTAAATATTGATTTAATTACCCAACTGAAAACAAATACAAAAACCCCCAAATTTGTTCAATTCTGGAAAAAAATAGGGTTCCCACTCAATACCTTCATTTCAAACCACATACAACTCGAAAATCGCCAAAATTTTAGGGTTTTAGGGAAATCAAAAGCCAAATGCGTGTTGACGAAAACATAGATAAGAAAATGTTATCTTTTATGTTGGAGATGCTAATTAAACTTCAATTATCAACGACAATGGAGTAACAAAACTTTTATGGAGTGCTATTTTGTGTTTTTCATGTTCCAAAAACTAAAGCTTTGCCTGAGAATACACGTATGAATGTAAAAGTGGGTTTTGAATGAAAGGAGAAGACAAAGAACGAAGAAATGAAAGAGAAAGGTGAGTAAAAAGAGAAGGAAACAATGAAAAAGAACCTAATTAAAATAAGAAAAAAGAGAAGTCAATGAGTCAATGGATCCCACTTAAATGAAGGGTAAAACGGTCAGTTCGTCCTATTTTTGGCCGGAAAATGAAGTTGGCTGCAATTTAAAAAAAAAAGACTTTTGTGACTGTAAAAAAATAAAAATAAGTTGGCTGCAATTCATAAATTCGACTTTTTATATGGCGGTAAGCCTGTAATTGACAATTAACCCTAAAAAAAAAATTAAAAAAAAAAAAAAAAAAAAAAAAAAAAAAAAAATAATAATCATAATAATAATAATAATAAAAACCAAAAAGGGTCGGGGGCCTGGGTTGGGCTACGGTGGATGGGTGGTGGCCGTGGTGGGTGGTTGTTCTCGGTGGGTAATGGGTGGAGGGCGTGGTGGCTCAATCCGGCGGGGGTCAGTCCGGCGGTGGACTGTTGGGTTCGGCCGTGGGCTGCTGAATGGTGGCCTAAGTGGGGGTGGGGGTGGGGGTGGGGGTGGTTGTGGTGGTTTAATGAAATGTGTGAATTGAAATAAGATGAAGAGAGGAGAGAGAAGAGAGAAGAGAGAATTGTTAGGTTTAGAAATATGTGGGGTGAAAATGAAAAGGGTAATGACGTCTTTTTTGGGTACAACTGAGAAAAAGTCGGGTACAGTTGATCACACCAAATAATAAACTCGAAATAATTCAACCTAAACATTTTGATTAGACTATTTTAGTATAGAAACAATGGGCGCGGGGTGGGGACATGACTTCACTCACACACGCAAAAGGAAAATCCCAACGGTAACAAGCCTCTCCAAAAAAAAAAAAAAAAAAAAAAAAAAAAAGTTGGCAATTTCCCGTTAATAAATTTGAAAATGAAAACATCTAAAAGTTTCAAATCAAATTATTCATTAATTCATAAATCATTTAAGTCACAAAATTCATGTGAAGTACTTACAGTAATATCATCAAATTTTTAGCTCTACCCTCTACTCAAATCAAATCAATAATTTATAAAAATGAAGTTGATCAAATCAATGAAACAACTCAAATTTTGGTCCAAAACAAAGAATAGAAAAAAATTCCAACAATATCACAAACTAGCTTATGATCACTACATTCACCCCAATTTCTACAACCCTCCGCCACCGCCTGACCGTCCACCGCCACCGCCACAACCACCGTCTCTCTGCGGACGCCGCCTCAGCGATGTGGTTGAACCATCAGCGCCGCCATTACCACCATGGCTCGACATACACGAGGAGTGTTCGGGTCAGGGGTCTGAGGAATGGGTTGAGCCGTTTTTGGAAGAGAGTGAGTTGGGTTCAAGTGAAGACAGGTGGGCCGAGTTTGATAAATGGGTTGACCCGGATTTGGAAGTGGGTGAGTCGGATTCGAGTGGGGATACGTTGAAGAGGGTATCGAGCCTGCACGAGGGGTGTTTGGGTCCAGAGTCTGAGAATTTGAGTGAACCGCTGTTGCAAGTGTGTGAGTCGGGTTCAGGTGACGAACGAGGCTTGGTGGTTAAGAGACGGGGAAGTGATTCGGGTAAAGTGTTTGGGTGTGTTGTGGATGTTACGGGGTTTTTGTTTCGGTGTTTGTTTCCGTGCTTTCGTGTTTCTGATCGTCATAAAATATCAGACAAAGTTGTATAATTTTCGAGAATGCTCCAAATGTGTGTATACGATTTTAAACAACACGGGAGTATAGTCCCATTTGTAAGTTGTATTTGGAAACAAAAACCAAATTCCGAGCTACGAAAATTCTAGTATAAGCCAAATACATTGTTATCTTGAATTTTCAATTTATTCAACTAAAATTATTGACAACATATTAAATACGAGTACTCCGCTGTAAAACAGACTGCACAATTGTAAATCAAAAATTCAAAACTTACCTCCAAAAAACGAAGACAATCGTACAGACAAAGGGAGATAGATATACTCAAGATACAGGTAAATATCCTACATCTAAACAAAATTGATTTCACATTTTTCAGTCGAGATCGACACTAGTTATATAAGTAATACAATCGCGGTAACCCCTTCGACACAGCAATGCAATGTGATCCCTTCAACGGGGGCAAATGTGTCTTGGGTTATTAGCTGAAACCCGTTTTTGGATTCAACCCGCCAACTAATCCTGCTAGAAAAAAATAAATTTAACAAATTACAGTCGAGTTAGACGTATAGTGATGCAGCAAAAACAATGTCTCGTTTGATCATGTCGACGGCTTTTTCAAATTTGGATTCTAGCTCGGACTCTCCGATGGATACCGCAGCTTGAATAAGCTGCTGAAGGACTTCTTCCAATCTTCTTATAGCTCTGATTAAACTGCCCTCGAATACGGGCGTCATTTCCATAATCTCATAGAATTTTGATCCTTTTGCCCATGAATACACGGCTTCCATGATATCTGGCCGAAACGAGCTTACGAAATTTTCCACGTCGATTTCAACCTATGACAAGTACAAAGCTAAAAATGTTCGATCACTGAAGTCAATTGGGAACAATAAAATTGTAAAGGAATTACTTAAACATGTTCTATCCAAAAATTGTAATATTTCCAGAATTATACACTTTCTTCTGAAAATAATCTCAACTCAAATAAGATAACCCCGAATGATTCTCTCCATTTTCTAATCCATTACCACTAATACGACAATATTATATCATTCTCTTTTCTCCATCTCATAGAATAAAGTGATCGTTAGATAGTCTGAGAATTAAATCTAAACCGTTGATGGAAATGGAGAGGGGAAGAAATGAAGAGGATCCAAATTGAACTTTTCAATAATGTATCGAGTCCAATTTTTACATTATTGAAAGGGTTGTTCAATTCTTTAGTTGCAATTGTTCCCGTTAAATTTTCCAATATATTAAGGGTTCTTCTCAAAAAGTTCATCTCGTAAGTCGAAAGATGTATTAACTACAAACGAAGAAATGATTGTAAAGCTACCTTGCATTCGAGCTGAACCTTGGCAACTTTTCGAGCTGAATCTTGTAGCTGTGAAAAAAGGAGCTCAAGTTCTTCCCGAGGCTTTTGAGCATCTTGAAGCTTTTCCTGCCAAACAAGACACGACAAAAGGGCAACCATTTCTTCTACTTTAATGTCTTTGAAAACACCGCTGAATATAAGCTCGGTCACCGTCAACTCGTCTGCACTACTAATTTCACAGGCCACCTTACCCTTCAGCCCCACAACATCATCGTTGCTAATGTATCTGAAATAACATTACAACAAGTCAACAACAACAAAAACAAGGGTTCTGTAAACATCCAGGAAAAGTAAATCAGGGAAACAAAAGAGGTTAATACAACGAATGATGTCCGAATGATAATAATGTATAAAGAGAATGTGAAATAAAAAGAAAGAGAAGAGATAATGATTGGACACCATGAAATCTTTCTAAAAACAAGGAAAGGTGCATTACCCGAGTCTTCTTAACACTCTTTTTCGAGCTTTCAAGTCGTCCTTAAATGCTAATACCGTAGAAGTACGCATTTCTCTTTTGATAGATTTTATCATTGCTGCAAGCTCTTGCTTCTTGTGTAGCATTCTAAGTTTCTGCTCAATTAACGGCGACTTTGCTACTTCATGCTTGTCAAACAAGCTTTCTAGAGCTTCAATTCTACGAACGGCCTTTCTGTATGAGCTGTTTTGAACCTGTGGAATAAAATGAATGCTTGAGTAAACGGCCACAAAACAAAATACTCCGTAGAAAAAATACAAGAAAAGAAAGATACACTTTCTACATATTTTATTTACCTTCATATCTTCTTCGGGATCAAGCAACGGAACTCCTCCCTTGGAGAATCTGGAAAAAACTTCCGAAACCTTCTTCAAGGTGTTTTCTCTAGCCTCCACTGGCAGAAGATCCTTGGATATGATAATGCGTACACTGCTCAAGCGGTGAACCTGTTTGCAGGCAGATTTCATAGGATTTTACATCTTAACCCTTTTGTCGCAGTAGATATGACTACGTGGATATATTTCAACACGATTCTTGCAGTGAAACACCAGGAGAACACCGGGGCACACAGGGTAGTAACAAAGTTTATTATATATCTAACTATCTAAGTCAAAAGTGCAGCAAAGCTCAGAGTTGGTGAAGCCGATTTTAGCTATTTAAATGCCATAAATTTATGCTCCCGTGAAAAGCTACAGGTAGTTCATACAAATTCAGTCTGAAGACTAAATTTTAAAAAATATAACATGCATGAGAGCACGCGATAGAAATAGTAAAAGTGACCTTGCCTGAGAAATAGGGACAGAAACAACAAGAGGCTCCCCGCGATCCTTAAGTGGGATAATTTTTGACGTTTTTGCTCCCCCGTCTTTTCTCACCATGCATCTCGTTAGAACATCGACAGTATAATCCGCATCCTCTGGCTTTTTACTCTCTTCATCTGCATAAACAATTCCTGTCAGTAGAAATAAGTAAACACTAAACATTAATTCGTTGACAAAGTGCAGCATCACTTACCCTGAGCGGCGCTCTTCACCCGCTGAAAATTGATAATAACCCCCCAAGTAACATTATCTTCAAGGGAAAAGGATGGTGGATCTTCAGCATTCTTCGAGAGTTCAATGCATACAAGTCGTCCCGGCTGCAGGAAAGGCAAGCAGTACTTGGCTGAGAAAACAATGTCGCGTACGTCTTTCTTCAGACTTCTGTATTGCTCAATCAACGAGTAATAGTTCTTCAGGCTATCTTCTTCTTCAATGACTATGGAATTTTTCTCATCTTCAAGTTGCTTAACTTGCCTCTGAAAGTCGCAAAATATCAGACAACAGTATCCAAACAAGACTGACAAACGCACCAGAAAAAAGTTTGAATGCCAAAACCAACCTCAAGATCAGGAAGCGCACGGTCCGACTGAAACTGATAAAATGAATTACGAAGCAAATTCTCAGGGTTACCATCTTCACACCGTATTTGGTTTAGAAGCATGTTGTAACTGAGATGAAACGCACTGACATCGGCAGAAGTAGAGTCAAGGAAGTTAGTAAGGTTCAGTGTCAAATAAAACAGATTCCCAAAGTTTCTACAGAAATTGATGCATACCTATTTAAACTATCAGCGTTGCCTTTCAGCATGTTTTTAGCAGTCGAAGGCTCGAGCTTTTCATCTACCATCAATATACATATACCACGCTCGTCAATACCCCTACGGCCAGCACGGCCACTCATTTGTATATACTCTCCACTGGATAACCATCTGAACTTATCTCCATCGAACTTGCGGACATTTGTAAACACGACGGTCTTTGCAGGCATGTTCAAACCTATGCTGAAGGTCTCTGTTGCAAACAAACACTAGAAATTTTTGACTTGAATTAGCAGCATTACACATCTAGAAACCACTACTTTATAAAACACTTCATTCAAATGAAAGTAATGCTCATGAAAGCAGGTGTTTTCGGGACCTCTAAAGGAAAGCAATTGAAAATCCCTTGCAAACATGACTCCTAAACCAAAAGTGACTTAATAACATACTCCGTTTACCCTTCCAAATGATGACATAATATAATCTGCATATCTAGGAATATTGTGGATATAGCAGAATAAAGCAAATTGGCTCATTAAACTGACTGTGCTTCTAGTATTGTGAAGTATCAGTCATTCTATTGAATTATTGACGCAATCTTCATCTTGGGTCATCCGAAAAATCTGCATATCTAGGAGTATTGTGGATATAGCGGAATAAAGCAAATTGGCTCATTAAACTGACTGTGCTTCTAGTATTGTGAAGTATCAGTCATTCTATTGAATTATTGACGCAATCTTCATCTTGGGTCATCCGGAAACAGTCTCTTCGTGTTAACACCTCTCCCCTTACCTTGCAATTTGCGGGAGCCATTGAGGCACTGGGGTAATGTTGTTGTTGTATTTAGGAGTAAGTCAAGATTCTAAAGGAAAATAAAAGATCGGATGGATGGAGTATTAAAAAAAGAAAGATATAATCCCAAGACTAAACACAGTTTTTCTTAAGAAGTTGCCAAGAGTTCACATATCCCACTGACGGAAAATCTTACTCTCTATAGCTGACTTTGTTAAACAGCAGATACAGGAAGTTGTGTAAGATTTGGCAGATATACGCGGAATGTTACACAAGACCTAGCCACAAAGTCCCACGTGCTAGCGAGAGCCTAGAATCCTTGAGTACAACACCTATCCGATAGCATATATACCAAAGACAGGCAGACTTCCAGAGAAAACATTAGTATTAAAAGGTCACGCAAGATGTGCAGTTTATTACCTTGATGAGACCTTCTTGAAACAGAATTTCGATAACTTCCTTTAGAATTGGAAGCAAGCCAGAGTGATGAACCCCTATTCCACGTTTTAAAAGTGGCAACATATTTGAAACCTATAACGAACCAAAACGAAAGCACTGAGAATACATTTAATATTGATCCCCTGTGAACCAAAGTTGCCTAATTCTTACCTGAACCCGTTTCCAAAAGAATGGAAGATAAGGATGACAAATAAAAAACGGAAACCTATACATAAGTCTAATCCTCGACAAATGTAAACTTCACAATACAAGTTATCTATCTATTTAATCTAAGTTATTTAATGCATTACCTATGTTGCTCGGACTCGGGTACGACATACGGGTACGGGTACGAATCCTTGTGTCCGACACTTAAAATCATAAAATCAAGGATACGAGGATACGAGAAATTAGCGGGTACGACAACTTTTGGACACGGTCAATGTGTCCAATTTTCAAATTTGGACACGGTCAACATTCAACATTACCCAAATTTTTATTTATTTTATTGTTTATAAATAATTTAAATAGAAATTTAAAAGCCTATAAAATAGCCCCACTTATTTAGAAAACAAAATTTGAAACAAAATTTAAAACATTAGACTTTATTGGACAAATAAAATGTAGACTTGTAGAGTATAGAAACTTTTGGGTCACATTAAATAAATACTCCGTACAGTACAACTTTCTTTATAGAAAAAACAAAAAAAAAAAAGAGAGAAAATATTTTTCCACTTCCCAAGTTCCCATGCATTTACCCCACATCTCTTTCTTCCTCCCTCATACCTCCCTCGTAAACAAAGTAAAAAAAATAATAAAGCAAGGCATCTCCTCTAATGGCGGCAAACAACTTCCTCGTGTCCATTATCACCCATGGCCGACCAGACACGAATCCCGTGTCCGTACTGGTGTCGTGTCGTACGGACACGGGTACGGGGGCCTAATCCAGCGAGTCCGAGCAACATAGTGCATTACAGAGGCAATACAACAAAATAACTTGACCTCCAAAGTTATTGGCATAGTCCAAAAATTAAGTAACCAACAGTCATGAGCGCACAAATGAAAGCCTCATAACCAATACGGGGACTCATAGAATAAAGAAACAAGCTACTTCACTGTCTACGTATTAATGCAAACTAAATATAACCAAATCACGCAACCCAGTTACGTACGACAGCTGAAAACTGACAAGATTATAAACAAAAACGTCACCTGAGGTAGCTTTTTGTCATCGTCAGAGAGGATATCCATTGCACTCCAGAAGATGGTTTCTACATTCACCTTCTCGTCATCCACATTCAAATCCATCTTCGCCATCTAGAAGTCGATAAATATATACAGTTCATTATCAGTAACACTAGAAGAAAAGGAAATCATAAACAATTAGTTACATAAAATGACAACAGATGTTGAGGAAGAACAAATTACATTTTCACTAAAATGAAGAAAATATACTAATGACCTTCCAAGAATATGAACAGTTTCATTGACTCTCAAATATCCAAAAACATAGGCAGGCAACAACAACAACAAAGATCTAAGATTGCAAATCTTTTACCTGCATGGCCAGAAATTCACTCTCTCTTTTGCTGAAGCTGAAAAGTATGACAGGGTCATATTGACGGAGAATGAGCATTTTTACCAGCTTGAAGATATCGCTTTCTTCTCCCAACTTACCGACGACCACGCCCTTTTGCCACTTTTTACTCTCCCTCTTTCTATCAATGTCAGAAATAGGGACAAGAGCATTCAACGCTTTCTGAAAACTGTCTTCACGGAATTTTGCCTTTTCATCCACAACCAAGTACAAGCCTTTACCACCAGAGGGAAATATATAGTGCTGAAGTGGTGTTGGTCGGTAATCGGTATAAACAATATGACAAGGTTGCTGATGGACCTGCACCACAAATAATGATAAGGCCATCATACCGCTGAAAGACTCAAGATACGACCTCACAACTTCACGCTTTAAGCATCACAACTTCACCATGAAAATAAATGTGAAGTATTCGAAATTTTAAATAAATAAAAAGTACAGAGAAGAAAAAGGCAAAAGAGTTGAGAAGTGTGAGTCAACAGGCAAATATATCGTGATTCGAGACACAAGGAGACACATGTCAAAGTACATGAAAGAGATCCAAGGGAAAACAAAGGAGAAAAAACAAAGAAGTAAATGGTCGGAGATGTCATAAAACATACAGGATGCATCGCACATTAACATAGGAAAACAGAATTATAAATAAGAATGATATAGAAGTTAGAGCAAGTACCTTTGAGACCCAGTCTGCAAACTCCTTAGCATTAGGCACAGTGGCTGAAAGAAACACAAATCGGGAATTTTTCGGAGCCATTACTATGCTTTCCTCCCACACGACACCACGTTCCCTATCACGCATGTAATGAACCTCATCAAATATTACCCATGCCACCTCTCTTGTAACTTCTGATCCTTTATATTGCATACTTCGCCAAATTTCTGTTGTCATTACCTATATAAGAGCGTAATTTTTAAATCTGCTTATCCAAATCGAAAGCAAACAATAACAAAGCCAGAAAGAGTTACTAACCAGGCAGGAAGCATTAGGATCTATGGTAACGTCCCCAGTCATCAACCCAACGTCAGAAAACTCTTCCTTGAATTCCCGATATTTCTGGTTGCTTAGTGCCTTGATAGGTGAAGTATATATCACCCTTTGCTTGTTGCGCAATGACATAGCAATAGCATATAAAGCAACGACTGTTTTCCCAGCTGATGTATGGGCTGACACCTAGCGGAAAAAGCTAATCAATTGACTAAAACTAAAAGCATCACAGAAGGCAATTGTTTCATGCTTCCAATTCCTATTTTCTACCAATCCAATCAACACAACTACATATTTTTTTTTCAAAGTTCCTAGATTTTGGACGTGTCTACGCCACCTATAGAAACAACAACACATAACAAACCTAGAATTGAAAAGATATTCCAGACCGTTAAGGGTTTTCAACTTCCCATCATATAATGTCTGTTTGCATCGGTCTCCTAGAATGATTTCACAAATTTGTTACATAATTGTGGACAATGTTCTACACATCGGAAAGTAAATGCCATAGCCATGGTTTTTAATTTTGATTTAAGACTGCATCTCGAAATCAGTCGGTCATTGCAGCCAGAAACTAAAGAAAGCTCACACTAGTAACCAATCCCGGCACCCCAAAGCAAACCATTTTTCCAGCCAAATATCAGCAATAAGAGTAATCTCTCAAATCAAGGAACTTCAAGGAATGATTTAACCAAACACTCTAAAATGGTATGAACCACCAGTATCAATAGGAGTTTTGCATCTCCAATGGACAATTTTGGCTTACAAAAGTTGAAGTACACAACTGGATATGCCGTTTTAAAACTAAAGAAAAAAGCCAGGTCAAATATCAAAAAAGTATAAGAAAATTTTGAGATTGGACAGAATAATCATTGTTATATTTTGCAATTATGATCACCTTTGAGGCCAGCCAACTTTAAATTGACAGAGGTTAGACAAATGATAAAATCATTATTCTATTTTGTCATTATTTTGGCTAGAAACAAGCTTCTTCCCATACAGTAGTCTGGCTAATATTAGGCCTTAAACTCGCAAGCGAAGTCCTGGTCAATGCAGTCCCTCAAAATAAATAAAGAACAAACCATTGTACCAGAATCCATCGCAATTAGGAGAGAGTTCACTACTACTACTCACTTGGTGACGGAACACTCATTCTGATACTACCAATACTAACCAACATAAACCTCTTATCAATACACAGTACACACATTGCATAATGCGTACTACATTATTAAATGAAAGGTTTGAACTTCAAAACTAACTCAGTCGTCCAATACCTACTGCATAACCCTAAGAATGAAACATACAACACACGCCATTATCTCATACAAAGTAAAAGACTAACTTCAAAACGAGGGCAATTAAGAATTTAAGACACACATTGCAACAACTATTAATTTCACAGATACAATATACACCATTATCTATTAAAAGATTTAAACTTCAAAATCTTATTCAACTAATTAAAATCACAAATTTTCATACGAGACCACCTCTTGCGGATACAGTCTTCACCGGAGAATTAGTAGGTTAACCTCAACACAATATACACCATCATATCATTCAAAACTCCCAACATTAAAACAAACTCAGCTAATTACAAAAACCCTCATCAGTGAAACCATATTGCAAAACCCAGGAACACAACATACACAATTCTTTTAAAAAGACTCAACCTTTAAAAATAATTCAGCTATTTACTGAAACCATTTTGTTTTACGCTCTAACTACCTATTTAAGCAGGTGTTTCACAAAACTTACTCCATCTACTCACTAAAAAAAAAACCCCACATAAACAATAACATATACACAATCATCTCACAAAAGACTCTAACTTTCCCACATAACTAAACTAATCAACAAAAACCCACATCAAAAACTCATACAAATCCTCTAAAAAATCACAAAATCATCAATAAAAAGGGGGAAATTACCATGACAGATTCACCATGCTCAAGGCAATTAATTGCCTCAGCTTGAAAAGGGTCGAGATTAAAGGGGAATTCCTTAGCTGGGGTTGTCGATTTATTTAACGAAGACGGCGAAGGAGGAGTGTAACCTTCTGGGTACGAAACGTCATGAAAACAAGCGACGTTTTCGTCAATTATATGCATGTTTTTGGTGTCATCATCTTCAATGTTTCTGGGAATTTTTTGGGGTGGTGGGTTCGACTCCATCGTTGAGCTTGAGTCGCCTTTTTCCATTGATTTTCTCTTCGCTGAACCCATGGAAGAAGATGAAGAAGAAAAAGAAGAAGAAGTGTTGGGGAGAGGTGAAAAAGCCTAATTTTAGGGTTATTGACTTATTTCATACGAGTAGTAAATAATCCAAACTATGTCTAACTTTAGCACCTTCTCATTTTAATCCAAACCGTACTTTAACTTGGAATAATCCGAACTATGCTCTTATTTTTCTACCCTTGCACCAGATAACCGGCTACCTGTTAACTAGGTGACAAATAAATAAAAAAAAAAAATAGTAATCATTAAACTCTTTTCTTCTTCCTTCCTCCAGCCTTATACGGTGTAGTTTGGCTTCTCCATCAGATAAAGAGTCACTCATCTTTAAATCTTTTTATAAATTAATCATATTTGGTGACTTATCATTCTTGTTATTTAACTAGGACAAATAATTTACATCAAACGAAATTAGCAAAAGCCCAATTAATTTCCTAAGCAAAACTGAGCAGCGCCATTGTTCATAAATGCGATTCAACTCGCATTACTCCTGTGTGTGAGTGGTGGCAGTGGTGGTGGGTATGGGAGAGGAGAGAACTCGAATTTGGCTGGAGCATTAGGTAGGCGACGAGTTTGATGGGGGCACACTGCACAGTTTGGGGGCCCCACTCATGCACCGACAGTGCAAGGGGAATCCATCGATGACGGTGGTCACGTTGGTAGATGGTGGGAGATGATGGTTCTTGGTGAGCATACGGTGGTAGGTATAATTAAAGCGAAAGAGATTGAGGTGATGGTTAATGTTGAACATTAGGTGCTGGTGCCCATCAATGGCATCAAATGTCTTGAATGACAAAATGAAAGAAGAGGAAATAAAAGTATTAAAATTTAGTTAGAAAAAACAAAAAAAAAAAAACAAAAAAAAAAACAAATTAACCTTTAATTAGCTGAAGTTTACCGGCCATATCAAGTGAAATTAGAGTCAAGTTCAATATAAGATAAATGATGTAATAGTTCATATTATTTTGAGTTAAACAATAGTATGGATTAAATTGAGAAGGATAGCCTTAGTCTGGATTATTGCTATGAAATAACCCTAATTTTTTTTTTTTTTTTGCCAGCTGCAAAACTATAAAAGCCCTAATTTTTAAGGGCTGAATGTGAAAATAGTGAAAAGGGTTTTTGCCTCGAGAGTAGACCTAGTAAACAGGTCAATCAGATTAGGTTTGGGTCGGGTCAATTCAGGTCAGGTTATTTCGGATCTGGTTGATGTAGTGGATCGGGTTATTTTGGATTTCGGGTCGGCTGTTATCGGGACATTTTGGGTACGGGTCAACTTGGGTCGGGTCAGATCGACACTTTTAGGTCAAAATGCAAAATATTGGTAGAAAATGACGATTTATGTCAAAAGGTTGCTTTTTGAGGTCTTTAGGTATACAATTGGTGTTAATTAATTACACGGCATCAATCAAATAAGTTATTTTGAAGTCATTTGAAGTTACCAAAAGTACTTTATGTCGGGTCAGTTCGGGTCAATTTCGGGTCGACGCATTGCGGGTCGTGTCTAGGCCGGGTCGGTCATTTTGGGTGTCGGGTCAATTTTGGGTTGCAATTATCGGGTCACTTTTGAGTCTCGGGTCGGGTTTGTTTTGCTAGGTCTACTCGAGAGTAGACCTGTTAAACGGGTCGGGCGGACGGTTTCCAAGTTTGGTAAATACGGGTTCGGGTATTGTACAAGTCGGATGTATTTCGAGTACAAGTAATATACAGGTCGAGTGTATACAGGTTTCAGGTCGGATTAGGGTCAAAATACAGGTTGATTAACGTCTCTTTATCAATTTTTTTTTTTTTTTTTTTTTTTTTTTTACATTTTTGGGTAAACCAACTAAATTTGAACTTAAATAATATTTTGAATGATAATCACATTTTTCTCATTTAGTCTTCATGTATTTAGTTTCAATATTTCATAAAAAAAGGCATAACGTCCAACGAAACGCAATTTAAATGATTTATTATATAATTATTAAATAATAAAGATTATGTTTTAAGTACAAAATTTCAATTATGAATAATTTATTAGGTGTCAAATGTTTAAAACTGATTTGAAATAAGAATTTTCCAAGTAAATAAAAATTAGTACTGACTTTCTATATCTTGGAACGTAATTTTTTTGACCCCACGGGTCGGGCTTTGACCCATTATTTTCGGGCATTTCGGGTTCGAGTCGAAAAAAATTGGGTTTACTTTGGTCGACATGTGTCAATTTCTAGCTTTATCTGCCTGGTCGATCTTGACAAGTCTACTCGAGAGTATTGGCTTACTACGAGGATCTCCAATGCTCTGGCTGTAGCTCGGTATTCCATGTCACTTTTTCAAACTACTATGCTTTTTTTTACTACAAATCGATTTAATGGTAAGTTACAACACTTGTAAGAAGTAGCTTATATGGACCCGCATATTAAATAAATATATATATTTAACATAGTGTTAATTATTTTTTTTAATAAAAAAGTATAAATTGTTAATTCGCACCTTTTCTAAACGCAATTTTAAAATTTTCCACATTTTCTATTTTTTTTTTTAAAATTTCCCCTCTTTTGTAAATATTTTCTCAAAAATTCTCACCTAAATCTCATTTAACCATATTAAATGTCTATATTCACTTATGAAAACATGGAAATCTTGTGTTATTTTTTCACATTTTGAGTTTCGGTGCACGATAGATTACTCTCGTAATGAAAATATTTCAGAATAAAACTTTAATTTTCAAAAAATATTGCATTTTTGTGGGAGTTTTTAAGAAAATGCTTATAAAAGGTGAGAAATTTTGAGAAAAATTATAAAAGATGAGAATTTTTAAAATGGTGATTATAAAAGGCGGAAAATATCATATTGCCCTAAAAAAATTATTTACTTTTTTCCCAAACTTGTAGTTTGGGGCAAGCAGGTCCTACTTTCAAGCTGACTGAATTTTTTTATCTCCAATGGTTGCTTTGTTGCTTGAAAATTTAACTAAATTGCAAGTAGATCCTTTTAAAGCACCATTGGAGTCTTGGAGATGCTTTACATGAAAATCAAACCGGTGCTCGGGGGGGAAAAAAAAAAGACACAGTTATTTAATGGTATCCCAAATTACCACTGTATTTTTTCCGCAGCTATCATCATTTGTCGTAATTTCTATCTCTTAAAATTTTAAATATCGAAATAAAGTTATTATAATTATAACAATAGGGTTGAAAAATCAGACTCTCATCGAACAACACTAATTCAGTTTACTCCTTATGATTCACAAACAATTGTTTTAGTATTTTAAACTTTATTATACAAAATTAAGACAAACAATACATCGGATAAAAAATAAAGAAAATTATTATGCTGATTTGGATATAAACAGTGAAGTTAGGGTGTTAATTATATAAATGTATATACGTGGTGGTAATTTGTAAAACAACGTAAATACATGGTAAATATTTGTAATTTATCCAAATATTAACACATGTTAAAAAATGAAGGAAAAATTACAAAAAACTATCTAATATAAACAAAAATATTCAAACAACTACCTAATAACACCATTTGTATTCAGATAACTACCTATTTATTTCAAATATTATGCGTATTAGTAGCAAATGACCTGAAACGGTAAAAAAAATTCAAATATATCGATTAATTTCTCAATGTTCCCTCATTTTATTTAAATTATGGGATATTTCCCACAGACTTCGAACTTTGGCAGATTACTACTGTTCTTTCTTTTAATTTCACTCTTATAAGTTCAAATTTCACCCTATAAGTTCAATTTCCACTCCTATAAGTTCAAATTTCACTCCTATAAGCTCATTTCACTTTTAAATTTCTATTAAGTTCAAACACTTATAAGTTCAAATTTCACCTATAAGTTCATTAAATTTCCTATAAGTTCAAATTCCTATAAGTTCAAATTTCTTATAAGTTCAAATTCCTATAAATTCTATTATGTTTTATTTTTATATAACTATTATTATTGCATAATAATAATAATAATAATAATAATAATAATAATAATAATAATAATAATAATAATAATAATAACAATAACAATAACAATAATAATAAATATAGTATATTAAAATATTTAACCGAGCCAACTTATTTATAATCAACTATATATTGAGATATTTAACTAAACTAGACCGCAAAATCGATTTTGAACACTATTGTTTATTATTAGTAAAATTAATCATTTTGAATAAATTAAAAGATTTTAATTATTGTAATCATCATCATCATTATTATAAATATCATTGTTATTATTGTTATTAATTTAATAAATTTTTTCATATTATATTAATATTAATATTTAAATTATTATTATTATTATTATTGTTGTTGTTATTATTGTTGTTGTTGTTATTATTATTATTATTATTATTATTATTATTATTATTATTATTCAATAAGTTTTAAATTCTAATAAATTTAACTCCAATAAGTTTCAGCTCCTATAAATTCAGCTCCTATAAGTTCAGCTCCTATAAATTCAGCTCCTATAAGTTCATTTCACCCTATAAGTTCAAATTTCTCACTATAAGTTAAATTTCAATTTCTTATAAGTTCAAATTAACTCCTATAAGTTCAAATTTCACTCCTATAAGTTCAAATTTCACCCTATAAGTTCAAACTCATAAGTTCAACTCATATGTTCTAAAGAAAGAACAGAGCTCTACACAAGTGTGTGAGGTTTTGTTCAGCGTGGTCTACTAAACTTTGTGAATATGTGCCCAATATGCCCATTTTGTGACGAATAACTTGACGACGTTAAGTTTATAGGCACCAATTAATGGAGGAATAATGTGGGTTTAACTATACCCTAAACTCATAATTGATGCCTTATTCCTTAAACTTAACGTCGTCAAGTTTTCCGTCATAAAATGGGCATATTGGGTACATATTCACAAAGTATAGGGGTACCATGTGAACAAACCTCACACATGGGGTACCATGTGTAATCTGTCAAAGTTCGAGGGTACCATGGGAAATATCCCTTAAATTATTGATATGAACTTCCTATATTACCCTTCTTAATCCTCCCCTCTTATTTATTATGCAGTAGCTTTTTCAACAATATTTGTTTCCTCCATTGTTGAGGTAAGTACTTTCTCTCTCTCCCTCTCACTATGTTTTCTCTTCTCTATTTATGATTTTTCTCCTCTATTGTTGAAGTCAGTTTATATATTGATTTTTGTCAATGTTGGTCTTTATTTTCTATTTTCCCCCAATTTATGAGATTTAGGGTTACACTATTACAGACTTGCAGACACCATGTCGTCAAGTTCACGTTCCGAAACATCATATCTGGCGTTGTGTTACTGTGGGGAAAGAGTTGCTACTGTCAAATCGTGGACATCACAGAATCCAGGCAGACGGTTTTTGGCATGTAGGAATTACGACCGTGTCAGTGGAAGACGCGGGTGTACGTGGCTCAAGTGGTATGACATTGAGCAAACTCATTGGCAAAGAGATGTCATTACACAATTAATAATGGAGAAGAATGAATTAAGACAACTAATGGCAAGAATTGACGTTGAATTGAAGAAGCCGAAGGCGAAAACAAAATTTACAACTTTCAAAAACATATTTGTAGTTCTTTTGGTTGTATGCTTTGCCTATGTTCTCTTACGTTTTTAGAGTATGAGTACGTAACTCTAAATGTTGAATATAGTTGTACCTTTTAATCATGGTAATAAAATGTAATTAATTAATTTTTGATGTCTACATTTAACAAAATATGGATAACCTACAAAACATGTCACAAACAAAAAAAAAAAGAAGTTCATAACAGACATAAGAGTTTCACCATTGATAACCAACAAAACATGTCACAAACAAGTGTTTTCATAAGTCACCAACAACAAAAGTACATCAATTTTGACAAATTGAAGAGCATGGGGATTAATTTGATTGACTTTGCTGGGTTTGAGGGGCAGTAGAACAAGAAGCTTGTTGTTGGCTTACTTGTGTTGGAGCACCAAAGAAGGGAGCAGCTGCTGCCATTGCTTCTTTCTTCCTAGCATTCTTTTCTCTAACAGTTGTGGCCCATACATCAGCTGGCTTTGGCCTTCCTCCTTTGATTTTGGGTGCATTTGATGTTGCTTCATTCTTACAAGTGACTTTGTTGTGTCCTAGTTGCTGACATTTGCAACACCTGTTAGGCTTTTTTGCCCTCTTCACAAACGTCTTCTTCTCCTTCTGACATTCCCCTTGTTATTTCTTCATCTTTCTCAAAGACAGTCTCCCTGGAAACTTTCTAGCAGGGGGGGGTGACATGGCTGTTATAAGTTTGTTTTTTCCCACTGTTTGGGGCCTGACATTGGAGATATAGCAGGGTCATAAGCCTTCAAGTAGGTGGTTTTGCTGTACACATCGTCAACAAAATCTTCCAACTTCAGTCTCTGGTTCCTAATACACTTGACACCATGGGGGCAGGGAATTCCAGTTAAGTTCCAATGATAACAAGAGCATGACTTTGTTCCCAAGTTCACCACATAAGTGTCTCCTTTATGGTCAACCTCAAATACACCCATAGTTGAAGGTGTTAACTCATAAAATCTACTCTCATTAATTGCCCAGTTCAAGATATTGTTTGCATAAGGCATGAATCTCCTATTGTAAGTTCTAAACTTCTCCCTCTTTTCACAATTTCTCTTCATCACATACCTTCTCATCCATTCCATGTAGGTGAGAATCGGTTTGTCAATAACTTCTTTTAGAACAGCATTGAAGGTCTCACAGAGGTTGTTTAGCAACATGTTTGACTTTGCGGTTGTTGTGAACGCATGTCTAGACCAATTCTTTGGTGGAATTGCTTTTAGGTAGTCAAAGGCAATTGGTGATATTGCTTTGATGGATTCAAGGTGTTCATCAAAGTCAGTCTACAAGCACAACAATTTGGTAACAACAATTTCAATAACAACTCCAGAAATTTGGCAACAACAATTTCAATAACACAAAAAATATGCAATTTATTGGTTATGCCTTTGATGCAGCCCTAGCTGTCCTTATAAGTTTGTCCACTAAATTGAAGTTTGAAATTGGCCCAAATATGTCTCACCCAAAATCTAATGTTAGCTTTGGGTGTGACAACATTGAAAGCATCCAACAGACCTTATTCACATATAAAAAAATATTGCCACTTAAACATTTATGTTGAATGAAAATAGAAAGACAGTGGGTAATCTAAAAAGACTACATCACTAACCTTCTATCTATCTAAGCCATCAGGATTGTGTCTAACATTAATAGTTCAAGGTCCATGTTACAGCATTTTTCACTTCCACAACACCCCAAGCTATTGGATACAAAGAGTTGTTGTCATCATTCCCCACGGCTACTAAACACATGCCTGGATAAGCTCCTTTCAAGTGGCATCCATTGACGCCTACAATTGGTCTACACCCCTTCAAGAAACCTTCTTTACAAGCATTGAGGCATATATACATCCTCTGAAAGTAAGAGGTTGTTGTGACAACTGTGTCACATAACTCAAATGCAGAGGAACCTGGATTATACTTCTTAATCACAGCCACATAGTCTCAAACCCTACCATATTTTGCCACACCATTTCCATGTATCAACATCTTAGCCCTAGCTCTTGCCCTCCAACACTGATTGTAACTTATTTCAACTAACAAATCCTTATACACTTGAGTCTGAAAATCCTTCAATGTCCAAGATTTGCGTATTCTCCAATCTTCTAGGTACTTCTCAGCTAAGAACTCTGAGAACACTTTTTTTATTTTGGTTAGTGTAGCTACAACTATTGTCTAACTCTAGGCTTTTATTTGCATAGTCTCCCCATCCTTCAATTTGACTGCATATACCTTATACTCACACTTCCTTTCAACTTCACAATTACAAGTTCTGAACTTTTTTCTAACCTTGTCCCAAGGGCACTCACATCTATTTTTGCAGTGGGTTGTCACTCTTTTTGAACCATTATGTAGGTAGTAATAGTCATAACCATTCTCAATGGCATGTCTCTCAAGTGCTCTTCTTAATTCCCTCACAATAGGAAATTTCAATCCCAACTTCAACACGGTTTCTTAAAATCAACCTCTGGATTGAATGTAGGATATAGGTCAACCTCATTATCAGACCCTTCCAAGCTTCTTAACTCATCAGACTCCGTATTCTCTTCTTCCTCAACAGTTATGTTTAAGTTGTCAACACCAACCAGCCCTGAATTTAAACAACTCAAAGAACTTGCCACAGTCATCAGCAAATTAGTTTGTGTTTGGTTGTCTAAGAAGTCATCATCTTTCACCCTATCCTCGTCAATCCTCTCTTTGGCAGAAAAGAAGAAAGTCTTTTTGCCTTTAAAATCAAGATCTAAATCACTTAGATCTGTTGTTGAGTCACTAAAATCATAGCCTTTTTCCTCATTTTCTGTTTGTTTATCTCTATCACTGCCCTTAGCCTTCTTCCCCACACCTTTACCCTTCGCATCCTTACCTCTTACAGCCTTACTCCCTTTACCTCCCTTGCTATGTGCCCCAGTTGTTGAACCACCACCATTCTTGACAGCTTCACTTTCCTTACCTCTTACACCCTTTACCTCCCTTATTTTTTCCACTAGTTGTTGCAGCAGCTGAACTTCTCACAACCTTACTAGCAGGTATCTCAACACTAACTCCCTTACCAGCAACTCTCATGTCCCCATCAGCTGTACTGACACTCTTTCTTCCATCAGTTTCACTCCCAACAGTTTTCCACCTAATAGGTAATTTAGAGATGAATTTTTTGTACGAGGTCTACGATGTATGACAATATCTTCTATAGAAATTGAAATTTTTGGCTGAAGGGGTGTTGTATGAGCAGCAGGATTTGTGAGAGCAATAGTATGTTCAACACATGTTTAAGGAGTAGGGTTTTTGGGAAAATGAGTAGGTTGAAGGATTGCTGTTGATGTAGCCTAATTTTTTTGGGCTTCATGGCTTGATTTAATCAAACCACATTTGAGTCTAGGGCTTCTCCTAGTTGGGTGTGACTCATGTTGTTTGGGCTTCTTACTTTTTGGGGTTGTGTAAAAAGCACCATCTGACCAAGCATCTCTCACCAAAAGATTCTTATTCCTTGCATTTTCTTGAGTCATTGATGAAGGCCTTATTGGGGTAGTTGGCTCAGCATAGTGACATACAATGACACAACATTAGAATCATTCTTTGTCAACATTATATTAGCAATATCACTTTCACTCACTACTTTTCTCCTCCCTAGCCTGAAGTCAAATTAATTCCAGGCATCATATACCAAACATTAACATCATCTCTGCCCACAATTCTTCGAGCTGTCGTCATCATATTAGCATAATCTAACGTACTGACTGCATCAAGCACCACTCTACCTTCATCGTAATTCGCTTTTCCATTCCTAAACTTAAACAAACCACCCACATTATAACGCACTCCTATCAAATAAATTACGTCCTGATTCATCCTACAAAACATAAATCAAACCATTAGAACAACAATATCAAACTCAATCACAACTCCATATTCTATTGATTTCACAATTATATCACAAATACTCATCATGGACAACTACAAATTACAATTAATTTGAAATTTAAAGAAAAACATAGTCCGTGAAAGCAAAACTTCGAAAGTTAGGGTTTTTAAAACAATTTCTCACAATGTTGTAACCAAAACAAAATCAAACTAAATTTTTCAATACCTGATACAATGATAACGAAATTGCACCAATTCAAGAGTGGAAACCGAAATGTTGAATCAAAACAAATGTAGGAGACAAATTCATTTTTAGATACATTCTAGGAAAAGGGGAATGTGTTGTGTTAGGAAATATAGAAAGTTTAAGAAGTGTTCTAATTAAATGTGGCTAATAGGGGTGTAAACGATCTGATCAGATTTCGAACTCATATGAGATCGAGATCGGCTCGTATGAAAAAATTCGAGATCGAGATCAGCTCGAAGTTCGACGAACTCTGAAAGTTGCAGCTCGAGCTCAGATCGAATGATTTTTCATGAGATCGAGCTCGAATTCGAGCTCGGCTAGAGTACACTAATTTTCATTATTTTGTTTTATGGCAGTTCTATTTTATTTTATTACTCCCTCCATTCAACTCCATTGGCATCTAAGAGAAAATTGTCACTATTCATCGAAGTATAGAATTTGCGAAATTTCTTGCAATATGTAGAATCAAACATAATCATGCGGGATCTTGAATGATTCGTCTTTATGAGTGCAACAAGAAAATCAAATTTTCACATTTTTTTTAATAATGTGAAACCATAGATATTCACGTTCCGACATTTGCCTCGGCAAATGTGAAAAGTACAAGGGATGCCATTGGAGTTGAATGGATGGAGTATTATTTATTTTTTTAAATTTGAAATTTTAAGAAATAGAGACGTAATCTTGGATAAAATATCTTACAATGTATTTTACTTGCTACAAATAGACATATAAAAAGTAGAAAAGCATAACAATCAATCATACGAAACTAATAGTTTACAACAAAATAGGGAAAAATTGGAACATCTTCAAGTGACCATCAATTCTCAAAACTCCATGCCTCCATGCTTGCAAATTTGAAGAAATGTGAAGCAAATTATAGCATTTGTTCCATTAACTTGGCATAATAATGATCTCCTCAATACTCTCTTCCTTAAGCTTGGAGACCTTTAAGAGGAAAATAAAAATAACACATTATAGAATATGAGCTAAGCAATTCATACAAAAGTGAAGTCATTACACAATATAAATTAAGTATAGATATACCTTGCTCTTTTTCTTCACTCCATTTTAGGCACGACACCAATCACCGGCACAAAGTAAAACTTCCTTGGTCTCTGGAGCGAGGGAAGCGCGATATGGATCAATCACTCGACCTTTGGCACTAAAGGTTGCTTCGGACGCAACCGTTGTTATAGGCACCGACAAGACATCACGAACCATTTTGGATAATATTCGATATTTCAAAGTCTCGATGCTCCACCACTTCAAAACATCAAATTTTAACAACTCTTATTGGTTCTCACATGAATAAGTTCCCTCGTCAAGATATATATCAAGCTCAGATTTCACACTTTCACGATTAGAAGTCGATCTCAAAAAATTAAAGACATCATAACAACCAAAATCGTCATCCACCTCGTTATTCGTAATGATATTACTAGAGGTATTACCAGCAAGACAAGGATTATCATTTTCCTCGCATCTAACCTCGTTAGAAGCTTTGAAATCAGTAACATTCAGCATAAAGTTCATACAATGCCTCTTTAATAAGTGAATTGTGTTTTTTTAGCTTGTATAGCAGAATACATCCTAGAAAACACAAACTCAACACGTCTTAATTATATCTCGGATCTAATATAGAAGCCAACGCCATCAACAGATTACACTCACCCCAGTATTTATCGAACCTTTGTTTCATATTTCTAATAAGAGTTTGCATCCACTCTTCCGGATCATTCTCATTTTTATTCAGTACATTTTTATTCTGTAGACCTCCATGAGAAACAAATTAGAAGTAGGATAATCGGAACCGGATATAATATTTGTAACACTCTTAAAAACTTTCAGCACCTCGCACACCTTTTCGACTCTTTTCCATTTTTCGATGTTAGGACAAGAAGTATAAAATGAATCTTCTTCCGCGTATAAAGGAAACACATCTTTAAATTTGAGAGCCGTCACTAACATATCAAAAGTAGAATTCCTTCTTGTTTTATTCTCAAGAATTAGCTTTCTATGTGACAGTTGTAACTGTTTGATTTTTTTCTGCAAATAACTGTCGTCTTTGTTCACTAACCCTTATATAATCTACACTATCATGAACCTTTTCAATAACATGCTTTATAGATTGAAGACCAAACTGAACCATGATATTCAAAATATGTGCACAACACCGAACATGAAAAAGTTTACCGTCACAAGTCATTCTTTGTGTTTTTGAGAAAGTCTCTCTCAAATTCCTAATACATGATGTAGGGTTTTAAGGACATAAACAAGTTTTATACAAACCCAATTTGCCAAGATCAAATCGCAAGTATTGAACGAATTAACAAATACAAGTGAGATGAATTACATACCTTCTCGCAGCAGAATAATATAATAATAAGAAGTATGTAGAATATAAGAAATCCTTGAGAACCCAGAATAATAATAAGAATAAGAATCCCATAATAATAATTAACATCCCAATTGTGATGCCTCCATTAGTATCCACACGTACGGAGCTACAACCGGTATGCTAGTACCGAAGGGTTTACCAACCTCTCTCTAGAGAAACTATTTTCTCTCTATATAATATGTGGACTAATCTCATAATTGAATAGAGTTTAATTGAATTGATATTCCTTCACAAGAACTCCATATATATAGTAAAGAGGAAGATCTAGGTTTCCATAAACCTAATCCTAGTAGGTTTCCATAAACCTGAAGAGTTGTAGCTGGGCCAAACTAGCTTTGGTCCCGGTAATTAATTAATGAGTTCTACTCATATTATAACTACCCTGTACATTTGTATGTGACCCAATGGGCCCACTTAAGAGCTACTAGACACATAACTTATTTATGTATCAGATCAACATTGATCTCTAGCAAGACGTGTTGACCACATAGACTTAAGTGGATTAATTATTATAGGACAGTGGACATAACCCCTTCAGTCTCCCACTTGTACATGTCCCTATAAGAATATCAATAAGTCTCTTTGCTACTATTGTCTCCAATCGAGAATGAGGTAGGTTAAGTGTCATCCTCATATGTCTCAATCGTTTTCTCGAATCTCCGAGTTGACTTGTCAAAAGACAGATGAATGACAACGCATTCAATCCGACCGCGGCCACGGATTTACACAAGTCACACTCTTCGAGAGGCCAAGAAACAATAAACTCTCTAACAAGAGAGGAGCAAATCTCATCTTGTCTAACCACATCCTATCACATGATTCATGCATACCCAATGACCATCCGTAGTCCCTTTTAACAGATGACGAGGAATAGTATCAAAGTATACACTTCACATGTACAGAATAGTCAAAGACTCAGGTCAAAAGACCAAACAAACAAACAATTCCCAAGAATCTTTACCGACACTAGGCGAATCCTTAGTAAAGTTTTTCTCGACGGGTCAGTCTAGTGCGTATCCTCATATACACACCTATGTGCCTGGCTTGGTACATCTCTACCTATGACTCGTAGAACGTTGTCATCAACCAACTCACATACTAGTCATTTTTAAGTATTCGATTTGTCCCAACATAATACTCTGACTAGAGACAAAATAACTACATCCTCCATTTAATAGGGCTTCACTTACTAAGTCACGTACTTAGTAAACCTATCAATCGATGTTATTGTTATTTTGGGACTGCATTTTAAATAAATGCGATATTTATATCAATTCTCGTAAATAACTCCCACTGAAATAAACACCTCTTATTAGTATCAAGACCATTCGCCCATGCGTCTTATACAATTCGCAACAACATGTTTCTAGTTGCGTAATAGGTATTTGTATGTGACATGCAATCACCATTGCATCGAGTTATAACATTTGCATATACACAATTTACCTTCTCTCAATAAGATAAAACTATTTTTGTTTCATAAGCACCATAAAAGCGCTTCATAAACAACATTATTCGAGTGTGCTAATGTTTCATAAATCAAACATCTATCATTTGTTTTACCAGCAACAAGACACTCAGTATTAGTCATCATTTCATATAAACAAAGAGGTACCTAGATAGTCATCAAGGACCACCTTTACTTGTATGAAAATTAAATCACTTGTAACACGTTTACAATGATATATTTTATCACAATTTGTATCTCATAATGATTCCTTGAGGTTTCATAAGCGCATAGGATTTCCTCATGACTCCGCAAGTACATAGGATTTTCTCAAGGCTTCTTAAACACATAGAAACATTCATAGATAGTATTCTAGTGACACTTACTAGAACTTGATTGGTTTCATGTTCCTAATACGAATACATTAAAGAACTTTTATGCTAAGTAAAATACTTCAAGCAATAAAAGTTAAACAATAGAAGAAATATGTCATAGACATAACAAGCTGTGAATGCATATGCACTCCCACTAGTCTTTATGTACACAAATATACAGATTTCTTTGTCTTAAATGGATCAAAACGCCTTTTTAAACCAAAATATCAAGAACAAAGATTTCAACTCCAAGTTACTTATTTCAAACAATTTTTGAAATTTTCACAAACAACTAGCGCATTCTTATTGATGTGAAACTGCTTTTCACACTCAACCACCAAATCTCATTTTATGAGACTATGACGACATTTGCTAGTTTCATGGATTTAAGCATATGGTAAATAATCTCCAATATAGTCATTACTATATGATCAAACTTTAATTACCAACCGTGCTCATTAACATCATATATCCATCATACCAATAGATATCTTATGTCCATCCATGTTTCAAATATATACGGAGTTCTAGCCCATCAATGCTTCCTTATAGGTCAAACTTACGTGATATTTATTCTCCCCCACCGTTTCTTTTAGAGATCACATATCTCAAATAGAAACTTATAAATCCACGTAACAAAATATAACTTTGTTCTTTGGATAAGTGGTAGAATGTATATCCTTTAAGAATACCTCATAATAGCATATGTTGGAATTTTGAGCTTAAGTTTTAGAAAACAATTTTTCTTGTAACTTCAAAACTCAAATCATAAAAGACAATTAGGAATTTTTCAATTCATATCCCACATTATATCTTTTACCAACTTGTATGGACAAAATTTACTCGTGTACGTAGGCTTTATAGTGCATAAGTCTCCAAAAATATCATTAAGATCTGAATAACTCATAGTAGAACGAACCTTAAAAGATTCAACGTGAAACTTATTTCACTAATTTCTACGATGATCGCAAATGATTGTCTTGAGCTATGTCTTACTTGAACAACTTATGAAGCTGATCATATACTTCCATATGAATATCCTTGAGATTCTCAAAGTATTTCAGATTTACGTTTCATCATCCAATGAACATGACCACAAAATTACAACGTAGTAAATGTGGTGAAGTATAAAGCAGTTTCACTTTCTCAAAATATGACTATTGATCTACACATATCTTGTATATGTATGATCAAATAAATCGACCATCCTCCCACTAAACCAAGTAGAAGATGCCGTTTTATCATCTTTACAACCTTAAAGACGTGTCATATTAGTGAAACACAAAATTTAAGACTTGCACTCAACTGATCATTATGTCGTGAAATAAGTTAACTTTTACTAAGAATATAAGACCCAACATTAAAGTTAGTCTTTTAGTACCGTATATTTAGCAAGGTACTTGAGCAACAACGTTTGCTCAAAAACACATAAATTCTATTCATGTTTGAATATGAACCAGAATTTCAAGTCTTGCTTATATTAGGTACATGAATAACAATTTATCCAATCTTAGCATTAAACTTTAAAATTAAGTCAAGTGATCCCTTTTATGTAGATGAAAAACAAAATGTGTTCATTTCATATACATAATCACTTTACTTTTGTCAATTGTCACTGCTCTACTCTTCTCGAACTCACTACATTATCAATGTAAGAGCTGCATTTGGTACCTCATACCAAAAGTAGAATATTGACTTTTACATTCACAACATACATATTTGAAGTCACTACTTCAAATTCATTTACAGATCTTCTAGATAATTCTAGGAGTTGCTCTTCCAATGTTAATTTATCATTACATCAATGATTAAATCATTCCACTAACGACAAATATTAACGTACTCAATTAAACCATGCTTAGGCTTTAGGTATGATAACAATCATTAATTCACCGAACTTTAAGCCCTTCAACATCGTCTAATTAGTCCAATATCTCAAGCCATTTACCTAATGAACTCAAATATCATTATAATTTGGCCTTCTTGATATGACGTTTAATTATATTGAGTATCATATGCTAATTAAAGCAACTTATACTATTAAATAAGAAATTCAAGTTACATGTTTCATTCATGATGAACCGACTTTAACTTGAAGCATAACTGAAACGATTTTCAGTAACACTAATAGAAATATCCAATCATTCTAGATTATCATTATAATCTTGTCATCAACGTATGACATGCAAGCTAATTGGATAGTTTCCCTTATTTTTCTTACTTAATGGGAACATTTTCCCCTCAATTAGACGATTGTTTAATTGAAACGTAGAGCCATCACCATGACTTTAACCACACAGTCCAAACTGTATGTTAACATTGGTTTTTAGCTTGTATGAAATTCCTTTATAAGGACAAATCATATCACTCACTTTTGAGAACTTCTTTCTCAAAACACCAATCAATGAGTTTGAACCATTTCAAACTGCTCGTTTATTAAATTGTGACAACATATGACCAAATATATGCAACACGAACGATAATTAATATGAATTACACACGTTTCCCTCATACATGTACAATTATTCCAAGATCCCAAATATTAGGTGTCTTGAGTGAGCTTTAGCTCATCGCCCAAAACACAAAACATAAAAGTAGACATCCTCGTATGTCAATTACATCTCCATGTAATTCTTGGTCGGTCGGTTAGTTATAGTATGAAAACGATCTCTTGCCTCAAGACTCAGGCCTCACCCGACGGCCTCGTTAAGCGAACCAAAAAGAACTTATGAGTAACGGTTATTCATCCACTCATTTTACGTTACTGGCGAAGCACCGCTTTGGCGGTCACTTTAACCAATAAAGCAAACTTATTGCGATGAAACCTTTACCCACCTTTCCACTCAATTTACGCGACTCGCTAAGCACTGCTTTAGCAGTCACTTAGCGTAGCGCAGCAAACTTATTGTGGTGTTCTAATATGGAAAGGCAATGCTTAATATTCCGGAGGGATTATAAATATGGGTTCTAAGCATGCAAATCTCAAATAATTATTAAGAAAAGCATGGTACCCAAATTAATCTTTACAATTTACAATTACTCTTTAGTTGTATATTTCTTCAAATATACGACCTTTTGGAGTTAGACTTATTATTCGCCATGAGGAACCGTTCCTAATCCGAAAAATAAGTAAATCTCATCTCCATTCGATTTATAACCGATCAAGTAATTCACAATTGTTATAGATGAAATCTTCATTGCAAGTCAAGCTAAATTTGACGTCCAATGAGCATTGTATTTCTCCTCTCTTAAAAAACTAATTTTCTAACTTGAGAAATAAAACAATGCTTCAAATTTTGATTCATAATTGTATAATAATTTACAATTGTACAACAATTCAATAATCGTAAATTATACCAAAAATTTGATTCATAATTGTATACAATAACTCGTAATTGTATAACAATTCACAATCGTGATTTAAACAATTCGTAGTTTTCACCAAAACTTGACAAATGTAGAATCGCTCTCAAAATCGCTTCTAAACGTGTCGGTTTCAACATAAACCGATAGCTTAAATAGCCAATTAATGATTCATAATTATCAAAACAATTCATAAGTCAAATTGAGTCTCACTTCGATTCATAATTATAAAACAATTCATAATCGAACTCAATTCAAATTATTTATAGTCAATGAATAATAGATAACATACACAAAAACCCAAAATATATGATCGGTTTCATCATAAACCAACCAAAAATGGAGCATCACGAGCAAACACACGCAAACACCGAGGCATGCTCAACACGGCCAAGTCAAGCAACAAACCGGGTGGTTCCATAGGTGAACCAGGCGGTTCTTCAGGTGAACCGGGCGGTTCTTCAGGTGAACCGGGCGGTTCAACCGTAAACCTAGCGGTTTGGCTCAAGCCGGTTGGTTCCGTGTGCCCCGTACTTTTTCCGCATCATGTGAACCCGTTAGGTTCAACTTAACCCGATCGGTTCAAGCTTATACGGAACGATTTTCCGTGATTTTTCATTACGACTTTACATTGACCCTTCAATTAATTTCAATCGAGTCTTGCCCTAATTAAATTAAGGCTCATCGTCAACAATGAAATTAATCCTTAGGATTCTTAAAATCGTCCCTTCAATTTATTTCAATCGAGTCTTTCATCGTCAACAAAGAAATAAATATCTTAAGGCCCTTTAGAAAACGTTTTAGGGCGATAAAATAAAACAACAACAAGGTTTTATATAAATCAAAAACTCAATTTAACAATTCAACAAATTAAATTCATAAATTGAAAAACCCTAAACATGTTTCTAATGGATCTCAAAAATTCAAATTCATCAAATCAATTGAATCTCTCATAACCAAATTATGAGCCAAGATTCAATAGTTAATTTGAACAATACTACGCGAAATTGGCTCTGATACCACTGAAGGGTTTTAAGGACATAAACAAGTTTTATACAAACCCAATTTGCCAAGATCAAATCGCAAGTATTGAACGAATTAACAAATACAAGTGAGATGAATTACATACCTTCTCGCAGCGGAATAATATAATAATAAGAAGTATGTAGAATATAAGAAATCCTTGAGAAACCAGAATAATAATAAGAATAAGAATCCCATAATAATAATTAACATCCCAATTGTGATGCCTCCATTAGTATCCACACGCATTTTGAGCTACAACCTGTAGATGCTAGATCGGAAGGGTTTACCAAACTCTCTCTAGAGAAACTATTTTCTCTCTATATAATATGTGGACTAATCTCATAATTGAATAGAGTTTAATTGAATTAATATTCCTTCACAGGAACCCCATATATATAGTAAAGAGGAAGATCTAGGTTTCCATAAACCTAATCCTAGTAGGTTTCCATAAACCTGAAGAGTTGTAGCTGGGCCAAACTAGCTTTGGTCCCGGTAATTAATTAATGAGTTCTACTCATATTATAACTACCCTGTACATTTGTATGTGACCCAATGGGCCCACTTAAGAGCTACTAGACACATAACTTATTTATGTATCAGATCAACATTGATCTCTAGCAAGACGTGTTGACCACATAGACTTAAGCAGGTTAATTATAATAGGACAGTGGACATAACCCCTTCACATGAGTCATTGGCAGTAGCATTGTCAACTGATATTGTAAAGATCTGCAAGTCAACGAAAACATAAACTCAATAAATTTATTTAATAATGTAAGAACATAAGTTAAAATATAAAAAGTCAACAAAATAAATTATTTACCTTATTCTCTATACCCCAATCTTGCAAACTTTTATAAATTGCATTAGCCAATTGAACACTTTTGCGAGGAGGAGGCAAATGAAAAAAGTTTAAAACACGTTTTTGCAACTTCCGATTTGAATCAACAAAATGGCCCGTAATAACCATATATTCAATCTTTTGAGGTGATGACCCCACAAATCTGTTGTTAAACACATTTTTCCAACTTTCCCTAATAGAGCTTTCAATTTCTTTTTTTCTTGATTATACACCTTAACACAGTCAATTTTTCCAGTATTACGAGAAATACTAGTCCATTGTAGTCGAGTCCTCTTCATCATCAAATTGTAACCTACCTATTCCAATATTGAAAATGGATGTTCGTGCATAAGAATCCAATGGGCAGTCGCTTCTCTCATCTTTAACATATGAAATTTACCATCATGAAGTGGGGTAAGAGTTGCAACATTACCGTCATCACCAGCACGATCAACGGGCGTAAAATTTAATATACTTTTTTTCCTCACATGATTAAAATGCATGGACAATTTTAGATTAATATAACGAGATAAATGTGTTGTAGGTCCATTTTTTCTATATGACAATTTGTAGTTACAATACTTACATTGTGCTTTTTGCTCACCATTTGGAAGGGTAATGACCTCTAATTCATCCCACCATTGTGCACTTTTTCTCGATTTTGTTACAAAAGGATCTTGCGTGTTATCAATTTCATCAGAATTAAGTGTTTCTTCTGTTTCGATCTCCTCAATCCTCTCATTGCTCAAATCAATAATAGGATTTTCATCATCTTGAATGTCCATAATTTGTAAATTAATCTGCAGTAATGAAAAAGTACACTGATTAAATAAAATAAATTGTGAATGCATGGTGAAATATAAAAAAAATTACATATAAGAGTAAGACATACCTATTTTGGATGTTTTCCACAATCCATGAATAAAATTTGACATCCATAAGCCAAGAGAATAAATAAGATGATTGCATAGAAGTTTAAAATCCAAAGAGTTGCAAATTTGAAGCCCCATTCTCTCTCTTTCCTATGGCAAAAAAGAAGAGAACTGGGAAACCCCCATTCTTTCTCTTTCCCATTTAATAACAAAAGTCTAGCGTATCAACAACTGTAAAAAAAAACCCCCCATTCTCTCTCTTTCCCATGGCGAAAAAGAAGAGAACTGGGAAACCTACAAAAAAACTCCATTAAATCAATTTCTGCTGCTCTCAATTCTGCGCCTAGCTCTTTTAATTCATCTCGCAAAGCTGCTATACTCTCGTCTTCAATTGAGGAATGTGATCTGAGTGGTCTCCGGTGCCCTCAGGTGGTTGATATCAATCTTGATGAGGATTCAGTGTCTGATACTCCGATTGAAGGTCTCGATCTTGACAAAGAGGTTGGATCGGTCATTGAGGAGGATGCTCAGCCATGGACTACGGTTGGGAGAAAGGGTGAGTCTGCCTTACTTAAGCTTACTTTTGATGATGTCTCACCTGAAATAGAATACTGGTCGTCGGCGGTATACTGTTACATACTTGGGGCTAATCCTCCAGGTGAGGTGGTAAAGGGTTTTGTCAATAGAATTTGGGGAAAATATAAAATTGAGAAGGTGTCATTCCTCAGTAATGGTGTCTTTTTGGTTAAGTTTCCTTCGAAAGAGCAAGTGGATTCAGTGGTGAACAATGGCTTCTATCTCTTTGATAATAAGCCTGTGGTAGTCAAGGCTTGGACTCCTGAGGCGAAATTGGAGAGGGATGCTGTTGATAAGGTCCCTGTGTGGATTAAATTGCATCAGTTAGACCTGAAATTTTGGGGGCCTGGTTGTTTGGAGAAATTAGCAAGGTTAGTTGGTGAGTTTATCAAACTTGATGGGCCTACTGAACTTAAAACTCGTCTGGGGTATGCTAGAATGATGGTTTATCTCAAGATGGGGCAGGAGTGTCCTAACAAAATCAGATTTCTGGATGAGAATGGTTTTTTGACTGACTGTTTGGTGGAATTTGAATGGCTTCCTATTCAATGCTCTGGCTGTAAAGGTTTTGGTCACAGGGCAGATCAGTGTAGGAAGAAGGAGGGGGAGAAGAGGGTTTGGGTTCCAAAAAAACCTGCTGTCTTACCTGTGAAGTCTGCTGTGATGACAATGCCTACTGTGAGGGCTCAAGGTGGAGGACTAACAACACCTGCTAGAGTCTTGAGCAAGATGAATGATCTTGATAGTGCTTTAAGGGTGTCACCTATGGGTACTTTCCTTGAGGTACTTACTACTGGAGTTCAGGTGCAAGCAAGTAAGGGTGGTGTGATTGGTGACCCTGGACCAAGTAATGGATAGATGGGGATTTTGGAATGTGAGGGGAATGAATAAAACGAATAAGCAGGCTGAGGTGAAATGGTTCTTGGCTCAGAATAAAGTTAATCTATTTGGTCTGTTAGAAACTAAAATAGCTCCTAGTTCTTTGAATAAAGTCATGCCAATGTTTAGTAATTGGTCTGTTTGCACAAACTCTAGTACACACAAAGGGGGAAGAGTCTGGTTACTATGGAATCCTGATGAGGTAGACTTGAGAATTATGTGGGTGGATGCTCAGTGTATTGTAGCTGATGCTTTGGATAAGGGGAGTAGTCACTGTGTCCAGCTAGTAATGGTTTATGCTTTCAATAAGATACATGAGAGACTTGGTTTGTGGAACATTCTGTACCAGTTCAGGAACTTTAATGGGCCTTGGATGGTGTGTGGTGACTTCAACAATGTTTTGCGATCTAGTGAAAGGCTGGGCTTTGAGGTGACTATTCAGGAGATTAGGCCTTTTGAGGATTACTTAAGGCAATGTGGTTTGATTGAATTGCCTTCCCATGGAGCTTTCTATACCTGGTCTAACAAACAGACTGGTAGTGATAGGGTTTGTAGTAGGATTGATAGGGTATTGATCAATGACCTTTTCATCAACACATTCCCAAATGCTACAGCTCATTTTCTCCCTGAAGGGTTATATGACCATTGCCCTTGCATTATTAATTTGGTAATGGAAGGAGTCAGAAGATCCCCTAGATTCAGGTACTTTAACATGTGGAGTTTGGCTCCTGACTTTCAGGAGAGAGTTCAAACTGTGTGGGAACAGAGGGTGCTGGGTACCCCAATGTATCAGGTGACTGCCAAATTGAAGTTATTAAAGCATCATTTGAAGGGTGTGAATAGAGAGTATTTTGCTAATGTGGAGGCTGGTGCTGAGCTTGCTCTGTCTGCTGTTAAGGAGATTCAAGTTCAATTGCAGCAAAAGCCTATGGATGAAGAGTTGATTCAGTTAGAGCACCAACTTAGGGAGTCAGCTAAGCTACTTGTGGATGCTAAGCTTTCTTTCCTCAGACAAAAAGCCATGGTTACTTGGCTGGAGAAGGGGGACAGTAATACTGCGTTTTTTCACAGTCAGCTGAAAGGTAGAAGAGCTATGAACAGGGTGATTTCTGTTAAAGACAAGACTGGAACAATGAGACACTCTCGGGAGGATGTTCAACAGGCATTTATAGACTATTATCAGACCATATTGGGTACTAGCAAGAAAGTCAAACCAGTCCATTGGTTAACAGTAAGACAAGGACCTGTGGTTCACATGGAGGACTGGGAAAGGATTGTGGCTATACCTTCGGATGCAGAGATTAAGACTGTTTTGATATCTATACCTGATGACAAGGCTCCTGGCCCAGATGGCTACACAAGTAAGTTCTTCAAAGACTCTTGGGGAATTGTTGGCCCTGATATATGCAAGGCTATCCAAGATTTCTTTAGACATGGACAACTGTTAAAACAGGTGAACTCTACTATTCTCACCTTAATTCCTAAGGTTACATGCCCTACTTCAGTCACTGAGCTCAGGCCCATAGCCTGTTGTAATATTTTGTCTAAATGCATTTCCAAAATCCTGTGCAATAGGGTTGGCTTAGTTCTCCCAGACATAATTAGCCCTGCTCAGAGCGCTTTTGTGAAAGGTAGGCAGATTGTTAAGAATGTGCTCATTTGTCAAGATTTGGTTAAGTTGTACACTAGGAAAACTTGCTCTCCTAGGTGTCTTCTTAAGATAGATCTTAGGAAAGCTTATGATTCTGTTGAGTGGCAATTTGTTGAAGAGATGATGTGTGCTTTGAACTTCCCTTCTCACCTGATTCATCTGATTATGGTTACTTTGAAGAGTCCTTGGTATGCTCTGTCTGTTAATGGTGAATGTTTTGGCTATTTTAAAGGAGAAAGAGGATTGAGGCGGGGTGATCCTTTATCTCCATTACTTTTCACTATTTGTATAGAATATTTGTCTAGAATCCTGGGTGTGGTTTTACAAATGGATGGCTTCCACCATCATCCTTTATGTGGAAGACTAAAGCTTACACACTTGTGCTTTGCTGATGATCTTTTGTTGTTTGCTAGAGGGGATGAAAAATCTGTTAAGCTGTTACTCCAAGGTTTTACTACTTTTTCAGAGGCATCTGGGCTTGTAATGAATCAGGAGAAGTCAGAATTGTATTGTAATGGTATGCATCAGGCTGTGCTGGCCAACATCTTGCGATTTTCTGGTTTTAAAATGGGATCCTTGCCTTTTAGGTATCTTGGAGTCCCCATCAGCTCCAAGAGAATCAGTAGTAGGGACTGTTTTTTGTTGTGTGACAAGATTTGTGCTAGGATTAAAGGTTGGGGAGCAAGAAGGCTGTCATACATGGGGAGATTAACCTTAGTGAATGCTATTCTTAACAACATGCATACTTATTGGGCCTCTATTTTCATTTTACCTGTGGCTTTGTTGAATAGGGTTGTGGCCTTGTGTAGGAATTATCTCTGGGAGGGAAGTGATGAATATTATAAAGCACCTTTGGTCTCTTGGGAGAAAGTTTGTATGGCTAAAGACAAGGGTGGACTTGGAGTTATACAATGTCATAAGTGGAATTTGGCAGCAATTGGTAAGTTTGTATGGTGGGTATATGAGAAGAAGGATATCTTATGGGTCAGGTGGATTAATCACATTTATATGAAAGGTATGCCATGGAAGGATTATGAACCTACTAACTCCACAAGTTGGGTATGGAGACAGATATGCAAGGTGAAGCAACTGTTGCAGCCTGGATATGTTGGGGACAGATGGTCTGCAAAAGATGGGGTATACACCATTAAGAGTGGTTATGATTGGTTATGTGGCAGCCAACAGAGGGTGCCCTGGTCCTTTGATGTTTGGAATAGATATAATGTGCCTAAATGGTCGTTTATTGTGTGGCTGATTAGGTTACAAAGGGTAGCAACTCTGGACTGACTCATGAAGTTTGGTATTACGGATATGGCAGACTGCTATCTATGTGGTCAAGCTTTTGAGACCTGTTCTCATCTGTTCTTTCACTGTGCTTTTAGTATGGCGTGTCTTATGGAGATTGGGCTTTGGCTTGGATGGCGGTTGGATGCAGGAAACTGGCAGAATATGGTTAACAGGAGGTGTTTGTCAAAATTTCAGAGAGCTGTTGGTGTGGTTGCTATTAATGGGCTAATGTATGGTATTTGGATGCAACGAAATAAATGCAGGATTGAAGGTGTCCTTGTCTATCCAAAGGCTGTTAGTTCTCACGTGAAGACCATGCTTATGGGTAGATTAGATGTAATTGTTATGAGTCCTTTGTCTCGTAGAGATAGAATGTGGCTTGAGTTCCTTCAAAGGACTTTGTAACTAGCTTGGACTCTTCCTCCTTGTAGTGTGGATTGATGTAATCTGGGATGTTTGGTTTGAATGGTTAATATATCTTACCTTTTACCAAAAAAAAAAAAAAATTGAAGCGTCGTAGTGCAGTGATTATCAATGAGAATATGAACAAAATAATTTTGTAAAAGAGAACAATATGGGTTGGAAAATGAAACAATGAAAAAGAGTGTTCAGGAACTTGGGAGTATACATTTGCCACATAAATCCTTATCCTTAATAAATCCTTAAAAGCAAATAAAGTTTTACTATTCATAAGAACAGTAGCATATAAAATCACACATAGACTCTGGTTAGGTTACAAACTTTAGTTGGAAAAGTTGGTTTCTTCTTCTAACTAAACATAGTCATTCACTCATTCACTCATTCACTCTACCTCACCTCATTCCTTTCCTGCTACACTCTTCCTCCTCTTTCTCTGACATAGTCATTCACTCATTCACTCTACCTCACCCCATCAATTCCTCCATTTCTTCTTTTTCATCTCTCACATTTGCCTCCATTTTTTCATCACTTCATTTTCACACAAAATCAAGTTAATTTCCTCATTACCATTTTACTCGAGTATTTAAATTTCTTTTGACGATTTCAATTATCTTTCACCTTGTTGTTTTGAGATCAGCTAATTTACACGGAAGTTCTGCAAATCCCTACAACTTTGGATGATGATTTTAGAGATGTTGAAGATTATGGTGCTTTTCAATTGCGATTCTTCCCCCTGGTTTTTTCTTTGCTTATTTTCGTTGTGTTCATTGTTTTTGAGTTCTATTTTGTGTTAATTTCCTTATTTATTTGGATGAATTTATACTATTATACGGAGTATTGTTTTAGGTTTTTGCTATGGTGACTATACATTTTCATGCCATTTTGGGATGGTCGGTTTTTTGTACACCATGATAAACGAAAAAAATACATTTTTTCTTGCTGATTATTATTACCTGTGGATGATATTGTAGTTGTTTTCATCTCTACCAAGCAAATTTTTTCAACGTTTGTCACAATATTTCTACGCTTCCAAATTAATTTCTTGCAATATTATTAGTTTATTTCACTATGTTACACTTATTGGTGGGCATTTTATTGATTAACTAATCAAGTTTGTTTACTATTTACATTTTAAGTATTATTGATTGAATTTCATACCCTTATAACTGATGTTTTTAAATTTTTAGGGGTTATTATTGGCTTTAATTCTAGAATTTTTGGATCGATTCTATTCTACCACTAATTTCCTTACTACTCCAATGATTTATATCTCTACTAACACCAAATCAGTTTCAGTACGATTTTTAGGGTTTATTGCAGTTCCCTTGGCAGCACCAGTAAACTGTGTGATTTTCATTTTCAAATATTTTTTTTCGGTGGTTATTTTTTATTTTCAGTGCCCTGATGAAGAATTGCAAACAATGGATGCCCATCGTAGTAGTTTCCAGCAAGGTATGCTCAGATAATTCCGCCTGTGTAATTTTCTTGCGTTGAACATTAGGCTTTATGCTTTTACAACTTTTAGATTTATGGTCGTCATTTGTCCTAGGGTTTGGGATCAAGGTGGTGGACGGTTAATGGTCGTGGAGGCCGTTGAGAAGACAGTCGACGGTAGGCTTCACACATCCTAATTTAATTACTTTACCAACTTATTTCTTTTGTTCGAAAGGCTTATATCTGCTGGATTCTCGACATAGTCACAAGTCCACAACAACCATCCGTCTTTTTTTGTCATTTCATTCTTTTTTGTTATGAGGAAAGTAATTTTTTTCACCCTACTAGGCTACTAATTCATTTATTTATATAACATTGTGATATGTCTTAGAATTTTAAGTGTGTAAATATTACCGAGTATAAATCTAAAACAAATTTAATCAGCAACGTTTTTATGAAAGATCCACGACATCAAAAATGCAAGCATTAATTAGTGACTGAAAAACGATGAGTACCAAATTAAATCTATTGTAGGACTGTCTTACGAGCTAATACAACAAATAGATTTTTCAGACACTTCAACAATATAATCATGAGCACTTTAATGAGCAACTGACAACTATTGATCATTTTACGTGTGCGACGATCTTTATTTTTGCTTTATTTTTTTAATTGAATATTTCTACACTTGGAAAACTTTATCCGACATAAGTGACCCGAACTTAACCTAAGCAAATCCAATTCGATAGAGACTGAAATTATTGTGACCTAACGACAATAACATGTAACGCGACTCATGACCCAAATCGACTCAAAATTAATGTTTCTAGAAATTTTGAAAAAACTATTGATATTTTTTTTTAAAACATTACGACAATAAAATCTAGACCAAATATAATATTTGAAATTTGGAATCATGATAAGCAAAATCAATATACGAAGTACTCCGTACTCGTATAGTTTTGAAAAATATTAAAAATTCAAAATTTATCTTTGACACTAAAATTTGAAATTGATTTAATTCAAATCTTACTCAAACATGACCAGTCCTAAAAAATTTAACTGAGTAACTAAATCTAATACGATGCGAATTCAACCTCAAACAATTCCCACCAAAAGTTTTAAAATTTTCGAAAAGAGACAATAACTTTAAATACGGATTAACATACTTATTCCCAAAAGATGAAGTGAGTAACTCATACTCCGTATAATCATATTCCATGTGATGAGGCTTGAGGAATTTAGGTAGAATAGTTGGGAAAGTAAATATTTGGTTGGTTTGACGCGTGCGACGAGATATTTGTAATTAAAATGTACTTATTTTAAGATTTAAAATGATTATTTTAACGTTTAAAGTGACCATTTTATGGAGTTTTAAAATGGTCACATTTAGCGTTAAAATGGTCACTTTAAGCATTAAAATACTCACATTTTACTCATAAGAACTCCGTCCTACGCGTGACACGGTTTTATGCAAGACTTACTCCACAAACAAAAATACTTATATGAGATGGTCTGATAATAAATTTATGGTGTATTGTATTTTATGTCATACTCCGTATTAAATAATTGTGAGACGCTATTTTAAAATACCGTATGACACTTAAAAGTTAAAACTACACTCATGTCTCATGGAAATAATTTTATAAACAAAATAATCAAATCCCTTATTACTCATGAAAATAATTCTATAAACAAAATAGTCAAGTGAGGAATGATAATTGGATTAATCACACCTCACAATATATCACTACAAGACACAAAGTATTCCTCATTCATCAGTATTTCATCCAAATTGTACAGAGTCATTGTAGGATTTTATGAGTATAAACCGGTTTTATTTAAATCCTTTAAGCCAAGATCAATCGCAAGTATTGAACTAATTAACATATTCAAGTGAGATGAAATCACATACCTTCACGCAGCGGAATAAGATCAATAATAAGAAGGATTAAGAATATAAGAAACCCAAGAACCCAAAGAATCAATAAGCACCCCAAGTGTGATGCCTCCAATAGTATCCACACAAGCACGAAACTGCTACCGGTATGCTAGTACCAAAAGGACCACCAAATCTCACAAAGAAACTCTTTTCTTAATATATGGAATTACTCGTTATAAAAACTGATGATTAACCCTTTACAGGAACCTCATATATATAGTGAGATTGGAGAGGCCTAGGTTTCCATAAACCTAATCCTGCATGCTTTCTATAAACTGTTTTAGGCAGCAGCTAGGATATCTTTTAGTATATCCTGATAATTAAATAATGAACTCTAGTCATAATATAATTATCCCGTACATGTTGTGTGTGACCCATCGGGCCCACTTAAGAGCTACTAGACACATAACCAATTTATGTATCAGATCGACATTGGTTTCTAGCAAGACTTATCGACCACATAGACTTAAGCGGGTTTAATTCTTATAGGACCGGGACATAACTCCTTCAGTCTCCCACTTGTACATGTCCTCATGAGAATATCACCAAATCTCTTTGCTTCTATTGTTCCAATTGAGAATGAGGTAGGATAAGTGACACCCTCATAGATCCCAATCATTTTCTCGAATCTCTGAGTTGACTTGTCAAAAAGCAGATGGATGACCGATCATCCCATCTGAGCGCGGCCACGCATTTCACAAGTAACACTCTTCGAGTGGCCAAGAAACAATAAACTTTCTCAACGAGAAAGGAGCAAATCCCATCTTGTCTAACCACATTTTTTCACACGGTCCATGCACACCCAATGACCATCCGTGATCCCCTTTTACGGCGGACGAGGAATAGTATCAAAGCATACACTTCACATGCGCAGAACAGTCATAGACTCAGGTCTAAAGACGGTAAGCAAGTAACAACTTGCAAAGAACCATACTGACACTAAGCGAATCCTTAGTAAGGCTCTTACTGCGGGTCGGTCTAGTGCGTATCCACGTTCACACACCCATGTGCCTGGCTTGGTACATCGCTACCTATGACTCGTGGAACGTAGTCATCAACCAGCTCACAAACTAGTCATTTTCAAGTATTCGATTTGTCCCAACATAATACTCCGACTAGAGACTTAAATAACGACATCCTCCAAATAGGGTTCCACTACTAAGTCACGCACTTAGTAATCCTATTAATCGATGACTTTGTTATTTCAGGACTAAGACAATTCAAAATGAGTTGAATAAAATGCACTTTTATTAATCAAGGCAAAAATAGTTACAAACATTCAGCATAAAATTAAAATCCTCCCACTAAAACAAAGATCTCCTAAATAGGGCTAAGACCATTCGCTCATGCGTCTCAGGCCTATCGCAGCTCTATGACTCTCATGCTTAGGCTGCGGGAGGTGTAACACCCCGACTTTTCCTAAATATTAATTATTCGTCTCAATAATATTCGTAATTCATTTCTCTTGATTTTCTCATTTTTGGCTCGAGAAAGTCGGGTCACTTGTCGCGTGGTTTAAGCTAGACCGTAGTCAGAACTTAAAAACGGTGTAATTTCCTTAAAATCGGTGTAATTTCCTCATACGAACTCCGATTCAGATGATTCAAAAGGCTAAACTGTGTATTTTTCCAACGCCGTCGCAACTGCCAAATTTTCAGGAGCCATAGTGAACCGGTCCACCCGGGCCGAGCTGCTCCCTTAACTCGGGTTGAGTTTTAAGGCTTTCTCGGGTTTGCTTCTTGCTCAAGACATTATATTTCATCCCCTCTTAACCCTAGCTCCCAAAAGATCAGCTTTGCATCGCCCTAATCTCATCCTCATTCATCCCTCATAATTCTCCCTCAAACTCTCTCAAGATCTCATCAAAACTCCATTGTTATTCATCCTTTTACTCATCTTTTGAGCCCTAATCCTTTCCTAATCAATTCTCATTGGTAAATTCTTCATCTTTAAGTTTAAGTTTGTAGGTTTTATTATTATATGTGTTTATTGTGTAGTTCTTATGTATGGTATGATTTATGTGTGCCCTAATCAGTAGGAGAGAATTGGAGAGAAAACCCCAAGTTCGGATTTCTCTGACCCAGGTTCACTAAATTGAAGATCGCCGAAGATCCGACCGTCTGATTTTGCCAAAATTTTGTGAGCATGTTCCGGACTCTTGGAGCTACCTTTTCACCGTTCAGTTTTTCATTTGGAACTCTGGATCGTCTGTTATCGCGTCTGGACAGAAGGGTTGAAAACTGTGCTTTTCTTTGGCTTGTTTGGAAAAGGTAACTAGGTGTAGCCCTAGTGATATTTTGACATGTATGAGGCCCTAGATGTTGTCTAGGATGTTTTGTATGATTGTATGATGATAAAGTTGCATGCTTTGGTTGTTTGGTTGTGCCCTAATCCTTATACTTGAACTTGTGAGTCGGCCTCATACTTGTGTCAGTCTAGAAGCATGTCTAGGCTTGTTTGATCATTGAATATTGTTGAGTATGTTGTTAAAATGAATAAAGTTGTTAACTTGTTATGCTAAAAGGCTTGGTTATGAGTTTATGTTGATCACCTTGACTATTACTCTGTTTGTAACTATGTTAAAGATACTAAATCGTATTGCATGGAGTATGAGTATGGAAATGGTATGCTTTGAACATGTTTGACATTGAGATGATTGTTTTGACATTGAATTTGAGTTGATTTGATTGAGCTTGAGTTGAGTGTGCGTACGTGCACTGTTGGGCACGTGCGTGAGGAGATACAACGTCCATTGTAGGACGAATGCCGCCCTTAGGGGTTCCCATCCGCTTTTGTCACGGATAGGGACTATGGTTTGATTGATATGTCGACACCGTTTTTGTCGCGGTGACACCGTCTTTGTTCGCGGTGGGTTTGGCCAAATTTAGACAGTTGAGGAACTTTTGTCGTTCCGCCATAGGGTTGGGACTTTTGTCGTTCCGGGGTGATTCTTGTTGCTTCACCCAGTCCTCCGTGCTTACTCTTGCTTTGGTTTGATTGATGATCGGATTGACTTATGATTGTTTCACTTAAGATTGTTATATTAAAGCTTATGTTGATGTTTGAGTATGCTTGTGATGTTTCAATTGCTGTTGTACTTTGAACATAGGCCGTAGGCCAGGTAAGGTGAGCTTGTTGCATTGTTGTTTATGTTTGTTATGTTAAAATATGACTGGGGAGCACCTAGTTACTCCCCACTGATTGTGGTTGTTGCTTTCTTTTTATAGGTACGCGCGGGACGGGCTTACGTGTGAGAATGTTGTGAGATTGTGACCCATAGCATGCCTTGGGCGAGTTGACTAGCTAGCCGTCGAGTTGTTTAGTTTGGTTTAGACTCACTTATGTTTTTATTTCGTTGTACTTTGGTTTGGGTGTAAGGGGTATTTATTCCCCATTTGCTAGGCTCAAGGCCTACTTTCTTTTTGTTATTTGTTGAGTAGGGAGTAATGACTCGGATTCACGGTGTTTCCGCCACCGTGGTTTTCATTTTAAATTCATTTTCTTACTTAAAACCTTTTTAAAACGTATTTTATTTTATTTGGAAAATCCGGGTTGTTACAGGAGGGGCTTTGTTAGAGGATCAGCAACATTCGCTTCCGTTGGGACTCTGCATATCTTGACATCACCTCTCTCCAGAATCTCGCTGATTAGATGAAATCTTCTGAGTATGTGTTTGGATTTTTGATGAGACCTTGGTTCTTTTGCCTGCGCTATAGCACCATTATTATCGCAATAAAGGTCTATAGGGCTTGAACTGCTAGGAACAACTCCCAGTTCATCAATGAACTTCTTAATCCAAACGGCTTCCTTTGATGCTTCTGAAGCAGCAATGTACTCAGCTTCTGTGGTAGAGTCAGCCACAGTGCTTTGCTTGGAACTTCTCCAAACAACAGCACCCCCATTCAGACAAAAGACAAAACCAGACTGTGATCTGAAGTCGTCCTTATCAGTCTGAAAACTAGCATCCGTGTAACCATTTACAACGAGCTGCTCCTCTCCTCCGTATATCAAGAACAACTCTTTAGTCCTTCTCAAGTACTTAAGAATGCTCTTGACTGCAATCCAGTGATTTTCACCCGGATTTGATTGGTATCTACTCGTCACGCTTAAGGCGTAAGCCACATCGGGACGAGTACATAACATGGCATACATGATAGAACCTATGGTCAAGCATCACTAATCTTACTCATGCGTTCTAGCTCATCTTGTGTCGAAGGACACTGAGTCTTGCTTAGATTTATGCCATGTGACATAGGTATAAAGCCTCTCTTAGAATTATCCATATTGAACCTTGTAGATACCCGTATCCGTACTCCCCCAAAAACAAACCCAATGATGAAAGGACTTTTATGCATGCTTTTAAAAGAGTCGAAACGGTACAAAAGTGTCTAAAAACGTATTTAGTCATTTTTAGCGTATTAATTTGGACTTGCATAATCATAAAAATGAATGTCACTTTTAGTCATTAGGAGCATAACACGAGCACAATACAGGAACGTCTTATTAAGCCAAGCCACAAAAGCAAAATTTCAACTAGCTACAAAACGGCCCAAACTTACAAAAACGACCCAAAACACAACCCGCAAAACGGGCCAAAGTGCGTCCCGTGTCACATTTTCACAAAGCTAGGTTTTATGAAACCATAAAATAATATAACCTAATATTATTTTATTTCAAGCCAAAACCGAAAAACACGACAAAAACCGAAACACGAAAACCGAAATTCGGACAAAAACAGAACAAAAACTTAGCTCTTAAGAATCGAATAAAACATAATCATTACCTAATCAACCGTCCAAAACCAAAAGGCGGCATAAACAGCCCCCAAAACAAAAACAAAATCGCCTGTGAACAGGCGATTAAAAACTTAATCGCCTGTCCACAGGCGATTAAGTTTTTGTTCTGTGCAGCCGCCTTCTTGATTTTCTCCTACAAAATATCTAACCCAAACCAACTTAAGCGCCTGTGCTCAGGCGATTAAGTTTGGACCCCTACTCAAACCAGCCATTTTCTATAAATACCAACCTCTTTCGATCATTTCAAAAGGCCAGAAGGTCGGTTTTCAAGCTCGTTTTTCAAACACTCATTTTCAAAACACATATAAAATACTCACAAAATCCACTCAAAATTACCGTCTTTGCATTTTCGAAAGGTAGACATTCTACCTACGTTTTTTAGATATTTTGAGACTCGGACCGAAGGGGGTTACATTAGCCCCCCTCGGTCCACTACTCGATGAATTGTCATCACTCTTTCTCTATCTACGCCTCACGTACAATCGACCTATACGGGTTCCTAACCCGACCCGATATTGGCATTAGCAAAACCTTATTCGTAATTCGGTTATATGCAATTCCTGATTCATAATCCGCCTAAAACCCCGCCAATATCGCATAAATAAACGACTCCACTATCACTAAAGCAAACCGAGCGTCACTTTTATAATTATGAAAGTCCTCATTCATGCATTAAATTACGACTAGAATCACGGTTCCAACACTAAATTATGCACTGCTTCATAGAGTCTTTTAGCATGTCAAAGCGAGGGTTTTCACAAAATCTTAGAGTCAACACGTGGTCGGAAAATAACGCCTATGGTAATAATTTAGTCAATAAATTATTATTTAACGATATTTCCTATAGCAATATGTCATTATTTTGACATTTTACATAATTTATGCATTTTAATCGAGTCACACTTATTCGCTCTTATGCGTAGCGCCATTTTAGCCCAAATATCGAAATTAAGCAAATGTTTTCAAATTAGTAGAGACTACTTTTACGTAGGCTTTTTTATTTCAGTTTTCAAAACTTATTTTGTCAAGACTTTCGAAAAGTAACCTCACTCCGAACCCCTTCTCTGGTTTCAAACCTCAGATTGATAGATATCGACGCATCTTGAAGTCTGAGACACTCGTGTCTTGAATTTCAAGACGCGTTGAATAGGTCCCAAATGCCTTTAATATTTGGTGGCGACTCCGAAAAACACCTTTCAAAATGATTTTTCTACATTTCTTTTTGATCCTAAACTCATGCAATGATCTCCCCCATTTAAACAAACTCCGCGCATTTTTCTGCGGCGCATTTCCGCCCTACGCCAAGACGGGCGAGGTCGGGCGCGCGCAGAGCGTCGATAGGTTTTCTCCACGGTACCTTCAGCTGGCGACTCCGCTGGGGACGAGCATGATTTTTATTATTTTTGAAAAACTAGTTTTTCTTTTATTTTAAAAACATAAAGAAGTGAAGCTTGAAACTTTGAAAACATTTTCGCTTTCGATATTTGGGCAAAAGTACGTTGAGTCGAATCCTCCTGATTCATAACCACACCCTTTGAGGGACGGCCCCTAGTAAAGCTCGCTTCATAAGCGGGATAACTCTGGACACGTTGTCTCTCACCCCTCCACGATTACAAGTACGGCATCCGTACAAACGATCGTAACCAGTCAAACTCGAACGCTCTAGGGTCCGTATTGAACTCACGCTTAGACGTGTGCAATGCCGCGGATCGCCCTACCTAAACGTTGCGGGAATGACTCGGAGGGAACCTTACCCTATAAGCCAAAAACCTGTGTTTATATGTACAAGTGCGAAGCTATAGTACCCTCACTATAGTCGTCTTTCAAAACCATTGCATACCAAAAAACATTTCCTACGCATTATACTTTTTAAAATACGTCCATTTTGAAATTACTTTTTTCAAACTTTTTTCAAAAAGGTCATACTTTTTAAAACACGCCGTTAGGCTCTTTTGACCTATGGTCATTTGAGTTTGATAAATAAAATGCCGCTACATTTAAAACCGATCCAGGATAATCACTATATCCTCGATCTTTTTCAAAACGTAAATGAATTATGCGACTGACGTATCGCCATAATACATTTATTGCAAAACATTTCAAAAAGCAAAAACCGAAAATGTCAATTCATTTCGGATATTTTAAACAAAACTGATCTTCCATGCTTTAGAATTAGCTCTGAATCGAGTGACTCTTTAGTCATCCCGATTTAATCTTTTCTCTCAAAAACAAAAACGCGGGCTCGTTCAGATGCGAACCCGTTGATTTACTCTTTGAATCAAGTGACCTATCGTCATTTTGATTTGATTTCCTGAGTCACACATAAAAGGCGAACAAGTAATCGCCTTTTACCCAATTTTAACATCCTCAGATCGACTAGCCTATCGCTACTTCGGTTTGATCCTTTTTTATCATAACCTAAATGATAAACCCCTAGCAACATACCGCTAAACTGGGTTAATCTGGTTATGATCATACAAATTTTACTACCTCGAGAATACGGATGTGTCAACATGCCTCTATCTCAAAAGCTTCCCGTGTCTTTTTCGAAAGCTAAAAACACGAGTCAAGTCCTGCACCCACTTTTTTACACTTTTGAGTCTTTCTTTGGTCGTGAATGTGATTTTTCATTGAGTCTTTTCCTTCCCTTTTAGAATCACTAAAGGTTTGAAAAACTTTTGTCAGGTCCTCTCATTCAAAAAACCCTGAACCCACGGCTCGCAAACGCAAGATGAATTTCCGTTTCAACCTCGCAAGTGATGAAGTTGCTCTTCCACCACCTCCTCCACTAATGACGATCGCCGAACGCGTAAGGTTGCTCGACCACAAAATAGCCAATCTGACCGCTTTATTCGAACATCTGGTCGCCATACAAAAGATCGAAACCGAGAAAAACACAAGACTGTTCGCCGAAGAGTCTGCTCGACACATCAAGAGGATTCGATCCCTGGAAAACGAAATTCACAAGTACAAACTAGCCAAAACCACAGGTCATGGTCACCAGGGCAATACTCCTCGAACAACTGAACCATTTAACACCGTAAACCCTAAGGCACTAGCGGCAAGAACCAATATTCCTGGCACAACCCACTCGCTATGCCCAGATCATCACCGCCGGCCATTTTCGCTACAAAGAATGATTTAAAGTTTGACCCCCTCTTCATGACCTACTCAGAGGCATTAGGGAAGCTCGTGAAGAAAAACATTCTGCATCTTCCCGACCCCACCAATGTACCACCTGAGAATAGGAAGCCGCTATCATGGCACGAAGACTCGTACTGTGAATTCCACAGGGGAAAAGGACATGATACCGAGAACTGTTACCGTCTGAAGAACGTAATCCAGGACATGATCGACAATGAGACGATCGACAAGCCAATCATGGCTCCTAAGCCAACCCAGCATAACCCACCATACGCTCGCCCCATTTTCATAGGAACGCATCCTATCCTCAATCATCCCCTATCAGTTCCCGCAGGCGATCACGAAGTCAACGTCCTTTTCGACAAAGATCAACAACGATCAGAATAACATCGATCGATCCGCCAAGCTAGGTCAAAACGAAACCAGGGCATGAGAACAGAAAGGAATCTTCACCCAGATCCTCACAAGATCCCCTCAGACGGTCAAGCGACACCACAATGAGACCCCTCACCTCCAAAATCTGTACCAGTCTCCTTTAGAGCTACAAATACCGCCGGGATTCCCTCCTAAACGCACGGGCAAAGAAAAAGACAAGGGCATAGTCAAAGATATGACTACCCCACCCATCACGAACGACCCCTCATATAACACAGCATGGCATGATGCCAAGGACACTTTCCCAACACAACTCGTTAACCGCATTATCCGGGATTGGCTACCAGGCGCCATAACTTTCTCTAACGCAGATCTGCCACCCTTTCGAGATTCACACAATCCAGCACTCTACATAACCGTAGAGTGTCGTGACATGGTGTTGCCCGTTACCCTCATCGACAATGGTTCCGCCATCAACATCCTACCTCTAACAACTGCCTTTAAGCTAGGACTAAAGGAGAGCGATTTCGCCCCCTGTTGTAACACCATATGGGCATACGATGGTGCATCTCGCAGTATAGAAGGCGTCATCTCATTGCCCATCATAACACGTTCCGTCAAGACAGAAACCGAATTTCAACTCATGGACATTCCTCCGGTGTACAACATGTTACTGGGCAGACCCTGGATTCACAATGCCGGAGCCGTCACATCAACTTTGCACCAAAAAGTTAAGCTACCCCTGTATGACGAAATCATCACCATAGAGGCCTCAGACTTCCAAGTCACTCTCCAACAACTGAAGTGTGAAGAAAGTTTCACCGAGTCTGCCCGCGACATGGGGCTTTTCAACTCAAGCATCTACACCTAGAGTCTAGGGTCCGGCGTCCTTACGATGCCAAATTTTCTAAAAAATCGGCAGAGTCACTTAGGTACACTCTTAGTATAGTAAACCTAGCTATAGAACTAGAGTCATTAAGGTTGTCCAAAGCTCCCTCGTCTGAGCTATCTTCAAATGTAACCGCTTTTGATAACATTAATAACATGAAAGTTTTTGATTACTCTTTGCCTCATTTAAAATCTACATATTCTAATAAAATGCGATAAAATTAAACTAAATAACATTGCATTATATAGATACATTGCAAGCATTGTCTCAAAACCCGAACAGGACCCCATTATTGAAGACACAGCAACCATCAACATAGGCACGCCTGAAGAACCTCGAGAACTACAGCTGGGGGCTTCTCTAAGCACAGAAGAGAGGACCACATACACCGAGCTCCTCACAGAATTCAAGGACGTCTTCGCATGGTCATACAAAGACATGCCCGGGATTGACCGCGAAATAGCTGAACACCGTATCCCAATCAAGCAAGGGAGCAAACCCGTCAAGCAGAAACTGCGACGCATTAAGCCAGAATGGTCCCTCATGGTCAAGGAAGAAATCGAAAAGCAGCTACAAGCTGGGTTCATCCGAGTCATCGAATACTCAGATTGGGTCTCCAACATGGTTCCAGTTATGAAGAAAAATGGCAAAATACGAGTATGCACCGACTTTCGGGACCTCAACAAAGCCTGCCCAAAAGAAGCCACGAAACATAAAGGTGGTTGATCTCGTACTAAAGTCAGCTCGAGCACCACTTCCAGTCGACCCACGAGAAAAATTCAAGCCTAACTGGGCTGGGCCCTACCTCGTCAAGGAGATCTACACGGGCGGAGCAGTCAAACTAACCGACCTCGACGGCCAAGAGTTCAACCTCGCCACAAACCTCGATCAACTCAAGAAATACTATCCCTAAAAACCCCTTGCAATGTATCTATAAAATACAATTTTCTAAAAACAATTCATGGGCCGGCATGCCCCTAAACGTGCACTCTCTGTACAAAAATAAACACAATTCATGGGCCGGCATGCCCCTAAACATGTATTTCCAAAACTCTCTACAAAAAGCAAACACAATTCATGGGCCGGCATGCCCTTAAACATGCATCCACCAAACACAATTCATGGGCCGGCATGCCCCTAAACGTGCGCATTCACCACAAAAAAGCAAAACAAAATCTCCCGAACTACGCCGGTTTGATTCCATTTTACATGGATACGTAGGCAGCTTTGTAAAAAGCACAACCGATATTCAACACAAAACGACACGTCCAAAGCTTAAAAAGGCCAAGGACACAGTCAACACAAAAACCCGTCTTTTAAACCTGAAAGATAAAAAAGATGACATTCAAACACAAAATGACACGCCCAAAGCTTAAAAAAGCTAAGGACATAGTCAATACAAAAAAATTCGTCTCTTAAACCTAAAGGGTAAAAAGGACGATATTCAACACAAAAACGACACGTCCAAAGCTTAAAAAGGCCAAGGACACAGTCAACACAAAAACCCGTCTTTTAAACCTGAAAGGTAAAAAAGATGACATTCAAACACAAAATGACACGCCCAAAGCTTAAAAAAGCTAAGGACATAGTCAATACAAAAAAATTCGTCTCTTAAACCTAAAGGGTAAAAAGGACGATATTCAACACAAAAACGACACGTCTAAAGCTTAAAAAAGTCGAGGATACAGTCATCACAAAAACGTTCCATAGCCCAAGGGTAAAAGGAACAACATTCAACAATACGCGACAAACCCAAAGCTTAAAAAAGTCGAGGGGACAGTCACCACAAAAACGAGAACCCTACTTACATTCTAAACTTTTAAAAAAAAAAAAAAAAAAAAAAAAAAAAAAAAAAAAACATAGAGCCAAAGAATTTCACCCAGAACAATAAGCAAAATGAGGCAAAGTCGTAAAATAAAAACCTGATTTTTATTAATATTAAAGAGAACGGTTACATTTTGGATTTTCCAGCGTAGGAGCATAACTACAAAATACACTAACAATATATTACAATACAAGTCCCGGCATATACATCGGGATTTAGGATAATATATTACATAATACAGCATAGTAGGAACATAATACTAACAAAGCACACATAAGCTAAAACCAGGTTATTCTCCAAAACGGACTTAAGACCTTTTAGCTGAACAGGGGAGCACCAACCCTCAACCCCTACGGCGATCCCCAACACTACCGTAACGACCTGGAGCACCTGGCCCTGGAATACGGCGACGACCAAACACGCACTCAGCCGCTGAGAGAGGCACCGAGCCCGAGGCATCACCCCCTCCACGGTTACTTCCAAAGCGGATCGGGTCGTAAGCAGACGTCGGCGGAGGCTCGTTAAGCTCTATGGCACGAAGACGAGCCCTCTCATTAGCACTTTGAGCGACGGTCCATTTAACATAGGCCCTCGATACCCGGACTGTCCCCGCAGTGCCAGCCACGAGCCACTTAGGACGCATGATCCAACCACCTGCCCACTCGTCAGTCATCTGGTTATTCAGCACAACCATATCTTGTACCCTGGTGTCCTGGCCGGGAATGAACTGCGCGTACCCTATCTGCCTCCTCACCCGCAGGGGATGGATATAAACACCCATCTCGAACCCGCACAGGAGAACTCCGGAGGGGCCATCACCCACTGCACTCGCCGTCACATCGACCACTCCCCACCATGGCACTGACCAACGGACAGCAGCCGACCTCACAAACTCGGGGAAATAGTCATCAGGACGATCATCTGGACCCAACCACCGCATATAACGGTTGGTAATGCCTCCTGCGACGTACTCGCCGTCAAAGCCAAAGTCGTTCAACACATTCAAGCGCTCCATCAACCAGACTTGAAGGATCAAGGGGCACCCCCGATACGGACGCTCCCTATTGCAAGCACGATCATCCAGGCCAAGGATCGTCTCAGCCAGGATCAAGGCAGAGGGATTACAACCCAAATCCATCTGTTGCACAACGGCGATCAGACGCGGATCTCCCAACGAGCCCTCGGACACAGAGTCCGGAAACATGTAACGGTGTACCAAACAAAAGGCCAACGCCCTTTTCCTGGCCACGGCGGAGATGTTCCCGTTCTCGTGGTTCCTAAACCACTGACACAGGCGAAGGAGGTTGACATGACTCCCAACGAATAGTTCTTCTACCTCGTCGCGAGTCATCTGAAGATAATTCTGTACTTGCCTTTTGTAGCCGAACTCTTGCCTGATGCATACAGGCAGGCTAATACGAACCCACCCGCCGATGGCTCCGAACTCCTCGACTAAAGGACAAACCTCCCCGCAAGGAAAGCGGAACACATGCAGGCTCGGGTCCCAATACTCAAGACAAGCATCCAGGAACTCGTACTCCATTCGAACCTGCCTTAGCCCACGAAATACTCCAACACCGCAATCTTTCAAATTTTTCTTTTCCAACCCCGACAACGACAAACACCAACGACGCAAATTACCTTCAAAATTTTCCATAACTCGACTAACGTTCCGTAAATATTTTGAATATCTTTGGAAAATCGAGAATAGAACGTTGAAAGGATGAGTGGAATGAACTAACCTAGCCCTCCTTTTATAGCCGAGATTTGCCAAACGAAACACAACACAAAAACTTAAGCGCTAGTACACAGGCGATTAAAACAAACCAAACAAAAACCACTAAACAAAAAAATAATCGCCTGAGAACAGGCGATTAAAGTTTAAATCGCCTGTTCTCAGGCGATTTAATTTTTGTTTCTGACAAAAATATTCGATCTTCTCTTATTTTCTTACACCCCTACACCCTAAAACGCCTAATTTTCAACCCTCTTAGCCCTTACCGACCTCTTGGTCGACCTTGATCAGTCCCGTCGCGTCGTCTCGATTTGCGTGATCGTCTCCCGTCTTTCATATTTTTCGTTTTCACAAAACACAATAATCACACAAAAAATAAACACGACACAAAAATATGATTTTCGCATTCCCAATTTTCGTCTCAAAAACGTCGTTTTAGCTCATATTTTTACTATGTCAAAAACGTTTTTACGAGTCTGAAATCTTTCTAAACTAGCATTTTTCAAAACTTAGCATTTGCATTTGAGTTTGGTCATTAGCGAGTCCGTCTCAATCGAGACACGTATATATGCTTTTACGACTAACAATGTTTTGCAGGTACACTCGGCAGGCAACTACGCAAGGATTTCAAACCCGGCTACAACCTAAGCATGCATTCTTCTCAACAAGACAAGATAGCCTAAGTATAGGACGCTGTACCTAGAACCTTTAGCTATAGGAAAGCCGAAATAACCACTTATAAACACCTACAAAACACCCAAAACCACAAACACAAAGTCCAAATACAAATTAAACCAATAAATACGAGTCAGTCCTAAATACATAAACCGCTACAAACAAATAATAGTACTTGTAATACAAAACCAAAATACATATACAAATCCAAATCCAAGTCCCAAAATACAGAAAATACAAGTCAAAACCTACTACGACTGGTCACGACGCTGTAAAACAGCACGCAGGGAGTCAATCTCAGCCCGTGCCCTATCCAGCTCCTCTGCGTGCCGGCCCTCCAGCTCCGCTCGGACCCTCGCTAACTCCTCGGCATGCGCGGCCTCGGCTCGACGTGATCTCGCACTCCTCTCACGACCACTGGCAGCCCCGACGAGCATCACCGCTCTCTGCGCCTTGCGGCATCGACCACCTTACCATTGACGACCGCCCTCCTGGTTCGCGCCAAAGCCTCACGTGCGCCGTAGCCACTGCAACACATGACATGACCACTTAGCCTTTCAACCTGGGGGCTACACTCAAAAGCTGCTTCCAACAAAGTTTGACTAATGATTTTACACTAAAAATCTTACTCAAACTGGGGGCTATAATCGAAAGCTTTTTCCAAAGTTTGACCAATGATTTTACACTAAAAATCTTACTCAAACTGGGGGCTATCCTACATAACACACACGCTGCTACAAAGAAGAAAGTGGGTACCTTCTTCACACGCGGATCCCAGCTCTCCAGGCCCGCATCAGTGACCACGGACAAACAAGGCTGCAGCACGATCGAATGCTGGCATCCCCCGTGATCAACCAGGAGATCCTCGACGAACGGAGGAGGCTGGAACTCAAGGTCAGGATCACGGCGCTACAAAACAAAAACAGGGTAAATTTTTGCTTTTCAAAACCAAAACCCATACACACAAGTAAAAACGAAGACAAAACAAACCTCAATCACAGCGTCAGCAAGGGCATGCTGTGCCCACGTCACGTAGTCCTCGGCCGGCCGCAGCAGGGAGTCGGACTCACCCTCGTGGTACACGTCGCGACGCTCGTCAGCATCAGGCGTCTCCACGAACAAGACCGAAGGAGGAGGAGCAGGTACGATGAAGCCGCCGCGACCCGTCTGCTGACGGCATTCGCCCAGTGCGGTCTGGCCGTCTTGGGTCTCGATGTCTGACCGCCGTCCGTCAAGGGGGCCAAAGCGAGCTGCAATCGACCCGGGGACGTCAGTGAAATGCCTCCAGGGGTCGCGAACGAACTGCAAGACAAAATCAAGTTATAAACTACAAAAACAAACACAAACCCAAATACAAGCTACAAAAGACCAAAGTACAAAACACAATCACCCTTACCTTGTCCATCACCATCCCGTTGAAGAGAACACGAGCCTCGTCATACTTGAGGCCAATGTTCTGCGATTCGCCGTAGTAAGCGTGCATGGAAAGGCGAGATGCGCTCGTGTGACCTTGAGCGACTCGGGCGAGAGGGGAAGTGAGCATAGCACCAAGCCTGCAAGCAACCAGAGAACATGTTATAAAAGAAGAGCAGAAACGAGACAACAGAACGCTACAAAATCGAACCTTACCTCCATCAGAAGACCGGGGCCCACAAGCGACACGTCTGACTTATCTTCGATCCGGTCAGGACGCACTGCGTCCCTCAAGTATCGAATCAGCAACCCGAAGGCAGGAGTGACCCAGTCAAACTCTCCTAGACGTGACAGGTCCGACAGCGCCATCAGCACGGCCGTCGACGCTCTCTCCCCCTTGTCGCCAAAGTGGGTGGCCGTCAGAAACCACCACAACCACGGTAAGACCTCTGCTCGGTACCATTGGACTAGCCTCTCTTCTTCTTTCCGGTCAAAGAAGTCGGCGAACGGATAGTCCGGTGAAACGTCTTCTCTCGCCTCGCTTGACCTAACCCGTCGCCGTCGGTACGCCGACAACCGCGGACTATCAATGGTAGAGACGCTCCGCCTCAAGCAATGACTCCTACCGCGGCGACCAGTCCGTTGCCCACGAAGAAGGGTCACGCTAACCTCGTAACCAGGCATGTGGAAGGTGTTGGTCGTATCCCAAAACCTATCCAAGAACGCCCGGCGAAAGCAAGGCGCGCTGCTCACCCGCTTTTCCCACACTCTCTCCATTTACGCACGAGGACCAAGAGCCGTCCCAAAGACTATCTGCCGCTACGCCTCGGTAAGCCTCTTCTCAAAGGCATCAAGCACCGCTCGAAACCCGAAAAGGTCCTCGTCACTTTGGCGAAGGCGAAACCTTCACGCCGGATCGGCAGGTGCTCCGGCGGACTCGGACCAGGCTCGCGCGAGTCAGTCTCAGACCTGGGACCGCACGGGCCGACTGACCTGAGGGTGGTGGCCCGTCACGCCCGGCTCGTCGACCATCCCCATGAACCGTCATGGCGGCCTCGGCCTCGGCGGCCGAAGAATAAAACCTCGGCCGCGGCAGCGTCGGCTACGCGTCTCCACCAGCTTCGGCCTCGGCCCCGTCCTGAACCTGGCCCTGAACCGACCCCGACCTCGAACCCGGCTGGCGGTAGCGTATGGCCGACGGCGATAGCGGCAGCAGCCTCGTCAGCGACCTCGCCTTTCGTCGGCTCGAGGACCCCTCCAGGCTTCGGAAGGATCCTCGTACTCCGGCGCCGAGGACGACCACGCCTCCTCGGAACCTCCACAGGGTCTACCCCTGCACCAACCTCCTCAAAAATGCCGGCGACCTCATCCTCGTCCGGCCACCACCTCAAGAAGAAGACGAGCTCGGCGTCGTGGCTCATCGCTACCCTCACCAGAAGCCTCATCCACCTTGCGCTTCCCCCGCCTCGGATTCCTCCGAGCCCCATCTCGACCTCCACCACGGCCTCCTCCAGGAGCCGCACGCCCCCCTGAAGCAACGCCGTGGCCACGTCCCCGCGAAGCCTCCGCACCAACACCTCCACCTCCGCCTCGGCCCCTTCCCGGAGCCACAGGCGCCCCCGCAGCAGCGCCACGGCCACGCCCCTGCGAAGACCCCGTAGCTGTACCACGGCCTCTACCACGGCCTCCCACGGGAGTCCCAGACGTCTCCACAGCAGCGCCACGTCCGCGCCCCTGCAAAGACTCTGAGACAAAACCCTGGGTCTGACCTCGGCCACCAGCAGGAGACCTCGACGGCTCAGCAGCAGCTCCACTACCGCTAGCACCACTAGGAGACCTCGCTTTCGGCGGCCTCTCACGCGTACCTCACTAGCTGAAAAGGCGGGAGACTCCGTAGCAGAATCACGCCACCCGCTGCGAAGACCCAGTCGCCAACAAAGAACCCTCTCTGGCGCCGCTAACCGAAGAAAGAAGCGGGTGACTCGGCCCACGTCCACGACGCCCTAGAGGATGGCTCAGAGCCACCAACAGCAACACCGTGCCCCAGGCCACTCGCAGAAGGCCCAGACGACGACCGACAAAGACTCGCACCATCGCGTGGCGAAAGGGCTGGAGACTCCGCAGGAGCACCCTGGAACTCACTCCCTGGCGTCGTAGAAGCCCCTGGCGTCGCAGAAGCTCCAGGCGTCTGAGGAAAAGCCCTCAGCAGGTCCGACTGAGACGGACCCTCGGAAGTCTCCAGAGGAGGCGGCATCCCCGAAGTAGGGGTACGATCATCCCCCGAAACAGCAAAACTAACACCGGCCAAGACTCGGTCGATGGAACTAGAAGTAGGAGCAGAAGGCGCAGGATCACCTGCACAATATCCAAAGACCATACTCAGACAAAGGCAGCAACAAATTAACCTAGGAAAGCAAAAATATGCCAAAAAGCGACAGAAAACAAGCAGACAGGCCTAATATCGACAGAAAAGGCCAGAACGACGCAGAAGCACAGCAGAGCGTATTTTATGACACGTATATGGTACACACGTCATACGAAGCCAATTCAGGGGCAAGAAACCAGCAAAAACAGCAGAAATAGGCCTTTTTAAGCCTAAAATAGCAGAAAAGGGAAAAACGCTACAGAAAGCCAGAAACCCATATTCTCCAAGACAGACCCAACCCATAAATCACAATAAACACGTGCAAAAAGTTTCATGCGAAAACGATGTCCCGAACACCTGACCGAGCGGCTTTACAAAACGCTTACAAACTACAAAAATGGCCTTTTCTTGACCATAACTCAACCCAAAAAGCCCCCACTTCCCACAAAACAACCCCCTAGCCAACACAGACAACATACAGTGCCATACATCCCATTAACGGGGCACGAAAAGCGAGGAAAAGCGATTTTTGTAAACCTAACCTAAACTACAAAAAACCCTCCAAAACACCTCCAAACAGCACATTTCCTACCAAACAAAGCCAAATATGTACCATGCTAGCCATAACAATGCAATACAGAGAATTCGGGCAAGTTTCGGAACCGAAAATTTTCGGCCAAAAATCGACCCTTATAACAAAACGCACGAAAATGACGTTTTTTCGAGCCGTTTTTCGCATACAAGCCACCCAAACCTCCACACTAGCATACTACAACACTTCCAAAACAACCAAGCCACTCGGGATCGTCGTAGGCAGCAAAAAACAGAGCAAGACCCCGACTTTACCCCCTCTTTACACGGTTCTCACCCAAACGAACCGCTTTTCGCGCACATTTCAACAAAACGAACTTACCAACACACTATACTACTAATGGGTAAGCTACACTGAAGTTTCGAGCCAATTCCGAGACATTTTCAAAAATGACCAAAATGCCCTCCTAGTCAAAACGCACGAAAATCGAGGCCACGAGTCGGGTTTTCACAAGCAAGCGACAATGGCAGCAATACAAGCCTCATATAACCCCCAAGCATCAAGTTCAAGCAAATACAAGGGCTAAAATCGATTCAAAGCGAGCATTTTCGACCTAAACCTAAAAGACGGTATTTCAAGCTAAAACCGACTCAAACAAGCTTCAAAACACGAAAAACCAAGCGAGTTGAATACGTACCTTGGTCCATGACGAATTGTAGGAGTCGGAAAATCGAATTTTGATCAAGAAAATCGCCAAGACGAGTTTTTAAGGTTTTCGATTTAATTTTTTGTTTTTTCGGATGAATGAGCCAAACCCCTCCTCTGCCCGAGTTTTAACCAAAAAACACAAAACAAAACATTAATCGCCTGTAAACAGGCGATTAAATTTTAAGTCGCTTTGTTCTGACGATTACCTTTTGTTTGTGGTCTCGACTTGGTTTTGGGCTGACTTCCCTCGGCCCAATTACACTTAACCCCTTTTAAACACAAATTCAACCCATTTCCAAAATACGTCACCTCTTTTCGAGTCGTTCACAAAAATACGTCACCTCTTTTTGAGTCGTTCACAAAAATACGTCACCTCTTTTCGAGTCGTTCACAAAAATACGTCACCTCTTTTCGAGTCGTTCACAAAAATACGTCACCTCTTTTAAGAGTCGTTCATAAAAACCTAACTTTTTATGAGAAATACAAAAATACACGTCACCTCTTTTAAAAGAGTCGTTCATAAAAACCTAACTTTTTATGAGAAATACAAAAATACGCGTCACCTCTTTTAAAGAGTCGTTCATAAAAACCTAACTTTTTATGAGAAATACAAAAATACACGTCACCTCTTTTAAAAGAGTCGTTCATAAAAACCTAACTTTTTATGAGAAATACAAAAATACACGTCACCTCTTTTAAAAGAGTCGTTCATAAAAACCTAACTTTTTATGAGAAATACAAAAATACGCGTCACCTCTTTTAAAGAGTCGTTCATAAAAACCTAACTTTTTATGAGAAATACAAAAATACACGTCACCTCTTTTAAAAGAGTCGTTCATAAAAACCTAACTTTTTATGAGAAATACAAAAATACACGTCACCTCCTTTAAAAGAGACGTTCATAAAAACCTAACTTTTTATGAGAAATACAAAAATACGCGTCACCTCCTTTAAAAGAGTCGTTCATAAAAACCTAACTTTTTATGAGAAATACAAAAATACACGTCACCTCCTTTAAAAGAGTCGTTCATAAAAACCTAACTTTTTATGAGAAATACAAAAATACGCGTCACCTCTTTTAAAAGAGTCGTTCATAAAAACCTAACTTTTTATGAGAAATACAAAAATACACGTCACCTCCTTTAAAAGAGTCGTTCATAAAAACCTAACTTTTTATGAGAAATACAAAAATACACGTCACCTCCTTTAAAAGAGTCGTTCATAAAAACCTAACTTTTTATGAGAAATACAAAAATACGCGTCACCTCTTTTAAAAGAGTCGTTCATAAAAACCTAACTTTTTATGAGAAATACAAAAATACACGTCACCTCCTTTAAAAGAGTCGTTCATAAAAACCTAACTTTTTATGAGAAATACAAAAATACGCGTCACCTCTTTTAAAAGAGTCGTTCATAAAAACCTAACTTTTTATGAGAAATACAAAAATACGCGTCACCTCTTTTAAAGAGTCGTTCATAAAAACCTAACTTTTTATGAGAAATACACGTCACCTCTTTTAAAAGAGTCGTTCATAAAAACCTAACTTTTTATGAGAAATACAAAAATACGCGTCACCTTTTTAAAAGAGTCGTTCATAAAAACCTAACTTTTTATGAGAAATACAAAAATACGCGTCACCTCTTTTAAAAGAGTCGTTCATAAAAACCTAACTTTTTATGAGAAATACAAAAATACGCGTCACCTCTTTTAAAAGAGTCGTTCATAAAAACCTAACTTTTTATGAGAAATACAAAAATACACGTCACCTCCTTTAAAAGAGTCGTTCATAAAAACCTAACTTTTTATGAGAAATACAAAAATACGCGTCACCTCTTTTAAAGGGTCGATCTTAATAACCTAACATTTTATGTGAAATACAAAATACGCGTCCACCTCTTTTAAAGAGTCGTTCATAAAAACCTAACTTTTTATGAGAAATACAAAAATACACGTCACCTCTTTTAAAAGAGTCGTTCATAAAAACCTAACTTTTTATGAGAAATACAAAAATACGCGTCACCTCTTTTAAAAGAGTCGTTCATAAAAACCTAACTTTTTATGAGAAATACAAAAATACGCGTCACCTTTTTTAAAGAGTCGTTCATAAAAACCTAACTTTTTATGAGAAATACACGTCACCTCTTTTAAAAGAGTCGTTCATAAAAACCTAACTTTTTATGAGAAATACAAAAATACGCGTCACCTCTTTTAAAGAGTCGTTCATAAAAACCTAACTTTTTATGAGAAATACAAAAATACACGTCACCTCTTTTAAAAGAGTCGTTCATAAAAACCTAACTTTTTATGAGAAATACAAAAATACGCGTCACCTCTTTTAAAGAGTCGTTCATAAAAACCTAACTTTTTATGAGAAATACAAAAATACACGTCACCTCTTTTAAGAGTCGTTCATAAAAACCTAACTTTTTATGAGAAATACAAAAAAACCCGTAGCCTCCTTTATGAAACGTCCGTAAAAGCGTAAGCCAGAAGCCCAAGCAAAGAGCGCAAGCCAGAAGCGCAAGCAAAGCACAAGCAAGGAGCACAAGCAAGGAGCACAAGCAAGGAGCGCAAGCCAGAAGCGCAAGCAAAGCGAAGCAGGGAGCGCAAGCCACCAGCACCAGCAAAACACCAGCGGGAAGCACTCGAGCAACACGCAGGCTGGCATGCCCCTAAACATGTAGGACCGTCATGTCCTTAAAAACATGTCGTCCCTCCCCGCATTTCCCGACGCTAAGTCCTCGTCTCTCCCATGAGACACATGCTTAGCGCCTTGGGTAGTATCGAGACTGTAATGGTCCGGATACTATCTTTAAGTTTGACTAACGCTTTGTCCAAGCTCAATCAAACTGGGGGCTCTGTAGATACCCGTATCCGTACTCCCCCAAAAACAAACCCAATGATGAAAGGACTTTTATGCATGCTTTTAAAAGAGTCGAAACGGTACAAAAGTGTCTAAAAACGTATTTAGTCATTTTTAGCGTATTAATTTGGACTTGCATAATCATAAAAATGAATGTCACTTTTAGTCATTAGGAGCATAACACGAGCACAATACAGGAACGTCTTATTAAGCCAAGCCACAAAAACAGCCCAACTAGCTACAAAACGGCCCAAACTTACAAAAACGACCCAAAACACAACCCGCAAAACGGGCCAAAGTGCGTCCCGTGTCACATTTTCACAAAGCTAGGTTTTATGAAACCATAAAATAATATAACCTAATATTATTTTATTTCAAGCCAAAACCGAAAAACACGACAAAAACCGAAACACGAAAACCGAAATTCGGACAAAAACAGAACAAAAACTTAGCTCTTAAGAATCGAATAAAACATAATCATTACCTAATCAACCGTCCAAAACCAAAAGGCGGCATAAACAGCCCCCAAAACAAAAACAAAATCGCCTGTGAACAGGCGATTAAAAACTTAATCGCCTGTCCACAGGCGATTAAGTTTTTGTTCTGTGCAGCCGCCTTCTTGATTTTCTCCTACAAAATATCTAACCCAAACCAACTTAAGCGCCTGTGCTCAGGCGATTAAGTTTGGACCCCTACTCAAACCAGCCATTTTCTATAAATACCAACCTCTTTCGATCATTTCAAAAGGTCAGAAGGTCGGTTTTCAAGCTCGTTTTTCAAACACTCATTTTCAAAACACATATAAAATACTCACAAAATCCACTCAAAATTACCGTCTTTGCATTTTCGAAAGGTAGACATTCTACCTACGTTTTCTAGTTATGTTGAGACTCGGACCAGAAGGGGTTACATTAGCCCCTCGGTCCACTACTCGATGAATTGTCATCACTCTTTCTCTATCTACGCCTCACGTACAATCGACCTATACGGGTTCCTAACCCGACCCGATATTGGCATTAGCAAAACCTTATTCGTAATTCGGTTATATGCAATTCGGATTCATAATCCGTCTAAAACCCCGCCAATATCGCATAAATAAACGACCCACTATCACTAAAGCAAACCGACGTCACTTTTATAATTATGCAAGTCCTCATTCATGCATTAAATTACGACTAGAATCACGGTTCCAACACTAAATTGTACCGTTTCATAGAGTCTTTTAGCATGTCAAAACTGAGGGTTTTCACAAAATCTTAGAGTCAAATACGTGGTCGGAAAATAACGTCTATGGTAATAATTTAGTCAATAAATTATTATTTAACGTATATTTCCTATAGCAATATGTCATTATTTTGACATTTTACATAATTTATGCATTTTAATCGAGTCACACTTATTCGCTCTTGTACGTAGCGTCATTTTAGCCCAAATATCGAAATTAAGCAAATGTTTTCAAATTAGTAGAGACTACTTTTACGTAGGCTTTTTTATTTCAGTTTTCAAAACTTATTTTGTCAAGACTTTCGAAAAGTAACCTCACTCCGAACCCCTTCTCTGGTTTCAAACCTCAGATTGATAGATATCGACGCATCTTGAAGTCTGAGACACTCGTGTCTTGAATTTCAAGACGCGTTGAATAGGTCCCAAATGCCTTTAATATTTGGTGGCGACTCCGAAAAACACCTTTCAAAATGATTTTTCTACATTTCTTTTTGATCCTAAACTCATGCAATGATCTCCCCCATTTAAACAAACTCCGCGCATTTTTCCTGCGAGGCGCATTCCGGCCCTACGCCCCCGCACGGGGCGAGGTCGGGCGCGCGCAGGGCGTCGATAGGTTTTTTCCACGGTACCTTCAAACCTCTTCAGGACCTTATCAATATAATTGCCCTGACTTAGCCCAATAAGCCTCTTAGATCTATCTCTATAGATCCTAATTCCTAAGATATAGGCGGCTTCACCTAAGTCTTTCATGGAGAAACATTTTCCAAGCCAATCTTTCACAGATTGCAGCATTGGAACATTGTTCCCAATTAGGAGAATATCATCGACGTAAAGGACTAGGAACACTACTGCACTTCCTTTTACCTTCTTATACACACAAGGTTCTTCTTCGTTTTTAATGAAGCCAAATTCTTTCACTGCCCCATCAAAACGAAGATTCCAACTCCGAGAAGCTTGTTTTAGTCCATAAATGGACTTTTGAAGCTTGCATACCTTTCCAGCATCCTTGGATTTAAAACCTTCGGGTTGTGTCATATACACATCCTCTTTCAAGTTCCCATTTAGGAAAGCTGTTTTAACATCCATTTGCCAAATTTCATAATCATGAAATGCTGCAATGGCTAGAAGAATCCTAATGGATTTAAGCATTGCTACCGGTGAGTAAGTTTCATCATAGTCTACACCATGAGTTTGTTTGAAACCTTTAGCCACCAAGCGAGCCTTATAGACATCAATATGTCCATCCATGTCAATCTTTTTCTTGAAAACCCACTTACATTCAATGGTCTTAGCACCATGGGGTGGTTCAATCAAAGTCCACACTTGGTTGTGGTACATGGAGTCCATTTCGGATTTCATGGCCTCAAGCCATTTCTCAGAGTCTGGGCCCATCATTGCCTCTTTGTAGGATGTAGGTTCATCGTTTTCTATCATATATAGATCACGAAACCTCTCCGGATCCTTCCCAAAATTAGGTCTTGCGGACCTACGCGGGATGATGTCCTCGGAAACCGGTTCGCCGGTGGATGGGTTCAAGTCATCTCGTGTGACTAGTCCGTCATCCATCGTGGTTTGTACAATGGGTGGGTTCAAGTCATCTCGTGTGACTAACCTTTCATCTACCACCTCGTTAGGCATAGATGACTCATGTACTTCTTGAATTTCTTCAAGATCAACCTTATTACTCCCACTATTCTCTTTGGACAAAAACTCTCGTTCCAAAAAGATTCCTTTTCGAGCAACAAAAACCTTGTTCTCGGAAGGATTGTAGAAGTAATAACCCATGGTTTCTTTAGGATAACCAACAAAAATACATTTGTCAGATTTAGGACCTAGCTTTTCAGGAATCAATTTCCTAACAAAAGCTTCGCAACCCCAAATTTTCATAAAAGACAACTTAGGGACATTTCCTGTCCACATTTCATAAGGCGTCTTTTCAACTGACTTAGATGGACACCTGTTAAGTGTAAACGCGGAAGTCTCAAGTGCATATCCCCAAAAGGATATCGGAAGGTTTGCATGACTCATCATAGATCGAACCATATCTAGGAGGGTTCGATTCCTCCTTTCGGATACACCATTCATTTGCGGCGTTCCCGGTGGAGTGAGTTGTGACAAAATTCCACAACTCCTAAGATGATCATTGAAATCATGGCTCAAATATTCACCACCTTGATCTGATCGAATGGCTTTTATTGTCTTGCCCAATTGATTCTGTACTTCATTTTGGAACTCTTTGAATTTATCAAACGTTTCCGACTTGTGTTTCATTAAATAAACATAGCCATACCTACTGAAGTCATCAGTAAATGTAATGAAGTACTGAAATCCTCCCCTAGCTGTGTGACTCATAGGACCGCATACATCTGTATGTATCAACCCTAATAAGTCAGATGCCCTTTTATTGTAACCATTGAAAGGCGCCTTTGTCATCTTACCAAGCAAACAAGACTTGCATACATCATAAGACTCAAAATCAAAATGATCTAATAATCCATCACTATGGAGTTTTTGTATGCGTTTCTCGTTTATATGGCCTAAGCGACAATGCCACAGATAAGTAGGATTGGAATCTTTTGATTTCAACCTCTTTGCATTATTATTAATGTTATAAACCTGCTCAGTTGCATTCAGAACATACAAGCCATCACAAATATTAGTTTGACCATACACAATACCATTAAGCATAATAGAACAACCGTTGTTCTTTATTGAAATATTAAAACCTTTTGAGTCTAAACAAGAAACAGAAATAATATTCCTGCTAATGGCAGGTACATGAAAACAGTTTTCAAGTTCCAAAACTAAGCCAGAAGGCAATTCTAAATGAAAAGTTCCTACAGCTAATGCAGCCACTTTTGCTCCATTGCCCACGCGTAGGTCCACTTCACCTCTTGCCAATGCTCTACTTTCTCTCAGACCCTGCGCATTGCGACAGATATGAGAACCACATCCGGTATCAAGTACCCAAGAAGTAGAGCAATTTGAAGTAACATTAACTTCAATAACATTAATACCTGAAGAAGTGGAAGCGTCATTCCTCTTCCTCCGATCCTCAATGTAGGCCGGACAATTCCTCTTCCAATGCCCCTTGCCATTGCAATAGTGACAAACATCATCTGGAGAAACCTTTTTCTTAGGAGCTGACGGCATCTCAGGTTTAGCCTTAGGTTCAGCCTTGGTACCAGTTACCTTAGCTTTACCTTTGCCTTTACCTTTAAAGCCTTTGCCCTTCCGTACCATTAGTACTTCAGGGGTCACGCCTTTCCTAATGTTAGGCTCTGCAGTCTTAAGCATTCCGTGCAACTCTTGCAACGTCTTTTGCAAATCATGCATGTTGTAGTTCAGCACGAAATCTTTGTAGATTGGTGGCAAAGACTGAAGTATAATATCGGTGGCCAACTGTGTGCTTATCCCAGCGTCGAGTTTCTCTAAGTTATCAAAATAACTTATCAACTTCAACACATGAGGGCTCACTGGGTCTCTGTCACCCATTTTGCAATCAAATATTGCTTTGACCATGTTATACCTTTCAGTTCTTGCCTGTTCCTGAAACATCGCTTTCAGGCTAGCAATCATCTCAAAAGCCGACGTATAATTTTCATATTGCTTCTGCAGCTCAGAATTCATAGTCGCTAACATGAGACAACAGACATCAGTGTTGTCACTAGAATGAGTCTTATGATCGGCAAGTGTTGCCTCATCATACTCATCATCATCAGTAATAGCAGGAAGCACTGTCTCAAGGACGTAATCCTTTCTCTCCTGTTTGAGCACAATTCTCAGCGATCGATACCATTCAAGGAAGTTTGAACCGTTCAACCTTTCCTTTTCAAGAACGGAGCGAATTGAGAATGGGTTATGTGTAGACATCTCTACACCAAAATAAAAACGGAACAATTAATATACTGAAATAGATAACAAATGCTTAAACTATTTTAAGACTTAACCATGCACACAATCCCTCAAGCATGCACAATATCTCAAGACCCCAAATACTGAGTGTTTTAAGTGAGCTTTAGCTCATCGCCCAAAACACAAAACATTAAGGTAGACATCCTCACATGTCAATTACATCACTATGTAATTCTTGATCGGTTAGTGAATCATAACATGATACCAACCTCTTGCCTCAAGACTCAAGCCTCACTTGACGGCCTTGTTAAGTGAACCAAAAAGAAACTCGTGAGCAACTTGCTTGCTAACCCACTCAATTTACATTACTAGTTAAGCACGGCTTTAGCCGTCACTTAGCTTAGTAAAGCAAACTTCTTGTGGTGTTTTAATTTGGAAAGGCAAAACTTAATATTCCGGAGGGATATTAAAATAGGTCCTAAACATGTTCCTAGGTCATGCATACGAGCAATCAATCACACAAGTCTCAAACATTTATCATTCATGCAACAAGTCGTCATAATGAAAATGTGTGCTTAGATTACGTAAACAAGAACATATTAAAAACCCATTCATGATTCATAATTGTTAGACAATTCATAATCATGCATAATTCCTTTAATTTGGTTGTTAAAAACAGAAAATACACAAAAACAAAGAGCAAAGACGAACTGGACTGGTTTGACAAGTGAACCGATCGGTTCACAAGTCAAACCGGTCGGTTCGACCCCTAAACCGATCGGTTTTGTTCAAACCGATCGGCTCTTATTGCTTCCAGATTTCTGTCAACTACCCATATTAGATGGAACCGATAGGTTTCAGGTGAACCGATCGGTTCGATCCCGAACCGATCGGTTTAGCCCAAACCGATCGGTTCTTGTTAGTTCCAGAAAATCTGCCAACTTCAGTATCATGTAGAACCGATAGGTTTCAAGCAAACCGATAGGTTCCAGCCTTTTACGGAAGTTTTCGTGTTTTTCATTACAATTTTATCCTTTTCCTTCAATTTATTCCAATCGAATCTTTCATCGTCAACAAAGGAATAAATATCTTAGGGTTCTTAAGAAATCGTTTTAGGGCAAAACAAATATATAAAATAACAACATGATTTTATAAATTAAAAACTCAATTTCACAATTCAATAATTAAATTCATAAATTGAAATAGCCCTAAACATGTTTTTAACAGATCTCAAATATTCAAATTCATCACATCAATTAAATCTCTCATAACCAATTATGAGCCAAGATTTAATAGTTAATTTGAACAATACTCACGACAAGGCTCTGATACCACTGTAGGATTTTATGAGTATAAACCGGTTTTATTTAAATCCTTTAAGCCAAGATCAATCGCAAGTATTGAACTAATTAACATATTCAAGTGAGATGAAATCACATACCTTCACGCAGCGGAATAAGATCAATAATAAGAAGGATTAAGAATATAAGAAACCCAAGAACCCAAAGAATCAATAAGCACCCCAAGTGTGATGCCTCCAATAGTATCCACACAAGCACGAAACTGCTACCGGTATGCTAGTACCAAAAGGACCACCAAATCTCACAAAGAAACTCTTTTCTTAATATATGGAATTACTCGTTATAAAAACTGATGATTAACCCTTTACAGGAACCTCATATATATAGTGAGATTGGAGAGGCCTAGGTTTCCATAAACCTAATCCTAGACAGTTTCTATAAACTGTTTTAGGCAGCAGCTAGGATATCTTTTAGTATATCCTGATAATTAAATAATGAACTCTAGTCATAATATAATTATCCCGTACATGTTGTGTGTGACCCATCGGGCCCACTTAAGAGCTACTAGACACATAACCAATTTATGTATCAGATCGACATTGGTTTCTAGCAAGACTTATCGACCACATAGACTTAAGCGGGTTTAATTCTTATAGGACCGGGACATAACTCCTTCATTCATGTGACTACTGCTCAGTATTATAAGAGCATATGCAATGGTGAGTAGAGCTGGCAAGCTTGACCCGACCCGAGTGACCCGACCCGAACCCGAGCAAAAACCGACCCGATTGACCCGAAAATATTGTGACCCGAGAACCGACCCGACCCGACCCGATGACGACCCGTAACGAGCATGACCCGATAATCGGTGACTAACCCGACCGGACCGACCCGATGATGACGGGCCGATATCGACCAGAGCTAAATTGACGACCGATAATTATTAAGCTTAATTTTATTGGATTTAAAGCAAATTATTATTTAGAATGATATATTTGACTTAATATTGAAGTAATTAAATAAAATAACGATCAAAATACTTATTTTAGTGGTTAAAAATTGAAATAATTCGATAAAATCGCGCTGACCCGATAATGACCCGACCCAAACCCGACCCGACCCGATATACTATTTGACCCGATATGACCCGACCCGATGACGACCCGAACCGAACCCGACTCGACCCGAAAGGGCACTTTGACCCGACATGACCCGAACCCGACATGACCCGACTTGACCCGACCCAAACCCGACCCGACTGACCCGATTGCCACCTCTAATGGTGAGACTACTTTTTCCCTTAATTCTATCTATTTAGTCTTCTTTTAAGTTTTTAATTTTTTATCCCACAATGATAAGATTTGCTTGTCTTTTTATTGGACCCCACTACCTACAGTATACAAATGTGTATAAGTTGCTGGCTTTATTTATTGTAGTAAAATGAAAATAAAATAGAGTAAATTTGCACAAAAGCCAAGGTTAGAATTCCCCAAACTTTAAGTTTTTCTTTAAAGTGAATGAAAACTAAAAGACCCCTACAACAATAAGTTGATCCAAAGTCCACTAAAAGGCAGCAAAATCCCTACCATTGTACATGCCCTAACGTTGCAAAACCTTTACCGCAAAACCTTTTCTTCTCTTCTTTTCTCTCTCTTCTCTTCTTTTTCTTTTCTTTTCTTTTCTCCCTCAATTTTTACTGTAGCAAAAAAAACAAACAAACGCACGCCATTATCTTCTCCTTAAACTTCATTTTTTTTCCCATGGAACCTCTAAAACACATTTCCGAGTTGTCTACTGGTGAAGCTTTCGACATAGATCTGGAGGGTTGGTTGTCATGTCAGGGTGATGCGTTGGAGACCCGTAATCCGTACGAGTGTAGATCCATAACTCTGGTAAAAGACCAGATTAAAAAACCAATTAGGTATGAGTCTGTCATTTATAAATTTGTGAGCTTGACCGGGCAAGTGACCAACCGAACCCAGAGCAAAAAGCGACCCGTTTGACCGAAAATATTGTGACCCGAGAACCGACCCGACCCGACCCGACGACCCGTGAACCCGACATGACCCGATAATCGCGACCAACCCGACCTGCATTCGACCCGATGATGACCCGACCCGATATCAACCCGACTAAATTGACGACCCGATAATTATTAAGCTTAATTTTATTAGATTGAAAGCAAATTATTATTTAGAATGATATATTTGACTTAATAATGAAGTAATTAAATAAAATAACGATCGAAATACTTATTTTAGTGGTTAAAATATGAAATAATTCGATAAAATCGCGCTGACCCGATAATTACCCGACCCAAACCCGACCCGACCCGATACACTATTTGACCCGACATGACCCGACCCGACCCAAACCCGACCCGACTGTCCCGATTGCCACCTCTAGTCATTTATACTTATTTATTTATTTATTTTATTATTTTTTTGGGGGTGTGTCACTACAACAATTGATCACTTGGGCCACGTTTTATGCCACGGAAATTCGTGGAACGTGGCAAAATTTCATGTAGCCACGGGAAAAACTATTTTACATGGCCACGGGAAAATTTTATGCCACGGAAGAAACATTTCGTGGCTAAAAATACTTGCGCCACGGAAAAAGTTATAAACGTGGCAAAAACGTTCATTTAGCCACGATTATAACTTTATCCGTGGCGCAAAAGATTATTTGCCACGGGGTCATTTATCCCGTGGCAAAAAATTTCTTGTGTAAACATATTATATTAAAATTAACATGTCAGAAAATAACGATAACATAAACTAATACTCAGTATATGATAACAAGCTCATTTATGCCATATCAAATCAAAAATAATATGTATCATAATAAAGCTAACATAAATTGATACATGATAATTTTATGATATTACGTGTTTTATAAAATAATTTCAAAACATTTCCTGTTTCGGTACAACCACTATTTAAATATTTAGTGAAAGATACCCATTAATCTCAGTTGTTTTCTATAAGTATTTTTTAAATTTTCTATGATACACATATAAACTATTATTTTTCCATTAAAATACTAAAATATTTGAGAAAAAACATCGCATGATTTTATTTTATATGTTAATGACGTAAGTGTTACAACTTCATCCTTAAATAGTAGAGTGAAATTATGTTTTTAAGATACACAATGGTTTTTTTTTAATATTTTAATGCGTTTATTCCGAAAAATTTGATAAAAGTTATTGCATAAAAGAAAGTTTAAAAAAGAGTTGAAGATATAAGAAAGAAAAAACATAAGCTCAATAAAGTTAATTATACAAAATTTATACTTTGTACGTTTATTTAAAATATTGTTTGATTTAAATAATATAGAAAAATAATTAAAACTTTATAAAAATCGAAAATTATTAGTCTAAGAATTTTCAAAATAATATTATTAATTCAAATATTACATTAAAATACCAAAAAAGTAAACAATTTAAAGTTTAAATAAATATTGAACACACAAATAATAAAAAATTTCTAAGTGGCATAGTGGTGAATACCTCATCAACTAAATGAGAGGTCATGGGTTCAAATACTTTTATCAACATTATTTTTAGCCACGGAAATTTTATTTCAAGGCAAGATAAATGTAAGCCACAAAATTAATCGCCACGTGATTATCCGTGGCAAAAACCATACATTTAGCCACGGGATAATCCGTGGCAAAAAAATGAAATTGTGCCACGATTTAGTTTTTTTCCGTGGCTATTTATTTGCCACAACCACTTGCGCCACGACCTAAATTTCCTTGGCAAAGTGTTATAGCCACGGAAATTTAGTACTTGCGCCACAAATTTTGTCGTGGCGCAAGTGACAAATTGTAGTAGTGTGTGCGCGCGTATAATGTGTTTCAAAACTTAATACTCCAGTAATTAATTACATTTTTATCTTCTTATGATTTTTGTGATAAATTAAATTTAGTTATTATTGCGAATATTTATGCTAATAATATTTATTTTTGCAAAGTTATCGTTAAATATTGCCTAACAATATGTATGGTTGAATCATATTAGTTTATTTTGTTTAAATATTTATATATTTTTTCATAAGTGGAAATCTTGAGGATAAATCACCTAACATATTTAATTTATTTACGCTTCTTATTTGATTATCTATGTGAAGAATGAATCACATATAGATGTGAAATAAAAAAATATTACAATACCATATGTACAAATTATATGAGAATTTGTGATCGTACAAATTAAACGTTAAACTTTGATTTTTTTTTTATTTTTTTTTTTCAATCTATGAAATCATCCTTAGTTAGACTAATAGAGTTTTGGCGCAATTTTAGTGCTTCAGTGTGACCACTCTTTTATTATAGTTATATAAATATAAATATAAATTTCTTTTTTTTTTTTTCTTTTCAGGGAGATCGTAATCATTTTTTATGATTTCTGTCGAAATGGAATCAAAATTGATGCGGACCAGACTCTAGTTCCCGGGAATATCGGGTTCGTCCGAGACACAATCGTCTTTAAAAAGATCTACAGGAACACCAATCCACTCGACGACTGTAACCATACTTTCCACAAATTGCGCTGCTTCATCAAAGATACTTTTTTCTCGCCTGTCGAGCAAAAAAGTCTACCAGCGGACATGCGAGAGTGGCTTTCTATGCTGTCGAACGCTTGGTAAGTTCTTAAAAGCACCCACGTGTATAGAATGAATTATATTTTAGGGTTAGTAGTATTGGTATATTATTATACTTGAGTCACTAACAGGTCGGTAATAGTAACAATACGGGGTAGGCGAGAAAGTTTCGAGGGATATGAATTAAGTATACCAGCAGCAGACCACGATTAAGATTAAATAGATAGGATGATAGAATAGAATAGTTACAGTTATACGTGTAAGCTTATTATAATTCATCTACCATATTAATAAAACAGGAATAGGAATATATATTATAGCGTATAATGCTAATGTTATTATGGTGCTTCGAGTCTTGTGTGAGCTTGCTGATACAATTATTATTAGTCGTAATCAACCTTTAGCTTATCTATGGCGCGCGGTTGTACAACGGCGTATTACTTTCTCTCTGTGATTTAAAACAGTGATTTATATAGATTACTGATATTCATTATGCATAGTACTTACTAGGAAACGTATTGTGATTAGATAGAATGCATCAGTTACATGAGCAGTTAACATAGGTCTTAGTTTAGAGACATCGTGAAATAGGTAGATAGAAGTTGGTGAAATAGGTCCAAGTCCTGTTATGATAATGAGGTTGCACACCTTATAAGCCTAGTTATTGCCAGTTTGGATTGTTATGATGTTATGGCTAGTATCTAGATATACATGGGTGTTATTTCCTTCTTTTTCTTGTCATATGTTGTTAGTTACGCGGAGGTAACTCGTTTTTCTAAGGGGGTAGAAAGCGCGCAAGTTTTGTTTTGTGTTATTGATTTGCATATTATAAATGTTTTAAGTAGCAGTACCTTGACTATGGCGTCCGTTGATCATGTTGTGAACTTGGTTTTATACGTGTTTACATGTTAGCTTGTCTTGAACTGTTGATTGATTGGTTAGTGCTATAAATTTCGGGACGAAATTCTTTTAAGGGGGAAAGGTTGTAATACCCTGTATTTTTGTAGTCGCTTAAAAGCAAATAAAGTTTTACTATTCATAAGAACAGTAGCATATAAAATCACACATAGACTCTGGTTAGGTTACAAACTTTAGTTGGAAAAGTTGGTTTCTTCTTCTAACTGAACATAGTCATTCACTCATTCACTCATTCACTCTACCTCACCTCATTCTTTTCCTGCTACACTCTTCCTTCTCTTTCTCTGACATAGTCATTCACTCATTCACTCTACCTCACCCATCAATTCCTCCCTTTCTTTTTTTTCATCTCTCACATTTACCTCCATTTTTTCATCACTTCATTTTCACACAAAATCAAGTTAATTTCCTCTTTACCATTTTACTCGAGTATTTAAATTTCTTTTGACGATTTCAATTATCTTTCACCTTGTTGTTTTGAGATCAGCTAATTTACACGGAAGTTCTGCAAATTCCTACAACTTTGAAAGATGATTTTAGAGATGTTGAAGATTATGGTGCTTTTCAATTGCGATTCTTCCCCCTGGTTTTTTCTTTGCTTATTTTCGTTCTGTTCATTGTTTTTGAGTTCTATTTTGTGCTAATTTCCTTATTTATTTGGATGAATTTATACTATTATACGGAGTATTGTTTTAGGTTTTGCTATGGTGACTATACATTTTCATGCCATTTTGGGATGGACGGATTTTTGTACACCATGATAAACGAAAAAAATACATTTTTTCTTGCTGATTATTATTACCTGTGGATGATATTGTAGTTGTTTTCATCTCTACCAAGCAAATTTTTCCAAGGTTTGTCACAATATTTCTACGCTTCCAAATTAATTTCTTGCAATATTATTAGTTTATTTCACTATGTTACACTTATTGGTGGGCATTTTATTGATTAACTAATCAAGTTTGTTTATTATTTACATTTTAAGTATTATTGATTGAATTTCATACCCTTATAACTGATGTTTTTAAATTTTTAGGGGTTATTATTGGCTTTAATTCTAGAATTTTTGGATCGATTATATTCTACCACTAATTTCCTTACTACTCCAATGATTTATATCTCTACTAACACCAAATCAGTTTCAGTACGATTTTTAGGGTTTATTCCAGTTCCCTTGGCAGCACCAGTAAACTGTGTCGATTTTCATTTTCAAATATTTGTTTTCGGTGGTTATTTTTTATTTTCAGTGCCCTGATGAAGAATTGCAAACAATGGATGCCCATCGTAGTAGTTTCCAGCAAGGTATGCTCAGATAATTCCGCCTGTGTAATTTTCTTGCGTTGAACATTAGGCTTTCTGCTTTTACAACTTTTAGATTTCTGGTCGTCATTTGTCCTAGGGTTTGGGATCAAGGTGGTGGACGGTTAATGGTCGTGGAGGCCGTTGAGAAGACAGTCAACGGTAGGCTTCACACATCCTAATTTAATTACTTTACCAACTTATTTCTTTTGTTCGAAAGGCTTATATCTACTGGATTCTCGACATCCTCCACTCATTTTTTGCCTCGTCAATTCTCGTCACATCGAGGTTTTCAGTTTTTGAGTCGTGTAATGTTTCAATCTTGTTAGTTGTTTGTTTCAGTTGTTTCTTGATGATTGATTTGAACTGTTTCTAACTGTATAGCTGGTCTTGAAAAGGGGTTTACAATAAAATTATGGCGAGCCCCAAGTCTTGAGGAAGATGATGGATGTCAAGTGTACGAGAAGCAGATTTTCTCGAGTACTCTTGAGGCTCCCAAAACTAATCCTACAATAAATTGTGAAGCCGTAATGTTTTGCTACATTTCAATTTGGTTCACAATTTATTGTAGGATTAGTTTTGAAATGTAGCAAAACATTATGGCTTCACAATTTATTGTTATTGGGCAATTAATTTGGAATGAATGTAGTTTGTACAACCAAATTGATATGTTTGTCTACTGTGCAGGTTGATGCGTCAAACAAAAAGATGACCAGGTCATCTGTTCCTTTGTCAAAAGTAGTGCACATCGGACTGCCTAAACGTAATGCGCAGAGCCAGTCAAAAAAGGAATTTGAGATTTCCTTACAAGATTACGTTCATGTGAAAATTAAGGCTCTGAGAAATGGTGTGGAAACCTTTTAAGGTACACGATTCTGTGTGCTCCATATTTAATTTCAATGTACTCCATATTTATTTTTCGCGTTGTTATGATCGGTAATTGAAAATCGGGAAAAAAAAAATTCATGGAAGCTTATGTTATAAGCTCGAAATAATCCTTTCGTGATCGGAAATCAAACTCTACCTTTGTGGTAAAGGTGCCAAAGTCATCGCCAAATGATGTGGTTGTCCTTGTTGGTGTATGAAGGTACCGGGAGGATAGCCCCTTCTCGACGCCCCGCTCGCGCCCGCCCTCGAAAGAATGTCATGGGGCGGAATGCACGGCGCGGGAAAAAATGAATGGATTTTGCAAGAAGCTCGCTCGCGGGAGCTTCGCACTTTTTGAGGTGCTTACTCGCTCGAGCGTTCTTTTGCTTATGGGGGAATGTCATTGCATGTGATTATAACAAAAAGAAATACAAAAATCCTTTTGAAATGTATTTTTGGAGTCGCCACCAAATATTAAAGGAATTTGGAACCTATTCAACGCGTCTTAAAATATAAGACACGGGTGTCTCAGATTTCAAGGTGCGTCGATACCTATCCGTCTGAGGTTATTGTGAAACCAGAGAGGATTCGGAGTGAGGTTACTTTTCGAAAGTTTTGACAAAATGTATTATGAAAACTGTAATCAAAAAGCCTACGTAAAAGTAGTCTTTACTAATTTGAAAACATATGCTTTAATTTCGATATTTGGGCTAATAGGACGCTACGTACAAATGCAAATATATGACTCGATAAATATGTAAAATAAATGTAAGCCGTCATAGCTATGACGATTTGCTATAGGAGGTATACGTAAAACTATTAATTCATTGTATTTGAATTAATAACTAAACGTTATTCTCCGACTTGTGTTCAATTCTAAGATTTTGTAAAACCCTCGGTTTTGCATGTTTAAAAGACTATATGAAACGGTACAGTTAAATGTCGAATCCGTGTTTTAGTCGTAATTTAATGCATGAATCGAGAATTTGCATAATGTAAAAGTGGTGTTTAATTTAGTGATTTGAGTCGTTTGTTTATGCGATATTGGCGGGGTTTAGACGAATCTTTGATTCGAATTACTACAACCGAATTACGAATAAGGGTTCGTTAATGCCAATATCGGGGGTGGGTTAAGGTAACCCCATAAGTCTCGAACGTCTAACCTGAAGGTAAAATTTCTTTACCTTGAAATGCAAAAGACGGTTTTTAGAGTGGAGATTTATAAGTGCGAGAGGCTTTATATATGTGTATTAGTATTATAAGTATTATTGTTGTAATTGTGTTTAAGTGAATGTTTTTGTTGTTATTGTGATTGTGTTGTAAGTTGTTGATGATTTTGATTCGTATAAGGGCTACTATTTATAGCAAATGCTTCGTGTTTTATGCCTAATTGATCAGAAAATCGCCAGAAAACCAGCGATTCAACAGAAAATCGCCAGAATGCCAGAGGAGGACCATAAAATCGCCAGAGGACTGGCGATTTTATGGTAAATCGCCAGAAAACTGGCGATTTTATGGTAAATCGCCAGTGTTCTGGCGATTTTCCCCTTTGTTTCTGACAAATTTGTTGCGCCGTATACGTTATCGTAGGTGTGTAAGGTGTAGCTGCGTATGTCGAGCAATTTGGTTGTACTTTGCTGACTTTTGGGGCATCAATTTGATCAATTTGATCAAGTGGTTTCATCAACTTGACTTTGTTTCGATTCTCGTGTTTCGTGTTTCGGTTTTTCGTCGTGTTTTTCGATCTTGGCTCGAAGTAAAATAATATTGTAGCGTATTATTTTACGACTTTGTGGGTTTTTGTTTTGTAAGAATGTGACCCGGGACGCATTTTGGCCCGCTCGGGTGCTTGGGCCTTTTTATGTGTTCTGGGCCGTTTTTTGTGTGTGGGTGTGGGTCGTTTTTGTGTTCTTGGGGCCATTTTTGTGAGGCGTCTTTGTGTCGTGCTTGTGCGTATTGTGTCGACTTACGATTAAAATGACTAAATTAATATTCATTTTTACGAAATATGCAAATTCAGATTAATACGTTAAAAATGACTAAAATGTTTTAGACACTAATGTACCGTTTCGTCTTATTTAAAACATGCACGAAAAGTCCTTTTCGTCATCGGGTTTGCTTTTGGGGGGGTACGGATACGGGTATCTACAGAGCCCCCAGTTTGACTGAGCTTGGACTAAAGCGATAGTCAAACTTAGAAGATAGTATCCGGACCATTACAGTCTCGATACTACCTGGCGACGCTAAGTATGTGTCTCGGGGAGAGGCGAGGACTTAGTGTCGGGAATGCGGGGAGGGACGACATGTTTAGGGACATGACGGTCCTGCATGTTTTAGGGCTTGCCGGCCTGCTGTTGTTTGGATGTGATTCGATGGTGTTTTGTAGCTTGGCCATCTCCTGCGTCTTGCTTGTCTGCTGCGTTTTTGCTTGTATATCTGCGTTTTGATTTGAATAAAGTTGTGTATTTTGTTTTTGCTTTATGTGTATTTGAAAAATATACGTATTCAACTCGTGAGGTGTATACGTATTTTGATTTGTAACTCGTAAAGAGCGTATTTGTTTTGAAGGATGTACGTATTTAACTCGTGAGGAGTATACGTATTTTTGATTTCGCGACTCGTAAAGAGTGTATTTGTTTTGAAAAATATACGTATTTAACTTGTAGGAAATATACGTATTTTTGTTTTTGTGACTCGTAAAGAGCGTATTTGTTTTGAAAAGTATACGTATTTAACTCGTGAGGAGTATACGTATTTTTTGATTTTGTGACTCGTAAAGAGTGTATTTGTTTTGAAAATATACGTATTTAACTTGTAGGAAATATACGTATTTTTGATTTTGTGACTCGTAAAGAGTGTATTTGTTTAGAAAAAATATACGTATTTAACTTGTAGGAAATATACGTATTTTGATTTTGTGACTCGTAAAGAGTGTATTTGTTTAGAAAAATATACGTATTTAACTCGTGAGGAGTATACGTATTTTTGATTTTGTGACTCGTAAAGAGTGTATTTGTTTTTGAAAATATACGTATTTAACTTGTGAGGAGTATACGTATTTTTGATTTTGTGACTCGTAAAGAGTGTATTTGAAGGATATACGTATTTAACTTGTAGGAAATATACGTATTTTGATTTTGTGACTCGTAAAGAGTGTATTTGTTTTGGAAATATACGTATTTAACTCGTGAGGAGTATACGTATTTTTTGATTTTTGTGACTCGTAAAGAGTGTATTTGTTTAGAAAAGTATACGTATTTAACTCGTGAGGAGTATACGTATTTTTGATTTTGTGACTCGTAAAGAGTGTATTTGTTTTGAAAATATACGTATTTAACTCGTGAGGAGTATACGTATTTTTGATTTTGTGACTCGTAAAGAGTGTATTTGTTTTGAAAAATATACGTATTTAACTTGTAGGAAATATACGTATTTTTGTTTTTGTGACTCGTAAAGATTGTTTTTGTTTTTGGAAAGTATACGCATTTAACTCGTGAGGAATATACGTATTTTTGTTTTTTGTGACTCGTAAAGAGTGTATTTGTTTTGAAAAATATACGTATTTAACTTGTAGGAAATATACGTATTTTTGTTTTTGTGACTCGTAACGAGTGTTTTTGTTTTTGGAAAGTATACGCATTTAACTCGTGAGGAATATACGTATTTTTGTTTTTGTGACTCGTAAAGAGCGTATTTGTTTTTGAAAAATATACGTATTTAACTCGTGAGGAGTATACGTATTTTGATTTATAACTCGTATAGAGAGTTTTTGTTTTTGAAAATATACGTATTTAACTCGTGAGGAGTATACGTATTTTGATTTGTGACTCGTAAAGAGTGTATTTGTTTTGAAAAATATACGTATTGAACTCGTAAGGAGTATACGTATTTTGACTAGTAACTCGTATAGAGAGTTTTTGTTTTTGAAAATATACGTATTTAACTCGTGAGGAGTATACGTATTTTGATTTGTAACTTGTAAAGAGAGTTTTTGTTTTTGAAAATATACGTATTTAACTCGTGAGGAGTATACGTATTTTTGATTTTGTGACTCGTAAAGAGCGTATTTGTTTTTGAAAATATACGTATTCAACTCGTGAGGAGTATACGTATTTTTGATTTTGTGACTCGTAAAGAGTGTATTTGTTTTTTGAAAATACACGTATTTAACTCGTGAGGAGTATACGTATTTTTGATTTTGTGACTCATAAAGAGCGTATTTGTTTTTGAAAATATATTGAACTCGTGAGGAGTATACGTATTTTGATTTGTAACTCGTAAAGAGTGTATTTGTTTTTGAAAATATACGTATTTAACTCGTGAGGAGTATACGTATTTTGATTTGTAACTTGTAAAGAGAGTTTTTGTTTTTGAAAATATACGTATTTAACTCGTGAGGAGTATACGTATTTTTGATTTTGTGACTCGTAAAGAGCGTATTTGTTTTTGAAAATATACGTATTGAACTCGTGAGGAGTATACGTATTTTTGATTTTGTGACTCGTAAAGAGTGTATTTGTTTTTTGAAAATACACGTATTTAACTCGTGAGGAGTATACGTATTTTTGATTTTGTGACTCATAAAGAGCGTATTTGATTTTGAAAATATACGTATTGAACTCGTGAGGAGTATACGTATTTTGATTTGTAACTCGTAAAGAGTGTATTTGTTTTTGAAAATATACGTATTTAACTCGTGAGGAGTATACGTATTTTGATTTGTAACTCGTAAAGAGTGTTTTTGTGTAGTTGAGTTAGGTTTCTTGAACTCGTCTTTCTTGCTTCTCGTGTTTCGAATCTTGGATGTATTGTCATGCAGGCCGTCTGGGTTGGCTAAAGTATTGGTTTGTGGGAGGTTAGGGTTTCCCTGGTCAAAAAGAAGGTCATGAAAAGGCCGTTTTTGTAGCTTGTGGGTGTTCATTATGACTTGTGTGTCGTATACGTGTCATGCACTGGGTATTTCTGGGTTTCTGCGCCGTTTTAGCCTTATCTGTCAAAAATAAGCCTAAAGCGTATTCTCTGCTGTTTTGCTTGGTTCTTTTGTACTTTATAGCTCCTTGTATTGGTTGCGTATGACGTATATGCCGTATATGTGTCATAATATACGCATTTCTGTACTCCTACGTTGTTTTGGCCTTATCTGTCAAAAACAGGCCTAAAGCTTGTTTTTCTTTGTTTAAATCATTTTTTCTTTGCTCTTGCACATCGTTGCTCTTGATTCTTTGTGTATCTTTGCATACGTTGGGCATGTGTCATAAAGTATGCATTTTCGGGTCTCTGCTTCGTTTTAGCCTTTTCTGTCAAAGATAGGCCTGAAGCTTGCTTTTTGCTGTTTTGCTTGATTTTTCTCTGTCTTTGTGCATTCTCGTCTCTTGGATTAAATGCGTATGACGTAGATATTACCTCTGTGTTGTAAAATATGCATTCTTGCGTTTCTGCTTTGTTTTAGCCTTTTCTGTTGAAGATAGGCTTAAAGCTTGCCTTTTGCTGTCCTGCTTGACTTTTTCTCTGTCCTTGTGCATCCTTGTTCCTTGGATTAAATGTGTATGACTTAGCTATCGTGTTGGTGTCATGAAAATGTATCTCTGTGTTTTTGCTCCTCTTTTGGCCTTTTCTGTCAAAGATAGGCCTGAAGCTTGTTTTTTTGTTGCCTTTGTACATGTGCATTCTTCTGTTGGTCATGAACTTGCTTTGATTGAATTGTATTTTGTCTTATCACATGGCTGCGTTGCTTAAGAGTGTTTCTTGACTCGGTGCAGGTGACCCTGAGATCGTGATACCTACGACCAGTGCTATGCAGGATGTCGTCGAGAGCATTGATTTTGATCCTACAGGGGAAGAGCGTACGCCGATATCCGAGCTGTGTCATCACTTAGTGACTGCTGAAGGTCCGTCACAGTGTGATCTGTTCAAAACTCCTCCTATTTTGACGCCATGGGGTGAGGTGCAGTGCTCACGAGTCTCTGTCACGAGCACAAGACTACCAGTGGAACCGATAGGGCCTTACATGCGTGATGCAGGGTGTGCTATAGAGACGACTGGAGTTACCGTGGGACCTGTTGTGGAGCTACCTATGCCTTCCGTTGGTGGGCGTGAAATTTCTTGTCGAGTTACTGGGCCTCCTGCTAGTGGGCTTGGCGGTGGGTCTGTGCCTTTGCGAGATGCTGGGCGTGGACGTGGCGGTGTTGTGGAGTCACCGGCAGCTGTTGGAAGGGGTCGAGGTAAAGGTCGCGGGGATGGTCGCAAGAATGATAGACCTAGTAGGAAGCGCAAAGTGGATGTTGTTGCTGATAATGCTGAGGGTGGCATTCGGACGCGTGGACGTCGCGCTGCTGAGGCTAGTGGCAGTCGTGAGCGAGATGAGGGTAGTAGTGTTGGTGTTTCTGACGAGGTGAGTTCTGACGAGGCTGAGGGGGATGATCCTGCTGTCGACAAGCCAAGGCGTGGCGCTCCTCGTCGACTTGAGGGTGCTTTTGAGAGTGATCCTGAGTACGAGGAGGAGCAGGAGGATGAGCAGGTTGCGGATGACGCTACCGAGGCCGTCTGAGTGAGGTGCAGTGATGTTGGAGGTGATCTTTGGGGTTCTTTGGCGTTAATGGGCCGATCTTTGGGCCGGATCTGCGCAAGATATGTTTATGGGCGTGGTTGATGAGTTAGGCTTGAGGCCATCGTTTCCTCATGGCCCGAGACTGTGGGCGAAGGTTGCTAAGGATTGGGATGGTGTAAGCTTGGTTTAGAGCCCATTGGAGCATTTGTTTACTCGGGTGAAGGTTGGCTTCGAGTTAGGTAATATGAGGACCTTTTCTGGTTTTCGTACTGTAATGGATGTTTTTAACAAGAAGTTGCCTCCCTAGTCGCAGAAAATAATTCTCGGCACAACCTTTGGTCCGTTGGTGACGAAGTAGAAGGAGGCGCGTAAGAAGAATGTGAATTCGCACCTTTCCGTGCTTCGAGCGTTGTTGGATAGATTCTGGGGCACCACCAACACGTTCCATATGCCTGGGTACGAGGTTGGCGTTACTTTCTCGTCTCTTGCGATTGTTTCGGGGCTTCCTCATGGAGAGGAGATGATTAAGTGGGACAGAGCTCGCCCTGCTATCTCGAGCCCTACAGTTGTTCTTTTTATCGGAGGCGGTATTAGGTGTGCGAGGGATGATAAGAACACTTTTCAGCCTCGAACATCATGGTTCGATGATTATTTTAAAGGTGAGGGGAAGAAACAGGTGAGTGAAGTTAGTCATGAGCAGAACGCTCGATTATGGCTGTGGTGGTTTCTGACGTCCACCCACTTCGGAGATAAGGGTGAGCGGGCATCGACTGCTGTTTTAAGGGCGCTGAGGGACTTGTCTAGATTGGGTGACTACGACTGGGTTACTCCTGCCATGGGTCTCCTGATTCGATTCTGCAGGGACGCAGTTCGTCCTGATCAGATCGATGATGGGTCTCAACCGTCCTTGGTTGGCCCTGGCCTGCTGATGGAGGTATGATTGTTTTGCTTTTTCCTTTTTATGATGTCTTGTTGCTTTGTTGCTGTTATTTCTTCTTTTGGTGATGTATTTTCTTTTTCCCGTAGTCCTGGTGTGTTATGCTCATTTCCCGTCGCTGCTTCCTGACAAACTTGCCGTGAAGGCGAAGTACCCTGCTTTTCACGCCTATGCGACGGCAAACAGGAAGGGTATTCGCCTGACTTATGAGGCTGCTCGAGTGTTGTTCGACGGGATGACCGTTGATAAGGTAAAAGGAGTCTGTATTCCTTTTATGCTTTGTGTTCCTGCTTTGGTTGTGGTTGCGTGTTCTTGATTTATTTCTTGTTTTTGTAGTTTGTTCGTAATCCTTGGGCAAATTATGCGGATGTCCCTGTGTCGATTGCGACTCGCTTTGCTCTTCGTGACAGACAGAGGTTGTACATTGCGACTCAGTATGACTCGTACTGGTTTTTAGGCGAGCGTCTGTCGGCGCAGACGATTAGAGGTGAGTTTGTCGTGCCCGTGTCCCCTCCCAAGGTTCTTTTTGTCTGCATATTTGGATGTTGATGTTCGCCGGTGTATATCGCGAGGTGAAGTCGGACTCTGTTGAAATTTGGATGAGGACTATCCGTCGTGGGCGCGTCTTGCTTTGGCGCCTGATGTTATTGAGGTTTGCTGCTGTTTTCGTGTTTGCTTGTGCATATGGCTTTAAAAAGCAAAAATTGATCGTGATTTTTGTATCCTGTAGCTACGTGACCCTGACCTTGAGGTTCAGCCTCCTCCTTTCTATGAGCGTCTGGATTTTGAGCATGATGATGGCTGTCGGCATTCGATGCCACTGCCGCGATGCTATCTGCGGTGGTGGACTGGCATGGATAGTTGGAGCCCTCGGGTGAAGCAGGTATGACTGTGCTTGCGTGTTATATAGCCCCAAGTTTGAGTACGAGTTTGAGGTAAAATCGTTAATCAAACTTTGTCGAAGCTGCTTTTGATTATAGCCCCCAGTTTGAGTTAGATTTTGTCCTAAAATCGTAATCAAACTTTGTTGAAGCTGCTTTTGATTATAGCCCCCAGTTTGAGTTAGATTTTGTCCTAAAATCGTAATCAAACTTTGTTGAAGCTGCTTTTGATTATAGCCCCCAGTTTGAGTTAGATTTTGTCCTAAAATCGTAATCAAACTTTGTTTAATCTGCTTTTGATTGTAGCCCCCAGTTTGAGTTAGATTTTGTCCTAAAATCGTAATCAAACTTTGTTGAAGCTGCTTTTGATTATAGCCCCCAGTTTGAGTTAGATTTTGTCCTAAAATCGTAATCAAACTTTGTTGAAGCTGCTTTTGATTATAGCCCCCAGTTTGAGTTAGATTTTGTCCTAAAATCGTAATCAAACTTTGTTGAATCTGCTTTTGATTATAGCCCCCAGTTTGAGTTAGATTTTGTCCTAAAATCGTTAATCAAACCTTGTTGAAGCTGCTTTTGAGTATAGCCCCCAGTTTGGGTAAATGAAGGCGTTACTTGCTTGCAGGTTACGGTGGACGTGCATAAGAACTTGTGGAGGATGGCAAACCGGTGGCAAGTGGCGGTGAATGATAAAGCGGTCGCTCTTTGTAAGGCGCAGAAGTTTGTTTCGGAGTTGCAAGGTGCCTAGCGTAGTCGAGATAGATCTTGGCCGGGCTGAGGCTGTGGCGACTTCAGCGTGGCGAGTTAGGCGAGTATCGTCTTTGAGATTCACTCCTTGCGTGCGGAGCTTAGTCGTCGAGATCATGCGAGCTGATTTGGGATGTGTGCTAGGATCGTCGGCTTATATCTGTGGACTTGTTTTATTTTGTGGTCGTATTTGTAGGTATTTGGACATGTAGGATCTCGTATCAGGTCAATTTTGCAATCGCGGCTTGGCGCGATAAGGCCCTGCGACCTCGTGTGCGTGCTTTGGTATTTTAGTATGGTCATGCTTGTAGGAGTCGTACGACGTTGATTCGCGTCCATGGCTTGACATGAGTAGGTTACGTGACCTCGTACGCGCGCTTTGATTATGTAGCAGGCGTATTTGTTGACTATGGTAAGCTTCCCTGTTGGCATGGCTTTTGTGATTAATGATCATGCGTGCGGTGCCATAAGCTATGTCGGTTATTTTGTCTTGTTTCGTAGTATGACTGCTTGCGTCGTCGTTTTTAGTTGAAACCTTCGCGACTTGCTCATCTAGTGTTCCTGCAATTAGACTGTTAGTCATAAAAAGAACACAAATCTCGATTGAGATTTTCTGACCCGTAATAAGAGTATGCATGCTTAAAATATTTGTACAAAATATGTCATTTTGAGAAAAATATTTTGAGTCCGTGAAAGACGCTTTTGACGTTCGTAAAAATGTGAATTAAGAACGTCGTGCTTTAACGTAAGCTTGCGAAACATGACGATTGAATTTTGTGAGACCGTAAAAGGTGTTTTTGACGTTCGTAAAAATGTGAATTAAGAACGTCGTGTTTTAATGTGAGCTTGCGAAATGCGACGGTTGAATTTTGTGAAATGTATGTGTAAAATAATAGTCGAAAGTCGACGATAAAATGACACAATCATGGACAATGATAGGGATGTAAGTGACTGTGACACGTGCATCGGTAAAGCCTCCGGCTTGGTGGCGTATGGTTGCTTCAGTGGCTTGTCGTTGTTCCTGCAAAATGAACAAGGTTAGATGAAAAAGCAGAGTACTACTCCTTGGTCTAACACAACTTTGTCTCGATGTAGCCGTTTTAACGTCTCGATAAAGAAACAGTCTGCCTCTCGTTTTTGTGGATTTTTGTGGATTTTTGTGAGGATGTCCTTGGCTTTGGAAGTTTTTAGACATTGGGACGTTTTGTGTAAAAAAAAAGGGTTGGTTGAGCTCGGGTGAGCGGCCTACGTATCCGTGGGTACGGAATCAAACCTAGCGTAGTTCCAAAGGGTGTGAAATATGTTTGTTTATGTGAAAAGGTGTTTATGTGATAAGGTGCGTGTTTAAGGACCCGCCGGTCCATAGGGGTGCTTATGTGTTTAACCTTGATAATTGCATCCTAAGGTTGGGTTCTCCTTAGTCGATCTAGCCTGCTTGTTTGTTGTTTCTGTTGAGTCTTCAATTTGGACTTACAAAGACTTGGCCACTTGTTTCTGGGCGTCGGTACTTCTTGCCCTTGGGGCTTCGGCCCCTTGCTTATTGATTTCTAAGCTTTTTGACTTCTGAGCTTTTGACTCTAGGCTTTTGGCTTCTCGAGCTTTTGGAGTTTTGAGATTTTGCTTTTTGATGACTTTGGTTCTTGATCTTTGTTCCCTGCGTTCCCGTTTGGTTTGAGAATATCTCACGCCCTATGTGGCTTGGGCTTGAGCTCGGACCTTGCTAAACTCTGTGGCTCGGTGGTCACTCGTGATTGTGTGTCTATCACGCCTGACTCCTCTGACAAGTTCGTTTGCTTATTAGGCACGCGATCGAGTACGCGGAGGGCGATCCAGGAATACTCGTACTTTTGGTCGCGATCAAATTCATGATCACTGCGGAGCTCCAAATTAATGGATCCTCCTCCAAAAGCAGCGGAGTAGTAGAGCACAAGTAGACTAGTGAACCTTTAGGTGTTTAGTCGTCGGAACCTTCTTTGTCTTTGTGTCTTTGATTTAGTTGTTGACTTGGACCTTCGTACCCGGCCTAGACCTCCTTTGGATAGCTACTCCTAGGATGCAATGTATACTGGTGTAAAATGTGTTTTGTATGAAAAAGATGGGTAAAAAGGAAGTTGGGTTGTTGGCAAACTTATTCCTTTATCGATTTGTTAAAATGTCGTACGTCAAAGACTCGGTTGTTCTAGGCGAGCGGAGATTGACTTGATGCTTATGACTTGACCCGTATTGAAAAGACTCGAGCTGCTTGAGATCCGCCAGATCGTCGGTGGTATTTGGGCGGACGCCTTGTCGATTGCTTGGTGATGCACGTGTCATGGGTGCACTTTGATGCCCTTAGTGTCGAGATTCGATTAACGCATACTCTGACTCGATTTTGTCTTTGAAACGGTTTTGTTTAATTTTGTTTGTTGTTCATTGTTCATTTGTTTGTTTATAGCTTGAGACGAACCTATCCGTATCATTCATTAAAGAAGAAGAATTGTTTGACAAATCGGGAGAAGAGCTGGAGCTAGCCTCCGAAAATAAAAGGTCTAGGCTAAAACTAGAAGATGGGTCGACAGATGATCCGACGCCTAGAGAATTAGATCCTAAGAGGATTTCTTCTTCTTCGCGTTCGTCAACGCTTCCGTTCTCGCTATCTTCCTTTTGGGTTGTGATGGTTCGCGTTTCATGGGTGCGCTTTAAACGTCGGTTTACTCTCAATGTCTGTGTTAGGGGTTGGGTTGTTTTCAGGCATGACAAAGTCCGAGTGATCTATGTGAGGAAGTGATCCTGTGAAGATCGTGTGGTTGTATGGTGGGTAATCCTTGTTGGATGGTTTGGTTTGTATGGTAAAAGAGTTAATCTTTTCGTCGCCTTGGATCCTGGCTTGGTTGGACGTAGGCCATTCATCCCCTTTATCGTTGAACGAAGCGCCAATGGTTTGATTGTCGTTCGGTTTGATATTGTTGGAGAAGTTCATAATGGGAGGTGATCCCACGAAGATTGTCGCGATCGGCTGACGGGGTTGTCGTCGTTGGGCGGCTTGGACGGTTGAGACGGTCTGTCGCGCTTTCCTTGGTCGATGAGATCTTGGATGGCGTGTTTCAGCTGAAGCAGTCTTTCTGTGTCGTGCCTTTTGCCTCTGTGGTACGCACAGAAAGCATTCGGGTTCCAAAGATTTGGCTACGTCTTCGGGTGGCTCGTCGGTGGGCCCGAGTGGTTGTAGGTAGTTGTTTTCAACCAATCGATGGAATGCCATAGTGTAAGGCATGGAGCTCCTGTAGCTTTTGGTTGCGAATGTGTCAAGGCTATCCATAGCGCAGTTTTCCTTACTCTTGGTCGCGTGAGGAGATTTTGGTGAATTATGTTGGTGGGTATTGCCGTTGTATCTGGCCATGGCACTAGTCCTAAAGTCGTTTTCAATTTGAGTGCCGACTCTGATGAGTTGTTTGAAGTCTTGGATGTTGCTGTACCGCATGTATAACTGATACACGGGTCGCAGATTGTTTATGAACTTAGGCACAAGTTCGTCCTCATGCGGACGATTTGGAATTTGTGCGCTTAGCTTTTTCCATCGAAAGAGATACTCGGTGATGCCTTCGTCGTGTTTTTGTGGATGTAATTTCAGTATGTAGCGAGACTTGAGTATCGTTATTGCGTGATCTTGATTGTCGACCGGACCGTGATTTCTTTGAAAGTAGTAATCTTGTGTGGGTCCAAGGCATAGAACCAGGCTCTAGGTTGTGCGTCCAGAGAATGCGGGAATAGAGTAGCCCAAGCTGAGGGATCGACGCCCATGACGGCCATTTTAGCTTTGAAATCTTTGATATGTACAAGCGGACTTTCATGACCCTTGAAGATAGGGAGACCACTGAGTGAGAGCTTGGCTGGCAGCAAGGACTTGACACTTTTTGGGACGTGTTCAGTTTCCTCATAAATGGAATACCCATTTGAGTTGGTGAGGCGTTCTTCCATTGAACGAATTCTTTTGGCATTTCGTTCAGCCTCTTCAGCAAGGTACTTGGCATTTTTCTCGGCCGATTTTTACGTATTGTGGCCATTTGTTCGATTGCAGTGGTGAGGCTAAGGATTTTCTTTGTTGGTACATTGAACATGTTCTGTGGTGACTACTGACAGGGGAGGAGTTGGGATTCCCTCGACATTTTCTTCGTTGTTGGGTGCCATGGTAGTTTTTGGTTTCGATCTGTTGTAGGTACGTTTCTTTGGAGGTGGCGGAGGGTTCAGATGACGGTCTTTGGTACGTCGCGTATCCAGGGCTTTTTAGGGAATGGACCTGCGGGGTTTTAAATCTTAGTGACCTCCGAAAGAAAATAAAAGACTCAAAGAAAGAAAGTAAAAGTGTGACAAGCGTGTGCAGGACTCGACTCGTGTTTTTAGCTTAAAAAGACACGGGAAGCTTTTGAGGTAAGGATGCGTTGGCGCGTCCTAGTCTCGATGTAAGTAAAAGTTTGTATGATCACAATTTGATTAACCCAAGTTAGCGGTATGTCGCCAGGGGTTTATCGTTTAGATCGTGATATAAAAAAGGAATCAAACCGAAGTAGCGATAGGCTAGTCGGCCTGAAGATGTTAAATTGGGTAGAAAGCGGTCGTGGTTCGCTTTTTACGTGTGACACGGGGTGTCAAGCCGTAATGACGATAAGTCACCCGACCTGACATGTAAATCAACGGATTCGTATTTGAACGAGCCCGTGTTTTGTTTATTTTTGAGAGAGATAGTTCGTTTAAGTCGGGGTGACTAGCAAGTCACTCGACTTAGAGCTATCTCAAAAATGTAAAGGTGTACGTTTTATTGAAATATCCGAAATGCATTGACATATCCGGGTTTTGCTTTGCGAAATGTTTTTGCGATAAATGTATTATGACGATACGTCAGTCGCATAATACATTTATGTTTTGTAAAGGATAGGAAATGTAGTGATTATTTCCGATCGGTTTTGAACATTGTGGTGTAATGTTGGTCAGGTTCAGTTGACTATAGGTCAATGATCCTGACCGTATGCTTAAAAGTATGCCTTTTTGAAAAATGTTTGAAAATGTACTTTCAAAATTGACGTCTTTTGAAAGTGTAATGCTCTATGAAAATGTTTTTGCATGTATTTGTTTGGAAGACGACCATAGCGAGGGTGCTATAGCTTTGGATTTGTACGTATAGACGCGGGTTTTTGGCTTTAGGGTAAGGTTCCTTCCGGTCATTCCCGCAACGTTTGTGTAGAGTTATCCGCAAGATCACGCACATCAGTGCGGATTCAATACGGGGTCTAGAGCGTTCGAGTTTGACCTGCTACGATTCACTTGTACGGAATACCAGTACTTGTGATCGTGGAAGGGTGAGAGATCGACGTGTCCAGAGTATACACGCTTAGGAAGCGTGTTCTTACTTGGGGCCGTCCCTCGAAGGGTGTGGTTATGAATCAGGAGGATTCGACTCAAACGTACTATTGCCCAAATATCGAAAGCAGAAATGTTTTCAAAGTTTCAAGTTTCACTTCTTTATGTTTTTAAAATAAAATGAAAAGTTAATTTTCAAAAAATAAAAAAAACATGCTCGTCCCCAGCGGAGTCGCCAACTGAAGGTACCGGGAGGATAGCCCCTTCTCGACGCCCCGCTCGCGCCCGCCCTCGAAAGAATGTCATGGGGCGGAATGCACGGCGCGGGAAAAAATGAATGGATTTTGCAAGAAGCTCGCTCGCGGGAGCTTCGCACTTTTTGAGGTGCTTACTCGCTCGAGCGTTCTTTTGCTTATGGGGGAATGTCATTGCATGTGATTATAACAAAAAGAAATACAAAAATCCTTTTGAAATGTATTTTTGGAGTCGCCACCAAATATTAAAGGAATTTGGAACCTATTCAACGCGTCTTAAAATATAAGACACGGGTGTCTCAGATTTCAAGGTGCGTCGATACCTATCCGTCTGAGGTTATTGTGAAACCAGAGAGGATTCGGAGTGAGGTTACTTTTCGAAAGTTTTGACAAAATGTATTATGAAAACTGTAATCAAAAAGCCTACGTAAAAGTAGTCTTTACTAATTTGAAAACATATGCTTTAATTTCGATATTTGGGCTAATAGGACGCTACGTACAAATGCAAATATATGACTCGATAAATATGTAAAATAAATGTAAGCCGTCATAGCTATGACGATTTGCTATAGGAGGTATACGTAAAACTATTAATTCATTGTATTTGAATTAATAACTAAACGTTATTCTCCGACTTGTGTTCAATTCTAAGATTTTGTAAAACCCTCGGTTTTGCATGTTTAAAAGACTATATGAAACGGTACAGTTAAATGTCGAATCCGTGTTTTAGTCGTAATTTAATGCATGAATCGAGAATTTGCATAATGTAAAAGTGGTGTTTAATTTAGTGATTTGAGTCGTTTGTTTATGCGATATTGGCGGGGTTTAGACGAATCTTTGATTCGAATTACTACAACCGAATTACGAATAAGGGTTCGTTAATGCCAATATCGGGGGTGGGTTAAGGTAACCCCATAAGTCTCGAACGTCTAACCTGAAGGTAAAATTTCTTTACCTTGAAATGCAAAAGACGGTTTTTAGAGTGGAGATTTATAAGTGCGAGAGGCTTTATATATGTGTATTAGTATTATAAGTATTATTGTTGTAATTGTGTTTAAGTGAATGTTTTTGTTGTTATTGTGATTGTGTTGTAAGTTGTTGATGATTTTGATTCGTATAAGGGCTACTATTTATAGCAAATGCTTCGTGTTTTATGCCTAATTGATCAGAAAATCGCGAAGAAAACCGATTCAACGAGAAAATCGCGAGAATGCCAGAGGAGGACCATAAAATCGCCAGAGGACTGGCGATTTTATGGTAAATCGCCAGAAAACTGGCGATTTTATGGTAAATCGCCCGATGTTAAGCGATTTTCCCCTTTGTTTCTGACAAATTTGTTGCGCCGTATACGTTATCGTAGGTGTGTAAGGTGTAGCTGCGTATGTCGAGCAATTTGGTTGTACTTTGCTGACTTTTGGGGCATCAATTTGATCAATTTGATCAAGTGGTTTCATCAACTTGACTTTGTTTCGATTCTCGTGTTTAGTGTTTCGTGTTTCGGTTTTTCGTCGTGTTTTTCGATCTTGACTCGAAGTAAAATAATATTGTAGCGTATTATTTTACGACTTTGTGGGTTTTTGTTTTGTAAGAATGTGACCCGGGACGCATTTTGGCCCGCTCGGGTGCTTGGGCCTTTTTATGTGTTCTGGGCCGTTTTTTGTGTGTGGGTGTGGGTCGTTTTTGTGTTCTTGGGGCCATTTTTGTGAGGCGTCTTTGTGTCGTGCTTGTGCGTATTGTGTCGACTTACGATTAAAATGACTAAATTAATATTCATTTTTACGAAATATGCAAATTCAGATTAATACGTTAAAAATGACTAAAATGTTTTAGACACTAATGTACCGTTTCGTCTTATTTAAAACATGCACGAAAAGTCCTTTTCGTCATCGGGTTTGCTTTTGGGGGGGTACGGATACGGGTATCTACAGTGTACCAAATTTAAGTCCGAGTTACTCGATCTCTGTTGGATGAATGTTGCCAAATGATGTGGTTGTCCTCAATGTTTTAGTGAAAACGTTTTGTGATGTTATTTAATGCATAGGGGATCCGCAAAAGCATTAACCAAGACGAGACCATTACGTACATTGTTGTTGTTTATGCGGCAACAACTTTGAGGGGTGAAGGTAATGAAAGGGTGCAAGACCTACTGCTGAATGTTACTCCATTGTCGCTCCGGTTGGAGACGGTTGGTGGTGTGATGAGGATGTTTATCGCCACTGTATTATTCTGAATTTTCGACAAAGGAGCAGGCGCTACCGACTGTTCCGACAACCAGTCAAGAGTGTTGATCCCAGTGTACGAATAAGAGAGGACGAGAACAACGGTCAGCGACCTTCATATAGCCACAGCAGGAGGCAAAAGAGTGATTATTTTATTATGTTGCCTTGAGTACTAATCACGTAGACCTACAGTCTGTTATTATGTATGCCATATGTAGGCCATATGTGGTGTATGTCTCATTAATACGCGCATCATTAGGATTTTATTTCTTAAATTCTATGGAGTACTCTTGTGGAGTCATTGCATGCAGGCTTGTCTCTGCTTGCATTTTAGAACCAATACTTGATCTCATTTACAAATTAGCGGAAGTTAAATTAAAATACAACATATTGTAAATTCTTATTAATATAGTTAATGAGAAGCCATACAATGTTGTATGGAGTATGTCCTTTAAATTTTTTTCTTTAAAAAAAAAAAAAAAAAAAAAATCACCCAAAAGAACTTTAGGGTGTGCTTGGATTGAGGGAAAGGAAGGTGAAGAAAGAGAGGGATTGAGTTTCCGTCGTTTGGTTAAGGAGGGAAATGGAGGGAGAGGGATTTGGAGGGATCCATTTTCTCTCCTCCAGTGTAATCAAATCTCTCCACAATTGAAAAGATTTGGAGAGAAAATCTATCCAAACATCAACATTTCATTCTCCATTCCCTTCCTCCCCTTTCTCTCCCCTCATTTTCTTTTCCCTCCATTTCCTTCCTATTTTCTTATCCAAACACACCCTTAAAAGTGAACATAAGAATTTGCCCTGAAATATTTGTGATATTGAGTAAGTCTTCCTTCAGACAGGTTGTCCGTTTCAAATTGGATCGAATTGAGTTTTATACACTACATTCGTCCCAATTATTTGCTACCCTTTCTTCAGTAATTCTCTTGTGAGGCGGAACTCACAATAAGTTAATGTGAGACCAAGGTACAAATTGTAGTTAAAAGGGTACAAAAACATGAAACGGATCTACTAAAGTCAGTTACAGGGGTACCAAATTTTTTTTAGTAACAATTAATAATAATTATCACTTAAATAGTACAAAACCTATATAATCAAGTACAAATGAAGTTGACTTACAATAATTTATTGTAAGGCATGACTTACACAAGAATTTGTGCCCTTTCATTTAGGCGCAAGAAACAAGACGTACAACCCCATAAAAAACACTAATACGGTAATACTCATTTCTCCTTGGATATACTATTTCCTAATGAGAATCCATTTTGTAACCATGTCTTTAAAAGGAAATAGACAATATTGTCAATTAGTCCTCCTAATACAGAAAAATAAACAAATGGATGATACATCCCTTAAGAAATGATTGAGACGGATGGAGTAAATAAAATAGACAAACATTTTGTTTTTGTTTCAATCTAGGCAGGCGAGGTTTGTCTTACACATTTTACTTGACACGTCTCAAACATAGGAATTGATGGGGAAGAGAAACAAGAGAGAAAGTGAAGAGAAACATGCTGAGAATAGAAAACAAAAGAATAAGGGTAATAAGAGTATTACTAAATGTAAGAAAAGGAGAGTCGGAGTATCAAGAGTATTATGCAGGGTGAAACGAAACGACATTGAAGTAAGAGGGAAATGAGTATTAAGAAGGATAAAACGTGGGGGAAAATGGAATAAGAGTAGAGGACGAGAAGAAAAATATGCTAAGGTTGGAATACGAAATGCATAAGAGGAATAAAAGAACACTATCAAATTATTACGAGGGTTAAAGAAAGAAAAGATATGTTGTGGAGAAAAAAAAAAGAGTATTATGAGGAGTAATGATAGAGCAAGCAGACGAGAAATGAGAGAAAAATAGGTAGTAGGGAGGAAGAAAGAAACAGGGGGGAAAAGAAGCAAGTGGAGAGTAGGTGAGAACATATATGTTGAGGAAGGAATACCTTATCTATATGGTTGGGAACAGAAATGTTGAAGAAAAAAAATTGGTAGTAGGGAGGAAAAAAGAAACAGAACTAACTGATATGATTTCAAAAGAAATTCTCAAATTCAGTATCCACCTTTTATTGTCTGTGAACAAAATCGAGTTTTAAGAGGGCGAGGCAATTAGAGGTACATAGAGAAGAGGCAATAAGAAGAGGGGAAATAGGGGAAGACGAGGGAATGAGGGGCTGATAATAACAGAAGATGAAGACATAATGAATAAGATTACTATGAAAACAAAAAGAGTGAGGAAAATATGAGAGGAATGGGGATTTGAATGATGAAAAAGGCGAACAAGGAAAATGAGAATGATGTGGAGAGGTTGACATAAGAAGAAAAATAAGGGGACGAAAAGGACTAGCAAGAATAAAATAAGAATAATATTACGTGTAAAAACAGGAGCAGTAGAAAGCCGATGAAGGAAAACTGGATAAATGGGAAGATCAGAAAACAACTATGCGAAAAAACAAGCTATTAGAGTATACAATCGATCTTGGGTCGCACAGCCATATACATTATTGCTTCTACATGAGAAACGAAGAGTACGCGTCACCAAAACCTCTCATAATAAAGGATGTTCTTAGGTAGATGGAGCTCTCAATCGTTGTGCATCTGCTAAAAAACATGTTGTATCAAAACGAAAGAGATTGAATATGTAATTAGTTACACCCATGATTTTATTATCAAGACAAGCGCTTTATTTTTATTATTTTTAGGAAACCCGGAGGTTTATGTTTATATTAAAGCAAAATCGTAATCAACAACATTTCGAGTCCTTCGAGGAAGGCCCAATAGCCACATCGACTTACCCACTACACTAGGATTAAAGTGCGCAAGCGCATGAACTACAATATTATTAAGCTTACCTGTATGAGACCAAACAACTGAATCAAAAGCATTACAAAGAAATAAGAATCAAAGATGTAAATAAATAAGGTTAATGTAAAAATAAATGTAATTACCACTAGGGTAAAAATAAGGTTGCTAGGTGTACGATAATTAGACTACATAGGTGTTATCCTAGGTGTACGATAATTAGACTACCTTAGGTGTAGGACAACTAGGCTATCTTAGGTGTAAGACAAGTAGACGACATAGGTGTCTTTGATATATGACTAAGCTCATAGACGTAGGTGTAAGATAGCTAGACTATCTTAGGTGTACGACATGTAGACTACGTAGGTATCTTTGTTGTACGACTAAGCTGATGTAAAAATTAGTATAAATAGATGAGCTTGGTACTTGACAAATCGAAGCTAAGTTGAATACAAAATAATATATACTTTCTTATTTAATCTTGTTTACATATTTAATCATTCACACAAAGCCTTTAATCACTCTTAGTTCCTTACTTAATAATCTTGATCCTAATAAACCTACTTTGTGTTTGTACTCACTATGTGTCCGTAGACGTGGTATCACGTCTTCAATCACTTTGGAGAAATAGCTTCAGCCTTGCCTCTTCTTCGTAAGCGCGTATTAAAATAGCTTTGGAGAAATAGCTTTTTGGTTGTACTTTGTAATGCACATTGCTTCGTTTGTGAATCGGAATATAAATCACTAATATTTTCATGAAAAGTTATTAAAATTCAATACCCTTATTATAGTCATTGAGACGTATCAAACAAATTTATACATGCCTGTTTTTATGCCTATTTTTAATATACATTGCAAGGAAAAAAAAACCCTTAAATGGATAGTGTCAATATCGAGTTGAATGGAGAGAGCATCAATCTTTTGTTGCAGTTGATTTTCAACTAATTTAAAATTACATAGATGTTTAAATACATGGAAATACTGCATAATAACTCGCCGATCGTTCTGTTTAGATGCACATATGCCACTATGGAACAATGCTTATACACAACATAATTCATTTTCCGAAAAAAATAAAATGTATGGAGCATAGTCATATCTTATTCTTGATTTATTATCGAAACAACTTAAATCAAGAATATGCGTGCCTATTAGTTTTAGATGCGTTGTGTACTTAAGTTATATGAATAGAACATAGTCATATCTGAAATTGTGTTGTATGAAACCGTCTAAACAATAATTCACATGTTTTCTTATAAGTACAACTTCATAAACGCACTTTAATTCACATATCTTATGCGTATTAGTTTCTCAAATTTTACACCCACGAACGCCTTCATGCCACCAAAATTCATTCCACCAACAAATTAATCCGCATTGGGGGAACGCGCGCGCTAGCGTGCGGTCCAACAACTAGTAACCAATAAAAGAAAAAAGTAGGTAATTAATAGTGCAACTTCCAATTAAACATCATTTGGTGGTAGTGTATTTTGTTTATTACGGAGTATTATTCTAAAGCTATTATTATATTCCGTATATATTTATGATTATGTGATGCTAAATCCGATCTGATCAGGGCTTTTTCGAGCCGATGTATGCAAAGCTCGGGCTCGGGTTCGAAATTCTAGGGTCAGGCTCGAGATTAGATCGGGCTCGGAGTTGACCGAACACGAGCCGAGCTTTGACCGAATTGATTTCGAGTGCTATGCGAGCCGGCTCTATTCATTTACATCCCTAGTGGTTGATAAATTAATGAAAAATGGGAATGTGTTGTGTTAGGGAAGCTAATAAAATAAGGGCATAATGGTCAGATCTCTTATTTGGGCTAAATGGGTTAATCAGGTGAAATGATACCATTATGAATATAAATGGTGTTATTAGGTAGTTGTTTGAAAAAAAAATTATATTAGGTAGTTGTTTGAATTATTATTATTTTTTTTTTTTATATTTGGTAGTTTTTTTTTTTTTTTTTGTAATTTTTCCAAAAATGAATGGTGTTTTTTTTTGTAATTATTATTATTGTTATTATTTTACATAAAAGGAGGAGCATTAATTAGATTACCAAAAAAATTAATGACACAAGTGAAAATAATAAAAAAAATACTCTCGCCCTCCTATCTATTCATTTGTTTGTACTTTTTATTTTCGGACTATTCATTCATTTGATTGTATTTCCTTATTTGGAAGGGTAATGACAATGTCACGGGAAGAATGTATTCTTCCAGTGGGTTGTGTGCTTTTAATTAAAAAATGAATTTCCCATTAAAGACTAAACTCCCGTGGATTGGTTCAAAATGACTCTGGAAAAGTGAGTACCCATTTGGAAAACATTTAACCTTTCAAAGGTACTTTATCTTCACTTTTTTCTCATTTTACATTATCATGTGCATATTTCTTAAAAATCGTGCAAAAAATGATGCAAATAAATGGATGGATAGAAGGTAGTACATAGTATAAAAACCTAGCTAGTTGACCACATGAGATAGGCATCAGGCCGCATTACACATAAAAACAAGTAAACAACCTTATTTGATGTACACTTCTTCATTATTTTAATTTTTAATTTAAATTTAAATTCCAACTCCACTAAAAAAACTTAAAAAGTGTTTCCCCCATCTCTCCACCGCGCCAACCACCGCACTATGATCATCTCCGCCGCCACAACCACCGCAAACTGCTAAATCAACCGCCGGAAAAAATGGTGAGAAACAGGGAATTTCCAGACAAAAAATTCCCCCAACAAAACATCAAAGAAACCTCCATTAAAATCTGGAGATTACTACTCTCCTTAATCCTCTTCGTTCTAGGTATTGTCATCGGTTTAATTTCAAGCTCACATGTCGACATGAATCGATACCTAATCACATCGATTTCACCTTCATCGTCGCAAAACCCCTCCTTCTACACCACCTACGTCGGCGTATTCAATCGCGCCGACATAAACAACAACAACAATAATCACACCGCCGACACCGACAACAACAACAACAACAACGGCACCTCCGCAGGTTGCGGGGTGGTTGTGCGGAGGTGTGGAAGCGAAGGGTGTTTGGATTTCGAGACGTTTGTGAAACCAAAGGAGTTGAATCATAGGATGTCGGATGATGAGTTGTTTTGGAGGGCATCAATGGTGCCGAAAATAGGAGGGTTTCCGTACAAAAGAGTGTCGAAAGTTGCGTTTATGTTCTTAAGTAGAGGACCTTTGCCGTTTTTGCCAATTTGGGAGAGGTTTTTTGGTGGCTATGATGGTTTGTTTTCCATTTATGTTCATACCGAACCCGGTTTCTTTCTTAATGTTTCCCCTGATTCCGTCTTCTTTGCTCGCCAAATTCCCAGTCAGGTGAAGTTCGGGGTTTTTTTTGAAACTGGTTGCGCTTCTTTTATCGTCATTGTTGAGTAATAGTTGCTGTTTGATGAGTTAGTTGATGTAATTTTCATTGTGGGTTAAGTGGAAACTATTTGTTGTAGGTCATCTTCGAAAAAAAATAGAAAAAAGTTGAAAACTTTTAGCTAAAAATCTCGATTTTTCTAGTCCCCCTTAGATCCACCCTCGCCCTTAATCTTATGTTCAATTTTTGACTGGTAGTGAAATGTGGTGTGTGAAATTTGAGTGTTTGAATTTTGGGTTTAACTTTATTATAGATTAAACGGGGCTTGAACAGTGAGCAAAACCAGCGAAGCGTGTTGCACTTCTCTTTATTGAGGGAGTAGTTGTCATTCGATGAATTGTTGCATTCAACCTCTAGTCCCGTTATTTGCAGAAATTTAGGCATTGAAGTTTGTTGTTTTACTCTTGGTTTCGTATTGAAGTTTGTGTATGTGTAGGTGTGCTCATTGATTTGTGCTATATGTACAATTGTTAAAAGTTTTGTTAGGCAATTGAATTTGGTTTGATGGCGGTGTTTTGGCCTTAGATCAATTGGAATTGTTAGCAAAAGCAATTAAATTGGTTTTAGGGCTTCTTCTTTTGGATTTAATTTACGGTTTAATTTTGAATTTCACTTCAGTTCAATAGAAAATAACTAGGTCGTACTTGTCTTAGCTCTGATCTTTGATTGACTGTGTTATTTGAATATGATAAAACACTTATGCCTTATGGTTGATTGTGGTTTTACTTTGTTATTCTAGCTTGTGTGAGTTTCTAATTTTGTGCTTCATTGAAGCTTGAGTAGTGAGCCTAAGTGATTAGCTAGTTATCTTTCTTTTCGGGGAGTGCTGTAGGATTATTGTTTCAATTATTGTCGTGACGGGAGAGGAATTGGGTGGTATGGCCATTTAGAAGTTTTGTTTATTAATTTCAGTTACAAGCCTTACTGTTAGAAATTCAAAATTAGACGTAAATATGTGTTTGTACTTTGTAGTATGCTTCACAATGTTATAGAGTAATGATCCATTTGCCGGTGACTAGTGTTTGTGGATGACTGTTTTAGGTTGGCTGCATGAATAAATAGTGTGGCATGCAATATCGCACGTATTATCTTTTAGACCGGAGGTCAAGGGGCTGACTGATCATAACCCCCAAGTTGAATTCATAGTTGTGTCGTATAGTGAGGATTAGGGAGAAAAATTTGTAGTTTATTGAACTCATTTGGGGTGTGTTGGGGTCATGGAAATCATTAGCTTATAGTGACCCGATCCATTAGCAATAACCCCTCTCTCTGTTCATCCAAGGAAATGGCATGTGATACATTATTAATGGGTCCTACATGAAGCCAACCTAAGTCCCCATGAATAGCGACAACATTCAAGACTGCTGACATCCACCAACATCGTCGCATTGATCACTGTCCCCCCCAACTAGACATACCTTGAATCTCACATATTCACCATCGTCATTATTTAGTTACGGCCACCAGAAAGGGAGATAGAATAGGTGATTAATAACTACATATATTAAGACATACGGAGTATTTTCTATTCATCCCTAGTGTTCTTCCGATCCATCAGTACTCTACAAATGGTTAATCTTAAATGACGTGAATTGAGTCAACATGTCTGGAAAATACTAACCTTAATGGCCATGCATCGAAATGACCAGACCCTGATCTGAGTTGACACCTCTCCAAAATCCGAGGCACTAGATATGACCCAGAAACAGCAGAGAGCTTATATTAAGTCTACCAAAGCGACCAGTTCGCAGAATACTAAGTCTTCAAACATGAATTTGGTGGCTAGTTCCCTAAAGTTTCTGAGTGGGGTTAAACTATATCACCCGAGTTTATTTATTTATTTTTTGAAGTCTTGTGCTGCTTGTTTTGCAAAAGTACAAGTTCAGATATTGTCGTGTTCTTGTTGCACGGGTGAAAACATAGCAGCATCAGTCATAGGCCGCTCCACCAAATGTTTTGCATGGTGCAAATATTTTCACATGTGAGGCACCTTGTGTGGCACATTGATGTCGCCGCACCAATAAGGGTATACATGTGTCTATGAAGGTGTTTGTCCTGTGTAGAGTGGTCTTAACTCTGTACTGCGTGTTTGTTGATTATCATATTCAGCATTTTTTTTCATTCTTTGACGATCGCTGAAGCTGAATATAAGAGTAAATTATTTTGGCCATGTATGCAGAAAGTTTATTGGGGTGATGTAACTATGGCAGATGCAGAAAAGAGGCTTCTAGCAAATGCTCTCCTCGACTTCTCCAATGAACGGTTTGTGCTGGTTTCCGAGAGCTGCATCCCAATTTACAATTTCAAAACCGTTTACAAGTACCTCACCGAATCTGCTCACAGCTTCGTGGAGTCGTATGACGATCCGACTCGTTATGGCCGAGGGCGGTACAGCAGACGAATGCTGCCCGACATTAGACTCCACCAATGGAGAAAAGGCTCGCAGTGGTTTGAGATGAGCCGAGCTTTGGCCGTGGAGATTATATCAGACTACAAATACTATGATCTTTTTAGAAAATACTGCCATCCATCGTGTTACCCCGACGAGCATTACCTTCCGACTTACTTGAACATATTCCATGCACCCCTCAATTCTAACCGAACCGTCACATACGTAGATTGGTCATTAGGAGGACCTCACCCGGCCTCTTTCGGTAGAGAAAACATTACAGAGAGTTTCATGCAGAAGATCAGAAATAACGGGACAGAGTGTTGGTACAACTCGGAAAGGACGACCTTGTGCTATCTTTTTGCTCGTAAATTTGACCCAACCGCTTTAGAGCCCTTACTTGAAATAAGCGAAAAAGTGATGGGTTTTTGATGGATGTGATTAGTTTGAGGATTTAGCCTCATCCGCAGAATTTTGTCTCGGGTGCGATAGTATTTTTAGATTATTTTTCGGTTACATTGGCGTCAAAGGGCTTGATAGATATCCCGCGGCTTGAAAATAGAGCCAAAACGACTCCCGCGACCATTTATCGTTTATTTTACTCCCGTTATTAACAAGTAGTGTGTCGATCCAATTCTCGACACTAGTGTAATTTTCTTATAATCGGGCAGTAATCGCAGATTAGGGTGTTGTTGCTTAATGTAATCTTATTTTTATACAGATAACATTTTTGAGAATGTAGCATTCTAGGCTGTCTAGCTTCATGTACACATGATTATTCCTTTGTCCCCCATGCCTTTAGTTGCCTGTAATTATGTTACTACTCACCATAATCTCATTTTTTTTGCTTGGTGTTTACGTAACTATGTTGCTATTTCATCAAAAAAAACACTGCCTTTATGCAGCAATTCTACCTGTTGTGATTTTCTACTAATCACGCTGATTAAGTCATTTGTTTGTCGTTCTCTTTTGGGAAGAGACATTTTGAGGTTGACGGGTTTCTTCATATAAAATTATTTTTCAATACTTTTAAATTATTTTGCTCAGAAATGACTAAATCAATATTAACTTAAAAAGGTAAAAGACATGACTGAATCAGAGGAAGGACTACTATATGCAACTTTTTACGCTGTTGTTTCAATTCGCCATGTTTTCGGATGGTCAGTTTTGGAAATTAATTTTACTATTCAAAAGCTCAATTATGTCCTTTGGAGACTTTGAACAAAAGGAGGAATTGATTGGTCCAACTCCATGTCCTCCCCCAAAACGCAAGTGTAACAATGACCGCCACTTAAAAATCATCCACAAGATGATTATTGATTCAGATTTTTAGTAGTATTAAAATACCTACCTAATTTCGGTCACCGTCACACCAAAATTGTTCTGATAAAAGGGCTTTGAAACGAGTACTTTTTCTCATGAGATCGTTATGTAGGTATAGCACGAAGCTTTTGACTAAATTTTACAACCATTAATATGAATCATATTAATGGTTGTAAAATTTAGTCAAAAGCTTCGTGCTATACCTACATAACGATCTCATGAGAAAAATGATGCTTGCTGAGATCATTATTAAATAACCGTGTCCATTTTTGAATCAATATGATGCTTGCTGAGATCATTGCTGAGATCCCAAATTGCCAACTCTAAATATGATGCTTGCTGAGATCATTATTGAATCAATGTATCGGTTTCTAAAGCTTATCGAGATCATTATTAAATAACCGTGTCCATTTCTAAAAGTTCAAACTTTCGAAGGTAATCACAACTTACAGTAAATACAATTTGGTGTCGTCTTAGTTAAGATTAAATTCAAAACGAATACGAGAATTTGTACCTAGATGTCCCAAAACAAATTCTCATGGTTTCAAGTGAAACCGTTCAAACAATGTGGTGAGGTTCATCCAGTCGTCACTATAGTGCTAGTATCTGCTTTTTAGCTCGAAAAAATGGTATTCGCCCTCAAGCAGACAATGAGTGGAAGTACAACAGTCGAACCCTGACATTGAGGTACGACACCTACTCTATATTCTATAACTGCATCAAATCGTATAACTCATTTACGTGCTCCCATCCTATCTAACAGCGTTCCCTTGCATGGAGGTCGGCAGTTCCACGAATTGAATTGGCTCGGGTCTTTGTCATAATCTTCGAATCCAAATCTAAAAAATGATCTCATCGTACCAAGTAGGGCTAAACAATCCTACTCTTTCTTGACATGCTGATTTCGGCTGCTGGCGAAAATAAGGATAAGTGATGCTATCATGCCTATTGTGTAGCCAATAATTGCTCCATAGGTCACACATATGGGCCATTCCTGCAATCACACAATTATTCAATGTAAAGATATCAAATAAGTGTTCTTGTGAATCCCACACCATACGTCAAACATAGGGGTGTAAATGATCAGAAAGCCACGAAATTCTGAATCAAATTCCAGTCAAAGTTTCTACAAACTGATTCGGAGTCTTGAGCGAGCCCGAGTCCGAAGTTAAATAAACTGAGTTTGATTCCGAGCTTAGTAAAGTTCGGATCTAAGTTCTGATTCACTGCTTTACATTTTTATATATAATTATTTTACCTATACATTATATTTTGCTACAATTATAGATTTTTTTTTTTGTAATATCTTTAGATCGATTTTTTTTAATAGAATATTTTATTATAATTGTTATATAATATATTTATTATAATAGATATTAAAAAAAGCGTAGAAAAATAATATCTAACAAAGCTCGGATTGGGCTCGAGTTGAGCTCGAGACTTCTTACGAGCTGATTCCAAGCTTTGAATTTTTGAGCTCGGTAAATTCAGAGCCGATTCCGAGCTCGAGAAATTTTTTCCGAGCCGATTCCGAGCTCACCCAAGCTCGGAATCAGATCGGCTCGGTTACACCCCTAGTACTCAAACATAATCATTGCACAAATTCTCAAATGAAACCGTTGTACACAAACGAAAGGTTGTTTATGACTAAAAAAAGGACCATTACAATGCTTATTGAGTAAATTTGACCATTTGAAATCTTAAAAGTGGTCGAATTCCACTCATCATTGAGGAGAGGACCATAATTTGCTATGTTTTGGTTCTCGATATAGTCGAATAAAGTAAATTAGCTCACTAAACCGGCTTCGCCTCTTTTTATTGTGAAGCATCAGTCATTCTATTGTATTATCGACACAATTTTCATCTTGGGTCATTCGCCAAATTGTTTAAAGCAGCCTTACCCACACATTGTTTAACAACCCTTAGAATAGTCCCTATTTCTCTTTTATAGTCAAATGATGGCAATTATGAAATACATTTTGCTTTGACAAATCAAACTTAACAACTTGGAAATTGTATCAGTCCATAAACTTAAAGAGATCCTGATTCGAAAGAGAGATCCTACCAAAGTTATTTACTTCTTTCCCTTGAAAATGGGGACCTCCCAACAAGACATAACTAACTCGAAACCTAAACATTGCATTAATCCATACGACCCGATCCAAGATGATTCATCTCTAAACTATTCTTAAATCAAATTGAAAATTAAGGACTCGTTCTCTACGTCTTAAGTTGTATAAAGTCTGAAGTTTTATGAAGTATAGTACTCCCTCCTTTTCATTCATTTAGCCCCATGGGCCCATTTTTTTGGTGAGAACAGGAGTGGGGCTATATGAATGAAAAGGAGGGAGTATTTTCAAGTATTGCTTTCGTGAAATTTTATGAATTCTTTGGAAGTTTGGTGAAGTAATTGATAAGTTAAGAAAAAATAAGATGAGAATAACAGGTCCCAACAAAGATCTTAACACCGACGACACGATCTTGAAGGCTCATAAATGACTAATTTGCAGTCAGTTAAGACTTTTTTTATAGAAAAATTAACAAATAGCTTAACAGCAATGTCCCGAATCAAAGCTAAATCACCCAGATATGACCACCGGAAACACGCAAAAACAAACGAAATGACCTACATTGAAGTGTATAGCACACTCCATATGAGTTGACCCACACAACTTGCCCAAATTCGACCGAATGACCTTATTCTTTTACAATGTCAATCTGGTAATTTGCAGCTTCGATTATTAAGGTTAACTTATGGATTGTTTTACGGAAAAACTCTATTTTGATGCCATCAACAACCAAACTTGAAATGACTAATATTAGTGTAAACACACAAAAGTACCTGCCATGGCCTCTCCCAATCAAGTGGCATAGGCCAAGCGCCAAACCAAGCCCCCAAAACAGCACCGTGAGCAGGAACACAAACCATGAAATCAACTGCTCCAGCTGGCCTAAAAGTGCCGAATGTAGCATTAAAGCAACAGATTTAAATAAGCTAACATAGGCAAAAACTATCAAGTCTACATACTTCAGAAATACTAGCTTGCAGCTTCAGGTCTATACATGTAACGCGGTGGCTGTTTTCCTTTGACATTAGAAATACAAGAAACAAAAATCGAGATTCTAGGTGTGGCTGGTAGTTAAATTGGTGGCTTGAAAAACAAAGCATGTAACTAAGCCCATTGTTTTTAAATACAGAGTTAAATGCTTTATGCATTCTTCTTGTATTTACTGTTGAACATGATTCCTTTACAGAACGGCAAAATAACACAAAGTGCCTACACTTCCAAGTTAAATGGAAAATTTTGACGAACTAGACCATACTGCTGAAGTCAAGCCGAATTTGTAACTTGCTAAGCTACGTCAACATCTTCATGGAGGTTTGAGGGCTTTGTGAGCTAATCAGAATTCGTGAAACGGGTATAAAACTGAACCATAAAAGCATTAAAACTTGCCTTGTGTTAGCAAATATACGCTGCCAGTCTACCCATGATGAACCAAAGATTGCAGCAGCAGGTGTAAACTGTCAGAAAGCATCGAGTTAGAAAGATACTAAGAGAAAAGGAAAGTGTATAAAAGAAATGGGACTACAGGTCGTCAGTCTCTTGCTTTGCAATACGAACACAATAAAAGAAGCACCAAAATCTCAGATCGAACACCAGACATCAATCTTAACGAATTGTTCTTCAACACAATCCTTTTCTGCTCTACCTCATACCAATTTTTCAAAGTTTGACACTCTCCAAAAGCAATAAGATCAGACATTAACTGATGATCAACAACTCAACAAGAGATGTCTTGTTCATATAATTTTGTTTACATAAGTTGTACATGCGTTTCACCCTTTGGCTCCGCTGAATTGATATCGTCCATTACTCAACCAGAAACACAAAAGTAATAATTAGCTCCAAGAGAAGCATCCCTTGGGTCTAATTTGTGATCAACTTCCATATGATCAATTTGTTGCTTAAATTCAGGTAAAGTTCTATGTATAAGGTCAGTTATTTAAGATCTAGAGGAGGCTCACAGTTCTCTGGAAGTTAACAAATAAGCATCAGCAAGTACTGCAATACAATTAATGAAAATAGATCTCAAATCGCAATTAGATGAACTCACAATATCATTTGCATCAGTTTAGTACTACATGGAGTACATGCAAAGACAAAAAGTCTGTTGACTCATACAAATGCAGCAAAAGGTACTCCGTATTACAGTAGACACTTAACTGTAAGTAGTGACATCAAAAGGGACCAGTAAGTTGTCCTCCACAGATACCTGTTTAACAAAGAGAAGTAGACTGTAAATCCATTAATCATTCCTACACCAACACAGAAACTAGAGAGATAGAAGCAAGATACTTACACTAAAAACTGAATCATTAGAAAATTTTGCGCTAATTTTATTTTGCATCTAAATTATTGCTCTCAGACTTACTCCCAAAGAGCTGTAGTTAATTGTATTGGTTCTTCCACCAAACACAGATTCTACTCTGTTTAAAAATATCTAAAATGGAATAAGGCCTCTTCTTTTCAGCCCAAATTGTGATTAAGCTGCACTGCTTCTCCTAGTTGTTTCCAGAAAAGACTTGGGTAAAAGGTACGTATTCAGATCTTTCAAAGTTATGAGAGTGGTTTATTTCAAACCATAAAAGATGTGAAGCTCTTCACATACGTAAACAGCATGCCCTTTTTTTGGAACAAGGGTCACCTTGACCATACTAACAATAAATGCTAGAATGTCTACGAGATCACAAAATTAGAAATTTCATAACTTTCAGTTTCAAACAAATGCTGTAATTTCGAAAAAAAAAACAACTAAAAAGAATGATCCTACATACTTCGTCCCAACCGGAGCACCCAAGCTAACAGCTACTGTCGCCACTATTACTGCTCCTGCAATGAGCAATTCATAAGCATCATAACCTTCACTCCGATCAACGAGCCAACCCATAAGACATCAAATCTCTACAACACGCCAAGTGAGGCAACAAGAAAATCTATCACATTACAGACTCTCGATTGTTAGCCAAATCAGCTGTAAACAGATCGCAATGAGGTCATTATAGGAGGGAGGGGGTAAGATGGGGGTCACCATGGCAGCAGGTGAAGCCTCCAAGTTTGAGGTATTCTTAAAAATATGAAACGGCCGTTCACAGGTCACCATAAACCATAATTCGCAAAAAGCAGGATTGTTTCTAATACGAGAGGCTGTCGGTGCAATGTTATAAGCTAACGATAGTGAGTCCATTAGAGTAGCACCAAAAAAAAAAATAGTGAGTCCATTAGAGTAAGATCAAATCATGACACTAACGAGGATAATTAGGACTAACGCAGGCCTCAAAAGCAAGAAGAGCAAAATAATCAATTGAACATCAGAACTCCGTTAAATCCTATTCAAACATAGCCGTACACTCATTCTAATCCATCCATTTCTTCACATTTCTTTTGGATCAGTTTTTTGAAGACATGCAATTGGGTTAATGATAGACTTCAATTTGAATCTCAGTACAAAAAGTTCACATAATCAGGGAATGTAAAGATATGGATGAATTAGCCCCAAAAGAAAAATGGGAAAAGAAAGATGAATCATCCAGTACTATACAATCACTAAGCTCCTTTAAAAACCTGCTTCATTACTCTTAACACTCTCATAAACCCTCCAAAACCTCAGTCACCTTGCACCACTTTTGATACACTTCAATCTTCTTGGACCAAGACCGACGGCATAGCGAGGGGGATGACGAGAAATTCCCCCTCCTAACTTTGGAATAAAATAAAAAAGCACAAGTTTAATGTAGCTTTATTGCTTGTAGACGTTCACTAAGTGTTTAGAGTCATTGTCGGTCGTGTTTAACTTTCAAACTATTTCATTTTTTCTTAACCATCAAATGTGTCGTTCCCAGTTCTATTATACCACTTTATTACCTAAGTTTGTGTAAAATGCCCTTGTTGTGCGATAAATGTGGACTAAGCTCAAGTTGTTTCCTTTGGGTTGCGGGTACAATTCTCACCATCACATTTTCCCCATTATATATTAACTTCCTCCGTTCCATTTGAGAGGATTTGTTTAATCAAACGTATACAACCAAATGGAACCGAGGAGGTGTCATTTATCTTTTGATTTCCACAACCAAATATCAAAATCATATACCATCACAATTCTACCATTGACCAAGGCCATTCAAATTCAACATACATAACTATCACATTCTCAAGTCTCAACTACCGTCGAAACAAGCAAAAGGGTAGAAAGAAAGAGACTTACCAACAACATGCCCGACTACACCCCGCCCAACCGCCTTCAAATACTGCGAAAACAAATGACAGTACCCATCGAAATCAATACTCAGCTAGCATATATTTATCGTCATTTTCAACAAAAACACGAATTAGCGTGAGACGGTTTGATAATTTGTAACAAAAATGACGCAAAATACATAAACATACCGAACAATTTTCCGCATCTCTCCGGTAAAAGCTGTAGACAAGAATCACAACAGGAAACTGAACAACCTGAATTCGCCCAAAAATCAGAAATCAAAACCCTAAATCACACACACTAAAAACAAAAAAAAAAAAAAAATAATACGGAGTAACAGAGATTCAAATAATAATATAAAAAAATTGCGATAAAAAAATCAATTGAAAAGTACCCAAAGAAGCAGCAAAGTGAAATCAGTGTGTTGGAGGAGGTCGACGGAGAAAATACGATGGGCCGAGAAAAAGGAGGTGGCTAAGCCCAACCCACAAAGCCCGTGTAAGCAGAATGCACCGAATAATGAGGCCTCACCATTACTGTGATTTAGCATGCTGTTCTTCGAAAATGGAGGAGTATTTTGGGGGGCAGATTTGAGTATTGTATTGGATTTTTTCTAGGGTTTTCGTCGATGAAGTGGTGGTTGTTGTGGCGGATGAACGGTGGTAATTGTCGTTTGAAATCGTAGGGGTTGTCGGATTGTTTGTTAGATCTTTGCCCCCGTCTTACTTAACATGACAAATTGACAACTAAAGACCACGTAGTGACGTACTGTAACATATTTGCGTTAAAAAAAATTATCGAATGAGTATAACCTTCAGTTATAATATTTTTTTTCAAAATAACCCCAGGTTATTTTTATAACTTCACCCCTTATAAGATACTTCCTCCATTCCAATAGGTTCTTTACGTTTGCTTTATGCACGTACATCAATACTCGTTTTGTTTCGTTCATATCTTTGGTTTCGTATTCTCGAAAATTTTAAAATTTTGATATTAATAATGTGCTCGATCAGACAATTAAAACAAGATCACACATGACTATTTTTTATTTTGTATTTTAGAAGTTATATCGAAGATTCTACACACTTATGAATAGTGTCAAAAAAGTGAAACGTAAAGAACCTATTGGAATGGAGGAAGTACTTTTGTTTTTAAATCACCCTAACATCAAATTTTCTTACTTAAAAATGGCAATTAAAGACATTATAGGGTATATCCATTTCAAGTTACAACCACAAATGTCTAAAATATGTCGACACCTCTTGAGAAATTCCTATTTAAGGGTGTGAATATTCCATTTTTAAGTTACATATTTCGACATTGGGGGTGATTTAAAAACAAAAATGTCTTAAAAGGGGTTATGTTATAAAAATAACATATAAGGGGGTTATTTTGAAAAAAAGTGTTATAAAAGGGGGTTATATTCAATTAACCCATTATTGAAAGTAAGGGTCTGTTCTTTTTAAGTCTCAGGTTTGAGGCTGGCTGAAATTTTTTGAAATCTATATATATAATTAAAAAGCAAGTTAAACAACTTCATTTCACCATCAAACAACCACAACTCACTATTTGCTACAAAATCCCCCTTTATTAAGCCACGTGTCATCATATTAAAAAAAAACAACATTTTAAATAAAAATAAAAATAAAAAATGATATTAAATATGATCCATTATGACACCTTTTCATATATCTTTTAATTTCCATCTATCTTATTCCTATTTAAATGCACAATTAACTCATATATAAACATAATAAATTAAAAAAAAATATCTAATTTCATATACGCTATATATTTTAAAAAAAAATTATCTTTATATTAGTTTTAATAGCATCATAGAACTATCATCTAATTAGATTTCATATAAATATATTTGATATTTTTTCTAAAACAAAATGTCCATTTTAGTAGTATCATACAGATTATCATCTAATTTCTCTTAAGCATCATATTAGTTTCTTTATATGATTTGTTGGAAAATTTTAAATAATATTATAATCTGTATCTTCAGCATTTTTGTATCATACAGATTATCATCTAATATTAGATGATAATCTGTATGATAATATTACAAAAAAATGCTAAAGATATTAGATATGATTTGTTGGAAAATGCAGAAGATATTAGATGATAATCTGTATGATAATATTAAAAAAATGCTTTTTAAATAATATTATACGAGATTTTTGTTGGAAAATTTTGTGATTTAAAATTAATATAATTAGTAAACATAATTTATCGTATCACTCAAGTGTTTTAATGGGTATGAAAACAATTAATTATGGTGGTTAAAAGACTTTGATTATTTTATTTATGATTTATATTTATGTACTTTAGAATTAAAATCCTATGAGGCTTAACGCTTATGATTATTATTACTCCCTCCGTTCCGGTCATTTGTTTACACTTTCCATTTTGGGGCGTACGGGTCATTTGTTTACACTTTCCAAAAATGGTCATGCTTGACCCATGTGGGAGGTGGCCCTTACTCCCTCAACCAATAACATTTGATAATTTTAAGCAAACGGGACCCCCTTTGTACTTATATTATTATTTTATTAGTTTTTTCTCAACCTCTCTCCTCACATCGATAAATGTGTATAAAGTAAACGTAAACAAATCACCGAAACAGAGGGAGTAGTATTTATGTTACACAATAATATGAGGTATCCCATTTAAATATGCGTGTACCTATGAATACTTACATATATATATATTCGTATAGAAAAAATAATATTATTAGTTGGGGTAATTTGGTGGTTCGAATACGTCTTTAAAAGTCATTTATCAATCTTTTAACAAATTCTTATTATTTTTATTTTAATTAATCTTTTGTATGCATTGTATATTTAAAGTCATCATCTAATAAAAATACTAATAAAAAATAGGCAAATCTTTAATTTACTCTATCTTTTAATTCATATAACTAAAATTAAGATGATCATAGAATTCATAGTGGTACAATTTTGTTAGCACGAAAATTAGCTATTTATTCATTTATGTTAGGGGGGAAAAACAATGAAAAATTATTACGTCATATATGATTTAATTGGTTTGTTCGTTTTCCTTTTAAATTAGTTTAAGCATATTAAAAATAGATTTGAAAGTTGTTTTACGTTTTTTTTTTATATAACTTTTGAAATTACCCATTCTTCATTATTACCCCAAAATTTTAACAGAATTTGTAATATTTGGTACACTCTCTATAGTCTATATTATTTTAAATTAAAGGTTTGAAATTGGTACATATAATATATATTGCAATTGTACGAAGTATCAAATCATATGTAACGACCCCAAAAAAAAAGATAGTGAAATATATGCAAGCTGAAAATTCAAGCATAACGATGTTGACTATCTAGACACATAGATAAAGAGTCAATAAACATATTTTATTAGATATTTACAAAAATAATACAAATCACGAAAAGTATTAAGACAACCCGTGATTTTCACGGGACGCAGAACTAGTTTTTAATAAATATCTAAAGTTTTTTGAAATTTTTTGAAATTTTTCGTAAGTTTTAGTTTTATTGCTAAATAAATGTAAATTTTTAGAAAATTTTAATATTTTTAATTTTCTTTGGAATAATAATAATAATAATAATAACAACAAAAATTATACGGAGTAATAATAAAACAAAAAAATAAAGTTCAAATAATAATAATAAAATAAATAAAAAATAATAATAATAATAATAATAATAATAATAATAATAAAAGTTTGAATATAATAATAAAAACAAATAATATAAATAATAATAATAATATAAATAATAATAATAAAATAAACAAAAATAATAGTAGTTCTAAACTTCTAATAGTAATAATAATAATCTTATTTTTAGTTTTTTGAAGTTTTCTGAAGTTTTTTATAAATTTATGAAGTTTTCGTAAATTTTCTGAAGTTTTGATAAGATAAGCAAAAATAAGTTGAAAAGAACAGGTCCTAAGACTAATTTATTTTATCCTTTCGGATGAAAATGGTAAAAGGTAATCACGGACTTTTAAAACAACCTTGAATGTATGTATTGGACAAGAGGGTCTTATTCGCCTCGAGAAAGCAATGGTCAATTACTATTGATTGGAAATATTGAATTTCAAATTTTAGATCTAAAATAATATTTGAAAATTTTCCATGGAACTCGCCAAGTATTTCTAAGTACATTTATAATACAAAACTTCTATTATGAGTTTCGGAATGCCTAAAAATTTTGAATTTTAAGTTACTCCCTCTATTTCATTCAATAAGCCCCATAGACTTTTGCACAATTTTTAAGAAAAATAAAAAGTTGAGGGTAATATTGGTAGTTTGGTTGAGTGGGGTCCATTTTAGAGGATAAAGTGTGTGGTATTTTGGTAAAATGAATATATTAGTAGGGGTAAAAATGTTATTTTGATTGTATAAAGTTGTCCTAAATAGTAATGGGGCTAAATGAGTGAAATTTCCGAAAAAGGAAAGTGGGGCTAATTGAGTGAAATAGAGGGAGTACTTCGTATCATTTGTATGCTCCTCAACATGCATATTATATTCATCTTTCAATTCAGCCAAACCAATAATCAGATGTCGTTGTGGCTGATAAGTGCATTTTATATAGCTTTTATGCCCTCGATTTAGTTGCGTTTTAGCTCGCGTTTTAGTCGAGTTCGTATTATTTTACAAGCTATTTGCTATGTTTTGCGGTACTGCTTCCTTCTGGTTATATTTTGCAGGTTTTGGCGGTCCTGAGCCAAATACCGAGTCAAGTGAAGCAAGCATGAGTGCCGAGACTACAAGACCAAGCTCAAGCCGATACAGGAGCTCAGGATACGAGTGAGGACGTGGAGGATTCAAGCAAACAAGCAACGAATGAAGCAAACAAGCGAGGAAACGAAGTAACTCACCCACATGCCTGGGTCGGATTTCTGATGAACCCTAGTACTAGGTTGCAGGGTAGTAAACCCCCTAAACTTAGTGACCCCGGGACCTTTTCCATCCCTTGCTCCATAGGTAAGTTTGAGGTTAAAAATGTTTTATGTGACCTAGGAGCGAGTGTTAGTGTCATTCCCTTTTCGATGTGTCAAAAGATAAACATGACCAATTTGGGACCCACTAGCATTACCTTGCAAATGGCCGACCGTTCCGTTAAGCGTCCCTTAGGTATCCTACAAGATATCCCCGTACAGGTTTGAGAGTTCTTTATCCCTGTCGACTTTGTAGTGTTAGATATGCCTGAGGATGTCCACATCCCGATCATTTTGGGGAGACCCTTTTTGTACACTGCTGGTGCACTTATTGATGTGGGTAAGAAAACCTTAACATTCTCGGTGGGGGGTGAGCAGCTTACTTTTACGCAGTCTAGTACCCCACGGTCACCTATGCGTCTAGAGTCGGTTAATGCTATTAATGTTCTACCTCCGTCTCACTCTACTGGAGACACTTTGGAGGTTTCGCATGTCTCTTCTCCTTGTGCAGGCTTGTCAAAGAATAGCTGCAAGGATGGTTTGGGAGAGAGAAAGCTGCTTAAAGCCGACGTCTATGGTGCGAGCAATGGAGAAGGAGGACCCACGGTCGAGTCCCCTGGAGCACGCGGGAGATATGGTGAGCCGTTTCGAGATGGTGATCCAATGTTGACATGTTTTGCTGAGCTACCTCGAGGAGGTGATTTACTACGACACTCCGACGATGTCACTATGAGTGAGGGTGTCGCAAATGGCCAAAGGCCTTGGCGAGATTATATTTTTTGATTGGACCTTTGAAGAGTCGTGCGGGACTATAAACCAGCGCTTTCCGAGAGGCAACCCGATGATATTTTGTAATCAGTTGTACTTTATTTTGGTTTGTTTTTTACTTTAACATTCTTGTTTTGCTTGTGAGCGCGCGAGGATGAGGGATTTTATGATTTCCGTTGAGTTTGACCAGGTTTTAATGATTCGTCACGGACGAATTACGCAACAAACGGACGAGCCAACCGCCATTGGCCCTAATACGGGTGGCCGGCCCTAGGGGTTGTTGCACGCAGCTCCGTTTTTGCTGCTTCACTTTGTGGAGCGTCTTTGCATGGGTCTTCTGGATGCATATTTGTGAATGTTTAGCCATGAGCCTTGCTTCGATTTGGTTTGGGGGAGCTCCTTCACGAGCATGTGAGTCCTCTTTCCCTTTACCCTCTTACTTTCTCGTTTTTCTTTCCACCCCATATGTTTTGTGTCCTCTGCTTTGCTTGCTTATCTGTGCATCTAGTTCACATTGAGGACAATGTTTGATTCTGGTTTGGGGGAGGAAACCGCTTTCGCGCTTTTCATTTGCTTTTTCCTTTTCTTTGTGTGCATTATTTTAAAAACACCAAAAATTTAAAATTTTGAAAGTTCCAAACTTATTTTGGTTTGAATTGTCAAGTTTGGAGATTGATTAGTGTGCTAATTTTGATCTTTGGTATCTCCGAGTTGAAAATCCATCGTCGTAACTTGCACTATATGTTTGTTTCCTATAAATAGATTGCGAGTCTCAAACACTAGCCCACTTATTTGCTTAATTCTTCTCGCTTTTCGTTCGTTTGCTTTCGATATTGGCATTCAAGTGAGGCAATGGTTTGTGGAATGTATGGAATGTTGGCTTGTGGAATGAAATGGATGGATGTTAATAATGTTGGAGCAATGCTTCGATGCTTTCGGAGGGGACTCATGTTGGGGTTAGTGTCCTCCACAGTTAGTGCAATAACATAAATAAATCTCTAAAGGTACACAGGGTACATTTCGTATTTAATCAGTTGATTAACGTTTATCAATAACGGTTGGCTTGCTAGATAAGTTTGACGTTATTGTCATACAGATGGCGGTGATCAACTGGTCCCTAAGAGTCACACCTAGAGGACGTGTTTGAGAGATGTGATTATTTGAGAAAATAATCATATCGATGCCTTATTTAATGACTAAATGGTTAGTCAGTGTTGTGGACTAAGCGGTTAGTCGAATATGACTAAGAGGTTAGTCAAATGTATTATTTAATAATGATTAAATAATATTAGATGAGAGGAATTAGCTGTAATTCGTGAATTGAATATAAAAGGTTATATTTAATTATTACGTATAATGTAGGCTAATTATTATAAACAGTTATAATAAATTAGTAAATTATAAATATAAGGATATTTATGATTCATTATAATATAAGGATATTATAATTACATTACATTATATATTAAAAGCCAAAGAAAACTAATTAAATGGGTTAATCTTTTAATTAAATTTGGGCTTGAAATTTAGAAGTGGAAAAGTCCACTCACCCACTATTTTGGACGGTTGGTTTAGGGTAGATGAGGGAGTTGTTTCCTTCCTCTCTACTTAACCTAATCATCCTCCTAAATCTCATCGAACTGATTTACAATTCTACATAGCACACAACACAAAACCTAGAGAGAAAATCAGTTTTCTCCTCTAATTTCTTCTAGCAATTCAAGGGCATATCACAAATACATCTTGGGTGAGATTATTAGGAGATACCATATTTTTGGTATTGATCTTAGGCCAATTCATAAGGATTAAAAGGTTAATTCTTATTCTCTTATTATGTTATGCAATTTCTATTTTATGACCATTAATCTTATAAAGTTTTTCATTATAATCCTGTGAATTTTAAGGTCTATATACGGATATTGTTGGGGTTAGTGTCCTCCACAGTTAGTGCAATAACATAAATAAATCTCTAAAGGTACACAGGGTACATTTTGTATTTAATCAGTTGATTAACGTTTATCAATAACGGTTGGCTTGCTAGATAAGTTTGACGTTATTGTCATACAGATGGCGGTGATCAACTGGTCCCTAAGAGTCACACCTAAAGGATGTGTTTGAGAGATGTGATTATTTGAGAAAATAATCATATCGATGCCTTATTTAATGACTAAAAGGTTAGTCAGTGTTGTTGACTAAAAGGTTAGTCAAATGTGACTAAAAGGTTAGTCCAATATGACTAAGAGGTTAGTCAAATGTGATAATGAATATTATTTAATAATGATTAAATAATGTTAGATGAGAGGAATTAGCTGTAATTCGGAAATTGAATATAAAAGGTTATATTTAATTATTACGTATAATGTAGGCTAATTAATTTTAATCAGTTATAGTTAATTAGTAAATTATAAATATGAGGATATTTATAATTAATTATAATATAAAGATATTATAATTACATTATACATAAAAGCTAAAGTAGACTAATTAAATGGGTTTTGATAGACTTATTTAAGTTAGATCGGGCTTTTAAGTTTGAGGTTGAAAAAGTCCACCCCGGGACTCCTTGACTTGGACGTGTAATTCTAGTGGGAAGGGGAGAGGTTACTTCCTCTCTACTTAACCTAATTACACTATTAATCTCATCTAACCTAAATCTATTATCAGAAGAGGACACACACAAATACTTGGAGAAAAAGAAATAGTTCTTCTCTCTTATTTTCTAGCAAATCAAAGGGCATATCTTAGATTCATCTTGGGTGTTTCAATTAGGAGAATACCATATTTTTGGTATTGATCTTAGGCCAATTCTTAAGGATTAAAAGGTTAATTCTTATTCTTTTATTTTGTTATGCAATTTTGATTTATGACTTTAAAATCTTATTAAGTTTTTCATTATAATCCTGTGGATTTTAAGGTCTATATACGGATATAAATCTACAAGTGGTATCAGAGCCTTAGGGCACATGAAATTTTTATAAGGTTTTCATAAAAATCGGATTTTGCATGATTTTGATAAATTTGAAATATGGCCGGATAGTTTTTGAGTATGCCGTATTGTTTTAATCAATTGAATTGATTTTGCTTGTTATTAAATCTAGATTTATTTAATGGCCGTATGTGTTTTGATCCATTGGATTGTTTTTGCATAATATTAAATCAAGTTTAATTGAGTATGCCATATGTGTTGTGTTTAATTGGATTGATTTGCATGACATTAAATCTAGTTTTATTATTATGGCCGCATGTTTTTGTTTAATCTTTGGCTTGATTTTGGTCCACTTGATTCATAATTATCAATGTTTTAAGATGTTAAGACTATAATATATGAATTTGTATTAGTTTTGATTTAATACCGATTGAATTAAAACATAAAAGGATCAAATTTTAGTATGTTAATGAACATATGAGTTTGTTAATCTTTAGATCTATCAGTTTTAAGTTGTTTAATTTAAAAGGTTAAATTGAATCTCTTAAGTCAATGTTTAATACGGATTAAAATTGAGTTAGGATCGATCTAATTATTAGCATAAACGAATTAAAACAGTTTAATTCATGTTTTTATAATTGGCCGATTTAAATTAAATTATATTTTGGTAATTTTTGTGTTTTTGGCCGGTTTATGTAAATTTTAAAATAAAAAAAAAATTTATTCGGCAAATTTTAAAAAAAGATGGCCGGAAATTGATTTTTGGAAATTTTATTTTTGGAAATTATATCTTGTGATATTTTGTTATATTATAAAGATAATATATTTTGTGTTATTGTGAAGCGATTCATAATAAATATGATACCAAATAATTTAAAAAGGTTTAAAATATTTTGTGACCGACTTTGTGTTCTAATGATAATATAAATTTTGGATTATATTTTGATTAAAAGATATTATGAACAATTAAGGAATTGTTGCATAATTTTAATCATTTAAAAAGGGTGGTTTGGATTTAATCAATTCGCTTTGCATTGATTTTATTATGTTTAGTTGATGCTTTATATTTGTGAATGAATGTTTGAATGAATGGTTTATTTCTGCATTAATTTTTGTACAAGCAGTTGTAATTTACTAGTGTGGCCTTAGAAGATTATGTTTTCGTAATGAAGGAAACATAATTTTGGTTGTATTTTGAGATCTCGAATCTCCCATTTTGTAATATTTTTAATTTTGGCATATTTTGAATTAGAATGTAAATAGGTTTATTTTGTAATTAAAATATGTAATTTTGAGAAGATTCAAGATGAAGATTTAAGATGGACTCCCACTTAAAGCCCAAGATGAAGAATGAAGACTTGCTTAGGGTCCATGGATGGATTCCAATTTGTATTTGTCTTTATTTTCATAGGGTTAGGCCACACTAGGTGTTTTTTATTTTTGCGTTTTTCTTTACCGTTTTATTTGCATTCACGTTAGATAGTAGTATCATATTCCGCCTAAACTAAACCAAACCACCTAATATGCATGAAAATGGATCATATAGTTGCATCCTAGATCATAGACATACGGATGTCATTTGTTTAGGGCTATCACCTCTATTAATCATTCACGTAAATGCTAGTTATTTGTTCACTTAAATGAATTAAAATGAGTTGATGGGACCTTCCTCTAAAACTGAAATTGAGAATTAGTCTTTATGAGTCGTACCACTATGAATCCCTTCTTCGTCGGTAGGCATAATATGACCCCTTCTACGTTGGGTAAGTAGTGGTTGTCGACTTAGTTTACCTCAACATTATAGTTCGAGTAATATCTCGAAGTTATGATGGACTAATAGATAGGATTTACTGAAATCTATCGACCAAGAATTCTAACAGTAGAATTAGCTAAACAGTTAGCTTATCAATTTAAAGAAATTGAGTCTTGGGATCATTTATATAATTCTCGAGGAGGTCGATTATATGAGTGCATAAGTCATTGCATTAATATGTTATTGTTTTGACTTAAATTTTAAAACAATGATTTCTTATACATTCTCTTCTTCTTCTTTCTTTTCACAGTTTGAATCGTTATATCAGGATATAACTACTATAACAAATGGTCAGACGCAGACGAACCAATGCCAAGTGCCACACTAGCTCGCGAATCATGGCTTAGAATCTTTATGGGCACCATGAATCGGTCGACTGATTGAAAAGTGATGGGTCCAATTTTACGATTGGGAGGCGTGATTACGGAACGCGCCATAGGCGACGGTAAGCTCAAGTACTTGGCGAGCCAGCTGCCGACTATACCACTCCGTCGCGGAGCGGAAGAACTCTATCTTTACAATGATTTCATGATGGAGGCGGGTGCGTTCACGAGCGTACTCATCTATGCAATGGAATCCAATTTGCAAAGAAGGTTCATTACCCAAGGTGCAAACAAGATTTTCACCACCCTTACAAAGGAATTCTCGAAAGCTCCGAGAATTAAGAGTTACGAGTATACTACTCGTTTCTTTGAGGCTAGACTCCAGAAGGGCCAACCGGTTGGTCCACACCTTCTCGACAAGATCGAGAATATTGAAAAGCTGGAGGAGCTTGGTTGCAAGATCGATGAGAAGATCATCATTGATCGAGTGCTCCACTCTCTTCATGATGGGTATGCCCTCTTTAGGGCAAACTATTACATGAATGACATGCAGAAAAGTCTGCATGAACTACATTCACTCCTCGTACAGACGGAGAGTGATCTGAAGTTGAGTGGGAGCACGAAGCAAGATGTTCTCATGATTGGGAACAAGAAGGGTAAGAGTAAGGCTCCGGCTAACCTAACTGTAGGAAAGCCGAAATTTAAGAAGCCAGTGATTGCAAAGAGTGGGCCTGGTGAGTCTAGCGGTAGCTCACAAGGCAAGGCAAAAGCAAAGCAGAGCATGGAGTGCCACCATTGCCACAAGTCTGGGCATTGGGCGTAAGAATCCGTGTATCTTGAGGACATAAAATCGGGCAGCGTCGGCTCTGTTGGTATGTCTTCTTTTATTCATATGATTGAGATTAACCATGCAAGTTTGAACTTGGGTACTTGATCTTGGTTGTGGTTCTCATACTGCAATCATTTGCAGGCCTAAGAAGCATCGAACTCGGCAAGAGGTGATGTAGACTGCGAGTGGGAATGGAGCAAGAGTTCTTTGCCGTTTGGTAGGGACATATGTAATCCAACTCCCATGCGGTTTGAGTTATTTACGAATAAGCTGTTACTATGTACCTAGTTTATCGAAAAACATTATTCTGTATCAGTTCTTGATAAAGAAGGATTTTCATTTTAATAAAGAATAATAGTGTATTTTCTCTTTAAATGAAATGATTTATGGTAAATTTGTTTCCATGAGCAGAATTTATGTTTTAGATCAAACCACGAAATCATGCATGTGAGTAACAAGAAAGCAAAGGTTGGTGACAAAGATCAAAGCGTATTTATGGCATTCTTAGTATGGGACACATAAATGAGAAAGCGCGTGAAAAAGCTCATTGATAATGGAATGATTGCCCCATTTGACTATGAAACTTTTGCGCGTGTGAATCATGTCTTATAGGCAAAATGTCTCAATTTCCTTCAAAGGTGTTGGAATGCGCGCTGCTGACCTATTAGGACTCATACATACTGATGTGTGCGGACCTATGTCAATCAACGCTAGAGATGGCTATAGGTATTTTATCACTTTCACGGACGATTTGAGTAGATATGGACATGTCTACTTAATGAAGCATAAAAGTGAGTCCTTTGACAAGTTCAAGGAATTCCAGAATAAGGTTGAGAACCAACTGGATAGAAAGATAAAAGCACTACGTTCAGATCGTGGTGGCGAATATCTTTCGTCTGAGTTTGATCGACACCTGAAAGACCGCGGGATAGTACTACAGTTAACTCCACGGAACACCACAGTGAATGGTGTGTCAGACGAGAATCGAACATTACTTGATATGGTTCGATCCATGATGAGTCACACGGTTGTACCTGACTCATTATGGGGCTATGCTCTTTTGTCAGCTGCTCTTATACTTAACCGAAGTCCGTCTAAAGCTGTAGACAAGACTCCATACGAGTTATGGAAGGGAACGGTCCCTAACTTGTCCTTTATTCGGGTTTGGGGTGCGAGGCTTATGTCAAGTGGAGACACGAGGATAAGCTCGGCCCGCGATCGGTCAAGACATACTTTATTGGTTATCCAAAAGGAATGTTTGGTCATTACTTCTATTCGCCTACCGAACACCGAGTTTTTGTTGCGGCTAGTGCGACGTTCTTAGAGAAAGAGTTTCTCGAAGACAAGAGAGGTAATAGAACCTTCGATGCATCGGAGATTCTTGAACCAACAACCGAGCAACCAATGGAAGAAGGCATTTCCTTCTACGTCTGCTGCGGTTAATGTCCCTTTGGAACCCAGGAGGTCGGGTAGAATCTCCATTCCTCCGCATGCATACATCGGTGTGGTTGAGGAGAATGGGAGAGACGACGTTTTACTCCTTGAGAATGCGAACCCGTGACCTATAAAGGTGCCATGACATGCTCCGACTTCAAAGCTTTGGCAAGAAGCCATGCAATCCGAGATGGACTCGATGTACGAACAATGTATGGGATCGGTTGACTTACACGATAAGGCTAGGCCTCTTCAAGGCAAATGGCTTTACAAGATAAAGCGATCTGTAGAAGGACAACGGATATATACAAGGCACGACTAGTGGCAAGGGTTTCACTCAAGTGCAAGGGTTGCACTATGATGAGATTTTGCACCCGATCATGCTTCGTTCCATTCGGATTCTCTTAGCGATTGCCGCATTTCATGACTATGAAATTTGGCAAATGGATGTGAAAACCGCCTTCTTAAGCGGTTATTTGGAGGAGGAGTTGTACATGGTACAACGAAGGTTACACCGATCTGAAAATCCTAAGAAGGTTTGCAAGCTTAGCGTTCCATCTATGGATTTAAGCAAGCTTCACGGAGTTGGAATCATCGCTTGACCAAGTGATAAAGGAGAATGGATTCACTCGATCGATCGAGGAACCATGTCTATATATCAAGTCGAGTGGAGCAAGATTGTCTTTCTAATGCATGCACGTCGATGACATACTCTTGATTGGGAATGACATACCTCTCTTAACTTCGGTAAAAGTATGGTTAAAGAACCATTTCGGATGAAAGATCCGGGTGAGGCACAACGTATTTTGGGGCTCCGTATCTATAGAGATAGATCACGGCGGATGTTATCCCTCACCAGAGTCTTATATAGATAAGATTCTTGAGAGGTTCGGCATGACCAACTCCAAGAAGGAAAACCTTCCAATGATCTCGTGGGTGCGCGAGTAAAGCTCAAGCATCAAAGACATCGGAAGAGGTCGAGCGCATGAGTCGGATTCCATATGCTTCGAATAGGATCGATCATGTATGCCATGATATGCACACGTCCAGGCGTGGCATATGCATTGAGTATGACGAAGTCGATACCAAGGCAATCCAGGTTACAGCGCAACTGGATGGCGTAAAGAATATTCTTAAGTACCTACGGAGGACTAAAGATTGGGTATTGACTTATGGTGGAGACAATCGAGTTATGGCAAGAACTGGCCACGCAGACGCTAGTTTCCAAACGGATCGAGATGACTCAAAATCTCAACTGGATTCGTTTTACTCTTAATGGCGCTTTGCGGTCACCGGAAAAACTCCAAACAAACTGTTATAGCGATTCAACGAATGAGTCCGAGTACTATCTCGCTTGAGGTGCGAAGGAAGCTATATGGATCGTCGGTTCTTACAAGGACTAATCAGAGTTCAGTTCGAATGACCCGATCACCATCTATTGCGATAATAGTGGTGCCATCTTCCAAGCGAAGGAGCCGAAGTCCAGCAACAAGTCTCGGCACGTGCAAAGGAAGGCTCACATGATCCGGGATTACGTGGAGCAGAAGGAGATAGTGATTGACAAGATTGCTACGGATGATAACATAGCAGATCCTCTCACTAAGCCGTTGAGACAAGAGAAGCATGAAGGGCACGTTAAATCCATGGGAATTAAGCGTGTTCCTGAGTTGTATTAGTTGTTTGTATGGATTTGACACTTGTATTTCCTAAAACTTCTAATAAAATCATCGTTTTGTTATATATATTGTTTTTCATGAGGGTTGTGCAGACAACGTTGAACACCTCAAAGTGAACTGAATTGCTTTATATTGTGTTTTGGTCCGTGATCGCCTACACGAGCTGATAACTCTGGCGATTATTTTGTGACGTCGATTGATGGTGGGTTCAACGAGCCATAAGTCAAACTGTTGACTGATCGATCACAGATGTGGGTTTACTGAAATCGCGCAGGACAATTTTTGTGACAACTACATGGAGTCCTAAATGTTTCAGAACATTAGGTGCCGGGTTGTGGATAGGACATCCATAGTGTTCCTAGAGTCGATTCTTTTGACTATCGACTGCCTCTTGAGATTAAGGCAGATTTTGGGTGACTTTGGTTTCTTTCTCACGGTCGACCGTAACAGGAGGCCAAGCAGATTTTCACTGGTCATTTCTACGTCGCGCTTACATCTGCAGGATTCGAGTTGAGGGAAATATCCAAACTTCTATCGAGTTATAATATTTATTCTCAGGGCCACTCGAGGAGCTGTAACTGAAAATGCATGGCCATGCTCGAATATTGATTCGTTTATCAGTTAAGTTACTCTCTAGTCGGGGAAACCACTCATGATACTGATCACTTGTGAACTACGACCTTTGAAAGTACAGACTTTGCAAATTGGTTTACATTGAGTGGGAGAAATTTATTATGGATATGAGAATTGGTTATCGCACCTACACTTGTACGGACAAGTGGGAGATTGTTGGGGTTAGTGTCCTCCACAGTTAGTGCAATAATATAAATAAATCTCTAAAGGTACACAGGGTACATTTTGTATTTAATCAGTTGATTAACGTTTATCAATAACGGTTGGCTTGCTAGATAAGTTTGACGTTATTGTCATTAAATACAGGATAAGCGGTTGATCAACTGGTCACTAAGAGTCACACCTAAAGGATGTGTTTGAGAGATGTGATTATTTGAGAAAATAATCATATCGATGCCTTATTTAATGACTAAAAGTTTAGTCAGTGTTGTTGACTAAAAGGTTAGTCAAATGTGACTAAAAGGTTAGTCCAATATGACTAAGAGGTTAGTCAAATGTGATAATGAATATTATTTAATAATGATTAAATAATGTTAGATGAGAGGAATTAGCTGTAATTCGGAAATTGAATATAAAAGGTTATATTTAATTATTACGTATAATGTAGGCTAATTAATTTTAATCAGTTATAGTTAATTAGTAAATTATAAATATGAGGATATTTATAATTAATTATAATATAAAGATATTATAATTACATTATACATAAAAGCTAAAGTAGACTAATTAAATGGGTTTTGATAGACTTATTTAAGTTAGATCGGGCTTTTAAGTTTGAGGTTGAAAAAGTCCACCCCGGGACTCCTTGACTTGGACGTGTAATTCTAGTGGGAAGGGGAGAGGTTACTTCCTCTCTACTTAACCTAATTACACTATAAATCTCATCTAACCTAAATCTATTATCAGAAGAGGACACACACAAATACTTGGAGAAAAAGAAATAGTTCTTCTCTCTTATTTTCTAGCAAATCAAAGGGCATATCTTAGATTCATCTTGGGTGTTTCAATTAGGAGAATACCATATTTTTGGTATTGATCTTAGGCCAATTCTTAAGGATTAAAAGGTTAATTCTTATTCTTTTATTTTGTTATGCAATTTTGATTTATGACTTTAAAATCTTATTAAGTTTTTCATTATAATCCTGTGGATTTTAAGGTCTATATACGGATATAAATCTACAAGTGGTATCAGAGCCTTAGGGCACATGAAATTTTTATAAGGTTTTCATAAAAATCGGATTTTGCATGATTTTGATAAATTTGAAATATGGCCGGATAGTTTTTGAGTATGCCGTATTGTTTTAATCAATTGAATTGATTTTGCTTGTTATTAAATCTAGATTTATTTAATGGCCGTATGTGTTTTGATCCATTGGATTGTTTTTGCATAATATTAAATCAAGTTTAATTGAGTATGCCATATGTGTTGTGTTTAATTGGATTGATTTGCATGACATTAAATCTAGTTTTATTATTATGGCCGCATGTTTTTGTTTAATCTTTGGCTTGATTTTGGTCCACTTGATTCATAATTATCAATGTTTTAAGATGTTAAGACTATAATATATGAATTTGTATTAGTTTTGATTTATCTGGAATTGAATTAAAACATAAAAGGATCAAATTTTTGTATGTTAATGAACATATGAGTTTGTTAATCTTTAGATCTATCAGTTTTAAGTTGTTTAATTTAAAAGGTTAAATTGAATCTCTTAAGTCAATGTTTAATACGGATTAAAATTGAGTTAGGATCGATCTAATTATTAGCATAAACGAATTAAAACAGTTTAATTCATGTTTTTATAATTGGCCGATTTAAATTAAATTATATTTTGGTAATTTTTGTGTTTTTGGCCGGTTTATGTAAATTTTAAAATAAAAAAAAAATTTATTCGGCAAATTTTAAAAAAAGATGGCCGGAAATTGATTTTTGGAAATTTTATTTTTGGAAATTATATCTTGTGATATTTTGTTATATTATAAAGATAATATATTTTGTGTTATTGTGAAGCAGTTCATAATAAATATGATACCAAATAATTTAAAAAGGTTTAAAATATTTTGTGACCTAATTTATGTTATAATGATAATATAAATTTTGGATTATATTTTGATTAAAAGATATTATGAACAATTAAGGAATTGTTGCATAATTTTAATCATTTAAAAAGGGTGGTTTGGATTTAATCAATTCGCTTTGCATTGATTTTATTATGTTTAGTTGATGCTTTATATTTGTGAATGAATGTTGGAATGAATGGTTTATTTTACGCATTAATTTTTGTACAAACGGTTGTAATTTACTAGTGTGGCCTTAGAAGATTATGTTTTCGTAATGAAGGAAACATAATTTTGGTTGTATTTTGAGATCTCGAATCTCCCATTTTGTAATATTTTTAATTTTGGCATATTTTGAATTAGAATGTAAATAGGTTTATTTTGTAATTAAAATATGTAATTTTGAGAAGATTCAAGATGAAGATTTAAGATGGACTCCCACTTAAAGCCCAAGATGAAGAATGAAGACTTGCTTAGGGTCCATGGATGGATTCCAATTTGTATTTGTCTTTATTTTCATAGGGTTAGGCCACACTAGGTGTTTTTTATTTTTGCGTTTTTCTTTACCGTTTTATTTGCATTCACGTTAGATAGTAGTATCATATTCCGCCTAAACTAAACCAAACCACCTAATATGCATGAAAATGGATCATATAGTTGCATCCTAGATCATAAACATACGGATGTCATTTGTTTAGGGCTATCACCTCTATTAATCATTCACGTAAATGCTAGTTATTTGTTCACTTAAATGAATTAAAATGAGTTGATGGGACCTTCCTCTAAAACTGAAATTGAGAATTAGTCTTTATGAGTCGTACCACTATGAATCCCTTCTTCGTCGGTAGGCATAATATGACCCCTTCTACGTTGGGTAAGTAGTGGTTGTCGACTTAGTTTACCTCAACATTATAGTTCGAGTAATATCTCGAAGTTATGATGGACTAATAGATAGGATTTACTGAAATCTATCGACCAAGAATTCTAACAGTAGAATTAGCTAAACAGTTAGCTTATCAATTTAAAGAAATTGAGTCTTGGGATCATTTATATAATTCTCGAGGGAGGTCGATTATATGAGTGCATAAGTCATTGCATTAATATGTTATTGTTTTGACTTAAATTTTAAAACAATGATTTCTTATCTGTTCTCTTCTTCTTCTTTCTTTTCACAGTTTCGAATACGTTATATACAGATATAACTACTATAACAAATGGCTGTACGTACAGACGAACCAATGCCAAGTGCCACACTAGCTCGCGAATCATGGCTTAGAATCTTTATGGGCACCATGAATCAGTCGACTCGACTGAAAAGTGATGGGTCCAATTTTTCTGATTGGGAGGCCGCATTACGGAATGCGGCCATAGCTGACGGTAAGCTCAAGTACTTGACTGAGCCATCGCTGAGCTATACCACTCCGATGCAGAGCGGAAGAACTCTATCTTTACAATGATTTCATGATGGAGCGGGTGCGTTCTGAGCGTACTCATCTATGCAATGGAATCCAATTTGCAAAGAAGGTTCATTACCCAAGGTGCAAACAAGATTTTCACCACCCTTACAAAGGAATTCTCGAAAGCTCCGAGAATTAAGAGTTACGAGTATACTACTCGTTTCTTGGAGGCTAGACTCCAGAAGGGCCAACCGGTTGGTCCACACCTTCTCGACAAGATCGAGAATATTGAAAAGCTGGAGGAGCTTGGTTGCAAGATCGATGAGAAGATCATCATTGATCGAGTGCTCCACTCTCTTCATGATGGGTATGCCCTCTTTAGGGCAAACTATTACATGAACGACATGCAAAAAAGTCTGCATGAACTACATTCACTCCTCGTACAGACGGAGAGTGATCTGAAGTTGAGTGGGAGCACGAAGCAAGATGTTCTCATGATTGGGAACAAGAAGGGTAAGAGTAAGGCTCCGGCTAACCTAACTGTAGGAAAGCCGAAATTTAAGAAGCCAGTGATTGCAAAGAGTGGGCCTGGTGAGTCTAGCGGTAGCTCACAAGGCAAGGCAAAAGCAAAGCAGAGCATGGAGTGCCACCATTGCCACAAGTCTGGGCATTGAGGCGAATCGTCCGTGTATCTTTGAGGACATAAAATCAGCCGCGTCGGCTCTGTTGGTATGTCTTCTTTTATTCATATGATTGAGATTAACCATGCAAGTTTCTAACTTGGGTACTTGATAACGGTTGTGGTTCTCATCAATGCAATCATTTGCAGGGCCTAAGAAGCATCGAACTGCGGCAAGAGGTGATGTAGACTGCGAGTGGGGAATGGAGCAAGAGTTTGCCGCTTCGCAGTGGGACATATGTAATCCAACTCCCATGCGATTTGAGTTATTTACGAATAATTGTTACTATGTACCTAGTTTATCGAAAAACATTATTTACGTATCCGTTCTTGATAAAGAAGGATTTTCATTTTTAATAAAGAATAATAATTGTATTTTCTCTTTAAATGAAATGATTTATGGTAAAAGTTGTTTCCATGAACGGAATTTATGTTTTAGATCAAACCACGAAATCATGCATGTGAGTAACAAGAAAGCAAAGGTTGGTGACAAAGATCAAGCGTATTTATGACATTGCTGCAGTATGGGACACATAAATGAGAAACGGCGTGAAAAAGCTCATTGATAATGGGACAATTGCCCATTTGACTATGAAACTTTCGCACGTGTGAATCATGTCTTATAGGCAAAATGTCTCGAATTTCCTTCAAAGGTGTTGGAATGTACACGCCGACCTATTAGGACTCATACATACCGATGTGTGCGGACCTATGTCAATCAACGCTAGAGATGGCTATAGGTATTTTATCACTTTCACGGACGATTTGAGTAGATATGGACATGTCTACTTAATGAAGCATAAAAGTGAGTCCTTTGACAAGTTCAAGGAATTCGAATAAGGTTGAGAACCAACCGGATAGAAAGATAAAAGCACTACGTTCGGATCGTCTTTGGCGAATATCTTTCGACCGAGTTTGATCGACACCTGAAAGACCGCGGGATAGTATTACAATTAACTCCACGGAACACCACAATCGAATGGTGTGTCCAACGCAGAATCGAACATTACTTGATATGGTTCGATCCATGATGAGTCACACGGTTGTACACGACTCATTATGGGGCTATGCTCTTTGTCACCGCTCTTATACTTAAACGAAGTCCGCCTAAAGGCGTAGACAAGACTCCATACGAGTTATGGAAGGGAACGGTCCCTAACTTGTCCTTTATTCGGGTTTGGGGATGCGAGGCTTATGTCAAGTGGAGACACGAGGATAAGCTCGGCCCGCGATCGGTCAAGACATACTTTATTGGTTATCCAAAAGGAATGTTTGGTCATTACTTCTATTCGCCTACCGAACACCGAGTTTTTGTTGCGGCTAGTGCGACGTTCTTAGAGAAAGAGTTTCTCGAAGACAAGAGAGGTAATAGAACCTTCGATCTGTCGGAGATTCCTGAACCAACAACCGAGCAACCAATGGAGGAAGCTGTTCCTTCTACGTCTGCTGCGGTTAATGTCCCTTTGGAACCCAGGAGGTCGGGTAGAATCTCCATTCCTCCAGACAGATACATCGGTGTGGTTGAGGAGAATGGGAGAGACGACGTTTTACTCCTTGAGAGTAACGAACCCGTGACCTATAAAGGTGCCATGACATGCTCCGACTCAAAGCTTTGGCAAGAAGCCATGCAATCCGAGATGGACTCGATGTACGAGAACAATGTATGGGATCTGGTTGACTTACCTGATAAGGCTAGGCCTCTTCAGTGCAAATGGCTTTACAAGATAAAGCGATCTGTAGAAGGACAACCAGATATATACAAGGCACGACTAGTGGCAAAGGGTTTCACTCAAGTGCAAGGGTTGCACTATGATGAGATTTTTGCACCCGCAGTCATGCTTCGTTCCATTCGGATTCTCTTAGCGATTGCCGCATTTCATGACTATGAAATTTGGCAAATGGATGTGAAAACCGCCTTCTTAAACGGTTATTTGGAGGAGGAGTTGTACATGGTACAACCCGAAGGTTACACTGATCCTGAAAATCCTAAGAAGGTTTGCAAGCTTAAGCGTTCCATCTATGGATTTAAGCAAGCTTCACGGAGTTGGAATCATCGCTTCGACCAAGTGATAAAGGAGAATGGATTCACTCGATCAGTCGAGGAACCATGTCTATATATCAAGTCGAGTGGGAGCAAGATTGTCTTTCTAATGCATCGTCGATGACATACTCTTGATTGGGAATGACATACCTCTCTTAACTTCGGTAAAAGTATGGTTAAAGAACCATTTCCAGATGAAAGATCTGGGTGAGGCACAACGTATTTTGGGGCTCCGTATCTATAGAGATAGATCACGACGGATGTTATCCCCCAGTCAGGAGTCTTATATAGATAAGATTCTTGAGAGGTTCAGCATGACCAACTCCAAGAAGGGAAACCTTCCAATGATCTTAGGGGTGCACTTGAGTAAAGCTCAAGCATCAAAGACATCGGAAGAGGTCGAGCGCATGAGTCGGATTCCATATGCTTCGGCAATAGGATCGATCATGTATGCCATGATATGCACACGTCCAGACGTGGCATATGCATTGAGTATGACGAGTCGATACCAAGGCAATCCAGGTTAAGCACACTGGATGGCCGTAAAGAATATTCTTAAGTACCTACGGAGGACTAAAGATTGGGTATTGACTTATGGTGGAGACACTGAGTTATGCGCAACCGGTTACGCAGACGCTAGTTTCCAAACGGATCGAGATGACTCAAAATCTCAATCTGGATTCGTTTTTACTCTTAATGGCGCTGCGGTCAGCTGGAAAAGCTCCAAACAAACTGTTATAGCAGATTCAACGAATGAGTCCGAGTACTATGCTGCTTCAGAGGCTGCGAAGGAAGCTATATGGATGCGTCAGTTCTTACAAGGACTAACTGTAGTTCCGAGTTCGAATGACCCGATCACCATCTATTGCGATAATAGTGGTGCCATCTTCCAAGCGAAGGAGCCGAAGTCCAAAGAACAAGTCTCGACGCGTAAAGCGAAGGCTCACATGATCCGGGATTACGTGGAGCAGAAGGAGATAGTGATTGACAAGATTGCTACGGATGATAACATAGCAGATCCTCTCACTAAGCCGTTGAGACAAGAGAAGCATGAAGGGCACGTTAAATCCATGGGAATTAAGCGTGTTCCTGAGTTGTATTAGTTGTTTGTATGTATTTGACACTTGTATTTCCTAAAACTTCTAATAAAATCATCGTTTTGTTATATATATTGTTTTTCATGAGGGTTGTGCAGACAACGTTGAACACCTCAAAGTGAGCGAATTGCTTTATATTGTGTTTTGGTCGTGATCGCCTACACGGTGATAACTCTGGCGATTATTTTGTGACGTCGATTGATGGTGGGTTCAACGAGCCATAAGTCAAACTGTTGACTGATCGATCACAGATGTGGGTTTACTGAAATCGCGCAGGACAATTTTTGTGACAACTACATGGAGTCCTAAATGTTTCAGAACATTAGGTGCCGGGTTGTGGATAGGACATCCATAGTGTTCCTAGAGTCGATTCTTTTGACTATCGACTGCCTCTTGAGATTAAGGCAGATTTTGGGTGACTTTGGTTTCTTTCTCATGGTCGACCGTAACGAGGCCAAGCGATTTTCACTTTGGGTCATTTAAATGCCGCTTACATCTGCAGGATTCGAGTTGAGGAAATATCCAAACTTCATCGAATTATAATATTTATTCTCGGGGCCACTCGAGGAGTCAGAATCGAAAATGCATGGCCATGCTCGAATATTGATTCGTTTATCGGTTAAGTTACTCTACAGTCGGAAACCACTCATAATCGCGATCACTTGTGAACTACGACCTTTGAAAGTACAGACTTTGCAAATTGGTTTACATTGAGTGGGAGAAATTTATTATGGATATGAGAATTGGTTATCGCACTCTACACTTATGCGGACAAGTGGGAGATTGTTGGGGTTAGTGTCCTCCACAGTTAGTGCAATAATATAAATAAATCTCTAAAGGTACACGAGGTACATTTTGTATTTAATCGCTTGATTAACGTTTATCAATAACGGTTGGCTTGCTAGATAAGTTTGACGTTATTGTCATACAGATGGCGGTGATCAACTGGTCCCTAAGAGTCACACCTAAAGGATGTGTTTGAGAGATGTGATTATTTGAGAAAATAATCATATCGATGCCTTATTTAATGACTAAAAGTTTAGTCAGTGTTGTTGACTAAAAGGTTAGTCAAATGTGACTAAAAGGTTAGTCCAATATGACTAAGAGGTTAGTCAAATGTGATAATGAATATTATTTAATAATGATTAAATAATGTTAGATGAGAGGAATTAGCTGTAATTTGGAAATTGAATATAAAAGGTTATATTTAATTATTACGTATAATGTAGGCTAATTAATTTTAATCAGTTATAGTTAATTAGTAAATTATAAATATGAGGATATTTATAATTAATTATAATATAAAGATATTATAATTACATTATACATAAAAGCTAAAGTAGACTAATTAAATGGGTTTTGATAGACTTATTTAAGTTAGATCGGGCTTTTAAGTTTGAGGTTGAAAAAGTCCACCAGGGACTCCTTGACTTGGGCGTGTAATTCTAGTGGGAAGGGAGAGGTTACTTCCTCTACTTAACCTAATTACACTATAAATCTCATCTAACCTAAATCTATTATCAGAAGAGGACACACACAAATACTTGGAGAAAAAGAAATAGTTCTTCTCTCTTATTTTCTAGCAAATCAAAGGGCATATCTTAGATTCATCTTGGGTGTTTCAATTAGGAGAATACCATATTTTTGGTATTGATCTTAGGCCAATTCTTAAGGATTAAAAGGTTAATTCTTATTCTTTTATTTTGTTATGCAATTTTGATTTATGACTTTAAAATCTTATTAAGTTTTTCATTATAATCCTGTGGATTTTAAGGTCTATATACGGATATAAATCTACAGATATAAACCTACAAGTGGTATCAGAGCCTTAGGGCACATGAAATTTTTATAAGGTTTTCATAAAAATCGATTTTGTATAAAATTTTAAACAATTTTGAGACATGGCCGAATTGAATGAATTGATTTACGTAATTGCAAAATTTAAGTTGGCCGTATACATATTGAATTGATTAAGTTGGCCGTATGAACAAATCCAAAGTATGGAATTGATTAATTGGATGTTTTAGCACTATCTTAAATCAAGTTATTGCATTGGCCGTATGTTTTTTTTTATTGGCCGTATGTTTCTATTAATTGGATTGGTTTCTCATGATCTTAAATCTAGTTTGATTAATATGGCCGTGTGTTTTGATTGTTTTTGGTCCGTTTGATTCATATTATCGATGTTTTAAGATGTTAAAATTATCTTATATGAATTTGCATTAGTTTTGATTTAATACCGATTGAATTAAAACATAAAAGGATCAAACTTTATATGTTAATGAACATATCGTTTGCTATTTATTAGATCTATCAGTTTTAAGTTGTTTAATTTAAAAGGTTAAATTGAATCTCTTAAAATCAATGTTTAATACGGATTAAAATTGAGTCAGGATTGATCTACTAATTAGCATAATCGAATTAAATCAGTTTAATTCATGTTTTATTGATTGGCCGATTTAAAATAAAAAAAAATATATATATATATTTTTAAGTTTTTTGTTTTTGGCCGAAACTTTCCAAATAATATAAAAAAAAATTAATTAATTCGGTTTTTGTGTTTGTATTAGCCGAATTCTTTTGTTTTTGGAAATTTTAATTTTTGGAAATTATTTTGTTATATTAAAAAGATAATATATATTTTGTGTTATTATGAAGCAGTTCATAATAAATATGATACCTAATATTTTAAAAAGGTTTAAAATATTTTTGTGATCTAATTTATGTTATACTGATAATATAAATTATTTCTTTTGGATTATTGTTTTGATTATAAGATATTATGAACAATTAAGAAATTGTTGCATAATGTTAATCATTTAAAAAGGGTGGTTTGGATATAAATCAATTCGTATGCATTGTTTTTATATCGTTTAGTTGATGCCATGTTTTTGTGAATGAATGTTTGAATGAATGGTTTATTTTTACGCATTAATTATTGTACAAACGGTTGTAATTTATTAGTGTGGCCTTAGAAGATTATGTTTTCGTAATGAAAGGAAACATAATCGTTGGTTGTATTTTTTGAGATCTCGAATCTCCAATTTTGTAATAATTTTAATTTTGGCATATTTTGAATTAGAATGTAAATAGGTTTATTTTTGTAATTCAAAAATGTAATTTTGAGAAGATTCGAGATGGAGATTCAAGATGGACTCCCACTTAAAGCCCAAGATGAAGAATGAAGACAAGCTTTAGGGTCCATGGATGGATTCCAACTTGTATCTTGTTTTTATTTTCATAGGGTTAGGCCACACTAGGTGTTTTTCATTTTTGCGTTTTCTTTACCGTTTTTCATTGCATTCACGTTAGTTAGTAGCATCATTTTTCCGCCTAAACTAAACTAAACCACCTAATATGCATGAAATTGGATCATATAGTTGCATTCTTTTTCATTGACATACGGATGTCACTTGTTTAGGGCTATCACCTCTATTTAATCATTCACGATAATGCTAGATATTAGTTCACTTAAAATGAATTAAAATGAGTTGATGGGACCTTCCTCTAAAACTGAAATTGAGAATTAGTCTTTATAAGTCGAACCACTATGAATCCCTTCTTCGTCGGTAGGCATAATATGACCTCTTCTACGTTGGGTAAGTAGTGGTTGTCGACTTAGTTTACCTCAACACTATAGTTCGAGTAATATCTCGTAGTTATGGTGGACTAAAAGATAGGATTTACTGAAATCTATCGACCAAGAATTCTAACAGTAGAATTAGCCAAGAGGCTGGCTTATCAATTTAAAGAAATTGAGTCTTGGGATCATTTATATAATTCTCGAGGGAGGTCGATTATATGAGTGCACGAGTCGTTGCTTTAAAACGTTATTGTTTTACGACTTAAACCTTTACAAACGATGTTTTCTTATCTCTCTCTTCTTCTTCTTCTTCTTCTTCTTTCTTTTCACAGTTTCGAATACGTTATATACAGATATAACTACTATAACAAATGGCTGTACGTACCGACGTACCAATGCCAAGTGCCACACTAACGCGCGAATCATGGCTAAGAATCTTTATGGACAACATAAATCAGTCAACTCGACTGAAGAGTGACGGGTCCAATTTTTCTGATTGGGAGGCCGCATTACGGAATGCCGCCATAGCTGACGGTAAGCTCAAGTACTTGACTGAGCCACTACCGACTGAACCAGCTCCCGATGCAGGAGCAAATGATGTTGTTGCTTATAGTGATTTCATGATAGGCAAAGCAGCGTATGAACGAGCGTGCTCATCTATGCAATGGAATCCAATTTGCAAAGACGATTTATTACCCAAGGTGCAAACAAGATTTTTCACCACTCTAAACTCCAGAAGGGCCAACCGGTTGGTCCACACCTTCTCGAAATGATCGAGAATGTCGAGAAACTGGAGGAGCTTGGTTGCAAGATCGATGAGAAGATCGTCATTGATCGAGTGCTCCACTCCCTTCATGATGGGTATGCCCTCTTTAGGGCAAACTATTACATGAATGACATGCAGAAAAGTCTGCATGAGCTTCATTCACTCCTCGTACAGACGGAGAGTGATCTGAAGTTGAGTGGGAGCACGAAACAAGATGTTCTCATGATAGGCAACAAGCATAAGGGTAAGGGTAAGGCTCCGGCTAACCTAACTGTAGGAAAGCCGAAATTTAAGAAGCCAGTGATTGCAAAGAGTGGGCCTGGTGAGTCTAGCGGTAGCTCACAAGGCAAGGCAAAAGCGAAGCAGAGCATGGAGTGCCACCATTGCCACAAGTCTGGGCATTGGAGGCGGAACTACCCCGTGTATGCTGAGGACATAAAAGCAGGCCACGTCATTCCTATTGGTATGTCTTCTTTTATTCATATGATTGAGGTTAACCATTGACACAGCTAAGTCGTATCGCTGAAATCAAAGATAAACCCTACGGACTACTAACAATAGCTAGCGGCAAGAAGGGGTCGAACCACAGAGAAACAATTACTCGCAAGACACTTAGTTGACAGGTTATTCCTAGGTATGATAATGTTTGGTTTGGAAAACTATAGAACTACTAGCAAATACGATAAAGAAGAGTTTAAACTAGGGAGAAAAGACTAGGGTCTCGGGTTCCTTATGTCAATAATCCGGATAAAAATACCTTTCACCAAAATAGCAATCAATCGGAGTATGCAAGGCGATTAGGGCAAAACACGTTCTCTCGAATCAATGTTACCTTAAGCTGATTTAGCGGGCTCTCGCGACTTACTAAATCAACTCATCAATTACGCGAAGTGGTCTAATACTGATTAGGATTTCGATCTTAAATCAATATTACCCTAAGTTCAATTCAATTAAGGCGTCCCTAAATTTAATTGATAATTAATCACGCAGGAAGAAATCGCACAAGCACAAACCAATTGATTACAACAGTTTAATCAAAACCCCGGATTAAAGACATAATTCCCCCTCAACCCTAGTTGGGGAATTAGCTACTCATAACTAAGGCAAACGACATAATAATAATTGAATAAAAGAAATTAAGAACAATAAACATGAAATTACCAATTGGAAATAAACTTGAGATTGATCCTGAGTACCGACGGTTACAAAGTTGAAGACGAACTTAAAAGAGACTTGAAGTTTTTTTCTAGAGCGTCTAATTTCTAAAAAGCAGTAAAAGCAGTGAATGAAAGATAACCTAAATCTAACTCACGAGTTTCTTATTTATAGTAGTTCCTAAAATATTAAAATAATTAAATTACAAAATAACTCCGTCGATTAAAAATCCAAGGCCGGCCGGCCGGCTGCCGGTCGGCGCCCGAATGCGTAGCCCAAATTCTGGGGCTTAAAATCTCGCGAAAAGTCAAAAAAAAGCACACTAGCGAGTAGGCCAAACCGGTCAGTTGGCCGGCCCTCGAAAATAAATTTGGCTCGACTTTGGGCTTTGACCTTGCTACTGCTTTCGGACCTTAACGTCAAATTTCGCCAAGTTACTCGTATCACTTCAATTTCCGAGCTCGTCTTCGCCTCGGCTTTCGGGTTTCCGTCATAACTCCAATTTTCATCTCAAATGCACGGAAATGTTACAAATTCCTGCAAACCACGGAAAAACACCAAAAACGCTACTCGAGCGAAATGTGAGAACAAAATGGCCCTAAAGGGCGCATTTTGACAATAAACGCAAATGACTCTGGGGTAAAAACATATAAAAATAACGTATATCAAACTCCCCCAAGACAGACTCTTGCTCGTCCTCGAGCAAGTGACTCAACTAAAACTAAGCACACCATACAACTATATACAAAAGATGAGAAACAACGACTCAGAACCAAACATGTAACTGTCGCTTATCATGTACAACTTAAACAATCATGAGCAATCGAAAGTGTTAGGAATAAATTCCCAACTGCAGAGACAAAGTCAATACACACTTATCAAGCTGCATAGAAATGATTTGTGAACCGGCGACTCTAGGGAACCAATAATGTAGTGTCCTCACGGGTTTCACTCTGCACTCATTTAAGAACAAGGGTGAGTATATGTGAATTATATGTAACAATGCAAAGGTAACTCACTCACCATCTCGACTCGTGAAACACGCCTGCAATCGAATGTGAAAACAATCTCTACAACATAAGTACATGTCCAACCAAACAAAATGACCAGAATACATGCCAAGGACTTACGCGGGAAGGCCAGGGTAAAGGGTGAAAGGTGGTTGCGCCAAGCGCGTTTAGGATAAGTGGAGCTAAATCCGGTAGTTGCATATGACTACTACATCAACTCCCCACAACAATCAACCCAATTCCGTCAACTCGGAGGCAAAAATAAACTCAAGCTCAAGATAAAACCTCCGTAAGAAAAGTCGAATAATCAAGTCATTGTACCGTATTATATACAAACCCCAAACGAAGAACATATTTTTGTGCTTTTTCTTTTTTTTCTCTTTTTTTTTTCTTTTCTTTTTTTCGGTTTTTCTGCTTTTTTTTTTTTTTTTTTTTTTTGAAATTAAAATGCAAATAATGAAAAAGGGGTAACGGTAAATGACAGAAATCGTATGCTTCCAACTTGTACTCTTTTCTGCAACCACAACGCCTCAAGCACAAACCAACAAACCATAAATCAATATGCAACTGTCCCGAATAGGGTAGGTAAACTGAATAGGTAAGTGGTTAATATCATGTAGTATAAAGAATAGGCTTTAAGGCTAAGACGGGGTGCAAAAAGTGGTAAACCTATAATCTAAAGGGTAAGAAAAATAGGCTATTTGGCTAATGTGGAGCTCATAAAACAAGTATAAGTGCTGCCTTTCCTCATGTAATGCCGCTAGCCACCAACCCGACACGACTCAGTATTAAGCAGATTGACTTCACATTTATGCATGTTAATATTACGCCCTGCACGAGGAGGAACTACGCACAACCTAACAACAAGGAGACCAGTCATAGATGTCACTGGCCTTGGAGGCTCTAATCAACTCCATATATGTAGCTCACTAATTACCGGTCGAGTCTATGGTTCAACAAAATCAAACTAGCAACCGACTCGTAAGACCAACTCCGTAACGCGTGAAGCACATGCTCGATCATGTTAAGTGTAAGAAAAGGACAAACATTAGGCAATTAAATCATCGGCGTTTTGCCTGTTTCAACATCTAACTGACTCTAAAAGACTCTATTTTTGAAAAATTTTGACATTTTTTAATTTTTTTGGATTTTCTTTTTTTTTTTTGAAAATGAAAAGGAAAACAAGGAAAGCAAAAGCATAAACTAACTAGCACACAAACAAGAAATAAAAATAAAGCAACCTAATTCCTCCCCCAAGCCTAAACATCACAATGTCCTCAGTGTGATCAGCAGCAAACAATAACCAACAACCATAACCAGAAAACACAACTGGAGGACCTAAAATATATAATGGGGAAGGAATAAAACGAGAGTAGAGAGTAGAAGACGTACTGTACATAGGAATTCCCCCAAGCCAGCAGATGCTCAGGGGTTAGTGGCCAGCGTGCCACTAAGAAGAGTCGTCCTCGTACTCGTCAATTTGCGCCTCATAATCCTCATCGTCGCCACCATCCACGACCATCCCTCAAGGCTGCAAAGACTCGATCCAGACGCGCGCGGCTACCAAAACCAAAGATAGGGTCGGCTGCGGAGCTCCATATCCATGTCCACCATCCGGCCAACTGTAAGGAGTGGAGAAATAATCGGGCTGAAGATTAAGCCCGCCGTAAACGCTTGCGTCGGTATACCCGCCGTCGGGCCAAGTATAGAAGGACGGGTGAGGTCCCTCTGGTGGAACGCAGCCCTGCCTCGCATAGGCATCGTAGCTGGGGAACTGACTTAACCCCATATCAGCATATACTCTGTCAATTCGCGCGTGCGTCGCGCCCATGTCATTCCGGTACTCCTGCCGAAATGAATCAAACTCGGAGCGAAAACCAGTCAAGCCTAAATCCATACGGCTCATCATAGCTGCAATGTCCGGATGTAGATCGTAATAATGCGGGGTGCTCGACGCGGCGGAGACCTGCGGAGGGACCTGTGTAGGCTCCTCAATGCCGGCAGAAGAAGTCTCGGCAGGGTGTGTCTCCCGGCGGCTGAAAGTGCGGACAGGCACACTAGGATCAGGGGCTCCCGCAAGAGGGAGAGTGTAGGAGGGTTGATCCGCCTGTAGCTGCACTAGAGAGAGGCGTGCAGGAAGCTCAATACTCGGAACCCGATTGATCATCCAAACACGTTTTCCCACCGAATTGAGGGAAAGCCAGTTCAAAGGACTATGAAAGTAATTCGTATCAAGAAGATAATTGCCCGCGACAGCGTCTCGCGGGTTCTCAACAAAATTAACCGTCCGTATCGCAATTTGGGTGATGAGGCCACCCACATATACCGGCACGTTAGCCGCGTACGCAACAGACATCCGCTTTAGGTGAAAAGCGAGATGGTACGCGATGTTTATATGAAACTTCTCGGGTTTCTGCCGAAGGTACTGTCCCAGGATCGTCATCTCCTCGGTGCGGACATTATGAGGCTCATTTCTGCTGAATATCGTCAACCCCATAAACCTCTGCCAAACGCGAATAGCAGGCTGATGAATTTGAACCGAACTCATATGGCGACCCGGCGTGTGGCGCTGTTCAGAAATAGCGCGCCAAAGCTCCGTAGAGTCAAAAGTATCAGGGGCCTCAAACGCCCTCCTATGAGCTAACCCGAATATTTCACCGAGTTGTTTCGTCGTTAACGTGATGTCGGTATTCATGAGGCGGAACTGCAAGATGGGAAACCCGGAACTTGCGTCTTTTGTAACCGTCAACGAACTCAAAAACTCCCAAGTAAGGCGCGGATAGGTCATCCGAATCAAACCAAACATAAACTCCATCCCGACGTTCTTAAAGAGTTTTTCCGTAACACCGTCTATACCTAGGGCTCTTAACGAATTCCGACAGATAAACCTAGTGGGAACAAGGGACCGTTTCTTCAAGGCGGTAAATTTATCCTTTTGAGTAGTGGAAGTAAATATTACCTGGTCAAAATCGGGATCCGGTTCGATGTCGGGTTGAGCTTCTTGATACCGAGTATTAGGACGACCTCGTTTCCGAGCTCCTTGCGATGAATCCGCCATTGAAAGAAGTAGAGTGATGAAGTGAGGTGAGTTTTAGGGTTGGAGTGAAAGAGAGAATTGGGTCGTGGTTTTAGAGAGGGAGTAGTGAGAGAGAGTGAAATTGTAGTTGTGAGGTGAAAAAGGGCGGAATCCGTGTATAAAAGCAGCTCATTACGCGTTAGCCGGTCAGGACCGGCTGCCGGTCGCCCGGCCTGACCCGACACGTCAGCAATACGTCACCATTTTCGTCGAATTTCCAATAATCCCCAGCCGGTCCCAGACCGGCGGCCGGTCGCCCGGCTTAGGTGACCTGTAGCTTTTTTCCTCTTCTTTTTCTCAAAATTTCAACCCATCAAGATTTGGCCTGCGGCCCCGGGCCTAGGCCGGCAGCCGGTGGCCCGGCTTTGGAGCCCCGTTTTTCCCTTCTCAAAATTTCTAAGTATGAAATTACAAACTCAACCTGCACGACTCAAGATAAGTATTAAACCCTCACTCTCGTCTCACCTAAAAAAATAATGAAAATGCGAAAAATCAAAAGTACAAGTAATACAAGAACACACGGGTTGCCTCCCGGAAGCGCTGGTTTTAAGTCCCGCTCGACTTTGTTACCTCATCAGCAAGAGGGATCAAGTGGTGCGAGGTAGAGTACCTCGACCAAACCAACAGCTGCACCATCGTGATATAGCTTCAATCGATGTCCATTAGCTTGAAAACGCTCTCCCGCGTCATTTTCGAGCTCAAAGTAACCGTACTTACTCGTTTGGGTAATAGTGAACGGTCCGGACCACCGGGACTTCAACTTGCCCGGAAATAAGCGAAGTCGGGAATTATAAAGGAGTACCTTATCACCTACCTTGAATTCACGAGGTAGAATCCGCTGATCATGCCGCTTCTTCGTGCGCTCCTTATAAACCCGCGAGCTTTCATAAGCACTCATACGAAATTCATCGAGCTCATTCAGCTGCAACAATCGCTTCTCCCCACACAGAGTCGAATCGAAATTAAGCTCCTTAACTGCCCACCAAGCTTTATATTCCAACTCAACGGGGAGATGACACGCCTTCCCGTACACCAACCTATAAGGTGAAGTTCCAATCGGCGTTTTGAATGCCGTCCTGTAAGCCCATAAGGTGTCATCAAGCTTCGAACTCCAATCCTTGCGTGATTTAGTGACCACCTTCTCAAGAATAGACTTGAGCTCTCTATTAGAAACTTCAACCTGCCCGCTAGTCTGCGGGTGATAAGCAAGAGCAGTACGGTGTTGAACACCATACTTCCGTAGTAGAGCGTCGAGGTGCTTCTCATGAAAATGAGTCCCCCCATCACTTATTATTGCGCGAGGGACCCCAAACCGAGGCAAGATCGTCTTGCGAAATAAGTTGATTACCACCTTAGCATCATTAGTAGGAGATGCAACTGCTTCGACCCACTTAGAGACGTAGTCGACAGCAACAAGAATAAAACGGTTCCCATTAGAAGAAGGGAACGGGCCTTGGTAATCAATTCCCCAAACATCAAACAGCTCGACCTCTAGTATACCCGTTTGAGGCATTTCATGCCTCCTGGAGATGTTCCCGGTCCGTTGGCACGCATCACAAGATAGAACAAACGCTGCTGCGTCTTTGAACAGAGTAGGCCAATAGAACCCGGACTGCAAAATCTTCGCCGCGGTCTTGGTGGGACCATGATGCCCACCGTAAGGAGAGGAATGACATCCCTCTAGTACTCCGCGAATCTCCCAATCAGGAACACATTTACGGAATAATCCGTCGCTACACTCACGAAACAAATGCGGATCGTCCCAAAAGAACTTCTTCGCATCATGCCGAAACTTCTTCTTTTGTTGAGAAGTAGCATCCTTAGGATATGTACCTGCAACCACAAAGTTAGCATAATCGGCGAACCAAGGCTCACCATGACTAACTGCCATCAACGAGTCATCCGGGAAAGAGTCGTCAATAGGGACAACAACTCCACCCTCATCGAAACGTAGTCGAGATAGATGATCCGCAACCACGTTCTCAGCACCCCTTTTGTCGCGGATTTCAAGGTCGAATTCCTGGAGTAGCAGAATCCAGCGAATCAACCTAGGCTTGGCTTCCTTCTTCGCTAGGAGGTACTTCAATGCCGCATGGTCCGTATAAACAATCACTTTGGACCCAATAAGATACGATCTGAACTTGTCCAATGCATAGACAATGGCTAGAAGCTCCTTCTCCGTCGTCGCGTAGTTCACCTGCGCTTCATCCAAGGTTTTACTAGCATAGTAGATAGCATGTAATACCTTGTCACGCCTCTGTCCCAACACCGCGCCGATCGCATAATCGCTAGCATCGCACATAATCTCGAACGGCAAGTTCCAATCTGGAGACTGGATAATCGGTGCTGAAATCAAAGCCTGTTGAATCCTGCGAAAAGCTTCAACACACTCATCAGTAAACACAAAGGGGGCATCCTTCAGGAGGAGCTGGGTGAGTGGTTTAGCAATCTTTGAGAAGTCCTTGATAAAGCGGCGATAAAACCCCGCATGACCAAGGAAACTTCGGACCCCTTTCACGTTAACGGGAAGAGGTAGTTGCTCAATCACTTGTATTTTAGCTCTGTCAACCTGGATGCCCCTATCAGACACAACATGGCCAAGGACAACACCCTCTTTCACCATAAAATGACATTTTTCCCAATTCAAAACCAAGTCGACCTCTTCACAACGCTTTAGGACTTTAGACAAATTAAGCAAACAAGACTCAAAATCGGTCCCGTATACACTAAAATCATCCATAAAGACTTCCATGATAGACTCGATAAACTCGGAAAAAATGCTAATCATACAACGCTGGAAAGTAGCAGGTGCGTTACATAAACCAAACGGCATTCTACGATAAGCAAAAGTCCCGTAAGGACATGTAAAAGTGGTCTTTTCCTGATCCTCAGGATGAATGGGGATCTGGAAGAAACCTGAATAGCCGTCTAAATAACAGAAATACCTGTGACAAGCTAACCTTTCCAACATCTGATCAATGAAAGGAAGCGGGTAGTGATCCTTCTTTGTGGCGGCATTCAATCTTCTATAGTCAATGCACATCCGCCATCCGGTCACAACTCTCGTGGGAATCAGCTCATTCTTTTCATTCTTTACCACCGTAGTCCCGCCCTTTTTAGGAACAACTTGGACAGGACTAACCCACCTAGAATCCGAAATCGCGTAGATAATACCGGCATCAAGGAGCTTCATCACCTCCTTCTTTACAACTTCTTGCATGTTTGGGTTCAACCGCCGTTGACCCTGAATCACCGGTTTGTGATCATCCTCGAGGTGAATCCTGTGCATACAGAAATCAGGACTAATGCCTCTCAAATCACTAAGACTGTAGCCTAAAGCCTTCTTGTGCGTTCTCAAAACCTCCAGCAAAGCAGTTAGCTGGGACTCCGTAAGATCTTTGCTGACGATCACCGGATTCATTTCCTCCTCATCCAAGAACGCATACTTCAAGTGCGTAGGCAACGGCTTCAACTCGGGTTTCTGGACCTCAGCAGCATAAGAGGTCTCAACCGTCTCAGTGGTGTCGAAGTCTCTCCTTTCATCAGCATATAGGAGAGCTTCTATCTCAGCTACTTCCGCATTCCACGGACCTGTTTCATCATCTGCACAATCATCACACATCAAAACTTCCAAAGGATCCTTGGACAAGGATCCCTCGGAGACAAAAGACACCGACTCATCAACAACATCGATAATATCAAGATAGTAGCAGGACTCTTCTAACATCGGGCTCTTAAGGGCTTGGTTAAGGTTAAATGTCACCTTATCACCCCCTACCTCTAGAGTCAACCTACCGTGCTTAACATCAATGACCGCCCCGGCTGTGTGTAGGAATGGTCGTCCTAGGATAATAGGTATCTGGTTATCCTCAGCCATGTCCAAAACAATAAAATCAACAGGGAAAAAGAACTTCCCTACCTTTACGGGGACATCCTCAAGCACTCCTATGGGTCGCTTGACCGAACGATCGGCCATCTGCAAGGTGACACTAGTACACTTCAACCCTCCCATGTTTAGTTTCTCACAAACTGAGTAAGGCATAACGCTCACGCTCGCCCCCAAATCACACAAGGCTTTGTCAATAACATGGGTGCCTATGGTGCAAGGAATGGAGAAACTACCTGGGTCCTTCAACTTAGGGGGCGCACTACTCTGTAAAAGGGCACTACACTCACCTGTAAACGCTATGGTCTCAACCTCATTAAAGGAACGTTTCTTAGTAAGAATATCCTTCATAAATTTAGCGTAAGAAGGTACCTGGGTGATAAGCTCAGTAAATGGAACGGTTACCTGCAGATTCTTCACGACCTCCATAAACTTACCGAACTGCGTCTCGGCCTTAGCATGTCGTTGACGTCCCGGAAACGGGAGTTGAATCTTTATAGGAGGCGTAAGAGTAGTAGTAACATCCTTGGGAGTATCTTGGACCTTAGCCTGAACATCCTTAGCTTCGTCCTCAATCTTCTTCCCCAAATCAATATCTCCCGTAACATCAGACGTGCCAGCCGGTTGGCCGACCGGCTGCCGGTCGACCGGCTGGTGCGTCTTTTCAGCACGTATCTTCAAATTTTCGGCCTCAATCTCATCCGGATGCTTCGGACCTGCATAATGTGTGCCGCTTCGCAATGTAATCGCATTTGCGGTGTCATGAGGCGGGTTTCCTTGCGGTGGAAGTGTCCCGTGTTGCCTCGTAGCCTGTGAACTTGCTAACTGCGCAACCTGTGTTTCCAACATCTTAATAGCTGCGTCCTTAGCTTGATCACTTTTCTGCATCTGCGTCATCATCGTTTCCTGAGTCTTGGCCATCTGCATCATCATGGCCTTTAATTCACTCACACCATGATCGATAGCGGGAGTAGGAGCAGATTGAACTGGTGGTTGTTGTTGATAATGTTGTTGATGGTGGAATTGGGGCCTTTGATTTTGGAAGCCCGGCGGTTGGTAATTCCGTTGTGGCGGAATGTACGTTGTTTGTTGCTGTTGCGGCGGTTGCGGAGTAGGATTTAGCACGTTCTGGTTCCGATAAGAAAGCAGAGACCGATCGTAGCCTGGCTGATTCTGATACGGCAAGTTAGAACGGTAAGAAGTAAAAGCATTAACCTGCTCTTGCGAACTCATGCACTCATGTGCGTAATGACCAACAATCCCGCAATTATTGCATCCTGCATCGTGCCCCGTAACCGCGTTAACCTGCTGTGCATTAGACGAACCCGCACCACTCATCTTGGCGACCTGCATCGTCAGAGCCGAAATTTGGCTCGTCAAAGCATTAATAGAGTCCTTCTCGCGATCACTATGAGCTTTGCGAGAATTTCTCCTAGGTCGATCGTACTGTGAGGTATGGATCGCCATTTTCTCGATCAATGCCCATGCCTGGTCATCATCGACGTTGTCGGCAAACCGCCCACCGGCAGCTGAATCCAAGATAACCCGACTTTCTGAGTACAGCCCGTTGTAAAACGTCATGATCACGAGCCAGTCGTTCAACCCGTGGTGAGGACAATCACGGATGAGTTTCTTATAACGTTCCCAAGCTTCAGCAAGTGATTCGTCGAAAGTTTGTTCGAAGCTTTGGATTTGGCTCCGGATCTTATTAGTTCGCTCTGGAGGATAATACTTCTTATAGAACGCCATAGCCAACCCATTCCAATCCGTAATACCCTCAGCTGCCTTATCTAAATCGGTAATCCATTCACGGGCGCGATCACGTAGTGAGAAAGGGAACAACATTTCCCTAATTTGATTCTGAGTAATCCCATTCTGTTTTATCGTCGAACAGTAATCCGTGAAAACCTGCATATGACGACTGGGATCCTCCGTTGGATTTCCTCCGAATTGATTACGCTCCACCAATGTTAGAAAAGCGGGTTTAATCTCGAAGTTGCCCTGCAAAGTTTCGGGCATCTGAAATCCATTAGGAATGGACTCCGTCTTGGGCAAAGAGTGACTTGAAAGTCTCGGCATAGTCACTTGCGCCTCAAAAACAACACTAGAAGTAGATGGTGGAGTAGTATCCTCTTGATAGGACGATGCTTCTGAACGAACTTCTTCGTCTGAAACTTCCACAACCTCAGGCCCGTATGCCTCAGCAAGCTCCTTAAAGAAGTTACGCGAACGTCGAAAGGTACGCTCCGGTTCAGGATCGAATGGAACTAAACCTGACGGTGACCTGCGCATAAACAAAAACTACAAGGAGAAGTGAGAAACGGTCTCAAGGAACAAAAGTTCCCTGAGACAAGAGAAATAACCTACTAAGTAAATGCGAAATAAAACCGTCTCCCCGGCAACGGCGCCAAAATTTGACATGACTAAGTCGTATGTTGAAATCAATGATAAACTCTAGGGACTACTAACAATAGCTAGCGGCAAGAAGGGGTCGAACCACAGAGAAACAATTACTCGCAAGACACTTAGTTGACAGGTTATTCCTAGGTATGATAATGTTTGGTTTGGAAAACTATAGAACTACTAGCAAATACGATAAAGAAGAGTTTAAACTAGGGAGAAAAGACTAGGGTCTCGGGTTCCTTATGTCAATAATCCGGATAAAAATACCTTTCACCAAAATAGCAATCAATCGGAGTATGCAAGGCGATTAGGGCAAAACACGTTCTCTCGAATCAATGTTACCTTAAGCTGATTTAGCGGGCTCTCGCGACTTACTAAATCAACTCATCAATTACGCGAAGTGGTCTAATACTGATTAGGCTTTCGATCTTAAATCAATATTACCCTAAGTTCAATTCAATTAAGGCGTCCCTAAATTTAATTGATAATTAATCACGCAGGAAGAAATCGCACAAGCACAAACCAATTGATTACAACAGTTTAATCAAAACCCCGGATTAAAGACATAATTCCCCCTCAACCCTAGTTGGGGAATTAGCTACTCATAACTAAGGCAAACGACATAATAATAATTGAATAAAAGAAATTAAGAACAATAAACATGAAATTACCAATTGGAAATAAACTTGAGATTGATCCTGAGTACCGACGGTTACAAAGTTGAAGACGAACTTAAAAGAGACTTGAAGTTTTTTTCTAGAGCGTCTAATTTCTAAAAAGCAGTAAAAGCAGTGAATGAAAGATAACCTAAATCTAACTCACGAGTTTCTTATTTATAGTAGTTCCTAAAATATTAAAATAATTAAATTACAAAATAACTCCGTCGATTAAAAATCCAGTAGTACGTGCATTCTGCCGGTCGGCGCCCGAATGCGTAGCCCAAATTCTGGGGCTTAAAATCTCGCGAAAAGTCAAAAAAAAGCACACTGGCCGTGACCGGCCGGTCAGTTTGACCTACCCTCGAAAATGGGCTGGCTCAACTTTGGGCTTTGACCCTTCTTTCTGCTCGGACCTTAACGTCAAATTTCGCCAAGTTACTCGTATCACTTCAATTTCCGAGCTCGTCTTCGCCTCGGCTTTCGGGTTTCCGTCATAACTCCAATTTTCATCTCAAATGCACGGAAATGTTACAAATTCCTGCAAACCACGAAAAAACACCAAAAACGCTACTCGAGCGAAATGTGAGAACAAAATGGCCCTAAAGGGCGCATTTTGACAATAAAACGCAGCTCGGGACGGGGGTAAAAACATATAAAAATAACGTATATCAACCATGCAAGTTTCGGAACTTGGGTACTTGATACTGGTTGTGGTTCTCATCTGTGCGAGTGGGGAATGGAGCAAGAGTTGCTGCCGTTTCAGTAGGAACATATGTAATCCAACTCCCGAGCGGTTTTGAGTTATTACTGAATAACTGTTACTATGTACCTAGTTTATCCAAAACATTATTTCTGTATCCGTACTTGATAAAGACGGATTTTCGTTTTAAAGAATAATAACTGTATTTTCTCTTTAAACGATATGATTTATGGTAAAGCAGTTTCCATGAACGGAATTTATGTTTTAGATCAAACCACAGATATAATGCATATGAGTAACAAGAAAGCAAAGGTTGGTGACAAGATCAAACATATCTATGGCAAAATGTCTCGAATTTCCATCAAAGGTGTTGGAATGCGCGTTGCTGACCTATTAGGACTCATACATACTGATGTATGCGGACCTATGTCAATCTACGCTAGAGACGGCTATAGGTATTTTATCACTTTCACGGACGATTTGAGTAGATATGGTTATGTCTACTTAATGAAGCATAAAAGTGAGTCATTCGACAAGTTCGAGGAATTCCAGAACAAGGTTGAGAACCAACTGGAGAGAAAGATAAAAGCACTACGTTCAGATCGTGGTGGCGAATATCTTTCAACTGAGTTTGATCGACACTTGAAAGACCGCGGGATAGTATTACAGTTAACTCCACCCGGAACACCACAATTGAATGGTGTGTCCGAACGCAGGAATCGAACATTACTTGATATGGTTCGATCCATGATGAGTCACACGGTTATACCTGACTCATTGTGGTGCTATGTTTTTTTGTCAGCTGCTCTAATACTTAACCGAAGTCCGTCTAAAGCTGTAGACAAGACTCCATACGAGTTATGGAAGGGAACGGTCCCTAACTTGTCCTTTATTCTGCTCAGCGCGAGGCTTATGTCAAGTAGTTGACACGTGGATAAGCTCAGCCCGCGATCGGTCAAGACATACTTTATTGGTTATCCAAAAGGAATGTTTGGTCATTACTTCTATTCGCCAACCGAACAACGAGTTTTTGTTGCGGTTAGTGCAAAGTTCTTAGAGAAAGAGTTTCTCGAGGACAAGAGAAGTAATAGAACCTTCGATCTGTCGGAGATTCCTGAACCAACAACCGAGCAACCAATGGAGGAAACTGTTCCGTCTTCGCCTGCTGCGGTTGATATTCCCTTGGAACCTAGAAGGTCGGGTAGACTCTCCATTCCTCCAGATAGATATATCGGTATGGTTGAGGAGAATGGGAGAGACGACGTTTTACTCCTTGAGAGCAACGAACCCGTAACCTATAAAGGTGCCATGACATGTTCTGACTCAAAGCTATGGTAAGAAGCCATGCAATCCGAGATGGACTCGATGTACGAGAACGATGTATGGGATCTGGTTGACTTACCTGATAAGGCTAGGCCTCTTCAGTGCAGATGGCTTTATGAGATAAAGCGATCTGTAGAAGGACAACCAGATATATACAAGGCACGACTAGTGGCAAAGGGTTTCACTCAAGTGCAAGGGTTGCACTATGATGAGATCTTTGCACCCGTAGTCATGCTTCGTTCCATTCGGATTCTCTTAGCGAGTTGTACATGGTACAACCCGAAGGTTATACAGATCCTGAAAATCCTAAGAAGGTTTACAAGCTTAAGCGTTCCATCTATGGACTTAAGCAAGCTTCACGGAGTTGGAATCATCGCTTCGACCAAGTGATAAAGGAGAATGGATTCACTCGATCGGTCGAGGAACCATGTCTATATATCAAGTCGAGTGGGAGCAAGATTGTCTTCCTAATACTGTATGTAGATGACATACTCTTGATTGGGAATGACATACCTCTCTTAACTTCGGTAAAAGTATGGTTAAAGAACCATTTCCAGATGAAGGATCTGGGTGAGGCACAACGTATTTTGGGGCTCCGTATCTATAGAGATAGATCACGACGGATGTTATCCCTCAGTCAGGAGTCTTATATAGATAAGATTCTTGAGAGATTCAGTATGACAAAGTCATGTTCCTTATGCTTCGGTAGTTGGATCGATCATGTATGCCATAATGTGTTCACGTGCAGACGTGCATCTGAAATGGGTATTGACTTATGGAGGTGCTATAAGGCTATGCGCAATCGATTCTTGTGACGTTAACTTCTACACGAATCGAGATGACTCGATATCTCAGCTCGGATTCGTCTTTACTCTTTATGGCGATGCGGTCAGCTGCAAAGTTCCAAAATATAGTGTCATAGTAGATTCTACGACTGTGTCCGAGTACTATGCTATTTAGTTGCAAGGGAAGCTGTATGGATGCGCTGGCCTACAAGGACTAATCAGAGTTCCTAGTTCGAATGACACTATCACCATCTATTATGATTCATAGAGGTGTCATCCTCCAGGCTGCAGAGCCTCAAGTCCAGCAACTAGTCTAGATTTGTACGTCGGTATATGATAAGCTTGAAGGGCACGTTATCTTCATGAGAATTAAACGTGTTTCTGATTATAATAGTACTTGACGTGGATTGGATAAATGTATCTTTTTCATATACTATTTATAACATCATCGTTTTGTTTTATATATTTTGTTTTTCCATGTGGATTGTACGGACAACTTTGAACATCACAAAGTGAACTGGAAAACATTATATTTGTATTGGTCCGTAATCGCCTACACGATCTGATAACTCTGGCGATTATTTTGTGACGTCGATTGATGGTAGGTTCAACGAGCCATAAGTCAAACTGTTGACTGATCGATCACAGATGCGGGTTTATCAAATCGCTACAGACATTTTTTGTGACGACTACATGGAGTCCTAAATGTTTAAGAACATTAGGTCTTAGGTCGTGGATAGGACATCCATAGTGTTCCTAGAGTCGATTCTTTTGACTATCGACCGCCTCGAGATTAAGGCGATTTTGGGTGACTTTGGTTTCTTTCTCACGGTCGACCAAACAGAGGCCAAGCAGATTTTCAGCTGGTCATTTCACGTCGCGCTTACATCTGCAGGATTCGAGTTGAGGGAAATATCCAAACTTCTATCGAGTTATAATATTTATTCTCAGGGCCACTCGAGGAGCTGTAACTGAAAATGCATGGCCATGCTCGAATATTGATTCGTTTATCAGTTAAGTTACTCTCTAGTCGGGGAAACCACTCTTGATAATCGATCGCCATGAACTACGACCTTTGAAAGTACGGACTTTGCAAATTGGTTTACATTGAGTGGGAGAAATTTATTATGGATATGAGAATCGGTTATCGCACCTACACTTGTACGGACAAGTGGGAGATTGTTGGGGTTAGTGTCCTCCCACTACAAAAAAAACTGTAAATAGCAACGGAAAAATCCGTCACAAAAATGGCTTTCCCGTCGCCGCAGTTTTGTGACGGACACCGTCGAAGCAATGATCGCATAAAATGGTCACAAAAAAACAAATTGTGACGGATTACCCGTCGCAAAAAGGCTTGCGACGGACTTCTGACGCCCAATCCGTCAAAATACAAATTGAAATTAGTCAAAGTCAAGTCACGCTTGTGACGGGTTTACCGTCACAAATATTGACATTTGTGACGGATAGGCCGTCGCAAAATATATTGGGTGACGTTGCAGTTAATATTTGTGACGGACTAGCCGTCACAAAAAGCAGTATTTGTGACGGACTAGCCGTCACAAAAAGCAGTATTTGTGACGGACTAGCCGTCACAAAAACTTTTTTTTTTAAAAAATTGCGACGGATTACCCGTCGCATAATCTTTTTTTTTTAAATGTAAACCAAGAATGCCGGTTTTCCACAATGCAATCGCATTGTTTATTTCGCTTCATATTACCCGCAGAATATTTAACACACACGCCGATCAAGCGAAAAACAATATAGTCGATCGCTGGCGGAAGAAACAATATGGTCAACCGCCAAGCGGGATTTAATCAACACAACCAACCACACGATAACCATAACACTGACAATACTTTACATACTAACACGTCAAGTTTACAATACATATTATGTTTTAAGTGCAAGTTTTAAAGTTTTGAAACAAGTTTAAACATATTAAGATTGAGTGGGGACTGTTGGCTCTTACCGAACTCGTGACCATCGTCGGAAGTCATCCCTAGGCGCCGGGTCGGCCCACTAGAGCATGTCGGATCAGGAAACGTGAATCCATGCTTCTCAGCCAAGAACGCCAACATCATGTCACTCTTCCTCTGTGTCTCAGCAAGCTGTGCTTCTATCGTACTCACTTTATCTTTAAGTTGAGTATTTTCCATTGTCACCCGAGAGACCAAACTTGGTGAGTAAGAGGAAACCGAGTGGCGGGCGATCCTATTAGCCGGTGGCGTGTACAGCTCTGAGGCCGTTGCTCCAGTCCCGAACAAGCGCATCTTTTGGTCGAATCCTCCTACATTGGAAATGCAGCTTGAAAGGGGTCTATTGGCGGCTGTCCTTCGGGAACTGGCTGAGATAATTGTTGTTGATACGCCGCCTAAAAATACACAACAAAATACTATTAGTTAAAGACACTTGCAATATTCAAAAAAAAAGTGTACGTGAATAATATAAAAATAAAAAAGTTAGTTAAAACAATTATAAGTAAATCAATTCGTTATAATCAAGCACTTACGTCAGCTTGGGATGCTCGAGGGCAAACCTAATTTCCTTTCTTATCTTTCTTTGACTTCTCCATTAGCTTGTAAGGTGTCGGAGAATCACCCTACAAATAATATATCATCAAAATATTTTATCAAATACAAACAATTAATCAAACTAATTATATATAAAATGTATATCAAAACAATATTTATCAAATACTTACCAACTCCTTAAAAGCCAGCACTGCGTTTTTTCGACCGAGAGTGTGTGTCCCAGCTGCTTTTCCTTCTTTTTGTCCTGACCTTCTATTCACTTTGTTTGTCTCTGAAGCCTTAACAAAATTCGGGTCCTCATCAGGTCTTTTCTTCAGCCTCAGCCAATGAGCTTCGGGTATCCAATTGGGCTTCTTTTTCGCTTTGGAAGCTCCACAAATCGACTGAGTAATCCGCCTCTTGATCCTTTTCTCCCACTCAGCTCTCAATGGATACCCAGGAATATCGGGACGAACATGACTCTGTAAAAATAATAAACATATTATAAATAGATATAATAATTTTATATAAGATATATTAACTTTAAGTAAATCATTAAACATTATTCAAGTTACCTCAAAATATGTAAACATCTTATCTCGCTGCGCATGGGTCATCTCACTCCAATTAGTGACGATTGCCAGACGCATCAGTGAAACGACCTAATCAGTGGCCCGATAATCTCCTTATCCTCCTACCTAAAAATGCAAATGTATACACATATATTATATAATAAAGAAAATCAAATAATACAAGTAAAAGATCAATGAATGTAAAATGCAAACAATAACAACATTACTTACCAGTAGCCTCTAGTTGCGTTCTCAGAAAGCACTACCTGCGCGCCTGTAGGCCGAGCCTGAGTCTGGGTAATCGAATGTGACCCCTGACCACTATGAGTGTTTACCGTAATCGGATCCTGATCCTCCTCCTCCTCCTCCTCCTCCTCCTCCACCTCCTCATCCTCCGGGTCTGGAATCTGTTCTTCTCTACGATTACTACTATTACTCCCACTCCCACGTCTGAACATTTGTTTAGTTCGTTGTAGAAGACTCTTTCGTCTATCACTCATCTCTATATCAAAATAAGTTCAATTGTTAATTAACAAAAATATACACATCAATTGTCAATAAACACAAACATATAGTTCACATAAAGGATTGATATATAATTATTGAATCAACCTTTGAAATAAAAATGAAGCCAATTACGAAGTTCATAATTTCTTTATTACAACATAATTTAGTACTAATCATCCTCACTGTCACTGTTATCATCACTACTTAATATAATATCATCATCTGAGAAAAGCACGCCAATTTCATGTTCTTCATCCTCATCTTCATCTTCTGTTTCTTCATTATCTTCATCTTCATCCTCATCTTCTCTTTCATCTTTATCCTTATTATCTTCATCTTCTTCAGTTTCCAATAAAACCACATCTACCTCTTCGTACCCATCTACATTTACTAAGTTTTCCTCAGGTGGTGAAATTGAATGATCATTCACCACCACATCTTCTTGAAAAACAGTTTCTTCAATTGGAGCGTCTACATATGATCTTGCCTTAATTTTAAAAACCGCGGACCATTGATTACCTTTTTTAGTGGATGGGTACGGAGCATAATAGACTTGATCAACTTGATAAGCCAACACGAACGGGTTATGTCCACGAAGTTTCTTTGTTTTATTAACATCGACAAGTCCGTATATCTTATCGATAGCGAGTCCTTGTGGAGAATTGTCAAACCAGTCACATTTAAACAATGTGACTCTATGGATCCGCTTCTGGGTGTAGTAAGCAAGCTCAACTATTTCATTTAGGATTCCATAGTAGTCCAACCCTTCTGTAGTGCTCACGCAAACACCATTACTTAAGGTGGTTTTACAAACATCAACTCCATCCTTGAAAGCACGAAATTTATAACCATTGATAGAATATCGCCTCCAAGTTCTTACCCACGTACTAGGACCCATTGCTAGAGCCTTTATTAAAGGATCTTGCAATCTATAAGCCTACAATATTAAGAAGTTATAAATGTATTATTTCACATATTTTGATATTTTTAGTTATTTTCTTAAATAAAAAGTTTACTTACTTCATTTCTGAACCATTTAGGCCAACTTTTGTCATGTTTGCTCCAAACATCGTCCGAACTTACAATGTCAGCAAATTTTTCTTTCACATAAGTCTCAAACTCCCTGTTTCAATATATTAACATAATCTTTGTTATTTTTATTTTTTTTAAATTTCACAACTAATAACTTATTTAGTTATTATTCATGCAACTTACTCTTCATAACATTGTAACAGTTTTCCACAATTTCTTAGCACATACAAGTGAGCGTCCTCCAACTCTTTTGAATCCAAAAACCTCTCTTTGCATTTTCCAGTTGTACCTCCCAATTCTTCATTAAACAACTCAGGAAGGTTTGAATTTTCCCCGTCAGCCGAAGTCGAACCGAGATCCAAATCTTTAGCTTTAGTATCTATATGATCTTCGAAATATAAAGAACAGAAATTGGAAATTTCTTCCAATAAATAAGCGTTGCAAATGGAGCCTTCCACTCGAGCTTTGTTAGAGATCTTCTTCTTCAAATGATTAAGAAACCTACACGAGAATTGATATTTTTTCAAAATAGATAGATGCATGATTGATGTTTGAATGAATATTTGATCTATATTTTACCTCTCAAATGGATACATCCATCGATACTGGACAGGTCCGCCAACTTTCGCTTCATAGGGTAAATGAATGGGCAAATGCTCCATGGAGTTGAAGAATGATGGGGGAAATACTCTCTCTAACTTGCACATAATCTGAGGGATGTTGGACTCCAAGTTTTCCATATATTCAGTCTTAATTGTAGACGAACATAAGTCTCTAAAAAATTGGCTTATCTCAGTTATTGCACTCCAGGAACCCGTTGGAAGCAAGTGTTTCAAGGCAACAGGAAGTAAACGCTGCATGAATACATGACAATCATGACTTTTCATGGAATGCAACATTAACTTCACATGATCCACGCACCTACTCAAATCTGAAGCATAACCATCAGGAAATTTCAAAGATCCAACCCATTCACATAGAGCCTTCTTTTCATCGGTTGTTAAAACAAACCTTGCTGATATGGGTCGTTTTAAACAATGTTCTTGAAAGTCAGCTTTACCCTTTGTTCCAAATGAAGTCTTGTTTGGTACATCCATCACCGTGTTGATAATTTGCTCAAAAACGTTTTTCTCAATGTGCATAACATCTAAATTATGTCGAATCAACAACGATTTCCAATAAGGAAGTTCCCAAAAAATACTCCGCTTCCACCACCCTTGCTTTTGATCTTTCAATTTTTTCAATTCTGCCGTAGAAGCTTGAACAATTTGGGGCAAATTCTTTACTGACTTCCAGACATCATCACCATTTAATTGGGCTTTCGCAATGCGATTCTCATTTGGTCTTTTTTTCAAGAACAACTTACAATTATTTCGAAGAGGATGATTGTTCTTCAAGAATTGACGGTGACAATCAAACCAACAAACCTTGCCACTGTGCTTCAGCCAAAACGACCGGTGATCATTGTCCAAACAATAAGGACAAGCACGATATCCAGTTGTGCTCCAACCAGAAAGCATGCCATACGCCGGAAAATCATTGATCGTCCACATTAAAGCAACCTTTAACTGGAAATTTTGTTTTCTAGAGACATCGTACGTGTACACGCCAGTTTCCCAGAGTTCTTTCAACTCCTTAATCAACGGTTGGAGGTACACATCCAAATTTCCCTTAGGATTTTTGGGACCTGGAACGATTAAGGATAAGAACATAAACTGTCTCTTCATGCACAACCACGGAGGTAAATTGTACGGAGTAAGCATGACCGGCCAACACGAGTAAGATTTCCCGAATTGACCGTAAGGTGAAAATCCATCCGTACATAAACCCAGCCGGATATTGCGTGGCTCACTTGCAAATTCTGGATATTGTCTATCAAAATGCTTCCACGCTTCTCCATCACTCGGGTCTGCCATCGAGCCAGTTTCTCTTAATCTGGAGTTCTTATGATGCCAAGTCATCTCCCCAGCTATGTGCTTGGTCGCATATAATCGTTGCGCCCTTGACGCAAACGGGAAGTAAATCATCGTTCTACGAGCTATCTGCTTCCCAGCCGAATCTTTTGTACTCTTGTAACGAGATGTGTGACATTTTGTGCATTCTTCCAAATTGATATTTTCTTCCCAGAATAGCATGCAACCATATGCACAGACATCAATCTTCTCATGTGGCAGTTGCAAACTCTTCAGCACATTCTTAATCTCGTGAAAGTTACGTGACATTTGATTATCTTTAGGAATCATGTCCCCAACGTAGGCCAAAATACTATTCACGCATCTTAGAGATAAGTTATGCTCACATTTGAGTGTTAACAATCTAGCCGCCGCTTGCAACAAACACATACTACTTCCTTTAAATACAGGTTTTTCGGCTTTACTCAACAATTTAAAGAATTCAGAAACTTGGGGGTTTGGAGTTTCATAATGCACTTCTTCATCACAATGATCAGGGTTCAGTTGTTCCTCCATTAATTGGTCAATATTATCTCGTAATGCATTTTCAACCAACTCTCGGTAAGGGTTTTCACTAACTATGGCAACGGTACTTTCTTGTGTGAGAAGCTTTTCACCATGATAAGTCCATGTGTAGTAGTTATCAACAAAACCATTAGAGAAAAGATGACTTTGAATGTCCATTTTTCTCTTAAAACTTATATTCTTGCACTTTTTACATGGACACTTCATTTCACCTAAGTTTTTGTATTCGGTACATTGTTCCGCAAACGCAATAAAATCTTTCACCCCATTTGCAAATGCTACTTTAGGTTTTTTCTTCTCATCTAATCTTTCATACATCCAATCACGTTCCGTCCTTTTCATGTTATCGTATCTACATTTGAATGTGTATTATAATATATTGATCATAAAGAAACACTTACACTAATTACAAAGCAATCCATTCAAAATCAATACAATTACAAAATAATAACAATCAATTTAATGAAGCATGATATTTAGTGAAAATATATGTGTATTGTCGTCATTATTCACCATCTTTGGGTCCTTATCACTCCAACCTAAACCCATCAATGTACATTCCAAGTCACTAGTAGACACACACTTGAAATTTATTATTGAGAAAAAAAATCGGCAGCAATTCCCCTCAGTTCTCCAAATACACGATGTGTAATAAATAATTACTACACATATGAATTTAGAGAACATATAAGGAATTGTGACCAAACTTTTTTCTCAACAATAAATAACAAATATATGTTTACTCCTAAGTGACTTGAAATGTACAAAGACAGTCCCAAAACGGGGACTATTCAAAAATTGCTCCTAATGAACAATTTTTGAACGGGTGCTAGGTCAAAAAAAAAAATTAACATTTTCCATCAATATGAGATCGTGCATATAATTCATTTGCAAAAACACTAATTTCAATTTTAACATTATAACAAATGATATTTGTCACAACATTCAACCAATAACAATATTTCAATAATTTTCAATTCAACACTAACACTAACATAACACTAAATTCCAATAACATTAACCTAATACTAACAATGGCTTCTATCCTAAATCATTCAACACTAACACTAACACTAACACTAACACTAACCTAACACTAACCTAACACTAACAATGGCTTCTATCCTAAATCATTCAACACTAACACTAACACTAACCTAACACTAACCTAACACTAACAATGGCTTCTATCCTAAATCATTCAACACTAACACTAACACTAACCTAACACTAAAAATGGCTTCTATCCTAAATCAATCAACACTAACACTAACACTAACACTAACACTAACACTAACACTAACCTAACACTAACAATGACATCTATCTTAAATCATTCCACACTAACCTAACACAATATACTAATAATAACCATGGTTACTATCCTAAATCATTAACATAATTTAAATCAAAATCAATTAGAAATTAAATAGTAATGAAAAAATTACCTAAATAAATGAGTCAAATTAGTTGAGGACGGGATTAAGTCGGTGACCGGAGTAGACGGAGATGACCGGAGCAAGAGGAGGTGACCGGAGAGACGGAAAAGGGTAGGGCGATTTTGGGGCGATTTTGGGGCGATTTTGGGGGTTAGGGTTCGCGTATGAAAAAGAGAAAGGGAAAATAGGGGAGAAGGGAACTGCTGCTGTTGCTCGTATAATTAAAAAATTTGTGACGGGTAATCCGTCACAAATCCGTCACAAAACTTAAGTTTTGTGACGGATTACCCGTCACAAATGGGAAAAAAAAAATTAAAAAAGACTTTGGGATACAGCTGTAAGGTCAATTATTTGCGCGTGCTTTTTATTATTTGTGACGGGTAATCCGTCACAAAAATTTGAGTTTTGTGACGGATTACCCGTCACAAATGGTAAAAAAAAATTTTAAAAAAATTTTTGGATACAGCTGTGAGAACAAATTATTGCGCATGCTTTTTATTATTTGTGACGGGTAATCTGTCACAAAAAAATTTTTAAAAAATTTTTGGATACAGCTGTGAGAACAAATTATTGCGCATGCTTTTTATTATTTGTGACGGGTAATCCGTCACAAAAATTGAGTTTTGTGACGGATTACCCGTCACAAATGGGGAAAAAAAAATTTTTAAAAGTTTTTGGGATACAGCTGTGAGGGTGAAGTAGTGTGCGTGGTTTTTAATATTTGTGACGGGTAATCCGTCACAAAAAATTGATTTTTGTGACGGATTACCCGTCACAAACGACAAAAAAAAAAAATTTCAAGGCAGCGCCAAATTATTTTTAATGGCGGTAACACATGAGACGGACTTCTGACGGATTACCCGTCACAAAATTTGGCGCGCTAAATTAGTGACGGTTTAGGCGTCAGAAACAAATTTTCCGTCACAAAGCCGTCACAATTCCGTCACAAAAAATATTTTTGTGACGGATTTTTTTTCCGTCACAAATTTTCCGTCGCTATTCACAGTTTTTTTTGTAGTGTCCACAGTTAGTGCAATAACATAAATAAATCTCTAAAGGTACACAGGGTACATTTCGTATTTAATCAGTTGATTAACGTTTATCAATAACGGTTGGCTTGCTAGATAAGTTTGACGTTATTGTCATACAGATGGCGGTGATCAACTGGTCCCTAAGAGTCACACCTAGAGGACGTGTTTGAGAGATGTGATTATTTGAGAAAATAATCATATCGATGCCTTATTTAATGACTAAATGGTTAGTCAGTGTTGTGGACTAAGCGGTTAGTCGAATATGACTAAGAGGTTAGTCAAATGTATTATTTAATAATGATTAAATAATATTAGATGAGAGGAATTAGCTGTAATTCGTGAATTGAATATAAAAGGTTATATTTAATTATTACGTATAATGTAGGCTAATTATTATAAACAGTTATAATAAATTAGTAAATTATAAATATAAGGATATTTATGATTCATTATAATATAAGGATATTATAATTACATTATATATTAAAAGCCAAAGAAAACTAATTAAATGGGTTAATCTTTTAATTAAATTTGGGCTTGAAATTTAGAAGTGGAAAAGTCCACTCACCCACTATTTTGGACGGTTGGTTTAGGGTAGATGAGGGAGTTGTTTCCTTCCTCTCTACTTAACCTAATCATCCTCCTAAATCTCATCGAACTGATTTACAATTCTACATAGCACACAACACAAAACCTAGAGAGAAAATCAGTTTTCTCCTCTAATTTCTTCTAGCAATTCAAGGGCATATCACAAATACATCTTGGGTGAGATTATTAGGAGATACCATATTTTTGGTATTGATCTTAGGCCAATTCATAAGGATTAAAAGGTTAATTCTTATTCTCTTATTATGTTATGCAATTTCTATTTTATGACCATTAATCTTATAAAGTTTTTCATTATAATCCTGTGAATTTTAAGGTCTATATACGAATATAAACCTACAACTCATTGAATTGAGTAACCACAATGGCCATGAATTTGGCTGTGACCGGGAGTATGAGCAATGATGTAACCCTTAAGGAAATATGTGTACCCGAGCTCGATCTTTACCGAGTGAATGTCAAGCTAAACGGTATAACATACGAGGGATGCTCTACATTTGAAAGGAAAAAAAAAAGAGAAAGAAAAGAAAAGGAAAAAATGGAATGATGTGGAAAGAAAGGTGGAATGGAAAGTGGTATGTTTGGTTGGCCTCGCTTGAATTCAATTATCGTAAGTTTAATTTTTGTGAAAGCGTGAGAAGCTAGTAATATGATGTTGGTGTGAATGGTTGAGACTTGTGCTCTATTTTTGGTGAAATAGACTATGGTTTGTAAGTTTATGTGTATAGGTCGTCAACTTTGAGATGCTAACGTGATGAATTCGGACCACTTCGATTTTCTCCGACGCTTTTTGCTTGAGGACAAGCAAAGGTTTGGTTTGGGGGACTTTGATAAGTGCATTTTATATAGCTTTTATGCCCTCGGTTTAGTTGCATTTTAGCTCGCGTTTTAGTCGAGTTCGTATTATTTTACAAGCTATTTGCTATGTTTTGCGGTACTGCTTCCTTCTGGTTATATTTTGCAGGTTTTGGCGGTCCTGAACCAAATACCGAGTCAAGTGAAGCAAGCATGAGTGCCGAGACTACAAGACCAAGCTCAAGCCGATACGGGAGCTCAGGATACGAGTGAGGACGTGGAGGATTCAAGCAAACAAGCGACGAATGAAGCAAACAAGCGAGGAAACGAAGTAACTCACCCACATGCCTGGGTCGGATTTCTGATGAATCCGGCCGGATTTCTGAAGAATCCGGCCTAGCTATGTCGACTGTTTGGGTTGTTGGTTTTGGGCCCAATTTCGAGACTTATATATACTTTTGTACTTATTGTTTCGGGGGACATCTTTTTACACATCTTTTATTCTAGTTTTTACTGCTTTAGGTTAGACTTAGTTTTCTCTCTTTAAAACTCTCTCAAAACACTTAGTCTAGATTTAATTACTCTTGCAAGAATCGATCTTTACTTCATCTCAGGATTAATTTCAGGTTTAATTTCATTGTTATTTCTTTCGTCATGCTCTCTTATTATCATTGTTTTGTTTTAATTTCAATCATGTCTAGCTAATTCTCCTATTAGGGTTTGAGGGGAATTTGTGCCTTTGGTTCAGGAACATGTTTTTGGATTAAATTGGTTGAATATTTTGTGCAATTGATTTCTTTCTACGCGTTTTATGCAATTGAGTTAGGATTATTTCGCCTGATCAACGAATTCATCTGAGTTTAATTGAACCTGAGTAAGTTTTAATTTAAGATCGAAAGCCGAGTTAAAACTAGACTTACGCGAGATTGATAAGTTGAATTTAGTACGTAGCGAGAGCCCGCTAAATTTGCTTAAGGCTGAAATTGACTCGAGAGAGCGTTTTCCAAACCTAATCATTTGCACATTTATTGCTTCCTTCTTATGAACTTGAGTTCCTGAATCATTGTCATAATGAACCCGATGCCCTAATCTCTTCTCTTATAGTCTTCTTATCTTCGTTCTTTTTGCTTTAGTTATTAGCTCAAATCAACCATTTTCATACCCCTTTGAGTCAAACCTGTTTTCACCCAACTTAGCTTATAACTACACCGTTTCTCTGTGGATTTCGACCCTGCTTACCGCTAGCTTCTGTTAGTTGTTTGTCTAGGTTTATTTTGATTAGGCGTGACGACTTTAGCCTTATTAGTGGCATCCCAACAATTTAGAATATATCATGAACCATCTAAAATACGAGTTAGAGGTATATGACATGTAAGCCTTATTATGCATAGTCGGGTACGTAGATATGACATACTGAAAACAAAAAGTGTAATAAACAAATAGTATAATTGATCAAAAATAAAACAAATAAATAAATAAATAAACATGCATCAGTAATTTTTCTGTAAGACACAACTTACACAAAATTAATGTGAGACCAAAGTACAAATTGCAGTTAAAGGGGTACAAAATCATGAAACAAATCTACTAAAGTCACTTACAGGGGTGTTAAAAAAAAAAATAGTAACAATTAATCATAATTATAACTTAAATAGTACAAAAGCTATATAAACGGATACAAATGAGGTTGACTTACAATAACTTATTGTAAGTCTCGACTTACACAAAAATTTGTGAACATGTATAATACTCCGTAATGATAGTAGAAAAATGACAAAAAAATGACACATACATAATCGATCATCGTTAGGCAATAATTATCTTATTTAAGGTTTCTTATATATACCACATTATTTGATTAAATTATACGTTATTGATTTTCCGTATACGGATTTTACTCCTGTTGTAGACTTTTTTCATTTAGTTTTCAAACCCTACCTTTTTTTACTCCCATGGTATACAAATTCTTTTTTTTTCCCCAAACTTTTCTTAATCTAAATTCAATCAATTGTTTAATTATTCAATTATTAATTTCGATAAACAATTCAATGGAGTAATAATCACTTTCAATTTCAATTATTGTCATTAAATTATTAATTTTTATAAATTCTTAATGGATTTAATTTAAAATTAAAATTATGGTTTGCATAAGGAAGAACTTGGGGCGGCGGTAGGCACCGACTTAGGGTGGCAGGAGGCGGCAGCGGCGGCGGGAGAGGGTGGTCGAAGGTGGCGGCGCCGACGTGGGTGGACTTGGTGGTCAATATGATGGTGTAGTAAATTGTGTTAGTTTGTGAGTTTTGTGGGTAACTAGGTAAGACCGGTCACCAGCGAGGGTGGGACCGCCATGTGTAGCCGGCGGTGAACTCCAGCGTGGTGGGCGACTGTTATGGTGGACTTGGTGGTGGTCGAACTCGGTGGTGGCCGGAGTACCTTGTCGATTCATTGTTTAATTTTTTTTAATATTTTTTTGTATATTGTGGATTTGTGGGTAGTAAAAAGGGTATAGTTGGAAAATCAAGTGAAAAAAGTATACAACGGGAATAAAATCCGTATACGGAAAATCACTACCCAAATTATAACATATCCTACATTATATCCTACATTATTAAAGTAAAAACGAAATAATATAAAAATATGATATAATATAATAATTTAAAAAGTTGTGCATTTTGCACGAGATCTAAACTAATACTTCATTCATTTTTATACGGAGTACACTTGTTTTAGGATTAATTGTCAAACACTACCTTTAAAAAATAAGTTTTTGTCAAACACTACCTTTAAAAAAAACAACGGTCTTACTCATTCATGTACGCATTTTACTCGTTCATGTACATTTTTACCAAAACTTTTCCATTCAATACCCTTCTCACCATACCCCTCAACCTAATTTCCTCTCTTTTACTTAATAATCCTTTTATTTATTTTTTACCTAAACATTAATTATTGTGGTTAATTTTCACCTATTTCAAGTAAAATTTGATTTTTAATAATGTAAATTTAATATTGTTTGTTGAATTATATAAATAATTGTTAATTAATTAAATTTACTTGGAGTTGTATTAGGTTTTGAGTTGTGGATGGCTTAGAGTATGGGAAGGGGTGGTCCACCGGTGACTCGGTGAGGTGGTGGCGGCAGTACCGGAAGATGGTGGCCAGAAATACGGCGGTCTAACGGAGGGTGGGGCTAGGCTGTAGCAGTGGTGGTGGAGGTGGTGTTTGACTCTTTAGAGAGAAAGATAGGGTTATGGGGGTGATTGTGGTGGTTGATCGAAGACGATGGCGGTCATACAGGAGGTGGCGGCTGACCAGTATTCCGGTGGTCGGTGGTCCGATGGTTAGGTCAAAGGCTGGTTGTCTTAGGTGGTGGAATGGTGGTTAGTGGATTGTGAGAGCTTTTTTGGGTTTTTTAATTGGGGAGTTCTAATTTGAGAGAAAAAAAAAAAAAAAAAGAGGAGAAATGAGAGGGGTAATGATGGAAATTGTGTATAAGATTGAGTAAAAGTTGTACAGGAAAGAACATAACCCAAAAACAATTGCAAATTATCACCTTTAAAAAAAAAATTGTCGACTACCACTTTTTGGCCTGAGTTGACCAAATTCCGACGTTGACTTTCCGGAATTAACGTTTTTTCTTCATTTTCAGCTTCTTAATTCCCTCAAATTCGAATTTTCATCCTTCAAAACCCAAAATACACCATCTCAAACCAAGAATTTGACCACTAAAACCTAGAAATTCGTCTTTCCAACTTAAAAAAAGTGCTCCGGTGACCAAAAATGTCGAAATTTAGTTGACTTAAGTCAAACTCAGACCAAAAGGTGGTGTTTGACAAAAATTATGTTTTAAAGGTGGTAATTGACAAATTTTTTTTAAAGGTGGTAATTGACAAAATGCGTTTTTTAAAGGTGGTGTTTAGCAATTAACCCTTTGTTTTATACACGTATATCGATGCTCGTTTTGTTTTGTTCATATCTTTACTTATATAGTATTAACAATTTATAAATCGATGATAACAATGTGCTCGATAAGACAATTTCTTATTTTATATGTTAATGTTAAAAATTCATTATTATTCAATTGTGCTCAAGTTTTACACACTTTTTTTGTCATAAATTTTTCCATTCATTACCCCTCAATCCAAAATTCTCTCTTTTTCCATCTATCAAAATTTACCCTAAAATTAATCAAACTTATTCAAAAATTCATTCAGAATTTGTTGAAACATTAAATTAGGGATTCAAATGTACGTGGTACCCCTCAATTTTTTGAATTTCTACATGGTACCCCTACACTTTTTTAAACATACCTGGTACCCTTAACTGTTGTCATTATCCGCAAGTGTACCCCCGAACTTTGTTTTCTGTCAATTAAACTCAGTTTTAGGCATTACGTGATGACTTGGATGTGTAACCAAGCTTGTCATTTACGGAGTACTATCTAATGACATAAAAACTCTATTAAGCTCAATATTCATCTAAAACCTAATATTTATTGATATATATTGGTTAAAAAATTAGACGAAAAATAATTTATAGTTCCCCTACAAGATTATCACGTCTAAGATAAATATTGAGCGTAATACAGTCCTTCTGTCATGAGATGACAAAAATAAGCTTCGTTACGCGCCTAAGTAATCATTTAACGCTTAAAACTGAGTTTAATTGTCTGAAAACAAAGTTCGGGGTACACTTACGGATAATGACAACAATTAGGGGTACCATGTATGTTTTAAAAAATGTAGGGGTACCATGTAGAAAGTCAAAAAATTGAGGGGTACCATATAGAATATCCCTATTTAATTTGAACAATTAGGTTGGTTCATAAGGTGGTTCACAGTAGGGCAGTAGGGCTGAGCACGATGGTGGGTCATGGTGGTTTTAGCCGTCAGCGTTGGGGGGTGGTCATCCATGTGCCGAAAAGAGTGAGGCCGTTATGGCAGGTGGTAAAGGCGGGCGAGGCAAGTGGTTAAAGGGTCGCAGACATGTGAGGGAAGGGGAACGACCATCAAGTAGAGGTCGGCGATGGGGGTCGCCGGTGAGGGGATGTCGCCGGTGGTGGAGGCTGCCGCGAATAATGGTGGAGTGGTGGGGTAGAATTAGGCTTAATTTTTAATTAGTGCTATTTTTAATCCAAAAGAGTACGGTGTAGGGTTGTACATGGCCGACTTGTTGTGTTGGGGAGGCTAACCCGGGGTGGTTCAAAGTGACGGTGACGACGGTAGATTTCATAGTTGATTAAATTATTAGAGAGAGAAAATAGCAAAACATAAAATTAGAAAATTAAAATGGAGAAATGATAATGGCTATTTGTATTGTCTTGAATACAACTGAGTAAAAGTCAAATATAATTAAACAATAACCTAAAAATTACGGAGTATATCCAATTATCCAAAATTTTACGTCCAAAATATAAAAGGTATACAAATACAATTAATTGAAACGTATGAACTATAAGACTAGTTTTCGCAGAAAAGACGATAGATAAAGCCCAAATCGGCGGAGAAGAAGACGCAAAAATGGAGCAGCAAGCAAACATAATAGGCCCAGATTTATTCGGTTTCTACAAGCGCGAAATCGTCGATCTCTTAACCTTAGACGACAATTCCCCCAATTCAAACCCTAAATCCGCCATTGATGCACCTTCACACAAACTGCACAAGCATAACAAATCTTCTTCAGTCGCTGCTTCGTTGTTCAGTAACAGTTTGGACGACGCAGTTCCTCCGTTTAAACGAGACTTGTTGAAGGCTTCGTTGCGCCAAAGTGTCGCCGCTTTATCTCAGGAAGTTGATGAGGTTAATCTTTTCTTTCTTTGAAATTTTAATTCGGTGTTTAATTGTTAATCGTTTTTTGTTGGTGAATTTGTGCATTGTGACGCTGTTTGCAATCGAAATGCGAGATTAGGATTCAATTGCGGAGTTTTATGTCAACTTTTCGGTAGATGAATCGAATACGAATGCAATTGTTTTTATTTTTTGTTTTGTTTGTTGATGAGGTAATTCCTGATTTCTTTGAACTTTGAATTCGATGTTTGATTGTGAATCGTTTGTTGTCGTGGCGAATTTGTGCACTGTGATGTTGTATTGCAATCTAAATGCGAGATTAGGATTCAAATGCGAAGTTGTGTGTCGAATTAGGGTTATCTAGGGGTAGTTTTCTTTTTTTTTGCTGAAATTTATCTGTAGATGAATTGATTAAGAATGCAATCTTTTTTTTGTTGATTTCATTGAAATTTGAATTTGTCGTTACATTGCGAATCGTTTGTTGTCGTGGCGAATTTATGGGTTTATGATCTTGTATTGCAATGGAAATGCGAGATTAGGACTCAATTGTGGAGTTGTGTGTCGAATTAGGGTATCTAAGGGCTAGTTTTTTTTGCTGAAATTTATCCGTAGATGAATTGAATACAAATGCAATCTTTTTTTTTTTTTTTGTCCTGATGAGGTTATTCATGATTTCTTTGAAATTTGAATTCGGCGTTCAATTGTGAATTGTTTTACGCCGTGGTGAATATGTGCATTGTGATGCTGCGTATTGCAATCGAAATGCGAGATTAGGCCTCAATTGCATACTTGTGTGTCGAATTAGGGTTATTTGTGGGCTAGTATTTTTACTGAAATATTTTGGTAGATGAATCAACTATAAATGCAATCTTTTTTTTTTTTTTGTTTGCCTAACAAATTATTATTTAGTTATGGAATGCTTGTTGCTGTGTTGAATTTGTTTGTAGTTTGTTAAGTTTGTAGAAATTGTGTATTTCGCATTTAATTGTGGAATGATTCTTGTTGTGTTGAATTTGTGTGCTTTTTTTTTTTTGCGTGTCAAATTTGGGTTTTGAGTCAGTGTTAAGATTGTCTAAGGGCTGTGTTTTTGCTGAAATCTATCAATAACTGGCTGAATTGCGAATCCAACTTAATTTTCTTTTCGCTGCTGAACAAAGTCTACGGATTAAGTTTGAATTTAGGAATCAAATATCTGATTTTCTAATAAACCATTGAAGTCAATGGTGTAGAGATTGTGATTTCAAGCAATTTGAGACATAATGATTTCGGGTTTGTCATGGACATGTTGTTTGGATGGTGAGATGGATTAGAATGGAAAGGATGCGGTTCCTGTTGATTGGATAACGAGTTAGGTTATGGGTAACATAAAAATCATTCTGAAATAGTAATAAGTATCTGTAAGAAAGGTGTCCTAAATTTTCTTTCCATCTCAGCCTTCAATTTTGATATCGTATCCATACACTGCGTGAAGTATGGTGGAATTTTTCTTTTTCTTTTTAAGTATGGTATGATTAGTGTTTTCTTAAATTTTGATTTTATTTATGCATAGAATTTTGTGCACTGCATCCCATTTCAGCCTTCAGCCCTTCAATTTTGATATCATACTTATACACATCATTGAAGCATTCAGATTCTGTTTCAAGTTGGATTCATAAAAAAATATATGAACATATCGTTATGAGAAGTAGAAATTTGGTAATCGAATTCATTAGGGCCTAGGATGTGAGGAACATACGTCAAAAGGAAGAGTTTATATGTTTAAATGTGTGGAAGACATGCAAGGATTGTTATTTCATTTTGAGAGGTTATAACTTTGTTAGTGCAATGGAATTCATCTTTGCTGATGATGTACAAGTTTGAGTTGTGATGAATGAAAGAAGGAAGCTCGGTAAGGATTGTTATATGTTGTGCTTCACGTCGATACTTATTTTTTTTGGTTATTATTTATGCTTCTCACTAGTTTCTTGATTTAGATGATTCTTCTACTCGGTCACTCTTTTCCTTAATTAGATGTGGCTTTGTAATTTTAGATACCATGGCTTTTTAGATCTCGATCCACAATGATGGGTCACTTTGTAAAGCTTTGTACTACAACGTAAACCCAAATTCGAGTAGTGTTGGTCTGGTGGATAGTAGTTAATCAGTGGAGGATTTGTTTAGAAGTACATGAGCATCACAATTTAGACAATATTATGTTGCTTTTAAGTACAGAATTTGTCCAAGATACCAACTAAACATAAATTATCCTCGGTGTTGCATCATCATCATCATCATCATCTTTGTCTTCGACCCTAAACGGCTAAACCATTATGCCCTTTCCTCGGTCTCTCATATGCAACTAATACGCCGAGTTCATTGAAAAAACTACTTATAAAACGAAATGTATAGAATTGTGTTGAATGGTGGAGTTTTAGTGAAATGCTAAAACAGGACACATGGCAGAAATTATATCGAAGATTTTTTCTCACTTGTGAATAGTGCCCAAAAAGCAAATGTATAGAATCCAATGGAATGGAGGAAGTAGTAGGTGGTCCTTCTCCAGTGAGGAAGGATGACCGAGGGGTTGGTTGTGAATTGTGCAAACTAATTGTAAACATTTTTCATCAGCTATAACAGGCGTGTTTCAACATCTAGTCTAGTCTCTATAATTTACTTTTATTTTGTAAAATTTGATCAAAATATCAGCATGAGGACTGAGGACAGTCAGCTAACCATGATAAGAGGTGTCCTAGCTTTTAACGTTGTTTATGACCGTGGCAATGTTATATAGTCTTTTCTTCAAGATTCTTGAATGATACTCAGTATACTTTAACCAGGTTCCAGTTCATCCTGTGGTTGTGACTTTTCTTCTGGTTTTTAAGTCTCTTCATAAATTTGTTCAAGTTTAATTCATGTATACACAATTATATAGTAATGTTTCTTATTTTTCCTTCAAAATTATTAGTTATGACGTGTCTGATTTTTTTTTTTTTCCATTTTAATGTTTTTAATGGATTATCCTGTTTAATGGAAAGTTTTTAAATGCAGATGATTGATCCTGTCATGCGCATTCGCCATATACTTGCCTGCTTGAATTTTAAGAAGAATAAGAGTTCGGACGGTGAAGCTTCGGTAATTGGGGAATTAGATTCAACATCAGCACCATGTAAAAAGCAGAAGATGTGGTCTCTATGTGATCAAGAAAATATGGTGGCTGAACGTAGTGCTGATGCTTTGACAGAAACAGCAGAGGTAAGAAATATGGTTTTAGGATTAGAAGCCTGTTACAGTAAATGTCGTGTTTGATATGCAAATTCATGCCAAGTTAAATAGATAATTGCTTGAGAATTGAGAATACGTAGCCATGCTGATTTAGTTTGCTTGTCTGTCTGCATTTCCAGTTAAATTGTATTGAAATCTGAAGCCCATGAGTCCATAATAATGTCTAATTATCTTAAAACACTCTACCCCTTTGTTACGAACCCATTTTGTTTGGGTTTTTGTTGTTCTTCTGATTTGTCCTGAATTAGGATTAGATCGGTTGCATTTTCTTTTTGCTTTCCACTTCCGAAGTTACTAATTATTTATGTAAAAGTTCACTTAGCCAAACAATTCATTCCTGTCAGAAATATTCGAATGATAAACAATGCAAAACTGACGTCCGTAGTAGTTTTATGAAATTAGTTTATAAAACAAAAAAAGTGACATATTAACTAGACAAAAGGGTTTGGCAAGGAATAGAATGGCTCGGGGGAGGGGTCTGTAGTCTGTATAGCCCCACTTGAGCTTCCTCCACTGGTGCCTCTGTGGAGTCCTCTTGATGCACACAACTCTACGCCACATGCCATCATGTGCATTACTCGCCACTTAAATTGACAGGGATCCGTCAGTGATTTGGAAATGATCCCTCCCTCTCCCTCTTTCAAAGAGAATCAATGCCATCCAGGCAAACTCTTTATAGATAAACGTGAAGCGTGGAGAGCATTTAGCAATTTTGATACCCGTTATGAAGTTTTAACTTGTAAGTAGCATGTGATAACCAGAATAGTCATCTCGCATCGTACTGTGTTCAGTTCATTAAGCATATCTTGATTATTATTGTGCTATGTTTCTGGAAACATCAGTTGCATCTATATGTTGTATCCTACATTTTTCTTCCAGTGAGTAATCAATATTTGTCACGGCTTGGCTTAGGAAGATGAGGATCTAAAGCTATTGCTGCGGAGCAATGTTGGCTTGGTTGAAGAGATAATGACGAAACAGTCTAATGAACACTATGCAACGGTCAGTTTGTTATAATTCCATTGCAGAGTGATTGTAGGTACGAGTGTTTAACTATCAAAACAATGTTTTCTTCAGGCTGTAGTTGTTTGCAAAACTTAGGCGTGTCCTGTGTCGTCTTTGTGTCGGTAAACTTTTTTAGAGGTAATGATTTGCTTCTTGTATCATATAGCTAAATCACATGGAGCTTCAGCTTGAAGAATTACTTGGTGCTGTCGCTTCAAAGTGCAGGTCTGTCATCCTCATTGCTATCACTTGATTATGTGCGCTTCCAATGACTTTCAATTCATATAAACGATTACTTGTATAACATGAAGATAAGACGAGAACGCTTAACAATTTCAGTAACAAGCTAACTGAATGTCTGAAACTGTCCGATATGGCAAGTGTCCAGGTTTCAGACTTTACGTCAAAATGACATGTCATAGTAAAATTCAAGGTTAGAGCAGAGCTTGAATTAAAAAATATATTAAACGACGGTAGTCACCTATGAAGAAAAAGCAGTAAAGAGACTTGATTGTTTGTCTCTCACTTCCTTGCTCTATTATGATGTATCCTACCCGAACGACTAATTGAGGGCTCTTTTCGCCAATTCATACTTGCTATGCTCCATATCCCTGCAATTTTGTCTTTAGTTGCATGATGTGCGATATCTCCGCATGTCTGTTTTGCACGCCTTTTCACGTGCATGGTTATCATTCCGTGTCTTCTCCAAATCATTTTTTTTTCTTGCCAACATTTCCAAATCATTGTTGAATTTGAAAAATTGCGATTATTTGTTATATCTAAATCTGCACAGGCCGATGACATGCCAAGAGAAGCACCAACTTCAGATGTATGTTCAAGAACTTCCGACTAGAAATTTAGATCGAGTAGTGGATATCATCCGGCATGGAAAATTGTCTGATACTTTATCTGTGGACGAAATTGTTGTCGATCTCGAACAGCAGGTAAGCTCGGTACCATTATTAACACAGATAAAGACGTTGAATTAATTGAACAATAACTCTTATCATAACCGGCTTTAATCACAGGATAATGACACTCTATGGAGACTCTACTTTTACACGAGAGCGGTCGAGAATGCTAGAAAGTTAGCAGCTTAGCAAGCACTGACCATGAAATTCAAGTGATCATTGTTGTTACTTGTTAGATTACTGAAGCTATGTAGAACTTGTGGACATTTAGTGTAAAATTCGTATTATGTGAACTGACTGATGATCATTTGGAACATTCAATAGTACATGATCCTTAAGTTCGGCTCATCTTCCCAAAATTAAAATGATCTCAAGTACTCTCTCAATTTGAATCAGTTAACTCATTTTACTATTGGACTCTGTTTATAAGTTTAGAGAATTTTTGAAATTATGAGTAATATAGTTCCGAGTAATAATAATAATATATTTTTTTTTTATAATATCTAATCACCGTTACAAAATATGTCTTCAATTCCAAACCAAACATGTCACTTTTTCACATTTTATCGATACAAATGTCGGAATGGAAATATCTATAATTCACACGAGAATTTTTTTTAAAATTTGGATATTAATGTCGTTCTCATGACTGTATTTTCACTTGTATAGATTGTTGGGTATTTTAAAGTTTTCCCGACACAAATGAAGGTGTCAACAAGTAATTTAATGTTTGGTGTTGAATAGAGAGGGAGTATAAATTATTAAACTATTTACAATAATCCCAAGTTATTGTATGTCTTACAAACTTTGATCGAAAATATGGTGATAGTAATTCTACTGTGAAGTTATATTATCGTATGAGATATATCATAAATCGATAAAATCACTAACCCAAAAATGAAAATTACAAATGCCTCTTCTTAATCCTAATCTTCAATTTTTATTTTCGTTTATCTTTCATATCTTTTACCTATTGATATTTTCATACGATTCATCAGAGCATCTATTGAGTATTGATATCTCATTTGATCATCATTGCCATTTGATTCCATTTTTATTTTCGATTACGTTGATTTTGTTATTATTTGTGTACTATGATTTGTAATCAATGAAATTAATCGTTCCTTCTTTAGGGAAAAAAACTTAGAAGTGCATGTATTAAGTGTATGCATTAAGGGTATGTTTGGTTAGAGGGTTTTAGGAAAGGGAAAGAGAATAAAAATGCTCATTCCTTTTCCTAGTGTTTGTTTTGATATATTAGGAGTATTAGGATATATGAATGAATCAATCAATCAATATTATATCTATATAATTAAAGGTTTTTTCGAGCGACGTGAGAGAGTCCAACTTTTTAAAAACACTAATTTTAAAAAAAAAAAATATTTTCAAATTTTAATTTTATGAGATAATTAATAATTAACTATAGAATAGTATATAATATTAAGGACGAATTTTGTGATAGAAGAGAATTTTAACACAAATAGAAAATAAAATTCTTCATGTTTCTTTAAATTTATCTAAATCTAATAAGAAAAAAAAAAGGTATACATGTGCTCTAACCTATAATAATAATAATAATAATAATAATAATAATAATAATAATAATAATAATAATAAAAAATTAGGCTATATATTATCTTTATTTAAATTGATATATTTTTAATCCGTAGATGGTATCCTAATCAAATTATAGTTTGTATGAAGTACGTTGTCTAAGGAGTATGGTTGGTAAATGTTAAGTATATAAATAACCATGGATTTGTGGGATTTGGAACAAATTAATGAGTTTTTGTTTTTTAATTTTTCTCTTTTTTTTTTTTTTTTTTTTTGTTGTTTCTATATTATTATTATTTGTATTTTTATGGATCTTATTGTTTTAATTCTACATGGTATATATTATCGCTTATGTTGATGTACCTTTTAATATTTTTGCTTTTTATTGTGTTTCTTAGGTGTGTGATGAATGGTAATATTGGTATGGCGATTAATAACATCACAATTAAGTGTGTACTTTTCTTTGACTTATTATATGACGTTTTGTTTTAAGAGGTAAGTCTTTATTTTTTAAATTTAATAAAAAATATATGAAGTCAAAAAACATAAAATTATACTCTGTATCAATTTCTTACTGTGAGAGAATATTTAGATTAAAATTTATTGTTTATTTATAGAGTTCACAGTAACTGTGAATCATATTTTCAAGAAATTATGAACAATTGATGTATTTTTATGAAACAGTTTAACCTAATACGGAGTATAATATTTCAAGTGGTATTAATGTTGTTAGAATCGGATTTTGAATCGATGTGTATTAATCAGATTTTTATTTTTATTTCGACCATTGTGAATTAGTCATGATAGGTACTGAGCACTAATAGAATCAAATCAGTTCTAACTTTGAGATCTATTTATTTTAATTTACATTTTTTATGCAAAGATAGGGACCAAAAGAGGTGAAGGTTGAACAAAGATGAGTATTGAACAAAGATGAGTATTGAATCAGGCGAAGCATTGAAGGAATTATCCGTTACAATTAAAGAGAGCCCAAATATCTAAAACTTCAATTAGCTAAATGCGTTCACAAATCTAACACAGGAGTAACTTTTAAAATATTGTAAAACTCTAACTTTAAACTAAATAATTAAATTTTAAATTGCAAATAAGAGCCTATATCAATCAATATTATTAGGAGATCGAAAGTACAACTATACAATTTAATATATTATTGAATTTCGAGTTCACTTTTTTTTTTTTTTTTAATTTACCTTTAAAATAGTAATAATCGATATTACCTATATCCTTTATAAACCAACTTCTACAACTCAATCATAATTTGGATTATAAAATAATTACTTCTACAAATCAATCGTAAAATCCAGATGAGTTACATGTTTTTGGATTGTAAATTCGTAATATTGTAGGATCACTTCAAACTCTAATTTTAAACAAAATAATTAATTTTAAATTGGAAATAACAGAATATATCAATCAATATTAATAGGTAATTTTATAATCTATTAATGAGTTTAGAGTTCACAATATTTTAAAAATTACCTTCAAAATAGCAATAATTAATATTGTCTATATCATTTATAAACCCACTTCTACAACTCAATCATAACTTGGATCATATAATAATTACTTCTACAACTCAATCGTAAAATCCGGATTAGTTACACCTTTTTGAATCATAAAATCGTAAATTGTAGTATCACTTCTTATAACAATGTGTATCTATACAATGTTTTACTCCGTAACTATTAGTGCAAACATTTTTGATCATTACATACTTCATACAAAGGTAACTTTATTAGTCTCATAAATATGTTGTGATACTCCGTACTTTGTATATCTTTTGTTATAATTTCATGGTTTTCATTAAGGTTAAGGTGAATAGCTAAGATATGAATTACTTTGTAATGTATGGACTATAATTTTGTGTATACATATTTTATTTTATTTTTAAGTTATTCACATGCATCCAAGAGTATACTATTGGTTTTTAAATAGATATTTTTTAAATCCCGTGCATCGCACGGGCTTTACAACTAGTAGACTTATAATTAAGTCTAGATATTATTAGTATTAAGTATTATGTTATTTATGAACGACTTTTGAGTTACCATCTATCTTGTATAAATACCTCTAATTAGGAGGTTGAATGACATAACTCAATAATAATACAACAATATTATCAATGAAATTATATTCCTCAAATCTTAACATGATATTTTTTTTCATTTTTCATTCTCTTCCTTATTTCTCATTATTCTCTCAAATGCTTTTAAATCTCATCCCCTACCCCCCAAGAGAATCACTTTCCCTTTCCATCATCATTACTCCAACTCATACTAATAAGCAACACTACCGATGGCGGCACCACCTTACCTCACCGGCAACACCTAACCTCGCCGCCGGCGACCTTCCTCCGTCATTCACCGGCCAACTTTCCTCCACTCCTCATGTCCGTCGCCGCCAGCCCAACGGTACCATTGAAAAACTCCTCACCCTTCTCTAAAAACACCAGATCTAGTGTATTAGAGGGTGGAGAAAAGAGTCTCAAAGGTGGGAAAAAGGCTTTTAGGGTGGTGATGGTGTGTGGCAGTCATGCCTAACAAGCGTTGGTCGTGGCTGGTCGGCGTTGGTTGTGTCTGGTCGGCGCCGGTTGTGGCTTGTTGGTCGGCACTTGATGGTGGTGGTGCGTCAAATCTGGTGGTGGTTTGCCGCAATAGGGTGGTGGTGACATCTTTCTGGTGGTGGTGTTGATAATGGTGGGCTTATAGTTAGTAATGGTGTCAAGGATTGATCATTTTGAAAATGTATACCAAACATAATTTTTAATCAAAGGAATTTCAATAACTTTCCTTTTTTTTCACCTTGTTTCCTTTTTTTTTATCATTCCCTTTCTCTTATTCTAACCAAACGCCCAAGTGTATTAGATTGTAATTAATTTTTTAATTAATTTAGATGGTTTAATATGAAGTTGAAAAAGTTAGGTGACATTCATATATTAGACCATTTTTATCAATAACTCATCACCCTTCATCATTCTACTTTTTTTTATTACTTCGTATACATTTAATCTCATCATCTTTCATTAAAAACTAGTGACGTGGCCCGTGAAATTCACGGGGCGTTTATAATTTCTGTTTTTTTTTCTTGTTTTTGTTTTTTTTTTGTTACATGCGTTAATTTAGCAAAATTATTGTCTTTTCTTTGGTTATCTTTGTATATTTACATAACAGATGAAGTAATGCCTTCAAATTTATGTCATGTGTTCTTTATTTTAGCTATAGAGTACATGTTTTGCTTACTATGTGCTGCGTCTGAACCTATTGTTACAAATTATAAGCGTTAGTCATTTTTGAGTCGTCTTTTGATTGTTGGAATTTGTTTATTGAGTACATTTTCTGAGACATTGTTTTATTCATCACGGACATAGTATTAGTGAACCTTGAGCTCTGTTCCATTGTTGCACATGTGCTCTTCCCTACCTGAACATAATTTTTCTTATACATTGTTGTAATGTGTGGTACAAATTTTCTTTTCCGCCTTCCTGCAAAACTTCAAAAGAAGGTAAAATGTGATGCCTGAAAGAAATTATCTTCGCCCATATTAATTTATTTAAAAGTTAATATCGAAACTAAAAGATTCCAATTTATGAGATATTAAAAGGTTATTTCACTGAAAATAATTCAATGTTTGAAAAATCTTCATAAAAAAACCCGTTTTTTCAGTCTTGATAAAAGTATCACCACTTTTACTTATAGACTATAGAAACGACAACAACTTCACGAAACAAAATATTTCAAAAATAGAACCTTGTCGTAACATTTACATTTTCCATCAAAAATTCAGTTCATTACTGAAAATCTCAATTACTAAGAAACTATGGTACGGAGTATATTTTATGACATTCATATATACCTTCAAAAATTCAGTCCAACAAATGTTTCATGTACTACGTAAACCAAAACATACACAACTAAAGGATGAGACCAAAAAAAATAATTCAACGGACTAAAAAATATACTCCCTCCATTCACTTCCATTCACATCTCTTTCCTTATTTGGCAATTCACTTCCATTTACAACATTTCTATTTTGGGACACCCATTAATCACTAATTACATACTAACTCATCCCCTAACACAATTTACCCACTAATTATAATAACTCCATAATACAAAATCAGCCAAATTTTTGGCGCCTTATTTTTGGGTGTAATGCATTGGCGCCTTATTTTGGCCCAAAAATTTGGCGCCCTATTTTTTGGCCCACATCAATGATCCAACTACAGCCTCCCAACAACCTCATTCAATGACTGAGTTTCTAGAGCATTCTCCTTTTACTCCGTAACTTTTGATTGTAAACCTCATTCAATGATCCAACTACAGTCTCTCTCTCTCCCAGCCTCTCTCATTGTAAACCCTAAAAAAATCTCTCTATTCCTCACCTTCTCTCTCTTCTCCTTTTACTTCGTAACTTTTGATTTTCCTTCAAATCATGGCCGTTTTCTTCTCTTTTTCGTCTTTATTTTTCCTTCATTGAATCATCTTCTCTTCTTCCTCCTTCAAAATCAAACCGTATTTTTAAGAACCATCTCCTATTCTTCCTTTTATCATAATGAGTGACCATTTACAGGATGAAAGTGTTGATGAGAGGTGTCTTATTGTTCCTGACACTGAAGATCAATAATGGAGATATCCTATTATTGATGGAGCTTACGCGGTTCCTGACAGTGAAGAACAAGAAGACAGTCCTGTTGCGGAAGAGGTTGAAGCCACGGTTGACACGCCGGAGGTTACGGCGCCGGGGGTTGAAGTCACGGTTGATGAGGTCAAAGTTCAGGGGGTTGAAGACACGGTTGACACGCCATGGTTAGTAGATTACGATCATCCGGATAATCAGTTGGTGTTCGAGATGTTGTGTGACTTTTATCCCGGGTACAGATCGTTGTGGCATGAGACTAAAGGGAGTAAATCTTGACTTTTTTAATTTATGTTATTTAAATTATTCCTACTGTTGGTGTTCTGTCTGGATCTGTTGTTTTGTTGGTATGTTGTGGTTGTTTTCATGTAGATCTGCTCTTCTCATTGTTGTTTTCGTATTTTCGTATTTTGTTTTCGTATTTTGTTCATGTAGATCTTGTATTTTCGTATTTTGTTCATGTATTTTCATTTATTTTGTTCATGTTGTTTTCATGTACTCCGTATTTTGTTCATGTAGATCTCGTTTTCTTGTATTTTTAATGGTATTTTCTGTATTGCTGTTCCTATGTTATTGGAGATGTTTTCGTATTTTGTTCATGTAGATCTGGTATGTTCGTATTCATGTATGTTCGTATTGAGATGATCTGTTCTTCTTCGTATTTTCTGTATTGTTGTTCGTATTGCTGTTGTTCGTATTTTTAATGGTATTGTTCTGTATTGTTGTCCGTATTTTGGTTTGCTGTTCGTATTGCTGTTGTTCGTTTTTTGATGATCTGTTGTTCGTATTTTGGTTTGGTGGTCGTATTTTGATGATATGTTGTTCGTATTGCTGTTCGTTTGCGTTTCGCTTCACTTGTGAACTTAACATGCTGTCGTTTATCACCTTAAAATCATTGTAATCTGTTAACGTATTACGAAGTATGTTAATGAATTCTGTTTTGATGATTGTCTTCTGTCATTGTCTTCTGCTTTGCATTCTGGTTTGGTATTCTGATTTTGTATTCTGATTTTGTTGGTCATGAAAAAATTCGCGTAAATGGTCACAATACATCGATGATATTGAACCTTAATGGTTGGAGATGAGTTGTGAACCTTATCGGTTTTTAATTGTCTAAAAATTTGACGTAATTGCTACTGAATTAAATTGATGCAACCGTATTGGTGTTCTAAGAAATTGAGATTATACTTTCAATATCGTTGACAACTCAATGATATAGCTCCGTCTTTGGTATGAGAGTTGTTCAACAAAACTTTTTTTAACTGTAACATTTACACCAATATTGCGATGGCTCAATTTGAAATGGCTTGCGAATATGTCGTCTTAAAATCGAACAATTCAATGATAAAAAACCAACGTGGTTTGAGAATTGTTCTACGGTAGTCTTAATGTCGCCGTATGTTAACCACTATAGTGATGGCTCAATATGACGCACTCATATTGAGATGTGCAGGTGACGTTAAATGTCGACGCCGCACTAACTCAATATTTGAGACGAGTCATGTTGAAGCAACCTTAGTGGTGGTATTTTGCTGATGACGTTTTGACTACATCAATTCGATGATTAAAATCCATATTGGTATGAGAATTGATTACTCCGTACAACTTAAACAAATTCGATGATTAAAATCCATGTCATAGCATTAATCTTCGTACATTATATATTCTTCCAAAATGTGGTTATTTTTTTGTTATGATTACACCTTAAACAAACTCTAAATCAATAGAGGTTTGTTTACTTTGTAAACACAACTACAAAACCCGTCATTAAAGTCTAATACACCTATTTCTATTACATATTCATGCATTTAAATTATAACCCAAATCTTCAATGATTTTTTCTACACCATCAGTTTCTCCTATTTGTATCAACATCTCCACACACTCTTTAACAATAGATTGATTGACGCTTAAGTTTGTCGGAAGTAACCCTAATAATTGTAGACGATCTTTGCTCATATGTGGGATTGAGAAGTTGTTATGACCTTTTGCCTTCAATATTTCAACCATGACGGATTGTAGAGTCAGAAAAATCTTGTTCAGCTTTGTAGGACAGTAGTTAAGGTAAGCTTTGTCGACTGCTGCAACCAATTCATCGACGGTAGTTGCTGAAATTTCAGATTGTAATGATTGTATAGCTCTAAAAAAACCCAAGTCATTCGTGTTAAGTTCCGGGGAATTAGGTGGTTGAAAAACTAACTCGATATTGAAACCGTCTTCACTTGCTGCTTTTCTGAAATCGGGGTCGTTGTTTGTGAAGTGAGGTCTTGCGTTGTCTTGCTGAATGTAAATGTGCTTGCTGCTTGTTGATGGCCACTTTGCTTTTATTGCTGGAATAACCTTCTCGATAATGAATTGTTTCGTAACTTGCTTGTTCACTGAGTCTATTGATTTCGTTTCCAATGTCCCGGCTGCCCGATTTTTGCTACCTCTTTGAGCTGGTTGCTGAAATGTGAACGGAAACATACCAATTTTTCCGTCGAAAAGTAATTCACCGTCGTCACCATAGACGGGTCTACTTACTGCACACAAGAACATCACTTTTATCATAAATCGTTTTGATTTGCATGCTCGGTATGGCGGTTCTTCGTCATCCGCAAGATAATATTTTTGATTTACTCTTGAGAGGTAGAACCATTTTTCATCAATATGGACGACATTTGACATATCTTTGAACTTTATAGTTGCACCTTGTTCAGCTTGACCATGTTGTTGTGCTGTTTGTTGGACCTCAAGTGCGTTGAGACAGAATTTTATTCGGTTTATTTTATTTACATCCGTTAATAACGGATGTAATGGACTTGAATGAGGCTTAAGTAAGCCTTGAACCACCCACTTGTGTACCGTCCCAACACCAACTTTAGAGTGTTTTGCTATACGATCCATGAATGTCCTTTCCGAGAATTTCAGTGACTTAATCAGGGGTAAATTTGGCAGCACTCTTTTGTGATTTTTATTACCGTATCGTTTGCTTTTAACATCTAAACTTCCCGCTAATTGACTTGCTTGTGCTTTCTTCCAGATATTAGTGATGGTTGTTCGGTGGACGTTCCACTTTGCCGCTGCCTCGTTTACCATGCCTCGTTGTAGATGCCCGTCCTTGCATTTCTCCAGCAAGAATGTAGCGATTTCAACCCTTTGGAGTTCGGAAAGACATCTTGTTGGACGTTGTACATTTGTCGCCATGTTTTGGTGTTTGTAACTGGACTGTAAATGGACTTTGGACTGTTTTTTTGGAATTGTTTGTTTTTTTTTTTTTTTTTTTTTTTTGACAGCAATGTTTTAGACGTTTATTTTGCAGTTTTGTTAGAACCACTAAACTGAACTGATTATATTCTCAGTTCAGTTTAAGATCTGGTTTTTTGTTTTTTTTGTGTTTGTAATGATTTGTGGTTGATCTTAAAACACCATTTTTTTTGGTGAAGGTAAATATAAAGTAGAAGTATAAAGACAAAATCTGCCTTTTAAGAAATCTGAAATGAAAAAGTAGAGGGAAAGTTTAAGTTGGTGGGAAAACATTAATTTCGAAAATTTGGATTGGAGGGAAAAAAAATCAGAAAAATTAAATGTGGAGGGAGTTGTACTTGTGCATTGATAATTAATGACCTAAATTTTTGCATTAAACACCCACTTGTCTCTCTAATTGCCATGACCTCATCATTTCTTAAAAATTGTGCTATGACCTATGGATGTAAATGGAAGTGAATGGAGGGAGTAGTTTATTTCTTGGTTAAGTTGTGTTTGATTTGACCAAAAAAGTTTTGTTTTAACTATTCATTAGACTTTTTTTGTGAAAGATTAGGTTATTGCTCAAAGATTTGCAATGTCATTTCCATTAAATTTAACAAATAATTAAAATAGCAGCGGAAAAAATAAATTTTTTCCAAGAAAAATTCTTATTTCAAATACCGACCGCACTAAATCAAACCATTCTATAAAAGATTATTTACAAATTACAATACTAAATTAAAATACACAAATTAACCATAGTTACATAGACACGACGACACGGTGTCGGAGTGTCGGACACGCGGATGATAAAAAATCTAGACACGGCGACACGGTCAACGAAGTGTCTTGACCTTTTTTTTAGACACCGATACGACACGGCATCAATATATAAGAGATCCCATAAAAATATATAAATAAGTCTTCAACTTTGTCGGAGGAAAAAAAATGGTATACATTAGAAGTATTTAAAAAAAAATAAAGATAAATATAATGGGTCAACTTGTCAAAAGCCCAAGGGTAAGATTAAAAATAAATAAATAAATAAAAAGACAATACATTGTATGATGATTAAAAATAAAGGTAAATATAATGAGTCATGAAATGATGGTTAAGATAATAATAATAATACTGTTCTAGAGTGTCTGCTGACGACGTCTTTGGCGACCATGCTGTTTCTTGTGCTGGTACTGTGGGTGTTAAGCATCGGCATAACCTTGTCCGTGACACCTTGTTAGACATCTGCTTTCGGGCTGGCATTTCGGCAGGTAAGGAGGTTGATATCGGGTTGGTCGACTCGCATGGCAGATCACTTCGTCCTGCGGATTTGCTGCTTTATTCATGGGACAGGGGGCGGGATGTCTGTGTTGACCTGACAGGGTCTTCCCCCCTAACTCAGGCTGGGATGGCCGAGTTCGTGCCCGGGCAGGTGGTTGTCGATGCTGCGCGGCGTAAATGTGCTAAGTACAGGGATTTATGCGTGGCGGCTGGCTATGGTTTCCTACCGTTCTCATTTTCTTCTCTTGGGGAGCTTGATTCGGATGCTATAGCGTTATTGAAGCGGATCCAGACTTTCTCTGCATCCCATGATGTGGGGGCTCGTGTATCCGCCTATATTTTTTCTAGGCTTAGCTTCGCTATTGCTAAGGGGGTGGGGGCCCAGATTGTATCTCGGCTGCCCACCAATTTTGTGTAAACCTTGTTTTTTTTTTAAATTCTTTAATAAAATGGCGTTTATAATAATAATAATAATAATAATAATAATAATAATAGTAATAATAATAATAATAATAATAATAATAATAATAATAATAATAATATTACCTCCCATGTTTTAATTATAATAATAATAATAATAATAATAATAATAATAATAATAATAATAATAATAATAATAATAATAATAATAATAATAATAATAATATAATAGGTCACATGCTACATGGGAAAAAGCAACCCACTTTCCTGAACCCTTGAAATTCCCAGTTCATTTCAACCACTACTCTTCTCTATCTTCTATCATCTTCAACCTCCAAACTATTCATAGGAAAAAAAAAGGACAAATCCGACTGTGTTAGTGTCGGCTTCACCCAGCACGTGTCCCGGACGTGTCATGAGTCGTGTCAGACGTCGTGTCGGGTTGACACGCGACACGTCACTGGAGTGACGTGTCGAGGTAACTATGAAATTAACTATTAGTAGTAAAACTTGACAACAAAATGATTAATTCTTGCATTGGCCGATAATCGCTGCATTGTATTAACGTCTAGAATGTATGGTGTAATAGAAATATCGAGGTGACAGACTTTAGTATCAAAATCTTCCTGTCTAAGATTTTCATGTTGATCACCTTGTTGCATTGATAATAACCACAATAACATTAGAGACACCGTCAACAATAGAAAATAATATCCGAGCAGGCATACGCACAATTCAGCCAAATACGGAGAACCACAGAATCAAACCCAACAATATATAATCGACTAATGGTAAGGCTGAGTGTTGACTTTAGGTCTTTTGGTTTTGACAGATGTCAATTATTTATTTATATTATTTCGGTATTACTCGGGTGTTCTCATTTGTGTTTTTGTCTCTAGGGATCATCGCTCGAAAAGAAGAAGGAACGCTTTTGTTCAAGACAAGATCGCTAGGGTATACAACGTGTAAAGAGTCTTAACGAAACTATGCACTTTAAATTGTTTAGTATTAATGTTACCATACCATATATTTGTGGTAGGATAATAATAGTACTAAAAGTTTCTTAATTCTTTATCTAATTACTACCAATTTATTTAATACTCATTCTTGTTAATATAGTATTTTGAAAACAACTTTACTCATCTTTTGAACTAGATTTTTATATATCTTAGTTATTAAGATATATTAAATCTTGTTGTAAGAGGATGTGGAAAGTATCGTATTTCATTTATTATATATTTTCATTACAAATCAAATTTATATTTTTTTTGTTTCTATTTTCTAAGAATTTATTTTGATATAACTTTGAAAATGTATTTTCTTAAGTTGGGATTATCCAAATATTATTTTCTTAATAAAATGTCTAGATACATTATACATCTTTACCAAATACATTTCAAAATAATAGCAACTATAATATATCAACAACTCCCATTAGTCTTCTTATTCTCACGCACAAAAAATATTTTGATGGAACAAATAATAATATTAAATATTATATTAGTAGTAGAGGGAGTCAATGCCATGCAAAAATATCTCCTACTTTCACGTGCAAATTGTAGAGTAAAGCAAACAATAGTATCTTACCTAATATTTTATTCTACCCTAAATAGTAGGCAATCATCCTACTTTTTTGGATGGCTTTCCAAGGGAGTTGTTATTTCCCGCCCCTGTTTTACTATTTTTCGCCCCTCTAAATTAAGTCAAAAGACCAAAATATCCTTCAATAACTTTACCTTCAATATTACATTTACTGCACAAAATTCTATCATTTATTACTCCTCAAAATTTACTTCAATAACATTTACTCTATTTATTACTCCTCAAAATAGTACACATATAACGAAAACCCAAAATTAACAGTGTGTAAAATGGCCTTGGTAAATTTGAATGGTGTACCGGAGGTATGTATAATGTCAGAACTGAATATTGTTGATTAAAAATTGGCAAAATTAACCAAATTGGGAGTGAAAAATGAAGGTGTCGCGTGAAAAAAGCAACTTACCTATGGTGGAGTCGGGTACGAAACCCGACTTACCTTTGGTATAGTCGGTTAAATTACCCGACTATACCAAAGGTAAGTCGGGTTTCAGAAACTCGTGCCCAAAAATAAATCTACGTTTCAGGAAAAATTGGAGGAAGAACATGGTTTACCCAGATTTTGTAATTCTACCACTTAATAATTTGAAAAAAACGAAATATTTGGGTTTCAAATCAATAACACATACATCCTATATTATCATAAAAACACACACCTTTCACTTGAGATGAACTTTGGGGTTTTAGGGGATTAACTTTGGGGTTTAGGTAGATGTCAGTAATTTTGAGTCTTCAAAGAGTAAAGTGTAGATGGAATTATGAAAAAAGGTAGTAAGGGTATTTTTGTCAATTGGGGGTGAGAAATAACAAATAAGGGGGTAGGAAATAGAAAAAGTGCTTTCCAACTAATTTGTACATGTGTATATATGAGTTACAACTCACGGTTTCTACTAAGTCTTTCAAAATATTGTCATTCAATTTTACAAACATTTTCACTGTCATTTTCGTGCTTCATTTTTGGCTTTGCAAAATACTCTTTTTTTTTTTTTAAAGCAATTTTAACTTTGCAAATTCATTTTCATTTTTATTTTTATAAAAAGTGCAAAGTTACGATAAGTCTCTCTGGAACAATTGAATTGTATTTTCATTTATTTGAGAGACTTGTAACTAATACATTTGTAAAGATTTAATTCTCAAAACAAAGGCTTCACACCGAGATTAGGGCTAGTCATCGGTGTCATTAATTATTTGTTGTAAGCTTGGCCGTAGGTGCTCTAATAAATAATTAATAGAACAAGGGGTGGATGTAGGCTTTTCAATTGGGCCGAACCACGTTAAATTCTGGTGTTCTTTATTTTACGCATTTTACTTTTAAATCGTTAACATTTTCGTTGAAATTTTTTAAGAGGTACAATCCTCTATTCACCCCCCCTCTAGAGTATTGTCGGGTCCTTGGACTCTACAATTGGCATCAGAGCCTCGTGCTCTTGATAGCTTTACCGCTAAAGAGATTGATCCAATACTCTAGTTATCTTCTATTTTAACTCTTTGTTTTATTTTGTTTATTTCGATTATTTTTTAATAAATATTATGGAGTCCAGTGATTCGAAATATCCTATCTTTGATGGTACGGATAACAGTTATTGGAAAAATCAAATGAAAAATTACATTAAAGGAACGGATTTCGAATGTTGGGGAATTACAGTCAAAGGACCTCTTGCGATCACTAAAAGTGGTACTGCTGAAGAAAAGCAAGAAGATGACTATAATGAGAAAGATTTTAAAATTGCTCAAAAGAACTTTAAAGCTTTAACCCTCTTACAAAGAGGAATTACAAAGGAAGTTTCAAATCGATTTTCATCATCTGTCAATGCTAAAGAAATTTGGGATGGTCTAGAGGCTTCCTATGAAGAAACATCCCAAGTTAAGAAATGTCGAGTAAATTTATTAACTCAGCAGTATGAAATGTTCCACATGGAGAAAAATGAGAACATCAATGACATGTCTGCACGATTCCTTGGGATAATCAATGAGTTGAAACATTTAGGTAAGACATATGAGACTGAGGAACTTGTGAACAAAGTCCTTCGTAGTCTCACCGATAAATGACAACCTAAAATCACCGCTATAGAAGAAGCTAAAGATCTATCCAAACTTTCTTATGAGAGTTTGATTGGATCCATAATGGCACATGAGTTACAACTCAACAAAGGCCATACGGAAACAATCAAAAATAAAGGGATAGCTCTTCAAGCCGAATCTAGTGATGATGAATAACCAGATGATGAAATGGGATTATTAATTCGTAAAGCGATTCAATAAAAAATTCTTCTTCAATTCAAATAAAAACTCAAGCCAAAATGTCAAGTATCCAAAATCCAAAACCACAAAAAAGGGCTGCTATAAGTGTGGAGAGACAACACACATCATTAAAGATTGTCCTACATGGGCAAGTATCAAAAACAAAAATAAGCGAGAAAAGGCAAAAAGCACCTATAAAACGGCTATGCTCGCTTCTAGTGGTCGGGGAGATTTGGAATATGACACGGAAAATGAATCTGAAGAAAAAGATGAGGCGAATATTTGCTTAAATGCTTATGGAAAGGAAAAGACAACAGTTAGAACTCATAAAGACTTGTGCTTAATGGGAAAGTCTAGCTCAGATTCAGATGAAGAAGAAGAGGTAAATTTTGTTCAATTTAAGCATAAGTTTAATAAACTTTCAAAAGATAAAATTTTACGAGTCTTCGAAGAAGTGTATAATAAATGTGAAGAACAAAGAATCTATATTAAAGATCTTCAAAATGAGGCTGACAAAAATGAGCAAGAAAACCTCTTGTTAAATAAAAGGGTCAAAAGGCTTCGTTCCAAGAAGAACGCGCGTTCACCAAGCGTCTCAAAGCGAAACTTTGATGCGTATGTTGAACCCGCGCCTAACTTGGACCGTGGTAATTATGACCTTGATTCAAGCTTTGCTTCCGAAGATGATAATTGATCTAAAGCTTCTATAATTTCTGTCAACAATGAGCTTTCCACTAGTGATGTTAGTGTAACACGAGATAATGTTAGTGTGACGTCATCAGAGGAATATGTAAATTCAGTCAGTGTTAATATAACATCTGACCAGATTAAGGATACCACGAATAAGGTGGACCTAACATCTGATTGTGATACATCAACTATAGATGACGTTAAGTCGTTAATATAACATTCTCTCATGTTTCCCCAAATCACGAAATGGAGAACAAGATTAAAATTTTAAATGATCAAGTGACTGCGTTAACCAATGAACTAACACAACAACAATCGAGTTTTAAAATCATGAAGTCCTCGTTCGTAAAGAAAATCATAGATCTTCAATCTGAATTAAGTAAAAAAGAATCTACTATTGATAAAGAAGTTGAAAATTGTAAAAATTGTGAAAAGTTGAGTGCGGAAAAGGACGAATTAAATGGAAAATTAAAAGAAGCTTTTAATGTTAGTAAAAAGTGGGACGCGAGTCAAGAAGTTTTAAATTTTCTAACTCAACAATCAAATCAACACTTTAAGGAGGGTTTAGGGTATCAGACGACGCATGGAACGTGTCAAGGAAATGAATGAACCCGAGAACCGTGATTTCCGCAAAAGAGAATACGTTGGTTTTCCTGAGTATAAAATTTGCAATTTTTGTGAAAAAACGGGTCATTACTTAACCTCGTGTAATAAACGTAACATGGCTTTTAAAAGGAGTGAAGATTATGTGAACTTTAGTAATAACGATCAAAGTACACCTAAGTCATACACGCACAAGCAAGCTGACCCTAAACAGTGTAGTTATCAAGCTTATGAAACTTCCGATCCTAACTTCTATTTCAAGGCTAAATCAAAATATATCGTAAAGAAAGTTTGGATTCGCAAAGATTTACTTCCTAAATTTGCTAATAAAGGGGGACCTAACTTTGTGTGGGTACCTAAATCTCGAAAGTGAATTCTTGCAGGTGTAGATACCCGTATCCGTACCCCCCAAAAACAAACCCAATGATGAAAAGGACTTTTATGCATGCTTTTAAAAGAGTCGAAACGGTACAAAAGTGTCTAAAAACGTATTTAGTCATTTTTAGCGTATTAATTTGGACTTGCATAATCATAAAAATGAATGTCACTATTAGTCATTATAGGCATAACACGAGCACAATACCGGAACGTCCTATTAAGCCAAGCCACAAAAACAGCCCAACTAGCTACAAAACGGCCCAAACTTACAAAAACGACCCAATACACAACCCGCAAAACGGGCCAAAGTGCGTCCCGTGTCACATTTTCACAAAATTAGGTTCTATAATATCACAAAATAATATAGTTCAATATTATTTTATTTCGAGCCAAAACCGAAAAACACGACAAAAACCGAAACACGAAACACGAAAACAGACCCGGAGTAAGTCGGCCAAACCAATCACACTAAGTAATATACGTATACATACACATCACACATGCGTAGGAGCCAAATACGTCACAAAACAACAGGAAAACAAAAATAAAATCGCCTGTACACAGGCGATTAAAAATTAAATAGCCTGTGTACAGGCGATTAAATATTTGTTTCCTGTCAGCCGCCTTTTTGTTTTTCTTACAAAAGTACAGCCAGAACCAACTAAAATCGCCTGTTCACAGGCGATTTAGTTTTTCCTCACCCACAAATCAGCCAACCTCTATAAATACCAACCCCTTTCGATCATTCAAATGGTCGGTTTTCAAACACTCGGTTTTAAAAACACATATACACTACTCACAAAAACCACTCAAAAATACCGTCTTTGCATTTTCGAAAGGTAAACATTTTACCTAACGTTTTTGGATGTTTTGAGACTCGGACCGAAAGGGGTTACATTAACCCCGACCCGATGAATTGTCATCACTCTTACTCTATCTACGCCTCACGTACACTCGACTTATACGGGTTCCTAACCCGACCCGGTATTGGCATTAGCAAAACCTTATTCGTAATTCGGTTATATGCAATTCGGATTCATAATCCGTCTAAACCCCGCCAATATCGCATAAATAAACGACCCACTATCACTAAAGCAAACCGACGTCACTTTTATAATTATGCAAGTCCTCATTCATGCATTAAATTACGACTAGAATCACGGTTCCAACACTAAATTGTACCGTTTCATAGAGTCTTTTAGCATGTCAAAACTGAGGGTTTTCACAAAATCTTAGAGTCAAATACGTGGTCGAAAAATAACGTCTATGGTAATAATTTAGTCAATAAATTATTATTTAACGTATATTTCCTATAGCAATATGTCATTATTGTGACATTTTACATAATTTATGCATTTTAATCGAGTCTTATTTATTCGCACTTGTACGTAGCGTCATTTTAGCCCAAATATCGAAATTAAGCAAATGTTTTCAAATTAGTAGAGACTACTTTTACGTAGGCTTTTTGATTACTGTTTTCAAAATACATTTTGTCAAAACTTTCGAAAAGTAACCTCACTCCGAACCCCTTCTCTGGTTTCAAACCTCAGATTGATAGATATCGACGCATCTTGAAGTCTGAGACACTCGTGTCTTGAATTTCAAGACGCGTTGAATAGGTCCCAAATGCCTTTAATATTTGGTGGCGACTCCGAAAATACACCTTTCAAAATGATTTTTCTACATTTCTTTTTGATCCTAAACTCATGCAATGATCTCCCCCATTTTTAGCAAACTTCGCACTTTTTCCTGCGAAGCGCATTCTCCGCCTGCGCCCCACACGGCGAGGCTCGAGCAGGGCGTGGATAGGGACTAGCGATTTCATTTCCTGCATTTCAATGGCGACTACTGGGACGAGCATGATTTTTATTATTTTTGAAAAACTAGTTTTTCTTTTATTTTAAAAACATAAAGAAGTGAAGCTTGAAACTTTGAAAACATTTACGCTTTCGATATTTGGGCAAAAGTACGTTGAGTCGAATCCTCCTGATTCAAACCACACCCTTTGAGAAACGGCCCCTAGTAACTCTTGCTTCATAAGCGAGGTAACTCGACACACCGCTTTCTCACCCTCCACGATTACAAGTACGGCATCCGTGACAAATTATCGTGAGCTTGGCCAAACTCAAACGCCTAGGTCTGCTCTTGAATACACACCTAAGACGTGTGTAGTCTCATGTGCCCCTACCTAAACGTCATGGGAATGACTGGAGGGAACCTTACCCTATAAGCCAAAACCTGTGTTTATATGTACAAGTGCGGCTATAGTACCCTCACTATAGTAGTCTTTCAAACCATTGCATGTAAAAACATTTCCTAGGCATTATACTTTTTAAAATACGTCCATTTTGAAATTACTTTTTCCAAACTTTTTTCAAAAAGGTCATACTTTTTAACACGCCGTCAGGCTCTTTGACCTATAGTCATTTGAGTTTGATAAATAATACGCCACTACATTTAAAACCGATCCAGGATAATCACTATATCCCAGATCCTTTTCAAAACGTAAATGAATTATGCGACTGACGTATCGTCATAATACATTTATTGTAAAATCTTTTCACAAAGCAAAAACCCGAATATGTCAATTCATTTCGGAGATTTTAAACGAAATTAACTTTGATAACGTTAGAATCAGCTCTAAATCGAGTGACTCTTTAGTCATCCCGATTTAATCCTTTTCCTCAAAAACAAAAAAACGCGGGCTCGTTCAGATGCGAACCCGTTGATTTACTCTCTGAATCGAGTGACTTGTCGTCATTTTTGATTTAAATCCCTGAGTCACACGTAAAAGGCGAGCAAGTGATCGCCTTTTACCCAATTTTAACATCCTCGGATCGGTTAGCCTATCGCTACTTCGGTTTGATCCTTTTTATCATAATCTAATGATAAACCCCTAGCAACATACCGCTAAACTGGGTTAATCTAATTATGATCATACAAATTTTTCTACCTCGAGAATAGGGATGTGTCAACATGCCTCTATCTCAAAAGCTTCCCGTGTCTTTTTCAAAAGCTAAAATACACGAGTCGAGTCTTGCACCCACTTTTCACACTTTTTCTTTGGTCGTGAATGCGATTTTTCGTTGAGTCTTTTTCTTCCCTTTTAGAATCACTAAAAGTTTGAAAACTTTGTCAGGTCCACTCATTGAAAAACCCTAGATACACAACAAACCTCCCATTGAACAAAACCTGGATACACCCATTTAACCAAGAACCGCCACTTAAACCCACCTCCGCCTCAAAGAAGCGCTTACAACAGATCAAAACCAAAACCTGTCATGGCCTTTCAACACGATGAAGGTTTCGCCGGACCGCCACCACCTCCCCCAGAGGTAACTGCCGAGCAAGTCCGACAACTCAATGACAGAATAGCTAGCCTCACCGCAACAATTGAGCAAATGGCCATCATGCAAAAATTTGAGGCAGAGAAGAACGCCGCGCGCCTCGCCGAAGAATCCGAACGAAACGCAAAAAGGATTCGAGCCATGGAAGAACGCCTTACAAACCTGTGGGGTTACTCCATTCACCAAGAAAACGAGCATATCCCGAAGAATGTTAGGTCCATGCTGCCCGACGAGCTAGCGCTCAGCGACCTTCCCACTTTCAAAGGTCACGAAAGCCCGCTCGTGCACGTCAAAGCTTTCAAAGCCAAGATGGCCATTATGGGGGTCGACCCCCCCGCCTGGGCCACTTTATTCCCACACTCACTGGACCCGCAACCCAGAGCATGGTTCTATTCTTTAGAGCCACACAAGACTGGTAGTTTCGAAGACATAACAGTGGCATTCGATCTGCAGTACCGGGACAACAACGACATCCAAGTCTCGCTACGTACTTTGGAGGTCCTGACTCAGAAGGAGAAGGAAGGGTTTACCGAATACCTGACACGTTGGAAGAAACTCTGTGCCCAAATACCTAACCGCCCAAGGGACACTGATTTAATCACCAAGTTCATCAACAACCTCACCCCTGCATACCAACAACATCTACTAGACAAGAACTTTGTGACTTCTCAACACTCGGCCGCTTGGCGAACTCATCAAGACGACCTCCGCAAAGAAAATGGGAATAAAAGCACGGGTCATGGATATCAGGGAAGCTCGTCTCAAGCCAGTGTCAAAGTCGAGCCCATACACGCTATCAACGCACTGGGCGCACTAAAGGCACCGCCGATTTTTACAGCACCCCCAAGGCCTGCCGCGCCTCCACCAAAAGGTTAGGATACCTTTAGATGACGAGATCATCACCACAAAGGCCTCAGACTTCCAAGCCACCCTCCAACAGCTAAAGCTCGAAGAAAACGCTGCCCAATCTACTAACGACCTAGGCAGTTTCAATTCAAGTATCTACACCTAGAGTATAGGGTCTGGCGTCCTTATGACGCCAAAATTTTCTTAACGGCAAGGTCACTAGGTTACATTACTAAAGTAGTAAACCTAATTGAAAAACTAGAGTCATTAAGGTTATCCAAAGCTCCCTCGTCTGAACTATCTTCAAATGTAACCGCTTTTGATAACATTAATAACATGAAAGTTTTTGGTTACTCTTTGCCTCATTTAAAATCTACATATTCTAATGAATGCGATAATTTTAAACAAAATAACATTGCATTATATAGATACATTGCAAGCATTGTCTCAGAACCCGAACAGGACCCCGTTACTGAAGACGCAGCAACCATCAACATAGGCACGCCTGAAGAACCTCGAGAACTACAGCTGGGGGCTTCTCTTAGCACAGAAAAAAGGACCATATATACCAAGCTCCTCACAGAATTCAAGGACATTTTCGCATGGTCGTACAAAGACATGCCCGGCATCGACCGCGAGATAGCTGAACACCGTATCCCAATCAAGCAAGGTAGCAAACCCGTTGAGCAAAAACTACGACGCATCAAGCCAAAATGGTCTCTCATGGTCAAAGAAGAGATCTCGAAAAAAAAAAAAAAAAAAAAAAAAAAAAAAAAAAAAAAGAACAACTACAAGCCTGGTTCATCCAAGTCATCGAATACTTCGACTGGGTCTCAAACATGGTGCCAGTCATGAAGAAGAATGGCAAAATACGAGTATGCGCCGACCTTCGGGACCTCAACAAAGCCTGCCCAAAAGAAGCCACGAAACATAAAGGTGGGTGATCTCGTACTAAAGTCAGTTCGAGCACCACTTCCAGTCGACCCACGAGGAAAATTCAAGCCTAACTGGGCTGGGCCTTACCTCGTCAAAGATATCTACACAGGCGGAGCAGTCAAGCCAAACCGACCTCGACGGTCAAGAGTTTAACCTCGCAACAAACCTCGACCAACTCAAGAAATACTACCCTTAAAAACGACCCTTGCAATGTATCTGTAAAATACAATTTTCTAAAAAATCAGTCCATGGACCGACATGTCCTTAAACATGTTCATGGACCGGCAGGTCCTTAAACATGCTCCCTCCTGCAAACACAATTCATGGGCCGGCATGCCCTTAAACATGCATCCACCAAACACAATTCGTGGGCCGGCATGCCCCTAAACGTGCGCATTCACCACAAAAAAGCAAAACAAAAACTCCCGAACTACGCCGGTTTGATTCCATTTTACATGGATACGTAGGCAGCTTTGTAAAAAGCACAACCGATATTCAACACAAAAACGACACGTCCAAAGCTTAAAAAGGCCAAGGACACAGTCAACACAAAAATTCGCCTCTTGAAACCTAAAGGGTTAAAAGGGCGATATTCAACACAAAAAATGACGCGTCCAAAGCTTAAAAAAGTCGAGGACATAGTCACCACAAAAACTCGTCTCGATAAAAAGGGCGACATTCAACACAAAACGACACTTCTAAAGCTTAAAAAGGCTGAGGATATAGTCATCACAAAATCGTTCCATAACCCAAAGGGTAAAAAGAACAACATTCAACAATACACGACAAACCCAAAGCTTAAAAAGGTCGAGGGAATAGTCAATACAAAAAATTCCTAAAAACAAAAACCTTCCTTACATTCTAAACTTTGAAAAAGGATTAGAGCCAAGGAATTTCACACAAAATAATAAGCAAAATGAGGCAAAGTCGTAAATAAAAACCTGATTTTTATTCATCTTTAAAAGAACGGTTACATTTTGGAACTTTCAAGAGTAGGAGCGTAACAACAACCTTAGAGATACACTAACAACACTACAATATATTATAATACTTACACTTAACCCAAAGATTTACATCGGGTTTAGGATAGACATAATACTGAACATAATACAAAATAATATGAACATAATACTAACAACAACACAATAAAACAAACACTGATTCCCTTAGCCACCAATAGCTCCAAACTCCTCGAATTAATGGATGGACCTTCCCGCCAGAAAGCGGAACACGTGAAAACTTAGGTCCCAATAGTCGAGACAAATCTCCGATAACTCTGACTCCATTTGAACCTCGCCCTGCACTCCGTGAGTACCCCGATACCGCAATCTTTCAAAGTCTTTCTTCTATACCCGACAACCATTTAACACCAACTACAAGGCAAGTTTCCTTCAAAATTCTCCATAACTCGACTAACGTTAGTAAATATTTTGAATATCTTTGGAATGCCGAAAATAGAACGTTGAAAGGATGAGTAAAATGAGTTAACCTAGCCCTCCTTTTATAGCCGAATTTGCAAAACAATCTACAACACAAAAATTAACCACAACACAAAACACGATTTTCAAGATTCACAATTTTCGCCTCAAAATGTCGCTTTTAGCTCACATTTTTACAATGTCAAAAGCGTCTTTTTACGAGTCTAAAATACTTTCTAAACAAAGATATTTCAAAACCTCGCATTTGCATTTAGTTTAGTCCTAAGCGAGTCGGGCCTCAATCGAGACATATATATGTGTTTTTGCGACTAACGACTTTTTGCAGGTACGCTCGGCAAGCAAAAACGCAAGGATTTCAGACCCGGCTACAACCCGAACATGCATTTTTGCAACAAGACGAAATATTCGAAGCCTAGGACGTCACACACAAAGCCAACAACTACAATCAAAACCGAACCACAAATATACCCATACATACCCACAAAACCAAACAAAAAAAAAAACGCGTAGCCTCCTCACGAGACGTTCATAAAAACCTTACCTTTTATGAGAAAAAGAAAAGCACGTAGCCTCCTCACGGGACGTGCATTTCAACCAAAAACGCCAGTAGCCTCCTCACGAGACGCTCATAAAACCTTACCTTTATGAGAAAAAGAAAAGCACGTAGCCTCCTCACGAGACGCGTGCATTTCAACCAAAAACGCCAGAGCCTCCTCACGAGACGTTCATAAAAACCTTACCTTTTATGAGAAAAAGAAAAGCACGTAGCCTCCTCACGAGACGTGCATTTCAACCAAAAAACGCGTAGCCTCCTCACGAGACGTTCATAAAAACCTTACCTTTTATGAGAAAAAAAAAAAGCACGTAGCCTCCTCACGAGACATGCATTTCAACCAAGGAGCGCAAGCCAGAAGCGCAAGCAAAGTCCGAGCAAGGAGCGCAAGCCAGAAGCGCAAGCAAAGCAAAGCAAAGAGCGCAAGCCAGAAGCGCAAGCAAAGCAAAGCAAAAAGCGCAAGCCAGAAGCGCAAGCAAAGTCCGAGCAAGGAGCGCAAGCCAGAAGCGCAAGCAAAGCAAAGCAAAGAGCGCAAGCAGCGCAAGCAGCAAAGCAAAGAGCGCAAGTGGCGCAAGCAAAGTCCGAGCAAGGAGCGCGTGGCCGCAAGCAAAGTCCGAGCAAGGAGCGCAAGCCGGCGCAAAGCAAGCAAAGCAGCAAGCCGCAGCGCGCAAAGAAAGCAGCAAAGAGCGCGAAGCCGTGGCGCAAGCAAAGTCCGAGCAAGGAGCGCAGCCGGCGCAAGCAAAGTCCGAGCAAGGAGCGCAAGCCGGCGCAAGCAAAGCAAAGAGCGCAAGCCAGAAGCGCAAGCAAAGCAAAGCAAAGAGCGCAAGCCAGAAGCGCAAGCAAAGTCCGAGCAAGGAGCGCAAGCCAGAAGCGCAAGCAAAGTCCGAGCAAGGAGCGCAAGCCGGCGCAAGCAAAGTCCGAGCAAGCGAGCGCAAGCCGGCGCAAGCAAAGTCCGAGCAAGGAGTCAAGCCGGCGCAAGAAAGCAAAACAAAGAGCGCAAGCCGGCGCAAGCAAAGCAAAGCAAAGAGCGCCAAGCGGCGCAAGCAAAGCAAAGCAAAGAGCGCAGTTCTAAGCGCAAAGCAAAGCAAAGAGCGCAGTTTGGCGCAAGCAAAGCAAAGCAAGGAGCGCAAGCCAGAAGCGCAAGCAAAGCAAAGCAAGGAGCGCAAGCCAGAGGCGCAAGCAAAGCAAAGTAAGGAGCGCAAGCCAGAGGCGCGAGCGAAGCGCAAGCAAAGCACGAGCAAGGAGCACAAGCGGAAACACAAGCGGGAGCACCAGCTGGGAGTACTCCGGCCACATGCAGGCTGACAAGCCCTTAAACATGTAGGACCGTCATGTCCTTAAAAACATGTCGTCCCTCCCCGCATTTCCCGGCGCTAAGTCCTCGTCTCTCCCATAAGACACATGCTTAGCGCCGCCAGGTAGTATCGAGACTGTAATGGTCCGGATACTATCTTTAAGTTTGACTAACGCTTTGTCCAAGCTCAATCAAACTGGGGGCTCTGTAGATACCCGTATCCGTACCCCCCAAAAACAAACCCAATGATGAAAAGGACTTTTATGCATGCTTTTAAAAGAGTCGAAACGGTACAAAAGTGTCTAAAAACGTATTTAGTCATTTTTAGCGTATTAATTTGGACTTGCATAATCATAAAAATGAATGTCACTATTAGTCATTATAGGCATAACACGAGCACAATACCGGAACGTCCTATTAAGCCAAGCCACAAAATTTCAACTAGCTACAAACTACCCAAACTTGCAAAACCGACCCAGTACACAACCCGCAAAACGGGCCAAAGTGCGTCCCGTGTCACATTTTCACAAAATTAGGTTCTATAATATCACAAAATAATATAGTTCAATATTATTTTATTTCGAGCCAAAACCGAAAAACACGACAAAAAACCGAAACACGAAACACGAAACATGCGGACTGAGTAAGCTCGGCCAAACCAATCACACTAAGTAATATACGATACATACACATCACACATGCGTAGGAGCCAACACGCTACAAAACAACAGGAAAACAAAAATAAAATCGCCTGTACACAGGCGATTAAAAATTAAATAGCCTGTGTACAGGCGATTAAATTTTTGTTTCCTGTCAGCCGCCTTTTTGTTTTTCTTACAAAATTACAGCCAGAACCAACTAAAATCGCCTGTTCACAGGCGATTTAGTTTTTCCTCACCCACAAATCACCCAAACTCTATAAATACCAACCCCTTTCGATCATTCAAATGGTCGGTTTTCAAACACTCGGTTTTAAAAACACATATACACTACTCACAAAAACCACTCAAAAATACCGTCTTTGCATTTTCGAAAGGTAAACATTTTACCTAACGTTTTGGATGTTTTGAGACTCGGACCGAAAGGGGTTACATTAACCCCGGCAGATGAATTGTCATCACTCTTACTCTATCTACGCCTCACGTACACTCGACTTATACGGGTTCCTAACCCGACCCGGTATTGGCATTAGCAAAACCTTATTCGTAATTCGGTTATATGCAATTCGGATTCATAATCCGTCTAAACCCCGCCAATATCGCATAAATAAACGACCCACTATCACTAAAGCAAACCGACGTCACTTTTATAATTATGCAAGTCCTCATTCATGCATTAAATTACGACTAGAATCACGGTTCCAACACTAAATTGTACCGTTTCATAGAGTCTTTTAGCATGTCAAAACTGAGGGTTTTCACAAAATCTTAGAGTCAAATACGTGGTCGAAAAATAACGTCTATGGTAATAATTTAGTCAATAAATTATTATTTAACGTATATTTCCTATAGCAATATGTCATTATTGTGACATTTTACATAATTTATGCATTTTAATCGAGTCTTATTTATTCGCACTTGTACGTAGCGTCATTTTAGCCCAAATATCGAAATTAACCAAATGTTCTCAAATTAGTAGAGACGACTTTACGTAGGCTTTTTGATTACCGCTTTCAAAATACATTTTGTCAAAACTTTCGAAAAGTAACCTCAATTCAACCCTTCTCTCGGTTTCAAACCTCGATTGATAGATATCGCCGCATCTTGTAGCCTGAGACACTCGTGTCTTGAATTTCAAGACGCGTTGAATAGGTCCCAAATGCCTTTAATATTTGGTGGCGACTCCGAAAATACACCTTTCAAAATGATTTTTCTACATTTCTTTTTGATCCTAAACTCATGCAATGATCTCCCCCATTTTTAGCAAACTTCGCACTTTTTCCTCGCTGGTTTATCTCCGCCACTTCCCACACCTGGGCGAGGGCTCAAGCGCGCACAGGCGTCGATAGGGACTAGCGATTTCATTTCCCGGTACCTTCAGCAGGATGAAGTGAGAGGAAACAACCAATGGTATTTGGATAGTGGTTGTTCGAGGCACATGACTGGGGATAAAAGCAAGTTCCTCTCACTCGAAACGTATTTTGGTGGTAGTGTAACGTTTGGAGATAATGGTAAAGGGAAAACTATAGGGATTGGTCGTGTAGGAATCTCCAAAACTCACTCCATCGACAATGATCTTCTGGTACAAGGTCTTAAACATAACTTGCTAAGTATTTCGCAACTGTGTGACCGAGGGAATAAAGTGGTGTTTCATTCAAGCATATGTCGCATCGTACGCGAAGGATCTAGTCATGACATTCTAGAAGGAAGAAGAAAGAACAATGTCTATGTCGTAGACATTGAAAATATCCCTTCTGCATCCTTCACGTGTATGAGTGCTATTACAAGTGATCCTTCGATTTGGCACAAACGTTTCGGTCATATTAATGCACATGGCTTGAAGAGGTTAAAGAGGTTGGATCTAGTTGAAGAACTTCCCTCAGTAAAATTCGACACCGATAAATTGTGTGGCACGTGTATACGTTGTAAACACGTGAGGTCGTCCTTTAAATCTAAAAATATGGTAAGTACATCCAAGCCCCTCGAACTAGTTCACATGGATTTATGTGGACCAATGAAGGTGAGTAGTAGGGCCGGTACTAGGTATGTATTTGTTCTAGTGGATGATTATTCGAGATTTGTTTGGCCAATCTTCTTAAGCTCCAAAAATCATACTTTTGATGAGTTTGTGTGCTTAATAAAATTGGCGCAAAACAAGTATTCCCATAATCTCGTATCTAGTAGAACAGATCATGGTACCGAGTTCGATAATCAAGCCTTTATTGAATATTGTCGAGAGTACGGTATCAATCATAATTTTTCAGCTCCTCGAACTCCTCAACAAAATGGAGCTGTTGAAAGAATGAATCGAATTCTCGAAGACATGTCACGCACAATGTTACTTTGTAGTGGCTTGCCTAGAAACTTTTGGGCTGAAGCTGTAAATACCGCATGTTATATACACAATCGAGTTATGATTAGACCAATCTTAAAGAAAACACCATACGAACTACTACGAGGAAGAAAACCTAACATATCTCATCTAAGATGTTTTGGAAGTAAGTGCTTTATACATAATAATGGCGAAAATAGATTGGGAAAGTTTGATCCTCGTAGCGACGAAGGTGTTCTCCTGGGTTATTCTAATCATAGTAAGGCATACCGAGTATATAATAAGCGAACAATGTGCGTAGAGGAAGGTATACATGTTGTTTTTGATGAATCCGATACTCTCGAGCAATATGAGGGTGATGACTTGGATGATAAGGAAGATCCAGACTTTTGGCTCACTCACAAAGACTTACCCGAGTTAGAGGAGGAAAACGACGAAAAACCAATTATCGGAACTGACGCAGAAAAGGGTCAAAAGTTGAATGTTGATGAAATTCAAGGTAAAGATGATGTTGATGTTACTTCATCATCCAAACCTAAAGATTCCTCTACAGATTCTTTGGAAACTGATGTTAAGGTAACACCAACAATAACACCTAGCTTGGATTCAGGGGGAACATCTAATGTTACGAATCGTGTTAATGTAACTTCAGAAGAAAACTTGAACAACGTTCCAACCACAATCAAGAAATGGAAACATCAAAGTTCTCATCCCACCGACGCTATACTTAGTGACTACAATAAAGGTATTCAAACGCGTAAGTCAATCATGAATAATTATTGCATTTTAAACTCGTTTCTCTCAACTATTGAACCTAACAACATCAAGGTCGCACTAACCGATTCCGATTGGATTGTTGCGATGCAAGATGAGTTACGACAATTTGAGAAAAACAAGGTTTGACATTTAGTGCCAAGCCCCCCAAATCGTACAGTTATAGGAACCCGTTGGGTCTTCCGAAATAAACTAGACGATTCGGGAGTCATTGTGAGGAATAAGACAAGGCTAGTGGTGCAAGGTTATAACCAACAAGAAAGTATTGATTTTGATGAAACCTTCGCACCAGTAGCCCGTCTAGAAGCTATTAAATTACTAATTGCCTTCGCAGCTCACAAAGGTTGTAAACTCTTTCAAATGGATGTTAAGACTGCTTTTCTCAATGGCTATTTGAAAAAAGAAGTTTATGTGGAACAACCCCCCGATTTCCAAAATAATGAATTTCCTGACCATGTTTATTATCTCGACAAAGCTCTTTATGGTCTAAAACAAGCGCCAAGGGCGTGGTATGATCGGTTATCACAATTTTTACTTAAAAATGATTTTAAACGTGGTTCTGTTGATAAGACGTTATTCTTGAAAACCGAGGGGTCCGATATTTTGATCATACACATTTATGTTGATGACATTATTTTTGGTGCTACTAACGAGCGTTTGTGAAGTCATTTTTCTTACCTTATGCAGTCAGAATTTGAAATGAGCATGATGGGAGAATTAGGTTTCTTCCTCGGATTACAAATCAAGCAAACTAAAGAAGGTATAGTGGTGCATCAACAAAAATACATAAAGGAGTTGCTGAAAAAGTATGGTCGCGAAGGTAGTAAGGCTATAACCACACCGATGGCAACTACGACCAAGTTAGATAAAGATGAACATGGTAAGCCCATTGATGAGACCGTGTATCGAGGTATGATCGGCTCTCTTCTTTATCTTACGGCTAGTCGTCCCGATATTATGCATAGTGTGTGTGTGTTTGTGCTAGGTTTCAAGCGGCTCCTAAGGAATCACATTTTATCGCTGTTAAGCGTATATTGCGTTACTTAATTGGAACCATGAAATTATATCTTTTTTATCCTATGTATGACGTGTTTGATCTTAAGGGATATTTAGATGCTGATTATGGAGGATGTTCTATAGATCGAAAAAACACGTCCGAAACAGTTACATATCTTGGCTCGGGTATTATTTCATGGGGATCAAAGAAACAAGCCACTGTTGCGTTATCAACGACTGAAAGTGAGTACATCGCCGCCTCTCTGGTATGTTCTCAATTACTTTGGCTTAAGCAACAGTTATGTGACTATGGGGTAGTTTTCGACCGCGTACCCATTTATTGCAATAATGTTAGTACTATCACGATTTCGAAAAACCCTGCCATGCATTCCCGGACGAAACACATTGATATCCGTCATCATTTCTTAAGGGATCATGTTGAGAAAGGTAACATTGAACTTGTTTTTTGTCCGACCGAAGATCAAAAAGCCGATATTTTTACAAAACCCTTAGCAAGGGAACGTTTTGAAAAACTCCGTCTTGAGATTGGTTTGATTAATGATGTTTGAATTTCTTTTGGTCGTATATTTCCTCTGTGATTAACTAGATGTTGAATTTGTGACTGTGTCCGTATTGTTAGTGGTGAAATTCTATATGCTTCCGTATGTCTTTGCGCACTTTGACTTATTTTTTATTAGCTTTATAAGTTTGATATTGTTCTTTTTCGATTATCCTTATAGCATATGTGTTGAATCTCTTTTCCCGTGACTCGGAAATTTTTCCATTCATATCTATCATAAATGATTTTATTTGTTTATGTTATTCTTAGTGAGATTCAAATTTTCTCATATTGTATGGTATAATTTTCAAATCTAAAAAAAACCATCATTAGTCCTAGATTCTAGCTCCAATTTTATTATTAAAAAAAAAAAAAAACAATGGTACACTCTATTCAAAAAAATGTCGTCCAAACTTTATCCCTTCATTATCTTTTTTTTTTTTATCTTTTACCTACAATTACTCTATCCCAAAACTCCTACCCAATGCATGCCTAGGTGAATATTTTGTCAATTTTTTTTTTTACTCATCAATCCCATCACTCCTTTAATACTCCCTTCACGCGTCTCCTACCCCCTTTTTCCCTATATATTTCCGTCCATTATTTCTGCTTTCCTCATCTCTCACCTATAATCTTCTTCATTTACTCCCTTCTCTACCCCTTTTAATTTTTACAAAACAAACACTACATCTCATATTCATGGCTCCAAAAAAATCCCAAACGACACCAAAACGCACCATGAGGACTCGCACTGCTGCTATGGTTGTCGCTTCCGATAGTGAGTCCGTCCACTTTGCCTCTCCTGTCACCTCTGAAGACGAAAGTGCTGGAAAACGGGTGAAGGTCGACCCGCAAGTTCCCGACGTCGACCACGACTACTCCGTGTTAGCTGAAAACAAGTTGATCCTCGACGCCGTTGAGGATACTCGTCTGAAAAAGAAAGAGCTCCACCAAGTATGCTCTGTTCTCCGTTTCCCATTCCATTCCGGTCGAGTTTATCTAGTCAGCTGGTATGACGACCAAGCTAACCTGAGTGCTTTTGGTGACACCCTTCAAACACAAGGGTGAAAAGACTTTTTCGATGGGGCGCATGTGGTTTATCCCGTGCAACTTGCTCTGTTTTGGGGCACATTGCGTGTCGAGAATAAGGTGTTGTATGCTAACTTTGGAGACAAACACATTAAAATCACAATAAGTGATTTTGGTGCTGCGTGGGGTCTCGCTGCTGAGGGAATTGAAATCGATTCGGGCGACAAGTGGCACGGTATCTCGGATGATAGGAAGCTCCACTACAAACGTCTCCTTGATCCTGAGGTCGGTCTTGCAGAAGAGGTAATCGTGTCTCGCTTTTGTCTTCTTGCTCGTTTTCTCACTAATTTTATGCATGCGACCGTGCTTACAAAGAAGACGAGAATCCAACGTGTGGATGCCCATGAGAATCGGTTTTTGTATCAATTGATGGTTGGTGATAAGATTAATCTTCCCTATCTTATTTTCTCCCACATTGCGGTTATCCATTAAAATTTGCTTGCCAAAAAGGCGTCCTCTGCTCTCGTCATCCCCAACGGGATATGGCGGTCTAAATTGCTTAAGATTAAGGGTGTGGTTAGCAAGAACACCATCACCATTGCTCCTACGAATGTCATGAATAATGTCATCCTCAAGAAGATGAGGCTCGATGATGTTCCTGTTGATAACAACCCTCCACAGCGAAAAGGGAAAGAGAAGGTTGGTGAATCGAGTGGTGGAGCTGGTGCACACGAGGTGCGTGTGGACGTGGGGCGTACGAAGGAATTTTTGGATGAACTCCAAGCGATAATGGTGTCTCGATTTGATGCTTTTGAGACTCGTTTGATGGACAAATTTGTGGAGTCAGCTGAAAAGGTTGGGACTCGTGGTGCTCTACCGAAAACTGAAGGTACTGATGTTGGTGAGAAGTTGGGCGAATTTGCTGTCGAGGTTGGGAAATCTCGTGATGAGATTATGCACTCCATTTGGAGTGTCGATTATAAACTTGGTCGGGTCCAAGATAACGTAAAGTATATCCTGGCGGACATCGAACAAATCAATGCTCGTGGCCAAACTCTCAGCGAAAACGTGGGCTAGCTGGTCGACTTATTCCGTGCCCACGCAAACCCACCGTCGCAGTGTCTGGCCGAGATTGTTGATCGTCTTCGCAACATTACTGATAAGGTTGATCGTACGGCTTATATTTTTGAGCGTCAACACAGGGTTTAGGTTTCTCATGGTGTCGTAAAGGAGTTCGGTTAGCAGTGGTTTTATTTTGGAGTTCATGGTGTTCTCTCCTCACTAATAAGTTGGTTGTTTCTAGTGTCTCGTGTTTTGCTTTAGGATTTCCCTTTATTTAGTATTTTGTCTTATTTGATCTATCTTGAACTACAACTACTTGCTGTCTTTATTTTGTTTGCTTTGGAAGGAACAATGTTTAAGTTATGGTTTGTTCAATAATAATAAATTGTGTGTGTTTATGTCTACGAGTTGCGTATGTGTGCTTGCCTCTAAGATATTATTCTAGTCCATTTTCTCCTTTTCGACGATGTCAAGAGGGGGAAGAAAGTCTAAGACTTCTCCGTCATAATCTTTATCATTCTCGTGATGTTGTTAATCTTTACCATTCTCTTCCTCGTTGTTTTGCTTACATATCGACTAACGGTCTCGGTTGGACTAAAATGGTTTTATGTTCTCTTTTCTCTCGACCGCCTTTGTTTTTGAGACGATATTGATTTGAGGGGGAACAAACTTAGAAATAAATCTTAGGAGACTAAACATCATCAAAAAGGGGGAATTTGTTGACTTTAGGTCTTTTGGTTTTGATAGATGTCAATTATTTATTTCTATTATTTCGGTATTACTCGGGTGTTCTCGTTTGTGTTTTTGTCTCTAGGGATCATCGCTCGAAAAGAAGAAGTAACGCTTTCGTTCAAGACAAGATCGCTAGGGTATACAACGTGTAAAGAGTCTTAACGAAACTATGCACTTTAAATTGTTTAGTAGTAATGTTACCATACTATATATTTGTGGTATGACAACAATAGTACTAAAAGTTTCTTAATTTTTTTTATCAAATCACTACCAACTTATTTAATACTCTTTTTTTAAATATAGTATTTTAAAGACGACTTCACTCATCTTTCGAACTAGATTTTTATATATCTTAGTTATTAAGATATATTAAATCTTGTTGTAAAAGGATGTGGAAAATATCGTATTTCATCTTAATTATACTAAAACAAAGACCAAACTCCAAAAATTTTCCCGCTCAAGTGATATTTGGGCTTGGGCTGGAAAATAACAAATATAAAACTACAATCTTATTGGCCTAAATATTTACCCATAATCCTCCAACTTACCTTCCAAGAAACTTCCCAAAAACAATTTATTCACCAAATTATGCTCCAAAAAACTAGGAAACAACAATAAATAATTTAGGAAACCAAATTATCATCCTCAAATTTTTATTTTTTTTTAAAAAAAAAAGAAAGAAAAAAACTTATGAAAGAAGATTTAAATTTAAATTTAAACTAAACTACATATGTAGTAGGAATAGGTGTCTAATTAAAACCATTATACGAATAATATTAGTGTATTGAATCAAATAGTAAGAATGTAGGATTAATTAAATTTAGATTAGCAATTGATGTTTTTCCTTTTATTCACCTAATTTTTATTTCAATTTAATAATATAATTTCTTTTTACAAATGATTATGATTGGAGGATTGTGCACCTGCAATTCATTTAGATACATTTAATATTTAGTAAACTTATGATTATAATATTGTATATATTTAAGACGGTCTCTTGTATGTATTATATTTATTGTGATTATAATACTTTGCAAATATCACTTAACGGAAATTTAAAATACAAAATGCATATAAAAATTATTGTATTTTAAAGATGATAAATGTTAATGCTTTGGTCATTTTATTAGCCTTTATAAACAACTTTTAATTATTTGGCCATTGTCTAAAGGCGAATCTTGTTTATCAACATTAACATTCACACATTAATTTATCAACATTAATAAATTGAACTATTATTTCATGTTAAATTAACACGCACATGTTTTATCTTTATTAAAATGTACAGATAGTCAGATACTAACATTGAATCTTGCTAAATTATATTATGTATCTATAAATGCCGTGCAATGCACGGGATCTACACTAGTTTATTATATATTTTCATTACAAATCAAATTTATATTTTTTTGTTTCTATTTTCTAAGAATTTATTTTGATATAACTTTGAAAATGTATTTTCTTAAGTTGGAATTATCCAAATATTATTTTCTTAAGCTAGGCCGGAGTAGGTGCTCTAATAAATAATTAATAGAAGAATGGGTGGATGTATTAGAGATATGAATGGATTAATAATTATATCCATCATAAATAACGTAATTAAGTTTAGTATTTATGTTGCGGCTTTTGGGTCGACTTGTAATGTTATATATATATTCTCATTTGGGAATCATAAAAGAACAACATATAATAATATAATCATATTCTATTTCTCTAAAATGTATTATCCTATAAATCTTAACATGGTATCAAAGCCTTCGGGTTCTTGACGCCTAAATACATTTCCGCTGCCCTGCCGGTGGGTAAATTATCAACATTACCCACTGGCAGGATTTCAAAGACAAATATTTTATTTTGTTAATTGATTATCAAATTATTGTTTAATGGAAAATGATGAACCACATCTCCCGATCAACACCCCACCCCAGCTTCATAAGTTCCTAATTCCCTATGGGCCTTTCGGCCTTTTGTTTGCTTATCAATGACTTTCTCATTGATGGATTGATTGTTTTTTCTTGAGGAATTTGAAAAGGACGATGTCCTCTTATGAAATTTTTTATTTGGATCGAATTTTTGAAGAGTTCGGAAAGATTGACGTTCTCTTCGGTTGTTATTGGTTTGTTAGGTTCGACAAAATTGCGGCGTTCCTAATAAATATTGTTTTTTTATCGAAAAAAAAACCCTCGATAATTTATTTCAGAATTGACTGGCGAGTCTAAAACGCAATGGAAAAGTTGTCTGGCGAGACCTATACGCACGGAAAATTGACTGGCGAGTCTAAAACGCTACGAAAAAGTTGACTGGCGAGTCTAAAACGCAACGAAAAGTTGTCTGGCGAGTCCTATACGCACGTATTGGGTAGGTTGTTACCCTCTTATGTATTGGCGAGTCCTATACGCACGTATTGGACTTGAATTAAAGAAGAAGATTGACGGGTTTGAAAAGAAGATGTTCCCATTCAAACCAAAAATTTGACGAGTTCCAAAAGTGTGGTGTACTCATCGTAACGTTTTTTTATCTTTACTCTCCAATCGTAACGTTCATTTCCCTACCGTTACGATTGCGGGAGGGTAATAGGAATATGAAAAGTATATGATTAATGTAGTGATAATGGCTAGTAATAAGTATTAGTATTAATGTGAGTCTCTTAGTTATCTCCACAATTATGAACCTATTTTGTATATATATCCTCTCATTTGTAGAGGAAGGTACGTACACTATCAATAATAATAAACATTTTCTATGAATTCGTATTAATGTTATATATATATTCTTATTTGGGAATCATAAAAGAACAACATATAATAATATAATCATATTCTATTTCTCTAAAATGTATTATCCTATAAATCTTAACAGGATGTATGTGTAACACCCTGAAAATTTCGACCATTTTAAAACTAAAACTTATAAATAATGAACGTCATAACTCAGGGTATTATAATAAATATTACAAAGCCTTTGAAAATATAACAAATAAATAAAAATATAACAAAATACAATTTCGGCAAAAGAAACAATTTTCTTTACTTTGAAAATACTCGACTTCTCTCACAATATCTCAGAGCTCCCTGTACCTGTCAGTTTATTTAAATAAACTGCCACAATTAGTGGGAAGTAACTAAATGCCCTTTTATCATTTAATATGTATGATATAAGGCCACATATAAGCAAACAAGCAAATTAATTAATATAAGAAATAAGTGTCAGCGGAAGTATAAGTGTAAAATATAGGTAAGCGATCAAAAATAAGTATTCCCTCTTAATATGATATCAGCAATCGGTTATCATATATTCTCGACATAATGAAAAATAATATAACATGTGAAATATGAAAGCATAGCTCAACTTTAACCATATACAGTTGAATAATAAATACTCCCTCCATTCAACTCCAAATGGTATATTTCTATTTTGTACACTATTCACATTTCGATCTTCAATTTCAATTATCTCTCGATATATAAGTGTAAATATATTCATGTGTGATCTTGTTTGATTCGTCTTTATGAGTACATAATTAAAATCCAATTTTCATATTTTTTGCAAAAACGTAGCTAAAGATATTTACTCCGCAAAAGCCACGTTGGCAAACGTGAAAAAAGAAAGTGGTAGTTTGGAGTTGAATGGAGGGAGTATAAGTCTTTCATATTAGTTTATTAGTATAAAATAAAAAGTTCACAACTTCAGTGAAGAAAATAATTGAACTGACTTATACCAATTAAATCATTGATAATAGTATAATGATAATAATAATAATAATAATAATAATAATAATAATAATAATAATAATAATAATAATAATAATAACAACAACATAATAGATAAGCATTTCGATCTCAATGAACCCACATTAGTGCGAGTACAAACTTCTCGACACTAATTAGAAAGTGAGTACAAACTTCTCACTTCCAAAACTATGGTAATAAACGGATACATTTCAGTATCCACAAGTCTAAGACTGATCAGACTCTCAAGTGTATACAAACTTTACACTTGAACGACACCATGGACTATCCCATGAGTACAAACTTCTCAAGAGACGTAATATAATAATAATAATGGTTCTTCCCGCTGCGAGTACAAACTTCTCAACAACGGTCATTCAATCAAAGCTATCTTTTAAAATAACTCTTGAGTCCAAACTTCTCAAGAATAAAATAAACCGATGCATATACGCAAGCGGCATAATAATCATTATAATAAGATTATAATAAAGTCGATAATTTGTCTCATAATAATCAAAATAATAATCATTTATCGACTCAATCCAATAATATTAGTAATAAATTAACTCGGTCGTATTCAAACGACATAAAACTTGACAATATAAAAATATAGGAAGTATATGATATACATTTCAAATCATAAAATCAAGTTTAACGTAAATATAAGTATATCATTAGTTACTTAAAACGAGTTAACTTTTATATCTCACGACGTTCTTACAACGTCCACCGAACTCACACTTCAAGTCCAAATGATGTGAAAACTTACCACCCATAGGTCGATACTTATATCTACAACTTTCATATTTTACACTTGAGCAAACAAAGTCATAAAAAGGGCCAAAATAATACTCAAACATTGCAGTCCAATTCAATTCTATTCAGTTTACTTCACATCGACACTTCACAAAAATGCTCATTCTGAGCAAACGGCTAATCGTATTATTAATCCGAAAACCAATCTGAAAAGTACGCTCAGAGGGCTACACTATAGAATCAAGAATTTTGTAAATCGGAGTTCTAAAACCCGAGTAAATCAGATTCAAAGACGACTGAAATTTCAGCACTTAACCAGTAACTTTCAGCACATCTACCCGTCACGAAAATGCTCATAAAATCCAAAGCGCTCAACGGATTGAACACACGAAAAATGTTTCAGAAACTACGCTCGACGAACTACAATTTAGAATCAAGAAAATGTGAATTTTTGTAGAACTTGATTTGTAATGGATAGAAGACATGCCTACGAATTTTACAGCACCAGTAATTTTCAGCACATATACTTCTCACGAAAACGCTCATAACTTCCAAACGACTCAACGAATTTAAATTCTAAAAACTGTTCTGAAATCTACGCTCGACGAATTATAGTTTAGACATATAAACATCAACAATTGGACTTATAAAACTCGTTTTTATCGAGGCCTAAAGACAACCCTACAAAATTTTCCAAATTTCAGAAATTTACAATACAATTTCAATTCAAAAGTGAATCAAAACTAATTCAATTCTCCCCATGAGAACACCATAATAATCCTCAATATCAAGCTATCATGAACACAATCAACCATAATAATTTCAGAACCCTAATATTTATAAACTCAATTTATCAAGTTCTACATCACAATTATCATCCTTAAATTACTTTCAATCAAAAACTCACTTCATTATATCACAATCAAAACTCAATTTTACTAATATAATCACATGTAACCCAAATCATAAAAATTTAAATAAATAAAAGAGATTTTAGTTACCTACTAGCTTAGTGGCCCGTGAAAATCACGGGTTCTCTTAATAATTTTCGTATTTGTATCGTTTTTATTTATCTAATAAAGCGTGTTTATTGTTAATGTTATAATTTTTAGCTTCCGTATATTTAAACATTACAAACATTTTAGGTCCTCTTAAACATCAAATTGGTATATCAATTTTAAAAAAATAATGGACCATGAAATAAAAATAAACAATTGAACTTGTACTTGTCCCTATAGTTCTAATACACTTAGATTTTTGATCAAATATTTTATACCTTGAAAATCATCCACCTTTTTGTGAATTTCAAATTTAATTCTGCACACATATAAAAAGTTAGTTAATATAAGAGAATTAAAAATAAAAGGTAATTAAATATCAAGGCATGAGTTTTTTCAAAAATAAAATAAATTATGTCAAGGTAATTAATAAGTTAAGTGTAAATAATGCATTGATTTTATAAAGTACTCCCTCCGTTCCACATTGTTAGTCCCGCTTTGACTTTACCCGGTTTCCAACGCTCCTCTTCGACCATGTTTTTCATCGCGTATATACGATTTTTTTTGGTTGAAAATTAAATTTTGTGAAAGATATTTTGACAACAAATGTACATATCTTATTATTGTATAACGATTATTGATATATTTTACTTTATTTACGGTCAAAGTTTTAAGATGTTGATTTTCTAAAAGTGGAATGAGACTAACATTGTGGAACGGAGGGAGTAATAATTTATGTCTTTTCATTATCCTATATTAGTAAATTGGTTCACAACAATTAATTCAAATAAATATGGATGTTATATAAATTTCAAGATAGAAAAGACGAAAGGTTTGTCTTTTTTTTTTTTTATTAGTTTTTTCTTTTAGATAGTGATTGAAAAATAAAAATATACAACTTAAGCTAAAAAAACTAATTAAATGAAAAATAATGAGAATTTGTTACTTGACTGATAAATGACTTCTAAAATTTGTACTTTTGTTGGGAGTAACTCTTAAATAATATAAATTTAAGTAAACTTATAAAATAATCCGTAATAGTTTGTGTATTATGATTCTATTATTTCAACTGATTAGTTGATGAAATATCTAAAACTTTGTTTGTTTAAAGATTTTAATAGTGATTAAAATATTTATATGTAAGTTTCCAAAAATTGACATGTGACTTTTACGACTTAAATTTATTTTGATGGTAATACAATAGAAAATCTAACTTATGCATTGTAAATAGCAGCAAATGATGGAGTAAATAAGAGAATTAAGCCTCATAGAATTAATTATTTCGAAATTACTATCTTTCTCAATTTATGTTTAATTAATTTTTTAAGTTGAAATTTTCTTATTGGTTAAAAACTCCTTGAATTAAGGACAACACTCGAAAAAACACTCTTTTATATATATAGAACGATTGATTGATTTGGATTTTCTATAATAGTTAATTATTTAATTTTGCTTATGTAATTTTAAAAATTAGCTAGGGGTTTAGGGAAGTGGTGGATGGTTAGGGCTGGGTCGAATTCAGGTTTAGGGCCATGGTAGTGATGGATTACTGTCGAAGATTAACAGCGGTAAGGCCAATTGGGTTGGGCCGTGGGTTGAGTATAAATTATTCGCAAGATAATTAGCGTTAATTCTTATATTATTTTTCATATAATGATATTGTGTTTAATAACTTCGATAGGTTTAGTAGGAAATCATAGTCATGCCATGTATGGTCAAATAAATTGAAAAAAAATAAAATTATAATGAAGATTAATAATTACTCTTTCATGTATTGTTTAGCATATACGACACCATCTTAAAAAAATGTTATTTGATAAAAAGAAATTTAAGTAGGCTTGGTGAAGGATTATTAAAAAAAACTTATATTCCTTTCATCCCATCATTTTCTTCCCGCTTTCCCAGAAATTTCATCATCTTCTTCTCATTTTTATTTTTGTCAATTTTAAACTAATATCATTATACAATCTATTTTATTATTTTTCTACTTTAATCTCACCCACATTATCTACCTTTCTTAATTTTGACCAAAAATAAAATGGGAAGAACATGGTGAATCAGAGAGAGTACTTAGAGCCACTTTAATTTTGAATGTCAAACAACAATATATGTGCCAATTCAATATCATATTTTGAATTTTGTATGCAATAGCTAGAGGAAATAAGTGAAACATATGGTGTGCATTATCATATGATAGGTGTACAAATTTCCCACAAGGTGAGTTAAATATATTACCGTTTCACAACGCGTAATCAAATCGACACGAACAATTCCATTATACAAGATTGCATATGAAACACATAAATCTATCTGTATAGTAAACTGACGCATACTTACGCAGTAGTAAATAAAAAAAACATTTAAGTTCAATAAAGATTCATATAGCTTACCTCTTTAGGATGAAGATTTAAATCTGTATAGTTAACTGACACATACTTATGCAGTAGTAAATAAAAAAACATTTAAGTTCAATAAAGATTCATATAGCTTACCTCTTTAGGAAGATTTGATTATAGAATGACCTGTGTAAATTTTAAACAATGACTTGATCAGAAACGTTCATGATATGATTATTGTGTAAGAATAATTTTATACGGTATTGTATTTAATTATTATTACGTTATTTTGGACCTATAGTTAATCTTAAGTTAATGCGGTAATTAGCTAAATATAATAGTTGGGCTTTTCAGTGGGAGTAACCCAGTTAATTTAATTGTTGACGGACCGATTAAATTAATTAGGTTAAGAAGCTCGGTCCTCCTCTCGCCCTTATTAAAATATACTTAACCGTCATTAGTATACAGCAATTATAGAAACACAATTAAGGGTTAAAAGAAGGGAGAAGAGAGGAGATACACCTTCACCACCGCCTCTCACGACCTCCAATTTCGACGCCCTACCGCCGGCTTGTGGCTGCTTTCGCCACAACCATGTTTGACCAAGGTACGTAATTCTCCATGTGATTTGTTTCTAATCGAAGGTCCTGTGAACGAATTAAGTTTGTATCGTTCGTAACTAAGTTATTATCGATTCAACCTAGTTTACATGTGGTATCAGAGCCTTGTTGTGATTAGAAACCTATCCATGATTATCGGACTTATTTTGGTCGTTTAAAGTTGTCGATTATGGTCAGTTTTGGGTTAGTTTTTTTGGCTCTGTTTTGGCTCTGTTATTGGGTCAGTTTTGGCCGATTTTGGGGGTGTTTTTGGTCGAGTTTTTTGGGCAGATTTGAGCTCGGTTTTGTCAGCCTTTTTGGGCTCGTTTTTTGTCAGTTTTTTTTGGCTCGTTTTTTGGCAGAATTTTTGGTGGCTGTTTTGGGCGGTGTTAATGGAGATTTGGCTGAAATTTTCAGCCATGGACTAAGGTTGATGATGAAGCCGTGCATTGTTGTTGTTATTTTATTTTTGTTTAAATGGCATGTAATGGTGATGCCATGTAATGATGATAATGATGTTTTAATTGCCTTTAATTGCCGAGTAATGTTGTTGATTTTAAAGGCCATGTAATGTTTAATGGTCTTGTATTGTTTATGGGTTTAGTTTGTGGAAGATAATGGCCATGCTTTATCATAATGATCAAGAAGTTTGTTTTTTTTTTTTCTTTTTTTTTGTTTAATGGCCGTACCTAGTGACTTGGGTCTTCTGCTGCCTTTTGTTTTTTATTGTTAAGTTATTGCCATTTGAAGCTTCTTTTTGCTTTTGGCTTCGTAAGTACTCCGTTTATAATTTTAACGGATCAATGAATTTTTTTGGGGTTTTCTGTAGGGCTTTCCCGTATAATTCTGCTGCGCTCTTTTATAGTCGATATAATTGTTTGAAATATCTCAGTAAGTTTGTTTGGTTGCACATACAGTCGTTTCCATTCATAAGAAATTGAAATTTCAGTAAGAATTATTACACTATGAATGAGTGAAATCATTATTAAGTTGAGTTGAGTTACACCGCAGTGGACCATCTCATGTTCTTTGATTTCATTAAAGTTTAAATAAGCCTCAAACATTCACATTAAGCTTGAGTTACACCATAGTGGACTCAATTAAGACAGTGAAGGTCAGAATAAGCAAGTATTGAGGATAAATTACTAGCCCTTAGGTCTTACCCGCAGGTGGACCGGCGTATATTAGTGACTTATCCATAAAAGTGTAGAACACTTAATTAATTGAGATTAGACTGGTATAGGTTATCCGCAGATGCCGTACTCGGTTTAATCAAAATTGTTAGGTTTCTCAATTATTGAACAAGTCTTATTCATTATTGGTAATTGTATATTTACTCAAAGACTAATGGTTGAGCATGTTTTCCAACTATGAAGTTGCTCAAAATAAGCTGCTATTTTCTTGCCTCTCGACTGTTCCTCTACTTACTGGATCAAACTACACTGAATGGATAGAGATTGTAACTTTCTCTATGTCCATATTAAGTTTCAGTGATTGTTTGAAGGAGGACGGTCCTCCCATGCCTAAGTCTGATGAGAACGACGCAGCAGTACTTAAGGCGTATAAGAATTGAAAAGACAAGGATGGTAACTGTCTTTCCTTTCTACGTCTAGTCACTGCTGTGGACATTAAGAACTCAATTACAGAGACTGAATGTGACACAACTAAGAAATATCTTGCAAAACTTAAGGAGAAGTTCGAGCCTTCTAACAAGGCATTAATTGGCAAACTTCTCTCTAAACTGTCCCATTGTAAGTACGATGAAAATAAAATGGACATGACTAAGCATATAATGCATATGCAAAGCTTAGCATCAAAGTTGTTCAAGTTGGGACTTAAAGTTGAAGATCCCATATTAACGCATTTCATCTTTGAGGGACTTCCCAAAGAGTTTGAGGCATTTCATGTTAGCTACAATGCTATAAAAGAGACATGGACAGTGGATGAACTTGCTAATAAGCTTGTTCAGGAAGCCACGCGCCTAAGTAATGCTCAAGGGCATAACATATACCTCAAGCGCACTTTGTGCATAAAGGTGAGGGCTCTAAGGGAAAAGGACGGTCTAAAAGGAAGGACTGGACGAGCAGTAAGTCAAGCTCATCCAGTATGCCAGATCCATCAGGCAATAAGACTCTGGTGCTAATGTACACGTTTCTAACTCATTACAGGGATTCAGTACGACCCGAACCATAAGAGAAAATGAAAGAAACCTACTCATTGGAAACAAGTCTGAAGCATCCATTAAAGCTATAGGATATTTTAGTTTGGAATTAAGTAGTGGAATTAAATTACTTTTAGAGGATACAATTTTTGTTTCATCAATGTCTCGTAATTTAATTTCATTGTCTAAATTGGACAGTATTGGTTTTTCTGTGACTTTTGGAAACGGTTGTTTCAGTTTATTTAAAGATAATAGTATTGTTGGTTCTGGTATTTTGAAAAATGGAATGTATCGTATTGAGCTTGATAAATCATTTTGTGATTCGCTCTTTATTTCCTTGAATTATGTGATTGGTGTGAAATATGTAAGGTCGAATGAGAACTCAGCGTTCTTGTGGCATAAAAGGTTGGCCCATATTTCGAGGGAAAGAATGATGTTGTTAGTAAAAGACAACATTCTTCCTTCTCTTAATTTTACCGATTTTGGGACGTGTGTGGAATGCATTAAAGGCAAGCAAACCAAACACACTAAAAGGGGCGCCACAAGGAGCACTGCTCTTTTAGAAATCATTCATACAGACGTATGTGGTCCATTTGATGTTCCCTTCTTTTCTGGAGAGAAGTATTTCATCACCTTTATAGATGATTATTCACGATATTGCTACATTTACTTGTTGCATGAAAAGTCTCAATCAGTAAATGCCGTAGAGCTTTACATTAAGGAGGTTGAGCGGCAACTTGGAAAGAAAGTGAAAATCATCAGATCTGACAGAGGTGGAGAATTTTATGGTAGATATGATGAATCAGGACAACATCCTGGTCCATTTGCTAAAATTCTAGAAAGCTTGGGTATTGTCGCTTAGTACACAATGTCAGGTTCACCCTAGATGAACGGTGTCGCTGAAAGACGTAACAAAACCCTATTAGAGGCTGTAAGGGCAATGATGAGTATGGCAAACTTACCCAGATCATTGTGGATGCACGCACTTATGACTGCAGTGTATGTCGTAAACTGGGTTCCTAGTAAGGCAGTTTCAAAGACACCATTTGAACTGTGGAAAGGGTGGAAACCGAGTTTGAGACATTTACACATTTGGGGTTGCCCCGCAGAAGCACGCATCTACAATCCTCAGGAGAAGAAACTCGATTCTAAAACCATTAGCGGGGTTTTCATTGGGTATGCTTTTAAATCAAAGGGGTATAAGTTTTACTGTCCTAGCCATAGCACCAGAATAATAGAGAATGGAAATGCCAAATTCCTAGAGGATGGCGAAGTCAGTAGGAGAATTGATGAGGTCATCATCAATGAGATTAGAGAGGAAACTTCGATTCCCATTTCTGTACCTCTAATCCCTAATCATGATCATGACGTTCTTATCGACGCTGTCGATGCAAGGGAACAACATGAGGATGATGAACCTCAACCCATCAATGTGACTCCTGCCATTTGATAAGTTCATATTTTACCTATAATTTGTGTACTTATTTCCTATCACTTTACACTTATCACGCCATTTTTAGTATGTTTTATACGTTATTTTCTCCTTTTGCGGTTTACTACGAGTTTATTATATTATTTGCAGGATGGAGATTTTATGAGCTGAAATTGTCGTGGAGCAAATGCGAGTTGTGAAATTTGCGAGGATGAAATACAAAACCCGAGTAGGACGGAGCATGATGGACCAAATAATTAATTGAAGAAGCGGGCCAAAGAGACCAAAAGCCCAACTTGTAATTAGATTAGAAATAAAATAAAAGAAGCAGACTTGGGGTTTTACTGGAGTTTTTAGTTTTAGTTTATTTTTCAGTTTCCAGTACTTTTAGTTTCAAGTCAATTTTTAGGTTTTAGGAAAATACAGTTTTCATTCAAGTTCTCTACTTTTTGCAAGACCGATGTTTTACCTTCAAAATTAATCCAAGATTAAGTTTTCTTATTCCTTCTCTTTATTTAATTTTGATCATGTTTATTGTTATTGTTGTTTATGTTTTCTCCATAATTTATGAATAGTTAATTTTAGGGTTTATATCATCGTTAGTCATACAAGCATGTTTTAATTGTTAATAGATGCGATTGCAAAGTTGTTTGTTCGAGTTTGATTAGGTTTTATCGTGATTGTTAGATGATGATTATTGATTGGGTTTGACATGAGATTATTTGTAGCTATCAACGGAAGTTGGGCGATATTTGGTTGAGTGTTAAATTGATCGATCAGTTTAAGTTGTCTAATAGGATTATAATTAATTCAAAACGCGGAAGCTGAGAGTTAATTCAGGACACAATCTAATCAAGGTTATACGAGCTTTCATGGGAGTGAGAGTTTGTATAGTTGAGATTTATCTACGGTCTAATTTACATGCGGGAGCGGGGATTAGACTTGTTTAGGAGAATTATCGTTACTCGGGAGAGAGCGTTAATATTACAGAGTTGTAGTAGTCTCACTTGAATAATAATTAAGCAATTGTGTCGTTATTTATAAGCTTGTCTAGCGATGATATGAACCCTTGCCTCTTATTATTGTTGATTTCGTCTTCTTGTTGTTTTATAATTATTTTTAGTAGTCTAGTTACACTAGTTAATCTAGCTTATTATCACCCTTACTTTTGATTTGCGTAAATAACTCTTAATTTGAGACAACCTGGTACTTAGTCCTTGACCTCCCTGTGATCGACCCGTATGCTACGACACCCGTACGCTTGCGGTATAAATTTAAAACGTAACACCATTCCTGAGGTCATTAAAGTGAAAGATACACCTATAGCTGAGGCTCCTGTAAGGAGGTCCACAAGACCTCGTAGGTCGGCTATCTCAGATGACTATGAGGTTTATATGCTACAGCATCAGTTTGACATAGGATTGGATAAAGATCCAGTGACGTTTTCACAAGCCGTAAAAGGCAATGATTCTGATAAATGGATTGATGTCATGCATGAGGAATTGAAATCTATGACTACAAATAAAGTATGGGAATTAGTTGCTCTACCTAAAGGGCATAAGGCAGTCGACAGTAAATGGGTCTTTAAGACCAAGCGCGACTCCCTTGGCCAAATAGAGCGACATAAAGCCCGCCTTGTAGCTAAAGGTTTCAACTAGAAAGAAGGCATCGATTACAATGAAACCTTCTCTCCAGTTTTGAAGCAGGATTCATTAAGGATCATTTCGGCGTTAGTGACTCATTTTGATCTAGAGCTACATCAAATGAATGTGAAAACGGCATTTCTGAATGGAAGTTTAGAGAAAAAAGTCTACATGTCTCAACCTGAAGGTTTTGTTGAAGACGATAAAGAGGACCTAGTCTATTTATTAAAGAAGTCAATATATGGACTTATGCAAGCCTCTCGGCAATGGTATATTAAGTTTCACGATACCATTACTGCCTTCGGTTTTACGGAAAACATTGTTGATCAATGTATATACCTGAAGGTCAGTGGGAGTAAGTTTGCCTTTTTAGTCCTATACGTTGACGATCTTTTGATCGCCAGCAGTGATCTGAGCTTACTCAAAGAAACCAAGAGTTTCTTATTAATTAACTTTGAAATGAAAAATATGGGTGAGGCGTCCTATGTGATAGGGATAGAAATATCCCGTGACAGGTCACAAAGGACATTAGGTCTGTCTCAGAAGGCATATATCTCAAAGTACTAGAGAGATTCAGTATGACTGGATGCAATTCCAATATAGTTCCTATTCGGAAGGGCGATAAGCTTAACTTCAAGCAATGTCCCAAATCGATGAGAACATAAAAGAATGCAAGATATCCCTTATGCTTCAATACGGAAGCCTTATGTATGCCCAAGTCCTGCACTGCCAGGCCAGGACATCGCCAAAGAGGTGTGTCGGGTCGCTATCAAAGTAACCCTGGTATAGAACACTGGAAGGCTGCGAAAAAGGTGTTAAGGTACTTACAAGGGACTAAGAGTCACATGCTCACTTATAGGCATTCTGATCAGCTTGAAGTGATTGGCTACACTGATTCAGATTTTGGTGGATGCGAGGATAGCCGAAAGAGCACCTCAGGTTACGTGTTGTCTTAGCGGGAGGAGCTATCACCTGGAAAAGTGCTAAGCAAACTATTATTGCATCATCCACTATGGAGGCCGAGTTTGTAGCGTACTTTGAGGCTACAAATCAAGGATTATGGTTACGGAACTTAATTTCGGGGTTGAACGTTCTGAGCTCGATCGCAAGACCGCTGAAAATCTTCTGTGACAATGTTGCGGCCGTCTTCTTTTCGAAGAATGATAGGTATTCTAAGGATATAAAACACATGGAAATGAAATACCTATCAGTTAAAAAGGAAGTTCGGAAGAGAACAGTATCTGTGGAGCATATTTCGACGAGTGCTAATATAGCAAATCCACTCACTAAAGGGCTATCACCCAAGACATTTTGATGCATGCTAGCCTTATGGGTCTTGAGAGTAGCACTTAGTATTATGTTATGTGGATTGCTAGTGTTTTGAAAAGATATTGTGTTTTGATCAACCTTATGTTATGAATATTCCGAATTATTCTGTTTTCACATTATTGTTTTGTGTGTACACATCATTGGTGGTTGAAAACAGAAATAGTCTTTTCCTAGAGACATTAAAGGGACCATTATGCTTACTCCTCTATACGGATCGTTTGTCATGAGAGACAAAGATTCAAAGAGTTGATGGAAGGGGCCATGTTGAGTAGATAATGTGGAACCGCCATTACTCTATTGTTGTTTCAGGACTCTCGAGATAATTAAGATAAAGCCATTAAGTTGATTTAGCGCCCTTTGCAAACTTATGTTTACCTGCATATAACGAAGTTAAGATGTACCTATGGTCCAAGTGGGAGAATGTAAGAATAATTTTATACGGTATTGTATTTAATTATTATTACGTTATTTTGGACCTATAGTTAATCTTAAGTTAATGCGGTAATTAGCTAAATATAATAGTTGGGCTTTTCAGTGGGAGTAACCCAGTTAATTTAATTGTTGACGGACCGATTAAATTAATTAGGTTAAGAAGCTCGGTCCTCCTCTCGCCCTTATTAAAATATACTAAACCGTCATTAGTATACATCAATTATAGAAACACAATTAAGGGTTAAAAGAAGGGAGAAGAGAGGAGATACACCGTGCTTCACCACCGCCTCTCACGACCTCCAATTTCGACGCCCTACCGCCGCCGGTTTCGTCTGCCGTTTACCGCCCACAACCATGTTTGACCAAGGTACTTAATTCTCCATGTAATTTGTTTCTAATCGAAGGTCCTGTGAACGAATTAAGTTTGTATCGTTCGTAACTAGGTTATTATCGATTCAACCTAGTTTACATATTGGATTGGATGCTAAATGATATGGAAAAGGAAATTAATGCAGTTAATGACAAACATCAATGGAGTTAAATGTTGATTTTTCGTATTTCAAAAAGAGTACATCAATCGCTCGAATTTATAAAATGTTGTTTATCATGGTACTCCGTATATTCTAGGGTAAATTAAATATAACCCCCTATTATAACATTTTTTTTCAAAATAAATATGTTATTTTTATAACATAAACCCTTTTAAGACACTTTTGTTTCAAAATCACCCCCAATGTCGAATTTTCTTACTTAAAAACTGCAATTAAATACATTATAGGGTATGTCCTTTTTAAGTTACAACCATCAATGTCTAAAATATGTCGACACCTTTTGAGAAATTCTTATTTAAGGGTGTGAATATTCCATTTTTAAGTAGCACATTTCGATGTTGGGGGTGATTTAGAAACAAAAATGTCTTAAAAGAGGTTATGTTATAAAAATAACATGTAAGGGGGTTATTTTGAAAAAAAATGTTATAAAAGGGGGTTTTATTCAATTAACCCTATATTCTATAAAGTTATTTTTAATTTAATAAGTAAAAGAATTTTTAAATTTATAATATGTTATTTATCATGATGATATGTTATTTAATAAGTGAAACTAAAAAGGTGTAATAAAAGATAGTCATTATTTTATATTTTTCATTTTTTTTAATTGTGACATGTGGCTTAATATGGTGAAAATATAGACAAATGGAAGATTGTGGTGAGTTGTGATAAGTTGTACTCTTAAGTTGATTTAGTTTTAATATGTATTAGATTATATTAGATTTGTCAAAATCACAAGATTATACTTTTGCAACCCTTCTTAATCAAAAGCCTAAATTGATGAAGCTCCAAATTGATAACCACCCAATTCGTTGGTCAAGATGACGATGATGATAACGAGCTCAAAATTGGGGCTTTTGGTATGTACTTGAAGAGAACGAAAAGAGGATCCTAATAGTGAAATCCAATCAAAAAACGGATGAGAAATGAGATCAAAATTTAAGGTTGAAGCTTGAGAATGAAAAGGTAATTAATGGGGAGTTATCCCCTATTTCTCTTTTGTTTTGATGTCGATGAATGAGAATGATGAAGGAAGTAAAGGGCGTGTCATGTGTAGGTTATTACACGTATACTGAGTCTCATAAATTAAGACTCGAGTTTACGATCTCACACCGATTATAAAACTTTTGACATTAAGTAATATAAATATAACGTATTAAATCAAAAGCGTAAATTTTAAAATGTCAATTAATTAAAGTTATGTCATGTATATAAAGTTATTGAATGTAACAGAGTAACACTTAAGTTACTATGTAGTACTTTAAAATACTTTAATTATCTTAAAATCTTAAGACTAATATAAATTTGCTAGAACAGACGATTTAATTTATTTCAAAATTTCAAAAGTATAATATTTGTTATATATAATAATTACTCATTATTTGAAAATATAAAATACTATAACTAGGTAAAGTACGAGGTGTTACAGTAGGCTTTTCAATTGGGCCGAACCACGTTAAATTCTGGTGTTCCTTATTTTACGCATTTTACTTTTAAATCGTTAACATTTTCGTTGAAATTTTTTAAGAGGTACAATCCTCTATTAACCCCCCCCCCCCCCCCCATCTCTCTCTCTCTCTCTCTCTCGAGTACTGTCGGGTCCTTGGACTCTACATTGGGGTAGAGTATACAAAATGTTATTCTTATGCAGCACCAAACACATAATTTAGATGATTAAAATAGTATGCTTATTCTAATTAAAATAGTATGCTTATTCTATTTTCTACAGAGCGGGAATTAACTACGACAAATCTGAACACTTCGTCATTAACCCAAATGCATGAAGTCAAAACTCAGAATTTGGTTCAATTCCATGTCTCAGAAACTCACTAAACTTAAGATGAGTTATCCTTCTAATTCTATCACTGTGACGATGGGGCTCCTGATGACCGACACGATTGTACGAGGTCACAATTCACTCAACATACATGCTCTTACATCATAGTCCATACACAATTGTATTACCGTCTACACAATAAATATTTGGCGTTGCTCGTACTCCGTATTATACGAGGAAAACTTATTTATAAATCAGATCATAAAGATTGTCTTCCGATAGTAATTATCCTAATTTGAGATAATCCCACGCCTTTATTGGATTAAATTCAGCCTAATATCAGTCCCATATAGACAAATTTCCTGCACTTAAACACATATTGGTTTGCATACAAATGAAAACATCAAAACTTGACTTATGAAAATACCAAATCTCGAAGTGCCAACACAAATTCTGCACAAAAAATATATAATGCATACAATTTCCATTTTGATAAGGTTACATCATTTTCTCGGACCAATTGATATATCAATAGAATGAACTCTGAGATATTCATAAGTTGGAAGGATCATACCATAGGTATCCCGCTAATTGTCCATACAGGTAATGGAGCATGTAAAGCACCCTGAGTTGACAAAGTATCGTGTACTTGCCTTATCACCTGCAAAAGTTAGGGTTGATAAGAATTTGAAGACTATGATAGTTATTTAGCAGATTGATTATTCATTGAATTCTCCGAAATGTACATAGAAATTTATTTGTTCTAATATTAGTTCAGAAAAGTTAGCCAACTCAATATTTCCCCTATGTTTCGTTACGAAATTATCGTTTCCCTTCCCAAATAAAGAGAGGAAGTCAGCAAGCCTACAAAAAAATGATGAGCGTTAGGACAATCATCAAACCCCGTCCTGAAAGTATTATAACATGGGCCACTAAAAATACCAAATCTCGACATTTGTACTGTATCAAATACAATTAATACGATAACAAGAATGATCAATTTACAATTGAGGTTGGAGGCATTCAGCCTCAATTCGATAAATCGCAACGTAGACCGAAAAGACACAAACGCAAACAAACACAATTCAAAGAATTTTATCGGCTACAAATATATTCAATTCTAAGAATTTAATTATTACAAAGTCAAATTTTGATCAGTTTACGGTGTGAAAGCAGGGCAATAACCTCAACTCGATAAATTCCAGCAAAACCAGCAAAAAGTCATATTCAGAAAAATAAATCTGAAAGAATATGATCGTCTACCATCAATTACTCTGTACAATTCAAAGGAAAATAAATTAGCCACATCTGTATTCACCATTGTAATATTTTCTCGTACAATAAGGAAAAGAACTCAAATACGGAGTACATAAAAAAGTGGACCAAAAACGAAATACGGAGTAAACAAAGCACCTCAGAGCTTAAGTACTTAACAGATGGTGGTCGCTGAACCCGTAACTTCAGATGTACTTCTGTCCTTACTCTTCTACTTCCTCGGAGCTGCAATTTTTATAAAATATGAAAATCAAATATCGTGCGATATCTAGTTTAAAGCCTCTCAACAAACGGAACAGAGGACAATTTCTTTTCACATTTGCAATTGGCACTAAAACACTGCCTTTCACATCAAAATAGCTTACAACGCTCCACATTTGCTATAACAACTATAGATTAGATGCAAAATTCCAAAAATCATAAAAATTCGGAAAATCATGCGTATGAGCACGAATCCCAATTAAAAAGAAAACTAGTGGTGTGACCCGTGGAATCCACGGGCTGAGTCACTCACATTTTAATACGCATTTCTTGTGGGTTGTCAATTGTGTTTGTGCATATAAATATTAGTCGCTAATAATTATTTATTTCCATCTAAAATTTAAAAAAAAAACTTTGGATAGGCATAATTATATGAGTTCTAGGCGAAAAAATCAAAAATGTTACATATTATGTCGACTGCATATTTGTAGATACCCGTATCCGTACTCCCCCAAAAACAAACCCGATGATGAAAAGGACTACCATGCATGCTTTTAAAAGAGTCTAAACGGTACAAAAGTGTCTAAAACGTATTTGGTCATTTTTAGCGTATTAATTTGGACTTGCATAATCATAAAAATGAATGTCACTTTTAGTCATTAGGAGCATAACACGAGCACAATACAGGAACGTCTTATTAAGCCAAGCCACAAAAACAGCCCAACCAGCTACAAAACGGCCCAAACTTACAAAATCGACCCAAAACACGGCCCGCAAAACGAGCCAAAGTGCGTCCCGTGTCACATGTTCACAAAGCTAGGTTTTATGAAACCATAAAATAATATAACCTAATATTATTTTATTTCAAGCCAAAACCGAAAAACACGACAAAAACCGAAACACGAAAACCGAAATTCGGACAAAAACAGAACAAAGACTTAACTCTTAAGAATCGAATAAAACACACTCATTACCCCTACTAATACGTCATCAACCAAAGGCGGTTTAGTAGCCCACCAAAACAAAATAATAATCGCCTGTGAACAGGCGATTAAAAACTTAATCGCCTGTCCACAGGCGATTATCTTTTTGTTTGTACCAGCCGCCTTTTTGATTTTTCTCCTACAAAATATCTAGCCCAAGCCAAATTAGTCGCCTGTGCTCAGGCGATTATTTTTGGCCACCTTTTCAAACCAGCCATTTTCTATAAATACCAACCCCCTTCGATCATTCAAACGGTCGGTTTTTCAATTCACAAGTCGATTTTCAAGCTCATTTTTCGACACACACATAAAATACTCACAAAATCCACTCAAAAATACCGTCTTTGCATTTTCGAAAGGTAGACATTCTACCTACGTTTTTAGATGTTTTGAGACTCGGTCCGAGCAGGGTTACATTAGCCCTCCTCGGTCCACTACTCGATGAATTGTCATCACTCTTTCTCTATCTACGCCTCATGTACAATCGACCTATACGGGTTCCTAACCCGACCCGATATTGGCATTAGCTAAACCTTATTCGTAATTCGGTTATAAGCAATTCGGATTCATAATCCGTCTAAAACCCCGCCAATATCGCATAAATAAACGACCCACTATCGCTAAAGCAAACCGACGTCACTTTTATAATTATGCAAGTCCTCATTCATGCATTAAATTACGACTAGAATCACGGTGCCCAACACTAAATCAGACTGCTTCATAGAGTCTTTTAGCATGTCAAAACTGAGGGTTTTCACAAAATCTTAGAGTCAAATACGAGGTCGGAAAATAACGTCTATGGTAATAATTTAGTCAATAAATTATTATTTAACGTATATTTCCTATAACAATATGTCAGTATTATGACATTTTTTATCATTTATGCATTTTAATCGAGTCATATTTATTCGCACTTGTACGTAGCGTCATTTTAGCCCAAATATCGAAATTAAGCAAATGTTTTCAAATTAGTAGAGACTACTTTTACGTAGGCTTTTTGATTTCAGTTTTCAAAACTTATTTTTGCCAAAACTTTCGAAAAGTAACCTCACTCCGAACCCCTTCTCTGGTTTCAAACCTCAGATTTTTAGATATCGACGCATCTTGAAATCTGAGACACTCGTGTCTTGTATTTCAAGACGCGTTGAATAGGTCCCAAATGCCTTTAATATTTGGTGGCGACTCCGAAAAACACCTTTCAAAATGATTTTTCTACATTTCTTTTTGATCCTAAACTCATGCAATGATCTCCCCCATTTTTACAAAACAAACTTCGCACTTTTCCCGCGAGGTGCATTCCGCCTCGCGCTTCACACCTGGCGAGGCGAGGCCTGATACGGGCGCCGATAGGACTAGCGATAGGTCACATCCGATTCCCTGCATCTTCACCGGCGACTACTGGGACGAGCATGATTTTTATTATTTTTGAAAACTAGTTTTTCTTTATTCTAAAAACATAAAGAAGTGAAGCTTGAAACTTTGAAAACATTTTTCGCTTCGATATTTGGGCAAAAGTACGCTGAGTCGAATCCTCCGATTCATAACCACACTTTCGGAGGACGGCCCTAGTAAAGCTCGCTCATAAGCGGGATAACTCCGGACACGCCGCCTCTCACCCTCCACGATTACAAGTACAGATCCGCACAAACGATCGTAACTCACCAAACTCAACGCCTAGGGTCCGTATTGAACTCACGCTAGACGCGTGTGCAATGCCGCGGATCGCCTACCTAAACGTTGCGGAATGACTCTGAGGGAACCTTACCCTATGAGCCAAAACCGTGGTTTATATGTACAAGTGCGAAGCTATAGTACCCTCACTATAGTAGTCTTTCAAAACCTTTGCATGTAAAAACTCTTCCTAGGCATTATACTTTTTAAAATACGTCCATTTTGAAATTACTTTTTCCAAACTTTTTTCAAAAAAGGTCATACTTTTTAAAACACGCCGTTAGGCTCTTTGACCTATCGTCATTTGAGTCTGACAAATAAAAACGCCACTACATTTAAAACCGATCCAGGATAATCACTATATCCTCGATCTTTTTCAAAACGTAAATGAATTAGGCGACTGACGTATCGTCATAATACATTTATTGCAGAGTCTTTTCACAAAGCAAAAACCCGAATATGTCAATTCATTTCGGAGATTTTAAACGAAATTAACTTTTAGGTCATTAGAGTTAGTTCTAAATCGAGTGACTTTTTAGTCATCCCGATTTAATCTTTTTTCCTCAAAAACAAAAAACGCGGGCTCGTTCAGATGCGAACCCGTTGATTTAACTCTTTGAATCAAGTGACCTATCGTCATTTTGATTTGATTTCCCGAGTCACACATAAAAGGCGAACAAGTGATCGCCTTTTACCCAATTTTAACATCCTCAGATCGACTAGCCTATCGCTACTTCGATTTGATCCTTTTTATCGTAATCTAATGATAAACCCCTAGCAACATACCGCTAAACTGGGTTAATCTGATTATGATCATACAAATTTTTCTACCTCGAGAATAGGGACGTGTCAACATGCCTCTACCTCAAAAGCTTCCCGTGTCTTCTTCAAAAGCTAAAAACACGAGTCGAGTCTTGCACCCACTTTTTTACGCTTTGTGTTTTCCTTCAATCGTGAATGCGATTTTTCATTGAGTCTTTTCCTTCCCTTTTAGAATCACTAAAGGTTTGAAAAACTTTGTCAGGTCCACTCATTGAAAAAACCACGGATACACAACAAACCTCCCATTGGACGAAACCTGGATACACGACGAACCAAGGACCGTCACCTGAAACCTCGCCCACCACCAAAGAAGCGCGCCTACAACAGATCGAAACCAAAACCCGTCATGGCCTTTCAACACGATGAAGGTTTCGGAGGACCACCACCACCTCCCCCAGAGGTAAATGCCGAAAGGTGTCCGACAACTCGGCCGATAAGATACCGGCCTCACAAAGAACGATCGAACAAATGGCCATCATGCAGAAATTCGAAGCAGAGAAGAGCGCCATCCGCCTCGCCGAGGAGTCCGAACGAAACGCTAAAAGGATTCGAACCATGGAAGAACGTCTTACGAGCTCAAGGGGCTACTCCATTCACCAAGAGAATGAGCATATCCCAAAGAATGTTAGGTCCATGCTGCCCGACAAAATAGCACTCAGTGACCTTCCCATTTTCAAAGGCCACGAAAGCCCGCTCATACACGTCAAGGCCTTCAAAGCCAAAATGGCCATTATGGGTGTCGAACCCCGCACGGGCAACACTGCTTTCCACTCATTTGGATGCTCAACCTGCAGCATGGTTCTATTCCCTAGAGCCACACAAACCTGGCAGCCGAGGACATAACGGTTGCATTTGATCTACAAAGATCGAGACAACAACGCTATCCAAGTCTCGCTACGTACCTTAGAGGTCCTAACTCAGAAGGATAATGAAGGATTTACCGAGTACCTGACACGTTGGAAGAAACTCTGCGCTCAAATACCTAACCGCCCAAGAGACACGGACTTAATCACCAAGTTCATCAACAACCTCACCCTCGCATACCAAAGAAAGACTCACGATACGGAATTTTGACAACTTCAACACTCGGCCGCTGGTGAACTCATTGAAGACGACCTCCGCAAAGAAAACAGGAACAAGAGTACGGGTCGGGGATATCAAGGAAGCTCGTCTCGAGCCACTACCAAAGTCGAACCCATACATGCTATCAACGCACTGGACGCGCTAGAGGCTCCACCGGTCTTTACAACACCCCCAAGACCCGCCGCGCCTCCGCCAAAAGCATCATACTCGCCTACGGGTCCCGGCTCGCTAAAAGCACGACGAAACTTTGACCCACTATACATGACTTACTCAAAAGCACTACAGAAACTCGTGAGCCGCAATGTACTCCAGCTCATAGGACCCACTAGCGAGCCTCCCCCAGATAAGAGGACAAAGGCGTGGGATCAGAACGCATACTGCGAGTTTCACAGAGGAAAGGGACATGACACCGAGCAGTGCTTCCGCCTGAAGAACATAGTTCAGGACTTGATCGATGATAACACCATTGTGAAGCCCAGCCCAAGTCCTAAGCCTTCGAACCAGCTCAATCCTCTACATAACCACGCTATATTTATCGGGACACATCCCATCATCGACTGCTCTGACTTGATCATCTCAAGTGATCATGAAGTCAACGGCATTTGGAACACCTCTGATGACGAAACCGACAATAACGACACCCGCATATGTCTCCAAAATACACCCTTCGAAGAGGAAGCTGAACCTCGACGCCCCTCGGGCAAGTATGGAGCATTGTATCACAAATACCCGATCAGGCTATCAGATAGCGATGACGAAGTGGCCTATTTAACACGCTCTGGACGCCCATACCAAGCCTCCCTAAAATTACTTGAGCCTCAAGGACTCCCGCCAAGATTGACTGCTCAAGAGAAGAACAAGGGAATAATCATAGACGAAGACACGCCACCTACTTCGCCAACCGCAATCCCACCTTCAAACACCGCTCCTACAAACTCTACTACGCTACCTACAAAAATTACCCTGTCGCCGTCAGCCAGCAAGGTATCATTACCCAATACCAATCCAACGCCTGCACCGCCGGTTGATAAGGTAGCATCATCAAGCGCCACCCCAACGCCCTTGCCTACACCTGAGATCGGGGACACGCTTCACAAACAGCTCAACAAGACAAAGGCAGACATCTCAATCTGGCAGCTCTTGAGGGACTCCATGGGACATCGTGAGGCCCTTTACCAAGCATTGCAAGTCACCCCAATAACATCGGAAATGTCTCCAGAAAAGCTTATCAGTAACATTACGCGTGAATGGCAAGCCAATTCCGTCACCTTTTCGGATAAAGACCTCCCTCCATTTGGTGGCACGCACAATCTACCTCTCTACATCAACGTAGAATGTCACGGCATGACGTTACCAGTCGTCCTTATCGACAACGGATCTGCAGTCAACGTCCTACCCCTCGAGACAGCCAAAAAACTAGGAATTAAAGAAAATGACTTTATTCCATGTACCGACGGCGTCAGGGCCTACGATGGAACGCGTCGTAGCATAAAGGGAACCATCTCTTTCCCCATCATGACAGGACCCGTCATGAGGAAGACCAAGTTCCAGATCATCGACATACCCCCAACTTATAACATGCTATTAGGACGACCATGGATCCACGCAACCAAGGCCGTCACGTCAACCCTACATCAAAAGGTCAGGATACCTTTGGATGACGAGATTGTCACCATCGACGCCTCAAACTTCCGGGCCACCCTCAAACAACACAAGACCAGTAATAGCACTGCGGAAATAGACACTGATCCAGCCAACGATATGTGTGGGTTCGACTTCGACTTCAACATCTGTACCATGACTCGCGCAGAAGAAATCACTGCACTCTGCGCCAAGGACGATGATGATAAATGGCCCACCATGGGTCTGTCTTACGTACCATGGTCATACGAGGTCTCTCAAGGTTGGGAGGCCCACAACGATCGCAAGAAGTATCACGACGTCCACATGCAGCCATACCACATATCCCCCAGCAACTACTTCGTCAAAGAAGGCACTAGCGAAATCCCTAAGGACGTATCCACATACACCGTTGCCGGGATTGCGCTCATTTCCGACATCATACGCGATCACAACTTCAACCCTACTAACCTGATCGTCCCATACAAAGAAAAGACGCGCGACGGATGGTCAAAAACCCTAGAATGGACCGACAAACAAGGTCGCACTTTCAAGATAACTACCGGTCAAGGCTACACCTTCGAAGATTCCGACTCCGACGAAGATAAAGACAACGCCCTCGACAAGAAGACTGTCTTAGAGTTTAGGCTCCCCCGTCGTCATCTCAAGTCTTGTGCCCCAACTAAGCCCCCGGGCTATGTCCCTGATGTAGTAAACCTAGCTAAAGAACTAGAGTCTTTAAGGTTGTCCAAAGCTCCCTCGTCCGAGCTACCTTCAAATGTAACCACTTTTGATAACATTAATAACATGAAAGTTTTTGATTACTCTTTGCCTCATTTAAAATCTACATATTCTAATAATTGCGATAAAATTAAACTAAATAACATTGCATTATATAGATACATTGCAAGCATTGTCTCAAAACCCGAACAGGACCCCATTATTGAAGACACAGCAACCATCAACATAGGCACGCCTGAAGAACCTCGAGAACTACAGCTGGGGGCTTCTCTAACCACAGAAGAAAGGACCACGTACACCGAGCTCCTCACAGAATTCAAGGACGTCTTCGCATGGTCATACAAAGACATGCCCGGGATTGACCGCGAAATAGTCAACAATCGTATCCCAATCAAGCAAGGAGCAAACCCACAAACGTAAACTCCGTCGCATCAAACCAGAATGGTCTCTCATGGTCAAGGAAGAGATTGAAAAGCAACTACAAGCCGGGTTCATCCAAGTCATCGAATACTCAGACTGGGTCTCCAACATGGTTCCAGTCATGAAGAAAAACGGCAAAATACGAGTATGCGCCGACTTCCGAGACCTAAATAAAGCCTGCCCAAAGGATGACTTCCCACTACCTCACATGGACATCCTAATCGACAACACAGCTGATCACGCCTTACTCTCGTTCATGGATGGATACGCAGGTTACAACCAAATCAAAATGGCGACAGACGACATGCCAAAGACAACTTTCGTAACCCCCTGGGGAACATACTGCTACACAGTCATGCCATTTGGGCTCATCAATGCCGGCGCTACCTACCAACGTACTGCTACCACCCTGCTCCACGACATGATGCATAAAGAGGTCGAGGTATACGTCGACGACATGATTGTGAAATCAAAAGAAAGGGGTGACCACGTCACCAACCTCCGCAAGTTCTTTACCAGAATCAGCAAGATAAGATGCGATCAACCCACGTAAATGCACCTTTGGGGTCACTTCAGGCAAGTTGTTAGGCCACATGGTAAGCCAGCGCGGGATCGAAATAGACCCAACCAAAATCAAGGCAATAATGGGTATGAAGCCGCCAGGCAACATCGACGAAATAAGGAGCTTTTTGGGACAAGTCCAATATATCTCCCGATTTATCAGCAAACTCACCATGATTTGCGAGCCAATCTTCAAAAAACTGAAGAAAGAAGAGCATACAAATGGGACGACGATCGCCAACAAGCGCTCGACAAAGTCAAGAGCCCGCTTACAAATCCACCCGCTTTAGTACCTCCGCGAAAGGATTTGCCACTATCATCGCATTTAACAATCACGCCAGATGCTATGGGTGCCATGCTCGCCCAGGAGGTCGACAACGAAGAGCGAGCCGTCTACTACATTAGCAAGAGGTTCCACGACTACGAAACCCGATATGAACCCGTCGAGAAAAGTCGCCTCGCCGTCCGGGCAACTAAAAAGCTCAGACACTACCTACTCACCAGCACAACAAAAGTATATTCCCTAATGGACCCTCTCAAGTACCTATTTGAGAAACCAGTCTTAAACGGACGCATGGCCAGATGGACTCTGCTGCTCGCCGAGTACGAGCTCAAATACCTCCCGCTGAAAGTAATCAAGGGAAGAGCAGTCTCTGACTTCCTTGCAGAAAACGCTATCATAGAACAGCCCATGACCGACACAATGTCATTTCCCGACGAAGGGATCTTCGCCGTAGAAAAGGAATACTGGCAATTGTACTTTGACGGAGCATCAAACTACCGCGGCTACGGAGTAGGAATACTCCTAATATCCCCAGATGGTGACCATACGCCGCTCTCAATCAAACTCGACTTCAGCGTTACAAACAACGCCGCAGAATACGAACACCAGAGGCAAAATGTACAAGGACCTGAAACTGCGTTTCTGGTGGATAAGGATGAAGGCGGAGATCGCCGAGTACGTGGCAAGATGTATGGTTTGCCAGAAGGTAAAATTCGAACACCAGAGGCCAGGAGGACTACTCCAGCCATTGGAAATCCCTCGAGGGAAGTGGGATTCCATATCAATGGATTTTATCATGGGGTTACTGTAACACCCCGACTTTTTCTAATATTTATTATTTGTCTCATTTATATTCGTAAATTATTTCTCTTGATTTCCTCATTTCTTTTAGCTCGAGAAAATCATTTTTATTGTCGCATGGATAAGCTACTCTGTAGTCAGAACTTTAATACGGAGTAATTTAGCTTAAAACGGTGTAACTCCCTCATACGAACTCCGAATCGAGTGATTCAAAAGGCTAAACTGCGTATTTTTCCGACGCCGTCGCAACTGCCAAATTTTCAGGGGAGAGCGAGCCGCTCCACCCTTGGGAGCGAGCCGCTCCAGCAGAGCGAGCCGCTCTGAGCCCAGAGCGAGCCGCTCCTCAGCCCGAGTTTGAATTCTAGGGCTTTTCCGCGTTTTCTTTTGGCTCAAGTCAATGATATGTTTCGTAAACTCCTATCCTAGGCAACTAAATAATCTGATAAACATCCCTAATCTCTCATTCCCCTCATTCATCCCATTCCCATCCACATTCATCCTCTCCATTTCTCAAGTTATCTCTCCCAAAATTCATCCAATCTCCATTGATGCACATTCAAGCCTTCATCCTTTTTCATCCTAGTCCTTTCCTAGCCATTCTCATAGTGTAAGATCTTCTTTTATTTCTTTTTATTTTCTGGTTCCATGTTATGTTATGTGTTGTTGTACTTTGTATTCATTGTTTGTTTGTCTTGGCTTGGATCATCAAAGGAGAAGAAGGGTTTGAAGAGGGAGATACCATTCTTGTTGAAGAGGAGGACGAGTAGCTCGTTTTTGGAGGCTCTACAAAGGTAACTAGGTGTGATCTAGTTGTGTTTTAATATGTATGAGGCCTAGGTTGTTTTGTGTGTGGTGTTTATATTGTTGTTATGATGTTTCACTAATGGTTGTTCATGGAATCATGTTAGTATCATTGGCCTCATACTAGGGTTTGTCATGTTTTCATCCTTAATTGCATAACTATCATAATTTAATGCTAATCATGTTGGTAAATTTTGATAAAAACGGTTTGGTGATGTTTGATGTTGTTGGCCGAATGGCCTAGTTGAGGGCCGAGCCCTTTTGCTTGTGTTGGTCTCTTGTTTTCTCCTTGTTTTGGCTTAATCGTGTTGAATCATGATGTTTGCATTAATCACCTAAAGTTAAACTATGAATTATGATAATTTGATTGGGTCTAAAAGTGTTTGTATGCAAGTTTTAATGAGTTAATCACATAAAGTGTTAAACGAATCACATGAGAATCGATTGTATTGCATGAAATCGGGTTTGTAGTGTGGAGGCCGTGTGGTTTGTGTTCAGGCCGTGAGGCATGGGTGTGTGTATGTGTGTGTTTGTCACTTGTTTGAGTCTTGGCATATCTCACAATGTTAACTATGCTAAAATGAATCGGTCTATGCGTTGTTTGATCACTAAATAATGAATTATGAGCATGTTAATTGAATCTATGACTTGTAAAGCATGTTGATCTTATGGTACTCCGTATGATTGGTTGGTTATGATGGTATTGAGGCTTGTGTATGTATGAGTATGGTTGTTTTGGTTGTGTGGTTGTATTGGAGTGTTGGAGACAGGTTAACAGGTTAACAGGTTTATGCTTGGGTTAAGTTTGCACATGGGTACTGTTCTGGCACATGTGTGAGGAGATACAACGTCCTAGGATGGACGGATACCGCTCATGGTCCCCTCGGCTATTCTTGTTGTTTAGTTAGAGCTATCATGGGTTCTCAACCAGAAGGGTTGGACTATGGTTATATTTATGTCGTCACCGTTCTTGTTGCTCGGTGGAATTTGGCCAAATTTAGACTTATGATTATTGAGGAACTTCTTGTTGCTGTTCCGCCATAGGGTTTGGGTGATTCTTGTTGTTTCACCCGGGGTGGTTCTTGTTGCTCCACCCAGTTCTCCGCGCTTACTCTCGCAATTGGTTGGAAGAAGGATCGTCGTGTGAGCTCGGTTGGTTTGGTCACAACATTAGTTGTGCCGTGTGATTGTGTTTGTGATTGTACTATTGTTTTATTGTTGTATGAATTGTTGTACATGCATTTATACTCTGGTTTAGGCCGTAGGCCAGGTGAGCTTGTTGCATTGTTGTTGTTTGCTTTTGTTATGTTAAAATATGACTGGGGAGCACCTAGTTACTCCCCACTGATTGTGGTTGTTGCCTCTCTTTTATAGGTACGCGCGGGACGGCTTATGTGTGAGGAAGTTGTGAGGATGTGACCGTAGCTTGCCTTGGTTGAGTCGTCTAGCTAGTCATTTTGGAGTTGTTTAGATTGGATTAGACTTCATTTATGTTTTCATTTCATTGTACTTTGGTTTTGGATTTGTAAGGGGTATTTACTCCCCACTTCTAGGCCTCAAGGCCTACCTTTTTATCATTGTTAGGTTGGTTTAGTTAGTAATGATCCGGATTCCACGGTGTTTCCGCCACCGTGGCTCGCTTTTATTATCCTTTATTTCATAAATCCTTTCTATTCCTTTATTTTATTTTGTTGAAAAATCCGGGTTGTTACAGTTACCAAGAACATCAAGCGGCAAGGATGCAATATGGGTTATCGTAGACCGCCTAACTAAAGCAGCCCATTTTGTGCCAATCAAGGAGACATGGGGATTAGAAGAATTAGCCAAAGCATACGAGAAGGAAGTAATACGACTTCATGGCGTCCCCCTTGATATCATATCAGACAGGGACGCAAGGTTTACCTCGCACTTCTGGAAGAAACTACAAGAGGCTTTGGGCAGTAAGTTGAAGATGAGTACGGCTTTTCATCCAGCAACTGACGGTCAGACAGAGCGTACTATACAGACGCTGGAGGACATGTTGAGAGCTTGCACGATGGAATTTAACATAAACTGGGAAAAGAGTTTACCCCTCATTGAATTCTCATACAACAACAGTTATCATGCTAGTCTGGGGTGTGCACCATTCGAAGCACTCTACGGGAGAAAATGTCGCAGCCCTGTTTGCTGGGACGACGCTAGTGACAACATTGGTACTGGACCCCAGGCTATACAAGATCAAATTGAACACATCAAGATTATTCGAGAAAGACTACAAGCAGCTCAAGATCGACAGAAGAAGTATGCGAACGAGCATCGTCGGCCTATTGAATTCAACAGTGGAGACAAGGTTTTCTTGAAGGTATCACCCATGAAAGGAGTGAGACGTTTCGGACTAAAGGGAAAGCTTAGTCCAAAGTACATCGGACCCTACGAAATACTTGAACGAATTGGCGAAGTGGCATACCGACTCGCCTTACCGCCAATCTTGTCCAAAGTACACGATGTATTTCATGTATCACAACTCAGGAGATACAGAAGCGACCCTAGTCACATTGTTACGCCCGATGTGATCGCCATCGAGCCTAACATGCTTTACTCGGAGAAACCAGTAGAAATTCTCGCCAGAGAGACTAAATTCTTACGACGCAAGTCGATACCATTAGTCAAGGTTCTCTGGAAGGGACAGAAGACTGAACAAGCAACGTGGGAGACCGAGGCGTCGATGAAGGAAAAATACCCAGAGCTGTTCAGCGCAGGTAACCTTAACCACCTAGATTACTTTAAGTTTCGGGGACGAAACTTCTTTAAGGGGGGAGGATTGTAACACCCCGTGTTAATTTAAACTAATTATAATTAGGAATTCAATAATTAGACAATCTCACCCAATTAATTTTCTAATACAAATATAAATTACTTCTACTTTAACCTCCACACACACAAGACTCAATTCTCTACCCCACACAAAACAAGTCATCATTTTTGTTAAAATACATTTAACATTACCTAGCAAACAATTTCTCTTTGTAACCCGTGTAAATAAATGGAGCCTAGCTTTCGGAGGCCTTAAAGTGGTCATTCGGACTCGGAATTAAGCGAAACAAAAGCCTAAACCACATAACTTTTCGAGACGGATTTAATGACGCTATTTTCATAGCCATCAGATCTGCCCAGCTCGAATTGAATTTTCTGCATTCATTTCAAAGGCCAAATACATGCATGATTGATTTAGGTCATGCATGACCTTTGTTTCCATTTTCATTTGGTCTCCACATTACTAATCATCAACCACTTAATTCTTTTTAATTTAACAAATGGTGCCTCATTTTCATGTGCGAACAAAGTGATCAAGCACTACTTGAGCACTACTTGAGCACTATAATTAATTAATGCTTTCACACTGCAATTGAGCACTATAAATACCCATGCATTTCTCTGCAAACATCACAACTCCTACTACTCCTTCTTCTCACTATACTCTCTTCTTCCTTAAAATTTTATTTTTCTTGCTTAAATTTACTTAAGTCCTTAAATAAACTCAACACCATTTCTAGTTGGTAATAACTTCCTCTTTTTACTTACAATCAATTAAGAACATAAATCAAATATGTAAAATATAAACATCACCTAAACCTAAAATACTACTACACTTTAACTTTTAGTTTTGTTAGTTTAGTTTTAAAATAAGTTACTAACTTTCCTATTTTCATTTTTATGTACCATACTAACCAAAGACGAAGAGCAAGGTGGAGGTGTCGACTTGAGCCAATTCGATCACATCGTCGACCCCGACAATTGCTAGGAGCATTTCAACTAACTTAACCTAAGGTGCTTCCCGCACACTTATGTGATAAGCGCCTCGAAATTGTTTGTATGTTATTGTTTATGATGCATGTACGATTCATTTTATCACCTAGTATTTCACATGTTAAATTAGGAGACAAAAATCGAAAAATAACATTAGTGTAATACACTAACATCACACGGCATTCCCTTTATTTTTCACTAAATTTTTCGTTTTAAATTTTGTTAATTGCATGCTTAAAATACTATGAATAAAATGGTTATGAAAATAAAATTTGTTTATGTTTAGGACTTAAAATGAAATTGTTATGGAATGTGATTGTTTTAATGTATTTGTGTTCTTGAGTATATTGTTGTTATCATTGTATGTTAAATGATTTACTTTTGTATGTTAATGTTTGTATATGATCTTTCACTTAGTTAAATACATAAAAGATATAAGATAAATTAGTTGGTTAATTAGAAGTATAAAAATCAAAGAAAAAAAAATAAAATGTTAAACATATATATATATATATATATATATATATATATATATATATATATATATATATATATATATATATATATATATACATACGGCACACATAGGTAATATGGACAAAATTTTAAATTTTAATTTTTCTAAATAACATATTATGATTGTTCTAGTTAAAATGAACTTGTAGGAAAAATTTGAGAAGATTTCATAAACATATAAAAATTTGACTAATAAATGTTCACATGGAAAATATAAGAGTTCTTTACATTTTCAAGTGTTCTTCATTCAAATGACTAGTTTGATTCAAAATAATTAAAAGTTTATTTTATTTTTAGTTTAAAGGCTTTAGTGAAAAATTACAATAATAGTCATATAAGTTAAATAGACTAAATCATCAAAATATAAAAGTTGGAAATTTAAAGTGAGCAAATAACACTATTCATAAATAAAATAAAATGTTAGTGGAAATATTAAACTAGTTAAAAACACTTTAGTATAATTTAAATAATTAGGGTATAAAAACTTTAAGTAAAAAAAAACCGATAAAATTAGAAAATAAAAATAAATTGCTAAAGGACTAAGATGCCACGGTTTTGAGGTCCATTTTAGACCTAAAATGAACTTGTCACTTTTTATTTTTATCACTTGAGAAATTAAATTAGTTTAAGTAATGACTTATTAATAAAAATAGAAAAAGAAATAAATAACTAAAATAATAAAAGCTCTCGGCATTTCACTTTATTTTTAATCAATTTTGGTCAAAATAAATTTATCACTTAGTCACTAAAATTGATTTATAATTAGGATTATATTAGATTGTATAATGAACCGTTAATAAAATGAACCAACAAAACCGATTAAAATAAATGTTATACGTATTAAAATGAACAATGTCGAGTGTTACTACCTATGCTTAAATTTGGATGTGGATATACGGACTACTTAAAATGAATCACGACACACTCGTTAAAAATAGAGACCGCTAAAGTATTAGTTTAAGTATATGACTAAGTAAAACCGAGTTCTCACTTTTGAAATATTACCTAAGAACATTAAATATAAAATGAACTTAACAACTTTGATTTAAATATATTTACAAATCACTAAATACAAAACGGACTTAACGACTCTAAAACTAGATTTTTGTACTTAGGAAATAAAACTTGATTTGTACTTAAATCAAATATCAAAAATATAAGGGTACTAAGTATAATAATATGTATGCTAAGGTATAAGATACATATACGTATATAATACGAATAAAATACAAAGTATAAAAATACGTACAAATACGAAATACTAAAATACGAATACGTATAAAAATACGATGAATAGTAAATACGGTGAATAGTAAATACGGTGAATAATAAAATAATGAACAGTGAAAAATATTTAAATTTTACAAATGGACTCAAAATAATTATTTAAGCTTTTCTTTGTATTCTGTTACCTGAAGAACTGGTAGAAACTAAAATTTCATTATATAAAGTTTGACGATACATTTATGCTTTAGAAATAATTCTTGTTACGATTAAATGGGGAATAAGAAATTGAGAAAGAGAATTGAATTACCTGAATAAAATACTTGGATTGTTCGTCATGTTGCGACTCTTGAAATTCGAAGTTAACGAGGTAGCCGTCTATGGGGACTTTAGTTCCCTCCCTGTGTTGCTAAAGGCGATCTAATATTTTTCTAAAGTATTATTTCGGTGCGGGATATACAACCTCAGGGATGGGGCATCATTGATATCTCCGTGAGCCCATACTACGGTAATTGGAAAATCCAGCCCCAACCGGGGGTACCCGTCTCTGGTGGTAGTCGAATTATTAGGGGAATACATATTTGAATAGCGAGTATGCTACGATCCTATCTATAGTGGTGTATGCATACATTAGACAAGGGATATGGCCGTCCTTACTACCTTAGATATCTTTAGCTTGTCAGTCACGTCCAAGTTATGTTGGCCCTGATGGCTATCGCGCGGATTATGTCTGCATGCTTCCGCCTTACTAACGAAGATTCATTGGTTATCACACGTTGAATGTATTTCCTTGTCTTGTTTGATTGATATTGTACGATGATTGGATTTTATGAGTGTTGGATTACGACTTGCTGAGAATGGTTATTTGAGAGTGTTGTATGATTTGTGATTGGATTTATACTCATGTTTGAATCATTTGATCTCTTTATGTGTTTTACCTGTTTACTTGCTAATTGTTTTTACTTATTTATTATTCATTATTTATAATGCATATTGCTTTAGAATTGCATGTGTCGAAAGAGTGTGCGGGAAAATTATGAGAGTTTAATGCAAGTACCCCGAGACCCAAGTTATTGAATACTGGGGAGAATTTACCTTCTTTATTTTGTACGCTTGAGAGGATGTAATCGAATTTATACTCTGTTATTCTAAACTCGTACTATGTATTTAGAGTTTTATTACGATTAACAGCTGGTTTTGTAATATATAGACTTAATTAATTTTCCGCCTTAGTTTAATTAAAGTCACGAAAAACCAGGTTGTTACAACAACTTTCATATTTGACCTACCAAACCATTATTCTGTTTGTCTATTTCACGCCTCTTTGTTCTCCCTCCGTTGTGCCTGATATGCCTCGGATGAGAGTACCACCATCGTCTGAGAATTTGTTTATCAACAAATTTGCAACTGATCAGCACCATTGAATGTTTAGGTACTCTCCATTTGTTATGGCTTTTAAGAGAACTTTGTAAATGATCAAATTCTTTGAATTTATTTATTTGTAAATGATCGAAATTATTATATTGTATTTGTTTGAGTTTGTGTCTTCGTCGGTCTATATTTTGAATTTATCGTGATTTTATTGGTCCACTTTTTACGTAAACTGGTTTCCCATGGAATCCTTTGTATTTTATTTGTGTATAGATTATGGGTTTTTGGACTTAAATATGTTTAGGATTGTCTTTGTTGATTTACTTTTTTATTAATCGAATTGTGATTGTATCGGTTCATAAGTACATCTACTCCCACAAAATCCTTTGAAATGTATTTGTGGGAGTCGATTTACTTCTTTATTTGTGTCTGTGCTGCATTAAATTGGAATTTATCAGGCTATCATTTGCTGTATTTTCCTTGGTGTCGAAAACCTAATCAATTTATCCATTGAGGCGTACTAAGATTCTTGCTACATCTAATCATTTGTGCTACAATCCTCAGTAAAAAAATAACATTACTAACATATTATTCATCATCATTAGCAACCTCTCAACATTCTTTTTATTTATTTATTATTATTTATTGAACATGATATAATTAAGTTCAAATTACCATAATTTAGGTGGAAACTAGGAACTTAAATTTGATTGATTGGGTCAATTGTTTTGTGATTTGGTAAAGTTAAGTCAGAATAATTTGGTTTTGTTGTTTGTGATTTGGTGATTTGCCAAATAACATACTCGTTGCCGGTGATTTCAAGAGGTGTGTGTATGAGGTGGCGACGTCAGGACATGTTTATGCAGCTGCCTATCTGCATAACCAGAGGAATGTATGAAAGGCAAAGAAGGTCAAATGTTTGAAGTCAGATGAAAAGTTTGTCAAGGCAGTGTGTAAGATTAAAATTGTGGGCTGATGGGGACGTGGTCTTTGGGATTGCGCCTAGAGCTGGCAAGTCTGACCCGACCCGAACCCGAGCAAAAACCGACCCGATTGACCCGAAAATAATGTGACCCGAGAACCGACCCGACCCGACCCGATGATGACCCGTAACCCGACATGACCCGATATTCAAAGCGATCTTAACTGCACTCTGCATCTAATTCGATGACGACTTGACCCAGATTTAATTCGACTAAATCGACGAATTCGATAATTTAAAACTTAATTTTGATTTGATTGAAAGCAAATTATTATTTAGAATGATATATTTAACTTAGTAATGAAGTAATTAAATAAAATAACGGTCGAAATACCTATTTTAGTAGGTAAAAATTGAAATAATTCGATAAAAACGCTACGACCCGGAGCAATGACCCACCCAACCGACCCGACCCGATACACTATTTAACCCGATATGACCCGACCCGACATTTACCAACCGAACCCGACTAACCCGAAAGGACACTTTGACCCGACATGACCCGAACCCGACATGACCCGACCCGACTTGACCCGACCCAAACCCGACCCGATCGACCCGATCACAATTTAATCGCGCGGATGACGCCACCGGTCAAGAAGTGTGTCGTCGTGTCAATATTCGTTGGGTGTGATTATTTCGTCTCGGATCAAACATTATGTTTAGTTTGAGTTATCTGATCTGTTGAGATTCATCAAAAATAATTAAAACACAGTGATGAAAATGAATTAAATTATCAACCGTTTTAAATACCCATCCAACATTACAAAACATTAACAAATGTCATATCTATCAAAAACAAAAATCAAAGGAAATTTACAAATTAAAACTAAAATAGAGAAAACAAAATTGAAGGAAAGAGACCTCATGTTATTGTTTAATTCGCGTGTTTTTTTATGTCACGAGTGAGCTTTGTGGCTAAAACAACATTTTGCCACGAATATATTCTTGGCAAAATGTTGTTTTAGCACAAATCTACATGACAACAAACACACGAATTAAACAATAACAGTAGTACATGAAACAATATAAACCAGAACCCATAGACTCCGTCGATCGATTAAACCAGAACCCATAGACTGTAAACAACTCACTGAAATGGGGGGAGTCCTGGAAGGTGTTTCTGGCGTCTCTGACCGAACACTTGAAGAAGAAAGTGGCTTCTCGGTCTGTCAGACCTGCTGATGCAGCCAAGCAGGTCGTGTTTTTCCACAATTGTCTCAGGATGGTTGAGAACAAGATTTCCGCTAACTTCAAGTCTCTCCAGGCTACACCAACTTCAGTGGTGGCCCAGGGCACATTCGCCGAGTTCTCGTTCGTTGTTGAGAACCCCTCTGAAGTGAGGGTTGTAGGTTATCTGATGAAGTGTGGGCTGTGGACTAAGGCTTCTGTTGTTTGTCACTCACCCACTGTTACGATGGTGGTCGAGGGATTACTTTGGGGGATTGAAGTTAGTGAGATTGCTTGATGTGAGCATTATGTTATCGGATTGAAAATGGGATAGACGGAGTTATTACGGTATTGATTATATTATAGCTAATTGTAAGAGTCTGATATCGGAAATAGGATATACGGAGTTATTACGGTATTGATCTACTAGAGTGGATCAAATTTTGTATCGAATTTTCTATTGTTTACGAAATTTCGGATATTAATGAAAATAGAATTGACATATTATATACTTTGTGGTTTGTTCTCATTTCCGATACATGTTATTTATATTCATTTTATGCCCCCGGTTCAGTCGCATTTAGCTGCATTTATTCGAGTTCATTACTAGTTTTATAAGCTATCTGCTATATTTCTCGATACTGCTGCCTTTTATTTACATTTTGCAGGTTTTGGTGGTTTTGAGCCAAAACCCGGGACGATTGGAGCATTTCGAGAATCAAGACGACGAGGACTAAGCTCGAGCGCGCACAGGAGCTCGAGAACACAAACCAAAGACCAAAAACATAAGAAGGTCACGAATGAATTAAAGGCCCAAAGCAAAGATTGGGCCAAGTTAAGAAGAAAGAAGAAGAGCCGGCCCAACAATGTGGTCAGGCCGGTCCAGCCAGGCCGGCAGCCGGCCGGCCGGCTGAGGGGTCTTTTCTGACGGATTTTGATTTAATTCGAGTTTAATTATTTGGAAACATATATATAGGTAGTTTAGGTCGTGAATTAGAAGGTATGCTTTATTTTTACATTAGAAGTTAGGTTTAGTTTAGTTTATTGCTTCAAGTTCTCTCTTTACATACTTTCAAGATTAGTTTAGTATTCAAGATTAATACTTTGCAACTTCAGGATTCCTTCCAGGTTTATTTTAATCGTTAATTTCATTCATCATGTTTATCTTTATTGCTTGTTATTATTTTGCCCTTATCATGAGTAGCTAAATTCCTATTAGGGTTTAGGGGAATTTGTGATATTTGGTTCAGGAACATGTTTTAGGATTAAACTGGTTGAATAAATTGTGCACTTGATTTCTTTCTACGCGTTTTATGCCAATTGAATTAGGATTATTTCGCCTGATCAACGATTTGTCTGAGTTTAATTGAATCTGAGTAAGTTTTAATTTAAGATCGAAAGCCGAGTTAAAACTAGACTTACACGAGATTGATAAGTTGAATTTAGTAAGTTGCGAGAGCCCGCTAAATTTGCTTAAGGCTAAAATTGACTCGAGAGAGCGTTTTATAAACCTACTCATTTGCACAGTTTATTGCTTCCTTCTTATAAATTTGAGTTCCTGAATCATTGTCATAATGAACCCGATGCCCTAATCTTTCCCTTATATATTTCTATTCATCTTTACATTACTTGCATTAGTTATTAGCTTAATCAAACCCTTTTTCACACCTTTGAGTTGAACCTGCTTTCGTCTGCTTTAACTTAAAACTGCTCCGTTTCTCTGTGGATACGATCCTACTTACTGCTAGCTGCTGTTAGTTGTCTGTTTAGGTTATTTTGATTTCAGCGATACGACTTAGCTGTGTCAATTTCCAAAGAATTCAATTACACAGAAATAGAAGAAGAAATATACGAGTACTTATTTACTTTCTCTATGAATAAAATAACTAGTGGTGTGACCCGTGGAATCCACGGGCTGAGTCACTCACATTTTAATACGCATTTCTTGTGGGTTGTCAATTGTGTTTGTGCATATAAATATTAGTCACTAATAATTATTTATTTCCATCTAAAATTTTAAAAAAAAAAAAAAAAACTTTGGATAAGCATAATTATATGAGTCTAGGCGAAAAACATCAAAAATGTTACATATTATGTCGACTGCATATTACATACTATGTACTACACAATCAGACAATTAATAACATCATAAATTCTCCGCAAAGGTGCAACTGCGCCTTTGAGGCTAACGATGACCGCAAATTGTGACACCACGAGTTATAGCTCAAATTTCATAGACTTTTATTCCTAAGGATAATTACGGAATTATTGTTGATTATTTCATATAAGAATTTCTACATTATGTATTAAAGACATGTTTTATTAAATGAGGAGAAAATAATATTGTGTCCTAAAAATGTGGAAGAATGTTACTACTGTGTATTTTTTTATTGTGAGTTGTTTCCCAGTTACCCATCGTTTCATTTGTAGTTTTTCTTTGTTGTTATTTTTACATGACTTTGAAAGTTTTGGAATTTATAAAATACGATCTCGATCTGATCCCGATGGCGCACCTGGATTGAATAGAATTGATGCATGATTTTATAAGGTAATAACTTATATCTTTTGGTTTTCTTTATATTATTTAGTTGACATAAAATAACTAAATAAAAAAAATGTAATGAGAAATAAAAGACGATGTAGTTGAAAAGTTTGATTCTTTGATTATAATTATTAAAAATTTTGTGTTACTATATCTGTTTGATGAATATTTTTTAGTTTCATTTGTATTATTTCAACTTTGCATTTTATGTTAGTAAGTACATACCAATTAAGTAGTCTATTTTTTGGTTTCATCTGTTTGTCGGGTACTCTAATGTTGTACGTCGTGAACGGTGAAAATGAAAGTCGGAAAAGAAAAACGACCATGTTGAGTGAAAATTGTTTAATAAGGACAATTGAATGCTAGCAAATAAATGATGGACTTCAATTATGGTATTCAAGTATGGCCTTTTCATATCCTCAAAATATGAAAGGACAAGGAAGCTGAAAAAACAATTGGAAGACGATTAGGCAGGGAAATTGACCCGGGAAGTCAATGAGGACGTGGGACCCTATAGATGACGTGGCGGAATAAGGAGAAAAAAAGTGCTTGTTTTTTAGAGTTTTCCACGAAAACAATTATGGAGGTTTTTCTTTTAATATATAATATAGATATAGATATAGATATAGATATAGATTTGTTTACCCCTTCATTGCAGTGTTTCGTTTTGATGATGAACTGATTGAGGCTCACAACCTGAAAAGCAACAACAAAAACCCTAAAATCAGATGCAAAATTCATTCAAATAAATTCAACAAAACCCTAAAAGACGAATCAAAGGAAGAAAACCTTGATTTTGATAGAAGGTTGAGGGTGATTGAAAGTATCAAAAACGAAACGCACACATGAATGCAAGAATTGTAACTAATAATATTAGCAAATGAATTGATTATAACCAACAATTAGCAATTTGAAGGTTGAACTCCTCTTATTCCGCCAAGTAAAGATATTTATAGTGCATTGATGCAGGGAAATGATTGTGTTTTGGCTGACGTGGCAACGTGAGATTCATTTTGAGTGTTTGTGTTGTTTAGAGCGGATGGAGAAGGGTCAATTTATATGGTCAACGTTTTAGATTTTATATGTATTAGATTAGATTAGATTAGATTAGATTAGATTTACATTTATCCACAATTCATCATCCTTCATCATCTTTCTCTCTTGCCTACTTTATCGTTGATATCTGTTATTTTTATATGTTTTTACCCCCGTCCCGAGCTGCTTTTTGTTGTCGAAATGCGCCCTTTAGGGCCATTTTGTTCTCACATTTCGCTCGAGTAGCGCTTTTGGTGTTTTTCTGTGATTTGCAGGAATTTTTAGCATTTCCGTGCCTTTGAGCTGAAAAATGGAGTCTATGACGGAAACCCAAAAGTCGAGGCGAAAATGAGCTTGGGAACGAAGTGAAACGGAGTGATTTGGGCCGAAATTTAGGAGGAACTATGGCCCAAGGAAGAAAAGAAAGCCAAGGAGCGCATTTAAGAAGTCCGCCCAAAGAGAGAGCTCACGGCCAATAACTCGACCAATGGCTGGCCTACCAAGGCGCTTTCATTGACTTTTCTCGGAGATTTTAAGCTCAAAATTTGGGCTACTTGATTCTGTCGATCAAGAGTACTACTACTGTGGCTTTTATTAGACGGATTTATTTGTTTTATTACTATGATTTTTAGGAGAATATTTAGGAAAGGATATAAATTAGAAAGTAGGGAATTAGGTTAGATCTTTCTTCTTCATTCAGTTTTTACTGCTTTTTTAGAATTCCTTACTTTTCATCTCTAGAAAACTTCAAAACTCTAGTTGAATTTGCTATCAATAGTTGTAACCCTTAGTACTCCGCACTATTAATTCAAGCATTCAGTTATGGTAATTATGTTCTTACTTTATTACTTAATCAATTTATTGTTTGCCCTAATCATGAGTAGCTAATCTTCCAATTAGGGTTTAAGGTGATTTGTGACAATTGATTTGGGAACGTGTTTTAATTGCTTTAATTGATTGAAATTGTGCATGTTGATTTCTTCCTACGCGTTATTATTATCAATTGAATATAGGGACGCCTAAATTGAATTGAACTTTGGTAGTTTTGGTTTAAGATCGAAAGCCTAATCGAAACTAGACTCCGTGTAATTGATGAGTTAGGTTTAGTAAGTTGCGAGAGCCCGCTAAATCTGATTAAGGTAAATATTGATTTGAGAGAACGTATTATATACCTAATCACCTGCATAGCTTCATTCGATCATAATTTCTTATAAGGTTAAGTTCCTAAATCGTTGTTACTTTGAACCCGATGCCCTAATATCTCTCTCATTGCCTTTAGATCCCTTTTTAATACTCAAGTATAGCTTTAGTTTATTGCATTCTTAGTTGTCTTAATTTCAACTTGATAAACAAATCCCGTAATAGCTTAGAGTCTAGCGAGTTTAATAGTTTTTACCCTCTCCCTGTGGATTCGATACCTGCTTACCACTAGCTATTAGTTAGTTGTTTCGTAGGATTTATTTTGATAAGGTGATACGACTTTAGCCTTGTCAATCGTACCCCACATCTACTTATTTTAATATAATTATTTAATTTTCTAGTGAATTTATTTTTATATTTTATTTTTTGATGTTTGTTTTTTTTACTCCCTCCGTTTCAATGAATTGTTTACAGTTTGACTTTTTTATGAGGGAAAAAAAGTCAAACTGTAAACAAATGACTGGGATAGAGGGACTAGTACTTATATTTTATTTTGTAAGTTTAATTTTCAATATAGAAACCATGGTAAAGAATGTTAAAAAATTTACAAATACAAAATTAATAACGATGCGTAATTAATAACGTTTTCCGCATATATTTTAATTTGACGTTTACAATACTTTGAATTGGTAATTTCATGTGTTTGTCAGGGTCTTTATTGTAGATTATAGTTTATTGAAAATTTTGGTGAAAAATTATTTAAATTTACGTCAAAATAATAATATTCTATGTGGCGGATCTAAAGCGGATGGGGCGGGTGGGGCGAGTCTGGGGTGGGGGAGGAGGGTCTGGAACGGGTGGTGGTTTCAGAAATTCCCTCGTTAGGCGGGTGGTGGAGGTCGGATGGTACCCCGTCCCCCACCATGGGTGATAGGGTGGAGGTCGAGGTGAAGGTGAGTTTTTGTTCGCGAATGCAGATGTGGGAGACCCTTTCCCCCGCCCCCGCCTCGCCGCAATGACATCCCTACCCTTAACCTATTCATTTGGTCTTATACTCAAAATCATTTCTTATCTCTTTCTTGTGATTTAAATTTGAAATAGATAAATAATTACTTGTTATCTTTAAATTCAACTTTATCATCAACAAAATTAAGTAAAAGCATATAAGATTTGCAGGCTTCATGTAAAAACATTGAAAATGCGAGAGTTTTGCATTTGGTTTATTAATATTAAAAAATTGGTAATTTATATGAATGAAAATATATAAAACAAATACAATTATTGAAAGAATAGATCATAAGAATTTATTGCAAGAGACTTTCTGATTTGGTTGTGTTAATTTTTTTTTTGATTCAAACAAGCAATGATTTAAACATATGAAATAAATGTTTTCATAAAACAGCCTCCGTCACCAAGACCACGGATGGGAATATCTGGCACCCCTTGCCGCACGGCTACCTAAGTCACACGGCCCGTGATGAGGTCGTTTTGCCTTACAAGCTAGAAGACAAGCGTGTCAGAGTTTGTCTGTACGTGATCATAATAAGACAACATTAGAGGAGAAGATCCCAACTTTTGGGTTGACACAAAGTATAAAAGGACAAGTGAAGACCTCTATAAAAAGAGGTGTTGCTCGGCCAAAATATCTATTCACATATTCACAAAAAGGTATTACTTAAATTTTCTCTCTCTACATTCCTACTTCTATTCACTCACATTTGCTTACTTAAGCATCAGAGGGGTTCTCCTCGAACACCCTCGAGGCTAGGTTTGTCAGCTGTGCAGGACGTGGGGACGGGAGAGAAGCAAGCTGTATCGCCTCCACAAAAAGATACACAAAACTACTATTTGATTCGAGTTAGAGAATACATCAAGTGTTTGTAACCCGAAATAATAATAATAATAATAATTATTATTATTATTATTATTATTATTATTATTATATAATTTCTATATTATTATTACTTTATTATAGTAATAATAATAATAATAATAATAATAATAATAATAATAATAATAATAATAATAACTAGGAAAATTTAACATGAATAATCCAACCTATGCCTTATATTCCATAAATAAACCATTCTTCATTTATTCCCACAATAAACGAGACCTAAATGAGAGTTAGGAAACTTAAAAAGTCGAACCGAAATCATCAAAGCAGAGAAGGTTCGCATGATTTAAACGACTTAACTAGATGAGACTAAGAAGGCCCATGAGGCGTAATCAAAACCGAAGAAGGACCGCATGACTAAAACGGCTTATTGGGATGACAATAAGACAATCCATAAGGCTTAACCGAAATCGAAGAAGTACTAGATAGCCTAAACGGCTTACCGGGATGAGACGACCTATTAGGTTTAATCGAAATTGAAGATCTAAGTAGAAAGTCTTAAACGGTGGATCGAAGTAATCAAGTATGGAAGCCTATAACGATGGACCTAAGTAATCAAGTAGGGAGCCTTAAACGGTGAACCGAAGTTATCAAGTAAGGAAGCGTTACACGGTGGACCAAAGTATTCAAGCTGGGAAGTCTTAAATAGTGGATCGTCACAATCACGCATAAAAACTTTAAATGGTGGATCGAAGTAATCAAGTAGGGAAGCCTTAGATGTTGGACCAAAGTAATCAAGTAATCAAGTAGAGATTTAGAGAAGCCTTAAACAATGGACCGAAATATAAGTAGAGAAGATCAAAATGATGGGCCAAATTATAAGTAGGGAACTGACAAGACTAAGTCGTATCACCTATGTCAAAATAATCTTAAAAACTACTAACTAGAAGATGATTGTTTAAGCAGTATGTTGAATCCACTTGCGTTAAGCGGGATGTTGAATCCACTAGAAGTTGATTGTGCTACTGTAAATTTATGACTTCTAGATTACTTAAAGTAAAAAGGGTTGTTTTGTCACTAAAATTAAACTAAAAATAAAGGGGTTAAACTTAGACTAAAAATAAAGAAGTATAAATCGATAGGAGAAAAATCTAGGGTCACAAGTTCACAATGACATACTACTAAGGTCAACAAGAAACAAGGCCACAAGCAATCGATCGCGCTATAAGAAAACGAATCCACTTGGATCAAATCAATCCTAATTTAGGTTTAACTAATGAGCTCTCGCTACTTATTAGTTATACTTCACTAATTCGCACACAACTATAACCAAAACCCGACTTTCGATCTTACATTTAGGTTTTCTAGGTCAATCGATCAATCGTGACCTCTGACTAATCGATCGTGCAGTTAGATTAATGATAAACGATCACAATTTACCAAGTTCAATCATAATCCCTAATTACCGGTTATCGACCCCCTTAACTCCAAAAAAGGATTAACTACTCATGATGGGGCAGGATATGAATGGAATGACTTAATGTAGTGTGCTTAACTATTGATTGGGTGTTCGTTGTTCACGGTGATTAGCTCTTGTCTTACTTGTTCTCGGATCTTTAATGGTGTCATATGTGGCAATTACGTAGTGCTTGTACTGTGAGCATTAAGCATCGACATAATCTCGGTCACAAATCCTTACTACATTGTGCTTCAAGTCTGAGATTTCTGTCGAGAAGGAGGTTGACATTGGTTTGGTTGATGGGTATGACGTACCCCTTCATCCAGCAGATTTACTTTATTACTAGGCCAAGGGGTGTGATGTATGTGTCGATCTAAAGGAGTCTTCCCCCTTGACTTGATTTGAGATGTATGTTTTTTGTGCTCGATCGTGTAGTCGTTGATGCCGCTGAGTGAAAGTGTGCCAAGTACGAAGATATATGTATGAGACAACTGGTTATGATTTCCTAATTTCTCACTTCTATGTATCTTAGGAGTTAGGATCTCGGGGCTCATTCAGCTGTTTACATTTATACTAGGTTTAGCCTTGCTAGCACTAAGGCTGTGGCGTCGTAAATATATCTCGGTTGTCCACTAATTCAGATTCTTTAGGATACGATAATGAGTATTGACGACTATCGGCAATTTTCTTTTCTTTCTTTTTTTTTCAACAAAAAAAATAAAATTTGCCAATATAATTTTTTTTTTTTCGAATATGATTTTTCGTATACGGATTTTACTCATGTTGTATACTTTTTTCATTTTTTTCCCTTTCCTACCCTTTTTTACTCATTTGTATACAAAATTCTCTCTTTTATTTTTCCTATTTTTTCTTAACCTAAATTCATACAATTATTTCAATTATAATCCTAAATTCATACAATTAATTCAATTATAATTCGATAATCAATTCAACAAAGTAGTAATTCAATTTCAATTTCAATTTATTTCATAAAATTATGTTAAATTTTATTAATTTTGATGAATTTAGGTTAAAAATTAAATTAGGGTTTACATGAAGTTGGGATTTTGGGGGTTAACGACTGGGAGGCAATGGAGTCACTGGAGGTGGTGGGTGGCGGCGGCAGCGTGGGGCTGAATGGGTGGTGGTCAGCATCTTTATGGTGGTTTGAATGACAAAGGTTTTGTGGTGGTTTGTATAATAAAGGCTTGTGGTGGGGCCCGAACACAAGGTGGGCCACCATGGGTCGCCGGCGACGGCGTGATGGTCGTCGGTAAGAGGGTGGCCGGAGTTATGGTGTTGCTGGCCGGAGACAGGTAGAGGCTAGGGGGTGGTGGTGTAAGTGCCCTAATTTGTTTTCTTTATTTTTTTTTTTTATTTTTATTTTTAATTTTGTATATGATAAGAGTAAAAAGGGTAAAGTTGGAAATATTAGTGAAAAAAGTATACAACGAGAGTAAATCTCGTATACAAAAAAATCAATACTTACCATTTTATTTAAAAAATAATTAGGGAATCTTATAATGGCGTTTTTATATGAAAAACATTTTTATTGTCCACCTGATTTTTACTCCGACTGACGGTCCACTCTCTTTCTCTCTTCCCTCTCTCAAAAGTCGTACAGCAACCACCGTATTAAACCCTAGAAATCAGTGTTCGTCGGAATTTCAATTTCGCCGTAGATTCCAGTTACTTTTCGGAATCAATTTCAATTTTTTAGGGTTTTTCAATTATCCTTGATTTTTTTCAAGCTTAAGATCGGTATCAATGGCGGCAAGCAGTCCTCCATGGCAGCCACAAGAGCAAGGTATTACGGCGATTTGCGGGTTGTTGGAGCAGCAGATTTCGCCTGTTTCGACGTCGGAGAAGTCGCAAATTTGGCAGCAGTTGCAACATTATTCTCAGTTTCCTGATTTCAATAACTATCTCGCATTTATTCTGGCTCACGCAGAAGTAATCTCTTGTTTCCATTCAATTTTTGTTCCTTTGATGCTTTAATTCAATGTTTTCAGCTATTATTTATTTGTTCTTCGCACAATTTTATATACAGTGTTGAATATCGGTTTGAAATGCAGTTAATTAGGGTGGCAGTGTTGTGGCCTTGATTTAAAATGGTGACTTTTAGCTGTGGAGGTTTTATTACATTGAAGAGAATTACTGAATTTGGAGGTTGTGTATGTGATTTTGCCAACTTTAGGTTTATGTAGACATTTTCCGTTGCTCGTGGGTAATTTCATCGTTGTCTTGCCTTTTGCGAGAGTCCTTGAGGCATGGGTTATGTCTTCGTCATTCCTGTATTGCCAAGTTTAGCCTAACCTAGACATTTAAAATGACGACTTTAGTTGTGGAGCTGTTGTTATTTTGAGGAGAGTTGGTGAATTTGGAGGTTTTGTATGTGATTTGCCATGTTTAGCTAACCTAGACATTTGTTGTTGATCGTGGATGATTTCGTTATTGTTTGCCATTTGCGTGACTTGAGGCATGGGTATTATCTTTATCTGGTGCTACTTAAATTGGTTTGGTATTGCAACATGGTATACTAATTAGATTGCCTCATCGCTTATTGGTCTAACCGTTTTGTCATTTTGATTTTGGAGTTCGGCCTATTTTATTGATTGGTTTTCGATTTTGTTGGGATAAACTAAAATGGCTCCCCAAAATTGTCGAATTTTATTTATTTATCGTAAAATATCAGTCATTCAATGTAATGCTGGACGCAGTTTCATTTTCGGTTAACTGGAAACCGTTTTTTTGGTGTTAACACATGTGTATTACTACACTGATTGTAAGAGCCCTTGAGGCACAGGATAATTTTGTTGGTAATGTTATTGTAATGAGGCCTATATTTTATAAGGCAATTCTGTTAATTTTTAGACTAAATAGTTAAGTATTTGACTAATGTGTCATTTTTCTATAGATAAACGTGAAATGACTTGCTTTACAATTCTGAATTTTGGTAAATTATGTTGTGATTTCACTACAGGTGAAACCCGTGGAGGTCCGGCAAGCTGCTGGATTACTTTTGAAAAATAATCTTAGAAGTGCGTTCAAATCTATGGGTCCTTCTAATCAGCAATACATAAAGACTGTGTTGTTGCCTTGTTTAGGATCCCCTGATCGACACATTCGTACCACCGGTGGAACTATTATAAGTGTTATTGTGCAACTTGTGGGCGTTATTGGCTGGCCTGAACTATTGCACACTCTCGTAACCTTTTTAGATAGTGGTGATATTAATCACGTTGAAGGTGCAATGGATGCTCTTTCCAAGGTAAAATCAAGTCGTTTCTTGTTTGTATATATCAGAAGCATGCTGCTAACCGTTTTTTTGTTGGCTAACAGTCTTTCTATGTGTAGATTTTTTTTTGTTTTGGATTTTTTTAATATATTTTACGGCTGAATCTCTGCATAGTATGCTGTATGCTATGATTGTATGACACTTACCAACAGAAATTGAGATGATTTAAATGTTATGGGTTTTGTGTTTTCGCTTTTATCGATTCCATATACTAGATTTTTGACATGATGCAAGGGTGGGATCTTATGTTACTTCTATGTCACTCTGGAGTTGTTGTCAACTATATAAATTACACTTAAGAATGGTATTCCATTCCACCTTCAGTTAGTAAATTATCGTCTAACCCTTTATTCCTTAGTTCTTTTCGAAAAATTCAGTTTTTGACAAATGATTAAAAATAAATGTATCTGGCCTGATATCAATCGAATTAATGAATTAAATTAAGAATGACTTCATGAATATCATAGGTGACAGCTTTGCAGCCGTTTGTTGGTCATATTCTGAAACTTGCTACGTGTAATAGCTGTTTTTTTTGTGCACTGTTCCACGAGTAATCTTTTTCACATGTTTTAAGGTTTTTTTTTTTTTTTTTTTCCTGTTCATGCTGTGTATTTCAGATTTCATGCTGAGTGTGAGTGGTGTCGGAGAGATCTTACATTGTTACTTTGTTTCTACTGAATTCAACCTAATATCATCATTAGCTAATACTGTCCAGTTTTAGATTATTTAGATTAGTGTTGGTATTGTTACTGCTACTGTTCGGTGTAGCTGATACGATTATAATAAGTTGTAATGTTCATTCACTTCAGATTTGTGAGGATGTACCTCAAGTGCTTGATTCAGAAGTTCCCGGGATGTCTGAACGCCCCATCAACATTTTCCTCCCAAAGCTCTTTGAGGTAGTATCACTACTAATCTTCATCTAGATGGACAGCCCACTTGATGTCGTGTGTTTAAATAACTCGGCTGTTGATTTCTCATTTTCTTTTATTATTCCTTTGTAGTTTTTCCAATCAAGTCAGGTCTTATTGAGGAAGCTTGCATTGAATTCTGTTAATCAGTATATCATGTTGATGCCAGCTGTAAGTGTCGTGAATTTGTCGTGCTGTCTATATATTAAATTCTACATATCCTTCACTTGCTCGCTGTTGTTTTTCAGTATTTGTGCAAGTCAATGGACCAATATCTCCGTGGCTTGTTTCATCTTGCTAATGACCCTGCACCCGAGGTTCGGAAATTGGTAAGTTATAGCGCTCAATTTCCTTGTTTGTATATTAGAATGAACATTCTTAAACCCTGAGTTCCAGATCAGTTTAATGAATTGCTGAATTGAATTTTTTTCACATCATTATAAACTAGTAAAAATGACTGGCAATTAAGTACTTTATTTATATTTCTTTGGATGGATAAAATATTGATTGTTTAGAAAATAATGATGCCAGGGAGGAATTGTATGGAGTAAGAACGAAACAGCATATATATTTAAGAATAGCTCGTCTCCAAAGACCATCAAACAGAGTGCTAAATTCCCCCCTCCCTGAAAAAATCTGACGCCTACCTTATTGCATATAATATGAGTGCGTATTTTAGTGAGCTACCTTAAAATATTTAGTAAATAACGCAGTTTAGTGTTTAGATTCTAGATTTTTGACTACAAAGTGCTTCTTCCTAGTAGATGTCTCTTTGGTGAATTCCGTGTAAGTGAAGGTCTTTCTGAATACTCTCTTCCTTAATACTTCTTGCTTGTGGCATCTTTAAATGTTAAGAAAAAAACTCTGGTAAAAAAAGAGAATAAAATAATATTTTATCCGAGTTTTTATCATAAATTCATGCATTTAGATAACTAATAAAGTACCATAGGCAACATATTACTAACATATAGAATGCTACTAAATTATCACCATCCTCATTTACTAGGATGCCTTATAGTGCATGTTATTAAACATATGAAACTTATCCATTTAACTTTAAGTGTGTTATGGTAAAACCACACCACTCTGTACAGGTATAACTACACAAATTGGTTTGTGCTTGAGGAGTATAAGAGATGAAACACTGATGGAAGAAGGGAAAAAATACAGCAAAAAGAAAAGAAAAAAAAATAGAGCATCAATGGGATAGTTGAAAAAAGAAACAGATCATTGGACAGAAAAGAGAAGCAAGAAACATAATAGTTTGACTTAAAAACAACTCAGGAGATTGAAATGGTTTGTGTATTGAAAGGGAGAGAACAGGAGAACAACAAATAAATTTCTGATCATAAGTGAAATAAGAGAATAAAATGAAGCTAGCAGTAAACAAGAATAAAAACTGCGGAGTAGAACTACTGTAGAAGAGAAGAACTAGAAGAAGAAATGAGAGAAGGAAAGAGACGGAAAGAGAAGGAGAAATAAGAGAAGTGATGCTCTATGTTGAATTGTTGAAGAAGCAGTAATGGCATAAAAATAGAAATCGTAGATGAAGTTAGTTCAGTTAGCTGTTTGTAAAGCCTTTTGAGGGTTCTGTATTCCCACTATTTCCAACTAATATTTAAACGCAAACTTGACTATTTCAACATTGATACAATGCATTTGTTACTTGGGATATTAGTGGCCATCTTGCCTTGTTAACAAAAATAGAAAGGGGTGTATACTGAAAGGGGTGTACACTGATCTATTATTAATTTTAAAGTACTTACGGTTGGTGCTGGAGTGGTTGCAAAGGAAATTGGGGTGTCTGTATGTTGATTTAACCAGAAAAGGGTTGGTTTCTCATCTTAGATTCTTAGTGGTAAGAAGTTCTGAAAGTTCTTTGAATCTTTGTGCGTAAACAATTATGAACATTGTTGATTGCATCATACGGAGTATATTATTGTGAGAAGATTTAAGAGGCAGTAAATGTGAAATAACCGAAAATCTAATAGTTTACTCCAGTTGATCAGTTCTGAGTGATTTCCCCAGTAGCTGATGATCTTATATTTTGCTGAGGTCTTCTGTTCAATAAGAATTTCTTGACGTTTGGTTTACCAAATTCATTTTTGATTATTTGAAAATGAAAATTTATACTTGATGTATGCTTGATTTCTTGTTCTGCATCGTCAAGTTCTAACATGATATCGTCAATATTATGCTGTTTTAAAATTGTATTATTTTCAAGATTATTGCATTCCTTGATGTTACGAGGTTGTTGAGCCTGCTCTGAAACATCCTTTTCTGCTTACTCATTGAACAGGTCTGTTCGGCTTTTGTTCAACTTGTTGAAGTGAAGCCTGCAATTCTTGAGGTTGGCATAAACTGTGTCTTAATGATGGGAGAGCTTTAGTTCCCTGCTTCCTGTCTTTGTATACTTATATGCTGATATTGTTCGTTTGTAGCTTCTCTGCTGTGGACTGTATAATCATTAATTTTGTTTCTGTCATGTTTTATTTGTAGCCCCACTTGAGAAACCTCATAGTGTACATGCTGCAAGTTAATAAGGATGCTGATGATGAAGTGGCACTTGAAGCTTGTGAATTTTGGTAAGCATCTAAGTTTTGATTATATAAGCTTAATGTTTTATGAGGGTCTCTTATGTGAAGATATTTCATATTTCCCCACGTGCTGCTTAATATTTTGAAATTTTTAATCCCTTAAATGTGGCTTATTGGACCGCTGAATTTTCATATGTATCACACTATTACTTCTATTTTACAAGTTTTCCATTGTTTGGTTTTATTGAACTTCAAGCTGCATTCAATTTAATTGCTTAAGTGGATGATTTTGTGAAAGACAATAGCCTAAAAGTATATAGGAAGAGTATAACATTAAGGTAAGTTGTTTTAACATTTGTAGTTGGCCTCATTGGAGGGAATGAGAGATATAGAATTAGTCAAGCAAGATGATGAGGATGGTAATAACCTAATGTTATTTATTTAATTAAATGTCGAAATGTATACATTTAATGGATAACCTTATTTGATTGCAATTATTTTGGATATATGAAGCTAGGGACTAGGGTATCAAATTTGGATAGATAATGAACATTGGCTTTGTGATTTTTAATATGAATATGTAATTCGACCTTGCGGGATCACAGACTCAAATGTTTTATGATAATTAAATGATCAACTCGTAGGTTTATAGCTGAATTGTCAGCAAAAAAATATGTATTTCTTGAGTTAACGTAGCCCCTTGCACAAATCTACCATTCATAGGTCTTCCATTTCCACTGTTTTGCATCCTCTATAGCTCTTTCTTCTCCTTTTCATGTAACCCTTCTTCAGTTGTAATATGTAAGTCCTGCCTATCCCTCTATAGTTATATTTGCCTTTGTTTCCCTTCAAATTTGCGTGCCTAAATTTCTGCTCTTTAATGGGTGACTTGATAAATTATAAAAATCTGTTAGTCTCATTCGACCCCATGGACTTTGTAGTCCAAATAGCCTGTGTGGCCGATTCTTATTTGTATTCAGCTTTTGCATGTCCCACATGCTTGTTATGTATGCGCCATGATTTCAATATTTCATAGAAATACATTTATGTGTTGTACCTAACACTTTAGGTAATGACTCTCTGCTCTCATCCTTATAAGGACAGACGGAGTTACTTAGATTCTGATTATACACTGTTATTTTGGATTGAGTGCAGGTCTGCATATTGTGATGCTCAATTGCCACCTGAGAACTTGCATGAGTTTTTGCCTCGCCTTATTCCTGTAAGGCTTCATTTCCTGTTGCTTTCACGTTTGTGGATAAATATATATCCTTAGGTAGAGTTGAGCTAGGAAAACTAAATGTTCATTAACTCATACATAGGGTTGCAGCACTTACCTGTTACTATAATATCCCGTCATTTTTGGTCTTCAAGTGAGGATTACTTGTTTGGCACTCTTGAAATTTTTTGTGAACGGATTTTTTGTTCTGTTAGGTTTTGCTGTCAAATATGGTTTACGCTGATGATGACGAATCATTAGATGAAACTGAGGTGAGTTTCTGATTTTTTTTTTTTTTTTTTCCGACTTAAATTGCTTGCTATGAAATTAATCTCAAGACTTGAATCTGTGTGGTTTCAGGATGATGAGTCTGTTCCTGATCGTGAACAGGTATCATTCCCTTCATGTATCACCTTCCATTTGTGTCTCTCCCTTAGGTTACTAGTTATTTTTGTATTTGAATTCTATGCTTAAGTTACTTACAACTTCACTAAAATTTATTTCACAGGATTTGAAGCCTCGGTTCCACTCGTCGCGATTACATGGGTCTGATGAAGTGGAGGATGATGTATGTTCTGTTGTGTGTTCTGTTGTGTGCTACTTTATAAACTGTTGAATTTACTGATTTGTTTTATGCCTGGCTGTCATTTGATTCTTGTTGCGTAGGAGGGAAGTTATTGTAGTCCCTTCCTTTTTGTGCTTATGTTTCCTTGATATTGAAATTGCAGGATGATGTTGTCAATGTATGGAATCTACGTAAATGCAGGTACCGCTTTAGATATTCTCTCTAATATGTTTGGGGATGAAATTCTTCCTACACTATTGCCTTTAATTCAGGTATTCCAGACTAACTTTTCTCCTTCTGATTTCGTACTCTCTTTCTTACATCTCAAATTTCATTCGTAGCAGGGAGTTTTGTCTTTACGTCGTGGTTGGATAGGTTCATCTAGTTACTATTTCGTACATTATTCTTTCCACCATAAGATTGGGAACTAGGGCATACTAGAACTAAGTCTTGTATGTTTTTTTCTTTGTTATTTTATTTTATTTTATTTTTTTATTTTATTTTTTGCATTTTATTGTGCTGTTTTGTTTTAATCGGTTTTTGATTGTTTGTGGGTGCTTTTCCTTTTTAAGCTGTGCATTTGTGTGGTTTCTGTTTATCCAAAGCATATTTTATGAGATAGATTGTTCTTCATGTTGCTTCCTTTGGTTTCTATGCTGAATAAATGCTACGGAGTATTAAATGTGGATACCAGCAGGCATATGAGACTTGAGTGTTCTTTAGTTGCCATTGGCTGCTTCCTCTGTTTCGTACTTTTAATAAAGAATAGAGGCAGAATGTGTGGAAGAGGAGTAAATATTTATCATATTAGTGGGCTAGGAATGCTTTCTTTTTTTGTAAGATTGACAGTTTGACACATATTAGGTATCTAGGTGCATATTGTTGAAACTTTGTTATTACTTCCTCTAAACCACCCGATTCTTTACTTTTTTCTTACTGAATTGAGATAATTCATCTGGTTCTTTATTTGTTTTGGGTTTGTTTAATGAATTATATTCACTTTGGCCCCTACACAGTTATTCTATCAATTTCCGCTCCATCCTGACCACCACCTACCACCTACCACCCTCCCCCCACCTCTAATCTAGCTTGCCACACCTAAACAGAAGCCTGAACTCAACTTAATCATGCTACACCAGACACCAACTACCACGAACCTCCTACATGGGTTGGAGGTGGGTATTGTAGCTGTACTGTTAAATATTCTTTTATTTGCTTACCTGAAAAGTTGATCTAAAAGCAAATGTTAAGAAGTGTGGATCAGATGTTAGATTGAGTAGATGTTAGAATATGTTAGATGTTACAATGGTGTTGTTTAGGGCTGGTATCTGTTTTCTCTACATCTATATCTACCTCCGCAAAAAAAACATTTCATCCAGTAGACGGTTAATCCCGCTTTGTTCCGTTCTCTAATCTCCAGTGCTCCTCACTCTTGTTCTTAGATATCAACGTATCATCGTCAACATGATCAAAGTATTGTTTTGGCATTTCTCTACATGCAGTGGCATTTAATGAGCTTTCCCCTTGGTTTACAATATTACATGTGTTTTTATTAGTAAAGTTTGTAAAAGATGTTTGCTTTTGAGATTCCTGTTTTCCACTGTTTTACAAGTTGTTTACACTGTTTCTTGGTTTAAAATGTCAAGCTTTAAGAGGTCTCCTATTATGACTCTGCTAATTGACATATCTAATAAGTTCAGCCTCCAATAAATCCATGGAAATAATTTGTTTTCTATGTGTGTAGGCCAACTTAGCTAATAATGATGACCAGTCCTGGAAACAGAGAGAAGCTGCTGTTTTAGCCATTGGTGCTGTGGCTGAAGGTTGCTTTAATGGTTTGTACCAACATCTTCCTGAGGTAATTGACTTTGCAGCATACATTTATTAAACGTATAACTTGGATTACAAATTTATGATTTTTTATGTTATGAGGTTATTTTGTATGTATACTTTTTGGTTGTCTTGATTCTTTACATGCTACATCTTGGTTTTTTAGTTTTTATTTTATTTTATTTTATTTTATTTGATTCAGGGATTCAGAGATGCCATCCTTCGAATTTGAAAATATTGTCTTATTTTGATTTTGCTTACTTTTGTAACGTCGTCTTTTCTTTTTGTTTTTTTTTTTTCCTTTTCTTTTTATAGTATTTGTAGCTAGATTGAGAAGGCGAAGTCATAAATTCTGGAGTGCAATTTTGCTTTTAGTATTCTTTGGTTTCATGTGCACCATGTTGGGTCCAATAATTGCAAAAAAAAAAAAGGAATGAGGATTAGGATTTGTCGTTTCAAACACTTTCTAAAAACCAGAAAATTTCTGAAAAAGACTACTGAAAACTTAGCCAACTTCAGACTTCACACAACTTAAGGCTAAGAGAATTAGACCCTAGTCATTTAGATGGCATTGCCAATATTTTATGGTCATGTTAGCTGTTAGTCTCAAAGGTGTTCATTATCCATGTTTGTTTTGTACTTGTTGAAATTAAGGATTATATAGATTTTTCATTTGTATGAGGCAATATTTTCTGGATCTCTGTTCAGTAGCTTAAAGGGTGGAGTTCAGGCTGTTGTTGAGTGATTGCGGTCCCTCTCTGATGTTTAGTAAATTATCAAAACTTCTTATTATTAGGGGTGTTCTGAAACAAAGATCGATGAAGTGCAAAAAATTAAAAGGGAAAGGAAATAAACTGGGCGAGGGAATACCTAATTTCCAAGAGGCAATTGGTGTGTGGGGTCCCATTGAATTTGTAAGAGCGGGCATTAGTTTATCTTTGTTTGTTATTTCTTTGCTTTGTTTGATATAAAAAAAATCTTAGGAGTGAAGAAGGGTATGGGAAGATCAAACTTTGAGGTGGTTGTGCATTATGCATAGGAAAATAAGCTGGTATTAAGGGTGGTATTGGGTGATATCGATGATGGTAAAAGTAGGAGAGATAGTGATACCACCCTAAAACTCAGTGGCAATTGCACATTCTTTAACCTGTTGTCCTCTCATTAAGTATCTTCAATAACACAAATGCTCACATAAAACCGTCTCACGCGTGCGATGGGGTATTTGCAACTACAATGTGCTTACTTTAAGGTTTAAAGTGACTATTTTGACGTTTAAAGTGATCATTTTATGGAGCTTTAAAGTGGTCACATTTAACCTTAAAGTGGTCACTTTAAGCATTAAAATAGTCACATTTTACTCATAAAAACTCCGTCGCACGCGTGAAACGGTTTTATACAAGACTTGCTCCTTCAATAATCATACATATTTAAGCTTTCTACATAGAGTCTCTCCTTTTTGAGTTGCTAGTCCTCTGTGATTTGTGATCCTACAAATATCCTCAGCTTGCATTTTCCTCTTACTCTGTAACTTGATGTTGCTTGTATCTTGTGCCCAAGAGGATTATACATGGCTGCAGGAGCTAGGAATTTTCTTCTTATACTTATGATTTTTATTGCTACAGGTACATCTTCAGAGATTAATGTGCTAACACTTCTCTTATTATTGCTGTTTGCAGATTGTTACCTTTTTAATTCCTTTGCTAGATGACAAATTTCCTCTTATAAGGAGCATTTCATGTTGGACGCTTTCTCGATTCAGTAGATTCATTGTCCAGGTATAATCATGTATTCATGTGTATCTTTAACAGAAGGGAACTAGTACAGATTTTACCTAGCGGCCAATAGTTGTGACAATGTCCTACTGGGCGTTGCATGTGTTGGTCGTTGTTTCCAAATGCCACATGAAGAGCGGCTCTGAGTTTGTAGAATAATACGTACCATTAACAGGGTCCAAAATCTTTGATAGTGAGCTTTGGGAACTGTGTTCATGAACGAACTTTGCACTAGTATGTTTGATTCCTTTGAGAATCTGCTGAACCCTAAACGTTTTAGTCATGGTCCTGATGCTACTGTCTTAATGTCATCAAAAGTGGGGTACGACCTAATAATTTAACTGGTCTACTTCGAAGTAAAATTGGTGAAGGTATTTGGTATAGGAGTCGTTTAACGGTGCAGCACATTGGGATTTTAAAGAATGTTACTGATAAGGGAACAGGATAAATTCCTTTGAATCCTTTGATGGTTCTTTCTCCAAGACATTAAGAAGTAATACGATGAAAGGTAGCTTTGGTTAGTTAGAGATCTGAGTCGGGGATGAAACTTTATTTGCCATCACTACCACCACCATGTTTAATACATTAACTAATGGAAAATTAAGTAGCTGGGTATGTATGATTTACACTATGTCACCACATGGCTACTTCTTCAGTTCATCTGATTGTTATGACCAATTTATGCTATGGGAGTTTGCACTAGACCACCTATCCTTGGAAGGAAGGGAAAAGAGAGTTAGGTAGAGATTGGATTTTCCCAATGTAATAAGTTAAATTGGTGGGAGATTGGGATCCATTTTCCTTCCCCCAGTCCAAATAAAATCCGAAACGTAACAAAGTTTGATACAGGAATGTTGCCATCTCTTCGCTTCTTTTGTCTTCAACTTGTATCCATAAAAAGCGTTAAGCTAAAAGGATTGTAGTATCTCAACATCTTGTATGATTATAGCTGTGTGTAATCTGCTTTATATTGCACTTGGCATTTCTAGGGAGTTGGCCATCAGGAAGGCCATGAACAGTTTGAGAAAGTATTGATGGGTATTCTGGCTAGAGTACTGGACACGAATAAGCGTGTACAGGAAGCAGCCTGCTCTGCTTTTGCAACTCTGGAAGAGGTTTGTGTTTTTGAATGAAATATCTGTTTTAAACTTCATATGGTTCTTAGTCTTACTAATGCTCTCCCCCGTCAGGAAGCTGCTGAAGAGTTGGCTCCACGGTTAGAGACTATACTGCAGCATTTAATGACCGCGTTTGGGAAATACCAGGTTGTGAAATCTTCTATGCTGCAGTCATTGTTTGACCTTTGTATTCTCCTTATGAAGACTGTTATCTGACTTCTTCAAGTCTTTTACCTTGGTACTTATGCAGAAAAAAAATTTGAGGATTCTATATGATGCTATTGGAACTTTAGCAGATGCGGTTGGAGGGGAATTAAATCAGGTAGCCTGTCCACTACATTGTATTCCGAGTATCTTAAATCCAAACTTCTGAAATTCTGACTGTAAACGCACTGTCCCAGTTTTATATTGTTAAGAATTTGGAATTTGAATGCTTCATTGTTTCCTCAGTTCCTTGTCTTAGCAGCCGTCAACTCTGAACTTCTGACCGTAGTCTTACTTTGTTCAGGATTTCATTCTAATAGTCATTTTGCTTAAAATGTCAGCTAGTAGTTCTGAGTTAGAATACTCTATGGCATGTGTAACACTAGATGTTGTACAAAAGGTTAATAATAAATGTATTCTTTAGTTGTGGGATGTGTTTCCCGTAACATTTGTTTTGTTTAGAAGTGATTTTCCAAATATACGATGGAGACAGAGACTCATTATTATTAGACGTAAGAATATGATGCAATATAGCAAAAAGACTTATGAGGTTGGCGATCATTCTTATGCTGTGCATGATTAATTTGTTTACCATTGACCATTTTTATAATGTGAATTACACTTACCACATTATGGTTCATCCGGAAGTGTAAGGTTAGGTTAGTTTGACTTCCCAAAACCACGATATGTAGAAGCATGATGTGTTGGGGTAAGATTTAAGCTTGAGGCATAGATGTGAAGGATGTGGTTCTTATTCAGTATTTTGATTTTTTTTTATTTGTGGTCTCTGCTAGCGATTGACTAAATATTTTCCACTGTTGCAGCCTAGGTATCTAGAAATCCTAATGCCTCCACTTATTGCGAAGTGGCAGCAGCTATCAAATTTTGATAAAGACATTTTCCCGCTGCTTGAGTGCTTCACGTCAATTGCACAGGTACTGTGTTTTCTAACCTTTATTTTCAGTCGGGTCATTTTTGGGTGGAATCGGTTATTGGTTAGCCTTGGGTCAGGTTGGGTCCGGTCGCTTCAGGTTCCTTATTTTCGCGTCTTATTGGGTCGGTTTAAAGTAGTTTTTGTTGGGTCAACTTTTACCAGCTTTGTTCGAGATTAAATTATAAATGAGGCTTTATTATCTATCTTTCAAAAGGCTAGCAAATCGACGCACCTTTCGTGCTTTGTCAATATTGTATATATATTCACTTGATGGAGGGTCGAGAAATGCAATACTCCTTCACCTTGTAATAGTTTATACTGTTATACTATAAGTTGTGCGAGGTCATTGGAACTATGTAAGTTATAGTGGAATTGTTTTTAGGAGTTCAGGACATCTGGTCATTACATTTTTTTAACTAAGAAATGAAATGAAGGTGGAGAATCATTTTGAAATGGATAATAAGGGAAATGTAGTAAAATTTGTGAACGGAGGTAGTTTGCTGTTGAATGAATTGGCTCCTTATGTTAGTGTAATTTATGCCACTATGATTTGTTTATAAGGTGCCTGTTGATATTGGGTAATTATAGATACTGAAGAACTTATGTTCAATGATTTCTCAGGCATTGGGTCCAGGATTTTCTCAATTTGCGGAACCGGTGTTCCAGAGGTGCATACTCATCATCCAAACCCAGCAAATGGCAAAGGTTGTGCAACTTGTGGTTATTGCATGTGATTCATCTCATGCTTGCTTAGTTAAAGACATAATTATGGATGACATTTGCTGGATTTTCAACTCTAAGTGCCTATTTAATTATCATTTTTTGATTTCATGCACAATACCTAAAATTCAGATTAGTGTACTATTTGTATTCAATGCTTCCAGTCATGGTTCTACTTTGTAATTGAAAAGAAAAAATTAAAAAAATATTGTGCTGTTGTTAGGGTTGCTGAATTGTCTTCTTCAGGCAAGATAAATTCTTGTAAATCAACTTAAATGTATGTTCAATTAGGTCTATATTTTGTCGAGGCATAAGCAGTTCTTGCTGCACATAAACTCTATAAAGTTTGTTGTTTATATGTGTTATAACCTTCCTGCAGGCTGTCTGGAGAAGTATTTGCTAATAGTTAATCCATTGAATGTTGCTTGGTGAAGTATTTGCTAATAGTTATTCCGTTTCAGGCTAACCCTTCTTCTGCTGGGGTTCCATATGATAGAGAGTTTGTTGTTTGCTCGCTCGATTTACTGTCCGGACTAGTGGAGGGCCTTGGAAGTGGCGTCGAGAGTTTGGTAATTATCTTTCTTCTCATAGTTATCACTTTACAACTATTATGTACTGTATTTAATTTTTCCATACACAAGGGTTAATCTCTTGTTAATATTATTCTTTCAATAGGTTTCCCAAAGTATTTTGAAGGATCTGCTTTTGCAATGCTGTATGGATGATAGTCCTGATGTTCGCCAGAGTGCTTTTGCTCTTCTTGGTGACCTCGCAAGGGTAAAATGAGATTTTTTGTTTTACTCCTCAATCTATGACTTTGAAAATTATTCCATGTCTTCTTATGTTAATTGCTACGTTTTTATAAATAACTTTCGCACTACTCAACCTATCCCGCCAGTGTCTTTCTCTCTTCATACTAACCCGAGCCAACTTACCCTATCACCCTTAACATTCATGCCATCCCATTATTGCAAAATTATAATACGAAAGGAAGTGGTAGATTTCTTTTTGGTTTACTAATGTGGTTTTTTTTTTGCCTTTTGGTAGGTTTGTCCTGTTCACCTCCACCCTAATCTGTCTCAATTTCTTGAAATCGCAGCAAAACAATTGGTAGGTTGCTATATTTCAGCTGTCTGAATTCCTTTGGGGTTGTGATCTTGTGAATCTCATTTTGGTGTATGTGCATTCCCAGGACACATCCAAGTTGAAGGATGCGATCTCTGTAGCAAATAATGCTTGTTGGGCTATTGGAGAGTTAGCAGTGAAGGTATGCGTCCCTCACTGTAGGACATACCAAAAGTTTGACGCTGTAGAAAGTGCTACCTAAGATTTCTATTTACTGGATCTAGCTTATTGCATTTACCATATATTGAGTATTTGGTGGGTATGTATGTGTGATATGGCATACATAACCTCAATCGGGGTGAGGTTAATTTACAATTAGGGGACAGTTTTAATCATTCTCTAATTGTAGTGTATTCACAGGATTCTGATAGCCTATAGTGTATGCTAGTGTACAACTATGCAGTCATTTGTGTTGTCCAATCTAATCTATCAAATACTATATATATGAACCAGAAACCAAGGCTTTGTATGAGCGACATTTGTCATATCATGGTTGGATGCTAAACTGTTCTATAATATGATTAGGTATTTATATCCAATTTGGAAACTATAAATGTTTTATTATATACCAATGAAGTGATTAAATGAGTAGAATACATTTTGAAACAACATATAATATGGAGTTGAATATCTTTTTCCTTTAAAAACTTAATATTATTTCTCGTATAAATCTTCGATTCAAAATATTAAATACACAAATGGTATAGTAAAAGTGGGCTTGACCAAATTGGAAAAATTACGAGTCAAGTATACCTACTTGATAAAATGTTACTTAAATGACCATTCTCGTAAAAAAATCTAAAGTGGGGGTGTAGGGAAAGTTGATCAAGTTTGTCAGTCTTGGTATTTTGTGCTTAGAAGTACCTACTTAATATTGAAATAATCAACAATTTCTATAGGTAATTGTTTTGATAAACAATCATAAAGCTAGCATCTTCTCGGGATAAAATTAATCAGTGAATATGATACCTGAGTATGGCTGGGCACATATCTAGATTAGTACCCGTTTTGCAGGCATTTGTTTTTTTGAGTGAAATACTTCTGCTAATTGTAGCGTATGATATATGGACATTATCATTGTTAAATTGATTGATTTACTTTATTTGGAGTGTATATGACTTCTGCTCATGCTTTTCGAAAGTTGGCTTCACAACATTGCTCTGCTTTATATTATTTATCTTGTTTTTTTATGGATTCAGCTGCTACCTTCATCATCTTTCATTCTTATTGATGTGGTACCGTTATTGTAGCGTCAAGATTGAGCTCATGTTCCTTTCATACCTCCCTTGGCTTCACTTTGAATGCAAACATGTCAATCGGCAGTGATTCTTGCATATGTAGTCACAGTTCCTAATATTCATTCAAATGTAGGTTCGGAAAGAAATTTCTCCAGTTGTGATGACTGTTGTATCCTCCCTTGTTCTAGTACTTCAACATGCAGAGGTGACTTCCCGCTTCGTCTGATATTGAGGTCACAGTTTGCACTGTTCGTGTGGATGACATTGATTTTTATGGTTGTCAGGAGCTTAATAAGTCACTTGTGGAGAATGCTGCGATAACTCTTGGAAGATTTGCTTGGGCTTGCCCTGAGCTTGTGTCACCACATATGGAGCATTTTATACAGCCATGGTGCAATGCGTTGTCTATGTGAGTTTCTTTTGTCATTTCCTTTCATTTTATTAACTTTATTTTTCGGTTCGGTTTCTCCTGGACAAGATCTCCATTTCTTATGGAATATGATAAGAATAAGAATAAAGCATAATGTCTGAGTAGACATTTTGTGTCAACACATTTCTTTTATTGTAAAGTAGCTACCCGTTTATTCAATTCTTGACTTTTTTTTTTGTTTGTTTGTGAGTGATAGAAATGCCATCTTTATGTGTTCAATATACACAAATAAACCGCTGTTTTGGACGGGATGAAGCGGACTCCGATATCCTTGTTGAGTTTTTGTGATCGGAGCCTAAAAGAAAATCATGAAGTCGTCATGATTTGTAAATTATTGGTTAATGATATGACAAGTGATCACAGTTGTAGCGCAATTGTTCTTTAGCAAGTATTCATTGGTTGTCACAATCTTTAGAGAAATTTTAGCTTTCTGCTGATCAGCTCACTTGTGGCAGGATTCGGGACGACATAGAGAAAGAAGATGCTTTTCGAGGTTTATGCGCAATGGTTAGTATTTCTGACTTGTGTGGTGAATATACTATTTTCTGTAAAGAGCTATTATGTCGTGGTAACATTATCTTAAAACATTTCAGGTTAAAATGAATCCTACAGCAGCTTTAAGTTCACTTCCTGTCTTGATGAAATCAATCGCTAGTTGGCATGTAAGAACAGTTCTTGTCTTAAACAGAAATATAAGATTTTCGTTGGTCGGATTTTGATAGTTACTTTTCTTTATTCTTCTTTTTTTTTTCCCCTAATTCTCAGGAGATAAGATGTCCAGAACTACACAATGAAGTATACCAGGTGTTACAAGGCTATAAACAGGTATGTAATGTCAGTGTAATGGTTTTTTGCGCATATATTTCTTTTCTTATGACCTGCTACTCTACACATTATTCGTGGTGTTACTGCTATATCAATGGTTAGACGAAAATGCGGGTGGCTTTTACGTGCTGCTGGACTGCTACTCTACACATTATATTTAGAAGGTTATTTACTACTGCAATTAAAAAAAAAAAAAAAAAAAGCCGTAGTCACAAAAATTGGGGTTGGCTATCAAGAAATGATTTTCTCATATACTTCGTATAAGTTTAACAGTTTAACTGATCATGGCTCTGACCTTTGGTTAATTCTGCTTTGGTGCCTTAACATTTGATGTAATTATCGTCTTGGTGATCTAAAGTGTTACATCACTAGAATTTTATTAACAGCATACAACAGGAGTTTTTTCACTTTTTGTGAAATGTGTGTAAAATTACTACAGATAATGATTAGAAAATTTAGACATTGGATAAGCATTTTACTATGATATCAAGCTTCATTAGTCATTACTTTAGATGAAATTTAACTTGATTTACCTTAAGACTACAAAAATGATTAAATAGTCGATTCTCAAGTCACCAATGTAAAAGTACATCAAACCGTAAGTCACTAAAGTGGAATTACTCAAACTTCTAGGCACCAAAGGGGAATTAACGCAAACCTAAGGCAGCAAAGTGAAAAATTTCCTAGATTTAACTTACGTGATGGAACTTAGCATCTATGAACCTTTTGCTGGTAATGGGTATGCAGTTTGAGCTGCGGCACTGTAGTGCATGTATTTATGGGTTTCCGGTATATCGATGTTAACTAAAGGCCTGCATAACTATTGCCTACATCTTAAACAATTTGCATTTTAAATTGTTATCCTCGCTGAACAAGTGACATGGTTTTTATTCATGAAGATCAAGGGAGAACTCAATATAAGGGTGCCTTTTCTCTGAAGTTGTTTGATTATCGTAATTTGATTTGATTGGCAAAGTTTGTGCCTTACACATGGTAGTCTTGGTAGAAATACTGCAGTTTCTATTGTTGATCTCGTGTACAAAACTCATTTAATGTGTTAAAATTGGTGATTTCACGATTTGTTTGGAGGGTTGGTGAATTCTCTCTTTTTTTCTTCAGATGCTTGGAATTGGGCCGTGGGAGCAATGTGTTTCGTCTTTGGAGGCACCCGTTAAGGAAAGGCTAGCGAAGTATCAAATCTAATCTTCCATCGCAGTGGTTAATGGAGAAGATACGATATTTCAGCGTGTGTTTGCTTCTGAATTGTGCCCTTCATATTCATTCCTCATTTCTCGAGAAGACCCATATATCTCAAAATGTTTGATTCTTTTTGCACCAAAACCATTGTTGATGGTTGCGATTTTCTGCAAAGCAACACAGCTGTTTCAAGGTCCAAACTCGAACCCAACACTTAAATTTGGAGCCGAGAAGTGAACCGAAACCTTGGCGTAGGGCATACTTGTGTGAACTGTTAAATATAAGCTTTAATTTTGAGCTCTTCTTGAACCAGTTTCGGAGAGAAGACCAATGCTTTTGTACATTCTTCACAATTATTGAAGGTAATTTTTCCGCTGTGGGAATCGTGTTGTATTCTGGAAGTTTTGGGTGTAATGCAAGGATCTTTGTCCTCACTTCTCTGTCATTCATAATGCTACTGCGTTATCAAGTCGAATTTTTGGTATACTTTGATTAGTGAAACCACTGTTGTCCGTTATTACTCCCTAGTTCTCCGATATTTTGAACGATATCTTTCTCAAAGGGCTAGAAGGTATTGAATGATAATTGATTGCAATTCTAGCCTTTCGGTACTCAACTTGAGCTTGTAAAATAATGCACCTATAAATTTTACACATTATTTGGAAAATGGAAATAGTTTGTATACCCTTTTTTTAATCACTTATTTGATCGTATTTAAAATTTCGAAGCATTTATCAATAGTGTCTTCGTGTTTTAGCTAGTGTTTGTTAGCTTCACGTTTAACTATCTTTTGTAAGATTGTTTCGCCACGAGACAAGTTAACCAAAAAAAGAAGTTGCACAAAAAAAAAAAAAAGAAAAACAGTTCTCATTTTCTATGTTGGCGAGACTGTCTTGTCGTAAATAGTTTCATATACGGAGTAAAAGTTAGCCATTTGCTATAATTTAGTGAAATGTGTTCAATTTTTTTGAGTGTTTTTACCGTGAAAGTGAGATAAAATTCTTGATTATTACCATTGAGCTTGATTGTTACCATTGTTGTAAGCTGCAAATTACTTGTGATTTCATAAATAATTTTTTTTCAGCGATTCGATATGTTTCTAGTTTCTTACGTATGAACGTGGATTATATTTTGATTTATGTTTACCCTCTTCGGGACTCTAATTGCATTATTTTGCAAATTCATATACGAGTATTTAACACTTTAATCAATTTGTGAGGATTTTTTTTAGTTTAGCCTAGAGGTCTCGATTTGAACCTGAAAATGGTCGTGGTCTTATTTGGCTTGTAAAGGAAAATGGTCGTGGTCTTATTTGGCTTGAAACCGGAAGATTTAGAATAGAAAATAACGACAGCGTTGTGAATATCAATTACTCCATATAAAAGAATTCGGTTTTACATGATTGTATTTCGTTGACACATATGAAGCTCGCCATTTTGCATATATACAAAAAATGGTAATTCGACAATTCGGTTATGTAAATCCTGATTTCATAGATGTTCTTACATAGTTATATTATCAATCGATTTTAATTATTTTCAATTCCATACATTGAGATTAAGATGCTCGAACCTATGAACTTTGGTCATCAATTCTTCAACTGAAGTATAGAATGTTACCAATTCCAAACATTATTAATTATTTCAATAAATGATATCTTTGAATTATTTTCTATACTAATCGATTTGAATTATTTGAATTCTTTTATCTATGCCGAAATTTACAAACTTAAAAATTGAAAAAAAGTAAAATGAAATTGAAGTGAGAATATCATCAGTTGAGCATGCCTCAGTTTTTGTCACAATCTTTGGGAATGTTACCAATTCATCATGTTTTCATTTGCTCCTTCCTTTTCTTTTTCAAAGGTTTGTTTTGGTTTTAGTTTAATTTTGTGGCAAATTCTAATACGGGGCCATTTCACGTGTGAAACAGCCAATAAAATTTGACGTCTTTTTGAACAGGTCTGGCAAATGGCATGTCGAGCTCGAATAACAACAATAATGATAGCTCAGCAAAGACTAACAATGGTAGCGCTAGTTATTATAGGATTGCCGTACCCATCATATGCATCGTTGTCGCCTTTGTAGTCCTTTTTGTCGTATTCCTTTACAAGCTATGGCGAAAAAGGAAACATGAAGAAGAAAATTTCCATCTTCTAAAGTTGTTCGAAAAGGATGATGAGCTCGAGGTAGAACTAGGTCTCAGAGAATGACCTTCTCTTGTGTTTTTGGAATTCAACTCTAGGTGATTAGTACGTCATTAAGAATGTCGTTCTGAAAGACGATTCTACAACAGTTGTATTACTTGTATAACTCCTTTCATGGTTTCATAAATCGCTTTCTCAAAGCCATACGGTTGGAATCGAGTTCCCCTACTCAGATTAATGCTGCACTACGTTCGTTTTATAGATGATATTTTGAGAGTATAGTTCTGTTACCTGTTGATCGAGCTGTTCACGGGTTGTCCCGTCCGAGAAGCCCGTCCCGCCCGGCCCGATTTTTTAGCGGGTTTGGACAAGTGATTTAGAAAAAATTAAATTATTGGGCGGGCCTAGCCCGGCCCGCCAAGATAAACGGGCCGGACATGGACATTATGAAAATCCCATGGGCCGGCCCGTTAGGCCCGCTTAGTTTATTACATTAATTATTTTTTATTTTGAATATATTTTATTTTATGAATTTAATTCAATTAATTAATGAATAATAAAGGTAAACTATGAGATAAATTGAAATATTTTATAGTACTTAGTTGCGATTTGGTACATATAATGCTCCTTCCAATTTTAATATTTTCCGACTTCACTATAATACTCCTCATACATCTTCAAGAAGTGATAAGAAATTAACAACAAAGAATATGTGGGGTACAATATTATTACTTTTAAGAGAGATATTTTAAGAAGTTTTGACCCAATTATATACGAAGTAGTTAATTTTATCGAGAATTTCTTAACTTTAATTGATTTTTTAAGGCATATGTACGAACCCCGCTAGCCCGCGGGTAGCCCGGACCGCTAAAAAAGGGCGGGTACGGGTAGAAAGTTGAGCCCGAATAACCGGGCCGGGCCATCTTCCGCCCGCAGGCCAAAAAAATAATATTGGCCCGGCCCATGTCCGGCCCGAACCCGCAAACGATCACCTCTACCTGTTGAGTGTTGACAATTTCTTACAAGATGTGCATATTGCTCTTTCGAAGGTCGAATTACGAATTTGTAATTTCGAAGAGGACTAGTACTTGTTATGTTCGTCTTAATTTGTCTCTAAAATTTATTGTGTTATTAGTAATCAATCTCTCAAGGTGATCTGAAGTTTTCTTTTTAAATTTTTTGATAAGTTAGGAAAATGGTACGGTACAAATTTTAATTTTGTTTTATCAAATGGTTGCTCAATTACTTTCATTTGTTTTAGAATATAAAAAACATACACGCGACGTGTATGACCGATGTCTCTTCATACAACATTATAAACCGGAACAACATAGTACATCGGCTTGTTTAGTCGTCTCGATACATGTGAGTCATGGTGCTGTTAGCCACAGTGTACCCGCCATCAACGACTAAATTATGCCCGGTAATAAACTTGGCGTCATCACTCGCTAGGAAAAGCGCACCTGCAGCAATATCCTCAACAGTTCCTCCCTTTCCGCGCAGAACACTCGCTCTGACACTCGACATTTTGGCAATCTCCTCATCCCCAATATCCCCGACAAACCTCCTATATCCACTGATAAGCATCTCGGTGGGGACTGCGTGAGGGGAAATGCAGTTGACCCGAATCCCATGCTCTCCGAGCTCACACGCAGCGCTCTTCATCACGCTGAGAATTGCACCTTTTGACATTGTGTAGGCGTGTGACGCAAGGCCGCCCATGATTGCTGCAGAGCTCGACGTGCATATAATGCTCCCACCTTTTTTACCCTGCATCATGGCTCGAGAAGCGTATTTGATTCCCTGGACGACTCCGAAGAGGTTGACCTCAAGGATGTGTCGGACTTTGTTCATGTCGATGTTCATGATGCTCCCGTCTGCTCCTGATGTGCCCGCGTTGTTGACCATGATGTCGAGATGACCTTTCCAAGCGAGAGCTAGTTTTACTGTGTTTTCTAAGTCGGTTTCGCTGGAGACATTGCAGTGGACGAAGCATCCTCCGATGGAGTTTGCGAGACTGAGTCCGAGGTCGTCGAGGATGTCTGCGACCACGACGTGAGCCCCGTTTGCGGCAAACACCTTTGATATGGATTCTCCTATGCCTCTCGCGCCTCCGGTTACTATTGCTACTTTACCCTTCAATCTTTATCAACATAGGTTTTTAAGTTAAATAATGCGTGTTATTGTTAGACTCTGTTCTTTTAGACTTCACATTTCATGTAAGTTCACTCCAGTCCAACTCTTTTGATACTAGTCCACTAAACCTAAGTTTATGATATCAGTTCGACTCTAAAATATCTAAAAGAACGATACCTCGATCATGTTGCTCAATCTTCTGCATTTTTTGCAAATAAGGCTTAAGAATATGACGAAATAAAGCAAACTGACTCAATAAATTGTAAGATTATTTAAAGCATGTGTAAAGCACGGTACGTAATAAACGAAAATAAAATTACCTTAATTCATCTTTGCAATTAGTTCCTTCAAACTCCATATGTAATGTTATTATAATTTTGTTCAAAAGTTGGAAATTAAAAGAGATATAAACACACACACACACATGATTGTTAAGGTGAAATATGAATGAGTTCCTATAAGAATGAATGCATTATGATTATGTTAAATGTCACAAGCTTTTGGTGTCTATTTTTTTGCTATAGCAGCACTATTTACATTTCCAAATATTTTTAAGATTGTATTTCTTTTGACAATGTAGTTCATCAAATTTTAACCTAATACTTCTTGTCTTCGTTGTCACGGTATTAAATTTTTGTCGGGACATTTTCACTGTGAGATTTTTTTTAAAGTAAATCTTTGGTATCATTTTATTTCATCACATATAAAAATTAATGTTACGTGTACATCGAGATTATATGATTCCCTAGCTGGTGCATCGTGCGAATTAATGTCGACTAATTTAGGACGCATATAAGAATACGTAAATTCTTATGCAGAAATTACAATTTGCGAGTCAGTCCAATTGGAATTCCAAATCTCACAACACATCTCCGAAACAAAACCCGACATCATTTGCATCCGAGAATACAATGTTCACAACATATATATATGCATAGTATAGCACTATAGCCTATTTGCAGTAATTGGACAAACTACATAGACCTCTACAAACAAAATGTAGGGTACATTCTTATGTAAATAATCGAATACGTACTATACTAAAACCTCAACAATTCAAACTTATATATATATAAATATATATGAAAGGCGTGGTGAAAACCGGATTTTGACCGTTGATCCTCGATTACGTGGCCAAGTTCTACTAAAGCTCTCACAATGATATCCAGCAAACCAAATCACACAAGCCTATGAAAGTCCGAGAGATCTAACGTGGCAGGCATGAAACGAACAAGTTGATCACCTAACTAAGAGTTCAACGCCATGAATAGATTCTGCCTTCGAGCATGCTCTGGGATGAGGCGGTTCACCATATCAGGCGGGATGCCAGAAAGCTCTGTCCGAAGAAAGCAAACAATCAAGCTATATAGTATATCAGGACTGAAAATTAACAATTCAATTTCGGAAACGCAAAAACAAAATAATTCTATTTCAGAGATGGAGAAACAAACTCAGCGTACTGTAGCTAGATAAATTAATAATAGGTCAGTATCGACTTGGTATGAGTGACTAATTTGAATGTAACGGTAGCTATATTATTAGGCTACCACAATGTCATTTCCCGCCAGATAGCTCTACTTGAAAAATATCCCAATATTTCGACAGCATCAACTGAAGTTTCGAGTATCGCCAGTATCAATATTATGCAATGTTATCGATACTCTAACCAATTTCATATTATAATACCATGCCTCCACTAGCAATAAACCTTACCTAGCGGCTTGAAGTTAAAAAGAGGTGGAAGAGGACGACCATTAGGAAGCCGTGTGTTAGGATCCCGCAATTCATCAAAGAAAGGGTGAACACATGCTTCCAACTGCAAGATAACAACCATTCGATTTCCTATTTTTTTCGAAATAAATATGTATTGAAAAGGAAAAAGTGACCAAAACTAACTTACAGCAGTGCATCTCAAATTTGGGGAGTATTGGAAGAACCTACAAATCAGATCCACTGCTTCAGGAGGCAAGCGCTTCTGAAATACCTAAGGTACCAAAGAAAGTTTATATCATTCATTGTCTAGCTCAAATCCAATGATTCCAAGGAAAATCAAATCCTTCACAACTTTTTTTCACTCTACATCTCAAATTTTGAAAACACGCAATTTGGAAGGCAATCCAGTTGGCCTGAACAATACCAACAAACAATGACAATGACAACGACAACGAATACATACTATCTCTATAATTAACATATGCGTGGCTCTAGGCAAAGAGCCGCCCTTTTTTTCGGACCTTTGCTCAACAAAATGTCGACTGTTAACCGTAAATAACGTCGACTATGAGTCTTAGGTTGTACGTTAGGAAAGTTCGCGGCTATTACTGGTTACAGAAAGCTCGAGAAAATCTGTCGATACAATGTAGTAAGGTTCAAGAGAGGTGGTGATATATATATTGAGAAGGGGAAAATGATAGTGGTAGCAGTCGCATCAATGAAGGTGGTGGAGGCAATTAGGCAAAGGAATTGATTGAATAAATTTACAAAGGGTAACGAATTGTTGCCTTGTTTGAAAATTAAGTTGAATTTAAACCTGGGACAACGATTACACTACTATAGAAAACAAATGGATTGTAATTATGATTCACAAAGTGCCACAAACTATTTAGTGACAAAATTTTTTTTGCAATGGTAGCAAAACATTCACATACAAGCAACAGTAACAAAAATGACGCTATACATATAGAAATTACTGAGGAATACCTTGTGCCATGGGTGTGGTTTTATCTGTGGAAACTTGAATTCGGTGTAGTTAGGATTCATGCACTTTATCTCCTCTCTCGTCGGCGTTCCAAGAACCTGAAGGAATAGAATTCCTCATCCATAATTATGACAGAGGTCACCCGCAAAAAGAAATAACTACGTATGCATGCAGGATATCAGAAAAATGGACAGCAAAACCACATTCACCTAGTTCATTATTCATTAAGACGCCAACAAATAGTCAAGTGAATACGTATGAAGCTTATCACTCAGTTTCCTGTACGAGAATGTAAAGTGCAGCACATATTGTGTCCATATCTGATACAGCCATTTAGTTTTGTTGGTTTGACATGTGAAGGAATTGAGAAAAAAAAATAATAATCATATTTTAGTGAAATATATGGCAACAATTTACTTTTTTTGGTCCATTGCATTCCAATGTTCTCATACTACTTTCGACAAACTATTTTACCATGCTACCGCACAAATTGCACATTTTTACTACAAAATGTCATTCAATATCAGTATATCACTATAATACCCATTTTACCCCTCATTTTATAAAATTTCGTAAACTTGTGAAAAAGTGGAGGGATGCCATTGGTTAGGATGGGAGGTAGTATAAATTGTGATTTCGTTCATGAAGATTTAAACACTTATTTGTGTTTTTCCCATTTAACACTCATAGGTATCAATCTGATATCCACCTCTCCCCATGGGCATGGGAAATCATACCTCGTGGGTTTGAGGTATGGGTATAAAAAATCATATTTTGTTCAAAAAAACTTGGTAGTGGTTTGGCTCATTCCAAACCCATATCTTATGTAGCCACATATATTGAGTGAACCAAATATAATCCTCATATATTCTACAAGTCCTATGTAGCCACATAGTTTCTCAAGTGTCACCTCCAAATTACAAATGTTAAAAATCGATTAACATGAGCTGAGGAAATTTTTACCTTAATGATTTCCACGAGTTGATCTACTCCACTTTCTCCAGGAAATAGTGGCTGTAGCAAAATTTTATTCACATTTAGAGGGAAATGACAAAACTTTCCAGTTGATATAATTAAAAGTTAGAAAGAACAGAAAAAGGATAAAACGGATATCGGATCACCTGCCCAAGAAGCAGTTCTGCCATCACACATCCTGTGGACCATATATCTATTGCGGTGGTATACTCAGTTGCTCCAAAGATAAGTTCTGGAGCCCGATAGAATCTCGAGCATATATATGAAACATTGGGTTCTCCTTTAACCTAGGACATTAGTAACCAAGCGGTATTGAAATTAAAGGATGAAAAAATCAACGAAACAAAAACAGCAAAGAGGTAAAAAGCACCTGATACTTTGATCAATCATCAAATTAAAATAAAAAATCATACCAATACTTTTGCACTTCCGAAATCACAGATTTTCAGCTGGTGGGTATGTGGATTCACCTGACGTCAAAAATAGCATTTCAGTATGACACGCTGATAAGGATACGAGTTATACAATAAACTAAAAACCAGTGCACTTTGCACACAAAAAATAGGCAAATAGAAAAGTTTTGCTGTTTCATTGATTCGTAACGCTCCCCCCACACCCAACATATTTAAGGTCATGTAAGGGATAACAGGTGTCCCAACACAACAATGACTTCCCAATATAAGTTTTGTCTATCTTTCAAATAATTCCCGAATTTCAGAGAGCTAAGAAGAACGCACTGCTCCCAGCAGGGAATGCATTTTCTAACCATGAATTTCAGAGTTATTACTTTGCAAGATATTGCTAGAAGTTGGAGAGAATAACCACCGCTCCTAGGACACTGTTTATGAATCTAAAGTTAACAATTGTCCTACTGTTGAGTCCTTTTCCAAATAAACCAAGCATAAAAAGAAAAAAAGAAAAAATAGCTTGACAAACTTCCATCAAACCATGGAAACGAGTTCAGGACACACCCACATAAGGAAAAGAAAGTCCAAATGTAGGCCCAGTGGATGTCTATTTCTGTTAGACAACATAAGTGATCACCAGCCTTGTAAAATTATCAATCTATTTCTGTTAGAAGACCCACTCAATTAAAACCATAAGGTGAGGTGGGTGTCTGCTAGAGCAAATTTTCAGTGCTTAGAAAAGTTTTAGAATATTACCAATAAATTTTGAGGCTTAATGTCCCGATGGCAGATGCCAATGCAGTTATGTATGTACGCTAGTGCCCTGCAGATCTATGTCCAAGAAAAAACTGTAAGATAATAGTAGCCTAAACAATGCAAAAGAGGGAGTTAGACATGACAGGTTACAACCAGCAGATAAGCACATATCAGCAGATAAATTATCAAGATAGAGCTGTGCAATATGACACTCTTCATTTGTAGATTTGTTACTAAAAATCAGACAAACGTCAACGTGGTAAATTCCATTATGTGATGAACTTTGCTTCCACATACTCGTACATTAACACCATTCCTGAGAAATCCCCACCCTTCTGGTTTACTAGCATAAACCATGACAAAAGTAAGCAAGAATTAGAAATAGATATTCTATTCCAGAAATGCCCACCCATTCCTCGGAAAACTAATTATTGGCAGGGAAATATAGCATTAACCAAAAGGAAATAAACCCTCTGAAAATCTCAAAAGAATACGGAATAATAATTAATACCCAATGCCATAGAAAATGCAAGTATAACAACTTTAGAAAAGCAGACAACTGGAGAAATAGCTCCCTAACATGTTACCAATCAACAATCTCATAATATCGAGAGTTTGGGCTATTTTTAAGAGATTTTGCAAACGTTGATTATTCTCATAATGTGTGCAATTTTCATATATATTACTTATATATAACTAGATGATTAGCCCTTAGCAAAGAAATCTTTGTGCCACATATGATCAAACATACGGAGTAATAAAAATTAAACAAATATTTTGGGTTTTATTAGTACATATATAGTGAGTATGTAGCATTAAATACTAAATTTTCAGATAGACATAGTAACCAAGCCCTATAAACATGTAGCTAAGAGATGCCATATATTATCTCTACATATTTTTTAACATTTATCTGCAACAATTATAGACTGCATCTGCATGGGAACTACAGTAAAAAGGAAAATGTAAGCAAAGCTTTTGAGATAATATGACCGTGTTCATTAGCGTATAGGACTAGTGAGTACTGCACAGAGTGCACAGAAGCCAAAAAATGGTACATAATTGTGTTTCGATTGCCATTTACAAAATAGGGGATATAGGGATACCTGATAGGTATAAAGTTTCACATATATCAACGGCATCCGTTGGTGCATCCTGATGTAGTTCCTTGCTATGCGATTTACAGTCTCGGGAACATATTCAAGCACAAGATTGAGGTACAACTCCTCCTTGTCTGTTGTAGAAAAGAAACAATGTTTTAAAGCAACTATATTAGGATGGTCCAACATCTGCATGATCTGTAACTCTCTGTTTTTATAGCGCTTGTCTTGTAGCACCTTCTTGATGGCCACTATCTCCCCAGTCTCTCTACATTTGGCCTATTCAATAACAAATGTTTCAATGATAGCGGAAAAAGATGGAAGAATATATCGAATACAAGAAAAACCTCACATAAAGGCTCTTTGATTTACCTGGAACACGACACCAAAAGAACCTGTACCAACCACATGCTCTGCTATATAATTAACAGTCTGCACATATTAAACGTAAAAGAAAATGCTGAGATTTTAATGATCACATCTTCAAATGGAAATTTAAAAGCAGAAAAATTATCGCTTCTTAACCTGCCTAGGTTGACCATTACGTCCACCAATTGTTGTTCTAATAACATGCCCAGCTTCAGCACCAACCCCATCAATCACATCTGGTTCACTATCCTGCTGAGATGATCAAATTAGGAATTCTCTATCAGCCAGTGTCCACGTTGGAATTAACGTTAAACTTTGTTAAAATATAATAGGGGAAAGATAAACCAGTAAAAAGAGCAATTCAAATTTGATAAAGACTGAATGCTACAAAAGAATCCCAGGGATGTCTTGCTTCACATAGTCTAGCGACTCAAGAGTACAAAGCTTATCAGGGACCTTTTAAACAAAGTCACTGCCAGAAGTACATACAAAAGGCCCAAGTTCCGGTACCTTAACGAACAGGATGAACAAGCTTCTTTATAGCATGATTGTGAAACCTATATAACTCTAATAGGTGCCTAATAACTCAAAATAATAGCTAAAAACTGAATCTTTACACAACCAGACGCTAGAGAATCTACACAGACAAAATCCAAAGAAGCCGAATAGTCCAGGTGAGTAAAAAAATGAAAACCGCAAAATAAAAAGATGTAGATAGATTATTTCATATAAGGAGAAGCATATAAATAATACTGCCTTCTAGCAACCTCTATCAAGGGTACGCAGAGTCATTTAATATATAGACTGATTTATGCATATATACATGCTACTTCATGGATCCTGCAGTTTTCAAATGCAAAGGATAAATTTGTAGACAGCACAAGAAATGGGAATTGAGGGGAAAAAGAAAAGAAAGGAAACTGACGAGGCTAGTGTGCTCACCCAATTTTGTACGTCTAGTCAAACTTCATGTAAGATGTCCACTTCAAGTTTTGATACAAATTTTAAAGTTTGACCATATCATGTAAGATTACTGGTTTACAGCCCCTTGTTCTCACGCAGATACATTTTCTATGGATGATAACACAGACGTAGTAAAATCACTACCGTATTAGCCTGCTTTTTTTTTTTTTTTTTTTACTATTTTAGACACCACAAAGAGCCAACATGAGCTTCAAATAATCAGTAATTGAGAGCCTGAGAAGAGAACATAGCCCAACCAACTAGAAAATGATGAAAGCGAGGGAGGGAAGAATAGAGCACAACAAGGCCCAACAAGTGTCACCAGGCACAAATTCTCACAGCTAAAGGCTGGCAAGGTGAGAATCAAATGCCCCCACATGGAAGCCCTTACATCATTGACCACGTCTAACAATGAGAAGCACTAAACTGATCAAATGATAAGGAATGCTCTAAGACAAATATCTTTCAGCAAGAAAATCCAAGGGAGAGGGTATCCAAATGCTAAGAATAAGAGGCCTCAGAAATTCTTCTTTTTTTTCTCTAATAGAATGGAGAAGGAGGAACGCAAAACGCTAATCGAACAACAATCTTTCGGAATGAATAAGTTGCCACAACATTGACAATCCTCACTGTGGCAGAAAAGTCTCCAAACATGGAAAGAACTCGCAAGAAACAACTGCTTCAACAATCATCGCTTAAAGGAATTCTAGAGAACAGGTGTCCTTCATATTGACCAGGTCTGATGATACAAGCAAGACTACGATTCACTCCTTGTCTTCTTATTGATGGATATACGAGCTAACAGTGAGATAAGAGAGAATGGTCCAAGTTGTCACAATTTTGCCTACGATATTATTCCAATGCCTACTCAGTGGATAAAGGGTTCTTCATCCATCTAGAGGTACGTGTTATACATAAAATACAAACACACAAGGCAATACATAGAACAAACTTGCCAAGGGAGGTAGAGGCTACCATAGATAACACTTACCACGGTGAAACTTCAAAGAGGGTTAAGCAAGTAAAGACCAAGGCTAAAAAGGCAAGAATTTTTGCTTCCCTCAGATATCTTCCGATGTCTAAAGAGAAATAAATTCCAGGAATGACAAAGGGAAAGAACTTTAATTTTCTAATGCTACCCGTCTTTTTCTACCTTATCTCAAACCTTCTACACAGGTCAATAATCAATAAAAGAGTGTATATGCTGACTTCTTCAAATTCACCTCCATGTAATAAAATTCATATTACAGCACCATTCTATTGATTTTCAAGAGAATAAGGCTAGAGAGATGATACAAGGAGGAGGTAGGTAGCATCAATCCTCAACATTTTACTAGATGCTCCACACAGTTGACCATAGTTTCACAATTACCACGATTAAAATGAACCTACATTCTACATGCCACATATGTTACTTAGACTATGGTACAGGCATTGGACACGGGCCAAGTAATGGACTCACCATGAGATAAATTTAAATACAATTGAAACTCAAGTAGACACTTTATTTCGGGCGTGAGAGGACGCACAAGGCTAGTATAACGGGGGAGGGAGAATCGAAACTGGGACCTTCTGCCCATGATTACTCGTCTTGAATACTAAAACTAGGACAACTTCGGTGAAACTCAATCAGACAATAAGGATACATGTACAGGAAAATATCCACACAAAAAAATTGGATTTGAAATATGAATATTTTAGTAGTTTTAAAGTGGACAGTTAAAATCGTCAAAAAACCATAATCTTCGAACTTTGAAGTACTTTATATATCTGTATGTTCCACTATACCTATATCCATGAGCATCATGTCAAGCGGTGGTATGGAGCAAATAGTAAAGTATAGAAGTAACATACCATGTATTATCACAAACAAAAATTGACTCAAGGCAAAAGAAGCAACACAAAGAAGAGACCAAAATGCAACGCAACAATCAATTGCAAAGAACAAACAAAAAGAAAGACACAAAACAAAAGTGGAAACTTACTCTATCTTCGTCATTGTCTAGTTTGTCTCCCAATCTCAATTCAAGCATCCCTTTCCCCAACCAATCAACGGAACTCGATGAACCCTTGTTGTTATGGACATTAGCGGCTCTCGAACTACTTGGTCCCCCATTTCCTACACTAGCTGATGCCATTTCTGCAACCTCTTACGCTTTTTTTTCTACTGTTCACAAGTTTGTTCATTATCACGTTCCATCCAACCTTCCATTCACATCAAAAGCACCAATTATTCATACATCACAATCAAATATATTAATTTATAACATATATCTGTGATATAATGTGCGTGACACCCAAACAATTTAGAAAGTGAATATCCACTATCACGGGACCAAATTCGATAAAAGAACATAAATTCTACGAAAACTTGAATTACGATTTAATAAAACTCACTTAATTTGACTATACCCCAACATAATTTGATAACAAAACATAAAAACAATGTAATACTGGAATTACGACGTAGTAAGTAAATCACATTTAGTTCATCAACAAACGAAACACCCAAGAATTCAATAGCTATTTCAAACATCCCCTAATAAAATTCGATAGCAAACATTAAATTACAACAAAAACTGAAATTAAGATTTTCAGTATAGCAGCACAATTCATCAGCAAACATTAGAGGCAAAAATTTGGACCTTAAATTCAACAATCCCCCAACACAATTCAATTAAAACATTAAAAACCGAAATCACGATTGAGTAAAAGCACACTCAAATTCATCGAACAAACAAAACACACCAAAAACAAAACAACAAAATCACGACATAATTCAAACAAAACTCCAACTAAAACCCTAACAAAATTGAATCCAAAAAAAAAAAGTTGATCTCAGTTTCGCATATTGCAAAGCATCAATTGAAAAAACCTAACAAAAAAGAAAGCGCAATCAACGAGTAGAAGCGAAGAAGATGAACAATTAAATTAAATTAGGGTTTAGAAAAGGGAGAAAATCGTTACCAAAATTGAGGAGTGAGTAGAGTGATTGGTGAAGTTTTTTCTCTTTTTTTTTTTTTTTTTTTTTTTTTTTTTTTTTTTCTTTTTTTTCTTTGGTTAGCTAAGTTAGTTCGACGAACATAAAAGAAAACATTTAACTGGTGTTCACTCACTTGGCTGAGGCGCACTGTTTTTTGTTCTCCTTCCCTTTCTGTCGCTTTCCCTTTACTAATAATAATCTCTTTCCTCTTTTTTCCGGGGTAGACTAACTTTTGTGTGACTAAAGCGGGTAGGGGTGTGACCCGAGTCGATATGATATTGAGGTCGGGTGAGTTACAAATTAGTTAGGAAATTTTATACTGAGTTCGGAATCGGCTTAAAGTTCATTGAAGTTATTAAAGTTGAGGTGACCATTAAAAATCAACAAATGCTCATGCGGCGCTTTTTAGTCATGAGTTATGAGGGAAAATATTGAATTTTATTGTAAAATGGTAACATTTTACAATAAAATTCAGAACATTTTCCCCGTCGCAACTCATGACCAAATAAAGCCGTCATAACATTGTGTAAAAAAATTGAAAAGTTGTCACCTTAAATGAGTTTATTAAAATAATTAAATTTTACTTACAAAATTAGTTGTTGTATATATGAAATGAAAATAAATACTAAATACATCGTCTTTTTGTAACTTTAAAATTAAAATGTGAAAAGTTTTATAATTAAGTTGACTATTGACTATTGACTATTTAACATAAAAAGAACAAATGTTATTATGACTAGCTAATGGTGATTAGGTGACACTTATTGTTGTGTATCAAATCAAATTTTGGGTCATATTGTGAATACTCCAAAAATTGAAATTATTAGAAAGATCAGAAAATTGTATTTATTAAAATTTATTGTCTATCCAGTTCATGTGTTTGAGTATTCAATTTACAAATTTGCATACCTTATTAGTTTGTACAATTTGCACGGAATAAATGGTTGAAACGTAAAGTTAAACAACTAGGGAGTTATGAAAAACTAAAGTTATAGTTACAATAAATTAAAATTACTTTAATTAAAGTTATACGGAATAGTTACAAATAATGAGTAAGTCTTGTATAAAACCGTCCCAACGCGTGCGACGAAATTCTTAAAATTAAGTAAATAAAATGACCACTTTAAACGTTAAAATAGTTATTTTAAACCGTAAAATTAGGCACATTTTAGTTGCAAATACCTCATCGCATGCGTGAGACGTTTTATGTGAGCATTTGTCAAAATTTGGGCATCCAACACCACCACCACCCTGAGTTGATTGATTTTCTTTGGTTTGGTCCAATATAAGCCACATGAGAGGTATAACGGGGAGGGGTATTCGAACTTATACCTTATCACCATTTGTACCTCAATATTAACCACCGACTTAATACATTGTCGAAACTCGATAAATATAAGGCGATACTTCGTTATACTCAAAATGTACATAGTAGTTTTTTATTTGAATATGTAAATAATATTGCTTCCATAGCTCAACTATAACCTTAGATTTAATTTAATTCCTTCTTCATCCATAAACATAAACCTATGTTTTATCTTTGATTGAAATAAGGCTTTCCATGTATTCAAAGATCCCTTCACAAGAATGTGCTCCTTGAAATTCAAGATCCTTTATTTCAAATGTATTTGGATCACATAACAAAAGCTTCCAACCTTGGCATTCCAATAAAACTTTGTTACTTTTCCATTGACCGATCGGTTTTACGACCTCCGGGATCGGTCCTATGCTAAATTTTAAATTCCACGACTCGTTATCCAAGGTCCATATATCCAAATTTTCGCCATGGACGCTAAAGAAAGCGAGCGAGTCGTTGTACATTCCTAGGCACTTATCGGTCGACTGATGATGATAATTGGGAACGTGTATTTCTCGAAACAAATTAGTAGTCAGGTCGAATTTTATGATCACCTCGAAATAGTTTTCGTCGCCATGAGGACTTGAACCGAGCCAAAAGCAACACCCGTTTACTAAAATGTACTCCGTAACATTTATTGCTCTTTAACGCGACCTCTCATCCCAAATCCCCACAATACTTCCACGAATTATTTCTGGTCGAGTAAACCACGACCGAGAATGGATAGCTTATTGTTTCGTCAGTCGCACTCCAATAATCTTTAATTACAACGACCTTATAGTCGTCAGTTAGATGATCGAATCCAAAACCGTAATAATCAAGGCTAGTATAAACAGCGTCTACAGGAGGATCGGGCTTTGTAATAATCGGGGGTAAAGTTCTAAGCTCATTAATTGTCGGATTCCACAAAGCACGGAAATCGTAGCAGTACAGATAATATAATCCATCACAAGGACCGTAAACGTCAGTACCATACACAGGTACCTCGTACAACACCTGGTAAGCTAATACTCGGGGAGTTTCATCGACGAACAATTCGTACAACTGAAGCTCCCCTTGGCTTGCGGAATATTGAGCAAGGACGCAGTTGTTGTCGTGGTTGTTACGATTGTTTTTTGTATGTTTGGATATAAATTAAGGGGTCGAAATAATAGCGTACCATGACTTACAAACAATTTTACACTGCAACACTTCTTTAGCGGAAAACCACGACAAAATCTCGATTAACAAATTTTCAGGCAATCGATCTCCGTTTGTCGTCATTGTAGAGATTGGCATTGATTGTTCCCGTTTTTCATTTATTCTGAAAAAGAAAAAAAAAAAAAAAAAAGACAGTCGAGGAAAGAAATAAAATTAAGCGAAAATTAAAGAAACAATCAGCTTTAATTGCGATAAAATAGTGAGTAAATCAGAACAAGCTTTATCGTGAGAATATTAATTATATATCAGAATAAGCGAATGATCACATTTTATACACCGAAAAAACCGTCTAATCAGTCTGATCGTATAACACAAGTTTTTGTGGAAAAGGTATGCCTGATTAAAAACATATAACACAAAAATTGAAGGCAAAGATATAATTAAAAAAAAAAAAAAAAAAAGGAAAAAAAAAATGTAACCTTTGTCTCAACAAACGATATAAAGGGGTGTTGAAATTTTGCGATGAATAAGTGTAACGTTGGAGGGGGAGTGCCATAGATGAGATCTATAGAATTAAATTATTTTCTCTATTAATTGAAAATACAAAGTGTTTATTCTTCTGCAATTCTCTTATTTATGAATAAAAGTAGGATTAATTGAATATAACCCCTTTTATAACCCTTTTTTTTTTAAATAACCCCCTTATATGTTGTTTTTTCAACTTAACCCCCTTTTAAGACGATTTTGTTTTTAAATCACCCCTCTAGCTTATTTCCAACCAAATTTATATTATTTGACCGATTTACCCCTCTTATTTAGTTGTAAGTTGTGACCCTTTCAATCCCCTAATTCCCTTGTTTATTCCACTATTCCTTTTCCTTCCCCAAAACTGATTCACACATCATGCAAAAAACCCAAATAATGAAGATCAGTAAATCCCCAAATTATCAACGAAAAACCCGAATTACTCCCTCCAAAATTTCGACGATTACTTCAAATTCTTCAACTTCATTAATTGGTCGCACTGTAATTGAAGAAATGAGTGAAGGTAAAATTCAATTTTGATTTTGTGTAGTTTTGATTGTGTTTATTTGTTTGACTTTAAGGAATCAAATTTTATATACTCCGTATTAATTACTCCCTCCAAAATTTCGTCTTTCTCTTCAAATTGTTTTGATTGTGTTTATTTGTGGAGGTAAAATTGAATTTCGCCCAAATTTTAGTTTGAAGTAATTATTTGGCACAATATAAAAAACGAATTCAACATACCTCAATGGTTACTAATTAAACGTGATAAAGATCATGAAATCGGCAAAAAACATAACCAAAAAAAAAGGAGTAAATATGCTTACCAATTCTAAATGATACAGTAATTACCCACCAGAAAGTGTCAATCAACAAAGAGGAAGAGAGAGTTGAAGGAAGAGGAAAAGAGAGTTTGAGAATAAAAAATAAAATAGATTAGTTTTTAAAGATGAAATAGGCATTAAAGAGAAATAGGGAAAGGGTAAAATTGGAAATAAAGAAAGAAAAAATGTTATAAATTTGAATTTGGCCGGCATATGTCTTTTTAAGGTGACTTTTTCCGATAAGGGGGTGATTTAAAAACAAAATCGTCTTAAAAGGGGGTTAAGTAGAAAAAACAACATATAAGGGGGTTATTTTAAAAAAAAAATGTTATAAAAGGGGGTTATATTCAATTAACCCATAAAAGTATAAGTTCGAGTTTAACTTTAGTTTTCTATTTATGAAGTGTCAAGCAATTTTGTAAATGAATAACGAATTAACGATCATGTCGAAAATTTTATAAAAGTTTGTCCTGATAAGGCGATAACGAATTTAGGGGGCGTTTGGTATGTGCAGAGGAAAGAGAAAAGGAATCAGAAAGGGAAACAGGGAGAAAAGAATCAGATTACCCTGAATTTAGGTTGCTGTTTGGTGTAGTCTGGAAAAAGATTCATAATCCTGTGAATTCACTTTGTAGCTGTTTGGTAATAAACAGAGGAATGAAACTATTTTTTTTACCGAAAGCTTTTTTTTATATAATTTTAAAATTGTACTCAATTTATCTTAAATAAAATCACAATTTTTTCAAAGTTGTTTACTACAAACAAGAAAAAAAAATAAAAATTTACAAACATTGCCATAAAAAGGACAAATTTTAGTGCGATAACAAAATAATTGTTCACAATACTAACGTACCATAATTTGAAAAGTACTTGTCTAACAAAGTATCGTTACAAAATGTAAAACATACTCCCTCCATTCATATCCAAATCGCAACTATACCATTTTGGTCCATTCAAATCCAAACTAACACTTTCCTTATTTGGCAAGTTGGCCCACATCAATTCTCCCTCAAAACACCCCCTAAATAAAGTTCAACCTAATTAAACCTACAAATTACTCACTAACCTAAATACACTTATTAACCCTTCCCTCCAAAAACAAAAACAAAAAAACAAACAAAAACAAACAAAAACAAAAAACTTGGCTGAATGAACCTCAGTTCTCATTCATTACTCCATTCAATTCTCAACCAAAATAATCCTCTCATTATCTCACCCAACAGCCCAAAATTTGATCTCATTCATTTCTCATTCACTTCTCACTTGCACGGCCCAAATTATTCCTCACATTCAAAGAAATTCAAAGAAACCCTAGATCTCATTCAAAGAAACCCTAGATCTTATTCATTTCTCATTCACTTCCTCACTTGCCGTCTTTTTGCTCTCTTCTCTTTCCTTCTCTTTCCTCTCTAAACCCTAGAAATTCACTAACCTTTTTATTTTTGAATCTCTATGGATCAACCACATTCGAATTGTTCCAAAGAGTGTTTGCAATGTGTACTTGCTTGGTATAATCAAGGTTGTTCAGATGAAGAAGATGAAGAAGTTGAGGAAACAATCCCTCAATCAATTGATGATGATATTGTGGTCCCATCCTCAATTGATTTTGATGTTGTCGTCCCAGACTCGCTAGATCCAGACTCGGTAGATCCTGATTTATCTCTTGTGGTCCCAGACTCCATAGATCCAGAGGAGTTGGGGAGTCCTGTTCCAAACACGGAGTGCGATGTCGATTCTGGTACTGCTGGAAGTGTTACTACGGCTGAAGAAGTGAATGTTTTGCCTAAATCAGCAACTGACATCAAATTCGACAACTACGTGAAAAGGTTTGTCAAAAACCAAAAAGACAAACGAGATAAATTGTATATTGAGAGTCTGCTGCGTGACGAAGAGGAGTCTGAGGCGGAACCGGAAACACCTAGTCTGATTCGAATGCGAGAATACGAGGAGAGATTCTTGGCTCGGAAGCAAAAATCTTCTAAATAGGGAGGTCTATTTCTCGCTCTTGAACTTAAATTTAATCGTTAATGTTTTTCAGATTTATCCGTGTTATTTAAAATTTTGATCAGTTGTTATGTTTTTCTATTTCGTTAATTTGTTAAATCGTTTAGGGTTATGTCTGTGATCAGATTTGTCTGTGTTAATTTTGATTGTTAAATCGTTTAGGGTATGATTTTGATTTCATGATTTTGTATGATTTTGTATGATTTTCCTCACTTCAATTCTTTTGTTTTGTATGATTTTTATTTCTTGATTTTCCTCAGTTGTTATCAGTTCAATTCTTCTGTTTTGTATTATTTGTTCAGTTGTATGATTTCATGATTTCATGATTTCCCTCAGTTCTATGATTTCTGGCCATTGTTCAGTTTCCGTATCTGTTTTGTATTATTTGTTCAGTTTCATGTCTGTTTCAATTCTTCTGTTTTGTATTTGTTTCTGGCCATTTCAATTCTTCTGCTGCGTTATTTTCATCAATTGTTATGTTTGTATTCTTCAGTTTCCTTAGGTTTGTCTGTAGGTTTGTGTTTGTGTACGTAGGTTTGTGTCTCTGTTACTTCTGTATTCTCACTTCATATGTTTGTCTGTAGGTTTGTATTTGTGTTTGTGTACGTTTGTTTGTCTGTAGGTTTGTATTCTCAATGTCAGTTAATTTCTTTTTCTGTAGTAATCTTTTTCTGTTATTCTGTTTTGTATGATTTTTGTTTTGTTTGTCGTCAGTTCAATTGTGGCCATTATCTAAATTCTCTAAATCCTCAATGAATTCTGTTTTTCAAGGTTGTGTCTGTGTACTTATGTTTTTGGAGGTTGTATTCTCTGTATGTATGTGTGTTTGTATTCTCAGTTCATTTCAATATGTCTGTTTGTATGTCTTCAGTTGTCTCAATGAATTCTGTAAATCCCATTTGTGTACGTAGGTTTTGTCTGGTTTTAGTGGCTGAATTCTGTCTGCTTTTGAAGGTTGTATTCTCTAAATCCTCAATGAAGGTCCCAAATAGACTGAGAGGATACATTAATTGAATAAGCTCAGTGATGAATCACCTTAATGGTTTGAGAGCTATTACTATTGATAAAAACATAATGTTAAGGTAAGTTGTAACAACCCGGATTTTCCAACAAAATAAAATAAGCTTTTAAAAAGGATTTATAAAAGAAAATGAATAAAAATGAAGGCCACGGCGGCGGAAACACCGTGTAATCCGAGTCGTCACTCCCTAACTAACTAAACAACGGTAAAAAGATAGGCCTTGAAGCCTAATAGTGGGGAGTAAATACCCCTTACAATCCTAACCAAAACGAGATAGAAAGAAAATAATAACAAGTCTAAACCAACAAGTCTAAACAAAGTTCCTCAGCGAAAGCTAACTACGGGGTCAACAACTCTCACGGCTTCTCACACAAACCCGTCCCCGCATGCAAACCTGCCACAAAGAAAGTAACAGCCACAATCAGTGGGGAGTAACTAGGTGCTCCCCAGTCATATTTCAACATAACCCAGATATATATAACAATACATCCCAAGTGTAAGATAAACATAAAACAACCTCGAGCTAACTCAATAATAATCTAACTCAACTGGCCTATGGCCTATAATCAAAGTATAAGCAAACAACCATCTTACAAATCATACAACCCAAATATAACTGATTCACTATAGTTATTTAAGCTTAACCTGTCATCAACAAAATAACAGTGAACAATCAACAACGCAAGAGAAAGCACGGAGAACTGGGTAACCACATAACCGTAAATCACCCCGGACCTCACCCTAACCGGTGATACCTCCAAACCCTATGGCGGAACCACATAACCGTGAATTCCCTTTCAATGGATCCACATAACCGTGAAATCCTCAACACTGTCTTAATTTGGCCAAACCTCACCATAACCGGTGACGACATACAACTTACCATAGTCTCTAACCATAACCGGTTGAGAACCCAAAGGGCGGTATCCGTCCTACAAAAGACGTCGTATCTCCTCACGCACGAGCCATAACCGTACCCGTACGCACACTTAACTCAAGCATACAAACAAGCCAATTCAATAACCTGAATTAACTCATAACCAACATAAGCCAATCCAATAACCTGAATCAACTCACCATCAACACCAATTTAATTATTCCTTTACTCAAAATCATCACAATGTCCATCATATACACAACTACAACAAATTTATCCATTTAATAACCATCTCATAATCATCCTCAACGTTATTGTGATCAACAATATAATAAACCAACTTAATACGGAGTAAGTAACCTTACAACCCAATAATAACCACAACAAACCCTTATTACGGAGTAATTAGACTTTTAACTCAATAATAACCATAATAAACCATCATATCAACCCAAATTTATCATCTCTACTCAACTTAATAACAATATAATCACCCTCAAGACATGCAAACATCCCAAATCATATGATTAGACTCAGTAGTGTGAGACCGACACAATTAAGACCAAAGATCATAATTTCATAGCACAATCAACCCAAAAGATCATAGCTTTACATTCACACATACTCAAATCATCCTCAATCAATCATACGGTCCCACACAAGTTAAAATATGTCAAGGGCTACACCCAGTTACCTTGTTTAAGCAATGAGAATGATCCTACTCTTCTTCTTCTTCGACAAGTATGGTGTCCTCCTCGTTTAGCTCCTCTTCTCCTTTGATTAGGACACTATCAATGCATACAAAACATAAGAACACACAAAATACACATATAATAATAACATAACCTGAAAGCTATACTAAACGATAAGAATTACCGAAAGGATTGGCAAAGGAATGAATAGAGAGCAAGCTAGGGCTGAATTGGAGAGGAATTGAATGAACTTGTGAGATGTTTCAATGAGATTTAATGAGGGAATTATGAGAGAGAAGAGAGGATTAGGGTTTTAGAATAATGATAGGGGAGATTAATGAAGTAATTAGGGCTGAGGAGAGGTTAGAATACGTATTTAATAAGTTATAAGAAGTCACGGATCGAAACAACAACAACCCGGACAAAGTAGGGTGGCTCGCGGCCCCCTCGCGGCCCGGTCGCGGCCCTCTCGCGGCCCACTCGCGGCCTGCTCGCGGTTTCTTCTGTTTTTTTTTGGCAGTTGCGACGGCGTCGAAAAAATACGCAGTTTAGCATTTTGAATCGCCTGAATCGGAGTCCGTATGAGGAAATGACATCGTTTTTAAGTTCCGACTACGGTTTCGCTTATTCCTCGAGCCAAAAATAGTAAAATCAAGAGAAATGAAATACGAATTTAACGAAATGAATAATTTAAATAAAAGAGAAAAAGTCGGGGTGTTACATAAGTGGCCAAATAATTAAAGTAGTATAGCCACCACATGGTCTACCAATGAATGGTGTGTGTGCTTGTTCATGATAGCAGTAATGACTCTTGATAGCATGTTGTACCTTTATTTGGTGTAATTGTTGTTGCCTTGATCATTACTGTTATTTAAAGGACAAAGCATGGTCTACCTTTATTGGGTGTGTTTGTAGGAGGTAATACTACTTTACATGACTCGATGATGAGGCCAAATAGGCCTGAGAGTTTATGTTACTAACTTTCATGTTTGTGTTTGCTCAATGATGAGACGCCTTAATGGTTTGAGAGCACTTGTATGTTCACAACATTATTAACCAAACTTGATAACTAAAACAGATTTTTTAAATAAAGAACATTGTTTCATTACATTTACTAAAGTACTTCCAATACATTACATATCATTGCGTCATTTGATTAGTAGCTAAACAGTTCTTAGGATAGAAATGTTTACACTCTAAACAAATTTTCAAAACATTAAACATTTCAAAACAGATTTTACATTTACTAAAGTACTTCTTCTTAGAAATTGTATCCTAAGTCAGCCATCAAGTTTTCTAAACCTTGTGTTTGACCTATTTCTTGTAAATAGTCAATACATTCTCTAACAAGGTCTTCACTAACCTCTAAGTTCCTTGGTAATATGCCTAGGGCAGCAAGATGACCCTTTTTCATGTGGGGGATCGCAAAGTTATTATGGCCCTTCACTTTCATTATTTCCACCATAATCGACTGTAGCGTTAGAAAAATATTGTCGAGTTTCGTATGACTATAAGAAACAAACGCTTCCATGACTGAATTGCATAGTTCATCCACTGATTTTGATGCTTGTTTCGATTGTAAGGATTGCAACGCCCTAAAATAACCCAAATCATTACAGTTCAAGTCCGGTGAATTCGGAGGTTGAAAAAGGAATTCAATTTGGAAACCATCCGAGTTCGCAGCAGCCCTAAATTGTTGATCATTGTTGTTAATATGAGGCCTTGCGTTGTCTTGTTGAATGAATATGTGTTTACTTGCACCTTCAGGCCATTTACTTTTGATAGCCGGTATGAGTTGTTCTATAATGCAATCCCTTGTCACTTGTTTATTAATAGACTCAATTGGCTTGGTCTCCAAAGTTCCCCTTGCTCTATTTCTACTAGCTCTAGCTGCTGGTACTTGTTTTGTGAAAGGGAACATCCCAATTTTCCCATCAAAAAGCAACTCCCCATCCTCCGAATAAATAGGCCTACATACGGCACACATGAACATGACTTTTGTGATAAACCGTTTTGATTGACAACTTCGATATGGTAACTCTTCTTGATCTGTGACATAAAATTTCTGGTCATCACTAGTAATGTAAAACCACTTCTCGTCCATGTGGATTATGTTGCTCATTTCTGTGAACTTGATTTTTGTGTTTGGCATTGCATTTAAGTCGACAATCTCTTCTACAACTTGTTCCACATGTAAGCACTTCAAAGCATATTGTAATCTCTGGTGCTTGTTAGCATCGGTGAGGTGTGGATGTAATGAGCTTGAATGTGGTTTGAGTAAACCATTTTTGACCCAAGAATGCACGGTTCCAACCGACACACCCGTGTTTTTCGAAACTCTTTCCATGGTATTCCTTTTACTCCATTCTAACGCTTTTATTTGCTCGATATTTGGTAGTATTCTTTTTTTGTTTGTGTTACCAATTTTTTTGCTTTTCAAATTTAATGCTTCACCAATTAGTGTTGGTACTTTTGCTAAGTGCCAAATGTTAGAGATTGTTCTAACCTTTAAGCCAAATTTTGCAGCTGCCGCTTGCAATTGACCTCGGATCAGGTTCCCGTTCTTAGAATTCTGCAACAAATAGATAGCTACTTCATGCCTCGCAGCTTCGGACAGATTTTTGGCTCCCATGGCTGAAGAAAATTGTGGAAATCCAAGATTTGAAGCTGTTTTATTTTGTTGTAAACTTTGCTGGAAAACTGTAAAAAAAATTCTGGACTGTATTTTGTTGGCTGGGACTGTATTTTGTTTGCTGGAAACTGTCTTTTTTGTGGTTTATAATGTGTTTTCAGCTAGCTCTCAAGTACTTTATGGGGAGGCCAAATACTGAACTGATGTTTTTTGGGGGGAAGTATTTGAATTTGGTTAGTCATTAATTTTTGGGGGGAAATCTTTATTTTCTGGTTATTGTAATTCATTATATCTAATTGAGTTTAGCTTCCCACTTGCAAGTTAATACTCCTGTAAAGTTGTCTTTTTATTAATTTTTTATTCTTCTCTTAAAACTTGTGCAAATATGATAGTTGCACTTTGGATATGAATGGAGGGAGTATATAATAAAAAAATAATAATAAATATAAAATTAAAAATACAAAAAAAAAAGCATGGCAAATCTGCCGCAGGGAAAGGGGCAACAATAGGAGGGGTCTTTGCAGGTGCTTGGCGGCAGTGGGGGCGGCAGGGAGTACGCCGGAGACGGCAGGGAGTCCGGCAGAAGGTCGCCGGAATAATTTTAAAAAATAAAAAAAAGAAAAAGAAAAACCTACTCACGGTGGAAAGAGATGGAGGAGGGTGCACTAGGGTCGCCGGAGAGGACGGTGGTTGCCGGAGTTGACACCGGAGGGAAAGTTGTTTTAGGGTTTTAATTTTAAATGGAGAAGTGAGTGAAAGGTGAAAAGAATGGGGAGGAATTAGAAGGGATAAGAGGAGGGGGAGGGGGGTAAGAAATTAGGAGGGATAAGGAGATTCGGAAAAGACATTTGGTGGAAAGGGAATGCTAAATTTTTCCGAACAAACAATAACTAAGGGAATCAGATTGCTTATTTCCCTTTCCCTTTCTTGAAACCACCCAATCAAACGCCCCCTTATGGTCTGTTTGACCGTGAGTCGCTACATACAAGCTAGACCTTTTACCCAATTCTCAAATTGAATAACACAAATGCTCCTTTGAGACGTCGACTTTAAGGGCTACAAATAGTCACTTTAAATATTAAAATAATCACATTTTAATCACAACACAAACAACAATGGTTGATTATTTTGTACTCCGTATATTTTAGCCAGCTAATAGTTGAAAGTAGCTAAGAAACAATAATAAGAATGTGCAAATTAATCAAACTTCTCTTATATTAAATTTTCATATACGACGGTCTTAGAATAAATTTCTTGTAACACCCATGTAAAATTATGAAAGGATCTCGATCTTTTCAAACACAACCTAAACATAATGAGTAGCCAGACAAAACGCAAACACAAATTGTTGTATAAAACGGGTAGTATCCGTTTTGGGCCAAGTAGTTGAATAAGACAAAAGTAAGACGCCTAGAAAATAGCAAAAAGGCTTTTTATCTATTCAAATGTCTAACTAGTTGACCAGTTTCATACTTGAAACGGATAATCTATTTTGTGGGAGACCAACTCCTCGGCATGTCGCTTCACCAACAATGTTGGCAAAATGCAATGCTGACAAACCGATAAGCCAGCGCAATACCGATTAAATAGATGGACTCAAAAATTGGAACTCGTCCACAGCAAAACACTGTTCAGCGAGCTCTGTTGTTGAGCGATAAATTGTTAGTGAGGTTGACGATAGCTGAAACAGAATTTGCTTCTCCTCTTTTCGCGTGCATCTGTTTCTGCGACAAAAGCACACCTCAGTTTTTGTTTGTCGATAGACAGTATGTAGTAAATAATTCATCTGTAAAAACACAGTAATTTTTGAAAGACAAATGAATGAATTAAAGGGAATACTTACTGGCAAGTCTTTATTTGCAAATATATCGGTGTGATTATGAGCGCCGGAGTTGCTGCTTCGTCTCTTTTCAAGCGCCTTTGCTCGACTTTCATAGAAATCCAAGTCATCAAGCAGAGACGTCTTTGAGGAGTAACTCTTAAAGATCTTGAGCATGTCTAGCCCTTGCTTCAACCGGATCTACACGACCACAGACCAAAACAAATCGTAAAGGTTGATTCTAAAAATGGAAAATCAAGACGTTTTGAAATATCACAGACATCACTCCAAGTCCAAAACTCGCAGGTTACACAGTTTGCCTCGTCGTTAAACAGTCCACACATATCATACGATACCAATAAGAGACGATACACAGTTTGCAATTAATGGGTAACTGAGTGAGTCACTATAAACAGGCTGAAATTAGTAAATTACCTCCTGAGTATCACGAGTGTAAGTAACAGGCCTGTTATCATTATTTTCAAGAATGATGTGACGCAGCTGAGCGTTGGGGACGTCTTTCACTATATGCCATTTCAACGGAAAAAATCCGGTCCATTTGTCCATCTGCCAGAAATCCATCGTCTTATTGTAATCGATTTTGCCTACCATCTCTGCCACTCCGACAAACTGTCCACTTCCATTTACCTGCAGTAAACAACAGAAGCGTATTCAGTTGAACGAGTGAATCAATCTGTTCATTTAGTAAAACGATCGGAAATCCATCAAGAATAGTTTTAGCGAAACAAAGACGTGTTCTCTTTGTCTTAGGTTGTCTAATGTATTAAGTTTTCTTAAATTGTATGAACTGTGAACTGAAGTTTAGTGTTTTTTAAGTAGTCGTTTAGCTGAAGTTTGCTGAAGTGTTTGATGATACGTTAAGAAAAATAAGACGAAAAAGAAGAGATCCTAAATCAGCTCACACATAGTCTAAACTACATGGTAGACCAATTGGTTTCAAGTTAAAAATCGTCAATTTAACTACTCCCTTTTAGTGAATTGTTTAACAGTCTATTTCGGGAATGAACGTAAGTTAACCGTTTCCTTAGAACACAAAAACAATACTATGATCAAAATCCGACGACCTCACCAATCATCAATCAAAATTGCATTTTAATAGTTGAAAGAGATATGATTTACATCAATTTAAAATAAAAAGGTAAACAACAAACTGAAAAGGAGTGAGTATTACTTACAGAGAAGAAAAGAAACATGGGACATTTTTTGCCCGTTTCATTGGCTATCGATTCAGCGTCATGAAACGCAGCATCGAGTTTCTTGTTCCCATGGACAGTACTCGACCATACATTATACATAATAGACTTGTGAACATCGTCTTCACTATACGATTTGATCACGTAGAATTTTGCAGCCTCATAATCAATCTCAAAATCAGCCAAGTTATATCTGTCTTTATTGATGCCCAAAGTTAAGGGCGCCTTTTCAGAAGAATCCAAAAGTTTTTCCGTGTGTACCCTAGGACCGCACTTAAGTTCAGAGGACGATTCAAAATCGGTTATTTTGCTCGGCTTCGGCTTATCATTATCATTCCACGTCCTGACGTTGGATCTGTAGGACATATCGCAGTGATTTCCATACAGATCGTGCCGCTGGTAAGACGAATGCTGGCAGTTTCCTGACGTACGACGAACGTACCCTTCTGTCTGATTATATGATCTCGCCTGAGCAGTGAGCTACCACCACAAGGAACAACTTTAGATCTAGCACGATAAACAATAAATAAGATTTTACGAAGGACCTGTTCTCTTCCTCTTAAATTGTCAAGTGTCTAAAGTTGTCAAAAATTTTCTGTAGTTGCCTCGAAAATTGAAGTTCAGTTTTTTTTTTTTTTTTTTTGTTTGAAGTTTACTGAAGTTTGTTGAAACGTGTGATAACTGATGTGTTATTAAAATAAGATGAGGAGAACAATTTCTAAGTTTGTAAAGGGATTCACACGCACCTTGTTCAGCTTGGGCTGAGAAAAGTTTGAAGAAGCAACCGTCTGACGTGAATTTGAGGACACTGATGAGGTTTTAGTGTCCAGGAAGTCGTATAACTGTGAGGGTTTAATACCGTTTGTCCTCTTCGTGAGGGAAGGCAAAGAACTAGACTTAACAGTAGCGCCGTTGGTAGTGTTTGACCCATTTGAAGTATTTCCGTGTGAATTTTGATCCAATGAAGGAGTTTGGGCATATTTTGTCGACGTATAATACGGACTATTCCCTGTCGTGTAATAAGCCACAGACCCTTGGTCTGCTCGTGTACCCTGCAACACAAATGAAAGAGATGTCAGAAACAACGATTCAAGCGTGAACCACAGCGCTTCGTAAGAAAATGAAACCAAGGCACTGTTCGAATAAATTAGTGATACTCGGGGCATACCATTGATTGATGATCCCTTCTTCCGTCATTAAATTGACTAAATGAAAGATCACCTGCCAAAAAAGGGTTAAGAACTGTCAAGAAATCGCCAAACACAACCTAGGTAAAGCATCGAAAAATGATGCTTCTGACAAGTGTGTGATTTTCACTGAACAATAATTTATAAACCAGCAAGAAACCGAGTACACCATGTTTTAGGTCTGACAAACAAATGTCAATTACACCACGGAATACGTTAGTGATCATCGCAATTTTGCAACTAAACAAGCAAGACATAACTATTCAAATAGAAAAAGGAAAGGATATCTTCGTAGAAAATATTAATATGATCGAGTGAACTGGTCTTTACCTGGATAATGATAACTATAATACTTGGCAGGCGAGTAGTTAGCATCTTGCCGCGCAACGGACACTTGAGCAATATTGTCTTTGGTACCAGAGGTACCAGATTGAGCAGATGTTGTAGAGTTTGAACGAATCCCCATTTTTGGAGCGACCTAAGAAAAGGTCAGGTGATGCTCTTATATCAAATAAGAGGCGAAAAACGACTACAGGTAACACATCTCAACTAATTACAGTTTAGTACACGAACAAAAAGACGCAGGTTTGAGATTGTAACAGCTCAAAATATCACGAACGATAGTAATGACTTTTTTGCTAAAATTTGCTTCCATATGTGATTATGATGGCAGTGGCAGATTTAGACCGGGTAAAATAGTTGCCGAAAGCCCGAAATCATAACTAAATGCGAAACTGCGACCAAAAAAAAAGGCTCAAAAAATCGAACAGCGATGATTCAAGACAGTGATACTTTGTAAGAACATTCAAATCAATGACAAGGTGGACATAATGATGGTCGGGGAAAAAATTTCCTGAGTGATGCTACAATCAGGCTAATGACTAACAAGCAGGTAGAGTGCATACACGACTGACGAATACGAGAAATCAGACCTTTCTTCACACTTTTTCTATTCACGTGCTTGCTACTTGCATGATATTTATCGACTTCAATAAGAAAACAAAAAAAGGGGAGCATAAACAGAAAGAAATAATGACATACCATAGCTTCTTGTGCTGATTTGGGAAGTATCGAGCTAGAACTCGTTCCTTTCGCTGAATTTCAGAGTTAAGAGAGACATGTACGGAAAATCAAATGATAAGGAAACTTTGGCATGACACAGGAGTCGATTAGTATGAATTATGATCTCAATAAAATAAACGCATTGCACGCAATTTAAAAGAGACTGTTTTATTCAAAACATCGGAAAATTGTCATCCATATTGATATACAAATTATACTCCTAAAATTGTCCTAGATTATGTCAGCGCTGTGTGTCACTGATATCGACACATTATCATTACACATCTTAGTTTCAATAAAATGAAACCCTTAAAAGCTAGAGTGATTATCTCTTTGGAAGCAGCTCCTGATATCCAATACGCAGCATAAAGCTAAATCTAAATTAACGACAACATCAGAAATTAAGCAGCGGAGCAAACAATCGCGTCAGCATACAAGCAAGAAACATTCGTTTTAAAGGATACACTGCTCAACTGGCTCTCCACTCACCATGCTTACCCAGCGCAACAACCTGCATTACAAAGTTTGCCGAAAAATACATCAGACAAGTAAATAAGTAAAAAGTCGAATAGCCAACGACTAATTTATACTTCCTAATCACACCGAAAGTTCCACTTTCCATTTAGCTAGTAAACTCATGCCGAAGCTCCCAATACAACAAAAGATTAAGGCAAAATTCTCTTCATTATATATAATCACACATAATACCGAGTACGAAAATTCGGTTTTGATACTCCTTCATCATTTCCGATAAGCCTCATTTCCCTTTTACGGAAAATTTGGCCGATTAGCCCCGACCCATTTCCCGTTCATACGATATTTTCTCACATTACCTCACTTTTTTCTCACTCAAATTTACTTGCTCTCACTCGTAACCAATTTTTTTATTATTAAATTATCTTACTTTTTTCCACGACACCCCACTTTTTTCACGTTATCTTAAAACTTGTGCATAGTCCACATGGTAAATTCACGAGAAATAGAACTTTCCAAATGGAAGTTACTTGGTAAATACAACTTCTCACGTCAATTTACTCCCCTAATATTAACCCAACAACTTTTATACGGAGTACAATTCACATGAACTGCGCCTTCCTGTGAATTTAATTTTTTTTTTTTTGGAAAATTCATTTTCGCATGTTACTCCAAACGACCCCTAATGTTACCAATGTGATGTAGTCTTTGGATTTGAATAGAGTGTATTATTCAGAAAGCAACAAACAAATTGCGTAATCAAATACTTCGTAAACAACAAAAAAAATTCTAAACTTGGTCAACAAAACCCACAAAAAAAAAAATCAGATAAACAATGAAAAAAATTCATGGGATTTCATTAATTTATTTTATTACCAAAATAAGTCAAAATGAAACGATTATTTAATACGGAGTATTCAAAAAGGGTAATGAAAATTGGAGAGAATAATAAAAGAGGAACAAACCTGATGAAAAAAAAAAGAAGAGTGAAGTACGTAATTGATTTGATGAAGAGATGAAATAAACTAATAAAGTGATGTGATTGTAGAAATTCTGAAAGATTCTTTTCTACAACCAACCCTACTGTTTGGGAACTCTTTCTGCCGTTTTCGGTGTTACGCAGTTTTTTCGCTTTTTCCTAGGCCAATCACAATTACCTCTACTCACATGACAATGTTTGTTTTTAAATTATTTATTATTATTATTATTATTTATTTAATAAAATACTCGTACTTTCCTTATTTATGTATCCTTATTTTAATTTTTAACATTACTAGTATAGCACCCGTGTAAACACGAGACATATAAAACTATTTGTTAACAAATGATACCATAGTTGTGTTCTTGTTCAATATGATTTATGTGCACAAAAGTTTCAATTTCAACTAGTATTATGCCCGTGCAAATTGCACGGGTATGTATTTGTATGAAATTTAAGTACAAACATACGATTAATAAAGTCGTATAATATATAGGGTAAATAAAGACGTCTTGTAAACCGATCAAATGTGTATCTATATATATAATTGAAAAACACTTAAAACAACAAAATTATATGACAAACAATTATAATTAATAGTAAAATTCAAAACATTACAAAAAAGTTCAAATAAAAGAAAAATATACAATGATAAAATGGTACACGGTACTATAATTTTTCAAACATTTCTTTATAAACTAATCTTTAAAAACTAAGTTCTATATGACACTTGTTTTTGCTCGCCTATGTTGTTTAAAATTTGCATTTTAAGAAACTTTTTATATTTATTAATTATCTTCTTTTAATTACTTTTATAAATAAAATTTTAAAGTAAAGTACTAAAATCTTTTGATTTTTTAATTTGTTAAGGAATATAAATTAAAGTCATTAATTTTTTTTTATTTAAATCAATAGATTTATTTACAATCAATGTAAATGAAATATTATGGTCTATTATTCAAGTTACCCGTTATATTGTCTTGCTTAGCAAAGTGATTTTTATGTAAAAAGTTTTATTGTGTTTTAGACGGATTTATAGGTTTTATGCTCGTGCAAATTGCAATAATATGTCATGTTATCCAATTTTAAATAATAATTACTCATTAATCTAAGCAAGACGATATAACAGATTACTCATCTATAAAAACACTGATAAATGTGTACCCGTACAATTTGTACCCGTGCAATTGTAGTACAAAGTTTATTATAATTTGCTTTTAAAATTTGGGCATAAGCCATCTAATTTGTACCCGTACAACTGTTGTAGAAATATTATTAATTCAAGTAATAATTGTAGTCAAAAATTTTATTATTTTATTAAACTGATGAATGTTATTTAACCCGTGACAATTAGTCGAGTAATTAAAATACAGAGTTGTATAACAATCTGACTCGAGACCCGTATAATATACTCGAATGAGTCAACATACCAAACACAAACAACTCAACTACAGATGCATATAAAAATTATATATTAGTATAAATTTTTCATGGAAAGTATAATATATGAAATATAATACTTCGTATTAGATACCTGTATATTTTAAGTTGTATTATGGTTCAAATTATAACACTTGACTTTCAAAAAGAAAGCGGGACTAACATTATTGGATGGAAGGAATATAAGTTTCACTTTATTTAGATCATAACTCATCCCATGACTCATACAACTCTCTAAATGAACCTCAGCCTGGTGATATGTTTGATAATTTAACCTTCTTACCAATATGAAAGTATATCAGTATTACTATTTAATATCATTCAAATACAAAATATAATAAAAAAAAGGTTAAATGAATCCATAGTTGTTATAAGTACTTTCTTATAAAAAGTTTTATGCCCGTGCAAATTGAATGAGATAGTTTTAAGGAGTTAAAATAAAAACAACTGATAATGGATGTTCTTTAAAAAAAATTCTGCTATAATCATATTAGTTGAAATATTCAAATTTACGAAAAATAAAGACTGAATTCTTATGACGATATTCTTAAATATAATATTCAATTTTTGGGTTACATATGTACAATTAATTTATATATGTAGGTAAATACAATAAAATAATTGTTCAATTAATAAGTGATAAATTAATTTTTATTTTTATATGTAGGTAAATACAATAAAATAAATAGTACTATGCCCGTGCAAATTGCACGGGTATGTTATTTGTGAAGTTCATGTATGTATGAACGTATGAATAACGGAGTCGCTGTATAATGGCTTTAATAAATGAGTTTTGTTAAAACGATTAATGTATATATGTATTATTGCAAATTGTACGGGTATGTTTTTTTATCACCTATTAGGTGTAATTTGTTGACTTTCGTAAACAATATGCCCGTGCAATTTTAATTGATTTTTTAAGCAAATTTATTAGGTTTTGATTGATTTTGTTTGTTTTCTCCATTTTGAAATGTGATTATTGGAATTTTATTTGTGAGTAAGTTAGATGACTTTTTCTTAATTTTTCTTTCCATTGATTTTTTTTTTAATTAATTTATAGTTAGAATTAATGATTCTTTTCTAAATGCAAATTTGGTGTCATTGTTGGGTGAAAAAAAAATATATACGGAGTAGATTATATATGGGTGCTTTCAAAAAAATAAAAATTTATTCTACGTATTTTATTTAATTTGTATAATACGTGTTTTATTTAATTTGGTAATCTTCTTTATTTGATCTTCTTTATCATTTGTAATGTGATACGTGTAATGTCAAGAAACTTGTCCATTGAGCCCGTGCAAATATTATTTTTAAGACTATCTTTCATTGAGCCCATTTTGTACTACAGATACAACGTGTTAGTAGTTTTTTTTGTTTCATTAAATTTGAATTTAAAAGTTAATAGCCCCAGTTATAAATTATCATTTTTTATGGCTTATCTTAGGTAATAGGACGAATTTTAATTAATAATTTGTCAAATGATACTATCCGTACTACCTTCATTTATACTCCGTAGTTTTGTTTTTTTTTTTCTTTTTTTTTTTTTTTTTTGCTTTTTGGAGTAAAATTTGTCGAGTTTTAACCGTTGATACATTTTAAAACTACATATATGTTTTGCTTGAAATTTATATTTCAAATTGTTATCAAATCTTTTCTAAAAAATATATTGTTTTGACAAATAATTGTGATTAAATGGAGATCAAAAATAATAAATGGGAATAACACTATGAAATGGAGGGGTAGTATAATAGGCCAGTTCTATAAAAAAACAAACCCAAAAAAAATTAACGCCAAAAAAATCCTACGGACACTTAACCCACATACCTAATATTAGAGTTGAGTAAAATATTCAAATATTCAATCCGATATTCGATTTGAATCCAATCAGAAAAATAGGATATTCGATCCAAAAAAAATTGAATCGAACCTCCTTATCCGTAAATATAGGATATTACGTTTTTTTGTGAAAATAGAATATCCAATTGGATCCATCTATATTAATTATATATAACAAAAGCCATCCTACACAAATTTTCCCTCCAATTTTCCCTCCAACTTTTTTTATTACCATTTTATTTTATTTTATTTTACTCCATCTATTTTATTTCCTTTTTGAAATTATGTCATATAAGTAAGTCAATATCTTTTATTTACAACAAAATATTTTTTTATTTTTATCTCTTAAACTGTCCATTTTATTTAATGTGTTTTTAATATAACATTTTAAGCGCGTTTTACCATATTATTATAATAAATAATGAATTTTAAGACAATATATTGCGATAATTTGATTGGTTGCCACATTATGATATATTTTAAAATAAATTTATATCTATATTTGTATAAAAAAAATAGATGTTCCACTATTCTAATTGTTTTATTACAATAATTTTCAACGATTCTATCATCTAAAATTTGATAGTTAATTAAGAAAAATCAAAATTGACACTTTTAAACATATTAAACGGGTTAATTAGAAGACATTTACGGGTCAAGTAAACGGGTTACATGTTAAATAAATACACGGTCGGGTAAAATACAGTTTATTGTGTTTTGGGTCTAAGAATACATGTTTATTTAGGTTGCGTTTATATTATTACTACGAAATATTTTTATATTAATTTATTATTTAACTCAATTACCAAAATTTTCAATTAACTATTAACTTATTTTTGTACATCCCGTGCATTTATGCACGGGTATTATGCTAGTAAGTTTCAATATATCAATATGACAATATATACACAATACATACGGGCTTCTTTTCTGGACCTCACCAGACTGTGCATATTTACAATATCATACTCCTCACTAATGTCACTATATATATATAATTATCTATACATTTTACCCTAAAATTCCACTCTTACATAAGTACATATATATGCCGTCTTCTACCTATCTAACTTTTTCCCACTTTTCTATTCTTCTTGCCTAACTAAGTTACTTGCAATTTCTATAATTCCATCATTTTTCTCTTTTATTCTTTTAATTCATTTATCGTGCTCTCTTGCAAATGCAAATATTTCATATCATTTTTTTTTCATTTTTTATTCCTAATTTTGCAATTGCTTTTGTTTTCACCATTGTTTTTCATATTGTTTCAATTTTTTCATCTTTTATGATTATCACCCCTCTTTAAAATCATTAATTTTGTTAAACATCTTCATATCTCACACTGAGGAGTCTTCGATTGAAAGCAAAAGACGTCGTTGGCTTATGAGTTTAAATCTGTTGTTAAACTATAAAAATTTCAATTGTACTGTGAGTAAAATTAAATATTTAGTGGAAAATGGTAGAACCCACTTTAAAAAGCAACTTTTAACCACAGTGCGACACCTCAGCACTGTGGTTGTTGCTTTGTAGAGAAGATATGTACATGAGAATATTAATTTGACGAAAATAAATTATTAAAATAACTTTTTTAATATTTTCTTATTAACGGTTAAATTAATTTTGAAGTAGGCAAGGGCTTAATTGTTTCTTAACTTAGGTTTATTATGTTGTTAAAGATATGAAAAAACTAATTTACGTCTTCTGTCAGGAGTCAATATGGTTATTGTATTTTATTTTTTTCCTATAAATTATAAAAAGTATACTATTATTTTTTTTTTTGAGAAAAAAAAAAGTATACTATTATGATTATTAAGGAAACATAAAATAGTTATTATGTTACTCCTCATTATTTGCTCATATCCTCATTTGGTTATATACTTATATTATTTCCTTATTATATGCTCTAGTGTTAATCATATCATCTCCTTTAGTTACTCTTTTAAATTAAATACATTCATATTTACATTTTCAATTATTTCCTTAATTAGTTACCATGCATATGAATGGGTGAATGACGGTAATAATTGCTTCTTTATTTCCACATATAATTATCTTTTTAATTAACTTAATCGATCAAATATCATATATTAACTTTTAAAATTTTTCCTTGATTAACCTTTGTACATATATTTTTGCAAGTGTTTGAGCGGGAATTTGAGAGCATGAGGAGCTGCCACGGGGACAGAGCTCATTTTCGGCACTCGGATGTTTAAACGTATACAATAATTTTACACTTATGTTGATTATTATACTAATTTTTACATTATGTAGACATCATTTATTTCATTACCCTCCAACGTCTATTATTCGCTTCAAATAATATGAAAACTTCAAACATTATTTTTTAATACACATATTCTCATGAGATCACAATGACACTATTATGAGAAATCTCACATAAGATAATTATTTCACTTTAATTAAATTGATTTTGTATATTTTGTTGTAAATTTCATTTGTCAGACGGTGTCACCTAAAACCTACTGAATTAGATATTGCAATAAATATTACATAAATTTTGAGTAATTACACAATTAATAACTATTAATTATTTTTGAAAATAACAATTATAGCTATTAGGTTGTTTTACCGGATAAATTCATCCTGACAATATATGAAATTTAGAATTATTTTATTTTAAGCAATATATAAAAAGTGATGAAGAATTTATTTAAAGTATTATTATGAGAATATTTTATGGAAATACATTATTACATCCTTATTAGTTGCTCATATTCCTATTTGCCTTTTCATTTGTTTCCTTAATTACTCATATAATAGTCTCTTTTGTTTGACTTAATTGAATACATTCATATTTTAAATTTTTAATGATTTTCTTAATTAACTTATGCACATATATTGCATTCACACATTTTGGCGCAATTTTGAGGATAGTGTATGACATTCTTTTATTAGAGTTATATAGAATATAGATAGATAGATTAGACCATATTTATTGGTAGGTTTGCACAAACTCTCAATTAGGTTAAGAATTAAAAAAGAGGGGTGTTATTTGATGGAATGTATCACTTAAAGACGGAATGCCAAAAGAGTAATGTACCCCTTATTAATTCTTTAATCTCCCTAAACTAAAAACCCCCAAATATTTAACTTTACATCCTTTTTTTATTTCCTAAAATCATTTAAAAAAAATCCCAAATCTTTTAAATTAAACCCCATCCTAAATTCTTAAACTAAATCCTCAAAAAATATTTCAAAATCATCCCTTTAAAAAAAAAACCTTAGTTGAAGTTTGAAGTTATTGGTTCTTGAAAATCAAAGTTTTTCGGATCTCTTATTTAAATTGTAGGTAATCTTCATATCTCTTACTTAAATTAACTAATACTAGAAATCAATACATTTATTAAACATGATACTAAAAGCCAATATGTTCAATAACCTAAAATTACAATCACTTGTTTAGTTATCTAAAACAACGTAGTTGTTAACTAATACTAGAAACCAATACATTCACTGAACATGATACTAACATCTACGGAGTATAATAGAAGACATCACGCAAAACCGTGTTAGTAGACTTAGTACTAATAAGATCTTATCTCCTCATTTGGGCAAGCAATCAAATGGTCGTTGTAGACATCGAAAACTTTCAGCGAGTAACGTTGATCAACATCCAAAATTATTAACCCACCTCCAAGGCATAAATCACGAAGCAGCTCCAAAGATATGATTCTTGTAATTTGTTGAAGAGATCAACAATTTCAGTTTTAAGGTAACCTTCATCTTGTAGCTCGTTAGAGACAATCCCCAAACGATACATTGTACATAAAAATGAACAACCTGGGTTTCACAATTTGATCGTTGATGACATTTTTTTGCAACACATTTTTCAAGCGCATAAATAAAGATGGAACTTCAATTAAAATGTCGTCGATTTTTTTATGAAAATTTTGAATTGCTTTACCGTTTTTAAACATTATCTAAATGATTTTTTTTCCCTTAAAAATGTAAATGTTTTTTTTTTCGATGAACTTACTAGATATTTTCCTTCCCTTTTATAGTAACATTAATGAATATTAATCGTCGGATATAAAGCATTGTACGCCGTTAAATGAGATTTCGTTTGGATAAGGTAGATAATAACATTAATGAATATTAATTGTTGGATATAAAGTAAACACATTTTACTACCCGCTAGAAAAGTACAATACATATATTTCAATTTCAAATTAAACCACACTTGATAATAGTCATTATTATTTTCGTACAACTTTACAAAACAAATATCTAATCACCGAGATCTACTTCCGCAAATTCGTACGGAAATGATGCTCTCCAAGTAGCTAATCTCTCCTGATAGTCACTATTATTAAACAAATTCTCAACGTTGGAGTCCTTGTGAGAATTCCACATAAAATTTATCAGAGGCAGTGGGTAGTCATCTTCAACCCCGATGCGAATAAAGTGAGCATTAGTGTTGACAATCCATAGTTCTCCAACAACAGAAGTTACCTCGTTCGGCCACCACAACGGAGCAAAAGTCAAGCTTCCATTATAAGACCAAACGTTGTGGGGTCTTCTACCATTAATCACAACTATTAGCCAATTGAATTTCGTCGCAAATGCTTGTAAATCACACGTAATCATGTAATTTCTTGGACCGCACCCCTCTCGCAATGTCCACTTTATCCGACCGTAGTTGCTAACGTTGTACTCTTCATCGGAGTATATCAATGCGTACCTCGGATCAGATAATTCATCTAATAAGAAATTTCTCATCATTCGATAGCCTTCTTCGTTGTAATACCCCGTATTTCTTTAGCCGGTAATTTTGAGTCGCATTAGTCGTTTGAATCTGGATTTAATATTTCGAGTATCTTAGCGGGTTCTGGAGATTTAATTCGAGAGTATGTCATGTGTGGGCTCGTTTGACTCGTAAAAATAAGAGGAATTGAGTGTCGAAGTTGGTTAAACGTCTCGAGTGGTTTAGAGTCGATTTTTAATATTTTGAGTGTTTTTGAGCGAGTTTATCTAAGTTTGACTTTCCACAAATCAGACAAAAACAAAACCAAATAAAGGCGTGACTCCATCTTCTAAAACCAACAACTCAACACCACATATCATAAATACAATAAAATCAAACCAAATTAAAGAGCAGCAGCTCCATCTTCTTCGTTTTGACCGAGCACCACATTTCCTTCACTATTTTCTTTGGGTATTCTTCATTTCTCCACCAAATTCGTTCGTTTTTGTTGCTAAAGCTTCCTATTCTTCTCCTCTACGTCCTCATACCAATTTCTAAGCAAGGTATGAGCTTTTAGTAATTCAAGTTTGTACCTTTTGTTCTAGGGTTTTATGAGTTAGTCTAGGAATACTTTGTTAATTCGTTTCCCTTGATACATAGAGTAATAGTGGGCGTTTTTGTTGTGTTTTGGGGCGTTGTAGAAGCCTAAATCGTGGAGGAACCCTTTGAGAGGAAGTATATCATCCGTGGGCAGCATCTCATCCTCCTCTAGTCAAGGTAAGGGTAAAACCTTACTTAGCTCATGTATGAACTTGTGTGTATGGATTATGTATGTATGTGTGAATGATTTATGAATCGATGTGTGTGTGCATTTATGTAGGCATGGTTGAGGTTGTATGTAGGTGTATCTGTTGATAATTGAATGTTGTATGAGTATATTAAGCTAAGGATTAGTCGATGTTTTAGTCGAGCTGGATACGATTGAGGGCTTCAATGGGGGGCTTTTATAAGTCATGTATAGGGTTGTCAGAAGCTCCGTAGATTGCTCTGTTTTCTGCCGTGTTTAGCAACTGTCGTCTGTCGTGTGTTGGCTCCCCTATTGCCGTGTTAAGGCTGTTGTGGACAACCTAGAAGAATTGGTGGGACTGACCTCAAAAGCTTGTGGGCGATCGTGAAAGGTCATTCTTTGGCCGAGGGGAATGGACTGCTGTGTGCAGTCATTTTAGCTACTGTACGCAACCCCTTTTGGTTGCAAATTGTAGGTGCGTCTAAGGTTGTCATAGTGGGTATAAGTGTAGGTGTTGTACCGAGATTTGTCGGTGCTTTTCTGCCGTCTTAAGCCGTGTATGATTACTACTTTATGTCACGTTTAATATGTGGAATTCTACCATTGTTGTGGGTGTTTGGCAGAGACAGGGCTGGCCTGGCCTGGCTTGGCCATGACATCACTGCCGGGCAGCAGGCAGCAGGACCATGCTGTTGTGGGCCCGTGTTTGGGGCTGTGATGGTGGCCCTCGTTGGGCTGCTGCGTGGTGTTAAGACCGTGGCCCTTGTTGGGCGTCAGATGAGATTTTGGAGCTGTTGTCCACCCGACGAATTGTGGACTGCTGCTGTAATATTTACCACACACATGGTCCTCGTTTTCGAGTGGGTTCTTGTGGAGTCATTAATGTGGTTATATAGGTTACCTCGTGTCGTGTGTTGAATGTATAAGCCGAGGAACACATTGAATTTGAGTGTTGTTATATATCCTCGTTAAACCTTGTATGAAATTACGTATGATGAGTTGAGTTGTGCGTGTGTGAATGTATGTGACTAATAACCTTATCTCCTTGCCATGTCGTGAAGTACGGGTGTAACACCCCGTGTTTAATTAGAGTATTAATTAAGCTAATTAGAGGTTTAATTAGCTATAAAATTCAAGTTTAATCCCTAGACGTTTTATTAAACTATAATTCTTGAGCAAATATATTAAACTCAAATAAACCATATTATAAAAGTAAGATTTATCTTAAAATATAATACTAACCTTTAACTAGGATAAATGAAAAGAAAATATAGAATTTATACTTGTTGATAAAAGTGATAGAGTATCACGTGGGAGCAAATAATAGCCAACGTCAATCCCGCGTAAAAATAATCGTCAGAATTTAAGAGGTCATAAAATGGTCATACGGACTCGGAATTGGACGAAACAAAATGCTAAACCACCTAATTTTTCGAGAGGAATCCAATAGTATAATTTATAAAATCATATGACAAATAAAAATTGAGTGTGAAACCCATTTTTGGTCAACCACTTGCTCTTTTCACTTCTTGTCCTACACTTTTCCTCACATGCATGGTCATATCAATAGCAATTGTCACATCATGTGTCTTGTCACATCAATGTCAATCTCTTGTCACATCACATGCAAGTCTACTCCCTAAAGCTATTAGATGGTAATTATAACTTAGCTACTCCTACATTTTTCACATTCATTGTACAATATACTACTACTATTACGTACTACTACTCCTACTACTACTAGTATCCACTACAATATTTTCTAATTCATTGTATTAATATCTCTACTCTATGTGCATGCAAAAAGAAGTCTTGGTCCCCTAGGACTTCCAAATAACATGTGCCTAATATATTATTTTATTACCTAAAACTAGCCTAGGTTGTCTAGATAAAATGTTTCTACACTATAAGAAGCAAACTCACTCACACCATCAAACACACTTCCTACGTAAGATACACTCCCTCATCATCATCACTCTTTAATTTTTATTTCCCTTCTCTTATTCTCATATTTCATCCATGAGATTAAAGATCAAGGTCAAGATGTTTTTAGAGTAAATCAAGCTTGATTAATGAGTCCATCATCAACTTTTACCACAAAGGTAACTAGGATTCTCTTATTTGTGATTTATGCATTTTAAAAGTAATATTTTAAATAATAATATGATTATATATAAATCTGATGTACCATTATATGATGTTATTTTTGTTTATTATTGATGGTTATGCGTTGATTAAAAGTGAAGAAATTCGTAGCTATGTATATAAGACCACTTTTTACATGTTCCAGAAATTTAACTCAACTTGTAAACCCCATACCTTTCTGCTCGTTTGGAATTAGTTCATGCATGACATATAAAATTAAAGATAAATGAGTTGGCTATCTATTCCAGTTGGTTTCGTGTCATTTGAAGTTGTCGTTAATGAGATATGATCATTTTAGTGAAGACTGTTCAGATTTACTGCATGTATGCATGTTCCAGAAATTTAACTCAAATTGTTAACCTTATAACTTTTTGATCGTTTGGAGTTAATTAGTGAATGACCCACCAAATTAAAGATAAATGAGTTGGCTATCCATTAAAGTTGGTTTCGTATCATTTGATGTTGTAGTTTGTGAGATATGATTGTTTTAGTACTGACAGGTCAGATTTACAGCATGCATGTCGTTTTGGAGCAACGATCTTAAAAACTAAACTGCGATTAAAGGAAATACGATTTTGATGAAATACCACTTGGATCTTATAGATAACGTCCTGAGGTTTCTAAAAATATAAAGATCAAAATTTTGAGCATATATAACTCGAGTTGTGGTCATTTTAAGTCACAATGTTGTGTATGAATTGGTGCTGGAAAACTTTTGAAACTTTGACCAACTTTAAAACCTTGTAACTCTTAGCTCGTTTTGAACTAATTTTACCACGACATATCAAATCGAAGATAAAAACGTTGGCTTTCTAATAGAGTTGGTTTCATTCTGTTTTGATGAGTAGATTTACAGATATTAACAAAGGAGTACAGACTGTCCAGAAATAAGACCTTGCATGTAGCTTATTTGTACTAATTACTTATGTTGTTAGCTAGTAATTCTTTTTCTAATCAATCTTGAACCTATTTGAAGAATGATATTTTAAGAGTTAAATAAATTATAAAAAGATGTTTTATTATGTGTTTAAAGCCACCATAAATCGACATGTGTTATTTTGCTATAATTATTAATTCGAAAAAAACTATGTTGTTTATGTTACTTCACTATAACTTTACTTGTTATGAACTTGTTGTAACTTTGTTTTAACTTGGAATGTATGTTGATTATATGTATAATCCCGCTTAATATCATTATAACCTTTATAAAAATTATACAAGTTCCATTTTAACTTTAATGTTGTTATGATCATAAATCTTATATTCTAGCTCGAAATGAACATTTGATTTCATACGATTTGGATTAACTATTATCACCCGGTTATGAGTGTTTTGGCATGTTAACATGAGGTTATTCATGGTGCTATATTTTTACTATGGAGAGATTTATTTATATTTATGGCTCGGCTAGAGCATAAGATATTAGGTGGATTTCAGGTTATTGGTCCACCTGAGAAGAGCAATACCGAACTGAGTAGGTTTCAGGTTATTGGCCTACTTAGTACCCTAGCATGGTTTCAGGTTATTGGCCTGCTATGGGCGACCGCTTTATTTATATCGTCGTTCGAGGGTCAAGGGTCCGCACATTTACGCCTTGACTGGTTAAGGGTCCGCACATTTACGCCTTAACTAGATATTTATGTCACTCGAGAGTCTGGCCAGTCTTAGACTTCTTTTCTGGATCACGGTTATGTGTCCAGTTTTTATGGTCATCGTGTTGTCAGGTTATTGGCTTCACATCTAGGTGTCGAGGTTATTCGCCCTAGACGGTGCTCGTTCTTATCTCATGTTGTCCATATATTTATGGATGATTATTGTTTACCTGTGAATCGGTAACGTTTATCTATGTCATTTCTTCTTATTATTTTAATGATATATATATATAATATAAACAACATATTTTTGGATTAAATAAAGGTAATGTATATTTTGTTTCTCGCATGTCATTACTTGCTCACGTGTGGTAATTTGGTTATTGGGTTTATATGTTGTTATTTTATTATTTATTATATTTACTTTTATTTTCATAAATCATGACTGGGAGGACTCCTAGTTACTCCCGACTGAATTGTCGACCCACCTCAGGTTGAAGATGGATGCTTTCAGACGCTGCTTGGTTGGGGATTGTGTGTGGCGAGGAAAATAAATTATTTTGTATTACTTAAGTTTAGTTAACATCAGTTTACTCAGTGCTAATTAAGTAATGATCCGGATTTTGGTCGGGTGATTCCGCCACCTTGACCCTTTTATTGTTGTTTGTTTTCAAAATATCGCATTTTTATTTCTATTTAATTTGATGATTTTGGAAATTAATACCTTTTTATATTAATATAAATCCGGGTTGTTACAACGGGTATGCAAGCTACTTGATTCTATTTATGAGCGATGATACGCAATATTCATGAGTGAATGACTGCTATCGACGAGTGAATTGATTATGAGTGAATTGATTATGAGTGAATTGATTATGAGCGATGATGATTATGAGTGTTGATGATTTGTATATGAGTGAATGATGACGATGAATATGAGTGAATGATGATGATGAATATGAGTGAATGATGACGACAATAAAAGAGTGGATATGGAGCGATGTTGTATACGCGATAATGAGGGGTGATGACGAGACGGTAAGACCATCGTATGGGAGTCACACGGTGGGATAATTGCAATGTTTGTGAAATGATTGTTTGACGTCCGAGTTAGTGTTTTCGAAACATCCCAATAATCCTTAAATTTCTCGATTCGTCTAATTATTTAATCTTATCTTTTTCCCCTCTTTACGGTTGAGTATTTTGACGTGAAAGCTAACTAGGGTGTTTGTTGTGTCTTGTTTTCTTTGTTCCCCACCTCGTAGGTTCTCGGACGTAAGTGTGCTTTGTTGACGGGACGCTTGGAGGGATTCACCATCTTTTCTCTTTGATTAGACATCATTTTTTAGCCGTCTCGCTTTGTTTTGTTATTTTCACCGTTTAGGCCTGTGTGCCTTGAGTTTTGATACAGTTTTGTTTTGCTCTTTGATGTTTTTGGCCGTTGATCGGATACGTTATAGTTATATTTATATACATATTTGTTCAGTTTGAGTTACAGGTTTACGCTGCGAGCTCGTTCATTCGAGCCGCGTAACACCTTTATTTAGGTGGGGTCCGCCTTGTCTAAATGGGGGTGTTACAAAGTGGTATCAAAGCGGCGACCCTGTTATAAAATGAACCTAAAATGAATCCTAAAATGAACATAGGTGAAGTCGTGTTTTAAAATGAATGTAGGAATTAAAATGAACCCCATGAAGAGGAATGGTGATCCAAGCAACACCAGGGTTAGGGAGATGTCCCGAAACCCTGGGTGGGAGACGACCCTAGAGAGCTTGGTAGCCACGAATCTGAATGGTAACTATATGGGTAATATTAGTGGGGTGCGATGATGTGCTGTTGATATGCTTGTATGTGTGTGTGTTATGCGAGATTGGAGTACGGAGAAATGCAGTGTTGACGGAGATATGATGAGATGAGAGTGATACTATGAGAGATGATGATGAGAGGCGATGAGAGGAGATGAGAAGAGATGAGAGGCGGCGAGAGTGATGTAAAGAGAGTTGATGAGATGTTATGATATGCTGATGCGATGCGATAAGTGGAGATATTACGATAGTGGCTGAGGCCACACGCGATATGAGAGTGATATTTGATACTTATACAAGAGTGACTCGACAGAGTGGAGTGTTATCAGAGTGATTACGGCGGTATGCCAAAAGAGTGAATATGGCTGTGTGCCAAAAGAGTGGAGCGTGGCGAGAGAAACTACGGTTGCAAGCGGCTGAAATTGTATCGACAGAGTTAGTACGAGGTACGACATGGCAAGGAAATGATAAAGGGTGATAAGTAAACAATGTAATATTTCTGAGATATGTTCCCCGCCCACCCTCCCCTTTTAAACCTATTTTGCAATGATAATGTTATTTATACTTGTTATATTTATGCCTTTATCTACGATTATGTTTCATACATACTTGTTTGGTTGTATCATCGCGTGATTATTATCGTATGCTTTCGCCTGCGTACTCGTTAATTATACGTTATATTATGTTGGATATTTACGTACTATTTAGCTTTGTTTGCATTTATGGTATCTTTTATAATTATGATTCATACTTATTTGTTTGTCTATACTATCGCATGACTGTTATCATATGCGTACTCGTTGCTAATACCTTAATATAATGTTGTTGTTTATTCTTACCTTACAATTGTTTATGCTTACGCTATCGTCTATACTAAGACTATCCCCATCCAGAAATCACTATAACTAAGTCACCATTCACTTTTACTTCTAAATCTTATTTTAATTAGTTCGATCTACTTACTCCCCCATCCAACAAAATCACCACCTAAGTCACCAACTCATTCATTATTACTTTTTCTTATTTTTAATTATTTTTCTCTAGACATTATCTACCCTACCAACCTTTCTCTCACATTTTTATAAGTTTACTAACTCAATTTTTGTTTTTTCAAATATTATTTATAAATTTAAAAGTTTCCATATGTTAAATATTTATTTTAAAATTTTAATACAAAAAATAATAAACTAAAGAAAACAATTTAATTAATAAAAAATTAGTAAAAAAGAATATCAAAATGAAGCAACTTGGGGGACAAGTTGTAGCACCTATAGAAATCAATTGTCAATAGACAATAGTAGCCCAACTTATTCATTGATTTAGTTTACAAACTGAATCAACACTTGATTCACTTTCAAAGTGAATCAACTTAATACATTGCTAATTATGGATTACGTTGATTCAATAGTGCCCAAAAGTAGATCACCATCTATGGATGGGGATAGTCTAATGTTTCGTATATGTTGTTTTTTTTTATATGCTATCGCATTACTATAATCATTTGTTTTCGTATACGCACTCGTCGATTATATCTTATAGTATGTTGGATATTGTTAATGAAGGATGGGATTAGGACCTTATGGTCACTGGAGGCATTTATGGTGCATTTTGAGGAATTGCGAATTTGTTTGCTGCTAGATATAATTTTATGTTGTTGTGGTGGAACCGTAACTTTGTTTTCATTATACTTGATACATGTGTATTTAACGTCTGAATATATTTTCCATGAACATGTTTTGTTATGATATTATTTGATGTGGAATTGTCGCATTGCTTTGATTATACTTAATGGTTGTTGCTGTCGAATTATCATAATTGAGCTGTGCATGTTGTATCGCGTTATCGATGATTTATAGTTATTTTGTGTGATTTATAGAATGGCAAATTGTAGTGTGGCGAGATTGAGATACCGATGACAAGATGAGAATGTTATGAAAACGATGCAGAAGTGGATATGGAACGATAAGAATGATGAGAACAAGAAATATATGGAAGAAACCGTTATGATTACTTAGTGGAAATGATGGAAAAATGAGGTGCGTCTTAGTGTGTCGTGACTCGTAGGATGTGAAAACAATGTGTATGTCGTCGGATTAAGGTTGTGAGGTTGGCTGTTATTAGTGAATGTATACGGGGTAGTTCGATGGTCGTGTAACTGTTAATCCTGGTACTTTCTGTTGTCTGCTTGTTGCTGCCTTGTGTGATGAGCCATGTTTCTATTTTATATGTGCTCGGGTGGCTAAGTTTTGGTTAGGCATTCGCAAAGGGTTATATAATGATTTCTCTACTTAGTGTTAAGTCAATTGAAGTTGCTTGCATTACTAGTTAAGTAGGAAGTAGTTGTACAGATCACAAGTCATTCGAAGTCTTAGTTTTAATGTTATTAGATGTCTAGACGATTAAGCTGTTGTGTTATGACACCATAGGAAAAAGCTTTGTTATGATGTCCTGCTGCTGCTTGTGCTCTTTACAACCTGTTGGGCTGTTGCTGGTGGTGATTAAAGTAGGGATATTCTGTTGATCTGTGAAAGATAAGCATATGAATTGTATTTGTATAAGACTTGTGTTTGAGCGAGACTCGTTCATATGTAAGACTCGTATTTGTGTGTGTGGTTATGGAGTTTGAAATGACGATGGATGGACATGATGTTTGTAAATATTTGAAGAATTGGAGTACATTGATACTCAGAGTGTTGTGAGTAATATAGAGGTTAGTCTTTCAATTTGCGTAGGTAGCAAAAGCATGATAGTGATAACTGTATTAGGAAGCACGAACCACAAGTATAGAATACCACGAATGAAGAGCGGATTACAGAGTAGTAAATCATTAGAATATGTTGAGGGTATTGTTCAGATATAAGTCAAACTGAAATGATGTAAGGATAAAATCATAGAAAAGTGACAAGTTGAATGGGAGCAAACATAGTGACAGAGTTAAATGAAAGTTTAGGTTACGTAAAAGAGGATGAGTGGTCAATGTGAGAGCGAGACGGCTGAAGCTGCATGGACTAGTTGAGATCATTGTCCACTTGAGCAGAATAGGGTGAAGTAGTGGTGTTGCGTCTTGACATTGACGGAAAACACAGAAAAAGGATACAAAAGGTACGTTAGTTGCAGTATGAGGATAGATGCGTATGTAACCGCATAAGTGCTTATTGATAACAAGTAAAAGAAGTAAGATAGCTATGTGAGCTTTACTTTATTTTTTTTTATCATAGTTATGATAATCTAGGAAATACGAGTAAATATGAGAATTTAGGAAGGTTTTGCCGAACCTGTTGCGTATTGTTTAGCTACTTCCACATCTGCCTTACACCTTGATTTTGAGTTATTGCGTGCGAGTCCCTTGACCTTGGAGCATGAATTCGTCGTGATCAGTACATTTGTACCTTGGAAGTGTTGTAAAGCCGTGTAGGTAGCTTTTAGCCACATTTTCTGCTGCTGTGTTGATAACTTTCCACGAGGTGTGTGTACTCATATCGTGAGAAGTATTGTTGTGATTTTGCTCAATGCATCGTTTTGGTATTGATTTTTGTTATCCACATGTTATCGAGAATTCATAATGTTGACCTTGTGTACTTGTGAGTGTTTTATATAACGAGATATATATATATATATGTGTGTGTGAGTGTGTGAGTGTCATGAGTTATGCGTATAGTTGTGAGGCAGATGTGATACGGGTGAGTGTGCACGTGTATATATGATGTTGCGGGGCTGTCCATACGGTTTTCTGCGCTGCGGCGTTGCCGCTTTACTGTAATGCTGCTGTGCTGTAACACTTCTGTAATTGTACACGGTGTGCTGGTCGCAAGGCTAAGCTGTTGTTGTTGCTGTTTTTGTCTGCTGCCCATTTGTCCTATACTTTATGTCGATCATATTAGGTTGCTACTGTCTACTGCTACGCATAGTTAACGTACTGCTACTGCATTTTTGTGTTGATGTCGTGGTTACTGTCGTGAGCAGTAATTGTTCTGGTGTGTTTTGGGTTAGATCTTGGTCTTAGTAATAGGTAGAAGTATACCCCAAATATATGTTGAATACATTCGAGCTAAGTAATTAATCTTAATAGCTGATGACCGAGTACAAACGCAACCATATTTGTAGTTGTTAAATCATTTTATCGCTCTGTAAGGGCCTAAGTTCATGTCTAATGGTCGAGGGTCGAGGAAGGTGATTGTGTGTATAGAAACTCAATGTGTTACGATGTGGATAATACATGGGTGTTTAATGAGTGCAAGAAACTTGGTATTACCTACTGTTCGTTTGATTCGTGACCCGATAAGTAAGTTGTTGTGTGTTAACAATGGAATACCGTAGTTGAGAACTTGTATCCTCGGTTATGTGTGAATAGGAGACTCCGTTGAATGTAAATGTCGATATTGATGTATTTGTATATGTGAGTTGTGATTTTGATTGTGATTTATATCCATATATGCGTTTGATGGTATGGAATGATTTGACATGTGTATAATGAGTGCTGATGTATAAATATATATATAGAGTAAGTTAAGGAAGTGTAGAAGCCGCTGTCCTAGTAACAAATCGTCATTATTTTGAATTGTTTAAGCATCTTATCACCTTATAAACTTAAATTCTGTTTAATTTGTATAGGCATATGTTGTGCATGTGTGACAGTGTATGAGAAGTGTTATGTGTGGTACGGGTGTTTTAGTGCGTCTCAATAGCCTGGGTTAGGGCTTTAAGCTACGGGTAGGTTTTATTTTGTGATTTAACATTAGAGTAATGTGTATGTGTTGAAATTGAAGGATGAAGTCGATGTGTCCCGTGTAAGTGTGAAAGACTATCGATCCGCAGTTCTTATACTTTTCTTTGCTATAAACGTGCTAGGAGTCTTTGTTGTATGATATAGGTTGCTGGAAACGTTGTTAATCTGCTATCTATCTTATACTCGCAGTTGTTGTTGCTATTACTGTACTTGTGTTGTATATCACCACAAGAATATCTACTACGGGCTACCGCTAATTGTCGACTGAAGAAAGTAGTCGCCAAATGGCGACCGAAATATTGAGCGGGCGACTGAAATTAGTCGACGATAGGCGACTAGGAGGCGACTAAAAAAAAAAAAAGCGGGCGGCAGAGCATCGGTCCGCCAACAGCGATCGCTTGAAGTTAAAGAGCGGCGGCGAATTGGCCGCCACCTTCTGGTCGCCCATATTTTCGATTAAATCCACAGCAACTTCGCCTTGCTTCTCATTTCACACTTCACTTTAAAAAAAAAAAAAAACAAAGAAAATACACTTCATTTCACATCGTTCTTGCTTTGGATTTTCGATTTTCGGGTTTAATCTAGTTCATTCTTGCTTTGGAACTTCTAATCCTAGCCTAATCTCTTCAATGTATGTTAATTTTTTTTGTTGTATGTTATAATTATATTATGTTAATTTTGGTTATATTGTTTAGATTTTGTAATTATTTTAGTATTGTTATGTTTGAATGATGTTTGGTTATTGTTTGTGAAGTATAATAGGTGTTGAATTTGTTTAAGATTAGAGAATGATTGATTACAATTAAAATTAGGGTTTGTGAAATTGGGGGTTTTTTTAAGCTTGAAATTGGGGGTTATTGTTTGAATGATGTTTAGTTATTGTTTGGGAAGTTAATTTCTTTAATATTAGAGAATTTGTTGAATTGGTTAAATTACTTGTTTAATGATGTTGAATTGGGGGTTTTTGCTTGTTTAATGATGTTGAATTGGGGGTGTTTAGTAATACTCAAATATTAAATTGGTTGAATTACTTGTTTGAACTCTTGGGTATTGAATATATTAGACAATGTTTGAATGATAGTTTAAATGTTGTTTAAGATTAGATAATGTTAGATTATTATTTTTATGTTAGAATATTTATTGATTAGGATTAGTGAGTTTGGGGTTTCTTTTGTCAAGTTAATTATTTGAGTTGAAATTAGTTCTCAAATATTAAGTTGGTTAAATTACTTGTTTGAACTTTTGGGTATTGAATTATTTCTCTTATATTGGTTAGCTTATAATAATGAAGAGATTGGAGCACGAATGGATGTATGAGGAAAGATTTGATAAGAGAAAACGACCTATTGAAAAATATGTTAAAGGAGTCACAAAATTTATTGAATTTGCTAAACAACAAGAAGAATATCAGCTTGGAGAAAATAACATTAGGTGTCCTTGTAGCAAATGTAAAAATCTAAAATACGTTGATGAATACTCCGTTGAAGAACATCTTATCTCTAACGGCTTTCTTCCAAATTATTATCAATGGATTTGCCATGGCGAATCTTACTCTCCAAATCCCGAGGAGTCACAAAATTCTCCAAATAATAATACCTATAGAGATATGGTCGTTGATGCACTGGAATATAATATTTTTAATAATACTGAAACAATACATAATGATGAAGAAGTTCCAAACCCTAAAGCTAAAGCATTTTTTGACATGTTAAATGTTTCTGAAAAACCGTTGTTCGAGAGAAGCAGAATCTCTTTGTTACAAGCCGCCTCTAGAGTTGTAACGTTGAAATCTGAGTTCAATATGCCATTTAGAGGAGCTGATGCTATTGCTTCCTTGTTGGAGGATTCTGCACCCGAAGAAAATGTTATGACTCGATCGTATTACAATACAATGAAGGTTCTCAAAGGCCTTCAACTCCCTCATAAAAAAATTCATGCATGTAAAAAAGGATGCATGTTATTTTGGAAGAATGATGCCTTACTAGACAAGTGTAAGGATTGTGGAAGGGATAGATATGAACAAAGTGAGGGAGAAATCGTTTTGAAGGGTAGTAGAAAGGGTGGAAAAGGGAAGAAACGTCAAGCAAAAAAGAAAAAAGTGCCAGTGAATGAGTTAACTTATTTCCCACTTTCAGCTCGATTGCAAAGATTGTTTGCCACAAAAATTATCGCTGAGCAAATGAGGTGGCATAAAGAAAATCCGCGAAAACCAGGAAAGATGTGCCATCCGAGTGATGGGGAGGAGTGGAAGCGCTTCGATGAAATGTATCCTGAGTTTTCTCAAGAACCTCGTAATGTTCGACTAGGATTGTGTACTGACGGATTTGCACCGTTCGGTCAATTCGGTAAAAATTATTCCAGTTGGCCAGTGATGGTGACACCGTACAACCTACCACCTTGGTTGTGTTTAAAAAGACAATTCATCTTCTTAAAGAGATGAGTTATATTCTGATTGCGGTTATCACTAGTGTTTTGTGTGGGGAATAGACTTAAAGAGATGAGTTATATTCGTTGCCAGTGGTTTGTGTTGATGACACAGGGGAGTTGTTGTAATTGGTCAAGTTTTGGTATGATGTTGAAATGGGATACCATATACACCTAGTTATTGTCAATTTTAGATTGTTATGACGTTGTGGTCAATACCTGTACCTAGATATACATGACTGTAATAATAATCAGTCTCAAATGAGTATGGTAGAAACACTTTTTCTTCTTTTATTTGACGTATGTTATTAGTTACGTGGACGTAACTCTTCTTTTTTAGGGGGGTAAGAAGCACGAAAATTTTGTGCTGTGTTGTTGTTTACTTGTTATGAATGTTTAAGTGGCAACACTTTGATCTTAGCGCTAGTTGCTCATGAGCTTAGTTTGAGGAGGCGCAAGGCGCACCGAGGCGATGAGGGGCCGGGGCGACGAGGCGCAAGGCGCAAGGCGAAGACACACGCCTTTCGTACGCAAGGCGCACTTTTTCAAATATAATCTTATAAATTTATTTCACACCTTATTTTTAATTAAAAACATGTTTCTACACAACATAAATAACTAAATAACAATAATAATGACGATAATTTTACGTTTCATATCATAAATCGTCGCAAAACATTCAATATTCACAGATAGACATAACAAACAAGGCAACATATTCTATATCAAGAAAACATAACAATACTAAAATTAAAAGGCACACAAATATTCATAGATCATCATCATCGTCATCAATAACCCCTAGCTCAAAATCATTTCCTTCTTCTCCCGAGGTAGCACCAATATCTTCCTCTTCATCCTCAACTCCATCAATAAAACCACCTCCATGTCGTGAACCACTAGCTACTCCTTTTCCTTTGCTAGTCTTCGACGACCCCGATCCATCATGTTTCCTTAACCTTGACGATCGAGTAAAGTAGTTAGACTCTTCAACTCCCGAAGCTCTAGCCACTACATTCCAAGTGAGATTTTCATCATCGAAAACTAAATCGTCTTCACCATCTTCCTCCATTTTCCCGATCAACCATTCATTACTTTCATCTATCTCATCAAGCAAAATAGGATCACTACTTTCACTTCTCTTGTTTCTAATTGCCAAAGATCGATTACACTTCACATAAACCATTTTATTCAATCGATCTTGACATAGCCTATTCCTTTTCTTGGTGTGAAGCTGTTAAAAAACAAAAAGAAAATATTTGAGTAATTAAAGATATAAACTAAGTTGGATTGATATGCACTAATCGTAATAGGCTCTTAGCTTACATGTTGAAAAGTTCCCCAATTTCTCTCGCAACCCATAGCACTACATGTCAAGCTCAAAACTCGGACCGCAAATTTTTTGAGGTGCGGAGTAGACGATCCATAAGCAAGCCACCACTCGGCTAAGTAAAGAAATGTTGAATAATTAAAACAAGTATACAATCAAATTTTTAAATTTAAGTGATAATAAAGTTAAGTTCTCGTAATAGTTTTCTACCTGGAGATTTGGTTTTTTGTTGCCGGATAGCCATAGGTAGGCCAAAGAGACCACCACTGGTTTGATAGATCCCGAGTTCATTGCCAATTTTATCTTGAATTTCAAGATCCGAAATTAATCTTCCGATGCATTCATACAACCCTGTCATTACCTCCTCACAATTTGATATCTCCCGATTATCAAAGTAAACTGCAGGGTTTAGAAAGTAGCCGGCCGCATGCAAAGGGCGATGCAATTGACAATCCCATCTTTCATCGATCATCTTAAATGCTTCCAAGTATTGATCTTCTTTATTACCGAAGCTAGTAGCAATGGCCTCTTTAGCTCTATCCATGGCTTCATAAATGTAACCCATAGCGGGTTTTTTCTCCCCATCGACAATTCTAAGTACTTTGACAAGAGGACCCGTCAACTTGAGAGCATACAAAACATTTCTCCAAAAACTTTCTTGCAAAATATATTGGGCCATTTTTCTTGCAGCCGGCTCCTTAGACCACTTGGCATTATTCCACTCTTGAGAAGTAACCAACTTCCTCAAGTTGTTCTTGTGCTTGTGATATTGAGCAAGTGTAATAAAGGAGGTAACAAATCGAGTAACTGCAGGCCTATGCAAATTTCTTTGGTTTGTGAATTGCCTCATCAAGTTCACAACACTCGGTCGACCACCATACACAAATGCATTAATGAACATCGCCTTCTTCAAAGACATTCGGACTCTTGGAATTTTTCCAATGTCCTCTAGCATTAAATCAATGCAATGTGCGGCACATGGAGTCCAATACAAATGAGGCCTCTTAGCTTCAAGCAACTTTCCTAAAAAAAAAATAGATTGAGATTTTTATGAATATTATTATTTAAATACTTATAGATGAAGTGAATAACAAATTCAATCAAACAAAGTGTTACCTGCTTTGACATAAGCAGAGGCATTATCCGTTATCACTTGAATAACATTCTGCTCACCAACTTCCTCCACCATTTTATCAAGTAGATTAAATAATAAAGTTGCATCCTTGACAACTAGGGACGCATCGATTGATTTGATAAAAACGGAACCTTTAGGTGAGTTAACTAGGAAGTTAAGAATATCCTTTTGTGTAACGGTGTCACGCCATCCATCCGACATGATTGAGCATCCCCTTTCAATCCACTCCTTTTTGTGCTCTTCAACTAATAAATCCGTGTCTTGGACTTCCTTATTAAGTAAAGGAACTCTAAGCTCATACATACTAGATGGTTTCATTCCCGGGCCAAATTGACCAATTGTTTCTACCATCACATGAAAACTATCATAACTTGCTGCATGGAAAGCAATCCCCGCGTCATAAAACCACTTAGCAATCTCCCTACAAGCCTTCTCTCGTAGCTCCTTTCTACAAACTTCATTTATGGTTTGTTGTTTTCCTACTAATCTACCCTTCAAGACTTCTCTAGGATTAGGTGTGAAAAATATGTCAATAGGACCTTTTTACCTAGGTTTCTTTACGGGAGGGGGACAATTCTTACGAATTGAACTTCCACTAGGTGTGTTAGAATCCACTTCCACAACATCATCATCATCATCATCTATTTCCAAGCAATCGTTGTAGTGTTGCATTCTAGGATTCATGTTCACATCATCCTTAGCGGCCGCTTTTTTGAGCATAAAGTTTCTTACCTCTTCTTTAACATGTTCAGGATAATCCATACATTGGGTAACATTCCTAAAAACCCCTACCAAATGTTGCTTAAGCCTATAAACACCTCCCTTACATACTTTTGTGCAAAATTTGCAAGTGAAATTATTTTTATTATTAGGGTCAGCTACACCATATTTTCTTCCAGGGTCTTGATTTAATAGGTTCGAGTTTGACGATGCTTTAGAATTTGTAGCACTATCAACAACATTATCATCACTAGGATCCATTTTTCTACAATATAATTCATATATGACAATTAGCTACAAATTTTAAAAATTTAATCAGTAAAAAGAAGCAAATTTTTAAAACTTTTTTAGTTTTAGAAAACTCTAAAAATCTATGAAAATTTTAGATTAAAAAAGAACATTAAATTTACATAATTTCTAACAAAAAAATTTATGAAACTTAAAAGAAGAAAAAGAAGACAAAACAATAGGAAAAACAAGAGGAAATAATAAAGAAAAAAAATATTAAAAAAGAAAAAAATTTCCAAATGGAAGAGCAGTAGAACACGAATGGAACTTGAGGAATGAGGAGCACTAGGAGAATAAAATAATAGAAGAGCAAAATGGAATAAAATAAAAGGAAGAGAGAATAAAGGAAAAAGTAGGAGAGAGATAAGAAAAAATAAATAAAATAAGAGAAAATCAAAATATAATAAAATAAAAGGAAGAGAGAGTAAAGGAAAAAGTAGGAGAGAGGCAAAAAAAAAACAAACAATGATCACGTGAAGAGTAGCTTAAAATTCAAAAAAATAATTTGATTTTTTATCAAACATACGCACTACACATAAGGCGCACTTTAATGCGCCTCATGCTTCCGCATAAGGCGCGCGCCTTGATGCGCCTTACGCACACATATGCGCCCTGCTATTTCAAGGCGTTGACTGCTACGCCTTACGTCGCCTTGCGCCTAGGCGCGCCTCGGGCGCGCTTTTTTCAACTAAGCTCATGAGGTAACTTGGTTGCGTATGTGTTAACACTTTAAGCTCGTCTTGTGCTGTTGTTTAGTTGCCCAGGTAGTGTAGTGAATTTCGGGACGAAATTCTTTTAAGGAGGGAAGACTGTAATACCCCGTATTTCTTTAGCCGGTAATTTTGAGTCGCATTAGTCGTTTGAATCTGGATTTAATATTTCGAGTATCTTAGCGGGTTCTGGAGATTTAATTCGAGAGTATGTCATGTGTGGGCTCGTTTGACTCGTAAAAATAAGAGGAATTGAGTGTCGAAGTTGGTTAAACGTCTCGAGTGGTTTAGAGTCGATTTTTAATATTTTGAGTGTTTTTGAGCGAGTTTATCTAAGTTTGACTTTCCACAAATCAGACAAAAACAAAACCAAATAAAAGGGCAGCAGCTCCATCTTCTAAAACCAACAACTCAACACCACATATCATAAATACAATAAAATCAAACCAAATTAAAGAGCAGCAGCTCCATCTTCTTCGTTTTGACCGAGCACCACACTTCCTTCACTATTTTCTTTGGGTATTCTTCATTTCTCCACCAAATTCGTTCGTTTTTGTTGCTAAAGCTTCCTCTTCTTCTCCTCTACGTCCTCATACCAATTTCTAAGCAAGGTATGAGCTTTTTGTAATTCAAGTTTGTACCTTTTTTTCTAGGATTTTATGAGTTAGTCTAGGAATACTTTGTTAATTCGTTTCCCTTGATACATAGAGTAATAGTGGGCGTTTCTGTTGTGTTTTGGGGCGTTGTAGAAGCCTAAATCGTGGAGGAACCCTTTGAGAGGAAGTATATCATCCGTGGGCAGCATCTCATCCTTCTCTAGTCAAGGTAAGGGTAAAACCTTACTTAGCTCATGTATGAACTTGTGTGTATGGATTATGTATGTATGTGTGAATGATTTATGAATTGATGTGTGTGTGTGCATTTATGTAGGCATGGTTGAGGTTGTATGTCGGTGTATCTGTTGATAATTGAATGTTGTATGAGTATATTAAGCTAAGGATTAGTCGATGTTTTAGTCGAGCTGGATACGATTGAGGGATTCAATGGGGGGCTTTTATAAGTCATGTATAGGGTTGTCAGAAGCTCCATAGGCTCTGTTTTCTGCCGTGTTCAGCAACTGTCGTCTGTCGTGTGTTGGCTCCCCCTATTGCCGTGTTAAGGCTGCTGTGGACGGCCTAGAAGGGCTGCTGTGGACAACCTCAAAAATTTCTTTGTGGGCGATCGTGAAAGGTCATTCTTGTCGAGGAATGGGCTGTTTGTGTCTAGTCATTTTAGCTACTGTACGCAACCCCTTTTGGCTGCAAATTGTAGGTGCGTCTAAGGTTGTCATTGTGGGTATAAGTGTAGGTGTTGTACCGAGATTTGTCGGTGCTTTTCTGCCGTCTTAAGCCGTGTATGATTACTACTTTATGTCACGTTTAATATGTGGAATTCTACCATTGTTGTGGGTGTTTGGCCGAGACAGGGCTGGCCTGGGCTGGCCTGGCCGTGATATAACTACCGGGCAGCAGGCAGCAGGACCATGCTATTGTGGGCCCGTGTTTGGGGCTGTGATGGTGGCCCTCATTGGGTTGCTGCGTGGTGTTAAGACCGTGGCCCTTGTTGGGCGTCAGATGAGATTTTGGAGCTGTTGTCCACCCGACGAATTGTGGACTGCTGCTGTAATATTTACCACACACATGGTCCTTGTTTTTGAGTGGGTTCTTGTGGAGTCATTAATGTGGTTATATAGGTTACCACGTGTCGTGTGTTGAATGTATAAGCCGAGGAACACATTGAATTTGAGTGTTGTTATATATCCTCGTTAAACCTTGTATGAAATTACGTATGATGAGTTGAGTTGTGCGTGTGTGAATGTATGTGACTAATAACCTTATCTCCTTGCCATGTCGCGAAGTACGGGTATGCAAGCTACTTGATTCTATTTATGAGCGATGATACGCAATATTCATGAGTGAATGACTGCTATCGACGAGTGAATTGATTATGAGCGATGATGATTATGAGTGTTGATGAATTGTATATGAGTGAATGATGACGATGAATATGAGTGAATGATGATGATGATGATGAATATGAGTGAATGATGACGACAATAAAAGAGTGGATATGGAGCGATGTTGTATACGCGATACTGAGGGGTGATGACGAGACGGTAAGACCACCGTATGGGAGTCACACGGTGGGATAATTGCAATGTTTGTGAAATAGTTGTTTGACGTCCGAGTTAGTGTTTTCGAAACATCCCAATAATCCTTAAATTTCTCGATCGCCTAATTATTTAATCTTATCTTTTTCCCCTCTTTACGGTTGAGTATTTTGACGTGAAAGCTAACTAGGGTGTATGTTGTGTCTTGTTTTCTTTGTTCCCCACCCCGTAGGTACTCGGACGTAAGTGTGCTTTGTTGACGGGACGCTTGGAGGGATTCACCATCTTTTCTCTTTGATTAGACATCATTTTTTAGCCGTCTCGCTTTGTTTTGTTATTTTCACCGTTTAGGCCTGTGTGCCTTGAGTTTTGATACAGTTTCGTTTTCCTCTTTGATGTTTTTGGCCGTTGATCGGATACGTTATAGTTATATTTATATACATATTTGTTCAGTTTGAGTTACAGGTTTACGCTGCGAGCTCGTTCATTCGAGCCGCGTAACACCTTTATTTAGGTGGGGTCCGACTTGTCTAAATGGGGGTGTTACATTCGTGGCCTCGTACTGCATGAAAAATGACCTTAAATCCACAATGACCATCCCCAATTGGATCAAACCTATGATTGATGCAAGTTTTAATTACTGCTAGAATGTAATCTTGATACGGAAAGCTCGAAAAATCACGAGAATGCCAGTTATAATCAAGGGGAGCATCATCTCCTACATAAACGTAGATAAATGTAATTTACTGTGAATGCAATCGTAAATAATTACTGTCATAATAAAAAAAAATTGAATAAAATAAACGAGAAAACTTACGATGATTTAAACTGATTGAAGCTATTACTGTAGACGCCGCGTTGCTTGACTGAGGTATATCGTTAATCCACCTCCTCGCATGCTCAAAAGTAGAGCGTAGCCTCCTCGCCAGAAGGCGCGACCTACTTCTAGGATTTGCGACAACCACGAGTTCTAAAACCTTTTTGTACTCTGGATATATAAAAGTATGCATACTTTCAGCAAAAGTTCTCCGTACGGCTGGATCTCGACTTTGTATTTCAGCAAACAACTCTTTCAAACAAGCATCATCATCAAAAGGTTGAACAACTACATCGTCAATAACCAAAGTTCGCCAAAAACAATCAACATCGTCAAGATGAACAACTGTTTCATCATGAATCATTGTCAACAACGAACATGCACATGGTAAACCATGAGTTTCCAATAACACACAACCACAGGCCCAAAATAAATCCTCACCCAATGTATTTCCTCTTACAACCTCTGGCCTCATTTTCTCCATCGCCAAGTGCGACACTTTACCACTCAAGAACGAGAACAAACGTCCTTCTTCATCGTGCAAGTGAGTACTCCGCGACTTCTCTAACAACTTTTGAATTTTAACATGTTGACCGAGAAAAAGGGCATTAACTCGATGCCATATGGAATCTAGGTTGAAAGTCGCACTGTTTAGCCAAGACTTCAACAAAGAATGCGCCGACTCAACCCTCGAAGTAGTTGTGTTTCCAAAAGTGCCTGATATTATTAGTGTAACACTTTGCCTACTTTTCGACATGTACCATCCAAGTCGTATTAATATATCGAATTAAACCAGGGCACTTCTCTTGAAACCTAGCCCACTGAACTTCAAATTCTTCAACCGTCCCCGCCTCGATCATTCTCTTAAACCATCGACTGGAGAACATAGTGGCCAATTTCTACCTCTTATAAACCAACAATGCTCTTTCTTCCACAGCAGAATATATGTGCCATAAACATCACAAATTAGAAACATATGGAAATACTTCGCCCACAGCGGCGATCAAACTCAACTCACGGTCAATACAATGGCTCTTGGAAAAATGCCAAACAAAACTAACTTCAATGTCTCCAAAACCCACTTATATCTTACCCTCTGCGGGGTTTCTCAAAAAAAAAAAAAACACACTTATATCTAGTAATTGTTTCGTCCACCACAACAGCGTAACCAACTGAAAATGATTTCTCAACTGGTGTCACACCGATTAATTCAACAAAAGGTATATTGTACAAATTTGTTCTATAAGTTGAGTCAATTTGTACCACATCGGGTTAGTTACGAAATATTTTCACCGAAAATGGGTGAGCCATGAATATGTGCGTCAACCGTCCATTTTCATCGTTCTTCTACTCCATAATGTACCCGTGTCGTATCACTAAGTTAAACATCTGTTGGGCGGGGTTTCTAGTTCCTCTAACCAATGAACGAATTTTATAACATGTATTATATATTTGCCTAAGTGCCAGTCGAGGCTTGTTTGGTGAACGATAATGCAATGCAAAGCTAATGTTTTTCGCTGTCACGATAGGGATTGAATATTTACAGTAATAAATTCATTCTCATGTTGAGTAAGAGCAACGCTACAACTTTCACTGTCACCATACACTCGCAAAAAATGATTATGAACCCCACAAGCAATTTCAATTCTCCATTTCAAATTAGCCTCCCCATCAACCACAAAACCAATCGCCCTCAATTTAAGAGGACAATCACAAATTTTAGTAGACGTATTTTTCCGTTGACCATTCCCCGTCTTACCTCTATACTAAAATCCACGATCTCAATGAAGATATTAAAAAAAAAACCTACTGCAGCCGCAATCTTTCTTTGGCCCGATCTTTTCAAACCAAAACCAAGAGGAATCAATTTTTCCGTAGCCCATTCACGACAGAGATCAAGACTATCAAATACGAGGTCTGTCACAAAATGTTGACTATAATCGACACCGTCTCCCCTGACCACCTACTTAATTTAAGTAAAATTAATTATTAGCACACTCTTTTAACATATTTATAACTCATCGCGTAGGATTGACATTGATTTTAAACTTTTTCTTATCTACAATTACTCAATAAAGTAAATTTATAAAGAAGTATACATTTTTCAAATTAAATCCGCGTAAACTAATATAATAATAAATACTAAAACTAAAATTAGTAACACGAACACTACAACTTCATACACTTTCTAAAATATATGCCAATGAACTTATGAACAATATCAAACACCAACACTATAATTGATTCTAATTGTATATATTTTACATTAGAACACTAACAATTAAATAATTTATATTTTTTAATTACAAATAAATTATTATAAACACTATAAAATAGTATTTTTACCTAAATAAATTACATTTTATAAATAAATAAAAAATTGAAAAAAATAAAAATAAAAAACGAAAAAAATATAAAACCGTAGAAAATTTGAGGCTCTACCATGGTAGATACGTGAAATAAATAAGGTTCTACCATGGGGATACCGTGAAATATAAAAGGCTCTATAATGGTAGAACCTTAAATTTTCTACGTTCTATGTTTCCTTTTTTTGGTTTTTCACAGTAGTGGCGGAACCGTAACGACAACATGATTGTCCTATGGAGGAACCGTGATTTGTACACGGTTCTACCATGGTGCAACCTTAAATTTGTCACGGTCATACCACGATACGCACACAAATTTTCTACGGTCCTCTACTAATTTGAAACACAATTTTCATACAAATAATTAATACAAAACATACAAACTACAAATTAATCAATATATTTATATAATTGGAAGTTTTTTTGAGGCCTGTGAGAGAGTCCAACTTTTTAAAAACTCTTAATTTGAAAATAAATCGAATATAATTTATCCCTTTGCTTTTAATTATGAGATTAAATCGAATATAATTTATCCCTTTACTTTTAATTATGAGATTAAAATTTAATCCAAATCAAACTCTGTAATATCAAAAACCTAAACTCTCTACAACCATGTCTATTTATAATCAAAGCTACCTATAAGAAATTTCAAAGCTATTCACGTTGCACCTTTGTTGTTTTTAATTAATTTCTATTCTTTTGTTGTTTTTAATTAATTTCTATTCTTTTGTTTTTATGTTGGTTTTGTATGATATTTTAATTGGGGTTGCTATTTTGGTCTTGCAGATTAAGATGTTACACTGGAAGACAAATATTTGTTATGAGTTTATTACAATTATCGTCTAATTTGTTCTCATTTACGATTGTAAGTTTTATTCCACTTAATAGTGGTAAGTATATAGTTGTAATTTAGTGACCTTTTCAGTAACGTATGTGTATAACCTAATATCGTCATTGTTTTTGTTATTTCTCTCAATAATGCGGGTCTTTAATCTCCATACCTAAAGAAGTCATATGCCAAGCCTAAACACACCACATACATAAAAGAGGGTTTTTTTCGAGCGATAGTGAAATGGCACAAAGTTTTGTATCATTTGGTTCGTCCATCCAAGTAAGTTCCATGAGTTTCTCCTTTTATATGGTAAAAATATTTTATTTGAATATAACATGTATATTTGATTACACAATAATGGATAATTTTAAAAAGTTTATTATTACGGAGTATGTTTTTTTAGTATGATCATGACTTTAACCTCTACTTTGAGTAATTGTTCTTATATCAATTTGATATCTTTTGTTAATATATTCAATTAGATGAGTTAAACAATTGTGTACAATTTTGTAGGAATTTAACGTCGATGATCATAGTTACTTGGTACGTCAGATTGTTTAGCCAGGTACTTCCTTTGATTTTAACGTGCGATCTTAGAGTTTATAATTATTATTAACTACCTAACTTAAATACTCTGTATAAGAAAATAAATAAATTAAATTTTTCGGATAAAACTATGATTAGTTACGTTAATTTCGCATTGTAAATAAATTTTATTGAATACGTTGCTAAACGAGACAAAGGTTACGAGATATGGCGAACTCCAACCTTTTAAAACTATTTTAAACTACTTAAATTTACAGGCAATGACAAACTCCAACTTTTTTTTAGACTACTTTATAATACATAAATTTAAAAAATTTAGTCCTATATAATAATATAGGATAAATCCTAATTAATATTAACTTTTAGAGTCCAACTTTTATAAACTATAAAAAATTTTAAACTCAAACTTTTTAAAAACTCTTAAAAAAATTAATAAAAAAAAATGGTTAGGTAATTAGATAAATAAAGTAATTGAGTAGTAGGTAAGTACGAAGTAATATTTATTGATAAATTATTTAGAAAGAGATATACGTCAAAGTGTACTCAAGATAAAATTCTTCTGATGATAACTGTGAAAGTGCAAGGAAGATTAATTTCTTCAACTTTTTTTTTTTTTGGTATATATACCTCCATTTTTCAACGTGGACTTCCGAACTCCGAAGCACCAAGTTAATTAAATTTAGTTTATGTTTTAAATTAATTTTGTTCTATTTTTGTTTGTTATTTGATAATAGTGGTTAATAATTGATGTTTTCCGTCTTCTCAATTAATTATAACACGCTTAACATTTAAACATATCTTAATGTAATTATAATGATGTTTTTCATCCCATGTCTATTGCAGATGTAATTTGGATCGAAAATTTGAAAATCTCATCTAAACAACCTAAGTGAAAAACTATGAGGAAAACAAATTAGCATGTGACGACTGAAGAGAAAAAGTATAATCAAGATTATACAAAATCGATTGATATTGATGATTCTGTTCCTAAATTATGGTTATACAGAGTTTGACCTTTATTGATATTAATCTACGGTTCTATTGTTTGACCTTTTATGGGAAAAATACGGTAAAATGGAGGGATGTATTACTTTACAATTTTTATTAAGAAACAGACTTACAATAAATTTATTGTCAGACCACTCACATAAGATTATGTTATTCTTTTTAATTTTACCCTTTTTCCTATAAAAGTTTGAGTCTTGGTGGTTGTTAGTCAAATACCATTTCAATATAAAATAATGGTCTCATATAAAACTTAATGATGTTATATTATAACCCTATGCAACTTAGATATCCGATGATATTGTACTCAACCTTTTGTTTTGTGGGTTTGTTTGGATGAGATAAATTTTCAATAAATTTTCATTTCATTGTTAAGCATGTAAATAATGAAAATGAAATCTAAGAGCTAAAGTTCGGGCATGTATATATTAAGGAGGGATGAAATTTCAATTCATTATTTACTACATAGAAATCATAAATATGTTATAATAAAATTATAAAATTTACGTTATAAATAAAGTTCAAATTTTCATATCTATCTTAATTATCAGAACAAAAATCTGTACTTATAAATTAATGGTTACGATTAAGATCAATTGGCAACATAGAGAGTGAATTACTTTGGAATGTAATATATATACTCATTTATTAAGTGGGACGAAGGGAGTTTTTTTTTTTTTTTTTTTTTTTTTTGGCAATATTAGGCACAAGAGCAGTACAATAACAGTAATTCTCCTGTAAGACACAACTTACATAAAATTAATGTGAGACCAAAGTAAAAATTGCAGTTAAAAGGGTACAAAATCATGAAATAAATCTACTAAAGTCACTTACAGGGGTACTAAAAAAAATTTAGTAACAATTAATCATAATTATCAATTAAATAGTACAAAAGCTATATAAACGGGTACAAATGAGGTGGACTTACAATAACTTATTGTAAGTCCTGACTTACCTAAGAATTTGTGGTACAATAATAGATGACTAACTAAATTTATAACTTTCACCAATTGACCATAACATCTTAGGTGGAGTTAAGGTGAACATAAGGACCTCAACTATGTGATTTATTCCACTTTAGGACCTTAACTTTAAGATTTTCCAGTTAAGGCACTCTTTAACGTTTTCCATCCAACTTGCCTACTCCGTACATGGGAGTAATAAACCCACTAAATTTGTCGTCATTTGCAATTTTGCATCTCTTATTATTGTGGTTTTTAATTTTCTCATTTAATTTTATAATAATAAATTGTATCCATGACTTTAAAATTCGTATGAAAAAATATTGAAATGACAAAGCCTAACATTTTACATGTAAATATAACATAAAATTGAACTTGAATGTAATAAGTTCAAAAAGGTTCGACCCAAACGGCTTTATCAATTAATAATAATATCTTCTTTATAAATTTCTAATTCAATAAATATATACGTAGAGAGAAACATATAATTTGTAAAATACTTCACAACATGTTTGAATATATAAAAATATACTCCACACTTAATAACCTAAACTATTTATGTATGTCTCATGTGATATAAATTTAAACATCACAAAAATATTATCATTAAATTTTTGCGAATTTTTTTTCATGAGTTTACATATGATGATATAAAATTGAATATTTTAAGAAGTATTAAAGAGAGAAACGAGTGTATTAAAAATGTTTTGAATGAGAGTGAATTTACTATTTCTCTTTAGTGACATTTAGGTAGAGTTAAAAAAAACCTCACATCAAAAATTTAAAATGGCAAATATTAAGTACTTGATTTGTAACACCCCGTGTTAATTTAAGCTAATTACAGTTAGGAAATCTATAATTAGTCATCCTTACTCATTTAATTCCTAAAACAATACACTACAAGTTATTATTGCACCTAAACTAAAACCATTTTGAATTGCTTTGAATTTGAACTTTATTCTTTCATATTCAAACTCGATAAATCAAATGATGAATCCTCGATAAATTTCTCAACGACAAATTCTGGCACGCAAATCAAGGTCAATGTTGACCAAAATGCCGAGTCACCTAAAGGTGATTTAATCATCTAATCTTTTTCAAATCTACTTACTCATAACCTAAATCTAACAAAGGTTAGTTAAGACTTAATCATTTTGATTATTACTAACAAAACATATTATAATATTATCAAATTACTATTCCTTCTTGATTTAGCTAACACTTTAGGTAAAACTCAAAATAATGAGCCTCACTTATTCAAAACTGAAAAACTTTTTGACGTTTGAGCATAATGATTTAAATCGATAACATTCAACGAAAAAAAAATTTATATTTCAATCAAATAAAATTTTATTTCAAAGTTACGAGGAGCTAGTACCCAATTTTTGTTTTGATTTCGTTTTGAGTCTTACTTTCATTTTTATTTTCGATCTCTCTCCTAAACATTATTTTAAGACTATATATTTCAATTCGAGACTTTTCGTGCTGCGTAAATCGAAAAACTTAAGATAACAAAATCGACCCACTTGGCACCTTGTTTGGCCGAGTAAGTCAATTGCAAGGCTCAAGATTTTGCTTTCCATTTTCCTTCCTTGCTTTACTACATTGTCAAGTCTTTAGCCACCCTAAATTACATCATCAACCTATGCTTGACTAAGATCATGCTTTAACACAACTTGTTATTCAATTGCTTTCACACATTAACTACTAAAACAAAATACTACAACTACATTACTACTACTACAAACACACGCACAACATAACACAAACACAACAAAACACAACAACAACTACTACTACACTACTCCATACGGTTTCTACTCACAAAACACAACAAACACTTAGCTTATTTTCCTCTCTAAATAAATTCATACTCTAAGACTTGCAAGCTTCTTCATCTTCAACCTTGAGTAACCCTTGAATATCTTTATCCTCCTTAATTCATTCTTACTTAAAACTTTCATTTTATTGTTTTAAATCTATTAGAACACTTAACTTCATTCTATGCTATTTATATTTTAAAATCACTACACCTTTTAACTTATAAATAAACATGAACATAAATCAAAACCATTTAAATATATACATCACCAAAACCTAAAAGAAATATACTACACTTAAATTTTTTATTATAGTTAGTCAAGAGTAAAATAAAATTTCTAACTTGTTTATTTCTTTTTATGTACTAATCTACCAAAGAAGAGGAGCAAGGAGGAAGCATCGACTTGAGCCAATTCGACCACATTATCGATCCCGATAATTGCTAAGATTTCTCTCCACTAACCTACTCAAGGTGCTTCCCGCACACTTATATGATAAGCGCCTCGAAATTGTTTATATGTTATTGTTTTTGATGCGTGTATGATTTATTTTATCACCTAGTATTTCACATGTTAAATTAGGAGACAAAAATCAAAAGAATAACATTAGTGTAGCATAATAATACTACACGGCATCCCCTTTGATTTTGGTTTAATTTTTCGTTTTAATTTTTGTAAATTGCATGCTTAGAATACTAGTAATGAAATGAACATGAAAATATAATTAGTTTATGTTTAGGACTTAAAATGAAATTGTTATGAAATTTGATTGTATTTAAAGTATTGTGTTCTTGAGTGTATTGTTGTTATTTTGTGTGTAAAATGATTTCTCTTTTGTATGTTAATATTTGTATATGCTTGTCACTCATGTTAAATGTATAAATAATATAAAGTAAATTAGTTGTTGAATTAGAAGAATAAAAATCAAAAATAAAATTTTAAACATAAATATACATACTCACGGCATTTTAGTTTAAAATGGACAAAATTTGAGTTTTAATTTTTCTAAATAACATATTATGATTAGTTTAGTTAAAATGGACTTGTAGGAAAAATTTGAGAAAATTTCATAAACATATAAAAATTTGACTAATTTATGTTCATATGAAAAATATTAAAGTTATTCACATATTCATGTGTTCTTCACTTAAGTGATTAGTTTGATTCATAAATTTTATAAGTTTTAGTTATTTATTGTTTTTAGATACTAGTTTAAATCACTTTAGAATAACTTGAATAAATTAATTTATAAAAACTTTAAGTCAAAAACCGATAAAATTAGAAAACGAAAATAAATGGTGCAAGTGTGAATAGCCACGGCATTAGGCTTTTTTTAGACCTAAAATGAATTTATCACTTTTTATTTTTATCACTTAAGTAATTTAATTTGTTAAAGTAATAAATTATTAATAAAAAAAAAAAAAAAGAAATAGATAGCCTAGCATATACAAGGCCACGACATTTCACTTATTCTTGGGTCAATTTTGGTCAAAATGAATTTGTCACTTAATCACTAAAATTGATTAGTCATTAGGTTTATATTTTATTGTTTAATAAATCGTTAATAAAAAGAATCAACAAAACCGATAAAAATAAACGTTACATGTATTAAAATGAACAATGTCGAGTGTTACTACCTTTGCTTAAATTGGATGTGGTTATATGGACTATTTAAAATGAACTACGACAACCTCGCTAAAATTTGAAACCGCTTAAATTTTAGTTAAGTATACGACTAGACATAACCGAGTTTTCACTTTTGAAATATTACCTAAAAACACTAAATATAAAATGAACTTAACAACTTGACTCAAAATGTATTTCAAAATCACTAAATATAAAATGAACTTAACAACTTTGATTAAAACATATTTTCAAATCACTAAATACAAAACGAACCTAACGACCTTAAAACTAAATTTTTGTACTTAGGAAATAAAACTTGATTTGTACTTAAATCAAATATCAAAAACATAAGAATACTATGTATAAAAAAATATATATGTTAAAGTATAAGATACATATACGTATATAATACGAATAAAATACAAAGTATAAAATACGCATACGTATAAAAATACGTACAAATACGGAATACTAAAATACGAATACGTATAAAAATACAAGGAATAGTAAATACGATGAATAGTAAATACGGTGAATAGTAAATACGAGGAATAGTAAATACGATAAATAGTAAATACGGTGAATAGTAAAATGATGAATAGTAAAAATATTTAAAATTTATAAACGGACTCAAATAAATTATTTAAGCTTTCTATGTGTGTCCGTTTACCTGAAGAACTACTTGAACTAAATTTCTACTATACAAGTTTGACGATACTATTTGCTATGAACTGTCACTTGATTAATTTGAGAATGAGAAAATAAGAAAAGGAGTACTTGTTGAATACTCAGATTATGTCGTCATGTTGCGAATCTATTGTGCCATCGTTAGAAAGGTAGCGCGTATGGGGACTCTTTCACTCTCGATCTTGTTGAGGCGTTAATGACTCTCATAGTCTTTAGGCAAGCGGCGTTTACATCCCTTGAATGGGCATAAATGTGGCGACCTGCGGTCCATACGAGGTAACGGAAAATGACCATCCCATCCGGGGACCTTGTCATTAGGTATTAATCGTTTCGGGTAGGAAAAGCATACTCTCTCGAATAGCGAGGACCTGTGGTCGTTTCTAAGTGAAAGTGTGTGCACACATTAGATAAGGGATTGAATCGCCCTTCTTACCTAGTGGTATCCTTAGCATTAAAGTCCGTTGATGTACCGTGACTTTGCGCAGGCCTTGCTTTTGTAGGGTTTTGCATGCTTCCATCCTAACTGGTTGTGGCTCATAGGACAACGTATGATAGATTATCCATGTTGTATTGGATATTAGGTAGTTATCACGTACGCTACTTAGTGTTTGATCGATGTGCAGTCCGAGCGACTAGTGCACTTTGATAATTATCTATGAGAGTACACAAGCCGCCCTGTAGTCAAGACTCGCGAGATATGTTACTATATAAATAATTGAAAAGGGTCGACTACCCCGAATATTAATGAGATGATAATGATTTATTGAGTAAGATTGGTTATAAGTGTTGTGTGACATATTGTTTGATTTATACTCATGTTTGAATCATCTTGATTTCTTTATGTGTTTTACCTGTCTACTTGCTAATTGTCTTACTTAATTATTATTCATTATTTATACTGCATATTGCTTTAGAATTGCATGTGTCGAAAGAGTGTGCGGGAAAATGATGAGAATTTAATGCAGGTACCCCGAGACCAACGCCATTGAATGCTAGGGAGAGTTTATCTTATTTATTTTGTATGCCTTTGAGGGAATTTGTAATCTAAATACTCTGTTCTATCTCTAAACTCGTATTATGAATACTGAGTTTGTAAGACGATAACAGCTGGTTTGTAATATTTAGACTTAATTAATTTTCCGCCTTAGTTTAATTAAAGTCACGAAAAACCAGGTTATTCTGATTGGTATCGTGAGTCTTCATGTAGTGAGTAACTTAAAGTTATCTCTCATAGCGAGACGACACCTGGGCCAGACATACATATTAATATATGTGTCAGGCATAGACTAATAGAATCAAATAATGAATTAGAAATCTCTAGTTCACTAAAAATAATAACTTAGATCACATAAAATGTGAGGAAGGGTAGAAATCTTAAGGACCGACCGAATAATAATAAACGCGTTAGCTGAGCGTTTAAATTTTAAGTTTTTAAAATTTTTTTACTTGCTATTTGCTCTGTGGCTAACTCTAGTCTGACAAAGGCCCTTAGGATGACGTCCTTCAGTTACTCCCGTAGCAATCTACCACGACGTCCACCGATGATGCCCTTAGATGCATACATACATGGCCATTCCCACGTCATAGAGCAATACGTGGAAGCCAATGGGATCACTACGAGCAGACCCTACCACACAAAGGGCATTGGCTTAGGCCTGACGCTGATTGAGAGCTTCCATCCGTACGATGAGTTCTGGGCACCACTAGGATGGCGACTCCTCCTGGATTACGATCTATATATAGACCGCATGCATCACCCAGACCCACTTCTGAGGGAGATGCAACCACCAGGGTGGATGGAACACGATGTACTGCTCGAGAACTTGATGGATCAGGAGTATAAACACGACTATCCCCCAATGCCAGAAGATGCCATCATACCTCCAATCATATGGGAGAGGGATCTTACCTCTGGGAGACTTTTAAGGGTCTCAAATCATATCTAGGGTCATTTGACTCCAATTTGTAAAATATATGTAAAACGACTTCAAACCATCTTAAGAACGACCTTAATGCCGTCACCTTTTCTTAAACGACTATGGATTTTTCATTTGGATGTAACGTTTTGTGAACCTATGTATTATATTTCCTTAAATGTAATATTTTACCCATATACTTATATGTATATGGAGACGTTATGTTGCTACCAAGTCGTGTACTTTTCATAGCTCGTTCTTTTTAAATTCTGCATATATGCATGTAAATTCAAAATCTCACTTAGGTCATATTCCCCACTTATTTCAGATATGACTTCAGCACGACAAGGAGTTCGTGAGGTAGATCGAGATGAGAAAGCTCGAAAGAGAGCTGTCCAAGCATTTGCACGTCGTCAACAGAGAAAGGCGTGGAAGAAAATGCACAACTTGGAGAATTCCGGAATCGACTGGAAGACCAGGGCACTCGAGACCTCATATGTGGAACATCGAGTTCCTGATCACCTCCGCCGATCTTCGAGGAAGACCGACGCGTTCGAAGCATTCATGAGGAGCGGACCAGATGACTTTGAGGGAGTTAGAGAAATCCTATACACTTGGACCAGGCACATGAGTGCAAAGTTCAAAGAATACTCGGTCCCGGAGGAATGGAAAACCCACTTTGCTGCAGCCTGCCTTGACAGAGAGGCCAAGGCTTAGTGGTTACGCGTTCGATCCCCAACTGTACGCGAGGGCGACTACTACCTTAGTTGGGAGGACTTCAAGCTCGGTCTGAGCGACATGTCTTATGCTGTGAAGTATAAGCATAGCTTCTCAGAGAAAGAGTACCACTACTCAAAATTTGCTTAGAATCTAGGACAAATCTTTTGTCATTCTCGACTTAATTTCATATCTCTTGAGAATGTATCTAAACTTTTATGTTATTTTGCTGAACTTTGTATCTGAGTTCTTACCTTAGTTCATTTCATAGGGAATGTATTAGGAGGCTTGTAACTTTTTGGATGTAACCCCTTTTACATCTATATCTATATTATATATTAAAAGAGAAACCTCCAAAAGTGTTTTCGTGGAAAACTCTCAAAAACAAGCATTTTTTTCCTCCTTATTCCGCCACGTCATCTATAGGGTCCCACGTCCTCATTGACTTCCCGGGTCAATTCCCTGCCTAACCGTCTTCCAATTGTTTTTTCGGCTTCCTTGTCCTTTCATATTTTGAGGATACGAAAAGGCCATAATTGAAGTTCATCATTCATTTGCTAACATTCAATTGTCTATATTAAACAATTTTCATCACAACATGGTCGTTTTTCTTTTCTGGCTTTCATTTTCACCGTTCACGACGTGCAACATTAGAGTGTCCGACAAACAGATGAAACGAAAAAATAGACTACTTAATTGGTATGTACTTATTAACATAAAATGCAAAGTTGAAACAATACAAATGAAACTAAAAAATATTCATCAAACAGATATAGTAACACAAATTTTTTAATAATTATAAACAAAGAATCAAACTTTTCAACTACATCGTCTTTTATTTCTCATTACATTCTTTTTTTTTTTATTTAATTATTTTATGTCAACTAAATAATATAAAGAAAACCAAAAGACATAAGTTATTACCTTATAAAATAATGCATCAATTCTATTATTTTATAAATTCCAAAACTTTCAAAGTCATGTAAAAATTATTTCAATACTTTTTATAAATTTATATTTAGACACATTTTACTTTTGATTTTGTAGCTTTGATTTTAATATGTACTATAGATATAGATATGTAAATATTTACATATTTATTTATAGTTTTATTGTACAATGTTAACTATTTTTTATATTTGCATGAATGAATCGGGAAATAACAAAGCTCACAATAATTACAAGGTATAATTTATGTGTTGATTATTCTATTAATTAAATTTGTTATTTTAGAGTTTTTAAAATTTGATAAGTCATGCTTAATTTATTTTCATAATTTTTAAAATTTAATATTTAGAAATATTTTGCTTTTGATTTTGTTGCTTTGATATTTTTCCCTCTAAGATTATATATAGTACAATATTAATTAATTTCTATATTTGCAGGAACAAATCGGAAAATAAAATAATCCACACATACCAAGGTATAATCGATGTGTTACTAATTCTTGCTTAATTATTTTTCAATGAAGGGATAAATACAAGGTCGTTTATTTGATATTTGTTTCATTAATCTTTGACTTTAATTACTAACTCTTAATATATCAAGATGATTGAGAAGGGTATAAAATGTAATTGTGATTTTTTTTATCAAGGTTTTATAGTATGAAAGGAGATGAATAAAGTAAATATATTCATTTAAATTGTTATTTCTACATAGTCAAAAATCTATGATAAATTGTGGTGTTTTAATGTGATTTTTATAGTATTTTTTTTAAATTATATATTTACAATATTATAAAGGATTAATTGGCAAGAATAATCCGAACTGGTCCTCTTATTCTATAAATAATCCGAACTCGAATTAATCCACGAATAATCCCAACTATTGATGTAACATTTCAATAATGTACTTTGGCCAATTTCAATCGACTCTAACACGTAAAAAAAATGGCAAAATTGACTCTAACTTTACCTCACTCTTATTTTAAGTATAATTCAAACCGTTTTCACTTCTTTTTTTATTGATTAAAGCATGTTAAAATTGGCCAAAGTACATTATTGGAATATTATTTCAATAGTTAGGATTATTCGTGGATTAATTCGAGTTCGGATTATTTATGAACTAAGATGACCAGTTCGGATTATTCTTGGTAATTAATCCTATTATAAATTTACACTTGAACCCAAAAAAATATATTATCATTATTTTTTATTTAATTAACTTTCTTATAACTAGAATGATTTTTAAGTCATTATCAAATAATAATTCATTTTTTTCCCTTAATTTCGTTTTTTAAAATTTATTTTAACAAATCGATATCGATATCTATATCTATATATTCTATATTATATATTAAAAAAAATCCTCATAAGTTTGCTTGTGAAAAACACCCAAAAACACACTATAAGAACGCCCTCATTCCGCCACGTCATCTATTGTGTTCCACGTCAGAATTGTTTACTCGGGTCAAATTTCGCTTCAAGTTTTTTCATCTTCCTCGTCCTTTCGTTGTTCACATGTATTTATTTTGAGTATTTGAAAAGGCCTTTATTAAATACCACCATTCAATTGCTCGCAATCAATCAATTGTTCATGTTACATATTAAAACTAAATAACTCATAAGTGTGCTCACGAAAAACACTAAAAAACATATATTAATTGCGTCCTTATTCCGCCACGCCATCCATTGTATTCCACGTTAGACTTGACTTCTCAAGTGAAATTTCGCTCAAAATTCGTCTTACCTTTGTTTTTTCAACTTCTTCGTCTTTTCATCTTTCATTTGTAATTATTTTGAGGATTTGAAAAGACCCTCATTGAAGACTAATATTCATTTGCTCGCAATCAATTGATCGTGTTAAACAACTCTCATATCAACATGACCGTTTTTCTTCTCCGATTTTCATTTTACCGTTCACGACGTACGTACAACATTTAGAGTGCCCAACAAACAGATGAAACTAAAAAATAGACTACTTAATTGGTATGTACTTTCTAACATAAAATACAAAGTTTAAACAATACAAATGAAAATAGCACAAAAATTTTAATAGTTATAAACAAAGAGTCAAACTTTTCAACTACATCGTCATTTATTTCTTATTACATTAATATAATGAAATATAAAAAGATATACGTTACCTTACAAAATCATGCATCATTTCTATTATTTTAGAAATTCCAAAACTTTCAAAGTTATGCACAAATTATTTCAATAATTTTTATAAATTTATATTTAGACACATTTTATTTTTGATTTTGTAGCTTTGATTTTTTTTCCTCCCGTAACGTTGTTTTATAGTACAATGTTAACTATTTTTTATATTTGCAGGAATGAATCGGGAAATTACAAAGCTCACAATAATATCAAGGTATAATCTATGTGTTGTTTATTCTATTAATTTATTTTATTTTATTTTTGAGGAAAAGATTGATAATTATTTTTTAATGAGGGGATAAAAATAAGGTGGATCAAGTTTATTATTTTAGTTTTCAAAATTTTAAAAGTCATTAATCAATTATCTTAATAATTTTTAAATTTTATATTTAGATACATTTAGGTTTGATTGTGGCTTTGATTTTTTTTTTCCCCTCTAATTTAAACAACTCTCATCTCAACATGGTCGTTTTTCTTCTCCGACTTTCATTTACACCGTTCACGACAAACAACATTTAGAGTGCCCAAAAAAGAGATGAAACTAAAAAAATATAACATTTAATTGGTATGTACTTACTAGCATAGAATGCAAAGTTGAAACAATAAAAATGAAATTAAAATATATTCATCAAACACATGTAATAACACAAATAATTTAATAGTTATAAACACAGAGTCAAAGTTTTCAACTACATCTATCGCTTTTATTTGTCATTACATTCTTATTTTTTTTAATTAATTATTTTTTGTCCGCCAATATTTTTGAATTAATTCCAAAACTTTCAAAGTCATGCACAAATTATTTCAATAATTTTTATAAATTTATATTTAGACACATTTGACTTTTGATTTTGTAGCTTTGATTTTTTTCCTTCCGTAATGTTGTTTTATAGTACAGTGTTTACTATTTTTATATTTGCAGGAATGAAACGTGAAATAACAAAGCTCAAATAATTATCAAGGTATAATCTATGTGTTGTTTATTCAATTATATTATTTTATTTTATTTTTGAGGAAAATTTAGATAATTACTTTTTAATGAGGAAATAAATACAAGGTGGATCAAATTTATTATTTTAGAGTTTTCAAAATTTTATAAGTCATGCATCATTTATTTTCATTATGTTTAAAATTTTATATTTAGATACATTTTGCTTTTTATTTTGTGGCTGTGATTTTTTTCCCTCTGACGTTATATATAGTACAATGTTAACTAATTTTTATCTTTGCAGGAACAAATCGGAAAATAAAAAAAATACACACTTACCAAGTTATAATCGATGTATGTGTAGCTAATTTTTGGTTAATTGTTTTTTGAATGAAGAGATAAATACAAGGCAGATTATTTGATATTTGTTTCATTCATCTTTGACTTTAATTGTTAACTTTTAATATATCAAGATGATGTTTGAGAAGGGTGTTAAAATATAATTGCGATGTATTTTTTTTATCAGGGTTTTATAGTATGAAAGGAGATGAATAATGTAAATATATTCATTTAAATTGTTATTTCTACACACTCAAAAATCTATGAGAAATTATAGTGTTTTAATGTGATTTTTATAGTTATTGTTTTAAAATTATATATTTACAATATCATAAATTTACACTTGAACCAAAAAAACATATTGTCAATATTTTTAATTTAATTAAATTTCATATAACTAAAATTTACTCCCTCCATTCAACTCTAAACCCAGCAATAATCGTCTTACAACTCAAAATACACACTAAAAAAAAGTCTATTTGCGAGGTAATTTGCGACGGGAAAAAAATTTCGTCTTTTACAATTGCGACGGAAAATGAATTTTGCTACGGACTGTTTTGGTGGGCTGAAGAATGTATTTGGCGCCTTAAAGTGCGACAAAATTTTCTAAATTTGCGACAGATGAAATAGAAACAACAACCGTTGTACTTTTCAACAAAGAAGTACAAAAAGTCATCGCCAAACCCATCAAAAGACTCCTTGTGATAATATGTAATATGCAGTCTACATAATATGTAACATTTTCGATGTTTTGTCGCCGAAAACTCATATTATCTCTATCCATTTAAAAGATTATTTTGAAATTTTAGTTGGAAATTAATAATTATTAGTGACTATAATATTTACATGCACAAACACAATTGCTAACCCATAACAAATACGTATTAAAATGTGAACGACCCAGTCCGTGGATCCCACGGGGCACACCACTAGTTATCAATGAAATGTGTTTTATCTTGTTACTCTTTATTGTGTCTCATTTGGGAACTACTCAAAACTCATACGGCCTAATATTTTTCAGAATGGATGCAAACAACTTAAACAACATGGCTGACCCAAACTTCGCCCAACACTTTGCGGAGGAAGAAGCAAGGAGGAAAGGGTTCGAAGATGCAATTACAAAAATTGCTCAGAATATGTACCAAAATCATGGTGGCGGGAACAATCAGTCCGCATTTGAGAAATTCTCCAAACACCGGCCTCAAACATATTCTGGCTCTGTCAACCCTACGGTCTTGACAGAGTGGATCGAAGAGATAGAAAAGTTGCTGGAACTAAGCAAGACACCACCTAACGAAATGGTGAACGTGGTAGCGTACTACCTGAAAGGAGAGGCAAATAGTTGGTGGCGCCTGATCAAATCCCAAGCCCCCCTAAGACTCTATAACTGGAGCGAGTTTAAGACCATGTTGGAAAACAAGTACTTTGGGGAAGAGTTGAAGTGGGAAAAAGAAGAAGAGTTTAGGAATCTAAACCAGGGTGAAATGTCCCTACAAGCTTACACAGAAAAATACCAGGAGCTGTCCAAGTTTGCTCCTAAAATAGTAACGAACGAGGAGGAACTCACAACTCGTTACGTAAATGGAATGGCTAATAACCTGAGGATAAACATGAGCGGTTCAACTGCAAGAACTTCGCTGAGGCCTACGAAAAGGCAACGTGTATCTGGGCACCCATCCAGAAGGGGGAAGCTGAAGAGAAAAGGAAGAAGAAAGCCTTTACGCCTCCTGTGGCGAGTGCTAGCTTCATCCAGAAGCCTAACTACCAGCGACCTTTTCTACCACAGTCTAACCCATCAATCCGGAGTTACCAGAAACCTACGAATTTCGCTCAGAACCCCGCTCAAAGTAAACCAAAGTTTACCCCTAACCCTCCAGGGCCTCCACCAGTATACGAGGCCGATAAGTGTCGTTCTTGCCTACAACGACTACACCCGGGGAAACAATGCAATGGCGCTCCGATCACATGCTTCTTATGCAGAGAAGTGGGGCATAAGTCAAACGTTTGCCCTAAGAAGGGAACAATGGGTAGAGTGAACACGGGACCACCGCCCGCAGTAAGAGTCCAAGGACGAGTGTACGTTCTGTCAGAGAATGACGACAATGCTGAAGACTGTCTGGGTGTAGACGTCGTCACTGGTAAGTTTCTGGTTAACTCAGTACCTGCCTTTATTTTATTCGATACGGGTGCATCCTTATCTTTTATCTCATCAAAATTTCTGACAAAATCCAAACTTACAAAACCTGAACAAATAAGCACTAACATATCGTTACCAAATGGCAAAAATATTTCTTGTTCTGCAAAGTACAATAACGTACAAATTATGATTCACCACACAAACTTTCTTTCCGATCTTATTTTATTCGACCTTCCTGAATTCGATGTAATTTTGGGAATGGATTGGTTGACTCGTCATCATGCTACATTCAAGTGCCGAGATCGGAGAATCACATTGAGGAGTCCTAATGGAACGATAGTAACTTACCAAAATACACCTTCGAAAGAAAAGGTACGATTTGTGTCTGCCATGAAAATCCAAAGCATGGGGAGAAAAGGACATCAGCTGTTTCTGTGCAGTATCAACAAAGTGGAGGACGAGCAAAAGATCGAGGATATTCGCATCATAAATGAATATCCAGATGTGTTTCCGGATGAATTGCCAGGCCTGCCACCTGCACGAGACGTAGAATTCTCAATCGACTTGCTGCCAGGCACAACACCAATTTCAAAGGCACCCTACCGAATGGCGCCAGTTGAACTCCAGGAACTTAAGAAAAAATTGGAGGAGTTAATAGATCGAGGCTTCATCAGACCGAGTGTCTCACCTTGGGGCGCTCCGATACTTTTTGTTAAGAAAAAGGACGGGAGTATGCGCCTATGCATCGACTACCGTGAACTCAACAAGGTTACAATCAAGAATCGTTACCCTTTGCCGAGGATAGACGACCTATTTGATCAACTCAAGGGAGCAGGCGTGTTCTCCAAAATTGATTTAAGGTCGGGTTATCATCAGATAGGTGTACGAAAGGAAGACATACAGAAGACTGCGTTCCGATCTAGATATGGCCACTATGAATTCAAAGTGATGCCTTTTGGCCTCACCAACGCACCTGTAGTGTTCATGGATCAGATGAACAGAACCTTCCACGAATATCTGGACGTTTGCGTGGTCGTGTTCATAGATGACATCCTAATCTACTCAAAAACTGAGGAAGAACACGAAAAGCATCTGCGCACTGTTATAGAGATTTTAAGGAAAGATAAATGGTATGCAAAATTTTCTAAGTGCGAATTCTGGTTGAGCGAAGTGGCATTCCTAGGCCACGTAATTTCGAAGGAAGGGGTAATGGTAGACCCAGCAAAGATAGAAGCCGTAAAGGAATGGGTCGCACCAAAGACCATCACAGAGGTTCGGAGCTTTCTGGGCTTGGCTGGTTACTATAGGCGGTTCGTACCTGACTTTTCAAAGGTAGCGCGCCCAATGACTAAACTCCTACAGAAGGACTCCAAGTTCTTGTGGAACGAAGACTGTGAAAAGGCGTTCCAGGAACTCAAAACAAGGTCGACCATCGCACGATCCCTGGCCCTACCAACCGTAGCGAGACGAATCACGAGGTGTATAGCGTCGTCCTTGAATGGACTAGGGTGTGTCCTAATGCAACAGGGCAAGGTGATCGCTTATGCATCTAGACAACTCAAGGTACATGAAAAGAATTATCCAACCCACGACCTTGAACTCGCAGCAGTGGTGTTCGCGTTGAAGATTTGGCGACACTATCTTTACGGAGTCAGCATAAAGTTCTACACTGACCACAAGAGTTTGAAGTACATATTCACGCAGAAAGAGCTGAATATGAGGCAAAGGAGGTGGCTAGAACTAATCAAGGATTACAAGATCGAGCTGCTTTATCACGAAGGAAAAGCGAACGTCGTAGCAGACGCTTTAAGTCGTAAGACTCCACGCTCACTGAATAATATCTGGGAGGTTCCATCAGACCTCGTTCAAGATTTGAGAAGATTGGACTTGGACTTAGTACAGTCCGATGATGCTGATTTAAATGCAATGGTGGTGGAACCCGAGATACTCCACGACATCCGAGCACTACAATGGGAAGACCCTGAGCTGGTAACGATCCGAGAAAGGATTCCGTCAGAAGGGACGGAAGGATTTGAAATTCACCCTGACGGAAGTCTTCGATTCAAGGGGAGATGGTGTATACCGGACAACGAAGCACTAAAACGCAGAATATTGGACGAAGCACACATCACCCGATATTCAATACATCCTGGGTCAGATAAGATGTACCAAGATTTGAAATTACGGTTCTGGTGGATTAGGATGAAGAAGGAAATAGCAGAACACGTGGCTAAATGCTTGATTTGCCAGAAGGTGAAATTCGAACATCAAAGACTGGGAGGGCTCCTGCAACCGTTAGATATACCACGAGGAAAATGGGACTCAATCTCAATGGATTTCATTATGGGGCTACCGAGGACCTCGAGTGGTAAAGATGCAATCTGGGTCATCGTGGATCGATTAACAAAGTCTGCCCACTTTATTCCGATAAAAGAGACGTGGGGATTGGATGAGTTAGCAAAGGCCTATGAGAAAGAAGTAATCAGACTGCATGGTGTGCCCCTTGATATTATTTCGGATAGGGACGCAAGATTTACTTCCCACTTTTGGAAGAAATTGCAGGAAGCCTTAGGTAGCCAGTTGAAAATGAGCACCGCCTTTCACCCAGCTACAGACGGCCAGACCGAACGAACCATTCAAACTTTAGAAGACATGTTAAGAGCTTGTACGATGGAGTTTAACGCTAACTGGGAAAAGAGTTTACCACTGATCGAGTTCTCCTACAACAACAGTTATCATGCTAGCCTCAAATGTGCCCCTTTTGAAGCTCTATATGGAAGGTAATGTCGAAGTCCCGTATGTTGGGACGACGCTAGCGACAATGTGGGCACTGGACCCCAAGCTATTCAGGACCAAATCGAGCACATTAAGATCATCCGAGAAAGACTATTAGCAGCCCAAGATCGACAAAAGAAGTATGCTGACCAACATCGTAAAGCTATTGAATTTCAGGAGGGCGACAAAGTATTTCTGAAAGTGTCGCCCATGAAAGGAGTAAAACGATTCGGCTTAAAAGGGAAACTGAGCCCGAAGTATATAGGACCCTACGAGATACTTGAGCGAATCGGAGAAGTGGCGTATAGACTCGCCCTACCGCCTAACCTATCAAGAGTACACAATGTTTTCCACGTATCTCAACTACGGAGATATCGATCTGACCCGAGCCACATCGTTTCGCCCGATGTCATCGAAATCGAACCTAATATGTTGTACTCCGAGAAGCCGGTAGAAATACTGGAGCGGGAAACCAAGACCTTGAGACGAAAGGCAATACCCCTAATTAAGGTCCTTTGGAGGGGTCATAATACCGAACAAGCTACTTGGGAAACCGAGGCGTCAATGAAGCAAAAATACCCGGAGCTGTTCAGCGCAGGTAACCTTAACCACCTATATTACTTTAAGTTTCGGGGACGAAACTTCTTTAAGGGGGGAGGGTTGTAACACCCCGTGTTAATTTAAGCTAATTACAGTTAGGAAATCTATAATTAGTCATCCTTACTCATTTAATTCCTAAAACAATACACTACAAGTTATTATTGCACCTAAACTAAAACCATTTTGAATTGCTTTGAATTTGAACTTTATTCTTTCATATTCAAACTCGATAAATCAAATGATGAATCCTCGACAAATTTCTCAACGACAAATTCCGGCACGCAAATCAAGGTCAATGTTGACCAAAATGCCGAGTCACCTAAAGGTGATTTAATCATCTAATCTTTTTCAAATCTACTTACTCATAACCTAAATCTAACAAAGGTTAGTTAAGACTTAATCATTTTGATTATTACTAACAAAACATATTATAATATTATCAAATTACTATTCCTTCTTGATTTAGCTAACACTTTAGGTAAAACTCGAAATAATGAGTCTCACTTATTCAAAACTGATAAACTTTTTGACGTTTGAGCATAATGATTTAAATCGATAACATTCAACGAAAAAAAAAATTTATATTTCAATCAAATAAAATTTTATTTCAAAGTTACGAGGAGCTAGTACCCAATTTTTGTTTTGATTTCGTTTTGAGTCTTACTTTCATTTTTATTTTCGATCTCTCTCCTAAACATTATTTTAAGACTATATATTTCAATTCGAGACTTTTCGCGTACGCGTAAATCGAAAAACTTAAGAAAACAAAATCGACCCACTTGGCACCTTGTTTGGCCGAGTAAGTCAATTGCAAGGCTCAAGATTTTGCTTTCCATTTTCCTTCCTTGCTTTACTACATTGTCAAGTCTTTAGCCACCCTAAATTACATCATCAACCTATGCTTGACTAAGATCATGCTTTAACACAACTTGTTGTTCAACTGCTTTCACACATTAACTACTAAAACAAAATACTACAACTACATTACTACTACTACAAACACACGCGCAACATAACACAAACACAACAAAACACAACAACAACTACTACTACACTACTCCATACGGTTTCTACTCACAAAACACAACAAACACTTAGCTTATTTTCCTCTCTAAATAAATTCATACTCAAAGACTTGCAAGCTTCTTCATCTTCAACCTTGAGTAACCCTTGAATATCTTTATCCTCCTTAATTCATTCTTACTTAAAACTTTCATTTTATTGTTTTAAATCTATTAGAACACTTAACTTCATTCTATGCTATTTATATTTTAAAATCACTACACCTTTTAACTTATAAATAAACATGAACATAAATCAAAACCATTTAAAATATATACATCACCAAAACCTAAAAGAAATATACTACACTTAAAATTTTTATTATAGTTAGTCAAGAGTAAAATAAAATTTCTAACTTGTTTATTTCTTTTTATGTACTGATCTACCAAAGAAGAGGAGCAAGGAGGAAGCATCGACTTGAGCCAATTCGACCACATTATCGATCCCGATAATTGCTAAGATTTCTCTCCACTAACCTACTCAAGGTGCTTCCCGCACACTTATGTGATAAGCGCCTCGAAATTGTTTATATGTTATTGTTTTTGATGCGTGTATGATTTATTTTATCACCTAGTATTTCACATGTTAAATTAGGAGACAAAAATCAAAAGAATAACATTAGTGTAACATAATAATACTACACGGCATCCCCTTTGATTTTGGTTTAATTTTTCGTTTTAATTTTTGTAAATTGCATGCTTAGAATACTAGTAATGAAATGAACATGAAAATATAATTAGTTTATGTTTAGGACTTAAAATGAAATTGTTATGAAATTTGATTGTATTTAAAGTATTGTGTTCTTGAGTGTATTGTTGTTATTTTGTGTGTAAAATGATTTCTCTTTTGTATGTTAATATTTGTATATGCTTGTCACTCATGTTAAATGTATAAATAATATAAAGTAAATTAGTTGTTGAATTAGAAGAATAAAAATCAAAAATAAAATTTTAAACATAAATATACATACTCACGGCATTTTAGTTTAAAATGGACAAAATTTGAGTTTTAATTTTTCTAAATAACATATTATGATTAGTTTAGTTAAAATGGACTTGTAGGAAAAATTTGAGAAAATTTCATAAACATATAAAAATTTGACTAATTTATGTTCATATGAAAAATATTAAAGTTATTCACATATTCATGTGTTCTTCACTTAAGTGATTAGTTTGATTCATAAATTTTATAAGTTTTAGTTATTTATTGTTTTTAGATACTAGTTTAAATCACTTTAGAATAACTTGAATAAATTAATTTATAAAAACTTTAAGTCAAAAAACCGATAAAATTAGAAAACGAAAATAAATGGTGCAAGTGTGAATAGCCACGGCATTAGGATTTTTTTTTAGACCTAAAATGAATTTATCACTTTTTATTTTTATCACTTAAGTAATTTAATTTGTTAAAGTAATAAATTATTAATAAAAACAAAAAAAAGAAATAGATAGCCTAGCATATACAAGGCCACGGCATTTCACTTATTCTTGGGTCAATTTTGGTCAAAATGAATTTGTCACTTAATCACTAAAATTGATTAGTCATTAGGTTTATATTTTATTGTTTAATAAATCGTTAATAAAAAGAATCAACAAAACCGATAAAAATAAACGTTACATGTATTAAAATGAACAATGTCGAGTGTTACTACCTTTGCTTAAATTGGATGTGGTTATATGGACTATTTAAAATGAACTACGACAACCTCGCTAAAATTTGAAACCGCTTAAATTTTAGTTAAGTATACGACTAGACATAACCGAGTTTTCACTTTTGAAATATTACCTAAAAACACTAAATATAAAATGAACTTAACAACTTTGATTAAAACATATTTTCAAATCACTAAATACAAAACGAACCTAACGACTTTAAAACTAAATTTTTGTACTTAGGAAATAAAACTTGATTTGTACTTCAATCAAATATCAAAAACATAAGAATACTATGTATAAAAAAATATATATGTTAAAGTATAAGATACATATACGTATATAATACGAATAAAATACAAAGTATAAAATACGCATACGTATAAAAATACGTACAAATACGGAATACTAAAATACGAATACGTATAAAAATACAAGGAATAGTAAATACGATGAATAGTAAATACGGTGAATAGTAAATACGAGGAATAGTAAATACGATAAATAGTAAATACGGTGAATAGTAAAATGATGAATAGTAAAAATATTTAAAATTTATAAACGGACTCAAATAAATTATTTAAGCTTTCTATGTGTGTCCGTTTACCTGAAGAACTACTTGAACTAAATTTCTACTATACAAGTTTGACGATACTATTTGCTATGAACTGTCACTTGATTAATTTGAGAATGAGAAAATAAGAAAAGGAGTACTTGTTGAATACTCGGGTGTCTGTCATGTTGCGAATCTATTGTGCCATCGTTAGAAAGGTAGCCGCGTATGGGGACTCTTTCACTCTCAGTGCTGACTGAGGCGTTCTAATGACTCTCATAGTCTTTAGGCAAGCGGCGTTTACATCCCTTGAATGGGCATAAATGTGGCGACCTGCGGTCCATACGAGGTAACGGAAAATGACCATCCCATCCGGGGACCTTGTCATTAGGTATTAATCGTTTCGGTTAGGAAAAGCATACTCTCTCGAATAGCGAGGACTGTGTCGTTTCTAAGTGAAAGTGTGTGCACACATTAGATAAGGGATTGAATCGTCCTTCTTACCTAGTGGTATCCTTAGCATTAAAGTCCGTTGATGTACCCGGCAGCTTTTGCGCAGGCCTTGCTTTTGTAGGGTTTTGCATGCTTTCATCCTAACTGGTTGTGGCTCATAGGACAACGTATGATAGATTATCCATGTTGTATTGGATGTTAGGTAGTTATCACGTACGCTACTTAGCATTTGATCTGATGTTCGAGTCTGAGCAGCTAGTGCACTTTGATAATTATCTATGAGAGTACACAAGCCGCCCTGTAGTCAAGACTCGCGAGATATGTTACTATATAAATAATTGAAAAGGGTCGACTACCCCGAATATTAATGAGATGATAATGATTTATTGAGTAAGATTGGTTATAAGTGTTGTGTGACATATTGTTTGATTTATACTCATGTTTGAATCATCTTGATTTCTTTATGTGTTTTACCTGTCTACTTGCTAATTGTCTTACTTAATTATTATTCATTATTTATACTGCATATTGCTTTAGAATTGCATGTGTCGAAAGAGTGTGCGGGAAAATGATGAGAATTTAATGCAGGTACCCCGAGACCAACGCCATTGAATGCTGGGGAGAGTTTATCTTATTTATTTTGTATGCCTTTGAGAGAATTTGTAATCTAAATACTCTGTTCTATCTCTAAACTCGTATTATGAATACTGAGTTTGTAAGACGATAACAGCTGGTTTGTAATATTTAGACTTAATTAATTTTCCGCCTTAGTTTAATTAAAGTCACGAAAAACCAGGTTGTTACATGATTACCTTTGTCCTAAAATAGGTATTCTCTATGGATTATAATGCTATTTTTTTTTTCCAAAAATTGCCAAATCAATATTCTAATTCATATATTAGTATTATAAAATGTCATATCATGCTTCATTTTTAACATGCACATGCGATAGGGGTCGTTTGATTCAATGTGTGAAAATAAATCTCCTGTAAACTTTAAAATCACGTGAATTGCAAAAAATTGTTGATTGACATGATGGAAGTAACTTCATATATGAGGGAACTTCCCATTTGAAGTTTCAATTCCCATAAATTTAAAGGTTAACCAAACAATCCTTATATATGAATCTTAGATGTAACATAAAATACCATTATTTTCTGTAAATTAAAAATTAACTTGCGACTATTATTTTAACTTTTTTTTTTCTTTGCTAATTCCTCTTAACTTAGTGAAGGCGTGAATCATGGTGAACTTTAACGGAAAATGTTAACATAGTGCCTTAACTGGAAAATCTTAAAGTTAAGGTCCTTATGTGGAAAAAAATCACATAGTTTAGGTCCTTATATCGACCTTAACTCATCTTAGGTGTATTGTAACATTTTTGGTATACGTATTTTTTCTAATTATATCGACCTTAACCCATCTTTTGGTGGGTTTGCTCCCTTTATGGTTGTTCTCTTATGAGTCAGAAGATGCAGAAGATCAGCATTGTTATTGATCGTTATATGATTATACAAATATTGTCCGATTCATGGCTACACTTAATCACGTCAGAAGAAATCGATACTCGTCAAGGAAGATTCGGAGATCCTCTTATGGTTGAAAGACGTCTTATGGATGAAAGCATGCTGAGGCCAAACGATGATGGAGACTCTGTTGAAGTGGATCAGTCTTTGAACAAGAATTTATTTCCTATGATTGTAATCGATTTGTATCCATTTGAGTTTGACATATGTTGTAGATGTCGTATGACTTTTTATTAATGATAATGATTTTTTCTCAAAAAAAAAAATATGAGTTATTGAAACACATTGTTTTAAACACGTGCATCACACGAGCTTTACAACTAGTAAATTATATAAACAACATATAAACTATAAATTATCTTTACTTCAAGGTTATCGTTTTGTGAATTGTGCAAACTCGACATTTACACCGTAAATTTTATTTTATTTTATTAATTTACTACTTTTTAGAGAGTTTTTACTAGGGCAATTTTTTAAAAAGTGAAAAGTGATAATTGTAAACAAAACAACCATTAAATCAATAATAAATGCGAAAATTCCGAAAATCTTTCTCTATCTAAAATTGAGAGCACTTCACTCTAAAACTTTTAGAGTATTTCCTTTAAAATTAAAATAAACAATCTAAACTGTTCATCTTCTTTTCTATTCCTTGACATCCAAGGTCTTCTGCTCTGACATTTCTTCTGTAATTTTTTTTTTTAATCATTGGCATGCAAGCCTTCTGTTAAGTTAAAGGAAGCGTGTGTGTCGTTCTGTTTTCTCACCAATTAGATCTCATGCACTGAGAGTTTCTTCCTATATAAGTTATGATATTCAGTTGCCTTTCTATCTCTGTTTATTTCTTATATTCCAAACTTCTCTTCTACAATATCTAATAATCATATCCCTACTCTCTTTTTCTTTAAATTTTGATTAAGTGTGACTGTGTAAATCATGAACCCAGATGAAGGGAACATGTTTAATGATCAAGATAATTGGCGTCATGCTAGGGCAGGTGCTATGGCTAGTATTGATCCTCAGGTTATTGGGGAATCTGTAGATTTCTGGAGTAACTGTGCTCTGGGGTATTTGGTGGATTACAGGAAATTTAAAACTCCTATCCTCCAAAATTATGTCAATGCTCATTGGGTGTCTAGGGGACAAATCACTGTTAAGAAGCTAGGAGATATATATGCGTTCCATTGTCAGGAAGAGCTTGATCTTCAAGATATTTTAGACCGAAGCGTAGCAAGTTTTGCTGGTGCCCTAATGGTCTTCTGTGCATGGCAACCAGGATGGGTGCCAAGAACGGTGAGGTTTCCATGGGCTTGGTTGTGGGTTTGTGTGTGTGGGTTACCATTTGAATATTTAAACATGCATGTGGCGAATGTAGTTGGAAGTATGTTTGGAACAAACTTCTCAGTTTAGCAGTTTGAGGATGTTCCTGACAATGATTATCTTAGATTAAGGGTGTGTATATCCTTAAATGCACCTTTGGTACCAGGTTTCTTCTTACCTGTCAGTGAAGGTTATTTATTATGGATTTAGTTCCGCTATGAAGATATATTTAAGTATTGTGTGAAGTGTGGAAAAGTTAGTCATAAATATACTAGGTGTACTGAATCAGTGGGGAATATTATAGGTAGCATTGAAAGCTCTTTAACTTCTATTGCTAACAAAGGCTTTTTGGTGGCTCATGCCCTTAATCAGTACACTATGTTTAATTTGGATCTTCGAGCTTTACCTTCTACAACTCGTTATGTCACAGCGAGAGTTCGCCTAGAGGAGCACCCTGGTGTGGTGCCACTTGCTGATTATGAACCAGAAAGAGCTGTAGACTTCCATCTTGGGTTTATAGCTGGAGGACAAATTCAGCCAGGCATGGTCTTTTATCAGCTGAACCTACCATTCTCAGGTCCGGTGGTTTTTTAGGATTTTTTGGGTAATGGATTGCAAGTACCTATGGAGGTTGATGATGCTGAATAGGGACAACAACAAGGTCACTAAGGAGAACATCAAGCTGATGAAGGAATTCAAGATGAGCAGGGTAACCATGTTGGGCAACAGGGTGGGGAGGGTGAAGGGACTAATCTGAATAATGAACAGGTAAACCCTAATCCTGTGTTGGAGGAATTGATGGAAGTATTCCCTTTGAATATTAACATCCCTGCAAATCCTCCCCCTTCACCATTAGATATGGAACCTTATATCCATCATCTTGAACAAGAGGGTATGGTATATGATATTAATCAGGATGTTACGGTACAAGCTGTGATTGCTAATAGGTTGGAGGAAGATTTTTATAGGGCTCGTGAGGAAGATGATCAAAGAGGGTATTCACAATATTTTGTATTGCCTGTGGATGTTCAGGAATTTCCTATAGGGGTGATGCCTTTTAATTTTAGACAGATGGGAATGGAGCAACAACTTAATGCTAAGAATAACAATGCTCCTATTCAAGTGGTCAATGATGATGAAGATGAAGGAGATGGTCATGATTTTGTTCCTCCAGCGATTATTTTGGAGGGAGTTCCTGTGGAGGGGCAAGGAGAGAATGTGGGACAGGATCTAAATTTGGTTCCAGCTCAAGTACAACAGAATGGAGTTGATAATGTAGAGGAAGCTGTGGAAACTGATACTTTTAGCCAAAGCAATGCACAAGACTGGCCTTTCAGTGAAGACTCTTCTTCAGGATATGCAACAGTGATTCAGACTATTAGCTCTCCAGATTCTGACTCTCCTGATGAGGGTCTGATCCAACAGAATAGAGGTCTAGTGTGTCCTTCTGAGCAGCGTGTGGTACCTGGTTTTGATGAATTGGATCCTGAAGAGTGGTATTTTATTTCATTTCATGCTTTAAGTAACTATCAGCAAAATACTTCTACTATTTCTGAAAGTGGTAGGATGAATGAATCCAATGACCCAAAAGACAGATATGGAAGAATAATGACCATGAAGAGATTCAAGCGTCGTAAGTGTTTTTGGCAAAAGAATGATGGTGGCGTAAGTGGTAGCAGGAAAAGGAGGGCCATGTCTGAACCTCTGTTTGGAGCTGATAGAGAGAAGAATGTGGAATTGGAGCAGGTTGCTAAACGTGCTAGACTTCTCACTGCCTCATTTGTTGGAGATCATGGAGATGCTAGAAAGTTTTGTGCTGAGTATGATGATTCTGCTATGGTGATGCTGGAAAGTGAAGCGGAAAATGATGAAGCTGATGATGTTGGTGTTGCGAGAATTGACCCATCTCAATCCTCTTTTGTCGTATGAAAGGGCTGTTATGAATTGTAGGGGTTTATCGGATCCGCTCTCCCCTATAGTTGCTAGAATAAGAGCGTTGCTTTTGGGTGATTCCTTTGACTTTTTGTTTTGCAAGAAACGAAATGTAATGTTGATCATATAACAAGGATGTTTCAATCTTTTGGTTTTAGTAGTAGCTGTGGTTGTAATGTGGATGGTAGAAGTGGTAGTCTTTTTTTGGGTTGGAAAAGTTCATTGAATTTGGAGTGTGTACTATCATGTAAGAATTATCTTATTATGAAGTATAAAGAATGCAATGGTAGCTTTTGGTACTTGTGCTTTGTGTATGGTGAACCTGTATTGTCCAAAAGAAAAGATATATGGGAGTCTTTTGGTGTGTACTTGCAACAACTTGATGCTCCTTTTCTTTTAATAGGTGATATTAACCAAGTTGATTACAGAGAAGACAAATTAGGAGGTAAATCTGATCTTATTGATGGTGCAGAATGGTTCATTTGGTGGAAGAATTGTATGGCATTAATAGATGTTCCCTTTAAAGGACCAAAATTCACATGGTGTAATAAGAGAGATGGAGAGGAGCGTCTTTTTGAAAGATTAGATAAAGCTTATGCCTCATATGATTGGTTTCAACTCTACCCGGAGGTCAATGTGTTGCATTACCCGATACAAATCTCTGATCATGCTCCGATACAATTAAATTTTGATGCCAGTTATATTGGGGGAAAGAAACCTTATAGATTAGAAGCATGGAACTTGGAAGATAATGAGTGTTTAAATCTCATTAAGGACAAGTGGGCGATGCCGATTTATGGTTCTGCAATTTTTAAGTGTTTACGTAAATTGTCGTTGACTAGAACTAGTATGAAGAACTGGTCTATAAATAAAAGGAAAGAATAAGGTCAAAAATGGACAGATTTTGATACTAATCTTGCTTCCGCATTAGAGGAAGGATTTGAAAGTGGTAATTTTGTTGATTATGATAATATTCATAATGATTTGCTGGATTTTTCGAAAGCGTCTGGATTTTATTGGAAGCAGAGGGCTAAAATAAAGTGGTCTACGGAGGGGGATACTTGTACTAGATTTTTCTTTAATTGTGTCAAAGGTAGACAAAGTCGTAACCATATAGAATGTATTAAAAATGCTGATGGAGAATGGGTACATGATGTTGAGGGTGTGGGTAACATCTTCATTTCCTATTTTCAAGAGATTTTCAAAGAATCAGATGAAAATTTGATTAGTTAACGGGCTTCTGAATGGGTTTCCGGAGATTTTTAATACGTCTCCGAATCTTTTAAAGGATGAGTTTAGGTTATTATTGTTGAAGCCCTATACGTTTAAAGAAGTTAGAACGACGGTCTTCCAGTTAGGTCCACTTAAATCACCAGGGTCAGATGGTATCCCAGCTGTTTTTTTATCAAAAGTGTTGGCATGTTATAAAGAATGATATTTCTTAGGCGGTTATTAGAGCTCTAAATACAGGTAATATTGCAAAAGAGGCTAACAAGACTTTTATTTCTCTAATCCCGAAGAATAATTGCCCGGAAGCTGCACAACATTTTAGGCCTATAAGCCTTTGTAATGTGTTAATGAAAATTATCACGAAATGCATTACAAATAGGCTAAAGCGAGTGATAAGCGAGGTTGTTGGTGAATTTCAGAATGCTTTTATTCCTGGAAGAAATATAAGTGATAATATCCTTATTACACATGAGCTTATTCATAATGTGCGTGGTACTAAACAAAGGAAAAAGCCAGAATTTATTGTTAAAGCAGATATGAGTAAAGCTTATGATAGGGTAAGATGAAATTTTTTGGAAGCTACTTTAATATCTATGGGTTTTTCGGGAAAATTCATTAAGTTGGTCATGAATTGTGTAACCTCTGTTAGTTATGAAATTCTTTTGAATGGATGTCCTCTACAACAATTTAAACCGTCCAGGGGTTTACGACAGGGTGACCCGTTATCGCCATATTTATTTGTTCTATGTATGGAGATGTTTTCAAAGCTTCTGGTTCGTAAATAGGAGGCTAAGGAAATTAAGGGTATTAGTATATATCGTAATGCGCCATCTATTACACATCTCTTCTTTGCAGATGATTCGATTTTCTTTTCGGATGGTAGCAAAAAGGAAAGCTTAGTTATGTTAAAATTATTAGAAGATTTTTGTCAGGCGTCAGGTCAAATGGTTAATAAGGAGAAATCGGCTGTTTTATTTAGCCCTAATGCAACTGAGGAGTTCAAGGCCTTTATTAGTGCAAAAAGCAATATTACTTCAACTAATTCGTAAGGTATTTATCTGGGACTACCGACGGATTTTGGGTTTACAAAGAAAGAATTATTTGCTGGTCTTATTGAACATATCTACTCCAAGGTCTCGTCGTGGAAGGGGATGTATCTTTCATCGGCAGGAAGGCTTACCTTGATCAATTCGGTCTTATCTACTTTATCCAGTTATGTTCTATCGATATTTAAAATACCGGTAAGTGTGTCAAAGAAAATCAATAAAATTTTGGCACATTTCTGGTGGGCAGGACCAAGAGCAAGGAGAACCATACATTGGTGTAGTAATCTTTTCTTAAGTCTACCAAAAAGTCGAGGGGGCCTGGGACTTCGTAATATTGGTTGTTTGAATCAAGCACTACTTGGTAAACAAGCTTGGAGAATTTTAATGCAGAGAGATTCTTTGCTAAGTCGGATTTTTTTAGCAAAGTATAAAGTCAATTTGGATTCTAAATTTGAGAAACTTGATCAGAAACAGAATGGCGCGTCTTGGGGTTGGAAAGGTATTCAATGGGGTTTCACTCTTCTGAAGAATAGGTTGGCATGGAAAATCGGAAATCCTTCTTCTATTAAGTTTTGGGAAGGGAAATGGCTTAATGGAGACATCCCAATATGTAGTGTCAATATTTCGAACTCTGATTTTTTGTTAAATGATAGAGACCAGATGAATAGAAGTGAGGGTTTAGATTTGATGACTGAAGTGGGAATGTTCAGTTATAATGGAATTTGGAATTATGATATGTTAAAAGTGGTGGTGGATGAATTTTGGTTAAACAAGATTATAGCTATTCCTATATCTGAACGTGTTATGGAGGATACTCCTTACTGGAGTTTGACAGATAATGGCGTGTATAGTGTTAAAAGTGGTTATGGCGTGGCATTGGACCATTTTATAATTGACCAAGGAACAGCTAAGGATAAAACCAGGGTTAAGGAGAATTTGTTACCATTTTTTAAAAAAAGGTTGTGGAAGCTACCAGGGCCGAGTAAATGGAAAATTCTGGTTTGGAAAATCCTTACAAATACTGTAATAACCCTTGTAAAATTAATAGAGATAATAATATTATAAATAAGAAAGTCTACTTAACTTTTAAAACACTATTGTAATAAAAATTTTAAGTCCAATTGAGGGTTTAAAATATTTGATTTTTATTGTAAACAAGTTACTAAGTTTAAAAGTAAATTTCACCTTAACTTATTTTTAAAAAAAAAAAGGGATTTTTTTTAAAAAATGACAAAATATTACGTTACAACCAGACTATATTGTGAATCCACGGTAAAAAAATATCTTAGATATTTTTACCATATTTAGATTTTTTTTAAAAAAAAAGATGTGGTAAAAAAAAAAGAGGACACTTGATCCAATAAAAAAGAAAGTAAAAAAAAAAAAATTGACTACTACCTCTACAAAGTAACCGACTAACATCACTTATAAAAAGGGGAAGGGACCAATATCACTATCAACAACAACAAACAAGGAAATAATAATAATAATAATAATAATAATAATAATCATAATAATAATAATAATAATAATAATAATAATAATAATAATAATAATAATAATAATAATAATAATAATAATAATAATAATAATAATAATAATAATAATAATAATAGTACTTTAGTAGCAATAATAATACCAAAATAAGGTGAAGGAAGAGCACTTCTACGTACTCTCTTTAATTTTGTGAATCAGTTATAAAAGGTATGGGTCTTATTCTTTTTCTAAAATTAGTGTTGTAATAGATAATAATATTATATTTGAATATAATAAATTGTCTTAATACTCACTGTAACACCCCGACTTTTTCTAATTTATTTTATTCATTTTCTTTAATTCGTTAATTTCCTAAACGTGTAATTTTCCATTTTTGGCTCGGGAAATCATTCCTTAGATGGATGAGTCGGGTCTTGGTTACGGGTGGAGGTAGACCCGAGTTCATGAGTGAGCTTAGGAAAGTCTTATGGGCATAGGTAAGCAAGGGTATAAGTAAGGATTGAAGAAAGAAAGAAAGAAAACGAGTATATGGGTCAAAGAGGGGCAGAGTGAGCCGCTCTAGTCAGAGCGAGCCGCTCTCTTCCAGGAGCGAGCCGCTCCCACTTCGCGGGATTGAATTCTAGGGCTTTTTCCGTGTTTCTTTTTGCTCAAGTCATTATAATATCTCGTCCCTCCTAACCCTAGCACCCTTATGATCAGATTTACATCTCCCTCATCTCATTCCTCATCTCACATCCTTATTCATCTCTCAAAACTCTATCAAATCTCATTAAAACATCATTATTATTTATCCATTCTCTCATCTCTTGTGCCCTAATCTTTTCCTAGTCAATTCTCTTGGTATATCATCCCTTATAGCCCTTATACTTTTCTGTTTTTGTATTATTTTATGTGTATTTATGTTGTGTGCTCATTGCTTGTGTGATTTGGCTTGGATAATCAAAGGAGAAGGAGATCTAGAGGAAGGAGACACCATTCTTGTGGAGGAAGAAGAAGTCTAGCAAGGTTTTGGACTCAACTAAGGTAACTAGGTGTGATCTAGTTGTATTTTAACATGTATGATGCCTATTTGTCATTGATCTTGTTGTCTACATTGTTGTTCTATTGTGTGTATGCAAATCATGTTGTTTAATTGTTGTTTTATCATGAAATCATGCTAGATCTAGGGCCTCATATTAGGGTTGTCCTTTGATCATATTTCAATGCATATTTCACATAGTTTATCATTAATCATGCTCGTAAAACTTGGAAAAACGAATGGGTATTGGTTTGATGTTGATGCCGTGTGAGTTGTCATGGGGCCGTGGCCCTTGCTCTTGCTTTTCCTCTTGTTTTCTTCTCATTTATTTTGGCTTAATTATGTTAGAACTTGATGTTTGAATGAATCACCTAAAGTTAAATTATGAGTTAAGATGATTTCATGATGTTTAATAGTGTTTATATGCATGTCTAATTGAGTTAATCACATGAATTGTTAATGGATCACATAATAATCGATAGTGTTGCATGAAATCGGGTTTGTGATGTGATGGCCGTGTGTTTTGAGCACATGCCGTGAGGCATGTGTGTGTGTGTGTTGGATCGTTTGTCTCTTGTTTGAGTCTTGGCATGTCTTAGGATGTTAACTACGCTTTATTGAGTCGAGTTACACCTTGTTTGATCACTAAATAAAGAATTATGAGCACGTCAATTGAATGTATGATTTGTAATGTATGTTGATCATATTGTACTCCGTATGTATGGTTGGTTATGATTGTAATGAGTTTGAGTGTGGAAATGGCTTGCTATGATAAAGTTTGACTTTGAGATGATTGTTTTGACATTGATTTTGAGTTGGTTTGATTGAGCTTGAGTGTGCGTACGTGCACTGTTGGGCACATGCGTGAGGAGATACAACGTCCATTGTAGGACGGATGCCGCCCTTAGGGGTTCCCATCCGCTTTTGTCACGGATAGGGACTATGGTTTGATTGATATGTCGACACCGTTTTTGTCGCGGTGACACCGTCTTTGTTCGCGGTGGGTTTGGCCAAATTTAGACTGTTTGAGGAGCTTTTGTCGTTCCGCCATAGGGTTGGGACTTTTGTCGTTTCGGGGTGATTCTTGTTGCTTCACCCAGTCCTCCGTGCTTACTCTTGCTTTGGTTTGATTGATGATCGGATTGACTATTGATTTTTTTTTTTTTGACTTGAGATCGTTGTATGGTTGCTTGTGTTACAATTTGAGTATGCTTTGAGGTTTCATTTGTTGTTGTACTTTGAACATAGGCCGTAGACCAGGTAAGGTACTTGTTGAATTGTTGGTTACGTTTTATATGTTGAAATATGACTGGGGAGCACCTAGTTACTCCCCACTAATTGTGGTTGTTGCTTCCTTTTTATAGGTACGCCCGGGACGGGCCTACGTGTGAGATTGTGACCCATAGCATGCCTTGGGCGAGTTGACTAGCTAGTCGTCGAGTTGTTTAGTTTGGTTTAGACTCATTTATGTTTTTATTTCGTTGTACTTTGGTTTGGATGTAAGGGGTATTTATTCCCCATTTGCTAGGCTCAAGGGCTACTTTCTTTTGTTATTTGTTGAGTAGGGAGTAATGACTCGGATTCACGGTGTTTCCGCCACCGCGGCTTTCATTTTTAATTCATTTTCTTACCTAAACCTTTTTAAAACGTATTTTATTTTATTTGGAAAATCCGGGTTGTTACACTCACATTTTGTCTAATAATATAAAATAATGTGTCGTTATAATGCCTTTTTGTTCTGTTATATTGTTATGATATTGCTTGTGTTTATATCATTTTATAGCTTATATTAGGTACGAGACCGTTAATAAATACGATTATATAAATTTTACTAAAACCTGTGTATATGGAGGAGGGCATAGCTCGGGGAATTGAAATTCCAATAAATTTATCCGGCATGTGCCGAGGTGGGTCTTAGACCTGACAGATATTGTATTATATATCCTATGTCCACAGGGAAAAGTTTGATTCTGAAATGCAAAATAAGTGCTGTAATCGTCGTACATTAATAATGCATTAATTTTGGTAAAAAGGATAATTCTCATACTTAGTCAGTGGTAGACTGACCCTGTTTATGTTAAATCTTTTCAGGTACTGACTTTACTGAAGGGCGGGAATGAGAGTTAATCACTTTTAATTATTATAATGCCAGTATTATTTCAATAAATAACGTTTTGTAAAAATAATTTTAATTTTGTAAGGATACTATTAGCCTTGTATTCCCTGTTAGGGAATACGGCGGTAACGCTCTTTATTTCCGTGATACGTTATTTTTGTTAAGTATTGCAAATCTACAGGGCGTTACAAAGTGGTATCAGAGCCCTGGTTTTTCAAAAATAAATAAATAAATAAATAAATTTACTAATGAATAAATATATTAACTGAGTGAGGGGGGTAGATAACTTAGGAAATAGAATGTTTGCCTTTTCATACTTTGTCGTTTTGTAGTGATTTTATATTCATAACTTAACCACAATGTGTGTGTTTGTATTTTGTTGTTGTTTGTAAAGATGGCAGGTCCTCTCCCAAACCCATATAGTCTCCGGATGAGTACAAATGAGAGAGTATCCAACCACGTGGCTAATCTAAGAGAATCTATTAGAATTTACAACGCAATCTTTCCAGAATTCCACATAAGCCCGCCTTATCAAGCCCAATGTCTAGTGGAAACTTTGCCCAACATTGTTCCCTGGAACGGATTGAAGGAGAGATACCATGATTTGATCATTAATGGTTACCCAAATTATGAGAAATATATATATATTGGTCCTGTCAACAGCTTCTGGTACCCTACATTTGAAGATATAGCAGCCGAACTGATAGCTTTGGAAGTTAATAGTGTTGTGTACCTGTCCGATGGGGAATCTGTAAACGAGAATAATGGAGTGGACGAAGAAGTAGAGGACGGTGATAATTACAATAGCGGTTATGAAAGTAGGAGTGGAACCTCTTCCATTTCGCTGGATGAGTCTGGCTCCGATGACGAGGATGATTAAGTCAGATGGTTTAGAGGAATGGGGGAGGAGGATGAAGGAAAAATAAATTAATGTTAAGGTTATAACTGCGGATTTAAAATAAGTAGACTGACCGGTTACTCCAAATTTTGTTTTGTATTATAGCAGGAGTAACTTACCTTTTGTGAAACAACTTAGTGTAGGAAGTAACAACAAACCCTACTGTAGAGTCAGTCTTTAGTTAAGTATGTTAAGTCTAGGTAATCTGGTATTGTATTATAACCACTGTGTAATATAAATAATGAAAAAAATCAATGTATAAAATAAGTAACTTTATAGAACGGTTGTAATATATATAAGTATTGGTATGTGTAATTATATGTTTGACTATACTAATGTATAATAAGGGGTGAATATATTTTTAACTTATTTTAGTTTTTCGTATTGTTAGGATGTCTAACCCCGAGAGCTCAGAAGTGAATCAACCCATGCCTGAGGAGCATAATGACCTAAGGAGTGATGTAAAAGGGATTGTGACCATACTAGCTGAAGCATTAAAAGCAAATAAGACCGAGGATGAAGATGATAGTGCCAAATACTTTAGAAAGATGGCTAGTTACAACCCTAAAACTTATGATGGTAAACCTAACCCTGTAGAATTTGAGGATTGGTTAAGGAGTATGGACAAACGTTTTGACGCAATCAATTGCCCTGAGAAGTGGAAGGTAGGATTTGCATGTTACTATCTAGTGGGACAGACTGATCTCTGGTGGGAAACTGTTTAGGAAAAGAAACATGAAGAGGGTTTTGGCTGGACCCAATTTAAGGAACTTATGCGATCTAAATTTTACCCCCCATCACTTAGGAGACAAAAGGAAGAAGAGTTTAATACCCTAAGGCAAGGAACAATGTCTGTTATGGAGTATGCCGCCAAATTTATGGAGGTATCAAAATTTGCACCTCATATGGTTGCAAGTGAGGAGTTAAGAATGAATCGTTTTGAGAGAAGGCTTAATTGGAACCTTCGTGATAGATTATCTACCCACACATGTCTAAATTATCAGGAAATGTATGATAAGGCAACAAACGCTGAGAGAATAATAAAAGAGAGGGATGATGAACAAAATGAGCTCAAAAGGAAGTATGAGGGTGATAGAACTGGGGGACTAAACTACCAAAAACAGCCAAATATAGTTGGGAGAAAATTTTCTCTAACTCGTACCCAGGAAAATACCAAGGAATGAAATGTGGAAAATGTGGGTATACTAACCATACGACAGACCAATGTGGGTTCTCTAACCCGAGATTTTTTGAGTGTGGGAGTCTGGATCACAAAAGAAATAATTGTCCAATAGTCAGAAGTCGAATGATAGGTACTAACTCAAACTTCAACCCGACAAAACCACCTCAAAGACCACTCAAAAACTTTGCACCAAAGGAGACCCCAACATCGGGACTTGTGTACGTGATGAACCCTCAAGGGGAGGAACCTCAGAATGATGTTGCTACGGGTAATATTTTCCTTAACTCTATTCTTGTTAACGTATTATTTGATACTGGAGCATCACACTCTTTTATATCTCGAACCTTAAGTGAGAAATTGAAGTTAACTCCTGACAATCAAAATGTAAACTTATCCATAGGATTACCAAATAGAAAGGTCATTTCATGCTCGACTGTTTATAGAAATTGTGGTTTAACCATAGAAGGAAATCTTATACCCGTCGATTTAGTACAACTTGATTTTCATGATTTTGATATAATTCTAGGAATGGATTGGCTTATTAAAAATCATGTAGTTGTAAATTGCTACGAGTGTACTGTAACCATTAGAAAACCCGAGGGAGGATAAATAACTTTTCGAAAGCGAAAAGGTCGTACAAAGGGGATAATTATATCTGTCATGAGAGCGCTAAAATTATTACGACAAGGATGTGAAGGCTATCTTTGTAAGTAATCAAACATAAAGAGCATGAACCTTCAATTCAGGATATACCTATAGTGAACGAATTTCCCGACGTATTTCCAGAAGAAATTCCAGGGATGCCCCCGCAAAGGGAAATTGATTTTTCTATAGAATTAGTACCCGGTACTGCCCCAAATTCCAAAGCCCCTTATAGGATGGCTCCTGCTGAGTTGAAAGAATTAAAAGAACAACTAGATGAGCTGTTAGAAAAGGGTTACATACGACCTAGTACATCACTTTGGGGTGCACCTGTACTTTTTGTAAAGAAAAAGGACGGTAGTTTACGCTTGTGTATAGATTATCGAGAACTCAATAAGGTCACCATTAAGAATAAATATCCATTACCTCGTATAGATGATTTATTTGACCAACTTCGTGGAGCTACTACATTTTCAAAAATAGATCTTCGATCAGGATACCACCAGTTGAGGATAAAACCCGAGGATATACCAAAAACGGCTTTTAGAACTCGTTATGGACATTATGAGTTTGTAGTTATGCCCTTTGGACTCACAAATGCCCCGGCAGTTTTTATGGATCTTATGAATAGAGTATTTAAACCTTACTTAGACAAATTTGTGGTTGTTTTCATTGATGATATATTAGTCTACTCAAAATTGGAGGATGAACATCGTGATCATTTGAGGATAGTTCTAGAAACCCTAAGGAAAAATCAATTGTATGCAAAATTTTCGAAATGTGAGTTTTGGTTAAAGGAGGTAGTTTTTCTAGGACATGTCATATCAAAAAAAGGAATCAAGGTAGACCCTCAGAAGGTTGAAGCAATTACTAACTGGGCCAGGCCAAAGAATGTAACAGAAGTACGGAGTTTTCTAGGATTAGCTGGATATTACCGTCGTTTCGTAGAAGATTTCTCTAAAATTGCCCAACCACTCACTAACCTTATTAAGAAAAGTACAAAGTTTGAATGGAGTGACAAGTGTGAAGAGGCATTTAATGAACTTAAGAAGCGACTTACCTCAGCTCCTATCTTAGCACTTCCAAATGATAAGGATGAATTTGAAATATACAGTGACGGTTCTGAACAAGGGTTAGGCTGTGTGCTAATGCAAAGGGGGAAAGTTATTGCATATGCATCTAGACAACTCAAACCTTATGAACAGAATTATCCTACCCATGATTTAGAGTTGGCAGTAGTGATTTTCGCACTGAAAATTTGGAGACACTACCTGTACGGTGTCCACTGTCGCATATGTACAGATCATAAAAGCCTAAAGTACATTTTCACCCAGAAAGAGATTAACATGAGGCAACGCAGATGGCTTGAGCTACTCAAGGATTATGATGTAGACATCCAATATCACCCAGGGAAGCCTAATGTAGTAGCTGATGCCCTTAGTCGTAAACGACTCACCCTTAATACACTAGAAATACAACAACCAATACTTCAGAATGATGTTGAAAAATTAGGTGTCGAGCTGGTTATTGGTGATGTAATTGGACTTATAGCAGCTCTAGAAATAAAACCAACCTTGAGTGAGGAGATAAAAGCAGCGCAGAAAACCGACCCACAATTAGAGAAAATTTGGAAGGATGTACAAGGAGGAAAGGCACTTGGGTTCTTAGTCCAAGATGATGGATCGTTATGGTATCATGAAAGGCTTTGCGTACCTAATGATGAAATATAAAAAGAAAAATATGGACGAGGCGCATAATTCCCCGTATTCAATACACCCTGGGGGAAACAAGATGTATAAAGACATACGACAAAATTTATGGTGGAGTAATATGAAACACGATGTTGCAGAATATGTGGCAAAATGCTTGTCTTGTCAGCAAGTCAAAATAGAACACCGACGACCCGGAGGGCTTTTACAACCTTTACACATTCCTACATGGAAGTGGGATTCTATAGCCATGGATTTTGTCACAGGATTGCCTGTAACATCTCAAGGAATGAATGAGATATGGGTAGTCGTAGACATATTAACCAAAAGTGCACATTTCTTAGCAACCAAGACCATGTGGAATTCTGAGCAGTTAGCTAAGAAATATATAAAAGAAATTGTGAGATTGCATGGGATTCCCACAACCATTGTTTCAGACCGAGACACAAACTTTTTAGCTAAGTTTTGGAAAAGTTTTCAAAATGCATTAGGAACTCAACTGAACTTTAGTACTGCTTTTCACCCTTAGACAGACGGTCAAACAGAAAGGACAATCCAGACCTTAGAAGACTTGTTAAGGGCTTGTGTCCTAGAATTTCAAGGATCTTGGGAACAACACCTACCCTTAGTGGAATTTTCATACAATAACAGCTATCATTCTAGCATCGGGATGGCCCCATATGAAGCTTTATATGGTAGAAAGTGTCGAACGCCTCTGTGCTGGAGTGATATTGACGAATCAAAAATCACTGGACCCGACTTAATTTTAGAAACCACTGAGAAGGTAAGGATTATACAAGAGAGAATGAAAGCGTCTCAAAGCCGACAAAAGAGTTATGCTGGCCTCAAAAGACGACCAGTGGAATTTGAAGTAGGAGATTCGGTTTTTCTAAAAGTATCCCCTACCAAAGGAGTCATACGATTTGGGAAACAAAGAAAACTAAGCCCTAGGTATATAGGTCCATTTAAGATAGTACAAAGAATTGGAGACGTGGCATACCGACTATCTTTACCTATAGAAATTTTCAGAATTGATGATGTTTTTCATGTCTCACTCCTAAGGAAATATATTCCTGACCCTAGACATATTATCAACATAGCCCCAACACAAGTAAAAGAAAATTTGACCTATGATGAACAACCTATCCAAATTCTGGATCACAAAGAAAAAGTTCTTCGTAACAAGACAGTCCCACTCGTTAAAGTGTTGTGGGCATATCATGATGAAACCGAGGCAACTTGGGAAACAGAGCAGGAAATGAGAAGCAAATATCCTCATCTTTTTCTTTAGAAGGTAAATTAAGTTTCGGGACGAAACTTATTTTAAGGGGGGTAGAATGTAATAACCCTTTTAAAATTAATAGAGATAATAATATTATAAATAAGAAAGTCTACTTAACTTTTAAAACACTATTGTAATAAAAATTTTAAGTCCAATTGAGGGTTTAAAATATCTGATTTTTATTGTAAACAAGTTACTAAGTTTAAAAGTAAATTTCACCTTAACTTATTTTAAAAAAAAAAGGATTTTTTTTAAAAAATGACAAAATATTACGTTACAACCAGACTATATTGTGGACCCACGGTAAAAAAAATATCTTAGATATTTTTACCATATTTAGATTTAAAAAAAAAAAGATGTGGTAAAAAAAAAAAGAGGACACTTGGTCCAATAAAAAAGAAAGTAAAAAAAAATTGACTACTACCTCTACAAAGTAACCGACTAACATCACTTATAAAAAGGGGAAGGGGACCAATATCACTATCAACAACAACAAACAAGGAAATAATAATAATAATAATAATAATAATAATAATAATAATAATAATAATAATAATAATAATAATAATAGTACTTTAGTAGCAATAATAATACCAAAATAAGATGAAGGAAGAGCACTTCTACGTACTCTCTTTAATTTTGTGAATCAGTTATAAAAGGTATGAGTCTTATTCTTTTTCTAAAATTAGTGTTGTAATAGATAATAATATTATATTTGAATATAATAAATTGTCTTAATACTCACATTTTGTCTAATAATATAAAATAATGTGTCGTTATAATGCCCTTTTGTTCTGTTATATTGTTATAATATTGCTTGTGTTTATATCATTTTATAGCTTATATTATGTACGAGACCGTTAATGAATACGATTACATAAATTTTACTAAAACCTGTGTACATGGAGGAGGGCTTAGCCCGGGGAATTGAAATTCCAATAAATTTATCCGGCATGTGCCGAGGTGGGTCTTAGACCTGACAGATATTGTATTATATATCCTATGTCCACAGGGAAAGGTTTGATTCTGAAATGCAAAATAAGTACTGTAATCCTCGTACATTAATTATGCATTAATTTTGGTAAAAAGGATAATTCTCGTACTCAGTCAGTGGTAGACTGACCCTGTTTATGTTAAATCTTTTCAGGTACTGACTTTACTGAAGGGCGGGAATGAGAGTTAATCACTTTTAATTATTATAATGCCAGTATTATTTCAATAAATAACGTTTTGTAATAATATTTTTAATTTTGTAAGGATACTATTAGCCTTGTATTACCTGTTAGGGAATACGGCGGTAACGCTCTTTATTTCCGCTATTTTAAATAAATAAAGGATACGTTATTTTTGTTAGGTATTGCAAATCTGCAGGGCGTTACAAATACGCTCCCAGTAGGGAAAGAATTCTTGATCCGTAAGTTGGAGGTACCCACACATTGTAGTGTTTGTAATAATACAGAAGAAGTGGAAACTTTGGAACATCTCTTTAGGGAATGTCCGGTAACGTCAAGATTATGGTTAGGATGTGACCTAAATATATTGAGTAGTATGGGGATGGAGGTTTCCATCAAAGAATGGGTGGTTAACTGGTTGGTTTATTTAATCAAAAAAGATAATTCATTGTGGAGCATAACTGCTTTTTTGGCTATGTTATGGAGTATTTGGTGTAACAGATGTGATATGGTATTTAGAGGGCAAACTTTATGCTATATTCGTATCATGAACTTGTATAAGGATTTGTTAGAGGTTGCTTTGTTAGAATCGAAAAAAGGTAAAGTATTGGAAGTTCAGGTGGAGGATGATACGGAACGGGAACAGATTCTTAATTTTGTACCGTTCCTACTGATTGGAAATAATAATAGCTCTGATTTATTAAGAATTAAAGTGGATGCAGCTTGGAATACGGATGGTGTCACAGGACTAGGATGGTGTTGTCCGGATAGAGTGGATGACAGAATCTTGGAAGGCAGATTATCGGTGAGATCGGAGACGCCATTGCAAGCAGAATTAAAAGGGATAAAAGAAGCGATTCTATGGGCGCGAAGGAGGGGGTGGTTTCAAATTCACATTGCTTCTGACTGTTTGAGAGCAGTGTTTCAGATTACAGGAGTTGAAGAAAATAGCCATGTGGCGTCGTCTTTAATATTTGATATTTTGGATATAGTTCAAGATTTGCATTGTTGTTTTATTAGTTATGTACCTCGGTTTCTAAACATAAAAGCTCATGGCTTAGCAGCCCGAGCTAAACTTGTGTAATTTGAGTTATTTTACGCTTGTCAAAAAAAAACAATAATAAATGCAAATATTATGTTCAACAGCAAAATAGTCAATTCACCACCAAAACTTGATATTAGCTTCACTAATGCATTCCGTCTTTAAGTAATACATTCTGTCAAATAACAATTGAGTTAAAAAAATAATTTATACTTCCTCCATTCCATTCAATTCTATACATTTGCTTTTTGCACGTACGTCGATGCACGTTTTCTTTTGTTTATATCTTTAGTTACATAATTCTGAAAAATATGAAATTTGAATATTAATAATGCTCTCGAAAAGACAATTAAAACAAGATCTCACATGACTATTTTTTATTTCATATATTAGACGATATATCGAAGATTCTCCTCACTTTTGAATAGTGTACAAAAAGTAAATGTATAGAATTGAATGAAATGGAGGAAGTATATTATACTCCGCAATTGTCTTTTAGACCAATAATTTGTTAATTTTCTTCATCATTTGGGAACTTAGTTAAAATTTTAACCATAAATATGTAAAATAATATAAGATTTCAAGGTGAAATTAATTTTTTTACATAAAAAATTCAATAGTCTGCAAAATATATTTACTTGATTTCATCGTTTTGTATAAATTTTCCAATTTATTTGCACTCCTTATACAATCAATACTCCACCTGATAATGAAAGTACATCTAATATTCAATATAGTATTTCAAAAAAAATTCATCATCTTAAAATATTGTACAAACAAAAATCGAAAATGTGCCACCCCACCCGTAAAATCATGGGTCCGCCACTGAAGTCAACAACGGTAAGAATTTGATTTTGAGTGTAGGGTTTATTGACTTGCTAGATTTAAAGTAAAGGCAAAGAACTTGACACATTATATTCGTTTTGTTTTGTCGAGTAAGACATTCACTTACTTAGAATTTGAGAAACCATGAAACCATAGGTTTCTCACATCGTAACATTGAGTGCTTTTTAAATCTTAAAGGTTGTAGATAGATGTAGATTATTATTATTATTATTATTAGTCCTCTATGTAGATTTATTAAATATATTTGTGACTTTGCATAAACAACATTGGAAAATAAAAACATTCAAAATAGCTTCGGTGTACGATTGATAGTAACATCGTCGCTAAATACCACCCGAACAAATATGTACAAGTTATGGTAAAGGTATCTAATGACTATCATTGGGTAGTCTCAGCAAGTCAATCAAGGTTCCTGACATCTTCGTTCTCTTGTAATTAATCATGCAATATGTCTTTAATTGAAGTAAGTGGGTTTATAATGCTATTAGAGGATCGGAGGTCCATTGCGCCACAAATCATTCCACCATTAAATAACCCGCATTGGCTAGATGATAGATCCTCGGTGTCGATGTTTGACTATTTCTCGACAAAGACTATTTTATACGACCTATGATAAAGACTGATTGCCACGAGTGCAACCATTTTTGTAGGCATTTTGTTCTATTCGATTGTAATATGAAATTAGATTTGTAAGCGACAATGGATATTGAAGAATATAATTTGTAATGTCTTTTTTGTAGTATGTATGGCTAGACTTTCAAGCCGAGCAAGTTATTACTCAATAAACCAACCAGTTAACCACCCATTCTTTGATTAAATAAACCAACCAGTTAACCACCCATTCTTTGATGGAAAATGTATACAAATAAACCAGTTAACCAGTAAATCACCCATTTTTACTCCATCCGTTTACATAATAACTTGTATTTAATCAAAATGTATACGAATGGAGTAAAAATTGTATATGAAAAACCAATAGCTTTTTTTTTTATTGTAATGCTTAGAAATAAGAAATAAGGTAATTTTTTTCGGTCCATGTAAGCCTATGATCGACTCATATGTAAACAAGCTCGAGTTAGAAGTTTATACCCTTGTAGCGTGATTTACACCGGTATGTCGAGATTAACCCGAGAGCCCCAAATGTTACTCCTCAATTAAAGTCCACTAGTACCCTTGGATTACTCCTCTCTTGGTTTACTAGAACCGTAAAAGGATGGTGAACTTGTGTGTATAGAATCAAGCTCTAAGCTTGTAAAAGTATGGAGCAAAACCGAATTTTCTCCTCTCTTCCTCTTATCTCTTTTTAGGCTGATTTTTGGTGTGTACTTAGGCTCAATATTTTGAGTAAAATATCAGCCATAGTATGGTGATTATGTCCAACATAATCATTACCTTTTGGCCAACCAAAAATCACCAAATAAAGGGCCAATCACAAGGCATGCATAAAAGGACCAATGCATGATCACTTCTCGCCACTTGTCATGTGTGACACTTGTCATGCATGCACGAGTGCGGCACGCATTCCGAGGCCGCTTCCCGATCTACTATAGATTACGGTATAAACACAAGTTCTCGGGTCTAACCCGAAAGGTTAAAGCACTAATCTAATTATGCCAATTAACCATATATAAATCCATTAGGATACCGTTGTGTGACCCAATTGGACCGGACTAAATTGGTAGAATATTCTAAATACTCAGATCATAAGCGGCCTCTAGTAAGACATTATGACCACCCAATTTATCCGATTATCATAATCTCATATTTGGTCCATGACTTCTACGAAGTCAATGCACAATTGTTGACGGACACCTAGTATCCCCAACAATCTCCCACTTGTCCGAAACAAGTGTGCAAACGAGCTAGATGTGTATCTATAATTCCTTTGTCTCTTAATGTCTCGACTGAACATAAGGTAAGTGTCAAGTCACCCCTATGTCTATTTCAGGCTTTTCTTGGACTGTGAGCTAAACTGTACATCAGATGATTGTTCGGTCAATCCATCCGAGTGTGGCCACGTATTTAACAGTTTTAACTGTCCAAGTTGCCTAGAGACACTAATCCTAATCTATAAATGAGGAGAATAATCCCATCTTGTCTATCCATGTTCCTCCATACGTTTCATAGCCACCCAACAAGTGCCTTTATAACCTCCTTTCACGGCATGGCGTTGGACACTGTCAAAGCAAACTAATCATCGTACAAGTTCTATGCGATAGACTCAGGTCTAAGGAACCGACTCTAAGTCATAGTGAGATATTCTTATGACTTCTTAGACTTATAGAATTCTCACTGCGGGTCAGACCAATACACGCACAATCGTGTATCCATGTGAATGACTTGGACGTCCAACGTCCTAGATCATGAAACATGATCGTTAATCAACTCACATACTAGTCATTATGGGTCATCAATGTGCCTACTTGGCAACCTAACCAGGGACAACTATAATTAACATCTCCAGTTCGACATAATAGGGTTTCATTGCCCAGACATGAACTGACAACCTATTTGGAGACAAAATTATTTTGGACAACTGTAATAACCCAAAATAAATAAGATTTAAGATATACTCGTCGTATATAATAATAGGACTATCAAAGAATTTATAATCGGACTCATATATATTTATTTGTATGAATAAAATAACTTGTCGTCCTAAAAATATAACACTAAGAATATTTAAGTCGGGACTTATAATAAAATTTAATCCATAAATATATTATTATAATATTAATCTTCATTAGAAGGATAATTACAAAATATTAAGAAAAGAAAATAAAAACAAAATGCAAAATAAATGGAAAATAGGCAATACTACCCGTGAGGGGATAGATGACTCACCTTATTTCCCCTCCCCTATAAATAGATTATGGTAATTAAATAATAATAATAAAAAAAAGATTAAATTAGAAACAAAACTATGAAAGTAAGAAATTAGAAATAGATATAATCTAATTAGTTGGGACCTTAGTTGTGATCAAGGAAGAACGGCACTGCTATGTGTACTAGCGTAATTGTGTGGTATGACTTTGAAACCTTTCATTGTAGAAATAACTTATTTTGATATTATAAATGATAATTATAGTTATTTTGTATAATATTGTATATAGTATGATTCTTATGTATTCATGTTATATTGCTCCATATTGTATAAATTTCCTTATATGTTGTTATATTATTATGTTAGTTTTATTTTATTATAATGTACATTTGGCCATTTGTAGCATGTGGAATACGATTATGGGAGTGAGACGACATTATTTATAATAACCTGTGTACACAGAAGGGGGCGCGGCTCCATGTGAATTACGATTCTGGTATCCGGCAATATATAGCCGAGTGGGTCTTAGTATAGACCTGAGTATCCTGTGTACATGGATGAGGGCATAGCCTGGGGGAGTATTAACTCCGTAATGTGTCTCTCTTCTATAATGGTAGACCATTAGATATGATTGTGATATGATAAATTGTTACATGTTTATAATATAATGATGATGACATATATATGTGTATTATGAAGACAAAGAATGAAAATTGTGTAACACCCCGTATTAATATAAGCTAATTATAATTAGGAAATCAATAATTAGTCATCCTCGCTCATTAAATTCCTAATACAATACACTACAAGCTATTTCACACCTAAACTAAAACCATTTTGAATTACTTTGAATTTGAACTTTATTCTTTCATATTCAAACTCGATAAATCAAATGAAGACTATACGACAAATTTCTCAACGACAAATTTTGGCACGCAAATCGAGGTCAATGTTGACCCAAAAATGCCGAGCACTTTAGGGTGATTTAAATCACCTAATCTTTTCAATTTCACTTACTCCTAATCCTAATCTAACAAAGAATGATTAAGGCTTAATCAATTTAGGTTATACTAACAAAACATATTATAATAATATAAGATTACTATTCCTTTTTTATTTAACTAACATTTTCACTAAAACTCGATATAAAGAGCCACACTTATTCAAAACTGATAAACTCTTTGACGTTTGAGCATTATGATTTATTTCGATAACATTCAATCAAAAAAATATATATTTCGATCAAATAAAATTTTATTTCAAAATTACGAGGAGCTAGTACCCAATGTTTATTTTGATTTCGTTTTGAGTTTTATTTTCACTTTTATTTTCGATCTTTCTTCTAAACATTATTCTAAGACTATATATTTTATTTTGGGACTTTTCGCGTACGCGTAAATCGAAAAATTTGAAGAACAAAAATCGACTCAACTTGAGCCACTTGAACCGTGAGTCTTGGTACAAGGATCAAGGATTGCTTTTTCCATTTTTTCTTCCTCATTTTACTACCCCATCAAATGTCTTGCCACCCTATGTTATCATACCTCATGCTAAGCTTGACTATAAGGTCTTGCTTTAACACAACTTGATGAGCTTTGCATTCACACAACACTTACTTAACTTACTACTAAAACCAAGCACTACAACTACCTTACTACTACTACTACTTACGTACAAGACAACAACAAAACACAAACACTACTACAACTACTACTATACTCGGCATTTCTTACACACACACACATAAACACTTCAACTTATTTTCTCCCTAAATAAATCATACACAAGAGCATTAGTAAGACCTTCATCTTCAACCTTGGCCTTCCATTGAAGATCTTCATCTTCCTCCTTTACTTTTCCTCTTTAATTCATTTCTTTTCTTGTTTTAAATTCACTAGTACACCTAAATTAATTCTCCACCATTTTAACTTGTAATCACTTCCTCTTTTAAGTTATAAATAGTTAAGAACATAAATCAAAATATATGAAATATAAACATCACCTAAACTAAAAAACAATACTACACTTACATTTTGTTAGTAAAGTTTAGCTAGCTTAGTAAAATAAATTACTAACTTTCTTATTTTCATTTTTATGTACTAATCTTAACCAAAGACGAGGAGCAAGGTGGTGAAGTCGACTTGAGCCAGTTTGATCATATTGTCGATCCCGACAACTGCTAATCTTTTCATTCATAACCTAATCTAAGGTGCCCCCGCACACTAGGTTTTAATTTCGTAAATTGCATGCTATAAATGTTTATGTGTTATATTTATTGTGTTTATGATCACCTAGCATCACATGATAAATTAGGAGACAAAAATCGAAAAATAAAATGTTGTGCTCACCTAGAAACCTACACGGCATACCCCTTATTTTTCACTTAATTTTTCGTTTTAATTTTTGTAAATTGCATGCTTAAAATACTAAGGCTAATATGTACATGAATATATAATTAGTTTTTGTTTAGGACTTAAAATGAATTTGTTATAAATTTAAATGTTTTATAGTGTTCTTATTGTGTTCTTGAAGTATTGTGTTATTCTTATGTTATAATGATTTTATTTTTGTTAACTAATGTTTGTAGTTGTTTTTCACTCTTGAATAAATATATAAATGATATAGAGTAGACTAGTTATTGAATTAGAAGTATAACAATCAAAAATCAAAACCATGAATATATATCAATATACACGGCATTCCTTAAATAAATGGACCAATTTTTAGTTTTAATTTTTCTAAATAACATATTATGATTAGTCTAGTTAAATTAGACTTGTATGAAAAATTTGAGAAAATTATATAAACATATGAAAATTTGACTAAATAATGTTCATATAAAAAGCATTAGTGTTCATCACATATTCATTGTATTCTTCATCATATGACTAAGTCTTGATTTATAAATTTTTATAAGTTTTAGCATTTATCGTTTTTGTTTACTAGTTTAAACCGCTTTAGCATAAACTAAATAATTAGTATATAAAAACTTTAAGTTAAAAAGCGATAAAATTAGAAAACGAAAATAAATGGCTAAGTATAATAGGCCACGGTTTAGGGGTCATTTTTAGACCAAAAATGATTTTTGTCACTTTTTATTTTTATCATTTAAGTAATTTAATTTGTTAAAGTAATGAATTATTAATAAAAACAAAAAAAGAATTAGATGACTAACATATTAAGACCACACGACATTCACCATTATTGTTGGTCAATTTTGGGTCAAAATGAGTTTATCACTTAGTCACTAAAATTGATTAGTCATTAGTTTTATATTTTATTGGTTAATGAATCATTAATAAAAAGAATCAACTAAACCGATAAAAATAAACGTTACATGTATTAAAATGAACAATGTCGAGTGTTACTACCTTTGCTTAAATTGGATGTGGTTATACGGACTAATTAAAATGAACTACGATAACCTCGCTAAAAATTGAAACCGCTTAAATTTTAGTTAAGTATACGACTAAATCTAAACCGAGTTTTTACTTTTGAAATATCATTTAAAATCGCTAAGTATAAAATGAACTTAGGAATTTGATTTAAAATATATTTCAAAATCACTAGGTTTAAAATGAACTTAACAATTTCGATTAAAATATATTTCAAAATGACTAAATACAAAACGAACTTAACGACTTTAAAACTAGAATTTCACACTTAGAAAAATAAGCTTAGTTTGGTATCTAAATAAAACACTAAGTATAAAAATACGAATAAAATACTAAGTATAAAAATACAAATAAAATACCAAGTATAAAAATACGTATAAAATACGATGAATAGTAAATACGGTGAATAGTAAATACGATGAATAGTAAATACGATGAATAGTAAATACGGTGAATAGTAAATACGATGAATAGTAAAATACGTGAATAGTAAAAATATTTAAAATTTACAATTGGACTCCAAATAAATTATTTAAGTCTTCTATATGTTTCCGTCTACTTGAAGAACCACTTGAACTAAATTTCCAATATACAAGTTTGACGATGACTTACTATGAACTGTCACCTGAATAATTTGAGAATAAGAGGATAAGACAAGAGGTACTTGTTGAGTACTCGGGTGTCTGTCATGTTGCGAATCTATTGTGCCATCGTTAGAAAGGTAGCCGCGTATGGGGACTCTTTCACTCTCAGTGCTGACTGAGGCGTCCTAATGACTCTCATAGTCTTTAGGCAAGCGGCGTTTACATCCCTTGAATGGGCATAAATGTGGCGACCTGCGGTCCATACGAGGTAACGGAAAATGACCATCCCATCCGGGGACCTTGTCATTAGGTATTAATCGTTTTGGTTAGGAAAAGCATACTCTCTCGGATAGCGAGGACTGTGTCGTTTCTAAGTGAAAGTGTGTGCACACATTAGATAAGGGATTGAATCGTCCTTCTTACCTAGTGGTATCCTTAGCATTAAAGCCCGTTGATGTACCGTGACTTTGCGCAGGCCTTGCTTTTGTAGGGTTTTGCATGCTTCCATCCTAACTGGTTGTGGCTCATAGGACAACGTATGATAGATTATCCATGTTGTATTGTATATTAGGTAGTTATCACGTACGCTACTTAGTGTTTGATCTGATGTGCAGTCCTGAGCGGCTAGTGCACTTTGATAATTATCTATGAGAGTACACAAGCCGCTCTGTAGTCAAGACTCGCGAGTATATGTTACTATATGAATAATTGAAAAGGGTCGACTACCCCGATTATGAATGAAATGATGATGATTGCCTATATGATTATGATTTGAGATGATTTGATGAACTGCGTACCATGTTAACTGAGCTGTTTTACGATATGCTTTATGAACTGCATTATGGTATGTATATATGTGTTGTTTAGAATGTGCGAAATTTGAAAAAGCTAATACTGAGGAATCAACAAAATTTTGAGACTTGACTGTTGATCTGCATAAGGGATCAAGGCCTTATTTTGTATTTTGAGAGATTGTAATCTAAATACTGCTTTATCCTTAACTCATATTATATATATGGAGTTGTGAGACGATGACAGCTGGTTTTTGTAATATATAGACTTAATTAATTTTCCGCCTTAGTTTAATTAAAGTCACGAAAAACCAGGTTGTTACAGTTGGTATCAGAGCTGTCTTGCGACCGTGAATAACTTAAAGTTATCTCATCTAGCGAGACGACACCTGGGCCAGACATATATTAATATATGTGTCAGGCATAGACTAATAGGATCAAATAATGAATTAGAAATCTCTAGACCGCTAAATAATAACTTAGATCATTTTAAAGTGTGAGGAAGGGTAGAAATCTTAAGGACCGACCCAATAATAATAAACGAGTTTGATGAGCGTTAAAATCCTTACATAATAACTCTTTTACTTGTTATTTGCTCCGTGACTAACTTTAGACTGACAAAGGCCATTAGGATGACGTCCTTCAGTTACTCCCGTAACAATCTACCACAGCGTCCTCCGATGATGCCCCTAGATGCATACATACATGGCCATTCCCACGCCATAGAGCAATACGTGGAAACCAATGGGATCACAACGAGCAGACCCTACCACACAAAGGGGATTGGCTTAGGCCTGACGCTGATTGAGAGCTTCCACCCATATGACGAGTTTTGGGCACCACTAGGATGGCGACTCCTTCTGGATTACGATCTATATATAGATCGCATGTCTCACCCAGACCCACTTCTGAGGGAGATGCAACCACCAGGGTGGATGGAACACGAAGTACTACTCGAGAACCTGATGGAGCAAGAATATAAACACGACTATCCTCCAGTGCCAGACGATGCCATTATACCTCCAATCATATGGGAGAGAGATCTCACCTCTGGGAGACTTTTAAGGGTCTCAAATCATATCTAGAGTCATTTGACTCCATTTTGTAAAATATATGTAATCGGCTTTAAACTATCTTAAGAACGACCTTAATGTCGTCACTTTTTCTTAACGGCTATGGATTTTCCTTTCGGATGTAACGTTTTGTGAACCTATGTATTATATTTCTTTAAATGTAATATTTACCCATGTACTTATATGTATATGGAGACGTTATGTTACTACCAAGTCGTATACTTTTCATAACTCGTTCAGTTTAAACTCTGCATACGCGTATGTGAATTCAAAATCTCGCCTAAATTATACCCCCGTTTATTTCAGATATGACTTCAGCACGACAAGGAGTTCGTGAGGTAGACCGGGATGAGAAAGCTCGAAAGAGAGCTGTCCAAGCATTTGCGCGTCGTCAGCAAAGAAAGTCGTGGAAGAAATTGCACAATTTGGAGAATTCAGAAATCGACTGGAAGACCAGGGCACTCAAAACCTCATATGTGGAACGTCGAGTTCCTGACCATCTCCGCCGATCTTCGAAGAAGACTGACGCGGTCGAAGCATTCATGAGGAGTCAACCAGACTACTTTGAGGGAGTTAGAGACACCTTATATACTTGGACCAGGCACATGAGTGCAAAGTTCAAAGAATACTCGGTTCCGGAAGAATGGAAAACCCACTTTGCTGTAGTCTGCCTTGATGGAGAGGCCAAGGCTTGGTGGTTACGAGTACGATTCCCAGCTATACGCGAGGGTGAATACTACCTGAGCTGGGAGGACTTCAAGCTCGGTTTAAGCGACATGTCTTATGCTGTGAAGTATAAGCATAACTTCTCAGAGAAAGAGTACCACTACTCAAAATTTGCCTAAAAACCTAGGACAAATCTTTTGTCATTCTCAACCCAAATTTATACCTCTTGAGAATGTATCTAAACTTTTATGTTATTTTGCTGAACTTTGTATCTGGGTTCTTACCTTAGTTCATTTCATAGGGAATGTATTAGGAGGCTTTGTAACTTTTGGTGTAACTCTTTTACATTATCAATGAAATGTCTTTTACCTTGTTTTTATAACATGCCTATCTTTTGGAACTACTCAATATTCATACAATTTCATATCTTTCAGAATGGCTGCAAATGGTATCCCAAACGATCTCGACATCCAGTTCCTCGAGGAGGAAGCCAGAAGAAAGGGATTTGAGGACGCAATTGTGAAAATTGCGCAGACTGCTCAACAAAACCGTGGGGGCGGTAATAATCAGTCAGCGTTTGAAAGATTCTCCAAACATCGTCCTCTAACATACTCAGGATCCGTCAATCCTGTGGTCCTGACTGAATGGATTGAGGAAATGGAGAAACTGCTGGAACTCAGCAAGATACCCCCCACAGAAATGGTAAATGTGGTGGCATATTACTTGAAGGGAGAGGCGAACAGTTGGTGGCGCCTAATCAGATCTAATTTCCCACTCAGAATCTACAACTGGAGCGAGTTCAAAACGCTTTTAGAGAACAAGTATTTCGGGCAGGAGCTCAAGTGGAACAAGGAAGAAGAATTCAGGAATTTGAAACAGGGTGATATGCAACTGCAGGCATACACCGAAAAGTTCCAGGAGCTGTCAAAATTTGCTCCCAGGATAACGATTGATGAGGAAGAACTCGCCACCCGATACGTTCGGGGTATGACTTACCGTTTACAGTTGATTATGAGCGGGTTCAATTGCCGGAACTTTGCCGAAGCCTATGAGAAGGCAACAGGTATCTGGGCGTCAATCCAGAAGAACGAAGCAGAGGAGAAAGGGAAAAAGAGAGTTTTTACGCCATCTGTGGCGAGCGCCAGCTTCATTCAGAAGCCTAACTACCAACGACCTTATCTACCAAGGTCTAACCCATCAATCAGGAGTTACCAAAAGCCTACGAAATTCGCTCAGAACACCACCCAGAACAAGCCAAAGTTTACCCCCAACCTACCAGGGCCTCCACCAGTATACGAGGCCGATAAGTGTCGTTCCTGTCTACAACGACTACACCCGGGGAAACAATGCAATGGCGCACCGATCACGTGCTTCATATGCAGGGAAGTAGGTCATAAGGCCAACGTCTGCCCTAAGAAGGGAACAATGGGTAGAGTGAACACGGGACCGCCGCCCGCCGTAAGAGTTCAGGGGAGAGTATATGTACTGTCAGAGAATGATGGTGATGCTGAGGACTGTCAGGATGTAGACGTCGTCACTGGTAAATTTTTGGTTAACTCTGTACCTGCCTTTATTTTGTTCGATACGGGTGCATCCTTATCTTTTATCTCGACAAAATTTCTAACAAAATCCAAACTTACAAAACCTGAACAAATACGCACTAACATATCACTACCTAATGGCAAAAATATATCTTGTTCTGCAAAGTACAATAATGTACAATTTATGATTCACCATACAAACTTTCTTTCCGATCTGATTCTATTCGACCTTCCCGAGTTCGATATAATTTTGGGGATGGATTGGTTAACTCGTCATCATGCTACGTTCAAATGCCGAGACCGGAGAATCACATTGAAGGGTCCTAATGGAACGGTGGTGACTTACCAAAATCTGCTTTCAAAGGAAAAAGTGCGATTCGTGTCTGCCATGAAAATTCAGAACATGGGAAGAAAGGGACATCAAGTATTTCTGTGCAGCATCAACAAAGTGGTGGACAAACAAAAGATCGAGAATATTCACATCGTAAATGAATACCCGGATGTGTTTCCTGATGAACTGCCAGGCCTGCCGCCTGCACGAGACGTAGAATTCTCAATCGACTTGCTGCCAGGCACAGCACCAATCTCAAAGGCACCCTACCGAATGGCGCCAGTTGAACTCCAGGAACCTAAGAAACAATTGGAAGAGTTAATAGATCGAGGCTTTGATGGGATCGGTCGTACTCTCCTAATCAAAAATAAGTCCAAACTCACTCTACTAGGTAGCAAGGGTAAGTCGGGTCGAATCCACAGGGAGATGGTTGCTTATGTTGGTTATTTTTGACGATTCTAATCTCGGTTTGAGTGTAGGTTGGTAAACTAGAGCTAGAGCGCAGGGAAAAGGGAATTAAACGATAAGGAAAAAGTCTAGGGAATCGGGGTTAGCAAGGGCAAAGCTAGGATGAACAATGGTGACAGAAATGAGTCGGGAGTCGCATGTGCTAAGGAATAGGCTCGACCTCTCGGTTCTAAGCGTCCTCTAGGTCTTAAGTGCGGGCTCTCGCAACTTACAAGTGAGGGTCCTAATGGTTAGTCTCGTGCCCTACCTTAAACTAGGCTTTCGTTCTTAAGTTTAAGGGTAGCAAAGGCTCACTAATCCTTGGCCAAAGGATCAACAAACACATACAAAACGAGATAATCAAAGACACAAGCGAAACCCTCATCAAAACATCATCAAAATCAACCTAGACTACTCACCCATGATCACCCTTCTCCCTAGATAGTTAACTACTCACACATAGCGGAAATGAAAACAAAAACAATAGAGAAAGATGAAAACATGATTAAGAACAACAAGAAATGAAATCACAAGCAAAAGGGAGAAGAATTATATTACCAAAATCAGGAAAACCAAAGGAGAAGGTGATGAACAAGCCAACAAAAACCAAACTAGATGATCAAACTAACTTAAACCGAGTCGGGAATTTAAATTACAAATGTTGAAAGCTATGAAACTTAAGAAAATGAAATTGAAAGTATTCTAAGTATGCAGAAGAAGAGATGCCTCTAACTATCATGAAAATGGCCCTTAAATAGACGAGGAAGGCCAAGCGCTCAAGGAAGTCCAAGCGCTCAAGGAATACGAAGCAACCAAGGGTGGTCCCGTCCGGGATGGGGTGGTCCCGGTCGGGATGAGTGTTGTCCCGGTCGGGACAGGTCTGTCCCGTGACTTTCAGCCTTTTTCAGCTTTGGAAGCCGATTTTGTAAAGGCCATATCTCACTCGTTTCTTGGCGGAATTAAGCGTGTGACCTGCCGTTGGAAAGCTATCGAGACGAACTATCATCTCCACTTGGTCTTGCATCCATTGGAGGTCTAAAACTTGAGATATAACCATTTGAAGTTGACCTTGCGTCGGCTTTAGTTCACCTTGTCTTAACTTTGACCTTGATCTTGGTCCTAACTTGTCGTATGTTGACCCAAGGCCTAGGGACGACCCATGGTTCATCTCAAAGGGTAAAGATGAGTCTTAGAATGATTATGTGGGCTCCACACTCGGTCCCATGGTCTCGGGACACCTTGAAACGCCAAAACGGGGCTCGTACGCAAGCGAAACGCGACGAAACTAACTCGGAACTTCACGAAACTTTACGAAACTTCACGAATCCTCTCGAATAGCATCCTAACCTCCAAATATACGCGTTTACCTACAAAATAGACATAGAAACGCAGCAGAGCCAAAACGGAGAGAAATAGGAGCTGAAACGCATGTAAAAGCACATGAAACGCAAAGAAACGCAAACGACAGGGGCTATAAACATATATAAATATAAGACATATCAAACTCCCCCAAACCGAACCATTGCTTGTCCTCAAGCAATAAATCATGACAGAAAATAGAGGACAAAGCGAGCAAAAGAAAACTTCCCCGAACAATCACCTAACCGCAAGTAGCATGAACAATGGCAATCAATCCCGAAGCAGCATGGGACGCAGGAAATAACTAGCTAACGGATGAGGATTACAAAACGGCGCGGAATGAATGGCATGGCTTAGACTATGGCTCTCTAGCAATCAAATCACGGACCTCTCGCGGTTTACACTCTAGCACACATGATGAACAAGGCGAAGTATATAGTGACACTCACCTACTCAACTGGTGGAAGTACGCCCGCAATCGAATGTGGACCAAATCTCGCATTTCCGTACACAATAATGTCACAAAAACGAAACAATCATGAGGACTTACATAGGATACGAGGGTGTAAAGGCCATAGAGAGGGTAAAGGGTAAGAAGGTGGACAAATGATTATGGAATCGTGGAGCTAAGCCACTAGAAACCACTCGTACTACTCAAGTGCTCGTCCAAGCCAACAAGTAACCCAACTTTCATAAAAAAACGGACCGAAAACAGCACATCGGTCGCCTTACACATCAACGCAACGATAGCAACAAATTTCAAGTGCTCGCTCATTAACAACAACAACAACTCTTTCTTTTTGTGCACACATTCTTTTTCTTTTGATTTTGTGTGTTGTGTTTATTTTTCTGATTTTTGTTTGATTTTTCTTGAGCAAAAGAGCATACTCACAAAGTTGCGGAAAACCTCATAAAAGGTCAGGGAAACAGCAATCCTGACTCATATTCACCAACACTCTCAAAGCCAACGACATCAGCAAGCCGTAGCATGATCAAAACCCGAAGGACAAGCACAAGAGTAAGCAAAAGCGGTAACTAGCTAGGCTAGGGTAGGCTATATGGCAATGTAGCTAGCAAACTCATGTGTATAAGGGTAATAAGATCAAAAATGAGAGGATAAATCAATGTAAAATCAAGGCGAATAAAAATGGAATTAACTAAAGCCTCATATGCAAAATAAGTGACAGAATCGTGGGAAACACGGGATAGGGGACACACTTATGCGTGTTGATATTACGTACCCCACGAGGAGAACTACTCTCAATAAAGCACGGGGACCGGGTTAGATGAACCGGCCTCAGGAGGCTAAAAACCTCACAATAATGTAGCTATAGTCCATGAAATGATAAAGCCAAACAAGTCAAGCACGCCATCATCTGCAAGCACGTCTAAACATCCCCGAAAGCGCTAATCCAAACAATAAAGATCATGCCAAAGCTCAAAGCAAACAAGGGAAGGGATGTCGGGAAAGAATAAGGTCAAAACAAGCTCGCGAACAACGGAACGGGATACGTATTTTTGTGATTTTTTTGAAATTTTCTGATTTTTTTTTTTTGTATTTTAGGAATTTTCAGATTTTTGGATTTTTGAAAATTTTTGAAAAATGAAAAACGAAAAAGAAAGTGCAAAAATAAAGCAAAGCGAAAAATAAAGCAAAGCGTTTCCTCCCCCCAAACCAAACCACACATTGTCCCCAATGTGTCCTAAAGCACATCAACCAGGGACCTTAAAATAAGGGGGATAAAAACGAGCAACAAAAGTCTCAAAAGAAATAAAGTACATACATGCTATATTTACAATGAAAAACGCCCCCCCCAAACCAGCGTAAAACGGGGGGCTCAGCAAAGGGCACTAGAAGTACCACCAACCGTGGGTCTCGTCGTAGATGAACCCACTTCCATCATCCTCTCCAAGAGCTCGGCCATCCTTGTCAACAGCTCCAATAAGTTGGCTTGCAGCTAAGCCAACTCTGTCTGCGCTCAATGCGTCTTTAATCACATCACATCCTGCTTCTGTCCCTCCTATGCCACCTGCAAACGTATCACAACAAAGCACACTCTCTAGAGGGTCCCGAGCAAGGACTCTAGGTAAGTTCTCCACAACACACTCATCAACAATATCAACAGAAAAGACCGACTCCTCCAACATGGGACACTTTAAAGCATTTGACAGATTAAAAGTTATTTTATCACCTCCCACATCCAACGTTAACTTACCGTTCTTGACGTCAATGATTGCACCAGCAGTGTAAGAAAGGCCGACCCTATATGATAGGAATTTGGGAGTCCTCGGCCATGTCAAGAACAATAAAGTCAACGGGGATGAAAAACTTACCAACCTTGACGGGAACGTCCTCTAGAACACCCAAAGGGCGTTTAACAGAACGGTCCGCCATCTGGAGAGTGATGTTCGTAACCTTTAAAGGTCCCATGTTGAGTTTCTCGCATACGGAGTAAGGCAGGACACTTACACTTGCACCTAAATCACAAAGAGCATTAGAAATCGAAACTGTTCCAATAGTGCATGGTATGGAGAAACTACCCGGATCCTTTAGTTTAGGTGGGGACTGGTTTTGTAAAAGAGCGCTGCATTCCGCAGTAAAAGCCACAGTCTCCACCTCACTAAACGATCTCTTGCGAGTGAGGATGTCTTTCAAGAATTTAGCATATGCGGGGACTTGCGTGACTAGCTCGGTGAAGGGAACCGTTACCTTGAGGTCCTTGACAACCTCCATAAACTTACCGAACTGCGCGTCAAGCTTAGATTTTACCACTCGGCTAGGGAATGGTAGTTTGATTTGAATCGGCGGCTCGACCGGCTTAGCTGCGCCTTGCTCCTTCTCCTTCTCTCTCTCGGCCACCTGCACACCACCACCAATACCACTCACGGCCCCCTCCTTGGCCGCGTGGGGACTACCCACGGCTGGTCCACCTTGCTTACCTGCGCTAACACCATTCTCAACATGCAAATCGTTAGTGGAAGCATTAGAATTTACCTTACTTACCTTCACGAGAGGTACGTCGTCTTTGGGCATAGATGGCCCATCGTAGCTCGTTCCACTTCTTAGGGATATGGCGTTGATCGACTCATGTTGAGGTTGAGTGCCTTGCGATGGAAGGTTACCCGGCTTCCTTTGAGAGCTAGAAGAAGCAAGTTGAGCCATTTGCGTTTCAAGCATCTTGATGGCCGCGTCTTTAGCTTGATCGCTCTTTTGCATTTGAGCCATCATAGTCTCTTGAGTCTTGGCCATTTGCATCATCATGGCCTTCATTTCACTCATCATTGGGTCGCCACTCGAAGAAGGAGCGGCTTGCACGGGTGGCGGAGCACTAGGTTGTTGAAAATTGGGGCGATTGAAGCCCGGAGGGTTATATGGTCGTGGAGGATTGTAGCTGAAATTTTGTGGAGGAGTGTATTGTGGTTGTTGTGGTGAAGGATTCAAAACGTTTTGGCTTTTGTAGCTCAAATTCGGGTGGTTTTTGTATCCCTCATTGTAGTAATTCGAGTAGGGGCTGTTTTGTGATTGAAAAGCATGCACATGATGAGTTTGTGTGGTCATACCTCGGCATTCCATTGAAGTGTGTCCGGATGCTCCACATGAGCCACAAGTCGGATCACTAGAAGTATGCATAGCCGCTACCGATTGACCTCCCGCATTTGAGGAACTACTACCCATTTGCAATTGACCCATCATCATAGCGGTCATAGCATCCATCTTGGCCGAAAGCATGGCCACCACATCATCATTCTTGCCTCCGACTCTAGGCACATTCCTTGCATTACCGTATTGAGCATCATGAATAGCCATGGCCTCTATTGTATCAAAGGCATCCTCAACGTCGATGTTATCAAATCTCCCGTTCGCGGCCGAGTCAAGTACTTGGCGAGACTCATTGTACAATCCATTATAGAATTGCATAACCAAGAACCATTTGTCGAGACCATGATGAGGACATTGGCGTTGGAGCTCCTTGTACCGTTCCCATGCTTCGAACAAGGACTCATCTCCTCGTTGTCGGAAGCTAGTAAGTTGGCTTCTTAGCATTGCCGTCTTCTCCGGTGGGAAATATTTTTGATAGAAGGCCAATGCAAGAGAGCTCCAATCGGTCACCCCGTGAGCAACTCGATTCAACGAGTTCAACCATAGCTTTGCTTTATCCCTAAGTGAGAACGGGAAAAGCATTTCACGTATTTGATCTTGGGTGACTCCGGTTTGCTTGATTGTTGAGCAATAGTCACAAAAATTCTGGACATGGAGGTTAGGATCCTCCCCGGGGCTTCCCCCAAATTGATTACGCTCGATGAGATTGATAAACGCCGGCTTGATCTCAAAGTTATTGGCCGCAATAGCCGGCATAGCATTGCCGGTTGGAATTTGATCGGCGGAGGGCTTTGAGTGATCCGAGAGCTTCACCATTTTCTTTGGCTCGGGTGTAATGTGAGCTTCCTTAGGTGATGAAGTAGAAGAGGAAGTAGCTCCCAAGTCTTTGAGCAAGTTCCTGCGCCGTCGGAAAGCACGTTCCGGCTCCGGGTCTAATGGAATTGCCAAGCCTCTTTGAGACGTACGAGATGACCTGGGCATACACAACACTCGAGGAAGCTATAAGTAACGGCCTCAAGGAATTGAGGTTCGTTGAGACAAGAGAGTAACAAGTGAGAAAAGAACCAAATAAACAACGAAAAGAACAAAGCCGTCTCCCCGGCAACGGCGCCAAAATTTGATAGGATTGGTCGCACTCTCCTAAGCAAAAAAAAGTCCAAACTCACTCTACTAGGTAGCAAGGGTAAGTCGGGTCGAATCCACAGGGAGATGGTTGCTTATGTTGGTTATTTTTGACGATTCTAATCTCGGTTTGAGTGTAGGTTGGTAAACTAGAGCTAGAGCGCAGGGAAAAGGGAATTAAACGATAAGGAAAAAGTCTAGGGAATCGGGGTTAGCAAGGGCAAAGCTAGGATGAACAATGGTGACAGAATGAGTCTGAGTCGCATGTGCTAAGGAATAGGCTCGACCTCTCGGTTCTAAGCGTCCTCTAGGTCTCAAGTGCGGGCTCTCGCAACTTACAAGTGAGGGTCCTAATGGTTAGTCTCGTGCCCTACCTTAAACTAGGCTTTCGTTCTTAAGTTTAAGGGTAGCAAAGGCTCACTAATCCTTGGCCAAAGGATCAACAAACACATACAAAACGAGATAATCAAAGACACAAGCGAAACCCTCATCAAAACATCATCAAAATCAACCTAGACTACTCACCCATGATCACCCTTCTCCCTAGATAGTTAACTACTCACACATAGCGGAATGAAAACAAAAACAATAGAGAAAGATGAAAACATGATTAAGAACAACAAGAAATGAAATCACAAGCAAAAGGGAGAAGAATTATATTACCAAAATCAGGAAAACCAAAGAAGAAGGTGATGAACAAGCCAACAAAAACCAAACTAGATGATCAAACTAACTTAAACCGAGTCGGGAATTTAAATTACAAATGTTGAAAGCTATGAAACTTAAGAAAATGAAATTGAAAGTATTCTAAGTATGCAGAAGAAGAGATGCCTCTAACTATCATGAAAATGGCCCTTAAATAGACGAGGAAGGCCAAGCGCTCAAGGAAGTCCAAGCGCTCAAGGAATACGAAGCAACCAAGGGTGGTCCCCGGCAACGGCGCCAAAATTTGATGGGATCGGTCGTACTCTCCTAATCAAAAATAAGTCCAAACTCACTCTACTAGGTAGCAAGGGTAAGTCGGGTCGAATCCACAGGGAGATGGTTGCTTATGTTGGTTATTTTTGACGATTCTAATCTCGGTTTGAGTGTAGGTTGGTAAACTAGAGCTAGAGCGCAGGGAAAAGGGAATTAAACGATAAGGAAAAAGTCTAGGGAATCGGGGTTAGCAAGGGCAAAGCTAGGATGAACAATGGTGACAGAATGAGTCTGGAGTCGCATGTGCTAAGGAATAGGCTCGACCTCTCTGTTCTAAGCGCCCTCTAGGTCTCAAGCGCGGGCTCTGCAACTTACAAGTGAGGGTCCTAATGGTTAGTCTCGTGCCTCTACCTTAAACTAGGCTTTCGTTCTTAAGTTTAAGGGGAGCAAAGGCTCACTAATCCTTGGCCAAAGGATCAACAAACACATACAAAACGAGATAATCAAAGACACAAGCCTAACCCTCATCAAAACATCATCAAAATCAACCTAGACTACTCACCCATGATCACCCTTCTCCCTAGATAGTTAACTACTCACACATAGCGGAAATGAAAACAAAAACAATAGAGAAAGATGAAAACATGATTAAGAACAACAAGAAATGAAATCACAAGCAAAAGGGAGAAGAATTATATTACCAAAATCAGGAAAACCAAAGGAGAAGGTGATGAACAAGCCAACAAAAACCAAACTAGATGATCAAACTAACTTAAACCGAGTCGGGAATTTAAATTACAAATGTTGAAAGCTATGAAACTTAAGAAAATGAAATTGAAAGTATTCTAAGTATGCAGAAGAAGAGATGCCTCTAACTATCATGAAAATGGCCCTTAAATAGACGAGGAAGGCCAAGCGCACAAGGAAGTCCAAGCGCTCAAGGAATCTGGCAACCAAGGGTGGTCCCGGTCGGGATAGGGTGGTCCCGGTCGGGATGGGGTTGGTCCCGGTCGGGACAGGTTGGTCCCGTAGGTTACAGCCTTTTTCAGCTTTGGAAGCCGATTTTGTAAAGGCCATATCTCACTCGTTTTTTGGCGGAATTAAGCGTGTGACCTGCCGTTGGAAAGCTATCGAGACGAACTATCATCTCCACTTGGTCTTGCATCCATTGGAGGTCTAAAACTTGAGATATGACCATTTGAAGTTGACCTTGCGTCGGCTTTAGTTCACCTTGTCTTAACTTTGACCTTGATCTTGGTCCTAACTTGTCGTATGTTGACCCAAGGCCTAGGGACGACCCATGGTTCATCTCAAAGGGTAAAGATGAGTCTTAGAATGATTATGTGGGCTCCACACTCGGTCCCATGGTCTCGGGACACCTTGAAACGCCAAAACGGGCTCAGACGCAGTTTAAACGCGATTTAAACTAACTCGGAACTTCACGAAACTTCACGAATCCTCTCGAATAGCATCCTAACCTCCAAATATACGCGTTTACCTACAAAATAGACATAGAAACGCAGCAGAGCCAAAACGGAGAGAAATAGGAGCTGAAACGCATGTAAAAGCACATGAAACGCAAAGAAACGCAGACGACAGGGGCTATAAACATATATAAATATAAGACATATCAAACTCCCCAAATCAACCATTGCTTGTCCTCAAGCAATAAATCATGACAGAAAATAGAGGACAAAGCGAGCAAAAGAAAACTTCTCCGAACAATCACCTAACCGCAAGTAGCATGAACAATGGCAAGCAATCCCAAGCAAAGACGGGACGGCGAAATAACTAGCTAACGGATGAGGATTACAAAACGGCGCGGAATGAATGGCATGGCTTAGACTATGGCTCTCTAGCAATCAAATCACGGACCTCTCGCGGTTTACACTCTAGCACACATGATGAACAAGGCGAAGTATATAGTGACACTCACCTACTCAACTGGTGGAAGTACGCCCGCAATCGAATGTGGACCAAATCTCGCATTCGCACACAATAATGTCACAAAACGAAACAATCATGAGGACTTACATAGGATACGAGGGTGTAAAGGCCATAGAGAGGGTAAAGGGTAAGAAGGTGGACAAATGATTATGGAATCGTGGAGCTAAGCCACTAGAAACCACTCGTACTACTCAAGTGCTCGTCCAAGCCAACAAGTAACCCAACTTTCATAAAAAAACGGACCGAAAACAGCACATCGGTCGCCTTACACATCAACGCAACGATAGCAACAAATTTCAAGTGCTCGCTCATTAACAACAACAACAACTCTTTCTTTTTGTGCACACATTCTTTTTCTTTTGATTTTGTGTGTTGTGTTTATTTTTCTGATTTTTGTTTGATTTTTCTTGAGCAAAAGAGCATACTCACAAAGTTGCGGAAAACCTCATAAAAGGTCAGGGAAACAGCAATCCTGACTCATATTCACCAACACTCTCAAAGCCAACGACATCAGCAAGCCGTAGCATGATCAAAACCCGAAGGACAAGCACAAGAGTAAGCAAAAGCGGTAACTAGCTAGGCTAGGGTAGGCTATATGGCAATGTAGCTAGCAAACTCATGTGTATAAGGGTAATAAGATCAAAAATGAGAGGATAAATCAATGTAAAATCAAGGCGAATAAAAATGGAATTAACTAAAGCCTCATATGCAAAATAAGTGACAGAATCGTGGGAAACACGGGATAGGGGACACACTTATGCGTGTTGATATTACGTACCCCACGAGGAGAACTACTCTCAATAAAGCACGGGGACCGGGTTAGATGAACCGGCCTCAGGAGGCTAAAAACCTCACAATAATGTAGCTATAGTCCATGAAATGATAAAGCCAAACAAGTCAAGCACGCCATCATCTGCAAGCACGTCTAAACATCCCCGAAAGCGCTAATCCAAACAATAAAGATCATGCCAAAGCTCAAAGCAAACAAGGGAAGGGATGTCGGGAAAGAATAAGGTCAAAACAAGCTCGCGAACAACGGAACGGGATACGTATTTTTGTGATTTTTTTGAAATTTTCTGATTTTTTTTTTTGTATTTTAGGAATTTTCAGATTTTTTTGGATTTTTGAAAATTTTTTGAAAAATGAAAAACGAAAAAGAAAGTGCAAAAATAAAGCAAAGCGAAAAATAAAGCAAAGCGTTTCCTCCCCCCAAACCAAACCACACATTGTCCCCAATGTGTCCTAAAGCACATCAACCAGGGACCTTAAAATAAGGGGGATAAAAACGAGCAACAAAAGTCTCAAAAGAAATAAAGTACATACATGCTATATTTACAATGAAAAACGCCCTCCCCAAACCAGCGTAAAACGGGGGGCTCAGCAAAGGGCACTAGAAGTACCACCAACCGTGGGTCTCGTCGTAGATGAACCCACTTCCATCATCCTCTCCAAGAGCTCGGCCATCCTTGTCAACAGCTCCAATAAGTTGGCTTGCAGCTAAGCCAACTCCGTCTGCGCTCAATGCGTCTTTAATCACATCACATCCTGCTTCTGTCCCTCCTATGCCACCTGCAAACGTATCACAACAAAGCACACTCTCTAGAGGGTCCCGAGCAAGGACTCTAGGTAAGTTCTCCACAACACACTCATCAACAATATCAACAGAAAAGACCGACTCCTCCAACATGGGACACTTTAAAGCATTTGACAGATTAAAAGTTATTTTATCACCTCCCACATCCAACGTTAACTTACCGTTCTTGACGTCAATGATTGCACCAGCAGTGTGTAAGAAAGGCCGACCCAATATGATAGGAATTTGGGAGTCCTCGGCCATGTCAAGAACAATAAAGTCAACGGGGATGAAAAACTTACCAACCTTGACGGGAACGTCCTCTAGAACACCCAAAGGGCGTTTAACAGAACGGTCCGCCATCTGGAGAGTGATGTTCGTAACCTTTAAAGGTCCCATGTTGAGTTTCTCGCATACGGAGTAAGGCAGGACACTTACACTTGCACCTAAATCACAAAGAGCATTAGAAATCGAAACTGTTCCAATAGTGCATGGTATGGAGAAACTACCCGGATCCTTTAGTTTAGGTGGGGACTGGTTTTGTAAAAGAGCGCTGCATTCCGCAGTAAAAGCCACAGTCTCCACCTCACTAAACGATCTCTTGCGAGTGAGGATGTCTTTCAAGAATTTAGCATATGCGGGGACTTGCGTGACTAGCTCGGTGAAGGGAACCGTTACCTTGAGGTCCTTGACAACCTCCATAAACTTACCGAACTGCGCGTCAAGCTTAGATTTTACCACTCGGCTAGGGAATGGTAGTTTGATTTGAATCGGCGGCTCGACCGGCTTAGCTGCGCCTTGCTCCTTCTCCTTCTCTCTCTCGGCCACCTGCACACCACCACCAATACCACTCACGGCCCCCTCCTTGGCCGCGTGGGGACTACCCACGGCTGGTCCACCTTGCTTACCTGCGCTAACACCATTCTCAACATGCAAATCGTTAGTGGAAGCATTAGAATTTACCTTACTTACCTTCACGAGAGGTACGTCGTCTTTGGGCATAGATGGCCCATCGTAGCTCGTTCCACTTCTTAGGGATATGGCGTTGATCGACTCATGTTGAGGTTGAGTGCCTTGCGATGGAAGGTTACCCGGCTTCCTTTGAGAGCTAGAAGAAGCAAGTTGAGCCATTTGCGTTTCAAGCATCTTGATGGCCGCGTCTTTAGCTTGATCGCTCTTTTGCATTTGAGCCATCATAGTCTCTTGAGTCTTGGCCATTTGCATCATCATGGCCTTCATTTCACTCATCATTGGGTCGCCACTCGAAGAAGGAGCGGCTTGCACGGGTGGCGGAGCACTAGGTTGTTGAAAATTGGGGCGATTGAAGCCCGGAGGGTTATATGGTCGTGGAGGATTGTAGCTGAAATTTTGTGGAGGAGTGTATTGTGGTTGTTGTGGTGAAGGATTCAAAACGTTTTGGCTTTTGTAGCTCAAATTCGGGTGGTTTTTGTATCCCTCATTGTAGTAATTCGAGTAGGGGCTGTTTTGTGATTGAAAAGCATGCACATGATGAGTTTGTGTGGTCATACCTCGGCATTCCATTGAAGTGTGTCCGGATGCTCCACATGAGCCACAAGTCGGATCACTAGAAGTATGCATAGCCGCTCTGGATTGACCTCCCGCGCTTGAAGAACTACTACCCGCTTGCATTTGACCCATCATCATAGCGGTCATAGCATCCAACTTAGCCGTAAGCACGGCCACCGCATCATCGTTCTTGCCGCCGACTCTAGGAACATTCCTTGCATTACCGTATTGAGCATCGTGAATAGCCATGGCCTCGATCGTGTCAAAGGTCTCCTCAACGTCGATGTTATCAAATCTCCCATTAGCGGCGGAGTCAAGGACTTGGCGAGACTCATTGTACAAGCCATTATAGAATTGCATGACCAAAAACCATTTGTCGAGGCCGTGATGAGGACATTGGCGTTGGAGCTCCTTGTACCGCTCCCAAGCTTCGAACAAGGACTCATCTCCTCGTTGGCGGAAACTAGTAAGTTGGCTTCTTAGCATGGCCGTTTTCTCCGGTGGGAAGTATTTTTTGATAGAAAGCCAATGCAAGAGTTCTCCAACCGGTCACCCCATGAGCGACTCGATTCAACGAGTTCAACCATAGCTTTGCTTTATCCCTAAGTGAGAACGGGAAAAGCATTTCACGTATTTGATCTTGGGTGACTCCGGTTTGCTTGATTGTTGAGCAATAGTCACAAAAATTCTGGACATGGAGGTTAGGATCCTCCCCGGGGCTTCCCCCAAATTGATTACGCTCGATGAGATTGATAAACGCCGGCTTGATCTCAAAGTTATTGGCCGCAATAGCCGGCATAGCATTGCCGGTTGGAATTTGATCGGCGGAGGGCTTTGAGTGATCCGAGAGCTTCACCATTTTCTTTGGCTCGGGTGTAATGTGAGCTTCCTTAGGTGATGAAGTAGAAGGGGAAATAGCTTCCAAGTCCTTGAGCAAGTTCCTACGCCTTCGGAAGGTACGTTCCGGCTCCGGATCAAACTGAATTGCCAAGCCTTTTTGGGACGTACTAGATAACCTGGGCATACACAACACTCGAGGAAGCTATAAGTAACGGCCTCAAGGAATTGAGGTTCCTTGAGACAAGAGTAACAAGTGAGAAAAGAACCAAATAAACAACAGAAAACAAAGCCGTCTCCCCGGCAACGGCGCCAAAATTTGATGGGATCGGTCGTACTCTCCTAATCAAAAATAAGTCCAAACTCACTCTACTAGGTAGCAAGGGTAAGTCGGGTCGAATCCACAGGGAGATGGTTGCTTATGTTGGTTATTTTTGACGATTCTAATCTCGGTTTGAGTGTAGGTTGGTAAACTAGAGCTAGAGCGCAGGGAAAAGGGAATTAAACGATAAGGAAAAAGTCTAGGGAATCGGGGTTAGCAAGGGCAAAGCTAGGATGAACAATGGTGACAGAAATGAGTCGGGAGTCGCATGTGCTAAGGAATAGGCTCGACCTCTCGGTTCTAAGCGTCCTCTAGGTCTCAAGTGCGGGCTCTCGCAACTTACAAGTGAGGGTCCTAATGGTTAGTCTCGTGCCCTACCTTAAACTAGGCTTTCGTTCTTAAGTTTAAGGGTAGCAAAGGCTCACTAATCCTTGGCCAAAGGATCAACAAACACATACAAAACGAGATAATCAAAGACACAAGCGAAACCCTCATCAAAACATCATCAAAATCAACCTAGACTACTCACCCATGATCACCCTTCTCCCTAGATAGTTAACTACTCACACATAGCGGAAATGAAAACAAAAACAATAGAGAAAGATGAAAACATGATTAAGAACAACAAGAAATGAAATCACAAGCAAAAGGGAGAAGAATTATATTACCAAAATCAGGAAAACCAAAGGAGAAGGTGATGAACAAGCCAACAAAAACCAAACTAGATGATCAAACTAACTTAAACCGAGTCGGGAATTTAAATTACAAATGTTGAAAGCTATGAAACTTAAGAAAATGAAATTGAAAGTATTCTAAGTATGCAGAAGAAGAGATGCCTCTAACTATCATGAAAATGGCCCTTAAATAGACGAGGAAGGCCAAGCGCTCAAGGAAGTCCAAGCGCTCAAGGAATACGAAGCAACCAAGGGTGGTCCCCGGCAACGGCGCCAAAATTTGATGGGATCGGTCGTACTCTCCTAATCAAAAATAAGTCCAAACTCACTCTACTAGGTAGCAAGGGTAAGTCGGGTCGAATCCACAGGGAGATGGTTGCTTATGTTGGTTATTTTTGACGATTCTAATCTCGGTTTGAGTGTAGGTTGGTAAACTAGAGCTAGAGCGCAGGGAAAAGGGAATTAAACGATAAGGAAAAAGTCTAGGGAATCGGGGTTAGCAAGGGCAAAGCTAGGATGAACAATGGTGACAGAAATGAGTCGGGAGTCGCATGTGCTAAGGAATAGGCTCGACCTCTCGGTTCTAAGCGTCCTCTAGGTCTCAAGTGCGGGCTCTCGCAACTTACAAGTGAGGGTCCTAATGGTTAGTCTCGTGCCCTACCTTAAACTAGGCTTTCGTTCTTAAGTTTAAGGGTAGCAAAGGCTCACTAATCCTTGGCCAAAGGATCAACAAACACATACAAAACGAGATAATCAAAGACACAAGCGAAACCCTCATCAAAACATCATCAAAATCAACCTAGACTACTCACCCATGATCACCCTTCTCCCTAGATAGTTAACTACTCACACATAGCGGAAATGAAAACAAAAACAATAGAGAAAGATGAAAACATGATTAAGAACAACAAGAAATGAAATCACAAGCAAAAGGGAGAAGAATTATATTACCAAAATCAGGAAAACCAAAGGAGAAGGTGATGAACAAGCCAACAAAAACCAAACTAGATGATCAAACTAACTTAAACCGAGTCGGGAATTTAAATTACAAATGTTGAAAGCTATGAAACTTAAGAAAATGAAATTGAAAGTATTCTAAGTATGCGTAAGAAGATATGCCCCTAACTACCATGAAAATGGCCCTTAAATAGACGAGGAAGGCCAAGCGCTCAAGGAAGTCCAAGCGCTCAAGGAATACGAAGCAACCAAGGGTGGTCCCGTCCGGGATGGGGTGGTCCCGGTCGGGATGAGTGTTGTCCCGGTCGGGACAGGTCTGTCCCGTGACTTTCAGCCTTTTTCAGCTTTGGAAGCCGATTTTGTAAAGGCCATATCTCACTCGTTTCTTGGCGGAATTAAGCGTGTGACCTGCCGTTGGAAAGCTATCGAGACGAACTATCATCTCCACTTGGTCTTGCATCCATTGGAGGTCTAAAACTTGAGATATAACCATTTGAAGTTGACCTTGCGTCGGCTTTAGTTCACCTTGTCTTAACTTTGACCTTGATCTTGGTCCTAACTTGTCGTATGTTGACCCAAGGCCTAGGGACGACCCATGGTTCATCTCAAAGGGTAAAGATGAGTCTTAGAATGATTATGTGGGCTCCACACTCGGTCCCATGGTCTCGGGACACCTTGAAACGCCAAAACGGGGCTCGTACGCAAGCGAAACGCGACGAAACTAACTCGGAACTTCACGAAACTTTACGAAACTTCACGAATCCTCTCGAATAGCATCCTAACCTCCAAATATACGCGTTTACCTACAAAATAGACATAGAAACGCAGCAGAGCCAAAACGGAGAGAAATAGGAGCTGAAACGCATGTAAAAGCACATGAAACGCAAAGAAACGCAAACGACAGGGGCTATAAACATATATAAATATAAGACATATCAGGCTTCATCAGACCGAGTGTCTCGCCTTGGGGCGCTCCGATACTTTTTGTTAAGAAAAAGGACGGGAGTATGCGCCTATGCATCGACTACCGTGAACTCAACAAAGTTACAATCAAGAATCGTTATCCTTAGCCAAGGATAGACGACCTATTCGATCAACTCAAGGGAGCAGGAGTTTTCTCCAAAATTGATTTAAGATCGGGTTATCATCAGATAGGTGTACGAAAGGAGGACATACAGAAGACTGCGTTCCGATCTAGATACGGCCACTATGAGTTTAAAGTGATGCCTTTTGGCCTCACCAACGCACCTGCAGTGTTCATGGATCAGATGAACAGAACCTTCCACGAATATCTGGACGTTTGCGTGGTCGTATTCATAGATGACATCCTAATCTACTCAAAGACTGGGAAAGAACACGAAGAGCACCTGCGCACTGTTTTGGAGATTTTGAGGAAAGATAAATGGTATGCAAAATTCTCTAAGTGCGAATTCTGGTTGAGTGAAGTGGCATTCCTGGGCCACGTGATTTCGAAGGAAGGGGTGATGGTAGACCCAGCAAAAATAGAAGCCGTAAAAGAATGGGTCGCACCAAAGACCGTCACAGAGGTTCGAAACTTTCTAGGTTTGGCTGGATACTACAGACGATTCGTACCCGACTTTTCAAAGGTAGCACGCCCAATGACTAAACTCTTACAGAAGGACTCCAAATTTTTGTGGAACGAAGACTGTGAAAAGGCGTTCCTAGAACTCAAAACAAGGCTGACTACTGCACCGGTCCTAGCCCTACTAAATGACGGGGATGCATACGAGGTGTATAGCGATGCGTTCTTAAATGGACTAGGATGTGTCCTAATGCAACAGGGCAAGGTGATCGCTTATGCATCTAGACAACTCAAAGTACATGAAAAGAACTATCCGACCCATGACCTTGAACTCGCAGCAGTTGTGTTCGCATTGAAGATTTGGCGACACTATCTTTACGGAGTCAGCATAAAGTTCTACACTGATCACAAGAGTTTAAAGTACATATTCACGCAGAAGGAGCTGAATATGAGACAAAGGAGGTGGCTAAAACTAATCAAAGATTACAAGATCGAGCTGCTTTATCACGAAGGAAAAGCGAACGTCGTAGCAGACGCTTTAAGCCGTAAGACTCCACGCTCACTGAATAATATCTGGGAGGTTCCATCAGACCTCGTTCAAGATCTGAGAAGATTGGACTTGGACTTGGTACAGTCCGACGATGCGGATTTAAATGCTATGGTAGTGGAACCCGAGATACTCCACGACATCCGAGCACTACAATGGGAAGACCCCGAGCTAGTAACGATTCGAGGAAGGATTCCGTCAGAAGGGACTGAAGGGTTTAAAATTCACCCTGACGGGAGTCTTCGATTCAAAGAGAGATGGTGTATACCGGACAATGAGGCGCTAAAACGCAGAATTTTAGACGAAGCACACAGCACCCGATATTCAGTACATCCTGGGTCAGACAAGATGTACCAAGATTTGAAATTACGATTCTGGTGGATCGGAATAAAAAAAGAGATAGCCGAACACGTGGCTAAATGCTTGATTTGTCAGAAAGTGAAATTCGAACATCAAAGACCGGGAGGACTCCTACAACCGTTAGAAATACCACGAGGGAAATGGGACTCTATTTCAATGGACTTCATTATGGGACTACCGAGGACATCGAGTGGTAAAGATGCAATCTGGGTCATCGTGGATCGATTAACAAAGTCTGCCCACTTTGTTCCGATCAAGGAGACGTGGGGATTGGATGAGTTAGCAAAGGCCTATGAGAAAGAAGTAATCAGATTGCATGGTGTGCCCCTTGATATTATTTCGGATAGGGACGCAAGGTTTACTTCCCATTTCTGGAAGAAGTTGCAAGAAGCCTTAGGTAGCCAGTTGAAAATGAGCACCGCTTTTCACCCGGCTACAGATGGCCAGACTGAACGAACCATTCAAACTTTAGAAGACATGTTGAGAGCTTGCACGATGGAGTTTAACGCTAATTGGGAAAAGAGTTTACCCCTGATCGAGTTCTCCTACAACAACAGTTACCACGCTAGCAATGTGCCCCTTTTGAAGCTCTATATGGAAGAAAATGTCGAAGTCCAGTGTGTTGGGACGACGCTAGCGACAATGTAGGCACCGGGCCTCAGACCATCCAGGACCAGATCGAACACATTAAAGTCATCCGGGAGAGATTACAGGCAGCTCAAGATCGTCAGAAAAAGTATGCTGACAAGCATCGTAAACCTATTGAATTCCAGGAGGGCGACAAGGTATTCTTGAAAGTGTCGCCCATGAAAGGGGTAAAACGATTCGGCTTAAAAGGGAAACTGAGCTCGAAGTATATAGGACCCTACGAGATACTTGAGCGAGTCGGAGAAGTGGCGTATCGACTTGCCTTACCGCCTAACTTATCAAGAGTACACAATGTCTTCCACGTATCTCAACTACGGAGGTATCGATCCGATCCAAGCCACATCGTTTCGCCCGATGTCATCGAGATCGAGCCTAATATGTTGTACTCTGAGAAACCGGTGGAAATCTTGGCACGGGAAACCAAGACCTTGAGACGAAAGGCAATACCCTTAATTAAGGTCCTTTGGAGGGGTCATAATACCGAACAAGCTACTTAGGAAACCGAGGCGTCAATAAAGGAGAAATACCCAGAGCTTTTCAGCGCAGGTAACCTTGACCACCTAGTTAACTTTAAGTTTCGGGGACGAAACTTCTTTAAGGGGGGAGGATTGTAACACCCCGTATTAATATAAGCTAATTATAATTAGGAAATCAATAATTAGTCATCCTCGCTCATTAAATTCCTAATACAATACACTACAAGCTATTTCGCACCTAAACTAAAACCATTTTGAATTACTTTGAATTTGAACTTTATTCTTTCATATTCAAACTCGATAAATCAAATGAAGACTATACGACAAATTTCTCAACGACAAATTTTGGCACGCAAATCGAGGTCAATGTTGACCCAAAAATGCCGAGCACTTTAGGGTGATTTAAATCACCTAATCTTTTCAATTTCACTTACTCCTAATCCTAATCTAACAAAGAATGATTAAGGCTTAATCAATTTAGGTTATACTAACAAAACATATTATAATAATATAAGATTACTATTCCTTTTTTATTTAACTAACATTTTCACTAAAACTCGATATAAAGAGCCACACTTATTCAAAACTGATAAACTCTTTGACGTTTGAGTATTATGATTTATTTCGATAACATTCAACCAAAAAAATATATATTTCGATCAAATAAAATTTTATTTCAAAATTACGAGGAGCTAGTACCCAATGTTTATTTTGATTTCGTTTTGAGTTTTATTTTCACTTTTATTTTCGATCTTTCTTCTAAACATTATTCTAAGACTATATATTTTATTTTGAGACTTTTCGCGTACGCGTAAATCGAAAAATTTGAAGAACAAAAATCGACTCAACTTGAGCCACTTGAACCGTGAGTCTTGGTACAAGGCTCAAGGATTGCTTTTTCCATTTTTTCTTCCTCATTTTACTACCCCATCAAATGTCTTGCCACCCTATGTTATCATACCTCATGCTAAGCTTGACTATAAGGTCTTGCTTTAACACAACTTGATGAGCTTTGCATTCACACAACACTTACTTAACTTACTACTAAAACCAAGCACTACAACTACCTTACTACTACTACTACTTACGTACAAGACAACAACAAAACACAAACACTACTACAACTACTACTATACTCGGCATTTCTTACACACACACACATAAACACTTCAACTTATTTTCACCCTAAATAAATCATACACAAGAGCATTAGTAAGACCTTCATCTTCAACCTTGGCCTTCCATTGAAGATCTTCATCTTCCTCCTTTACTTTTCCTCTTTAATTCATTTCTTTTCTTGTTTTAAATTCACTAGTACACCTAAATTAATTCTCCACCATTTTAACTTGTAATCACTTCCTCTTTTAAGTTATAAATAGTTAAGAACATAAATCAAAATATATGAAATATAAACATCACCTAAACTAAAAAACAATACTACACTTACATTTTGTTAGTAAAGTTTAGCTAGCTTGGTAAAATAAATTACTAACTTTCTGATTTTCATTTTTATGTACTAATCTTAACCAAAGACGAGGAGCAAGGTGGTGAAGTCGACTTGAGCCAGTTTGATCATATTGTCGATCCCTAATAATCAAGCTAATCTTTTCATTCATAACCTAATCTAAGGTGCCCCCGCACACTAGGTTTTAATTTCGTAAATTGCATGCTATAAATGTTTATGTGTTATATTTATTGTGTTTATGATCACCTAGCATCACATGATAAATTAGGAGACAAAAATCGAAAAATAAAATGTTGTGCTCACCTAGAAACCTACACGGCATACCCCTTATTTTTCACTTAATTTTTCGTTTTAATTTTTGTAAATTGCATGCTTAAAATACTAAGGCTAATATGTACATGAATATATAATTAGTTTTTGTTTAGGACTTAAAATGAATTTGTTATAAATTTAAATGTTTTATAGTGTTCTTATTGTGTTCTTGAAGTATTGTGTTATTCTTATGTTATAATGATTTTATTTTTGTTAACTAATGTTTGTAGTTGTTTTTCACTCTTGAATAAATATATAAATGATATAGAGTAGACTAGTTATTGAATTAGAAGTATAAAAATCAAAAATCAAAAACCATGAATATATATCAATATACACGGCATTCCTTAAATAAATGGACCAATTTTTAGTTTTAATTTTTCTAAATAACATATTATGATTAGTCTAGTTAAATTAGACTTGTATGAAAAATTTGAGAAAATTATATAAACATATGAAAATTTGACTAAATAATGTTCATATAAAAAGCATTAGTGTTCATCACATATTCATTGTATTCTTCATCATATGACTAAGTCTTGATTTATAATTTTTTATAAGTTTTAGCATTTATCGTTTTTGTTTACTAGTTTAAACCGCTTTAGCATAAACTAAATAATTAGTATATAAAAACTTTAAGTTAAAAAGCGATAAAATTAGAAAACGAAAATAAATGGCTAAGTATAATAGGCCACGGTTTAGGGGTCATTTTTAGACCAAAAATGATTTTTGTCACTTTTTATTTTTATCATTTAAGTAATTTAATTTGTTAAAGTAATGAATTATTAATAAAAACAAAAAAAGAATTAGATGACTAACATATTAAGACCACACGACATTCACCATTATTGTTGGTCAATTTTGGGTCAAAATGAGTTTATCACTTAGTCACTAAAATTGATTAGTCATTAGTTTTATATTTTATTAGTTAATGAATCATTAATAAAAAGAATCAACTAAACCGATAAAAATAAACGTTACATGTATTAAAATGAACAATGTCGAGTGTTACTACCTTTGCTTAAATTGGATGTGGTTATACGGACTAATTAAAATGAACTACGATAACCTCGCTAAAAATTGAAACCGCTTAAATTTTAGTTAAGTATACGACTAAATCTAAACCGAGTTTTTACTTTTGAAATATCATTTAAAATCGCTAAGTATAAAATGAACTTAGGAATTTGATTTAAAATATATTTCAAAATCACTAGGTTTAAAATGAACTTAACAATTTCGATTAAAATATATTTCAAAATGACTAAATACAAAACGAACTTAACGACTTTAAAACTAGAATTTCACACTTAGAAAAATAAGCTTAGTTTGGTATCTAAATAAAACACTAAGTATAAAAATACGAATAAAATACTAAGTATAAAAATACGAATAAAATACCAAGTATAAAAATACGTATAAAATACGATGAATAGTAAATACGGTGAATAGTAAATACGATGAATAGTAAATACGATGAATAGTAAATACGGTGAATAGTAAATACGATGAATAGTAAAATACGTGAATAGTAAAAATATTTAAAATTTACAATTGGACTCCAAATAAATTATTTAAGTCTTCTATATGTTTCCGTCTACTTGAAGAACCACTTGAACTAAATTTCCAATATACAAGTTTGACGATGACTTACTATGAACTGTCACCTGAATAATTTGAGAATAAGAGGATAAGACAAGAGGTACTTGTTGAGTACTCCGGATTATGCATCATGTTGCGAATCTATTGTGCCATCGTTAGAAAGGTAGCCGCGTATGGGGACTCTTTCACTCTCAGTGCTGACTGAGGCGTCCTAATGACTCTCATAGTCTTTAGGCAAGCGGCGTTTACATCCCTTGAATGGGCATAAATGTGGCGACCTGCGGTCCATACGAGGTAACGGAAAATGACCATCCCATCCGGGGACCTTGTCATTAGGTATTAATCGTTTTGGTTAGGAAAAGCATACTCTCTCGGATAGCGAGGACTGTGTCGTTTCTAAGTGAAAGTGTGTGCACACATTAGATAAGGGATTGAATCGTCCTTCTTACCTAGTGGTATCCTTAGCATTAAAGTCCGTTGATGTACCCGGCAGCTTTTGCGCAGGCCTTGCTTTTGTAGGGTTTTGCATGCTTCCATCCTAACTGGTTGTGGCTCATAGGACAACGTATGATAGATTATCCATGTTGTATTGTATATTAGGTAGTTATCACGTACGCTACTTAGTGTTTGATCTGATGTACGAGTCTGAGCAGCTAGTGCACTTTGATAATTATCTATGAGAGTACACAAGCCGCTCTGTAGTCAAGACTCGCGAGTATATGTTACTATATGAATAATTGAAAAGGGTCGACTACCCCGATTATGAATGAAATGATGATGATTGCCTATATGATTATGATTTGAGATGATTTGATGAATTGGGTACCATGTTAAATGAGTTGTTTTATGTTATGCTTTATGAACTGCATTATTGTATGTATATATGTGTTGCTTAGAATGTCTTGAAATTTGAAAAAGCTAATACTGAGGAATCAACATTTTGAGACTTGACTGTTGATCTGTACAAGGGGATTGAAGGCCTTATTTTGTATTTTGAGAGATTGTAATCTAAATACTCTGTTTATCCTTAACTCATATTATATATATGGAGTTGTGAGACGATGACAGCTGGTTTTTGTAATATATAGACTTAATTAATTTTCCGCCTTAGTTTAATTAAAGTCACGAAAAACCAGGTTGTTACAAATTGACCTAGGGCCGGTGGAGGCAATCAAAGTCATACTCAGCCGGTGGTTGGCTGATCCCGTTATATTTATATTTTTTTCAGGTTTATTTTCTGAAGAAAAGGAAAAAGTGAGAGTTGACCCACGAACTTCTTTTGTATAGGAAATAATATTTCAAGAGTCAATTGTAAGACCATTACGACTAGTATTGTAATTAATATAGCCTTGTACTCTCTGGAAGGAGAATACGGCGGTAACGCCTCTGTAATACAGTTTAATTTATTTAATTTTTCAATTTATAGAACCTTCCGCTGCCAATACAATAAGTACGCTAAAAATCGGGGCGTTACAGATTGGTATCAGAGCCTCCTGAAAGCCTTTTGAGAGCCTTTTTCAGAGCTACCCTATGACCACGTATAGGAGCGTAAACCTAGTTAGCCTCTAAATAGGAAAATATTGTACGATTTTAAGTTCAACAAACTAGATTAGCACCCTAAAAATAATTTTTTTTATGAATCAAATATAATAATTAGGAAAAGAAACCCCCGCACACATAAATCAAAATGGGAATTAATAAATTTTGTACGACATTGAGTATATAGGATATGGGTTGTTGTGTATTAATATGTCATATGTATAAGTGTTGAATCAATTTCTTATATTAACCTTTTAAGATGATTTTATGTGTTTTAAATGGCTTGTTGAAAAAAATAGACTTAGTATTTAGTATCTAATACATATAAAAACACAAACTTTTGTATTGGTTTTCTAAGCTTTGCTTCTAATGTTGACAACTCATCATTTTTTACAAAACATGAATCCATTTGTCAAACACTTAGAGCAATCAATTAATGTTAAGTTAATTAATGAAAACTTATTTAAAACCTTTTAAATAAATGATGGAATATAAAAGGATTTTTTTGTATTTTGCATCATCAAACTATATACTCACTTAGTTATAATATTTGAAAAAAAAAAGATGGTGGACAAATTATCAAAACTTAAACGATAATGTTCCTGTCAATAAATAATAATAGAAATAAGCAAATTTCAGTTAATTTCCCTCATTAGTAACATAATTTCTTGAGTGTGACATAGTATTGTGAGAAATAAAACAGGGCCAAAAGTCGAATTTCGTGTCCAACAAATTTCAGTTCATTTCAGCTACCTAAACGATAATCTTTAACTTTCTTACTAAAAATAATTGCTACAATTACCAATAAGAACATTTTCTTTCTTACTTTTTAGAACTGAATATAACTGAACTGAATCGAGCTAAACTCAACTTGAACTAACTAAACGGAACTGAAACGAGTTTAGAACTGAACTAAATCGAGTTGAGCTGAAATGAACTAAATGGGGCTGAAATGAAATGAATAATGTCAATAAATAATAATAGAAATAAGCAAATTTCAGTTAATTTCCCTCATTAGTAACATAATTTCTAGAGTGTGACATAGTATTGTGAGAAATAATACAGGGCCTAAAGTCGAATTTCGTGTCTAGCAAATTTCAGTTCATTTTAGCTACCTAAACTATAATCTTTAACTTTCTTACTAAAAATAATTGCTACAATTACCAATAAGGACATGTTCTTTCTTACTTTTTAGAACTGAATATAACTGAATTGAATCGAGCTAAACTTAATTTAACCTAACTAAACGGAACTGAAACGAGTTGAGAACTGAACTAAATCGAGTTGAGCTGAAATGAACTAAATGAGGCTGAACTGAACTGAAATGAATAAAGTTCAATTAAATTGAACTAAATTTTGTGTTATTGTGGCATAAACTGAATTTACGTAGATTTATGAGTCAATTTGTCTCTTATAAAATAGTCTCACATCAAGATAACATAGACAACATCGTATCTTTTTTTTTTTTTTTTTTTTTAAAAAAAATAACCCATAAATGTGTGAGGTTACATGATAATGTTACTGTGAGATTGTTTTATTAAAGAGGTTAAGTTTAGTACAGAATAATTTTTTGTTTGTTTTTTTTTTTTTTAATCGTAAAGTAAATAAATAAATAGCCAAATACTTTATAATGTAATTTTGCATTTGAAATACAAACACACCATATGACATCGAAATAATTTATCGACCAGAAATTTATAATTTCTAATGGACACGTATTCCAATTGTTTTGTATTTTTTTAAGAGTGATATTATTAATTTTACTTATAAACTATTGTCTATGAGATATGACATAATTTGTAATATTATACGGAGTATAATGTTTCAAATTAATTTGTATATTCCAAGGGAATTAGAATTAGTGAATGATAACACAAATTTCCGATCACTGCCGTGATTATCACGGGACTTAAACTAGTTTTGAATAATATCATAATATACTTTGTACATATTGTTAGAAGCTTTAAATAAATAAATATATTATATATATATATATAAATCGTGGGTAAAAAAAATAAAATAAAGAATGATAAAAGAAGATATAATCAGTCATTATTTTATGAACCACTATAACTACCAAAAAACAATTATGGACCACTATATTGTATTTATACTTAAACATATCATTATTTAGTAAGCTTTACTTCAAAAAAAAATTATGGTAATAAAAATAATTTTAAGATTGTTAATACCCTAAATTAATATTGAACTACAATATTCTGAAATAAGACACTATAATAATTTAACATCTCTTTTGACATTTTAGTTAATTGTAAAAATAAAGTGGTGTTTTATAAGATTCGCTTACCGGTCTAGTAAATCTAAAATAAGAATTCAGAAGTGAAAGAATAACCATTTAAATTTATTAGGTTGCGAGAAGTTATTAAAAATTAAAAATAAAAATGAAAATGAATGTAATATCTCACATGATTAACATGATATTCTTATACATAGTTAATAAACTTAATCACATTATTATTTTATTAACAACAATTAAATATGAGTACAACGATAATGTATTTAAAAGAGACATAAGAAACTATGAATTTGATTATTTAACATATCTCAACAGTTTAGGGAAATATGAATATTTTTAAAAAAAAAAAAAAGAAGAAAAAAAAATCCTTTTTAAAGGTATTGTATAGATTTTCCTCATATTGCAATGTTTGCTCAAATTTAAACTCTTAAGAATAAAATTTAAAATAAAATGTAATGTACAGAAAAAAAATAAATCGTTAAGGTAATTAAAAATAATAATAAAAACTTAATAAAAGTAAAAGTATGAAGAACGTGTATTGCGAATATGTTGTAATAATTAGATCGATGTAAGTTTAAGTTCATCATAATTTTTTTTTTTAATATTACGTACTAAAATGTATCCATATAACTCTATTTCATATAAAAACAAATTTAAGAGATAAAATTATGTAACCGTACATGACCGAATAAGAAAACTAGTTCTTCTTAACAAGTGACCAGTTTTAAGTAAAATCCAACCAAGGCTTATAAAATAGCTACATTAACCATATACAATTAAATTTCTTATTATTTAAATACATATATCAAGATAGATTTTATTTTTGTTAACTTCAATGATTGAATAATGGATTTGATATTCATAGAATGGTTAATGATTACTAATACGTGAGGATAATGAGTAGAAAAAAAAATAAATTAAATACACTGCATATAATATCTATAAAAGAAAAATCTAATCGTATCAATTCAACCTCATATGTCGTATATTTACAAAATTAATCAAGTGAAATTAATTTTATGTATAAACGCCAAAATATATATATCGGTGAGAAAAAAATATATTAAACATGAAGTTTAGAATACAATTTAAATTATATGGTTGAAAAAAAAAAAGTTCATACGGCAGATACTTACGAAAGAAGATTAACGGTTAACATATACACATAACAAGTAATAAATACTGCTTTTATTGTTACAACAATAAAAACAAGTTTCGAGACAAAACTTATTTAAAGGATGGTAGAATGTAATAACCCAAAATAAATAAGATTTAAGATATACTCGTCGTATATAATAATAGAACTATCAAAGACTTTATAATCGTACTCATATATATTTATTTGTATGAATAAAATAATTTGTCGTCCTAAAAATATAATACTAAGAATATTTAAGTCGGGACTTATAATAAAATTTAATCCATAAATATATTATTATAATATTAATCTTCATTGTAAGGATAACTACAAAATATAAAGAGAAGAAAATAAAAACAAAATCCAAAACAAATGGAAAATAGGCAATACTACACGTGGGGGGAGAGATGACTCACCTTATTTCCCCTCCCCTATAAATAGATTATGGTAATTAAATAATAATAATAATAATAATAATAATAATAATAATAATAATAATAATAATAATAATAATAATAATAATAATAATAATAATAATAATAATAATAATAATAATAATAATAAGGATTATTTGATAATAACTACCTAATAAAGTTCACTTTTTACAAATTACTACCTATTATTAAAAACTTCAAAAATTACTACCTAATATGTGCTAATTTTACTCAGATTGCTAGCATAAATGAATTCCGGCGTAATTTTTTTCTCTTTATCGACCAAATTTCAAATCTCCCTCTAAAACTCAAAAGCCTAATTTATTAAATCCCTATTATACCCTTGAGCAACTTTTATAAAACTCAGCTACCTTGTTACTTTGGCTACCCTAATTTCAATTATTCACTCTTTTTTTTTTTTACCCACTATTATCCACATCTAAGGTAAGATTTCTTTTACAAATTAAATCCTTTTCTTTATGATTCATTATCTTTTAATTTGTGAAGTATTTATGGTACGAAATTACCGTCTTATTGGTGTGAAGGTTCATCATCAGTTATACGAAAGTGCAGATGTGATGTGCCAGTAGCTATATCTAAGTCTTGGACAATTCTACAAATCCCGGAAGACAATTTGAAGGATGTAAGTATTTCAAATCGAGTAACCCATGGCGTGGTTGTAAACACTTCTAGTGGTACGATGAGTATCAAACAGAATGGCAGAGGGCTGTTATTAATGATTTGTTAGGGGAGAAGAAGTTAATGGTGAAGGACATTGATGATATGCAAGAAAAGGCCATTGCTTTGGAAGAAGAAATGAAGAAGTTGTTGTTTGATAACGAAAAATTGGAGAAAAATAACAAAATATTGAAGGACGAATTGAAATTGGTAGGTGGAAGCGAGTCCAAAATTCAATTAAAGTTTTCCAAAATTCAAAAACAAATAGAAATTAAACATAGAGGAAGAAGTTCAAATTATCTATCAAATACCTTAACTTTTGAACTTCAGTGAATCAACATTGACGTTCTTAGGAATTGTTGTGGGATTTTGATGAATTTTGAAGAAGAAAAAAGTGCAATTTTTTTGGGTTAGAGAAATATAAAGTATAGGATATTTGAAAGTTTGGGAATTTTGTTGGGTTAGAGAATATGATGAGTTAAAATGAGGGTAGAAGGGTCACTTTGTAAATAATTACGCCGGAATTCATTTATGGTAGCAATCTGAGTAAAATTAGCACATATTAGGTAGTAATTTTTGAAGTTTTTTATAATAGGTAGTAATTTGTAAAAAAGTGAACTTTATTTGGTAGTTATTATCAAATAATCCTAATAATAATAATAATAATAATAATAATAATAATAATAATAATAATAATAATAATAATAATAATAATAATAATAATAATAATAATAATAATAATAATAATAATAATAATAATAATAAGATTAAATTAGAAACAAAACTATGAAAGTAAGAAATTAGAAATAGATATAATCTAATTAGTTGGGACCTTAGTTGTGATTAAGGAAGAACGTCACTGCTATGTGTACTAGCGTAATTGTGTGGTATGACTTTGAGACCTTTCATTGTAGAAAAAATTATTTTGATATTATAATTGATAATTATAGTTATTTTGTATAATATTGTATACAGTATGAGTTTTATATATTCATGTTATATTGCTTCATATTGTATAAATTGCCTTATCTGTTGCTATATTATTATGTTAGTTTTATTTTATTATAATGTACATTTGGCCATTTGTAGCATTTGGGATACGATTATAGGAGTGAGACGACATTAATTATAATAACCTGTGTACACAGAAGGGGGCACGGCTCCATGTGAATTACGATTCTGGTATCCGGCAATATATAGCCGAGTGGGTCTTAGTATAGACCTGAGTATCCTGTGTACATGGATGAGGGCATAGCCTGGGGGAGTATTAACTCCGTAATGTGTCTCTCTTCTATAATGGTAGACCATTAGATATGATTGTGATATGATAAATTGTTACATGTTTATAATATAATGATGATGACATATATATGTGTATTATGAAGACAAAGAATGAAAATTGACCTAGGGCCGGTGGAGGCGATCAAAGTCATACTCAGCCGGTGGTTGGCTGATCCCGTTATATTTATATCTTTTTCAGGTTTATTTTCTGAAGAAAAGGGGAAAGTGAGAGTTGGCCCACGAACTTCTTTTGTATAAGAAATAATATTTTAAGAGTCAACTGTAAGACCATTACGACTAGTATTGTAATTAATATAGCCTTGTACTCTCTGGAAGGAGAATACGGTGGTAACGCCTCTGTAATACAGTTTAATTTATTTAATTTTTCAATTTATAGAACCTTCCGCTGCCAATACAATAAGTACGCTAAAAATCGGGGCGTTACAACAACACTCAATTAAACCAAGATTAAATGATTAATGATTAAATATCATATAAGATGAGCATAACAATTGTTTTACAATCAAATTTAAAATAATTACATCATAGTCATTCAATAATGCGCTTGATGCCTATAGCAGCTGTATGCACCTCGTGCTTTGCCTGCGATAGGGGTTTAGTTATTGGATCTGCCACATTGGCATCCGTGTCGACCTTGCAAACAGTCACATCACCTCGATAAATGATCTCTCGAATAAGGTGAAACTTTCTGAGCACATGTTTGGATCTGTGATGTGCTCTAGGTTCTTTTGCTTGAGCAATAGCTCCACTATTATCACAATAGAGAACTACCGTGTCGGCAATACTCCCAACTCAGCAATGAATTTTCGAATCCATACTGCTTTCTTTCTTTGCCTCAAGCGGACTATGTATTGACTTCCAAGTAGAATTGGCAATGGTCGTTTGCTTCGAACTCTTCCAACTAACAGCTCTTCTATAAAGAGTAAAGATGAATCTCGACTGAGATTTGAAGTAATCTTTATCTGTCTGGAAGCTAGCATCAGTGTACCCTAGGACACTTAGCTTATCCTCTCCACCGTATACTAAGAATCTGTCCATAGTCCTATTAAGGTACTTAAGGGTATTCTTAACAGCGGTCCATTGTTTCTCACCTGGATCTGACTGGTACCTGCTCGTCATGCTCAAAGCATACGAGACATCAGGGCGCGTACATATCATCGCATACATGATAAATCCTCTTGCATATGCATAAGAAATCCTACTCATCCTGCTTCACTCATCAGCTCCCACTGGACTCTGAGTCTTGCTAAGCTGTATGCCTTGACCCATGGGCAGAAAGCTTCTCTTAGAGTCTTTCATGTTAAACTTATCAAGTACCTTATCGAAATAGGTAGTTTGACTAAGTCCTAACATTATCTTTGATCTATCTCTATAGATCTTAATGCCCAATATGTATTGTGCATCCTCTAAATCTTTCATCGCGAAATTCTTCCGTAGCCAATCCTTCACGGACTATAGCATAGGAACGTTATTTCCAATGAGTAATATGTCATCGACATACAGAACAAGAAAAGTAGCCTTACTCCCATTGAATTTCTTGTATACACAAGGTTCTTCTTCACACCTAGAGAATCCAAACTCTTGGATTACTTGGTTGAAACGAAGATTTCAACTCCGTGATGTCTGCTTCAATCCATAAATGGATTTTTGAAGTTTGCATACTTCCCAACATTTTTAGGATTTACACCAACCTTCAGGTTGTGTCATATACACATCCTCCTCCAATAAATCATTTAAGAAGGCGGTTTTTGCATCCATTTGCCATATCCCGTAATCGAAATACGCAGCACTAGCTAGGATATTCCGAATGAATTTAAGCATAGCGACGGGAGAAAAGGTCTCGTCATAGTCAATACCATGAACTTGAGTAAAACCTTTTGCAACTAACCTTGCTTTGAAAACGGTCGCGTTTCCTTCCATGTCAGTTTTCACCTTGAAAACCCACTTGCACTTGACAGTCCTTGCACCGTCAGGCAAGTCAACCAAATTTCAAACTTGATTCTCGTACATGGATTCCATCTCGGATCTCATGGCCTCAAGCCATTTATCGGAGTCAGGTTCCGCCAAAGATTCATTATAGGTAGTAGGTTCATTACATTCTAAAAGTAATATTTCACCATCGGTGATCAAGTATCCAAGATACCTATCAGGTTGGCGACTTTCCCTACTCGACCTACGAACAGGCTGAACCACAGGAACAGTTTCTAAAACTTCTCGATTCTCCTCATTCTCTAAGATAGGATCATTAATTTGTGGCTCTTGGATCTCTTGAAGATCTATTTTACTCCCACTCTTTCTCTTGGAAAGAAATTCTCTTTTTAAGAAGAAAGCATGACCTTGTTCTCGGAACGATTGTAGAAGTAATAGTCTTATGCCCCTTTTGGATACTCCTTAAAGAGACACTTATCAGACTTTGGAGCAAGCTTGTCAGACACCAAGCATTTGACATAGGCTTCGCATCCCCAAATCTTGAGAAAGGACAAATTAGGGACCTTCCCTTTCCATATCTCATATGGAGTCTTCTCTACCGTTTTGGACGGTGTTCTATTCAGTGTAAAGGCAGCAGTCTCTAAAGCATGTCCCCAAAATGATACTGGAAGTTCAGCTTGACTCATCATAGATCGAACCATGTCTAACAATGTTCGATTTCTCCTTTTAGACACGCAATTTAGTTGTGGCATTCTAGGAGGGGTCAATTGTGATACTATACCACGACCCTTTAGATGATCATCAAACTCTTGACTCATGTACTCACCACCTCGATCTGATTGAATGACTTTTATAGTCTTACCAAGCTGATTCTCAACTTCATTTTGGAACTCTTTAAATTTCTCTAAAGATTCCGACTTTTGCCTCATTAAGTAGACATAACCATATCGTGCACATAGGTCCACATACATCCGTGTGTATAAGACCTAACATGTCACTTGCTCGAGTACCTTTTCCTAGAAAAGGTGTTTTTGTCATTTTACCCATTAAACATGATTCACATGTCTCATAAGACTCAAAGTCAAACAAGTCTAAGAGACCATCTCGGTGGAGTTTTTGAATCCGTTTCTCATTTATATGGCCTAAAGGACAATGCCACAAATAGGCAAGGTTAGAATCATTTGATTTGAGCTTCTTATTATCAATGTGATAGATTGGTTTGTCAAGATTTAGCAAGTAAAGCCTACGTTCTAAGCGTGCATCACCATAAAACATGTCATTTAAGTAAAAAGAACAATTACGATCTTTAAACATAAATTAAAATCCCTCAGTATACAATACTGAAACAGAGATAATGTTCTTTCTAATACTTGGTACAAAATAATAATTATTAAGTTCCAATACAAGCTCCGTGGGCAACGACAATGTAACACCCTGTGTTATTTTAACACAATTTGATAAAAGAATTTAATTACTTAAATTAAATTCATCCTTTTTCCTTATAATAAAAATGCGTCTGAATTTTTTCGCCAAATAAAACTAAAATTTCTTAAGTCCAAATTTAAAAATTTTGAAAAATAAAATTTGTTGTATTATCTTTAGAATTGAAAAAGAAACACATTTCAAAATTTTATAAAAATCAACACAAAATTTATATCGCCTTTCAAATTTCAAAAATGTTAAGTTATATTTACTATTCATAAAAATATATGTAAAACCTTTTATTCATAAAATTCAATATCAAACATTTTTCGTTTTAAAATAAAAATGGACCCCTGTACTTTTCCCGTCTTTGAAATTCGGGTCAACAATTTCAAACACGCAAATCAAAAATCAAACCATCTTATCCTCTTCCACTTTTTGGAAAAGCAAACTTAACATCAACTTTATACTTTAACATATAATCATTTTGATTATTATTTAATAAAACATATTATATTAATAATTAATTACTATTCCTATTCTATTAAACTAACACTTTCACAAAACATCGATATTTTAAGTTATAATTTCTTTAAACTGATAAATGTTTTGAGGGACGATTATAATTATTTAAATCATTAGGATTCAATGAAAAAAATAAACTTTTCGATCAAGTAAATTTATATTCAAGTTTCGAGGGTTTTAAACCCGATTTTTGTTTTGATCACACTTCGAGTTTTATTTTCATTTTCATTTTCAATGTAACCTCGAAACATTATTTTAAAATCATATATTTTATTTCGAGACTTTTCGCGTGCGCGTAAATCGAAAATTTAAAAAACGAAAATCGGGCCCAAGTGTGCACATGTGAGCCGAGCTACTTGTGGTCACCATGACCAATTTTGTAGCTCATCTTTTCTCTTCACAAGCCACCCTAAATTACCTACAACATCACTTCACTTACACACTACAACTCATCATCACATGCTATTTAATTTGTAATAAAACTTTAACTTCTAATTAATAAACTAAACTTATACAATACATTTGATCAATTTCATTTCCACATGCCTTACTTACACAAGCCACCCTATACTTACACACCTATTTAAAATCATCATTTTATTAATTTACATTTAACATTATATAACAAACTAACTTCCTTTTTATTGTAACCCGTATAAATAATTGCGGCCTAACTTTCGAGGTCCGAAAAGTGGTCATACGGACTCGGAATTTAACGAAACAAAAGCCTAAACCACCTAATTTTTCGAGACGGGTTTAATGGTACAGTTTTCATAACTATTAGACAGACCGAACTAAATTCATTTTTTATGTTTTTCTTTCAAAGGTCAAATTTCATTCCTCGAAACCTTATATTCTATTTTCGCCGTCTCAGCTCTTAAAATTTTATCGACCTCCTCAACTTTTAAATATTTTCTTGAATAGTAAATGAAATATTTTAATCTTAGAATTCAAAAGTAGAGACATTTCGAAAAATCATCTAACGCGTACACATTAACTTTTATCGCCCAACTTTTTAAAAACTGATTGATTTCGTAAAAGCATTTAAAACATCCAAGAGACATTTTCTAACACAAATAGTAATGAGGATTTTAGTAGTCTATGATGATCATTGTGCTTCCTAAATTCTTTTAATTAAACTTTATTTATTATAAAAACTAAAGCTTATCACATAAGTTACTTGACCTAATTTAATCTAACTTCTCCTCATTATTTCTAAGTGCAAAAACATCACCCTTGTCTCCCATAATGTCGAGCCACTCATCCCTCTTTTCTCTCTTTGTTTTTCTTTCATTTTCTTCCAAAATCCATTAAAATAAAACCTTAATAATATTCCTAATAAATCATAAGTGTTCTACTTAATTAGTGGGTATATTAGGAGCTAACTTTTGGATTATTTTGAGTGAAGAACTTGGGTTTTATGAGTGAAGACTTCCGATCTAAAATTTAATTTTAGATCCCCGACGATTAACATTCAAAATAAGGTGACTAGCTTTGTCTTATATTATTCTCTTAGTAAATTAATTTGTTTTGTTATTATAATTTTATGAGTATGAAAATTATGTTAAATATGTTAAACATCACTTGTATGTACTTGTATGATTATGTGTTGTATAATAAAATGATAATAACTAAATAATGTATTAAATAGATTATGGTAGTAATATGTTCATATGTTTAGTATAATTTATTTTGAGCATTTTTTAATTTTTGTTCATATGATTTTTATGTTTAGTTATGTTTTAGTTATGATATAATCATATATAAAAATTATGTGAAATATTAACAATGAGTTTAAGTGATTAAAAATCAAAAATAAAAATATATATGCACATATACATACCCACGGCATTTTGCCCTTTTTTGTGTAAATTTTCATTTTTAATTTTTGTAAATAATATGTTAGTTTAAGTTAGTATAAAATGGAAGTATTCATGTAAAAAAAAAAATTAAATTATGAAAATAAATTATCAAATGAAAAATAAGCATATGTGTGCTCTTGAACTAAATTTTGGTGTTCTTGAAATCTTCAAGTTGATGTTCATGTGTGTTCTTCCTTTTTATACATTTTGATTTTGATTTAGTTTATGTTTGTTAATAATTTGTGTTTATGTTTAGTTATTGTTTTATATAATGTTAGTATTATAATATAAACCGACTTAAAACATTATAAAACATTAAGATTAAAAAGTTAGAAATTTAAAGTGTTGAAAAACACTATTCATAAATATAAATGAAATTTTTAGTAAAGTTCATTTTAGTTTAAATCGTTTTAGTATGATTAGAATAATTAAATTATAAAGACTTTAAGCTAAAAACCGATAAAAATCGAAAAATGAAAATTTAGAACAACCATGACATGCTCACGGCATCCCCTTTATTTTTGGTCAAAATTTGACTTTTATCACTTTTTAGTTTATTGTTAAAATAATTTAATTAGTAGTTAATAAGTTAGAATTAAGAAATTAAAAGAAATAGATCGATTTTGACATATATTAATATCACACGGCATTTATATATTAAATGGACTTAATTTGGTCAAAATGAAATTATCACTAAGTCACTAAAGCTAAATAGTAATTAGGATTGAAATTTTGTATAAATCATTTTAGTTATGAATGAAATATAATAAACCGATAAAAATGAGTAACCGTTATAAAAATGAATTAAATCGTGTGCTACTACCTTTGCTATTGGATTGTTGAAACTTGGACATACGGACTATAAATGAATCATCCACGATACTATCACTAACTTAAATAAATAGACGACTAAATTTAACCGAGCCTCATTTTAAAGTAAATAGCATTGATCACTTTTTATAAACCGAACTTAACGTTTTTAAAACTAGAATGTTAGAATACTTTCATAAATGACTAAATACAAACCGAACTTAACATTTTTAAAACTAGGCTTTAAAATATTTTCAAAAATCGCCTAAGTACAAAACGAACTTAACGACTTTGAAACTAGAATTTTATACTTAACAAATAAAAAGAGATTTTTAAGTTTATACTTAGGAAATAAAAGATTTAGTTTTATACCTAAAATATCTAAGTATAAAAATACGTATAAATACGATGAATAGTTAAATATGATGAATAGTTAAATACGATGAATAGTTAAATACGATGAATAGTTAAATACGATGAATAGTTAAATACGAGGAATAGTAAATACGATGAATAGTAAAATACGATGAATAGTAAATACGGTGAATAGTGAATAGTGAAATATTAAAAATAATTAAAATTTTTACTAAGTATAGAAAATTGAAAATGAATAAGTAAATGACTCAAAGTGTTTGAAAAACACTTAAATAAAATTTGACATACTAATAACCATTTCAAAATAGAAAATTAAAAATGTTAATAATTAACAACACTTCAAATAATAAACGAATATGTTATGTGATCATATGAAACCAAATACAAATACTTAACGTTTGACGATGAGACTAGGAGAGTCTAGTAACATGTGATATGTAATATCAAATAAATAATAAATCTTCAGTAAAGTTTAAATAAAAGGTCAAGCTTGGGCCTCAGATATGAAAACGTCAATCGTGAGTGAAGTGGGGTTAAGATAGTCTTGTGGCGGTCGTCATTGCCGTACAAGATAATGAATACGCCAACTCTTAGTGGGTCAGGCTTTAGGAAATAGTCGTTTTATCCAGAGTTAAGGTGCTCTATGATTAGCATAGCCCATTCTTAAAGTGGATATTAGTGTATGCATACTAGACTAGGGTTTTATTCCCCTATTTCGCTAAAGTTACCAGGGCACCCGTGGCCTTGTGGATTCAGGCGATTATGCGGTTCTGTCTCCTTGCCGTGTTTCGTTCTTAGTGGGCGCGACACTTGCATTCGTTCTTACCACATGTACAGATCACTTGACGAGATTGTATCTGAAGTTCGAATCATTTCGAACACTAGAAGATGAGATGCAAGTACTATAGTATTCGGCGTGGTTTACGAGTCGAGTAAGCTACTGCACTATGGTAGTGAGATGCAAGCGACTAGAGTACAATAGCCTACTCAGTGGTCAGGCTCGTAAGCAGTATGTGTTGCCTGTTGTATGATTTAAATGAGAACGAGTGTGTACCATCTTCGAAAATTAAAGACCACAACTTTCTGAATTGAATCGAGTCTGCATGACATGAATGTTACAATACGTATGCTCGTATGCGATCTGATATCGCTTTGTAATCCTGTTGAATTATTGTGATACTATTGCTATGATATTAATTGTTATTGCTTTCATAATTGAATATCATGCTTGTATGATTTATCGCTTTAATCGCATGCTTATTATGACTTACATGTCTTTACTTGCTATATGTAATAAGCATGTTTATATTTTACCATAATGTTATAGTTATAAAGCGATAATAATAAACCAAAATAATTGAAATCGAGGGTAAGTATGAGCATAGCTAGTCATCATTCGTCAATGCATCCCCCCATAGTTTATTGTGCAGGACGTTCGTGGACCAGGAGCTGGATTTTGGATGGGGCCACGAGATGTTTTTACGCTTTACTTTTGTTGCTTTTGAGAGATATGTAATATATAACACTTTACTCTTTTAACTTCCGTATTTAGAGTTGTTTAATTCAACTCTTGAACGATGATGTAACATTTTGGATTTATGTATAATTAATAACGCTGGTTTAAGACTTAATTAATTTCCGCCTTAGTAATTAAAGTCGACTAAAAACCAGGTTGTTATAGACAAACTGTATGTCCCTACAACCAATGCAGCTACTCTAGCTCCATTCCCGACTCGTAGGTCCACTTCTCATTTTCCAAGCCTTCTACTCTTTGTGAGTCCCTGCACATTTGAACAAATGTGAGAACCACAACCGGTATCCAATATCCATGAAGTAGAATTTGAAAAGTGAATGGCTATCACAAAAATACCAGAGGTGGTGGCAACATTTCCACTCTTCAAGTCCTCCTGGTACTTGGGACAATCTTTCTTCCAATGGCCTAGCCGTCGGCAGTACAAACAAGTGTTAGGATCCACAGCTTTAGCCCTGCCACCACTTTTAGGCGCACTGGCCTTGCCATTGCCCTTAGTGAAGCGTGCATTAGCCTTCCCTTTTCCCTTGCTTGCATTTTTGAATCTCTCTCCCTTTGATATCATTAGAACATCTCGCTTATGACTAAGCCTTATGTTCTTCTCTGCTGTTTTAAGCATCCCGTAAAGCTCATTAAGAGATTTCTCCATTCCATTCATGTTATAATTCATTATGAACTGGTCAAACCCGTCAAGTAATGAATGAAGTATGATATCAGTAGCCATTTCACGACTATATTCATTGCCTAGGCGCCTCATTCTCTCGAGTAATCCAATCATTCGAAGAACATGAGGACTCACTGGCTTTCCCTTCTCGAGCTTGGCATCGAGTATAGCCTTAGCGACGTCATATCTCTCAATCCTCGTCTGTTCCTAGAACAGACTCTTGAGTTGCTGAACCATGTCATATGCACCCAAGAACTCAAATTGCTTTTGAAGTTTAGAGGTCATAGACGCCAGCATGACGCAGGCAACTTTCTGCGAGAAATCATTTTGCCTACTATAGGCAGTGTGAGCCGCGACTGTCGCGCCCTCACCAGGCTCTTCGGGAAGAGGTGTCTCTAAGACATGCTCTTTCTTTTCAATTGTGAGAATAATTCTCAAATTTCGGTACCAATCGAGGAAATTAGTTCCGTCGAGTCTATCCTTCTCAAGAATGGACCTCATATAGTTGTCATTTCCGTTGTTAGTGCGATTTGCCATCTACAACCAGAAATTTGTAAGTCTTTATTATACTCATCATTAACAACTTTGTAATTAACCTAGTTAATTTATCAAAGTCGTTAGCACTATATTTCATAATTCCGATAGAAATCATAGTACTTCCAAGGTCCGAATTCAATATATCTCTAAGATAGCTGAAACTGAATGACTCTCGGATTTATATTAATCAGGTAAGTCTACAAACTAATTATATCAAATATAACTCTTGGTTGATTAATGACATCTATTGTCCAAAAATCATTATGTATCAGGGTCCAAAAACATTTTGATAACCCAGTTGAGTCAACCAAACTACACGTATGAATGTCTAACATTCACCCTACTATCCGAAGATTGAAGGTAACGCCTTGCGGAAGCAAGAAACAAACGTCACCGACGATCAAAGGCTTCATAGGTGTTAGCTTTGTAATAGCATTTAGACTCAATAATAGCATTTAGACTCAATATTTAGTGGGATTCGCAAATATTTGTGTGCAATCGAATACTATGCGAACAATAAATAAACGAAAGCTTAAATAAATGTGATAACGATAAATAAGGATCCTAGTATGGCCACTAGCCTAAGGGATCTAGTCTTGTGGACTCCAATCCTCAAGCAATTCTTTTGGGCCTCCGTCTTGTAACTCCATGGACCTCCCACTCCAAGTGCAAGCCCAATTACAATAATTACAAGCATTACTTTTTTACTTACATTTTGAACTATTCAAAATAAAATAAAATGAGCACGGTACCATTACGACCGCATATGCTCTTACAATAAAGATATCGGCACAATCGCCGATAATACAATAATCATCCGACATGCAAGTCGGTAAAAATATACTATGTTGGTCATACTAGTTTCCATAACCATTCATCCACTTCAAAAGTAGACAAAATAAATCATTCATAACATACATGCAACATTATAAATGCCATAAAAATGAAAATTAGGAATAACATCATAATAAAACACACATTAATAGGTCAAACCTAAGCCAAAATATGCGCATGCTAGGAAAAACGACCTAGTCGATTTAGTAATCTAATTACTACATGCATTATTTTTAAATTCAATTTAAATAATAATTATTCCAAACTGACAAATTATTAAAATATATTAATTTCTAAAATTAATAAACAACCAGAAATAGATTTGTCATAAAATTTCAAAAATTAATTGTATTTCTTAAGAAATCCATTTATATTAAACTAATTACCATATGAATGGTTATGTAATGTGTCCTCATTCGATAGGGTTTACGCTACGAGGGTATAAACCCTATCGAAGTTTATACCCTCGTAGCGTAAACCCTATCGAATGAGGACACATACATAGCCATTCATTCTACAAGTATTCCGACACCACCATATCCTATAAATAAGCGCACTCAAAAGCGACGCCAACTCCGACTTACCGCAGTACGGAGACACCTGAGAAGAGTCCTACCATTGAACAAAATCCCGTACTGGAAAATCACATCCACATTCCTTACCTAGTAGCTCAAGGCATCGAGAACTGAAACAACACTCAAAAACAGATGATCATGTTACTCATGGCCATCAGCACATAACAAGCAATCATCAGCCAAAGCACAACCCATACACATCAACCGATCCCTCGTGAGTAGCCTTCGATGCATAACCACCCAGCAACTAATAAATTGATGCTTCGGGAGAGCATCCTTCTGCCAAACAAACTTACTCTAACCGACCTCGACAGTAGGAATAAATAGCCACTCGTAGTCTTTATTAATGGTATAAGGTTGATCCTCATGAACCACCAATTATCCACAAAACCTGGACTAATACGATCCTTGAGCTGACAAATTTTCCGCCACGACAAACTCACTGTATTAGAAGGACAATAATCCCACCAACTGTGATTCTATATATACACCGCATGCACCCACTTAACCCATAAATGATCCTTTTTCGGAGCCACTGACCATACATACTTGCTAATAACTGCTTTATTCCACACACAAAAATCCTGGATGCCTAAACCACCCATCTTCTTCTCCTGACAGACCTAAGCCCAAAAGACCAATACATTACCCCCCCTGATTGCACACACCAGACCAAAGAAAACATCGACAGATAGCAGTGATATGCTTCAAAACAGAAGTAGGAAGAATAAAAATCCTGCTCCAATAACTATGTAGATGCGCAAGAACAGATTTAATCAAAGTAAGCCTCCCTGCATAACTTAGTTTTCGACACCCCAACCCCTTAATACGACTAACTATCTTCAGGGGGACCCACTGTCAAGGTAGGTGTAGCACAGCTGCACAGGCAACACCAAAAAAAAAATTCAGAAAATATTAGTTAGTCTCCTAAATATATTAGAATAATTAATAATTAATGTTGTATGACAATCTCTCTCTCTCCTATCCTTTCCTAAACTCCTTCCTCTTCCAACGTTTGGAATTTTTTTTTTTCAGAATATAACAACTTCCCAAAAAAACTCCTTCATATTCTCTCTAATTATCTCCTATTACCAAAGATAATTGCACCGTTATTTGCAATGAACTTGTTAATTTTCTCTATTTATACTTCTAATTTTCCAATAAATTTATTCAAATATCAATGTTTAATTATTAAATGTCAAATACTTCTGTTTCGAGCCTAATTGGATTGCCGCCCCGACAACCAGCCGCCTCTAAAATTGACTGAAGGTCATCTATGCCACTGGACGTTCCTGCCACCAACGGACAAGGTAAATTGAATTTATTATCATATTTGAGATAAAATAGTGAAATATTAAGGATTGAAATTGATAGATTATTTAATTAAGAATTGAAATTGATAATTTTGTTTAATTTAGTTTAATAATTAGTTAAAACCCCATGCTTATTTTGTTGATATGCCTAGATCACTATATGGTGTTTGATTTACAGTTGCAGTAGCAATAAGGAATTAGCATTGTGAAATATTAATTGATTTGTGTAATTGTTGTTGGCTAATTGTTGTAAACCATAGCCTTGTTACTTGTCAGTGTTTATTTTTCGATTAATAATTTGTAAATTGTAGTTGATAGTCCCTTTAGTCTGTCACAAATTGTGTGCAATTGATTATAAAATTAAATTGTTGAATTTCCATCACAAATGTTTAGTTAATTTTAGCCAGTTTAATAAAATTATTTGTCATTCACTTAAAAACCTATTGTCATTGTTATTTTTATAATAATTCATTGACTAATATTTTTTTTCACAGATGGAAAAAAAAAAGATGGAATAATAACCAGTTTTTTTTCGGAAAAAAGCTCAAACAAATGGTGAAGGATGCTCAAATCCATTTCAAGAGTCAAGTGGTGGACTATGTTCTTCTCCGCCAATTAATATTGATACCGAAAAAAGCCAAAATGAGCTGATAGGTAATATAAATCCATCAAAGTCGGTTAGATTAAATAATTTTGATATTTTATCGCTCCCTCATGATCTTGGACTACGTAAAAAAAATAGCAGATTATCATCCTAATGACAGGGAATTAGTACGTAGAGAGTATATTCGTAGAGGTCCTTGTCAACCTAAAGATCACAATTTCCCTTCAACAGTTATCGGAAGTAAACCACAAAAATTTAAGAGTTGGCTTGAATATAGTAAAGATAAGGATGCTGCTTTTTGTTTTGCTTGTTATTTGTTCAAAAAAGATAACGCGCGTGGTGGAGAAGCTTTTGTTAGTGACGGATTTAAAACTTGGAGTAGATATGATGCATTCACAAATCATGTTGGTAATCATATGAGTGCTCATAATAATGCTATAAGAGAACTTGATAATTTTAAGAGACAAAAACGCTCCATTGTTTCCAATTTTGAAAATCATTCGTCGGTGACTAAAAGCGCTTATATTACTCGTTTACAAGCGTCTATCAAAACTGTTAAATTTCTATTGTTACAAGGGTTGTCTTTTCGTAGTCATGATGAGTTGAAAACATCATTAAATAGAGGAAATTTTATTGAACTTCTGAAATTTGCTGCTGAACATGATGAGAAAATTGCTAAAGTTGTGTTAGATAATGCTCCTGGAAATTGCATGTTAACATCTCCTAAAATTCAAAAGGATATTATTAATGCTTGTGCAAATTTGACTACTAAAAAAATTGTTGAAGAGCTTGATGGAGACTGTTTTGGTATTCTTGTTGACGAATCTGCCGATATAGCTGATAAAGAACAAATGGCTATCTGTTTGCGATTTGTTGATAAGAAAGGAGAGGTAAAAGAAAGATTTTTTTTTTGCATTGTGCATGTTTCTGACACAACTTCTTTAACCTTGAAAGAAGCAGTTTTTTCATTATTTATGAAGTATTCTTTAACGTTTCCAAAAGTTCGAGGTCAAGGTTATGATGGTGCTAGTAATATGCAAGGTTCGATAAATGGGTTGAAAACTTTAATTTTGAATGAATCCCCAAGTGCATATCATGTCCATTGGTTTACTCACTAACTTCAATTGATCCTTGTCGCAGTTGCTAAAAAGAATCATGATTGTAGTTGGTTGTTTGAAACACTTGCAAATTTACTAAATTTAGTTGGAAGTTCACCTAAACGTAAAGAAATTCTTCGAGAAAAACAAGCTGAACAAATTTTAAAAGAATTAGACGAAGGAGAACTAGAATCTGGAAGTGGTTTAAATCAAGAGCTTAGTTTGAGTAGGCCCGGGGATACACGTTGGCACTCGCATTTCAAAACTATCTTAAATGTGCTCACTTTGTATTCTTCTATTCTTGATGTAATCGATACTATAGCGGAGTTTTCTACCGGGGCTGACAATGTGAAGGCAGAGTCTATTTCTTTTGCTTTACGAAGGTTTGATTTTGTTTTTGTTGATCATTTGATGGTTAATATTTTTGGAGTGACAAATGAATTGAACTTGGCATTGCAAAAAAAAAAAAAAAAAAAAAAAAAAAAAAGAGCAAGATATTGTGAATGCGAGTCTTGTGAATGTGACAATTTGCAAAGGGATCCTTGCAAAGAATGAGAGATGATGGATGAGACTCACACATGAAAAAAGTTAGTATAATTTGCTCTAAACATAAGACATATATTCCTTCTATGGATGATTTATATATTATTCCTGGACGACATAGACGTGGTCGCCGAGAAGTGACAAATCTTCACCATTTTAGAGTAGAGGACTTTTTAGGCCTTATCGGTCAAATTCTACAAGAGTTTGAAAATCGATTTGATGAGGTAAGTAGAGAGTTACTTGAATGTATGTCTTGCTTTAATCCTCGACATCGTTTTGCTTCGTTTGATACAAAAAAGCTCCTTCGACTTGCTGAATTTTATCCTCGTGAGTTTTCTAATAAAGACTTGTTATTTTTTGAGTGCCAACTTGACACGTTCAAGTACGATGACAGGTTTTGGAATCTTAATACTCTTCACGAGCTTTCTATGAAACTTGTCGAAACAATGAAGCATTTGACACATTAAAAAGTCTACTTACTTTTGAAGCTTGTCTTGGTTCTTCCGGTTGCGACTGCGACGGTGGAAAGGGCATTTTCGGTAATGTCTTTCGTCAAAAATCGATTGCGTAATAGCATGAGAGATGAATGGTTAAATGACAGTTTAGTTACTTTTTTGGAGCGTGATGTATTTTTGAGAATTACTGAAGACTCGTCGAATAGTGTAATTTGAAATTGTATTTTTTTTCTTTCATTTTAATAAGACGCTTTATTTATATAATTGTTCTATTATTTTTGCAACACCGAAAAAAATTCTAGGTCCGCCCCTGACTATCTTCTCCAGTAAACCAGCACAATCCAGAACTGACAACCTCTTAGACGATATAGGTACACCTAAGTACCGAAACGGTAGCGAACCAATGGTCATGCCTGTAGCTTGAGAAATCAAATCAATCATATCCCTAAGAACCCCACTACTATAAATATGCGACTTCCCCTTATTCATCCTCAGCCCGAAGCTCGGGAAAAAGACTAAAATGCACGCAGCAAACTCACAATGGAGCCCTTGTCACCTCTTGAAAACATCACCAAGTCATCAGCAAAAATCAAATGATTCAGTTTAATTCTACCACACAACGAATGAAATTTAAACACAGTAAAGCCTTGGATCTTGGTCAGAATCCTACTCAAATACTCCATACAGATCGCGAAAGGAGAGGATAAGGGATCCCCTTATCTAACAACCCTTTTCCCTCTAAAGAAACCAAACGATTCCCCATTCAGTACCAAAGAAAACGAAGGAGTAGAGATACACTCATAAATCAAAGTAATGAAATGGGAGGGAAAGTTAAGTGTCCGCAACATTGATATCACAAAACTCTACTCAACAGAATCATAGGCTTTCTGAAGATCCAATTTCATAATAGCCCTCAGAGAACAAGCCTTTCGACCATAAAGTTTAACCAAGTCTTGACAAATCAGTATATTTTCCACAATATTCCGACCTTGCACAAAAGTACTCTGACACGGACTAATAATAGGAGGAAGAAAATAGCCTAATCTATTACAAATAACCTTGCTAATGCATTTATAAATAGTGTTGCAACGCGCAATAGGACGAAATTGAGTTACCTCAGTAGGAGACCCCACTTTAGGCACCAAAGTGAGTAGCGTATTGTTCACTTGTTTCAGTAACTTCCCCGACCTGAAAAAATCCTTAACTGCACACACCACTAAGGCCCCTGTAATCTCCCAAGTATCCTTGAAAAACTGACTAGTATACCCATCCGGGCCTGGGGATTTCGACCCCTTAATCTCAAACATAGCCATTTTAATTTCTGCACCAGTTACTTCCGCAAGAAGCGCCTGATGATGCTCCACCGTCAAGACTGACCCATTTTTAACAACCCTTACAGCCACCGGGTCGATCTTCCTAAAGCTCCCCAATAAATTCACGTAAAAAACAGTAAAGGCAATTTGTATACCAACAATATCAGTATGAAGAATGCCGTGCACATCCCGTATCTGAATAACCTTGTTTTGCGCTCGTCTTATCTTAAGATGGGCATGGAAAAATCGCGTATTATCATCACTCCACCGAAGCCAGTCCACTTTAGCCTTCTGAGCCATATACGAATGCCAAGCTAACTAGTCCTTGACCAGCTCAGCCCTCAAGTCCCTATCCTTAAATACAATATTAATATCTAGTTTTTATAATTTTTCATAAAGTAAAACTATAGATATTATCGTTGCACAATGCGTCTCGACAAATGTTAAAAAATCACAAAATGGTATTCAATAGAGGGAGTACGTCTTTATGAGCAGAACATGAATATCAAAGTTTGATAGTCTTTAATAACGTAAAACTAATTATTTATACTCTTGTCCCGACATGTGTCTTGGCTAACGTGATAAAGGTAAAGGATGTGAATCGATCAAAGTTGATGCATGGAAGTATAAGATTTGGATTTGAGTTTGAGTAAACTCGAAGCGTAATCTAATTTTAAGCATCAATTTGGTAATTTCAAATTCAATTCTTACCTTATGTTATTTACAAATTTAATATTTCAATTTTTATATGTCAAATGAAAATTTTCAAATAAAATGAATATTTCCAAATATTGTCTTACGTAAATTATAACTATATTTATTCAGTTTCTAATTTATTGATTGAAAACAGATTTACATATAGTTCCTTCTAATACAATAAGATTAACTCATACTGTAAATGAATTAATCTCCTGAGTCGGGTTGTATTCTATCATTGAATATATACAGGTAATTACAATGTACGTATTTTCAAATATAATATTTTCCTAAATACACGATACAAAATATTTACAACCCCCGTAGTTGGAGCGGGAGGAGGTTGAACGCTCAAGCTGAACCAAAAACGAGTAAAAAGATAGCGAGGGAGTCCCTTAGTAAAAATGCCAGCGTACTGATACTCGGTAAGGACATGCAAAACACGGACAGATCCAATCTGAACTTTTTCGCTAACAAAATGAATGTCAAGCTCGATATGTTTTGTTCGCTGATGTTAGAAAGGGTTGCTGGCAAGGTAAACGGCGAAAATGTTATCACAGTAGACAAGCGTAGCCCGTTTCACCGGAACATGAAGCTCAAATAAGATATTCTGTAACCAACTAGTCTCAGATACGGCATGAGCAACACCCATGTATTCAGCCTCGACACTAGAGCGGGAGACAGTCGCGTGGCGCTTAGATGACCAGGACACTAGATTATCGCCCAAAAACACACAATAGCCCGACGTAGAGCGACGAGAGTCAGGACAACCGGCTCAATTAGCATCAGAATAGACAAGGATCGGGAGGGCGTGAGCGATAAACCATAAGTAAGCGTACTTTTGAGATAGCGAAGAATACGCTTCAGAAACTGCATATGCGGCTCCTGCGACGCATACATAAACAACTACACCTGCTGTACGACATAAAATATTTCAGGACACGTAACTGTTAGGTGCTGGAGCGCACAAGCAAGGCGGTGATATAAAGTGGGGTTCGAGTGGAGGAGCCGGATGTGGCACTTAGCTTTGTGCCGACGTCCACCGGGGTGGAAGTGGCATTACATGACGACATGGAAGCACGACCATGAATATCCTCTGCATATTTTCGTTGTGATAAGAACAACCCAGAGGCAGTGCGATCAACAGTGATGCCCAAGTAATGATGCAGGTTGCCTAAATCCGACATAGCAAACTCATGAGACAGAGAGTCAATAATACAGCACAGGAGTTGCGAACTAGAAGCAGTAAGAATAATATCATCAACATATAACAACAGATAAGCAATGTCAGAACCACACCGATAAATAAAAAGAAAAGTATCACACACACTAATGTTGAAACCCTGCGAGAGAACGAATGTCGCAAAACGCTGAAACTAGGCACGAGGGGCCTGCTTGAGATCATATAATGACTTGCGCAGGCAACAGACATGGGATGAGGCAGCAGAGTCGACGAAACCAAGAGGCTGGTGCAAAAAAATAGTCTCAGCCAGATCACCGTGAAGAAACACATTTTTTACATCGAGTTGGTGAATCGGCCAAGAGCGGGAGATGGCTAAGCTGAGAACCGTACAAATGGTAGTCGGTTTAACAACAGGGCTAAACGTTTCATCACAATCAATACCAACTTGTTGCGTCTTACCATTGACCACAAGACGGGCCTTATACCTCTGTAAGGTACCATCGTTGTGAAATTTATGACGAAACAACCATAAGCAACAGATAACGTGAGCGTTAGGAGGGTGAGGACCAAGTCCCAGTTGTGATTTTCCTACAATGCGTGAAACTCGTCCTGCATAGCGGTAGTCCAGTCCGGGTCTTGCAGAGCCTCGTGGGGGGATTTGGGAATGGGGGAAAGAGGTTTAGTGGACGTAGTAAGGAGGGATTTAGGTATAAAAATGTCGTTCATACCGCGGGTGGTAATGGTGCGGGTGGGAGGAGGTAGAGGTGGTGATGGGAGAGGGGTGAGGTCACGTTGTGAAGAGGACTGGGCAGTTGGGAGAGGTTCGGTGTGTAACACCCGGTGTTGTCCGAGGTTATTCGGGCCGGGTTCCCTGTTGAAGTGGTCCATGTGATGAGCTCAAGTGACCTAGTGCTTAAAAGGATTGTAAGTACTACTCATATCAACAAGATGCATCTTCTTTTCTGGTGGCTCATCTTAAGAACTCTTCAGTTAAGCGTGCTTGCTGGAGAGTAGTCTTAGGATGGGTGACCTCCTGGGAAGTTCTCAGGATGCGCACGAGTGAGGACAAAGTGCGCTGGAAAGGGCTCGTGTTTGTTTGTGGGCGATGTACGCAGCCTGGCAAGCTACCGTGGGTGACCTTCTGGCCTTTGGTTGGGGTCGGAGTGTTACAAATGGTATCAGAACAACCCGGCAACCGTGTGGTCGAATCCTGTGTCTTGTTGGCCAGGTACGCACCTAGCTGGGGAGGATTCTGGAATGCTATATTGTAAGTAGCGACCAGGCGCAACGAGGACGTTGCGTTCTTCAAGTGGGGGTGTGTAACACCCGGTGTTGTCCGAGGTTATTCGGGCCGGGTTCCCTGTTGAAGTGGTCCATGTGATGAGCTAAAGTGACCTAGTGCTTAAAAGGATTGTAAGTACTACTCATATCAACAAGATGCATCTTTTTTTCTGGTGGCTCATCTTAAGAACTCTTCAGTTAAGCGTGCTTGCTGGAGAGTAGTCTTAGGATGGGTGACCTCCTGGAAAGTTCTCAGGATGCGCACGAGTGAGGACAAAGTGCGCTGGAAAGGGCTTGTGTTGGTTTGTGGGCGATGTACGCAGCCTGGCAAGCTACCGTGGGTGACCTTCTGGCCTTTGGTTGGGGCCGGGGTGTTACACAGTGTGGGTAGGAGTTCACGGGTGAAAGGGCGACAAAGGGTGGGTAGGCGTATGGGTGGTCTCGGTAGGGGGAGGATGGGCTTGGGTTGGTGTAAGAGAGTTATATAGGAGATGGTTAAAAGGTGTGAAGGTATATGCGTCGGGTTTAAGCTGCGATTGTTCTACTAACGATCGAGAACGTAGATTCATCGAAAGTGACATGACGAGAAATAAGGATTTTATCACTAGCTAAATCAAGACACCTAGAACCGCGTTGTTGTGACGGATAGCCTAAGAAAACGCACCTAATTGGTCGAGGAGGGAGTTTACAAGGACGCGTGGCAGAGAGATTAGGATAGCATGCACAACCAAACACACGCAAATGCTCGTATGGGGGATTTTTGGAGAAAATAGCGAAAGTGGGGGACCGATATTGAAGAAGTTTAGTGGGGAGAATGTTCTGGAGATAGGCGGCGACATTTAACGCTTTAACCCAAAACGGTGGGGGAATGGACGCGTGAGAGAAGAGAGCGAGAGTAATTTCATTTAGGCTACGAATCATGCGTTCTGCATTGCCATTTTGAGGGGACGTTTAAGGACACGAGATACGAAAGACTAGACCATGCGTGCTAGCAAAGCTATGAAATGAGGCATTATCGAACTCACGCCCTAAGTCACATCAAAACGACTTTATTTTACAAGTGAATTGCGTTTGAATGTAGGAACAAAAGGAGAGAAAACGAGCAAAGACATCAGATTTATTTTTAAGAGGGTACACCCAAACAAAGTGAGTGAAATCATCAATAAGTAACAAATACGGAGTAGTATTTATAGCCACTCTTACTTAAAGCAAGGCTAGTCCACAAATCACCATGAATGATATCAAAAGGTGTAACAGAAACAGAAGTAGACGCAGAAAAAGGTAAACGCTTATATTTGCTTATTTGACACAAATGACAGAAATTGGAGCTAGTCTCTTTATTACATGAAATAAATGAATGACTCCTAAGATGCTGTAAAATGATGGACCCGGGATGACCAAGGCGACTGTGCTAGACGTCGGACGGAAGAAAAACTAAAGCTTGACTCGAGGAAGAGCTAGAGGATGCGAAAGTGGAAGACACGAGATAAAGGTCGCCATTACTGTCACTCCACAGAATCGTAGTCCCAGTCTGAAGGTCGTTCACAGAAAACCAAACGGGTCAAACTCAATAGAAACATTGTGATCTTTAGTAAACTGACGAACATAGATAAGGTTTTTGATAATACGGGGGGTATAAAGAACGTTGTTGAGGCGAAGGGTGTGCAGTCAGAGGAGGTAAGGTGCGAGTTGCCGGTGCCCTGAACTGGAATACTACTACCATTACCGACGAGAATAGAATGAATGTGACACACATTAGAAGGAGAAACCAACATACCTGCCTCAGAAATGAGGTGGGAAGAAGCACCCGTATCCATGAACCTTTGCCCGTCTGTAGGAGGACGAGGGCTCATTGCCTAAAATGCTTGCCCGAGATCAGTGAGTTGTGAGGGAGCGGCCTCAACCACGTGGGCCGGAACCCGAAGCTCGCGAATTAGTCGATCGAATAGGTGCACGAGAACTCGGAAGGCCCCAAGGCTGCCATAGGGCGGACCAGCCAGGATAGGTGGGGTATGGGCAAGGTGGCGGAGTCCATGAGTAGGGTCGCGGAGAGGCAGCTCACAGTGGGGCAGTAGAAGACACGGCATACTAGGGGGCAGTCGGGTTTGGGGACACAACAGCAGTAGTGGGAGTCGAGGATCGCTTTTTACGACCGTGATTATCACGATGACGATTACCGCTACCCCGGGAGTCACGAGAGGTAGACCGGGGCTGGCTCGCAGGCGTGGGGTTAGAGGTTTTGCCCCAATGTGGCTGGGCAGTAGTAGGAGGGCCCACAGTCAGGGCCGAGGTCAAGTCATAACGTGACGACTGACGATTACACTCAAGCTCACGCATACTTTGAGCGGTTTCGAACGACGGCATAGATTGCGTAATATAGGCAGCCACAGTGTCAAAATTAGCGGTAAGGCAACAAATCAATTGACGAACGAGGCAATGTTGTCGAGTTTAAAAGTAGTAAATTCATGTTGCAGGCTTGTGCGCGCACCCTTGTTATTGAGAAAAATCGATTCAACTCGTTTTCATGCGGTCGACTTACTCTGGAGGACGCGAGGCAACAAGTCATCACTTTACGTACCGTAAATCCATTGAAGAACGTGCGCATCAAGCTCACGCCATTTCGCAAACCCGGGCTCAGTCTCATGAGGAGGGGCCGTACCGTTGATGGTGAGAGAGGACATTGTACCCATTCGCGTGAAGGGTAAAGAGATCAACCCAACAAGTGTACGTAACTTTGGAGCCATCGAGAACACGAACCTTATGTTGGATGTTGAAGACGGTGTAGACGGGGTGCAAAGGTTGCTTAGGCTGGGGCTTGGACGACTGATCCTTGGCAGCCATGGGAGCACGAGAGAAAAAAAAAAAAAGGGAAAACAAGGGCTGAGGAAGAAGACGGCTGTTGATCATGGGTTGTGTTTAATTGCTTTTTTTTTTTAACCTAGATCAATACCATGTAAATGATTTAATCCCCCGAGTCGGGTTGTATTCTATCATTGAATATATATAGGTAATTACAATGTACGGGTTTTCAAATACAATATTTTCCTAAATACACGATACAAAATGTTTACATATTTTCTACTAATACATACAGAGTACTTGTCACCTACGAGTAGTTAGTTGTAATAGGGATTTATAAAGACATGATATTGTATTGTTATAATTACTTGATTCGTATATACTCTACTAGGATGTATTTGTACAATACAATCTCATAACCTAAGAAATATCAAAAGTCACTTACTCCGTATTAAATACATACGATTTATTTTAAATATAAATGTTAACTCCTAATCCTCCTTCAATGCAAAAGTAGTACAACTGGAGAGTTAGGAAAGAAAAAGAAAAAATTAAACAAAGGAAACAAAAGAATAATTTCTTGGATGACAAATTCTCGGTATCAGGAACGCGACTCTTTTCGAACTTTTTTTTTTCCACCTTGCATATAGGATTCGCCGTCAATTCCTTCATCATTACTTCATAGAATCGACAGTCAACTTTTCGATTGCGTCTTAGACTCGCCAGTTAACTATTTCGATTGTGTTTTAGACGCGCCAGTCAATATTTCAATTGTATTTTAGATTCGCTAGTCAAATTAATTCTTCATTGCGTATAAGACTCGCCAGTCAATTTTATTTTTTTGTAACGTAGTTTTTTCTCTCTCATTTTTAGAGTGAAAGTATGATTTGTGGGGGTGCCACATGAGACTGTAAAGGCATACACTTATTAACCAAAGCCTTGTAACTAACACTCATCTTTGTCGTATCTTTACGGACAGTACTTCAAATGAGAATTTGAGCCATTTAAATTATGGAAAATTCTACCGTGTACCCTTCACTTTTTTTGATTTTTACTTTGTACCCTCACGTTTTTCAAATTCTATAATATAACATTGACATTCTTAATTTTTCTCGGGTATAACCCTAAGTATTTAATTTTGTTTCTTATATAGCTAATTTCAACACAACATAATTTTGAACCGTAAATTAATACAATCTTGAGTGCTTCTAATTCCTTCCGTTGATCAGTATTTATCATTTTAAACCATTATTTTTATGATACCACTATATTTATTGTTAACAACAACCAATTATCATCAAATTCTTTCATTCTTAATATCAATAATTTAAAGCAAACATTTATCATCAACTACGACATAAACATCATCATTTCCTTCATAAATATCACCAATAAAAGTAAATCGAAGAAAAAAATGAAAAATTATCAAGTTTAATAATTTATTTTAAAAATTAAATTTACAAAAAGTTAAATTAGGGTCATATTAGAAATAAAATATAAAACTTAGGGGTATACCGTAAAATTTTATAAAATGCAAGAGTATATCATAGAAAACTAAAAATCAGAGGGGCACATAATAGATTTTTCCTTAAATTATTTAAACTGAAATTTAGGTTTTGTAAGATAATACAATGATAGTCCTACCGGTGAACGTCGTGTATTCATATTTATTTTAACTCCTAATAGATGGGAGATTTAAGTATTCATACTTGTAATAACTTAAGGTTTCACACTTCCACATGACAACAAATAAGTAGAATAAAAGTATTATTGAAGGCCTCCCTCAATGCTAATAGATTGGTTCAAAAACTAGTTTAGTTATTTGATTGTCTACTTTAAATCAAATGTTTTGGGACTAATTTTATAAAATTGTGGAAAATATACGAGCTTTTTTGATTTTTCAAACATTCGCCATAATGACACATATTAAGGTGTTACTTAAGAATGATTATGAAGAATATATCATCAGAACAAGAAGTAACTCAAGTGGTAAGACCACTCTTACCCAACCATCGATTCTCACCAGCGACAAGTGCGCTCATTTGGACCAAACAATAAAAAATAAATAAAAAAATGATGAATATATCATGAGAAACCGATGAAGAAATTCATGATCATCAATCGAGTTTTTTCCCCTTAATTAGCGTTTAAGCTATGCCATTATGATCTATGGTTAAAATATCCTATTTTTTTCGTCAACTAAAAAATCAGCGTAAGAAATTTATTGGAGTAGACGACTAAGGACCTGTTCTTTCCAACTTATTTTCAGCTCATTTCGATTCGATTCATTTCACTTGATTCGATTAAGTTCGATTCATTCCATTCGATTGATTCGATTCGATTCATTTCACTTGATTGATTCGATTGATACGGTGACCTTGTATGAGTCGTGATTTTGGTGGCCCAACTCGGCCCGACCGCACAAGCAACGAGTCGTGATGGGGCTTTGATTTTTAAGGCTCAATTCACCCTTCAAAGGGTCGAACTTGAGTCATAATTTTCAAGCCAGCCAACCACTCTCAATGTCTCCCATGGGTCGATTACGCGCCTTGAAAATGAAGCCCATGCTATAGTAGGCCAACCTGGGCCAGTCCAACCAGCCCATGGCCACTTTTACATTCAAGTACGAAGTAATAAAGTAGAAAATGATATCCTACTAGACTCGACTAGTACTCTCTTCATTCAAATTCACAAGTAGTAGAAAATATATGAAAAGGTTTTTCGTGAAAGTAGTATTTTGCCTCCCTAGTAGTAGACTTGGGCAACCTCAAATCTTGCAATGGCAGGAATTACGAGGTCCCAGGTTCGAGACCCACGGATGTGCAAATACATGCGGTATCTCGGCGGCCCTTTCGGGGTGGTTTACATGGTCCAGGTGGTGACGCCGGAATGCCTGGGCCCGGGGGACTAAACCCCTCGTCATAAAAAAAAAAAAAAAAAAAAAAAAAAAAAAAAAAAAAACCTACCTTGTTCAACTTTGGAAGGTGCAACAAATTGTGTGAGATCTCAGGTTCAATTTCCACCTGGAACCAATTTCTCCACTTGGCCACCGCAGCCCTCGTCGGGGGTGGCTTACTTGGTACATGTGGTGGCGCGGGAATGCATGTGCCCGAGGGGACTCAACCCCTCGTCATCAAAAAAAAAAAAATTAGCCCCTCGACTTTATTTAGAAGGGAAATTAAATTTTATTGTTTGATTTTTAATAAAATTCCTTCAAAATTCATTTTATAATTTAATTAATCAATTATAATTTTTTTTTTTAGAACCTTACAACTTTATTACGAATGTTAGAATATTTGATAAAATTTTATCGTTTGCTTCATTAAAAATATATCTTTAATTTAATTATTGGAGGTTAATTAATTTTAAATTTATAAACAAAAAATCGGAGTTGAATTTTTCTTTCGGTTAAAATACTGGAATTAATACCATATTGAATATATAAAGGAGTTTAATTTTAAAATGGCAAAATTACAAAAAACCATCTTATAAAACTAACTTTTTGCAAGCAACTACCTTATATAATTTTTTTTTTCAAATAACTACCTTACAACATATTTTTTATTCATATTGGTACCTATTTGCCTAAAACACCTACTTAACCCCAAAAAAACATGTTTTTGTACCTTTTTGCCACTCGTTGTTTGGCTTCCCAACATAGCAGAGATGTTTCGTAAGCCTAAATTAGGTATTTCGAATAAAATGAGAAAAATTAAGTTCATATTTGTCTAAAATTTTGAATTTTTAGACCGTTTCGTAGTGAAATGAAAAAAATTTGTAACATTTAGGCAGTGATTTGAACACAAAAGGCGTTATAAGGTAGTTATTTGCAAAAAAAATTATATAAGGTAGTTGTTTGCAAAATGTTGGTTTTATAAGGTAGTTTTTTGTAATTTTGCCTTTTAAAATTAAACAAAGTTGAGACAAATTGACATATGAAAATTTGTTTTCCTCCCATTTAGAACCTGTTCTTTCGGACTTTTTAGTGAATCGAATCAATCGAAATAATTGAATCGAATCAAATGAGCTGAATCGAAACTGAATGGAGCCGAATCGAATCGAATCGAATCGAATCAAGTGAGTTGAATCAACTAAATCGAATTGAATGGAGTGAATCGAATCGAATCGAATCAAGTCACCGAATCGAATCAAATGTCTTTGAAAATAAAATTTGGAAAGAAACAGGTCCTTAATTGAGATTAGGAATAATTATTAAAAACAGCCTCATAAAAACCCAAAATTTGATATTACAGCCACATAAAAACTTTTTAATATTATACAGCCATAGACGGAGCTCCGTTCAAAATTTGCAGCCAAAACGGAGCTCTGACGTACTTAAATGAATAAACTCTGCAAAAAATCAAATTTGAACCCCAAATTTTATATTAAAGGACAAAAATACCCCTCCATCTCATATTTAGTAACAATACCACATCACTAAGAAACTTTATTTTCCATCAAAAATCAAAATTAGGTTTTTTTTTCTCCTGAAAATATTCAGTTCCTCTTCAAATTTCACTAACGAACAAATGAAAACCAACAAATTTATCAAAATCACATAACTAAACACACATTCAATTGCCAAATTGATAAGACAAACAAAAACCCCCAAAATCGTTCAATTACAGATAAAATTAGGGTTTTGTATTTAATATGTAATTAATTCACAAATGCAACTCGAAAAAATCCCAAAAAATTAGGGTTTTTACTAAAAAAAAAAAAAAAGAGGCAACTACGTGTTTATAAAGAAATAAAGATGAAAAAGACGTTACCTTTAATGATGGAGATGCTAATTTCGCTTAAATTAACAATAATGGTGAAGTGACAAAACTTTCGAATTTGATGGAAGTGAAATATGTGGTTTTGAAGTCTCAATAGCTCAAGCCCTTTGATTAGCTAAGGAAACTAATGGTAAAATGAGAGTGACTATAAATCTTGATAAATTGAAAGATGAATTAGATCAAGGGTTGAAAGAGGGGTAAAAAAATGAAATGAAGTGAAGGAAAAAAAAGTCAATAAAGATAAAAGAAAAAAAGTCAAATGGGAAGGGTATATCGATCGGTTCACTAATTTTTTCGCCTGAAAATAGACTTGGCTGCAGTTTAAAAAAAGGTCACATTTTTGGCTGTAAAATATTAAAATTTTTTAAGTTGGCTGTAATTGATAAATTCGACTTTTTAGGTGGCTGTATTTGATAATTAACCCTTGAGATTATAATATTTGTTTTCCTCCTATTTAATTGAAATTAGTTAGTCTCCCTTAAAACGGGGTATACCCGTTTTATTATTAAAACGGATAGTAAATCTACCATATTATAATAAATGGATACCTTATAAATATTTCTTTTTACCTTTTCAAACCCTCTCTCCCCTTTTTTATGCAGTAAACATTGTTCCCAATTTTCAAAAACTAAAACCCTAATTTTTATGCAGTAAAGGTAATTCCTTCAACCTAAAATTTTATTTTTTGGGTAATTTGTTCATTATCTCTAAAAAGTTGTCATCAATTTGTATGTATAATCAATTTTTGTAGGAGATGGTGAAAGGTAAGTAAAAGAATGGTGTTCCTAAACAAAAGATATGTTTCTAAACAACGCCGACGAAACCAAAGAGTCATCTGCGAGAGTGACGACGCCGATTCAGGTTTGAATATTCATTTTAATGTATACTCCGTATTTAACATGTTATTTCACAGCAAACTCATTATTGAGGGTAACATCTGATCTAGGGCAATTTGGTGTTTGTAATTTGATAGTTTAATATTATCAGTTCTAATTGTGACTTTAACATAATTAATTACCGTGGTAAAAAAATGAATATATGTGGTAACAAAAAGGTTTTATTGTTAATAAATTGATTTTATTTTTCAAAGGTTACAAAATGAATAGTTGTGGTAACAAAATAAATATATGTGATAAAAAAAAGTTTATATTCAATGTGACTATAAGTTGGTTTTGGAATATGTAAACTATAATTTCATAATTTTTGGTCACCAACTAATTAAAGTGGTGACAAAAATACTTATCGTGATAACAAAATGTATGATTGTGGTAACAAAATACAAAAATATTACGATTAAATTGATTTGGTTGTGTGATGTATTGTGGTAACAAAATATGGAATTGAGATGAAGTTTGCCCTCCCAAAGAAGGGTCGAAGAAAGAAAATATCAAGCAAAGGACATGCATGGAGGAACTAGATGATCAAGCCATATATGTTAAATAAACAGAAAAATTCTCACTATTAAAGACTTTGATATATTAGATAATACAAAATTTACACTATTCAAATGACTTTAACGTGGTTACAAAAGTCAAGTACAAGGTAGCAAAATAGCTTTATTTGGTAACAAAATGGTAACGATAAAAACTGTTGTGACAATGGTTAAAAAATGACATCCAATGGTAACAAAATGACCTTATAGTACTAACAATATGACAAATCTATCTGATGGAGTGATACACAGTTAATAAAATCATAACATGTAATGTTTGACGTAATGATCAAATAGTATTTAGATATAAAAAAATGAGATGTGATAACAAAATAAATATATACTACAAATATAAACATTTTTATTAGTATATATGAAATTACAATGGTAACAAAAAGTATAATTTTAGTAACAAAAATGTTATTTAGTGGTTAACAACTTATATTGGAGAGAAAAGAGGTTGTATTTAGATTAATTAATTTAATTGGGTTAAAAAAATGGGTTATATTTGAATCCGTTTTACAAGATTGCTTAAATGGGTTGTTTGCAACCGTTGCAAGTAAGAATTTGTAGAAATTATAATTGTTGGGAGGTGACTTCTCCCGGGTCCGGCCGATGCCAGACCGACTAAATTTTGAACCGGAAGATGTTCATACACCCATTGATCCACCCAGATCTCCCGGGTCCGGTAGCATAGGACCGGGAGGAGCGGAGACCGGGACATTTCATCTACCAAGGGACCCAATAATCCACCCGGGTCCGGGAGGGGCAAGGCCCACCCAGGGCCGTACTGTACGGAGCGGCAGCAGAAGAGGACAAATCATGAACAAGTATAAAAGGAAGTCAAAAACCCTAAAAACTCATTCAGATACACACAACACAAAACACACAAAAGGTTTTTCTCTCTCTTTTCTCTCTCTAAAAACTCTTTTACTTCTGTGACTGACTTGAGCGTCGGAGGGCCATCACCCGGAAGGCCCCGGGGCTAGGTTTGTTGCTTGATTTCAGGAAGAGCTTAAGGAAGGGAAGAACCGGAGCTAAGGACCGTCCAGGACTTAGCTTATTTAGTCTGTAATCTATATTCAACTTGTAATAGCTTGTATTTAGTTTTGGTATTTAGTTTCCCAACTTTGTACCCGAAACAATTGGCGCCGTCTGTGGGGATAATCTTACAAAAACCTTACATAAAAGCCATGTCAAATCCACCGGAGCAGAGGAAAACAGTCGAGGGAACCTCCTCCCCGGGAGGAGGTGTAGGCGGCACTCCTCTGGAGAGGGAGCTGCAAACGCCCCTGACCCCCGAGGAGAAAAGGATGATGAGTGCTTTCCTTGAGAAATTGAGGAAAACACCACCTGCCGGAAACCCGCCACCGGAATCAACCCAGCCAAGTCAGCGAGAGCCAAGCCAATCAAGGAAGGACCCCATCCCATCCATCACTCCTAAGAATCTTTTTCACGGCGATAGTGAGAAACCAAGCAATGACAGTTCCTGGGAAGAGTCGGAGCATTCCTACTCAGCGTCCCAGTCACCACCTTCAGTGGAGGAGGTGTCCAAACCCGAGGTACCGTGCACTGAGAGGCCCAGGCGCACCAAGCACAAAGAAGTCAAAACACACGGAAAAGTGATAGTAAAGTCGCCGCTGGCCCCCTCGGTGCTAGAGTACCCTCTACCGCCAAAAATGAAGATCCCAACGATTCAGTACGATGGCAAAACTGACCCGGAGGAACACCTAGCAGCCTACGAGAGCCACATGATGATGTACGACCCTACGGACTATGTTTGGTGCAAAGTCTTCCCTACGACCCTAACGGGACTTGCACAAACCTGGTTCCGTAACCTCCCAACTGGTTCTATCTGCGGATATGAAGATATGTGCCGGGTGTTCCGACAGCAATACGCAGGAAACAAAAGGAGGGAGAAAGTGGCTACGGAACTCTTGAACATTGTACAAGGAAAGAACGAAGGGTTGAAGGAGTACATGACTAGATTTGATCGGGAGTCACAGCAGATTAGGGACCTGGACCCTAAGATAGGGGTCCATGCCCTGACGGTTGGATTAAAAGAAGGGGAATTGAAAAGTCTCCTGATCAGGAATCCGCCGAACAGTCTCATGGCGGCCCGGGAGATGGCCGAAGGGTTTGTGAGAGAAGAGCAGTTCCACAAGACATTCAGTAAGAGAAATGACAGAAAAGAGGACCAGAGCGGGACCCAACCGGAATGGAAAGGGTCATCCCGGAGACAAAACAACAACAACAGTCGTAGCAATTACAATCACAGCAGCCGCCGGGACAACCGGGATGGCCGTGGCCACCAAGGAAGCGGCCAACAATCCCAACAATGGACCCACTACACACCACTCATCAGATCCCAGGCGGAAATTTTTGAGATGACTAAGAATGAGGTCAAGTGGGCCACCCCTCGACCACAGAAGAATCCAGGGAATAATAAGTCAGCTTTCTGCGAGTACCACCAGACGTTACCATGCAACTAACACCTGTGTATCCCTAAAGCACGAGGTCGAGCGGTTGGTACAACAAGGCACCTTGCGGCGCTTCGTTAAGGACAAGCGAGAAAGGGACGGAGAGGAAGGTAGCAGTGATCCTACTCAAGCAGGTCCGAAGAAAAACCAAAAGAGGATAAGTGAAATCCATATGATCGCCGGAACGGAAGAGTCAGTCTTGTCCGGAAGAAAGAGAAAGGCGGAGAAGCGCGAGCAATCTAAGATGAGTATATATTCAGCCGAAAGGACGGCACCGAAGCCCCCAATCCCGGACTTAACCATCAGCCGTGAGGACTACCAGCGGGTCTCATACCCGCACAGTGACCCGTTGGTAATCTCAATGGACATTGGACCCCATTTGGTCCACAGGTGCATGATAGACACCGGAGCCTGCACCAACCTCCTGTATCGGGAGGTATTTGAGAAGCTAGGTCTGAAGAAGGAACAATTGACGCCTTACATAGGCTCACTATATGGTTTTGCCGGAGCCGGTATCAGACCGATGGGGACGATAACCCTGCCAGTCACGATAGGGGAGGAAGACATGGCCCGAAGCGTGGATGCAAGCTTCGTGGTCGTCGACGCTCCGTCAGCATACAACGCCCTCATCGGCCGGGTCACTTTGGACCACATTCACGCTGTTGTGTCAATACGAGCATTGGCCATGGCTTACGTAACAGACAAATGGACCGAAGGGAAGGTGTACGGTGACCAGAAAGCCGGAAGGTCCTGCAATTCCCTATCGGCTCGAGAGGTCAAGCAGAAGACAGTGGCGGAGGTCAAGCTCCCGGAGCAAAAGAAGAAGAAGGGTCTGGAAGTGGCCCCGGGGCCGGAAAGTGAGACAAAAGAAGTTGAGTTGACGCCGGGAAGAAGTGTAAACATTGGGGCAGAGCTGGACCCCAGCTTCCAAGATAGTCTGATTAGCATCTTGGAGGAAAATAAGGACGTATTTGCTTACTCAGCCGCCGAGATGCCGGGGATAAGCCCGGAAGTAATCATGCATCAGTTGAATGTTAACCCCAACTACAAACCAATTAAGCAGAGGCTGCGGCCCATGAGTGCGGAAAAGGACGCGGCCATTCTGGAAGAAATAAACAAGTTACTGGAGGCGGGATTCATCGAACGCTGTGATTATCCCGAATGGTTGGCAAACGTTGTGATGGTCAAGAAAGCATCCGGGGCGTGGAGAATGTGTGTTGATTTTACAAATCTGAACAAGGCATGCCCAAAGGATTGCTACCCGCTGCCCAGGATTGATCAACTGGTAGATTCCACCAGCGGTCACTCCACCCTGAGCTTCCTAGATGCTTTCTCAGGGTACCACCAGGTCTATCTGTCAGAGGAGGACAGACCCCGGTGCGCTTTCATCACAGGGCACGGGGTCTATATGTACAAGATGATGCCGTTTGGACTTAAGAATGCCGGAGCCACATACCAGCGGCTGGTGGATGCCGTGTTCGCAAAGCAGAAAGGGAGAAATATGGAAGTATACGTGGATGATGCAATAGTGAAAAGCAGATCCGACGAGCAGCACCTAGAAGACCTGAAAGAAACGTTCAGTTCGCTCAGGAAATATCAAATGAAGTTGAATCCGAAGAAGTGTACCTTCGGTGTCCGGTCCGGAAAGTTCCTGGGATACCTGGTCAGCTCGAGAGGGATCGATGCCAACCCCGAGAAAGTCAAAGCCATATTGGACTTGCCGGCGCCGAAGACAATTAAAGACATTCAAATTCTGACCGGGAGGATGGCAGCACTGTCCAGGTTCATCTCCCGGTCCGCCGACAAGTCCACACCATTCTTCCAGGTACTAAAGGGGAACAAGAGGTTTGTATGGGGGAAGGAGCAAGATGAAGCTTTTGAACAGTTGAAGAAACATCTTACAACATTGCCTACTTTGGCAAGACCGGTCACAGGCGAAACTTTAATCCTGTACATCGCCGTGACCGCGAGCGCAATATCAGCAGTGATCCTACGGGAGGAAGAAAAACAACAACAACCAATCTACTTTGTCAGTCATGCACTGGGTCAGTCCGAAAGAAATTATCCAATCATCGAGAAAGCCGCATACGCCGTTGTCATAGCAACCCGGAAGCTCAGACCATACTTCGATGCCCACCCGGAGAGTGCGCATGCATCACCTCGAAAAAGCACTTGAGAAATTTGAAAAATCCGGCAGACTCCTCAAATGGGCGATTGAGCTGTCAGGCTTTGGCATAACCTACACCGGGAGGACAGCAATCAAAGCCCAAGCCCTGGCAGACTTCATCGCCGAATGCACCCACCCGGTCAGGGGAGATGCACCGAGAGGAGTCTGGCAGGTATATACAGACGGGTCGGCCACCATCCATGGCTCCGGGGCCGGTGTTGTCATCATCAGTCCCGAGGGGCACGAATTTGAGCACGCGTTGAAGTTTGCCTTCCCGGCCACGAACAACGAATCCGAGTACGAGGCTGTGCTGGCAGGGCTAGAGCTGACTAAGGCCATGGGGGCAGAAGAGATTGAACTAAGAACAGACTCGCAGTTGGTAGCAAGCCAACTCAAAGGAGAATACGAGGCCCGGGAAGAAGGAATGGCGTTATATCTCCAAAGAGCAAAAAGTTTGACCTCCGGACTAAAATCTTTTGAGGTCCAACATATCCCCAGGTCCGAGAACAACAAGGCGGACGCACTAGCTGTCGCCAAAGGCAACAAAGCAGACAATAAATCAAAGACAGTCACCGTCGACATCCGGCGGCAAAAAGGAGTGCTCACGGTCAACGCGATCTCCGAGGACAATGGTTGGATGAGGCCAATCTTAAAGTACAAGCTAGAAGGAGAAATCCCGGAGGACAAGGTAGAGGCTGCTAAGTTGAAGAGATTAGCCCCTTGGTTCATACTGGTGGACGGAGAGCTTTACAGACGATCTTTCTCGGCCCCGCTGCTGAAATGTGTAGGAGGCATGGATGCCGAGTTCATTTTAAATGATATACATTCTGGAGTCTGCGGTCATCATGTTACCGGGCGCACGCTAGCCCACAAAGCCTTAAGGGCCGGCTACTTTTGGCCGACTATGCTGAAAGATGCCAAAAATCTGAGCAAGCGGTGCCGGCAGTGTCAGATACACGCCCCAGATATCCACCTCCCCGCCAGAGACCTCAGGCCAGTCCTGAGCCCGGTACCCTTTGACCAATGGGGGATGGACATCCTGGGACCCTTCGCAACGGCAACCGGGGGCAGGAAGTATGTGGTAGCAGCCATTGATTACTTTACCAAATGGATTGAGGCAGAGGCCATCCCTACCATCACTGAGCAGGCCGTGAGAAAATTTATTTGGAGAAATGTGATCACCAGGTTTGGGGTGCCCAAGGTGGTGGTCTTTGATCATGGGAAGCAATTCGACAATGACAGCATGCGGGACTGGTTGAGGCGGAACGGAACAATTATCGCCTACTCATCAGTTAGCCATCCACAAAGCAACGGACAAGCCGAGGCCGCCAACAAGCAAATGTTGAACGGCATGAAAAAGAGACTGGATGAACTGAAGGGAGCATGGGCCGATGAGCTACCAAGCGTTCTCTGGTCAATCAGAACTACAGTCAAGGAATCCACCGGACACACCCCATTCAACATGGTCTACGGGGCCGAAGCGTTACTCCCGATTGAAGCAATCCTTCCCAGTCCTAGAGCAAGCTTACAAGATCCCGCCAGCAATAAACAAGTAAGAGGGGAGTCACTGGACCTCCTAGACGAGGTCCGGGACCAAGCAAGGGAGAACTTGGCGGTCTATCAGAACAGGATGAGAAGAATGTACAATCGAAGGGTAAAACACAGAGAATTCGAACTTGGAGACCTAGTACTAAGAAGAGCAGCCGCTACCGGGAAAGGGAACATTCATGGGAAGTTGTCGGCCACCTGGGAAGGACCCTATCAAATCACTGAGATAAAACAGCCGGGGACCTTCATGCTAAGGGATATGAACGGCCACGACCTCCCGTCCCATTGGAACTCCGATACATTGAAGAAATACTATGTGTAAGCGTTGTACTCTTTTCCCTGCCTGCGGTTTTGTCCCACCGGGTTTTCCGCAGGAAGGTTTTAACGAGGCAACGTATATCTGTAACGTGAGTGACCAGGAATGTTGGCACCGCGAGCTTTTGTAACATTTTTTAGTAGAGCTTTTGCTAGAGTTTTTGCCCAGCATTTGTTTAGATTTGTATCACACAAAAGCTGGCCAGGGGGCAAGGAGGGGGGACTACCCCCGACCCCGGCTAATCGACGATAGTCTGATTCAAAAATGGAATTTTTGAAAAATTTTGCTAACACTTTCAGGGAAAAGGGGATGAACACTCCAAGCCCCGCCTGGAGTAAAGTGGGGGCAAGAACAAGCCCCAGAGCAGCTAAGAGACATAAAAGACTGGAGAAGGGTAAGACCTCCCAGGCAACCCATGTCTACGTATGGATGAACATCGCGCCTTGAGAGTCCAGGCCTGGGGCCTGGGCGGCTCGCGCCCTACGTATGACCTTGCACAATGCTCATCCGGCGTCGAGCCCGGATGAGGGTGCCCTAAATGCAAAAGAGCCGGGATGTCTATGATGGCCCACGAGCCCAGCCGCTCACCGCAGTGTCGATGTCGGCCTTGTATGGCGGTGGCGCCGCGGACCTCCCATGTTCACGTATGGATGAACATCGCGCTGAGAGTCCAGGCCTGGGGCTGGCGGCTCGCGCCTACGTATGACCTAGACAATGCTCATCCGGCCGTCGAGCCGGATGAGGTGCCTCTAAATGCAAAAGAGCCGGATGTCTATGATGGCCCACGAGCCTAGGCCGCTCTCACCGCAGATGTCCCGATGTCGCCTTGTAGCCGGTGGCGGGCCGCGGACCTCCCATGTCTACGTATGGATGAACATCGCGCTGAGAGTCCAGGCCTGGCGCTGGCGCTCGCGCTTCACGTATGACCTTGCACAATGCTCATCCGGCGTCGTCGGGCCGGATGAGGGTGCCTGTCTGAAAGCGGGATGTCTATGATGGCCCACGTGCCTAGGCTGCTCTCACCGCAGTGTCTGATGCCGGCCTTGTAGCCGGTGGCGGCTGCGGACCTCCCACGCCTGCGTAGGTTGAACATCGCGCCTTGAGAGTCCAGGCCCGGGGCCTGGGCGGCTCGCGCCCTACGCATGGCCTTGCATAATGCTCGTCCGGCGTCGCCGGGCCCGGACGAGGGTGCCCTTATGCAGTCATAGTTAAAAGTGCCGGACACTGAATAAGCACGCGGCCCCGGAATAGGGGGCACGAATACGGATGTATGGACTCATAGTTAAAAGTGCCGGACACTGAATAAACACGCGGCCCCGGAATATTTGATATACAAAGAGAAAACTAGAAATTTGGCTAAGTACAAGCATAGTAATACAGCTATAACAACATAGCAAAAACTACTCGGCCCCGGGAGGAGGTGGAAACATAATGAGAAAGACAATATAAGCTAAGTATCGATACAACTAAAATCACCCGGTGTCGGCTAAGAATAAAGCGAGTAAAAACAAGATAAAATAAGCTAAGTATTGAAAAGCAAGCGGACGAGACAACGTTGGCGAAAGAAAGATACTTAAAATAAAGAGTTATATTACAAGGGTGCTACCCCCAAGCCCACAAACCGGGCCGGGAGCAGACTGATGTAAATAAAAGAAAGAAAAAACAACTAAAAGACCTACCGAAGCCGGCGGCCGTCAACCACAAAAGGCCCGCCTACTGCAGACTATTGTAAGTCTTATTGAAATTAAAAAACAAGCAAAATGTAGGCTAATGGGAAGACCCCTCGGCATTGCAATCAAGCGTCATTATCCCGAGCAAGAGGATTCTAAGACGACAAAATTCCTAAGAACCCAAGATCTTTGCACCGCTGTGTTCTGCCTGCTGACCTGAGTCGCCTCTCCAGGTCCCCCGCCTCTTCAAGTTCGGCGAGGCGAGCAAAGTTGAAGTTGGGGTCGACCTTGTCGATATACTTCTTCGTCTCATTTGACCCGAAGTCAACCCCATCGTAGAAGGAATCAGTCCGGACCTTGATGAGCTCCGTCTGATGAGCCGCCTTCAGCTGCTCTATCTCGAGCTCTAGCCGGCGACCTTTAGCCGCCAGCAGACCTCTCGACCTCGCCGCCTCGGCCGAGGCGGCGGCGTCGATCTTTGAAAGAGCTACGTATCTTGGAGAGCCAGGTCATTGACCACCACGTCGTTATGTTTTGATGATGTCTTTAATTTTTGTTACTATACTATAATCCGTTGTTAGTGTTTATGATACCTAGTAGGTTGTGAAGCATTAAAGTAAGAAACAAGCTCCATCATTGGGAAACGCGAATCAAATCAAGGCTATATGACGTCTCATGAAGTACTAGTTCGTTCTGTATACATATAGTCCTTGTAATGACAAGGGTAATGGTAAAACAACAAGAGAATTCCACGTTTCACTCTGAGGTTGCAGTGTCATTGCTGGAAACGCACGTTTCCACTGCGTTTCCACAATAAGACACTGGAACTGTGAGTTATACTCTGCGTTTCCAGGAACTCTGCGAGAAACGCAGAGAATAACTCTCAAGGCTTTTTCGAAAAACCTGATTTGGAAAAGATATTTTCTGCAAAATAAGATCTTTGAAATTGTTATCTTTTTGAAATATCTTTTACAATCTTTGAGGATGATTTTTAAAGCTTGGATAAGAAGTAAACTATTTTAAGAATATCCTTTCTTTTGGAAACAAAACCTTTATCCAACTATACTTCCTATTTTTAAGCTGATTCGGTTTTGTTAACTAAATCTCGTGCAATATCCTTAACTTCTATTTAAGCCTAACTTTTGGGAAATCATTCCTCACCTTTTCGAGCTTCAAATTTTAATCTAAGCATTTTGCATATCTGTTTTAAAGCATTTATCATCTTTATTTGCGAAAACTTTTAAAAGGCCTTTGAAACGAAATCTCGTGTTGTTTAATTGTTACTCAAGTCAATTGTGCTAGCACCGTCTCGTATCCGTTCTCTTGTGAACAATTGTTGAGACACAAACTAGCTTTCTTTTGCTTGAGAGAAAGAGTGCAACTTGAAAGAGTTGTAGAGAGAGATTAATATGTTGTAATCCGGAGTAGGTACTAATATATTAATAAGAGAATAGTGGACGTAGGTCTCGGAGTGTGAGACTGAACCACTTCAAAACCCGCTGCGTACTTACTTTCGTTTTTACATTTTCGTTTACGTTTCAAGTTTGATTTACTGCGTTTCCACTACGTTTCCAAACAACTCATCAAGCGTTTCCAACATATCTTTTAACAATCATTCTGCGTTTCCAGCAGACTTGAATTAAACGTAATTAATTCTAAGTCTTAGAAACGTGATAAATCATTTAGTCTTGAAAACTAGAAAAAGTTTTCAAGCACCCAATTCACCCCCCCTCTTGGGTACTTTTCCTAAAAACTCGGATCCATAGACTCTTCAATTGGTATCAGAGCCTCGTGCTCTTGATTGCCACACCGCAAAGAGGCTGATCCTTTCGTCTTTTTGTTACTTTATTTATTTATCTATGGATTCCAGACATCCAAAATGTCCCGTCTTTGACGGTTCTGACTACGGATCTTGGAAACAATTAGCTTCCCAATATATCCAAGGATATGATTGGGATTGTTGGAAAATTATCCTCGCTGGCCCTCATGTTATAACAACTACTGATAAAGAGGGTAACACGGTCGCAAAGAGTCCTTTAAACTATACTGAGGAAGAGGGCAGAAAAGCAGAAAAGAATGCGAAAGCCTTGTCTTTCCTCCAAAACTGCATTTCTCCCAATGAGTTCCACCGCTTTTCCGCTTGTGTTAATGCCAAAGAACTTTGGGAATCCCTAGAACTTGCCTATGAGGGAAATTCTCAAGTTAAGAATCAACGTATAGACATGCTCACTCAACAATATGAGTCCTTTACTATGACTAAGGATGAGAGTATCAATAGCATGTCTGCAAGATTCTCTAAATTGACAAATGAGTTGCGAAACTTAGGCAAAATAAAGTGAAATTGAGAAAAGGATCCGTAAAGTCCTTAGGAGCCTAAGTGATAAGTGGCAACCTAAGGTAACTGCTATCGAGGAGGCTAAAGACTTGTCGACCCTAACTTACCAAGATTTGATGGGTTCACTTATGGCGCATGAGTTAATCCTCAATAAACGCACAAGTGAGCCTGTTATAAATAAGGGTATAGTCTTGAAAGCCACCTCTAGTGATAGTGACGGTGATTCTGATGAGATGGTTGAGTTTGCGCGTCGGTTTAAGAAAATGTGGAACAAACCACAACAAGATAAGTCCAATTTTTCAAAGAAATCAAATAGCTCGAAAAACTCCTCTTCAAATCGAAATTGCTACAAGTGTGGAGCCTCTGGTCATGTCATAAAAGATTGCCCCTCGTGGAAGGACATCAAGTCCAAAAACCAACGAGAAAAGAAACAAGAAAATTACCGAAAGGTTATGGCGGCATCTTGTTGGGGTGAACTTGACCCTTCGGACTTTGAAGATGATGAGGAGGATGAGGAAGCCACTTGTGCTTGAGTAGCTTGAGTATCGACATGATAAATCGAAAGGTTCCAGGAGAAACGGACCTTTGTCTCATGGGAAACGCTGGGTTTCCCAACATTGAAGATCTCACCGGTGATGCTGAGGTAAGTTGTCTTGAACTTAAAAAGGATCTTCCTAATCTTAAACGCAATGTTCTTATTAAGTACTTTGAACAAACTCTTGACACGTGTCATGAACAAGGTTTAGAGTTAACTGATGTTAAAGAACAAATCATGGAGATTGCTGAAGAAAACGCGTTTCTAAAAGAAAAGTTAGAAAGAATCGCTAAATTTAAAAGTCAATGGGAATCGAGCACTAAAGATTTAAGAACTGAAAATGAATCCTTAAAGACTGAAAATGAATCCTTAAGTGAAAGAATTGTTGCCTTAACGGATGAGTTACATGTCTTAAATGAACGAAATCTTGGTGCGTGTGTGTTAGAAATAAATCAAAAGATTCTCGACGATTCCCTGAAGCGTGTGATTTAGATCACGATTTGATCTTCAAACAACATTCGGATGAACTAGAACACCTAAAGACTAATCACAACTTAGAAATCAGTAAACTCACTATGACACTTGAGTCATATTTGAACAAAGTTAACATTGAATTGGATAATTCGGTCACAAATTGTGAAAATCTTTCAAAAGAAGTTGTGTCTTTAAATGAAAAGTTGAACCATGCCTTGAGATTCAGTAACAAATGGGAAACGAGTTCTCGTGTGAGTAAATTCTTGATCGAAAGGACAAATAATAACTTGAAGTTAGGTCTAGTTTACGATTTGTATAGTCGTAGAGATCATTCTAAATGTAATCCTAACCCTTGGGAACGAGACTTTAGGAAACGCAAATATGTAGACCTTCCGGAATATATGATTTGTTATTATTGTGGTAAAACTGGACACTTCAAACAGGCTTGTAAAAAATTCGATGAAGATGTCACTAGAAACGTGAACCTTGTTAAAAATTTGAGTGAATCTTCTAATGAATCAAAAGCGAACCCCACCAGAAACGCAATACCTGTTAAAGAAACGTGTAGTTCTTCCACTAAAACTGATGAGAAACGTCAAGAAACACATGTTGCTGTCAAGAGTTTGGTTAAAGGAAAAGTCACTAAAATGTTTTGGGTTCGAAAGGACCAAGTTTTTTGTGTGACTAACAAAAGAGGACCCAAGTTAGCTTGGGTACCTAAAACTCAAGAATGATGCGTTTACAGGTCAAGGTGAAAGGAAACAGCTATTGGTACTTAGACAGTGGCTGCTCGCGACATATGACTGGAGACAAGAATCAATTCCTTTCACTGGAGGCCTACGATGGGGGAGATGTGACCTTTGGAGACAACAAGAAAGGGAAACGCAGGTGCTGCTGCGATTCCACAGGTCAACGATCAGAATGATGCTGGAAACGTGCTTATTCCAGAAGTAAATGACCAGAATGAAGCTAATAACCGTATGCCCGTAGATTCTGCTGAGCCTCATAATGAAGAAACGCATCCAGAAACACAGGAACCAGTAGTACAGACTACGATTCCACAGGAAACAGGTGACCCAGGGTCCGATTCAGGGGGAAACGCAAGCGTTTCCAGTAGCACAGAAGCCACAACGACAGAAACAGAAACAGAAACTGCGGTTCCAGATGAAACCACAGAAGAAACACCGAATACTCAAGGGATATTCAGATGCCGATTATGCAGGATGTATGATAGATAGGAAGAGTACCTCGGGTATTGCAACGTTCGTGGTCCGTGCATAATTTCGTGGGCTTCAAAGAAGCAAAATACCGTTGCACTTTCCACCGCGGAGAGTGAATACATTGTCGCTGCCCTTGCTTGCTCGCAACTACTATGGTTGAAACAACAACTATGTGATTATAGGGTAAGTTTCTCGTGTGTTCCAATTTTTTGTGATAATACGAGTGCAATTATTATTTCCAAAAACCCCGCTCAACACTCCCGGACTAAACACATTGAAATTAGACACCATTTTTTGAGGGATAACGTGGAAAAGGGACACATAAAGTTGGAATTTTGTAAGACCGAGAACCAATGGGCCGATATTTTGACTAAACCGTTAGCTAGAGAACGTTTTGAGATGCTATGGTTAGAAATTGGTTTGCTTGGTAGTATTTAAGTTGTGTTCGCACCTTTGTCATTATCTCGTATGATTGACTAGAAAGGGATTCGTAGACTGTGTCCGCACCCTCGCTTGCACTATGACATTGCCTTTTTGATATTTGCATTATTTTGTGGGATTGATACTTAACATATTTTGGCATGATTATGTTCATATTTTTCACACTTGGTAAAATTTTTCAACATTGATTATCCTATTTCCAAATCTTTTCCCAAAAATATTTCCCCAAATCTTTGCCAAACATATACCTTCGCAAATAACCGTCCCTCATATCAAAATCCCAACCCGTCCAAAGACCTTCCCGACACGCCTACTCCTCTCTCACTTCCCTTATTTAACCCCATCTTATCTTTTTCCCACAACCAAATAACTTCCCATACACGTCACTCATTCCAATTATCCAAAATTGTGATCTAAACCACTTTCCATAAGTTTACCCACAAATTCTAAAATCATGGTTCCTATCTATAGCAAATATTCTCATAACCATGTTGCATATAACTTTCCATAACTTGTATGGCTCCACTTACCTTTTCCTTTTGTGTGTCAATCAAGGTCAAATTTCATATTCTCTTTTAGATGATGAATCAAGTGTTATACAAGTTACCTTCTTTCCAAAAAAAAAAAAAAAAAAAAAAAAAAAAAAAAAATGAAAGAGGTGACCAAAATCTTCATTTTGGAGAAAATTATTCATCATTTTTCTCATGCTTTTTACCACAAAAGAGAAATTTCGAATGACATACATTTTTGTGTGGTTATGCCTTCAAGTTTTCCCTATAAATTCATGTTTCTTGGCAGATTCCATCAGATTCCAGAAGACTCTTCACAAACCAACCTCGTTTCCCACACCAAATTTCTCTCGCTTCTCTCTCTATTTCCAAATTTCAAACCAATCCTTCCTTCCATCTTCCCTAATTAATGTTTTTTTTAGTTTTATCTTGTGTGACTAGTATGAACTCTTTATGCTTTTGTGTGTTGACGAGCATGACGTTCCTTAATATCATTTGATGCTAATGGTTAAAGTTTTTGTCTTAAGGTTAGCGACGGTGTTACCCTAGTCACTTCCTTTTTAATGATGTCAAGAGGGGGAAAACGATATCGCAATACACTTTTTGCTCCTTCTCACTTTTTGACGACTATGCTCTTCATTTCCTATCTTGATGCTATTGTTTAGTTTCTATATCGCTTATTGATTCTTCCTTTTATAAACGGCTAATTATATGTTTTTCGCTTCTCGTTTGACCTTTGTATGGTGACTAATAGGTTGAGGGGGAACTTCCCATAGAAACAAAAATAGGAGACTTGCCATCATCAAAAAGGGGGAATTTGTTGACCCGACCACGTCGTTATGTTTTGATGATGTCTTTAATTTTTGTTACTATACTATAATCCGTTGTTAGTGTTTATGATACCTAGTAGGTTGTGAAGCATTAAAGTAAGAAACAAGCTCCATCATTGGGAAACGCGAATCAAATCAAGGCTATATGACGTCTCATGAAGTACTAGTTCGTTCTGTATACATATAGTCCTTGTAATGACAAGGGTAATGGTAAAACAACAAGAGAATTCCACGTTTCACTGAGGTTGCAAGTGTCATTGCCGGAACGCACGCTTTCCAATGCGTTTCCACAATAAGACACTGAACTGAGTTATACTCTGCGTTTCAGGAACTCTGCGAAACGCAGAATAACTCTCAAGGCTTTTTCGAAAAACTCGATTTGGAAAAGATGTTTTCTGCAAAATAAGACCTTTGAAATTGTTATCTTTTTGAAATATCTTTTACAATCTTTGAGGATGATTTTTAAAGCTTGGATAAGAAGTAAACTATTTTAAGAATATCCTTTCTTTTGGAAACAAAACCTTTATCCAACTATACTTCCTATTTTTAAGCTGATTCGGTTTTGTTAACTAAATCTCGTGCAATATCCTTAACTTCTATTTAAGCCTAACTTTTGGGAAATCATTCCTCACCTTTTCGAGCTTCAAATTTTAATCTAAGCATTTTGCAAATCTGTTTTAAAGCATTTATCATCTTTATTTGCATAAAAACTTTTAAAAGGCCTTTGAAACGAAATCTCGTGTTGTTTAATTGTTACTCAAGTCAATTGTGCTAGCACCGTCTCGTATCCGTTCTCTTGTGAACAATTGTTGAGACACAAACTAGCTTTCTTTTGCTTGAGAGAAAGAGTGCAACTTGAAAGAGTTGTAGAGAGAGATTAATATATTGTAATCCGGAGTAGGTACTAATATATTAATAAGAGAATAGTGGACGTAGGTCTCGGAGTGTGAGACTGAACCACTTCAAAACCCGCTGCGTACTTACTTTCGTTTTTACATTTTCGTTTACGTTTCAAGTTTGATTTACTGCGTTTCCACTACGTTTCCAAACAACTCTACTGCGTTTCCAACATATCTTTTAACAATCATTCTGCGTTTCCAGCAGACTTGAATTAAACGTAATTAATTCTAAGTCTTAGAAACGTGATAAATCATTTAGTCTTGAAAACTAGAAAAAGTTTTCAAGCACCCAATTCACCCCCCCTCTTGGGTACTTTTCCTAAAAACTCGGATCCATAGACTCTTCACAGGCCCTCCTTCTCTTTTGAGAGCCCCTCCAGCTGAGATTCCTTCTCCTTCAATTGGCCCTGGAGAGATTGTACCTCAGCTTTCAGGGCAGCGATTTCCCGGTCGCGGGCCCTAACAGACTTCTTCAAGCGGGCAGCCGCCTCCTTCTATTTGGCCGGGCCTCGGCCGGATGCCGCCAAGAAGGCCGAGTTCGGCCATTGTGTCTTGAGCGAATTTAGCCAACGAATCCACAGACCGGCGGAGTTGCATCCCCAGGTCGATGGCCCTGATGGCTAGGCCCCCAGCAATAGGTGGGGTCTCTTCAACGAGACCCGCTGAGTGCCTGATTGAGCCGCCTGCGCCCGAGGTCCCCACACCCGGGACGGCAACAGAAACCTGACCCTGAGCGCCGGCCCTGGCCATTTTAGAAGAGCCCTGGATGGAGAAAGACAGCAGGTCATAAATGTCCTGCTCACTGATCGGAAAAACAGAGGAAAGACCGTCCGAAGGAACGTCCAGCGGGCGTCCCTCGGATAGACTTCCCCACGAGAGCGCAGAGCTAACCTTCTTTTGCTTCTTGAAAGGCCGGGCATCCTCCGAGTGAGGAGATTCAGACTCAATGATCACGGCCTCCGGAACTTGAGGTGATTGAGGAACCTGAACCTCCCTCGGCGGGTTGGGAAGAGGAGCCTCAGGCGGGGCCCCAGCTGTGCCTCCGGCGGGGGCAGATTCCACCGTGGCACCCACCGGTTCCGGGTGGGGGGATGAAGCAGATGCAGCAGGCCCTGCCTCCTGTTCGGTTTTTCTCTCCCGGGTCGGCTTGTAAACCACGCGCTTCCTACCCATTGGTCTCGGAGGAACCTGACCTTGCATTATCAGCTCCCTCAGCGTGGGTTTACGCCGCTTCAGATCAACTTTTGACGGGGGGTCAAGCGGGTTGTTCTCCGTGTCCAGGCCGATAGCTTCCAAATCCTCCGGCGTCAGGTAGCCAAGGTCGCCTACAAAGGACGAAACAGAGTCAGGGTTGGAAAACATCGAAAAGCAAAGCAAACACAAGTAAAATAGCAATAACACTGAATTCCTGGCCACCCGGCCCCTGCTTACCTGCTTTAAGGGCCGGGACCAGACCGACTACGCTTAAGTATTTATCCTCGGAGATCGTATCCGCCGGAGGGAGCCAATTCTTCGGGAACCAGTCCTTCCCCACCTTATAGGCCTCAAAGTAGGCCACGGCATCCTCTTCCTCCCTGGTAAGCGGAACTTTCTTCCAGGGAAGGATGCTCCCCGGAACCCACTCTATCGGAGTCTCTAGGCGACACCTCACATCGTTGTGAAAACAACGAGGATGGGCAAAAGGCGCGGCGGACTTGACGAAGAACCACTTCTCATTCCACCCTTTCATCGAATCGTTAGGAGGAAAATGGGTCAAATAGCCCGACTCGGTGACTAGCGACCACCATCCCTTCGTAGCCCTGTTAGTACAGGGCCGGAAGTGATGAAGACGGCGGAACAGGTTAATCGTAAGGGGAAAGCCCATATACAGACATGTCCAAGCAAAGGCAACTATAATCCTCATGCCAAACGGCGTCATCTGACAAATGGCAATGTTGGCCCGCTCGAGCACCTCAGCAATGAATGGGTGGAGAGGAAATCGGAGCCCGTGCTCCAAATTCTTTATGTAGACAGCCGTGTGAAGGTCCGGGGGCACGGCCACATGTTGATGTCTCCCGGGTACGACAAACTCCCATCCCTCGGGCAGATTGTAGTGTTCCGCCGCCCGCTCGGGACAGTTCTTCTCATTCAAGAAATCCCTGTACCCTAGATGAATCCGGGTGTTCATGGGAATACTGAATACCGCGGGTTCCAAGATCCGTACGTACGAGGGCCCGGCCTGGGAGGGTCCGGGTTGAGAGGTCCCAGCCTGGGCCTCCACATCGGTCTCTCCCTCCCGGCCTATGGTCAAGTCCTCAATCCCAGGTTCCACTTCTGAGTCGGTGGCTATGTTATAATCAGAAGCGGTTCTAGAAGATGAATCAGCCGACGCACTCATTGTTCTCTACAAGATAATTAAAACTTACAAGATCTAGAGACAAACACGAAGATTACCTTTTGTGGGAGCGTGAGCAAAGACGAAATCAAAAGCAAGACGAAGTGAGGATGAAATGCAGGCGAAATCAGAGGAGATTTGTGGAAATTTTAGAGGTTTTAGAGCGTTTTGGGAGGTTGAATAGAGGGAGCAAATGCGAGAAATAAAGGGGTATTTATAGGCAAAAGGGTGCACAGTGCACCCCCAGCCGTAGTACGACACGTGTCAGCCAGGGAAGGCGAAACGTCGACGCTTCGAGATTTGGAATTCAAAAATTGCGCCAAAAGTAGAAGTGTACTCAACACACCACCTCTGAGCGGGAATGGAAGGGAGCGAGGCCAGGAGATGGGGATGCATGGAAAGTTTACTTAACCCGGACCGGAGGGAACAGTCCGCAACAAAAGGCAAGACATACAGGGCAAGCCCATGACTTCCCCTGTATGGGGGCAGTTGTTGGGAGGTGACTTCTCCCGGGTCCGGCCGATGCCAGACCGACTAAATTTTGAACCGGAAGATGTTCATACACCCATTGATCCACCCAGATCTCCCGGGTCCGGTAGCATAGGACCGGGAGGAGCGGAGACCGGGACATTTCATCTACCAAGGGACCCAATAATCCACCCGGGTCCGGGAGGGGCAAGGCCCACCCAGGGCCGTACTGTACGGAGCGGCAGCAGAAGAGGACAAATCATGAACAAGTATGAAAGGAAGTCAAAAACCCTAAAAACTCATTCAGATACACACAACACAAAACACACAAAAGGTTTTTCTCTCTCTTTTCTCTCTCTAAAAACTCTTTTACTTCGTGGATCGACTTGAGCGCTTGAGGGCCATCACCCGGAAGGCCCCGGGGCTAGGTTTGTTGCTTGATTTCAGGAAGAGCTTAAGGAAGGGAAGAACCGGAGCTAAGGACCGTCCAGGACTTAGCTTATTTAGTCTGTAATCTATATTCAACTTGTAATAGCTTGTATTTAGTTTTGGTATTTAGTTTCCCAACTTTGTACCCGAAACAATAATCAATCAATCAATATATCTATATAATTGAAGATTTTTTCGAGCGATATTAGAGTCTCCAACTTTTATAAACTACCTAAATAAATTAAATATTGACAATTGATAGTTGCTATTTTTATATGTTTTTACCCCCGTCCCGAGCTGCTTTTTATTGCCAAAATGCGCCCTTTAGGGCCATTTTGTTCTCACATATCGCTCGAGTAGCGCTTTTGTTGCATTTCCGTGTTTTGCAGGATTTTATACATTTATTAGGCATTTGAGCTGAAAAGTGGTTAGACGGAAATCCAAAAGACGTCGTGAGGTTGAGCTCGGGACCGAAAGCCAGGAATTAGATCATTGGGGCCGAAATGTGGAAGGATTTAGCAAAGGGCCCAAATTGGTGGAAGATTTAAGCCCAAAACGTTGGGCTAAAGTGAAAAGACCTGAGCTTCGGCCCAGATACGACCGGGCGGTTTGGCCGACCTACCGTGACGCATTATTCGTACGGAGCTGCTAATTTCAGGATATATTACTTGAAACTTTTAGTAGGAGATCATCTTATGTTATTTTAGACCTAAAACTACGAATTAGTTTCTCTGTTCTCTCTCCTAGTTATTTTTACTGCTTAATTCATCTTCAACTTTGATTCAAGTGGATTTCATCTCTGAACTTTGTAACCGTCGGTTCTTCGCAATTTCAATTCAAGCATTCAGTTTGGTAATCATGTTTCTACTTTACTCCGTATTTAATTTAATGTTTGCCCTAGTTATGAGTAGCTAATCCCCTCGCTAGGGTTGAGGGGGAATTATGCCATTAATCCGGTGTTTTGGTTAAATTGTTGTGATTGATTAGTTTGTGCTTGTGCGATTTCTTCCTGCGCGATTAATTGACAATTGAATTTAGGGACGCCTTGATTTAATTGAACTTAGGGTAATATTGATTTAAGATCGAGAGCCTAGTCAGTATTAGACCGCTACGCGTATTTGATAAGTTGATTTAGTAAGACGCGAGAGCCCGCTAAATTGAGCTTAAGGTTAACATTGACTCGAGAGAGCGTGTTTCATCCTAATCGCCTTGCATAATCTGATTGATTGCTATTTTGGTGAAAGTTGATTATCCGGATTATTGTCATAAGGAACCCGAAGCCCTAGTCTTTTCCTCCCTAGTTTAAACCCCTCTTTATTATATTTGCTATTAGTTTTATAGTTTACCAATCAAAATTGTCATACTTAAGAATAACCTGTCAACTGAGTGTCTTGTGAGTAACTGTTTCTCTGTGGTTCGACCCCTTCTTACCGCTAGCTATTGTTAGTAGTCCGTAGGGTTTATCTTTGATCTCAGCGATACGACTTAGCTGTGTCAAATTTTGGCACCGTTGCCGAGGAGACGGTTTTATTTCGCATTTACTTAGTAGGTTATTTCTTTTGTCTCAGGGAACTTTTGTTCCTTGAGACCGTTTCTCACTTCTCCTTGAAGTTTTTGTTTATGCGCAGGTCACCGTCAGGTTTAGTTCCATTCGATCCTGAACCGGAGCGTACCTTTCGACGTTCGCGTAACTTCTTTAAGGAGCTTGCTGAGGCATACGGGCCTGAGGTTGTGGAAGTTTCAGACGAAGAAGTTCGTTCAGAAGCATCGTCCTATCAAGAGGACACTACTCCACCATCCACTTCTAGTGTTATTTCTGAGGCGCAAGTGACTATGCCGAAACTTTCAAGTCACTCTTTGCCTAAAACGGAGTCCATACCTGATGGATTTACGATGCCCGCTACTCTTACGGGCAACTTTGAGATTCGCCCCGCCTTTCCTCGACGGTGGAGCGTGAATCGGGCCGAATCCTACGGAGGATCCTGGTCGTCATATGCAGGTGTTCACGGATTACTGTTCTAGGATAAAACAGAACGGTATAACTCAAAATCAGATTAGGGAAATGTTGTTCCCTTTCTCGCTACGTGATCGAGCCCGTGAATGGATCACCGACCTGGACAGGACAGCCGCGGGTATTACAGATTGGAACGGGTTGGCTATGGCATTTTATAAGAAGTATTATCCTCCAGAGCGAACTAATCAGATCCGGAGCCAAATTCAAAGCTTTAAGCAAACTTACGACGAGTCACTTGCTGAAGCTTGGGAACGTTATAAGAAACTCATCCGTGACTGTCCTCGCCACGGGTTAAACGACTGGCTCGTGATCATGACGTTTTACAACGGGCTATATTCAGAAAGTTGGGCTATCTTGGATTCAGCTGCAGAAGGACGGTTTGCTGACAACGTCGATGATGACCAAGCATGGGCATTGATCGAGAAAATGGCGATCCATACCTCACAGTACGATCGACCTAGGGGAAATTCTCGCGCGGCTCATAGTGATCGCGAGAAGGATTCTTTAAATGCTTTAACGAGCCAAATTTCGGTTCTAACGATGAAGGTCGACAAGCTGAGTGGTGCGGGTTCGTCTAATGCACAGCAGGTTAACGCGGTTATGGGGCACGACGTAGGATGCAATAATTGCGGGATTGTTGGTCATTATGCACATGAATGCATGAGTTCGCAGGAGCAAGTTAACGCTTTTACTTCTTATCGTTCTAACTTGCCGTATCAGAATCAGCCGGGGTATGATCGATCCGCTTTATCTGAACCGTAACGCTCACAATCCTACTCCGCAACCGCAACAGCAGCAACAAACACCGTATGTTCCGCCACAACGGAATTACCAACCGCCGGGTTTTCAAAATCAAAGGCCCCAATTCCACCATCAACAACATTATCAACAACAACCACCAGTTCAATCCGCTCCTACTCCTGCTATTGATCATGGTGTGAGTGAATTGAAGGCCATGATGCTGCAGATGGCCAAGACTCAGGAAACGATGATGACGCAGATGCAGAAAAGTGATCAAGCTAAGGATGCAGCTATTAAGATGTTGGAAACACAGGTTGCGCAGTTAGCAAGTTCACAGGCTACGAGGCAACACGGGACGCTTCCACCCCAAGGAAACCCGCCTCATGACACAGCAAACGCGATTACTTTGCGTAGCGGCACACATTATGCCGGTCCGAAGCATCCGGATGAGATTGAGGCCGAAAATTTGAAGAAACGAGCTGATCAGACTCACCAGCCGGTCGACCGGCAGCCGGTCGTCCAACCGGCTGGCACGTCTGATCCTACGGGAGATGCTGATTTGGGGAAAAAGGTTGAGGTCGACGCTAAGGATGCTCAGGCTAAGGTCCAAGATACTCCTAAGGATGTTACTACTACTGTTACACCTCCAATAAAGATTCAACTCCCGTTTCCGGGACGTCAACGAAATGCTAAGGCCGAGACGCAGTTCGGTAAGTTTATGGAGGTCGTTAAGAATTTGCAGGTAACCGTTCCATTTACTGAGCTTATCACCCAGGTACCTTCTTACGCTAAATTTATGAAAGACATTCTTACTAAGAAACGTTCTTTTAACGAGGTTGAGACCATAGCGTTTACAGGTGAGTGCAGTGCCCTTTTACAGAATAATGCACCCCCTAAGTTGAAGGAGCCGGGTAGTTTCTCCATTCCTTGCACCATAGGCACCCACGTTATTGATAAAGCCTTGTGTGATTTGGGGGCGAGCGTGAGTGTTATGCCTTACTCAGTTTGTGAGAAGCTAAACATGGGAGGGTTGAAGTGTACTAGTGTCACCCTGCAGATGGCCGATCGTTCGGTCAAGCGACCCATAGGAGTGCTTGAGGATGTCCCCGTGAAGGTAGGGAAGTTCTTTTTCCCTGTTGATTTTATTGTTTTGGACATGGCTGAGGATAACCAGATACCTATTATCCTAGGACGACCATTCCTACACACAGCCGGGGCGGTCATTGATGTTAAGAACGGTAGGTTGACTCTAGAGGTAGGGGGTGATAAGGTGACATTTAACCTTAACCAAGCCCTTAAGAGCCCGATGTTAGAAGAGTCTTGCTACTATCTTGATATTATTGACGTTGTTGATAAGTCGGTATCTTTTGTCTCCGAGGGATCCTTGTCCAAGGATCCTTTGGAAGTTTTAATGTGATGAATGTGCAGCTGATGAAACAGGTCCGTGGAATGCGGAAGTAGCTGAACTTGAAGCTCTCCTATATGCTGATGAAAGGAGAGACTTCGACATCACCGAGACGGTTGAGACCTCTTATGCTGCTGAGGTCCAAAAACCCGAGTTGAAGCCGTTGCCTACGCACTTGAAGTATGCGTTCTTGGATGAGGAGGAAATGAATCCGGTGATCGTCAGTAAAGATCTTACGGAGTCCCAGCTAACTGCTTTGCTGGAGGTTTTGAGAACGCACAAGAAGGCTTTAGGCTACAGTCTTAGTGATTTGAGAGGTATTAGTCCTGATTTCTGTATGCACAGGATTCACCTCGAGGATGATCACAAACCGGTGATTCAGGGTCAACGGCGGTTGAACCCAAATATGCAAGAGGTTGTGAAGAAGGAGGTGATGAAGCTCCTTGACGCCGGTATTATCTACGCGATTTCCGACTCTAGGTGGGTTAGTCCTGTCCAAGTTGTGCCTAAGAAGGGCGGGACTACAGTGGTAAAGAATGAGAAGAACGAGCTGATTCCCACAAGAGTTGTGACTGGTTGGCGGATGTGCATTGACTATCGACGATTGAATGCCGCCACAAAGAAGGACCACTACCCACTTCCTTTCATTGATCAGATGTTGGAAAGGTTAGCATGTCACAGGTATTTCTGTTATTTAGACGGCTATTCAGGTATTTTCCAGATCCCCATTCATCCTGAGGATCAGGAAAAGACTACTTTTACGTGTCCTTACGGGAATTTTGCTTATCGTCGAATGCCGTTTGGTTTATGTAATGCGCCTGCTACTTTTCAACGTTGTATGATTAGTATTTTCTCCGAGTTCATCGAGTCTATCATGGAAGTCTTTATGGATGATTTTAGTGTGTACGGGACCGATTTTGAGTCTTGTTTGCTTAATTTGTCTAAAGTCCTAAAGCGTTGTGAAGAAGTCGACTTGGTTTTGAATTGGGAAAAATGTCACTTTATGGTAAAGGAAGGAGTCGTGCTTGGTCATGTTGTGTCTGATAGGGGCATCCAGGTTGACAGAGCAAAAATACAAGTGATTGAGCAACTACCTCTTCCCGTTAACGTGAAAGGGGTCCGAAGTTTCCTTGGTCATGCGGGGTTTTATCGCCGCTTTATCAAGGACTTCTCAAAGATTGCTAAACCACTCACCCAGCTCCTCCTGAAGGATGCCCCATTTGTGTGTACTGATGAGTGTGTTGAAGCTTTTCGCAGGATTCAACAGGCTTTGATTTCCGCACCGATTATCCAGTCTCCAGATTGGAACTTGCCGTTCGAGATTATGTGCGATGCTAGTGATTATGCGATAGGCGCGGTGTTGGGTCAGAGGCGTGACAAGGTCTTACATGCTATCTACTATGCTAGTAAAACCTTGGATGAAGCGCAGGTTAACTATGCAACGACGGAGAAGGAACTTCTTGCCATTGTCTACGCGTTAGACAAGTTTCGATCGTATTTAATTGGGTCCAAGGTGATTGTTTATACGGACCATGCAGCATTGAAGTATCTCCTCGCGAAGAAGGAAGCAAAGCCTAGGTTGATTCGCTGGATTCTGCTACTCCAGGAATTCGACCTTGAAATCCGCGACAAGAAGGGTGCTGAGAATGTAGTTGCAGATCACCTGTCTCGACTGCGTTTCGATGAGGGTGGAGTTGTCGTTCCTATTGACGACTCTTTTCCGGATGACTCATTGATGGCGGTTACTCATGGCGAGCCTTGGTTCGCAGATTATGCTAACTTTGTGGTTGCAGGTACATTTCCCGAGAATGCTACTACTCAACAAAAGAAGAAGTTTAGGCATGATGCGAAGAAGTTCTTTTGGGATGATCCGCATTTGTTCCGTGAGTGTAGCGACGGATTGTTCCGTAAATGTGTACCTTATTGGGAGATTCGCGGAGTGCTAGAGGGATGTCATTCCTCTCCTTATGGTGGGCATCATGGTCCCACCAAGACCGCGGCGAAGGTTTTACAGTCCGGGTTTTATTGGCCTACTCTATTCAAGGACGCAGCAGCTTTTGTTCTATCATGTGATGCGTGCCAAAGAACCGGGAACATCTCAAGGAGGCATGAAATGCCTCAGACAGGTATATTGGAGGTCGAGCTGTTTGACGTTTGGGGAATTGATTACCAAGGCCCGTTCCCGTCTTCTAATAGGAACCGTTTTATACTTGTTGCCGACCACGCCTCTGGGTCGGGCCGCTGTGCATCTCCTACCAATGATGCTAAAGTGGTAATCAACTTATTTCGCAAGACGATCTTTCCTCGGTTTGGGGTCCCTCGCGCAATTATAAGTGATGGGGGAAGTCATTTTCACGAGAAGCATCTCGATACTCTATTACGGAAGTATGGTGTTCAACACCAGATCGCTTGCTTATCACCCGCAGACGAAATGGCGTTGAAGTTTCAAACAGGGAGCTCAAGTCTATTCTTGAGAAGGTGGTCACTAAATCACGCAAGGACTGGAGTTCGAAGCTTGATGACACTTTATGGGCCTACAGGACGGCGTTCAAAACGCCGATTGGGACTTTACCTTACAGGTTGGTGTACGGGAAGGCATGTCATCTCCCCGTTGAGTTGGAATATAAGGCTCTGTGGGTTGTTAAGGAGCTTAATTTCGACTCGACTCTATGTGGGGAGAAGCGATTACTGCAGCTGAATGAGCTTGATGAATTCCGTATGAGTGCTTATGAAAGCTCGCGGGTTTATAAGGAACGCACGAAGAAATGGCACGATCGACGCATCCTACCTCGTGAGTTTAAGGTAGGTGATAAGGTGCTCCTTTATAATTCCCGACTTCGCTTATTTCCGGGCAAGCTGAAGTCCCGGTGGTCCGGACCGTTCACTATCACCGCGACGAGTAAGTATGGTTACTATGAGCTTGAAAATGGCGCGGGAGAGCGTTTTCAAGCTAATGGACATCGTTTGAAGCTATATCACGATGGTGCTGCAGTTGGTTTGGTCGAGGTACTCTACCTCGCACCACTTGATCCCTCTTACTGATGAGGTAACAAAGTCGAGCGGGACTTAAAACCAGCGCTTACGGGAGGCAACCCGCACATTTTTGTATTTACTGTATTAGTTTGATTTTTGCATTTCCTTCAATTTATTAGGTGAGGCGAGAGTGAGGGTACTAATGCTTACATTGAGATGCGCATGATTTAATGGGGTTTCGTACTTAGAATTTTTGTTGATTTTACGAGTAAAGGGCATGGGAGCCGGCCGACCGGCAGCCGGCCCCCAACCGGCGCCGGTTCATTATTTTGGAGGCTCGAAAAAGGACTTAGAAATAATTGAAAAAGCATCGAGTTTGCCGACCTACAATGGTCCGACCGGCCGTGGACGCTTACAAATACTTATATATACTCGACGGATGCAAAATAATCCTCATAATTCTAATTTCACTACCACTCTCTAACTTCTCTCTACTCACACGACCCAAAATCCTCTCTAAACCCCAAACCCCAACTTCATCCTCAAAACTCACCCTTCAAGTTACTACTCCATTTTAATGGCGGACCAAGGACAACAACGCAAGCGTGGTCGAGTCACTCGTCACCAAGCATCTCTTCCCGATGTCGAGCCCGACATCGACTTTACCGAGGTAATTTTCGCATCCGAACAACAAAAATCGAACTTTTTAGCTTTCAAGAAACGTCCCCTCCTCCCTACCCGGTTTATTTGCCGGAATACCTTACGTGCTTTAGGTATAGACGGGGTTACTGAGAAGCTTTTTAAAGGTGTCGGTATGGAAAAGATGTTCGGTATGATGCACTTGACTTATTCCCGTCTCACTTGGGAATTTCTGAGTTCGCTAACGGTTGATCGGGGGGGCTCGGCGGATAGTATTGTGCTAACTTTCCGTCTCATGAACAATGACTGTACTTTGACGGTTCGTCAGCTTGGTAGTATTTTTGGGTTTGCGCACCATAAGGGGTATACCGCTCCCGATTGGTTTAATGTAGGTGAATTGTGGAGAGCGATCTCGGGCCAACGACAGGAGCCCGGGAAGCATATGAGTGCACCCTACATTCATCAGCCTGCCATTCGCATTTGGCAACGGTTTATGGGGTGGACTATTTTTGGTCGCAACGAGCCACATAATGTTCGAACCGAGGAGATTGCTATCCTTGGTCAGTATCTGCGCAGAGAACCGGAGCGGTATCACATTGATCTCGCTTATCACCTCGCTCTCCACTTGAGGAAGTTAGCCTCAAACCCGACTTCTGCCGTCGGGATACATGGGGGTGGTCTTATCACCCGTATTGCTATTAAAGTTGCTGGTTTCACCGAAAACCCAGCAAAGGCGGTGCAGGGAGGTGTTCACTTGGATATCTCTTATTTGACCTCGCCGCTGAATTGGCTTCGCGCTTCCTCAGACGGCAAACGTATATGGATGATCGGTAACAAGGAGAGCGTTCGCCTTCCTGCACCCACGCTCACTGGTGTCAGTTCGAACCAATCCACCTATCTACTTCCTATTGAGGCCGCTTACGCCTCGCTGCTCGCCTGCACTTATGGGCGCCGCTTCACGATGGGTGCATCTTCTTCTTCGCTAATGTTGAGGAGCCGGTTCGCCAGCTGCCATACCCACCACATGCACCGCGGTGGTACGCAGATATTCGACCTACACCCCGATATTGTTTCGATGATGGGACGTATGGAGTCGAGTCGGCCGGCTCGCTCGATTTTGAGGGCTTTCGTCATCAATACGGCGATGATTTGCGCGCGACACACGCGCGTATTGACCGAGTTTATACTGATATGGCGTTGAGCCAGTACCCCAGCTATGATGCCTATGCGAGGCAGGGATCTGTTGCACCAGAGGGACCTCACCCGTCCTTCTACACTTGGCCTGATGGCGGGTACACGGACCCGAACGTTCATGGGGGGTTTCATCTTCAGCCCGACTACTACTCTACGCCTTACACTTGGCCCGATGGTGGCCATGGATATGGAGCTCCGCAGCAGCCCTATGCTGGTTTTGGTGACGCGGGCGCGTCTGGATCGGGTGCTGCAGCTTCTGGGATGCCGCTTGACGACGAGGAGGATGATGATGACCTTGCGGCTATCGACGAGTACGAAGACGACTCTTCTTAGTGGCATGCTGGCCACTAACCCCTGAGCATCTGCTGGCTTGGGGGAATTCCTATGTACAGTACGTCTTCTATTCTCTGTTTCTTTTATTCCTTCCCCACTCTTTTTTTTAGGTCCTCCAGTTGTGTTTTTATGGATGTTGGTTAATTGTTTGCTGCTGATCACACTGAGGACACTGTGATGTCTAGGCTTGGGGGAGGAGTTAGGTTGGTTTATTTTCTTTTTGTATTTGTGTGTTAGTTTTACTGCTTTCTTTTTCATTTTCAAAAAAAAAAAAAAAAAAAAAAAAATCCAAAAACAATTAAAAAATGTCAAAAACCACAAAAATAGAGTCAGTTTAGATGTAGAAACGTGCAAAGCGGCGATGATTTTAATTTGCTTAATGCTTGTTCTTTTTTCTATGCACTTGATGTGATTGAGTATATGCACTTCATGCGGTCTTGAGACGATCTTACGAGTCAGTTGTTTGGATTGCTGTTGTTGAACCTGGACTTGACCGTGTTTTAGTGAAACTACATTTATATAGTGAGGATTAGAGCCTCCAAGGCCGGTGACATTCATGACCGGTCTCCTTGTTTGATAGGGTGTTTGTAGTTTCTCCTCGTGCAGGGCGTAATATTAACATGCATAAATGTGAATTCGGTCTGCTTAATACTGAGTCGTGTCGGGTTGGTGGCTAGCGGTATTACATGAGGAAAGGCAGCACTTATACTTGTTTTATGAGCTCCACATTAGCCAAATGGCCTATTTTTCTTACCCTTTAGAATGTAGGTTTACCACTTTTTGCACCCCGTCCTAGCCTTAAAGCCTGTTTTCATACTACATATTATTCAGCCACGTACCTTATCATCTGCTTCCTATCCCTTTCGGGACTGTCGCATACTGTTATTCGTGTGGTTGGTGTTACTTTGAGGTGTTTGGAGCAGAGGCTGCAGAAAAGAGTTGCAAGTTGAAGGCCTTATATTTTCTGTCGTCAACCGTTACCCCTTTTATTTCCGTTTGCATTTTACTTCAAAAAAAAAAAACAAAAACGAAAAAAAAAGAAGAAAAAAAAATCAAAAAAATCAAAAAAAAGAGAAAAAAAAAGAAAAACACAAAAACATGTTATTTCATTTGGGGTTTGTACATTATGCGGTTGTATGACGTGATTATTCGACTGTTCTTACGGAGGTTGTTATTTGAGCTTCAGTTCAATTTTGCCTCTTAGTCGATTGAGTTGGGTTGACTGTTGTGGTGAGTTGATTTTGTAGTTATATGCGACTACCGATTTTAGCTCCACTTATCCTAAATGCGCTTGTCGCAACCACCTTTCACCCTTTACCCTGGCCTTCCCGCGTAAGTCCTTGGCATGTATTCTGGTCATTTGTTTGGTTGGACACGTACTTCGGTTGTAGAGATCGTTTTCACATTAGATTGCAGGCGTGTTTCACGAGTCGAGTAGGTGAGTGTGTTATCTTGCATCTTTACAGAATATTCACATATACTTACCCTGTTCTCTTATGAGTGTAGAGTGAAACCCGTGAGGATACTAATTTAACGGTCTTGCAAGGTCGATGGTTCAGCTTATTAGCTTCCTATACAGCTTGATTAGTTTGTATCGTACTTATTTCCGCAGTTGGGAATTTATTCCTAACACATTTGATTGCTCATGATCGTTGTGTTGCATATGTTTGAGTGACTGTCGCATGTCTAGCTCTGAGTCGCTGTTTCTCATCTTTTGTATTGAGTTGTATGGTTTGTTTAGTCATTAGATGAGTCGCTTGCTCGAGGACGAGCAAGAGTCTGGCTTGGGGGAGTTTGATAGTTGCTATTTTTATATGTTTTTACCCCCGTCCCGAGCTGCTTTTTATTGCCAAAATGCGCCCTTTAGGGCCATTTTGTTCTCACATATCGCTCGAGTAGCGCTTTTGTTGCATTTCCGTGTTTTGCAGGATTTTATACATTTATTAGGCATTTGAGCTGAAAAGTGGTTAGACGGAAATCCAAAAGACGTCGTGAGGTTGAGCTCGGGACCGAAAGCCAGGAATTAGATCATTGGGGCCGAAATGTGGAAGGATTTAGCAAAGGGCCCAAATTGGTGGAAGATTTAAGCCCAAAACGTTGGGCTAAAGTGAAAATGACCGAGCGAGCTCTGGCCCAGATGACTGGCTGGCCGACCTACCGTGACGCATTATTCGCATTTTGAGCTGCTAATTTCAGGATATATTACTTGAAACTTTTAGTAGGAGATCATCTTATGTTATTTTAGACCTAAAACTACGAATTAGTTTCTCTGTTCTCTCTCCTAGTTATTTTTACTGCTTAATTCATCTTCAACTTTGATTCAAGTGGATTTCATCTCTGAACTTTGTAACCGTTGGTTCTTCGCAATTTCAATTCAAGCATTCAGTTTGGTAATCATGTTTCTACTTTACTCCGTATTTAATTTAATGTTTGCCCTAGTTATGAGTAGCTAATCCCCTCGCTAGGGTTGAGGGGGAATTATGCCTTTAATCCGGTGTTTTGGTTAAATTGTTGTGATTGATTAGTTTGTGCTTGTGCGATTTCTTCCTGCGCGATTAATTGACAATTGAATTTAGGGACGCCTTGATTTAATTGAACTTAGGGTAATATTGATTTAAGATCGAGAGCCTAGTCAGTATTAGACCGCTACGCGTATTTGATAAGTTGATTTAGTAAGACGCGAGAGCCCGCTAAATTGAGCTTAAGGTTAACATTGACTCGAGAGAGCGTGTTTCATCCTAATCGCCTTGCATAATCTGATTGATTGCTATTTTGGTGAAAGTTGATTATCCGGATTATTGTCATAAGGAACCCGAAGCCCTAGTCTTTTCCTCCCTAGTTTAAACCCCTCTTTATTATATTTGCTATTAGTTTTATAGTTTACCAATCAAAATTGTCATACTTAAGAATAACCTGTCAACTGAGTGTCTTGTGAGTAACTGTTTCTCTGTGGTTCGACCCCTTCTTACCGCTAGCTATTGTTAGTAGTCCGTAGGGTTTATCTTTGATCTCAGCGATACGACTTAGCTGTGTCAACAATATATATCTCTAAATAAATCAAGTTTGCAATTTATTTATCCAAAAATAAAAATAAATAAATTTGAAAATACACAAATTTGATTAGAACCACAATGTTATGGTACGAATAGAGTTCATAGGATTCAAAACAATAAATAATAAATAATTATATTATTTTTGTGGTAGTAATAAATTAATTTTATTTAAGAGAGTATGAATATATTTAGGAGACTAATACATCTAGGCTCTAGCAAATATATAAACCCATATCAATCAGAATCCTCTATGTTTATCAATGGTGCTTTTATTTTGTACATTAATTTTATTTGCTTATGTGCATGGTTATATGGATTAAGTGTTAGTTGCATTGGTTATTAATACTTCAATATGTTTTAGTTGTTCTTGTTGTTGCATTGGTCATTTTTATAAATCCGTATATAATCATGCTAATTAGTGTTTTTTTTTATCATGCAGATCAAGTGGTTATGAAAAAAAGGCAAATATTATGATGTCTATTTATTACTGGTAAGTTTTGAATGCGTTTAAATTAAAATTTTCGATTACTACAAATAATTTGATTATGTAATTTTAATAAGTAGAAGTAAGAATAATTTGTTACCAAAATAAATGTTTTCTTTGTAAAAATTGTCAGAAGACATAAATTTTATTATGCACTATAGTTTTTATCGTGATCTTTTATGGAGTTAATAATTTTTAGTCACAATTAGTTAACCAATTAATTTTATCTTAATCACTTATTAAAATTATCTCTTGATAAGCTAATGGTTGTGTTAACATGATTGATTTTATCATTTGTTATATGAAATATTGTTAGATTAGTTTAATGAGTACATTAAGAATATTGAATACATATATATTAATATTATATAATTTAGGATGATTAATAAACAAAAATGGTATTGATAAACATTTAAAACACAAATATAAACAAATGAGCGAAACGGAAGAAGTATTAACATATATACGTACATGATAAAGTTATCTACTCAACTAATAAGATAATTATAAAAATAATAATTTACTTCCTAAGATTTTGTAATTCAAACCTCTTCTAACATTAGTATTAAGGTAGATTTAGATAGTAATGCATATAAAAATAACTCCAATTTAGCGTGTAACAATAATTTTTATTTTAGTATTTTTGACAAGCATTAGATATAATATAAGAAATTCTTACATGGTTGTGAGACTTTTAGAATGCATGGAATTAACGAAAATACATCAATATGCCATTAGCTTTACAAGTTTGGATCCATTAATTTGCAATTTGGTCAAAACTATGATATTTTATTGTTGGATTAAAAAAGGTTTTGTATAATACTTTACCATTTAAAAAAAAAAGGGAACATATTTTAACTTCATATTGAGTACGTAAACTTTACCAATTTTACCGATTATTAACTTCATGAAATCTACACGGTTTTTTTTTTTAAAAAAAAAATGTACGCCAAAGACATTTGTGAACATGAAAAGGAAAAAAAAATTTCAAGGTTCCTTTGCACATATGGTAAAATATGTAAATATTTCAATTACCATCCAAAAAATCATTGAAAATAATTTTAACTTTGGGGTTTTTATATGCTATTAGGACTTTAGCCGTAAAAAAATAACCCTTAAATATTACCGAGCAGTTCATGGAAAAAAAACCTAGCCACAAAAGATAGAATATTCTCTACACTTTGCTGTTTTGATTTTATTTTTTAAAAATCTTTTTAGGTAACAACTAATTGAAGAAAAGAAATTTATTAATTTTACTAAACTTATAGAAACTGTTTATTATTTCAATGTCTTTATAAAAAAAAATTTACATATTCTATTATATTTTTGTAGTTTTAAAGTCTCTTTTTTTTTTTCCTCTAATTGCAGTGGGGAGAAGTATCCGTACGCTAAAATATTAAATTTATGAAAAATATACAAGATCAAACAATTTTCTCTTTCATGAAAAGAAAAAATACGTTTCACATAAATTGTTAGATGAAAAGTAAATATATCGTGGAAATTTTATTATTTTATTCTATCATGATAATATTATTATCAATTTCTTTTACATTTACTTTTTATTTTCTTTTTTTCATTTTAAAAACCCGTGCATTTTACAACTAGTTATAATTATAATTTCGAATCATTAAACCCAAACTCAATACAACATCGGGTATTCGGGTTACACTATAAACCCCTGACCGCTAGGAAAGCGATGAACACAACCGGCGGCGACCATGACAGCACCGCCGCCACCGTGAAACACGGCCTCGACCAACATTCAGAAGCAGACAACCGCCTCGCAAAACACGCCAAAACCGAACAATTAGACACCGAGGAAGCAATGGTGAAGAAGCCAGGAAGTCAGAGGTATTTGGTTGCAATTGAGTACATCGGTACTCGTTTCTGTGGGTCCCAGCAACAGCTCAATCAGCGCACTGTCGCCGGAGTTCTCCAGGTAACCCCGCCATTTTCGTGTGAGACCGTTGTATGCGTACAATGACGATGTTACTCTCTTTTGTTAAATTAAGTGCTTTTGCATGTGAAATTGGTTACACGATCGTATTGTTTTGAGTTTTTTTTTGTTTTCTTTTGATGGTACTCAATGTCGGCATTTCTGCGTTTGTTGGGTGGATTCGAACTTGAGATCTATTTGTGGGTTTTGGGTTTTGTGGAACTTTGATTAAAGCTTGAGAAAGGGGGAGTTTTCGTGCTTGTTCTTCCTTGTGTCGCGTTCTTGTGGTGGTACTAAAATGTCGGCATTTGTGCATTTGTTGGGGTATTTGAAGGTGAGACCTATTTGTGCATTTAGGGTAAGACATTTCCAATATTAAGGTTTTGAGTTTTGTGGCATGTTGATCAAAGCTTAAGAGAACGACGAGGCACTCATCCGTTTCATTTTGAGTTTCATGCTCGTTCTTCCAAGTGTCACGTTCTTGTTGACATTATGGTGGTATTAAAGTGTTTGCATTTGTGCCTGATGGGAAATTCAAACATGAGACCTATTTGTGCATTAGGTTAAGACATCTCTGATATTAGGGTTTAAGGTTTTGGGCCACATAGGCCCATAGGCCCACGTTGGCGGAAGCATAAGGTTGCTGATTTTGTTGCTACGTGAATATATATTCTCCGTACTAAAGTGACAAGGTACTAGGCATGTGAAGTCGTATTTTTTATGCCTTTAAGCCATATCATATGATTATTAGGTGGTAATCCCAATGATGTTTTTTGTCAAGAGGTTATATCATGTGTTTCAAAACTTTCTAAGCACTTCTTAGGACAGATTGCACTGGCTTATAGTTTGAAATTTTGCCTACTGCCAAAGAGGTTTTAGATTTTGTATTAACCGACGAGGTAGGTTAAGTTAATAGTTGCGTTGGCCTTTTGTGAGTGAAAAGAAACTGATAATAACAAATGACGTATTTTTTCCAATTTATTCATCAAGGTTGATATGTGGTTTCTTAGCACGTGTTGATCTGTGTTTGGCAGGAGGCTTTCCGAAAATTTGTTGGGCAACCTGTTTCCCTCTTTTGCTCTAGTAGAACGGTATGTTTATACTATACCCTTCTCATTTTTCATCGCTTTAAGAAGTTTCCTGTCACTTGTAGCTTTCATACATAACAACCTATTGTGGTATATCTCATAGACGTGGTTTGAAATAACCTGTTTATAGGTGCAATATGGTAAAATTGATTTATGGCTGTGAAAATGTTATATTTTAATGTGAAGAAAGATGTGAGATTCTGTTAGCTTGTAGTATTGTACTTGTAATCCTTAATATAAGAGGAACTGTAATATTTTCTGCTGATAGTATGTTACAACTGATATATATCCGTAGAGTTTATCGTTATTGTGGGTCTAAAGTTATGGGATTCGTGGCATACTTGATGCCATTTGGTGCGTGGAAAGATACACTATAGTTTGCCTATCGTCGCTTCTAACTTTAGTCCTTCATTAGCCAATAGATTAGTACAGCTATCATATATATTTACGCAACCTGCAGATGATGGATTGACATGTCGCGAGAAAATTATGAGATTGCTATAGAGAATATGTGAAAATGAGTTATTTAAAGGACAATTTACTAATTTTTCCTTTGATTCGTAATAGCAAACTAGCATACTGTTAAGACATGGCCTATCGGTGGGGGGAATATAGAATGTTTATCATGTATTTGCACAATGTGGTGAGGGATACTAGAATCAAGTTAGGCCAATCTATCAGAAGTTTTTGCTCTTATCAAGTGTCATGAGGCAGCAACCATTAAATTCTCTATAATATGAAGTATGCAGTAGTACACTTTATGTGTGTATGATTTTTCTGTATTATTATTTCCACCTGTGTTGGAGGATTTTATTAATCCACATCTCTATATTTTCTGTTATGTGATGTATGTGTATTGATGGTTTCACTAACAAATGGCGGAAAAAGCGTATAAGGAGGGGAAAATATAATGGTTTCATTTTCATTAAGCAGGATGCAGGAGTTCACGCCTTGTCAAATGTTTGTCATGTAGATGTAGAGCGGATCAGTAAGAGGAAACCAGGTGAAGTGGTATGCTATATTAATATATGTGGTTTTTCACTTGTCTTACATTATAATTATAATTAGATATTTAAGTTCATGCCCTTTGTGTAAGCAAACATATAGAGACATGCCGGCAAGCTTCATTTGTTTAGTCTAATAATCTATACATTCTTTGAATCCTTTTTCTTGTTGTTTGTCGTTGTTATGGATGATTTGGTGATGATATATCGTGATGGATGTATGATGTTTGGAAGAATGTGTTAACATATATGGTGAAAGAATTTAGAAGCTTAGGTTTTAAGCTATGTAGAAGTAAGATAAAAAATAATTGGTGAGTACAAAGTTAGTGGAAGTGGATGTTAGAACGATTGCCCTAGATGGGAAGTTAGATTTTGAATTTATTTGCTTATAAGTTCTTTTATCCGAAGAGCTGAAAAATTACATGGAGATGTGGGTTATAGAATCAGAGTTGTTTCGTTAAGGAGGAGCGGAAAGGGGACAATGGTTTCCATGTGGATTGGGCATACCCTGTAGGTTGAAGTGTTGAACCATGGTTTCAAATCTTGCTATTGGTCAGTATAGCATAATGGGAACGGTGTTGCAGAATTGTACTTGTGGTGTGCCATACATTATCGTCTATTGTGTAATTCATTTCTAATTAAGATTAAAAAAATTACCTGGTAAGTGGTATAACTGGACCATCATTGTATTTTCACGGGCTGTATCCTACTGAGTGAGCCAAATAAATTTTTATAACTTGGTCATTGTGAAGACTCGGACGATTTTATCCTATTTTCAATACATTTCATGATATCTTGTATGGGTGGTGCTTACTATGTATACGTCTCGGCCAATATGAGACATATTGGCTGAGATTGAAAACTATGGGTTGGTTAATGTTATTGCACGGCATTTGCGTCTTACATGGAATTGAGCATGTGGGTTGTGGAACATAGTCGTTCAAAAAATGAAAGATAAATTTAGCAAATATGTGTATCATACAAAGAACAGTTGGTTGTAAAATCAGGTGACTAACAAGAAATTATAAGTCATCTGGTGAAGAAGGTAAATAGATAGAGAATCAGAAGTCAAAGTCATCTAGTGAATGTTAATTGAAGGAGAATTGGTTGAGCTGGTTTGGTCAAGTAAGATGTTGACCAAATGAGGCCTAGTTATGAGGCTTGAAGAGTGAAGATTTAGTAGAAAGCCTTAAAAGTATGTTGGTAAATGTCATTAAAGACGAATCAATTGTTCTTGTGTATTGACTTGAGAAAGTATGGCGTTGAAGAGGAATTTACAGGATGGAGTTTGAATAATTTTGCATCTCCCTGGGATTTTATTGTTCTGTATATCTTCTTTCTAATATGTTTTAAATTTTCGTTCTTTCTAGTTGGTTGCACTTGTTCACTCTTTACTAAGTAAAATTATTTCAAACAACTTTTTTTTTTTTTTTCCTTTACTATATCAGTTTGTAAATTTGAATTTAGTTTTTATCAAAGACTATTTTTTCACAACCTATGGTTTTAATCAATTTTGCACATAATCAGTTTCCCTGGTTATCTGATTGAACTTTCTTAATTGCCGACTTCAAATGATTCTTTGGCGTAATCCTTGTTACATTGATACAATGGCACAATGCTAAAACTAGAATTGTGTCACACGATTGCTGTGAAAACTTCCTGAGTTCATATTTTCTCAACTAACTTGTGAGATTAGTCTCATGTTTAAATGTCGTTACGGAAGGCTGCAATCTTCTTAAGGCCAAATATAACTTCGTATAAAACACTCCATATGAACTTTTAATGATGTCATTTTTTCTGTATGTTCGTTTCTTCTTGCAGTTGGAACCTCATGATCCTTCAACTGTCAGAAAGGCCGTTAATCACTTTCTGCAGGTAATTATGTGCTCAGTTTCATTTCAGGACCAAATTTTTTTTATCAGTTGAGGCAGCTGTAGCGGCCTAAAGAATCTTGACTATAGTAAGGCTGTCCACTTTTGTAATCATGTGCTAGGACTCTTTATTATGGAAAGCTCCCTTGATGCATATTTAATTTGACAAATCGCCAACAATTCTACTACAACTTACAAGATGTATCTCTTAGTGTTTGCCTAGCACCATGAACACTTTGTATGTCCTTGCGTGTTTAGGGTTCTGGGGAGACAACCGAATCATCTCTTGAAAAAATGATGTGAAAAACTGCAATGATGGAAAAACTTTTTTGCTATTCTCAAGCTTTCCTGTCCCTCAAGGTTTCTGAAATATGTTTCCGAGGGTGAAAGAGATTGAAAGCAGAGGAGGATTTGAATAGTATTTTATATTCAAGGACAAGACCTTCCGGTTTTGTAGCGAATAGTAATATTTTTTTCACAACGTCTGTCTCACCAATGTAAATTTTCACTTATAAATATTGGAGCATCATATATCTAATTGATTTTTGTGTATATGTGGCAGAAAGAAGGTGATGTTACAGTAATTGATGTTCGTACTGTTCCGTTTGATTTTCATGCCAGATATAAGGCCAAAGAGCGCACGTAGGTATTTGTTATGTCTTTTAGAATCTGCATTTTATAGTAATACTATTTCTTTCATCTTCAATGAATTGGCGATGTGGGAGATATAAAGAAACCTACTCCATATTTTCTTTGTGATTGAGGCCGTACTTTCTGCTTTGGTTGCTTTAATTTTTGTACAAAATGGCAACTCTTAGTCATTCTGCTACATGTACTAAGATCACTTATCCATCCCATGCAATTGGCATGGTCTCTACGTGAATTGTCTGATTCTTTCGTTTCATTTCTTAATGAATCACAAGCTCACCTTACTACCTACATCTACTCCACTGTATTACATATTTTACCTGGTGAACCATTGAACCTCACCCGTTGATTACAATATCATCAAAAATCAACTGTACTGATATAAATGTGAGGGAGGGAGTAGCTAATACATCCCGCACAAATCAATTTTAAAAGCATGTCTAATGCAGTATTTTCTCCTCTCACATTATTTCTTTTCTTCTTTGTTACGTTATCTCTTCTCTTAGTTCCCTCTAGCGTTTTTGGTTTTTGGCTTTTAATACTTTACCATATTTTTCTCCTTTTTGTCTTTTGCTCAATTTTAATGTTACTAGTATTTCTTCCCTCTTTTCCTCTTTCCGTGCTTCTATTTTCGGCTTTATACTTTTTTCTGATCGCATGACAAGACATGATAATCTAAGCGTCTAATGAGAGCGCTTTTGAAAGTTTGTCAATGGGGCTTGCTTTGAATTCGCCATGATTCACCCTTAAAACATTTAAGTTCATTATGTCATCACTCATGCGAGTCTGTGTCTACCAAGACTTGCATCACCACTGCATGACATGGTACATGTAACAGGCAGTCTTACACATTCTAAGGATATTTTTCTTTCTCATTTTGATTTTATTTGTAAGCATACCTTTATCCTTTCGCAACATGTGATTTAGAATCAGAGTTCCAACAAACAGGCAGGGGCTTTCGGTCATTAGTCTATATATAAACCATGCGTTTGTCTCTAATTTGAATGAAAACTCTTCTATCTTTTATAGGTATTACTATCGTCTTTTATTAGGCCCGGAATCCTTATCCACATTTGAAAGAGACCGAGCATGGCATGTCCCTGAAGATTTGAATCTTCAAGCAATGCAGGTGGGTTTTCTGAGGTGATCTTTTGTTGTTATTTAGGAGATGGTACTCTGGTAGGTTTTCTTATGACTGTAGTCTCATGCAGGAAGCATGCAAGATTCTTGTTGGAGAACACGATTTCAGTTCTTTCAGAGCCGCTGGTTGTCAGGTTGTTCCAATGGCTGCTTTATTTTATCATGAGTCATATGTCAGGTTTTAATATAAGATGGCCTGCACGTAGCTATTTTTATTTGTGTTTATATTATTTGTGCTATCTTTTTGGAGCACATTTCTAATTACATCGAATATATCCTCTAATTCACGCAGGTTATTAATAAATTAGCAATTACTTCGTGTCATATTTCAATGTTTGTGAACTTGGTGAAGCACTTGCCTTTCTAGTGTTATCATCTTCAGTTTGGTTTACTCTAATGTTGGAGTTTATTTCATACATCCTATTGATTGTGTTGTTTTTGTCCAATAATAATGTTCTGAATTTTGGGAGGCCTTACACTCAGCCCTCTACTCCGGCATAGACCTGGACTTTGACACATACATCAGCACCTCCTAGACTGTCCACAAGCACTAATGATTAACTCTGTTCGCTAGCACAAAAACACACATTATTAGGACATTTAAGGAACATTAGATTCACGGAGTGCAATGACATAACCTTCTAAAGAGTGTGTATTACTTTTAGTCAAACCAGTTGGAGACGAACTTCATTTAGGTTACCTTTCCTACGAGTGATCACATGGTTGCGTCCATTAAGGACCTGTTCTTTCTGACATTTTAGAGCCGAATCAATCGAATCGAATCGAATGGCCGAATCAATCGAATCGAATCGAATCGAATCGAATCAATCGAATGGAAATGAAATAACAAAAATTTTAAAATTGATTATTATTTTTATGATAAATATTATTACTATTATTATTATTATTGTTCTTAATATTATATTATTATTAATATTATTAATATTAATATTAATATTAATATTTATTATTATTATTATTATTATTATTATTATTATTATTATTATTATTATTATTATTATTATTATTATTATTATTATTATTATTATTATTATTATTATTATTATTATTATTATTATAATTATTATTATTAATATTATTATTATTATTATATATTTTATTATTATTATTATTATTATTATCATTAATATTATTATTATTATTATTATTATTATTACTATTATTATTATTATTTTTATTATTATTATTATTATTATTATTATTATTATTTTTATTATTATTATTATTATTATTATTATTATTATTATTATTATTATTATTATCATTATCATTATTAATAATAATATTATTATTATTATAATTGTTATTATTGTTATTATTGTTATTATTGTTATTATTATTATTATTATTATTATTATTATTATTATTATTATTATTATTATTATTATTATTATTATTATCTTCAAAAGTGTAATAATAACATCAAGCGTTATACGGAGTACCTATTATTATATTAATAAGTGCAATTCCTTACAACAGCCTTAGCAATACCCTAAAAGTAGTTCAATTTGACTTTATACGGAGTACTATCTTACGTACCACTTTTCACGGAGTAGCAATATTAATAATTCAATGCTATCAAATTTTTCTTCTTATGTACCACTTTTCACTACTTTCAAATATTTTACAAACAATAGTACTAGTCGTTGTCGTAATAGTAATAATAATAGTAGTAATAATAATAGTAGTACTAATAATAGTAGTACTAATAATAATAATACTAATAATAGTTGAGCTGAATTTAATATAGTTGAAATAATCAATCGAATCGAATCGAATGGAGCTGAATCAATCGAATCGAAATGGTGAAATTTGAATGAAATGAGCTGAAAATAAGCCCGAAAGAACAGGTCCTAAGAATAGTAGGAGTTGTGTGTTGAATGTTGATGACAACTTGTGGATTGGTAGAGTTGTTATTATTTAGTAGGAGTTGTGTGTTGAATGTTGAATGCTAAGCCCGACTGAACTGAATGGCTAAGCTTTCTTATTATTTAGTTGCGCAATAACTTGGGGAATTTCTTTTGAATTCTAGAGTTGTTTCAAGAGTAAGGCATGTTTCTTAAAGATGGTAGATTGGTAGAAGTCTATTCTGTACCATATAGAAGACTCTACTAGTGTTGGTATGTAACATACTCCAGGAAGGTTTTGTAACATTCAATTAGTTGAGATGAATACATTGAAAATTCTTCTCGTATTTTCTTCCTTATGTGTCTATATGTTCATTTCCAAGGTGGTCCTGATCGATAATAACCTACTGTCATATGTTGTAAGATTATCGAGGAAGCCGTAAACACACACAAAATATCGAGTTAGAATTTGTCTGTATTGCCTACCATACCAAGCACCAAGCTGTATTCACCCTCAATTGCATCCTTGACTCCGTTATCCTCCTTCAACCACCACATCAAACAACCACAAAAAGAAGGCAACGTCAGATATTGTGTCAATTGTGTGTGAGGGCGATACTATAGAATAGTAGATGGTAGCTGTTGGCTCAAGTAGAGATTGATGTCGAAGTCTCTATTGTAGGGAATGATTGATCAAGGCCTAAATAAGCTGTGGTTGAGGGTGGCCGAAAGACAGTCTACAGCGTAGTGTTCTTGCATATCATCTCTTGATGTGCTTAATTTTCACACTTCTAATTATTTATTTTTTATTTTAATTTTTTTTTTTTTTTTTTTTTTTGCGTTGAGCAGGCTAATTCACCAGTGAGGACACTAGATGAGCTTCATGTTTACGAGTCTACCTCCTCTCCATATTTCCCATCCTCTCCGCTTATGGAAACACGTGATGCTGGCCCACGGGATTCTTTCAAATGTCTCGAGACTCACACAATATGTAATGGTTCCAAGGATACCGGGGAAGTCTCCAGGAGTTCCTGTCAAGAGTTTGGTGTTAGGAGAGGACATCGGTGCTTGATAGTGAAGGCACGTGCACGCTCTTTTCTCTACCATCAGGTTATCATCTGTCCTTTGATAATCAATCTCTTCCAAATTTTATGTATATTTCAATATTTTTAACCCGACCCTTGTGATCCAACATTTGGCTCCCCATCGCACAAAGCAAATGAAACCTTGTCATCAAGTTTTTTTGAGAAAAATAGCTTTGTTGATTTTTTTTGCCTGCCTCTATATACAATTATTAGTTTTGATATTCCTATGTGGGGGCATGATTTTAACTTTCGATCGATATATCTCGTATTGCCTATAGTGGCATCAAAGACGGCTAATTTGAGATATTCAAAATGAATTGAATATATGTAAATTTGGTGATATTGTTTGAGACCTAGTGTTATATCGTGTAGTTGCTAACACGACTATACGAGTATTAGTTAAGGAAAGATAGGAAATTGTATACATCTAATATATTAGAAATGGATAAGATATTAGGCAATGAAATATCGACCTAGCTTTTTAAAGCCACATACAGTTGTGATAACTGCGACATGGACCGCAATGGCTGACACAAGTACGACTTGACGACACTGTTACCTTGACAGACTGACAATTATCGTGACCGATAACGAGACATAAAACCATGATAGGGGTGTGCCTATGCTTAAGCACCTACTAATTTATGTTGTTGGTGTTAAATTTATAAATTTTTTATAAAATGCATTCTAGAACATGTATGGAGCATGTTGATTAGAAGTTGCATACTTGCATCTACTGAAAGGTAACATGATGGAGACTCTCCAAGGTTGTTCGACCATGTGAGACAAAGATCAAGAGATGCACCATTTAGTAGGTTGAACTTTGAAAAGCGGAAACAAAAGTGAGATGACTGTTAGAGATATGGAAACAGCTTACGAGCTTGTACAGCAATGTGAAACACAAAACTCAAACAAGAAATACTGCTTTGGTTTTGCTTTTTACGTCCCTGTGTGTTACTTTCTTACTTGTAAATTGTAATCCTTTTGCATAACCTCACCGAGATAAGCTGCGACACCAAGGCTTGAATCGAAATTGAATTTTTTCCGCCCGATACTACCCTAGTGGAAAATATTTGCAAAACCTCCATTAGTCTGGACATATTTCGTAACCAATCTTTGTCACGTTTGTCAGGTAAGGTTGCTCGTTGGTGTGCTTAAGTGTGTTGGCAGTGGACATTTGACAGTTAATGACGGTGCGTTTTTCCTATGTTCATGTTCCAACCGCCCTACCATTTTTAATTCACTTTTAGTGTAGGTATTTTAATAAGACTGTCTTTACTGATATACCGAGTTATTTGCAGTTGAAAGAATCCTCAACGCCAAGGACGTTACTGCTGCAAGTCCCATGGCCCCGGCATGCGGCTTATACTTGGGACAAGTCAAGTATGATTTGGATTGACTTCACTGCTTGGCGATTCTTGGCCGAAATTGAGCGTTTACATGTTTCGATATCGATAACATACGCATGTCTGATCCTGGTTTCTTCATAGTTTGTACGTAGACATTTTTGGCTGATTTATTTGCTAGGATGCTATGATGTAGTTTAATGTTGTTGTCTGTTTAGGACTAATATATGAAATTGATAGAAGAATCGAGTTTAAAACATTATTTTCTGAAAATTTGACAATAAAATGCGAAAAATTTTCTTGTTCGGTAAACTGATTAGCAACACCCTTGGACCCATACTCACGCCAGAGAGATCCGCTATTCCGTGAATTTGTAAGCAATCATGTAATCGTATATTCCGTAATTCTCAAACATATATCATAATTTTAGGGGAAACCATAATTAATACATTCGAGAAAATAAAACATTTTTTTTTTTTGTTTTGAGAGTGCAATATGACGTTGAAATCAATACATTTGCGAGCCGCAATTAAATTTCTGAAAAACATAAGACGAGTGAAAAAAAAAAAATATATCATAATTTTCGTAAGCAATTATTTGAACGAAAAGTGTCCCGTGAATTCGTAAGCAATCATGCATTTCGTAATTCTCAGCCATATATCATAATTTTAGGGGAAATCATAATTTACCCAGTTAATAAGAATCGAAATTTAGTGTATTGGGAAAATAAAACAATTTTTTTATATTTTTTTAGAGTGCAACATGACGCTTAAATCAACAAATTACCAAGCCACAATTAAATTTCGGAAAAAAAAGAAGACGAGTGAAAAAAAAATTGATAAGGTCTTTTCCTTTAAATTTATTAGAGTTGAACTGAATTAAACTGAATTAAATTCTGGTTGTTCAATCATTTGATTACTAGAGTAGAGTTAACTGAACTTTTCTATAAAATAAAATGAACAAATATTAAAATCATAATATAATATAATTAAAAAAAATATTATCATTAAAATATTATGATAATACTCACGTAGTAAAATAATATATTAGCTGGATTGAACTGAAGAATTAAACTAAAATTATGTCCAAATAACAAGTCTAGGGGTCTAAAAGAAGAAGAGGAGGGAGAAAATATTATGAGTAAACAATGTTTTGTTTACCTTTTTATTTTGGGAAGGATTATATATATGACATTTTAATACGGAGCATGATTTAAATTAATTTTTGATCAAATACTTATGTACCATAATATAGATACAACTATTCTCTTCCCTTCTAAGTTCTAATCAATTTTAAAGCACCATAACATTGACGTTTTTATAGGATGAAAACCGTCAATTTGTTCATCTTCGAAAAATATAGAAGGGTAAACAAATGATTGAACCAGAGAAATAATAATAATAATAATGGGTTTTTATAATAATAATAATAATAATAATAATAATAATAATAATAATAATAATAATAATAAGAATAATAATAATAATAATAATAAGGATTAATTGCCAAACACAACTTTTAAAAAATGAGTCTTGTCAAACACAACCTTTAAAAAATGAGTTATGTATATTTTTGTTCTCTTATGTCATAACATAAATATAGAGACAAAAAGTTGGTTAAAATCCTAAGAGTACAAAAAATTAGAAGAAAACCGCCAAACACATAAATTTGCACTAGGCCCTGGCCCCAGGGGTCACGAGCCCCTATCGGGGGAGATCTGGTGGGGTTGTTGATCTGGGCCTAACGCTCGAGTGACTTTCACAACCCGTGTTTGCACATTCTCTTTCTCCTTTGGCCTCTCCCAACCTCTTATACCGCTGAACGACCCGTAGTTCTAGGCGCTGCTAACCGCTTGTGGCGTTTGACCGGAGACTTGTGCCTTCGACCGGGGCGCGCCAAAAAATGAAACAGGGATTGATTTACCTTGACCCCTGGCCCTAGGGGTTGCAACCCCTACCGAGGTCAGAACAATCTCTTAAAAAACATATGCCCCTACCCCTCGGGAATGTATGTAACCCCTGATATGGGTCACGACAAATAAGTTAAAAAAAGGTTATCTAAAATATAATAAACCGCTTGATCACATTATAAGCCGTCAACTCGGGGTCTAACATTAGCGAGCATGCTCCGCGCACTCCGAAACCCAATATATAGCGTTCCAAGTCCGCCCTTCTTTGAACTAAACCCCGACTACATTAAAAGATTGATGATTATACTTAAATCACCAGCACATTACAATTACCCTACGACCATCATCATTGGTAACCACCATAAAAAATGGTTAAGGTGTTTTTATCATTTCAAAGTGATGCTTATGAAAATTTGGTTGAGTTGGTTACTTGGTTTGTGATAGGTTCAAATTTAGAATTAAAAATCGATAAATTTTATATTTGTTATTGCATATAATAATTTTGTGCATGACATTGTTTTTTCCTTATAAATTACAATGTTTAACATTGTGCTAACTAAATAACACGGAGTATTATACATCATCAACCAATACATTACACATATAATTAATAAATACTTTAGCGTGAAATAATGATCCAATTCTTTATATAATAAATGATTTGAGATTGATTAGCCTGTCTTAATTAGTATGACTCGTACTAATTAATATTTAACGACTTGTTTTTATTTTAATTCAAGTCTTTTAACCTAAACCTCTACCTAACATACATGTGTACTACACCGCATCATCTTATTTATTCAGTGCAAATTGCAATTTTTTTACTATGAAAAGAGGAAAAATAAAATAAAATTGTGGTTAAATGGATAAGAGGGAGTTATTAAAACATGACTAAAATAACTAAGAAATTGTATGCCTAGTCATACTCGTATAACGTTATTTGCTTGTCATTTGATGTACTCCGTATAATTTAGATTTAGATAATAATGAATGCAAAACATGGTGATATATATTTTTTTTTTGCTTCAGAAAAAGTCTACGTACGTACTTATTTTGACAACGATGAAATAGTTGTCGCATTATCGATATGCAACGTCGACCGAGCAATTCTATACGAAAATGTATACTAAATGTTTTTTTTTTTTAATATTATTATAAATTATGTGTATAAATCATAATATATTTCATTTTGTGACTTCACCATGCTCAAAACACTATTTGAAGTTATGTTTTACCGACAAAATTTAGATGATGAATATAGTAAGCCGTAACATTTACTCCATCTGATTTGGTCACTAGTTTACCTTTCTATTTTGAGAGAAAACGTAAATAGAGGGTTTTCTTCCTCTAAAATTATCTTTCAATACTTTAAAATCTATTAAAAGAGAAGAGAATAGAGTTGTGCCTATGTTATTTTCTTTGAGTGTTTGATCATAAATTATTTAAACAGTCAATAAAAAACGTCAATATTCACTCCGTCACAAAATAGAAAGGTAAATAAAGTATTGATTCTGATGGAGTATAGATACTATTTTCTGCTAGTAAAAGTAGAACTCGCTCTGTCTCAATCATTTGTTTACACTACCTTCACAAATTAGACAATTCACTAGAACGGAGGGACAAGTAAATTAAGCTAAATGATCAAGAGGAATTAATCAGCTAAAATTCACTTATATTTTACGAAGTACTCGTATCCTTTATTTTGCTAAAAAAAACTTATAGAATATTTTATGGTATACCTCCGAATTTCTTCAATTCGTTGTCCATTGACGGTCCAATGTCGTATGCCGCAAATTACAATTTATAACACTTAAATCCTAATACTAAACAAATAGTAAAGCGGAAGTAAGGGGTCGAACCACAGGGAATAAGGCTAACTGAATTCAAGCTAAGCGCGCAGATGAAAAGCGAAACTAAAGTAACAAAGTGACAGAGGGGGGTTTTGTTGTTTTACTAAACTAAAAACTAGCATAATCAAACAGAAGCAGAGAATAAAAATGAAAGGACAATAAGATATAAAAAGCAAAACTAATCAAACTATAATATCAAAACAAACGCAGAGACTAAAAGGAATGAAATTTAAGAAATTAAAAGGATCTCGGCTCAAGATAAAATCCACGGTTTAGAGTTAATCGATCACGGTTATCCGGTTCTAGTTTATACTCTTGACTACCTTATCGTGAATCATACAATTCTAATTCTCCTTATGTTTAGCTAATTAAAACGTAAACCGTTCTTAACTAACCCTAACCAAAAGACAACCTTAACGTAAACCGTTCAAGATTTAATCAGTTAGCAGCTTTAACGACAAAAGAATCGATAAGGAACAAATAGCACATACAATCCAGTTGTACTTTAGATGTTATGAAAATCGCTCCTAGGAATAAAAATCAACGTAAACCGTTCAACTATTAAACCTAGTCGTTACTAGCGTTAAGTTAATCAACGTAAACCGTTCAACTAACAAAACTAACAAATACGTAATGAATCAGACGACTAGTTGTACACCTAGCAATCACAAATCAATCACGCAAGTATAATTCAAAACCGAGCGATAATCAATAATCAAAACAAATACTAGAACTTTCAAACTCACAATTAAAACGAACCGTTTCAAATACTTAAACCGAGAAAAGAGAGATTAGCTATTCATACCGACGGTTACAAAATGCATGGAAGGTTTGATCTTCAATCTCCCGATTTTGATCAAAAACTAAAACCTAGAGCTAAGCTTAAAACTAAGAAATGAAAATGAAGAAGATCTAAAATGTGAAAAGTGAAAAAGTGATGTGGAAAATGAATGGTAATCCTCATTATAAGGAAACCCTTAGCTTAAGTAACATACAAAACAACTCACAAAGCCCACACTTTGACGCGGGAAAATAAAGCCCACGAAAACAGGTTGCTCGCGGGCCGCTCGCGGTCTGCTCGCGGGTTGCTCGCAGACTGCTTCGACGGCGTCTTCTTTGCTCGCGGTCAGGTCGCGGCCTGCTCGCGGGTGGGTCGCGGTTTGTGTTCTGTTGCTTTTCTGCTGCTCTTCTCTTCAGCTCTTACTTCATTCTCGTCGTGGTACGCTTCCAAGCACGATTTAACGTCACAAACTCGCATAATACCACATCACTCGTAAGTCACAAAATCATCGTAAAATCATATTAAATCCTTCCGAAACGAGCTAAAACCGGCGCTCCTAATACCTACTAAATACGACTCATCAAATTCCCTCACGCTTAAGCTTTTGCTCGTCCTCGAGTAAACTCAAGGAACGCCATTCCCTACAAACCTACACTAGCTCTCAAGAAACGTGGTGGATCCAAAACAAAGCAAGTCGCACTCAAAACTATAACCTCTAACTCCCTCAAATGGCTTGAGTAGTAGCCATTTTCACTCAATCTCGCATCAAGATGACATAAATCCTCGAAACCTAGGAAATGCATACCCATCGACTCAACGACAAACGTGACAATGATGACAGAAACCAGCTACGCCCCTTATTTCTCCATCCTAGCCCGCTCACTTGTGCTACTAGCGTTCTCTCGTGACAAAAAGCATCTGTCACACACACACACAACCCACACAAGCGAGCTCCTAAACGCCTCTACTCCGGAAATAAGTCAAACCCAATCGCAAGAGAGGTGCCTACTACTCCGTGCACCGCGATTACTTCTCACCGTAGCCACTAACCTACCCTTTCGTCCTTCTTTGTCACCCTTCTTATGTCGCCACGCCGGTAAAATAGGAAGTATTAGCACATTTTATTTCCTAAATCTCTCATTTTGCCTAGAGTGCCCGCCCTTGCGGGTTTCACTCTAGCTTTATTCACCTCACTTCTACGCTCGTGGCTCGCAACTCAATTCTTCATTTTACTCGGAGCGCCGCCCTTGCGGTTTCACTCCGCCCTCGGCCACATATCCCAATTTTGCCTAGGCGCCCTTTCGGGTTTTCACCTAGCGGGATTCACTTTATTTCTTTCTTTTTGTTCTTTTCTTTTATTATTATTATTATTTTTTTTTTTTTCAAACATAACCAAATGCAACAGAAAAAATACATAAATATACAATACGGTTGAATTCCCTCCCCCACGCTTAAACCGAACAATGTCCTCATTGTGAGACAGGACATACAAAGAAAAAGGAGGAGAGAAAACATACCGAACTAGGTAGAAGGGGACCCGAAGCACGCGCTGAAGCACGAGCGACTTCGGGACCTGCGAACACGCTCCGCAGCACGAGTTTCTCTCTCATGATTGCGCTGCGCAATCTCATCATACAAGGCCTGAGGAGGAGGATGATAGACATCGGGATGCAGCTGTGTGTACATGTCACCAAACGAGCGTTGCAGCGCCAACGCTTCAACGTTCTGATCCCGAATGAAACCCATCTCATCACGTAGCTCCTCCATGTTATCTTCCATAGTGGCCCTCCAGTATTGGTCACTCATGGAAGCTCGAGGTTGACTCGGTTCACCCTCTTCAGGAGCGCCCTGCTCCTCTTCCGCAGCTTCTTCCTCATCATCATCTGACGCAGCAGCAGCCGTAGCAATGCGCACCATCGCAGGGGGATCTGGCGGAATATACAAATCACGCTTAGTCGGGCCAATCGGCAGGGCCTGCCCCTCAGGACGGGGAAGGCGAATGTAGGGGACCTTCTCCGAAGTTCCGAGCATGAAAACATAAGCGTCACCCCTCGCAGTTGGGACGACAATGCGCATAGTGCGCAAGACCGGCAACGTGAGCTGCGTCGACCCCGGAACCGGCTCCTCGGCGCTCAAATTTACACCTTGACTAAGAGCGATCAAGGTGATCATTCCCCCAAGAGCAATCTTCCCCATCGTTACACGGCGGGTCTCCGCACAACTGTGCATAAACTTGAATATCCAATCAACAATAGCAGGGTCCTCGGGGTTCATATCGTAAAGCAATTGGAGCCCCTCGCGTTGGATATGAGTAGATTCACCCTTCCCCAAAAATCCCATAGATAAGACCCGGTAAATCAAACGAAGACCGGGATGAGGGATGCGAGTGGGCTTCTCACTACCCGTTTGAATGGGGCGGTCCGTGATAGTACTCCAAAACTCATACAACGCCCTGGGCTCAAGTTCCTCCCCGACAAGCATATCCTCGCGGAACTCGGCCCCAAACACCTCTGCTAGCGCCGCACACGACATTCTATACTCCCGGTTGAGCAGACGAAAGGAAATAAGTTGAGGATTACCATCAACAGGGGAGAGCAAGGTGGAGAGAAACTCTAAAGTAAGACGCTTATACGTGGGAGCATGTCTGTCAACAAAATGCGGCAAACCTGCGCGTGTAAGGAGCCCCTCCACAGCCTCCAACAAACCAAGCTTGACCAAAGTCGGCCGATGAAAGAACTTCGTTACAAGAACGTCACGCTTAGGCATGGTAAGCCGCTTCCAAATGACTTGCTCCCCCGAGCTCAAGTTGCAGCCCATGTATTCGCCAGCGGCACGGGGCCGCTTAGGAGGGCGTGAAGAGGATGTCGAGGCCCGAGGCGCGGCCGTAGTATCCTTGTGAGCGGCGGCTTTACCTCGTGTTTTAGTCATCTGACTCAAAATGCAACACACAACGGGCACAACTGAAGCACTAACTATCCCGAGTAAAATTTCAGCAAGGGAGTAACCAAATAACCCAAAATCAGAGCAAAACCAAACACAACCACCGTCAACTACCCACAAGCAACTCCAAAAGCGGTTCAAATCACAAATTCAAACCCAACAAGCAATTCCAACTCCTTGAAACACACTAGAAGCACAATGCTAACTCAAAAACGGACCAAAACGAAGAGCGGAGTCGAAGAGAAAAGATTTACCACGAATTTAGGGTTAGGGTACACCGAAACCACACCGAAATCACTCATCCAAGCAATTAGAATCAAGAAATCAAGGCAAACTTACTTGAAGGAGAGAAAAACGCCCAAAATCGACCTAAGAACCAGAAAAAATCGAACCCAAATCAATGAGAGTATCAAAACCCTAATTTTGAACTCAATTAGGTTGTGCAATCGGAGCTCCGGCAGAGGGCAACGGCGCCGGTGGAAGGTGGTGTACTTGGCTGCGGTGGCTGTGGCGGTGGCGTGAGCAAAAGCAGGTGGTGGTGGTGTGCTACCTCGTCGCTACTCCTCTTCTCTCGTTTTTTTTTTAAGTGGTAAAATGAAAGAGAAAGAGGAAAGGAGGAGTATAAAACTCCCGCTGCAGCCCTGCCCGCGGCCCGTCCGCGGGTTGCTCGCGGAACCTGTTCTGCCTATTCTTCGTTTTTTTTTTTTTTTGGTTAGCTCATGTTGACCAAGGATCTGTCTCTCCAGCCTCCCCATTATAAGTATAACTTGAAAGCACACTCGACTGCAAGGGCTTCAAATCACAAAATCACAAAAAGACGACAAGGGCTTCGGGTCGTTAGTTGTTGAGCTTAATTATCCTGAAACACGTAACAAACCTATTACGAGCACCTGTTAACGAAATTAAAAACTAAACTAAAATGCAGAAATAAAACGGTAAATCAAGGGTTGCCTCCCTGACAGCGCTGTTGTTTAACGTCGTTTGCTCGTGAGGATACCGGGTTTAGGGTGATCCCTTCTCGACGCCCCGCTCGCGCCCGCCCTCGTGTCATGGGGCGGAATGCACGGCGCGGGAAAAAATGAGTTCTGCAAGAAGCTCGCTCGCGGGAGCTTCGCACTCGCTTTGGGGTGCTTGGCTCGCTCGAGCGTTCTTTTGCTTATGGGGGAATGTCATTGCATGTGATTATAAAAAGAAATATAAAAATCCTTTTGAAATGTATTTTTGGAGTCGCCACCAAATATTAAAGGAATTTGGAACCTATTCAACGCGTCTTAAAATATAAGACACGGGTGTCTCAGATTTCAAGGTGCGTCGATACCTATCCGTCTGAGGTTATTGTGAAACCAGAGAGGATTCGGAGTGAGGTTACTTTTCGAAAGTTTTGACAAAATGTTTTATGAAAACTGTAATAAAAAAGCCTACGTAAAAGTAGTCTTTACTAATTTGAAAACATATGCTTTAATTTCGATATTTGGGCTAATAGGACGCTACGTACAAATGCAAATATATGACTCGACAAATATGTAAAATAAATGTAAGCCGTCATAGCTATGACGATTTGCTATAGGAAATATACGTAAAATTACTAATTCATTGTATTTGAATTAATAACTAAACGTTGTTCTCCGAGCTTGTGTTCAATTCTAAGATTTTGTAAAACCCTCGGTTTTGCATGTTTAAAAGACTATATGAAAGCAGTGCAGTTAAATGTCGAATCCGTGTTTTAGTCGTAATTTAATGCATGAATCGAGAATTTGCATAATGTAAAAGTGGTGTTTAATTTAGTGATTTGAGTCGTTTGTTTATGCGATATTGGCGGGGTTTAGACGAATCTTTGATTCGAATTACTACAACCGAATTGCGAATAAGGGTTCGTTAATGCCAATATCGAGGGTGGGTTAAAGTAACCCCATAAGTCTCGAACGTCTAACCTGAAGGTAAAATTTCTTTACCTTGGAGTGCAAAGACGGCTTTTTTGGAGTGGAGATTTGTAAGTGCGAGAGGCTTTTTGTGAGTATGGGTATCGGTTTTTTGAGTGTTGTTGTAATTGTTGTTGTATATGAATGTTGTTGTTGTGTAATTGTGTTGTGTAATTGTGTTGTGTAATTGTGTTGTGTTCATGTGTAAGTTGTGTGTTTTGTGATCGTATAAGGGCTACTATTTATAGCAAATGCTTCGTGTTTTATGCCTAATTGATCAGAAAATCGCCAGAGAACCAGCGATTAAAGAGAAAATCGCCAGAATGCCAGAGGAGGAGCAGAAAATCAACAGAGGACTGGCGATTTTCATGAAAATCGCCCGATGTTAGCGATTTTCCGCTCGCTTCCCAACAGCTTTGCGGCCAGATATACGTTATCGTAGGTATGTAAGGCTATGGCGGCTTGATTTCTGATTTTGGGGGCTGTAGTATGTCGAGTTGCTCAACTTGGGATGTCAACTTGTACAAGTTGATTTGCTTTGGCTCGGTTTTCGTGTTTCGTGTTTCGGTTTTTCGTCGTGTTTTTCGGTCTTGGCTCGAAGTAAAATAATATTGTAACGTATTATTTTACGACTTTGTGGGTTTTTGTTTTGTAAGAATGTGACCCGGGACGCATTTTGGCCCGCTCGGGTGCTTGGGCCTTTTTATGTGTTTTGGGCCGTTTTTGTGTGTGTGTGTGGGTCGTTTTTGGTGTTCTTGGGCTATTTTTGTGAGGCGTCTTTGTGTCGTGCTTGTGCGTATTGTGTCGACTTACGATTAAAATGACTAAATTAATATTCATTTTTACGAAATATGCAAATTCAGATTAATACGTTAAAAATGACTAAAATGTTTTAGACACTTATGTACCGTTTCGTCTTATTTAAAACATGCATGAAAAGTCCTTTTCGTCATCGGGTTTGTTTTTGGGGGGGTACGGATACGGGAATCTATAGAGCCCCCAGTTTGACTGAGCTTGGACTAAAGCGCTAGTCAAACTTTAGAAGATAGTATCCGGACCATTACAGTCTCGATACTACCTGGCGACGCTAAGTATGTGTCTCGGGGAGAGACGAGGACTTAGTGTCGGGAATGCGGGGAGGGACGGCATGTTTAGGGACATGACGGTCCTGCATGTTTTAGGGCTTGCCGGCCTGCTGTTGTTTGGATGTGATTCGATGGCGTTTTGTAGCTTGGCCATCTCCTGCGTCCTGCGTGTCTGCTGCGTGCCTGCTTGTGTATCTGCGTTTTGATTTGAATAAAAGTGTGTATTTTGTTTTTGCTTTATGTGTATTTATTTGAGAAATATACGTATCCGACTCGTGAGGAGTCTACGTATTTGTGATTTGTAACTCGTAAAGAGTGTATTTGTTTTGAAAAATATACGTATTGAACTCGTGAGGAGTATACGTATTTTTGATTTTGCGGCTCGTAAAGAGTGTATTTGTTTTGAAAAATATACGTATTGAACTCGTGAGGAGTATACGTATTTTTAATCTTGTGACTCGTAAAGAGTGTATTTGTTTTGAAAAGTATACGTATTGAACTCGTGAGGAGTATACGTATTTTTGATTTTGCGACTCGTAAAGAGTGTATTTGTTTTTGAAAATATACGTATTTAACTCGTGAGGAGTATACGTATTTTGATTTGTGACTCGTAAAGAGTGCATTTGTTTTTGATAGTATACGTATTTAACTCGTGAGGAATATACGTATTTTGATTTGTGACTCGTAAAGAGTGTATTTGTTTTTGAAAATATACGTATTTAACTCGTGAGGAGTATACGTATTTTGATTTGTGACTCGTAAAGAGTGTATTTGCTTTTGAAAGTATACGTATTTGACTCGTGGGAAATATACGTATTCTTGTTTTTGTAACTCGTAAAGAGTGTATTTGTTTTTGAAATTATACGTATTTGACTCGTGAGGAGTATACGTATTTTGATTTGTGACTCGTAAAGAGTGTATTTGTTTTTTGAAAATATACGTATTTGACTCGTGAGGAGTATACGTATTTTGATTTGTGACTCGTAAAGAGTGTATTTGTTTTTGATAGTATACGTATTTAACTTGTAGGAAATATACGTATTCTTGTTTTTGTAACTCGTAAAGAGTGTATTTGTTTTTTGAAAATATACGTATTTGACTCGTGAGGAGTATACGTATTTTGATTTGTGACTCGTAAAGAGTGTATTATTTTTTGATAGTATACGTATTTAACTCGTGAGGAATATACGTATTTTGATTTGTGACTCGTAAAGAGTGTATTTGTTTTTGAAATTATACGTATTTGACTCGTGAGGAGTATACGTATTTTGATTTGTGACTCGTAAAGAGTGTATTTGTTTTTTGAAAATATACGTATTTGACTCGTGAGGAGTATACGTATTTTCATTTGTGACTCGTAAAGAGTGTATTTGTTTTTGATAGTATACGTATTTAACTTGTAGGAAATATACGTATTCTTGTTTTTGTAACTCGTAAAGAGTGTATTTGTTTTGAAAGATATACGTATTTGACTCGTGAGGAGTATACGTATTTTGATTTGTGACTCGTAAAGAGTGTATTTGTTTTTTGAAAATATACGTATTTGACTCGTGAGGAGTATACGTATTTTGATTTGTGACTCGTAAAGAGTGTATTTGTTTTTGATAGTATACGTATTTAACTTGTAGGAAATATACGTATTCTTGTTTTTGTAACTCGTAAAGAGTGTATTTGTTTTGAAAGATATACGTATTTAACTCGTGAGGAGTATACGTATTTTGGTTTTATAGCTCGTAAAGAGTGTATTTGTTTTTGAAAATATACGTATTCAATTCGTGAGGAGTATACGTATTTTGATTCTTGTGACTCGTAAAGAGTGTTTTTGTTTTTGAAAGTATACGTATTTAACTCGTGAGGAGTATACGTATTTTGATTTGTAACTCGTAAAGAGTGTATTTGTTTTTTGAAAAAGTATACGTATTTAACTCGTGAGGAGCGTACGTATTTTTGTCTTGTAACTCGTAAAGAGTGTATTTGTTCATGAAAATATACGTATTTTACTTGTAGGAAACATACGTATTTTTGTTTTCGTGACTCGTGAAGAGTGTATTTGTTTTTTGAAAAAGTATACGTATTTAACTCGTGAGGAATATACGTATTTTTGTTTTTGTGACTCGTAAAGAGTGTATTTGTTTTTGAAAAATATACGTATTAAACTCGTGAGGAGTATACGTATTTTTGTTTTTGTGACTCGTAAAGAGTGTATTTGTTTTTGAAAAATATACGTATTTAACTTGTAGGAAATATACGTATTTTTGTTTTTGTGACTCGTAAAGAGTGTATTTGTTTTTGAAAAATATACGTATTTAACTCGTGAGGAGTATACGTATTTTTGTTTTTGTGACTCGTAAAGAGTGTATTTGTTTTTGAAAAATATACGTATTAAACTCGTGAGGAGTATACGTATTTTTGTTTTTGTGACTCGTAAAGAGTGTATTTGTTTTTGAAAAATATACGTATTTAACTCGTGGGAGATATACGTATTTTTGTTTTTGTGACTCGTAAAGAGTGTATTTGTTTTTGGAAAATATACGTATTTAACTCGTGAGGAGTATACGTATATTTGTTTTTGTGACTCGTAAAGAGTGTATTTGTTTTTTTGAAAATATACGTATTCAACTCGTGAGGAGTATACGTATTTTTGATTTTGTGACTCGTGAAGAGTGTGTTTGTTTTGAAAAATATACGTATTTAACTCGTGAGGAGTACACGTATTTTTGTTTTTGTAATTCGTAAAGAGTGCATTTGTTTTTAACGTGTGAGACGACTTCGGATGGCCTCGTTGTTTTTGAAACGTCGTTGTATGCTAATGATGAGGCTATGGGTGTCTTGTGTGCTTAAAACGGTTTGAAAATCCGTAATTTTCGTGTGTTTTTGTGTGGAGACGGTTTCTTGGGTCGGAATTTTCAGTTCCGAAATTTGTCGACAATTTTTATCTTGGGTCATGATGACTTGTACGGTGTATGGTTTGCTCATTTTTGCTGATTACACGTCGTTTGGAGGTGTTTTGGAGTGTTTTGCAGCGTTTTTGTGTAGTCGAGCTAGGCTTCTTGAACTCGTCTTTCTTGCTTCTCGTGCTTCGAGTCTTGGATGTATTGTCATGCAGGCCGTCTGGGTTGGCTAAAGTGTTGGTTCGTGAGAGGTTAGGGCTTCTCTGGTCAAGAAAAGGCCATAAAAAGGCTGTTTTTGTAGCTTGTTTGTGTTTTATAAAAGCTGTTCAGTCGGGGTGTTCGGGACATGATTTTTGTACGAAACTTTTTGTGGGTGTTCACTATGACTTGTGTGTCGTATACGTGTCATGCACTGGGTGTTTCTGTGTCTCTGCGCTGTTTTAGCTTTATCTGTCAAAAATAAGCCTAAAGCGTGTTTTCTGCTGTCTTGCTTGGTTTCTTGTCATTTTTGTCCTTTCTAGCTCTTCGTATTGGTTGTGTATGACGTATATATCGCATATGTGTCATAATATACGCGTTCCCGTATCCCTGCATTGTTTTGGCCTTATCTGTCAAAAACAGGCCTAAAGCTTGTTTTTTGCCGTTTCGTATGCTTTTTTCTTTGCTTTTGCACATCGTTGCTCTTCGGATTTGCTGTGTATGCTGCCTGCGTTGGATATGTGTTACCGAGTGTGCATTTTCGGGTCTCTGCTTTGTTTTAGCCTTTTCCGTCAAAGATAGGCCTGAAGCTTGTTTTCTATTGTCTTGCTTGATTTTTCTCTGTCTTTGTGTATCCTTGTCTCTTGGATTAAATGCGTATGACGTAGGTATCGTGTCTGCGTCATGAAAATGTATCTCTGTGTTTCTGCTCTTCTTTTAGCCTTTTCTGTCAAAGATAGGCCTGAAACTTGTTTTTCTGTTGCCTTTGTACGTGTGCATCCTTCTGTTGGTCATGAACTTGCTTTGATTGAATTGTACTTTGTCTTATCATATGGATGCGATGCTTAAGAGTGTTTCTTGACTCGGTGCAGGTGACCCTGAGTCCGTGGTACCTTCTACCAGTACTATGCAGGATGTCATCGAGAACATTGACTTCAATATTACCGGGGAGGAGCGTACGCCGATATCCGAGCTGCGTCATCACTTAGCGACTTCTGAAGGTCCGTCGCAGTCTGATCTGTTCAAAACTCCACCTACTTTGACGCCAGGAGGTGAGGTACAGGGGGCTGTTCCCGAGTCTCCTATACGAGCACAACACTACCGTGGAGTCGACAGGGCCTTCTGTCTGTGATGCAGGGTGTGTTATAGAGATGACTGGAGTTACCGTGGGACCTGCTGTGGAGCTACCTATGCCTTCCGTTGGTGGGCGTGAGGCTACTGTTGAGTTGTCTAGGCCTTTTGCTAGTGGGCTTGGAGTGGTGCGTGCGCTGCGAGATCTTTGGGCGTGGGCGTGGCGGTGTTGTGGAGTCACCGGCACCTGTTGTAAGAGGTCGAGGTAAAGGTCGCGGGGATGGTCGCAAGAATGATAGATCTAGTAGGAAGCGCAAAGTGGATGCTGTTGCTGATAATGCTGAGGGTGGTGTTCGGACGCGTGGTCGTCGCGCAGCGGAGGCTAGCGGTAGTTGTGAGCGAGGTGAGGGTAGTAGTGCTGGTGTTTCTGACGAGGTGAGTTCTGACGAGGCTGAGGAGGGAGATGATCTTGCTGTTGATAAACCGAGGCGTGGCCCTCCTCGCCGACTTGAGGGTGCCTTTGAGAGTGATCCTGAGTCCGAGGAGGGGCAAGATGATGAGCAGGTCGTGGATGACGCAGCTGAGGCTGTAGTTGGAGGTGAGATTGCAGGTGATGCTGTGGCCGCTGGCGTTAATGGGGCTGGTGTTGGGCCGGATGCTGCGCAAGATATGTTTATGGGCGTGGTTGACGAGCTAGGCTTGAGACCGTCGTTTCCCCATGGGCCGAGATTGTAGGCGAAGGTTGCCAAGGATTGGGATGGTGTGAGCTTGGTTTGGAATCCATTGGAGCACTTGTCCACTCAGGTGAAGGTTGGCTTCAAGTTGGGTAATATGAGGACCTTCTCTGGTTTCCGCACTGTCATAGATGCTTTTAACAAGAAGTTGTCTCCTGAGTCACAGAAAATAATCCTCGGCACAGCCTTTGGTCCGTTGGTGACGAAGTGGAGGGAGGCGCGTAAGAAGAACGTGAATTCGCACCTTTCCGTGCTTCGAGCGTTGTTAGACAGATTCTGGGATACCACCAATACGTTCCATGTGCCTGGGTACGAGGTTAGCATTACTTTCTCGTCTCTTGCGATTGTTTCGGGGCTTCGTCATAGAGAGGAGATGATTAAGTGGGACGGAGCGCGTCCTGCTATCTCGAGCCCTACGGTTGTTCGTTTGATCGGCGGTGGTATCAGGTGTGCAAAGGATGAGAAGAACACTTATGGGTCTCAACCGTCATTGGTTGGCCCTGGCCTGCTGATGGAGGTATAATTGTTTTACTTTCTCTCTTTTGTGATGTATTATTGCCTTGTTGCTGTTATTTCTTCCTTTGGTGACGTGTTTTCTGTCCTTCGTAGTCCTGGTGTTATGCTCATTTCCCGTCGCTGCTTCCTGACAAATTTGCCGTGAAGGCGAAGTACCCTGCTTTCCATGCCTATGCGACGGCAAATAGGAAAGGTATTCGCCTGACCTATGAGGCTGCTCGAGTACTGTTCAATGGGATGACCGTTGATAAGGTAAAAGGAGTCTGTATTCCTTTTATGCTTTGTGTTTCTGCTTTGATTGTGGTTGCGTGTTTTTGATTTATTTCATGTTTTTGTAGTTTGTTCGTAATCCTTGGGCAAATTACGCGGATGTCCCTGCGTCGGTTGCGACTCGCTTTGCTCTTCGGTTGCGACTCGTATTGGTTTTTGGGTGAGAGGCTGTTAGCGCAGACGACTAAGGGTGAATTTGTTGTGCCTGCGTCTCCTCCTAAAGTCTTCTTTGTTCAGACGCCGGATGCTGATGTTCGTCGAGATGTATATCACGAGGGTGAATCGGATTCTCTGCTGAGGCTGGATGAGGACTATCCGTCGTGGGCGTGTCTTGCTTTGGCACCTGCTTGAGGTTCAGCCTCCTCCTTTCTATGACCGTCTAGATTTTGAGCACGATGATGGCTGTCGGCATTTGATGGCGCTGCCGCAGTACTTATCTGCGGTGACTGATGCTGGCATTGATAGTTGGAGTCCTCGGGTGAAGCCGGTATGAATGTGCTTGCGTATTATGTAGTATATAGCCCCCAGTTTGAGTTAGATTTTGTCCTAAAATCGTTAATCAAACGTTGTTGAAGCTGCTTTTGATTATAGCCCCCAGTTTGAGTTAGATTTTGTCCTAAACTCGTTAATCAAACTTTGTTGAAGCTGCTCTTGATTGTAGCCACCCGTTTGAGTTAGATTTTGTCCGAAAATCGTTAGTCAAACTTTGTTGAAGCTGCTCGTTAGTATAGCCCCCGGTGGCGAGTGGCGATGAATGAGAAAGCAGTCGTGCTTTGCAAGGTGCAGAAGTACGTTTCAGAATTGCAAGGTGTACTTGCGCAGAGCCGGATAGATCTAGGGCGGGCCCGGGCTTCGGAGACTCAACGTGAGCAGGAGTTATCTGCTCATCGTGCTGATATTGACTCATTGCGTGCGGAGCTTAGTCGTCGAGATCATGCGAGCTGATTTGGGACGTATGCTAGGATCGTCGGCTTATATCTGTGGACTTGTTTTATTTTGTGGTCGTATTTGTAGGTATTTGGACATGTAGGATCTCGTATTAGGTCAATTTTGTAATTGCGGCTTGACGCGATAAGGCCCTGCGACCTTGTCTGCGTGTTTTGGTATTTTTGTATGGTCATACTTGTAGGAGTCGTACGACGTCGATTCGTGTCCATGGCTTGACATGGGTAGGTTATGTGACCTCGTACGCGCGCTTCGATTATGTAGCAGGTGTATTCGTTGACTATGGTAAGCTTCCCTGTTGGCATAGCTTTCGTGACCGATGACCATACGTGAGGTGTCGTATGCCTTGTTGGTCATGTTGCCTCGTTTTGTAGTACGACCGCTTGTGTTATTGTCTGCGTTTGAAGTCCTCGCGACTTGCTTAATCAGTGTTCCTGCATTAGACGGTTAGTCGTAAAAAGAACATAAATCTCGATTGAGATTTTTCTGACCCGTAATAAGAGTATGCATGTTTTAAAATATTTGTACAAAATATGCCATTTTGAGAGAAAATATTTTGAGTCCGTGAAAGACGCTTTTGACGTTCGTAAAAATGTGAATTAAGAACGTCGTGCTTTAACGTAAATTTGTGAAATGTGACGACTAGATTTTGTGAGACCGTAAAAGGTGTTCTTTGAATTTTGTTGGTTATACCCTTAACCTTGGATGTCTTGGGCATGCTATTTTTTGTGTTGAATGTCGGCTGTGCTTTTGAAAAGCTGCCTGCGTATCCATGTAAATGGAATCAAGCCGGCGTAGTTCGGAATTGTGTTTTTGAACAACATGTTTAGGGGCATGTCTGCTCATGGAATTGTGTTTTTGCTTTTTGTTGTGGGAGCGCACGTTTAGGGGCATGCCGGCCCGGAGTTGTGTTTGCTTTTGTAAAGAGTTTGAAAATGCATGTTTAGGGGCATGCCGGCCCGGAGTTGTGTTTTATTTACATGTTATAAATACATTGCAAGTGTTTCAGGGGTAGTATTTCTTCAGCTGATCGAGGTTGGTTGCTCGGTTGAACTCTTGACCGTCGAGATCGGCTAGTTTCACTGCTCCACCTGTATAGATTTCCTTGACGAGGTAGGGTCCCGCCCAGTTGGGTTTGAACTTTCCTCGCGGGTCAACCGAAAGTGGCGCGCGTACTGATTTCAAGACTAGATCTCCCACTTTAATGTTTCGTGGTCGAACTCGTTTGTTGAATGCTCTTTGTAGACGTGCTTGATACATTCGCACAATGCTTAAAGAATTTAGCCGACGTTCGTCTAGGAGCATGAGTTGCTCGTAGCGTTCGCGGGCCCATTCTGCTTCCGGAATGCTACTTTCCATTAGTATTCGTAGGGATTGTATCTCAATTTCCACTGGCTGAACAGCTTCCATGCCGTAAGTGAGGAAATAAGGTGTCATGCCTGTGGGTGTGCGTATGGTGGTACGATATCCCCAAAGTGCAAATGGAATTTTATTGGGCCAGTCCCGACAACTGTCGATCATTTTCTCCAGAATGGTGATCACAGTTTTGTTTGCTGCCTCCACGGCTCCGTTGGTTTGGGGTCGGTAAGGAGAGGATTTGTGATGTTGTATGTTGTATTTAACGAGTATAGCTTCTGCTTCGCCATGGAAATGTGGTCCTTGGTCGCTTATGAACTCGTGCAGTATGCCGTACCGGCATATGATGTTTGTTTGTATGAATTTGGCGACTTCTTTCGAGCCGAGGGTGCGAAAAGATGCTGCTTCTACCCATTTTGTAAAATAGTCGATTGCTACTAGCACGAAGCAGTGTCCTCCTGCTCCGATGGGATGTACTTTGCCTATGATGTCGATGCCCCAAGTTGAAAAGGGCCACGGTGATGTGAGGCTGTAAAGGGGTGAAGGGGGTACATGTTGTACGTTGCTGAATATCTGACAGTTATGACAGTGTTTGATGTAATGAATGCAGTCTGCTTCCATGGTCGTCTAATACCATCCAAGTCGTAAGATTTGCTTGCATAGGGCTCTTGCGTTCATGTGTGGGCCGCATTCGCCGTCGTGTACTTGGGCGATTATTTCCTGTCCTTTTTTGTAGTCGACACACATGAGCAAGGTACCTTGTGGTGTCTTTTTGAGTAATTGTCCCATCTCTAGTACGAATTGAGACGCAAGAAGTCGGATGGCTCTTTTACCGCGTTTTTCGGTGTTAGGTGGGTAAGAGTTTCTTGTTTTGTAGTTGAGTATGGCTTGGTACCATGGTTCTGTTTGTTCAGCTTCGTCGATGTCAATGGTGTGGATGTATGCGGGTTCACCACGTCTTTCGACGACAATGGGTAGTGTGTCCACATTTGGTGGCATGTGGAGAAGGGATGAACGCTTTGACAGCGCATCGGCAAATTGGTTTTTTTTTTTCCTCGGGAGGTGATAGAATTCTATGCTGTCAAATTCTGTCAGGAGTGTTTGTATTTTCACTTGGTATTTCGCAAGGGTTTCGTTCATGATTTTCCATGTTCCTGTGACTTGATTTATGATGAGGAAGGAATCCCCATGTACGCGTAGGTGCTTTATCTTGAGGGCCATGGCTGCTTGTAGGCCGTAGATGCAGGCCTCATATTCTGCGGCATTGTTGGTGACGTTGAAGTCGAGCTTGATCGAGATGGGTGTATGATCGCCGTTAGGAGATATTAGAAGTATTCCTATGCCGTAGCTTCGGTAGTTTGAGGCTCCATCGAAGTAGAGTTGCCAGTACTTAGTTTCGACAGCGAAGATTCCATCATCAGGGAATGATGTTGTGTCAATTTTGGGTTATTCAATGATGGCATTCTCTGCGAGAAAATCTGAAACAGCTCTACCTTTGATGACTTTCAAAGGCAAGTATTTGAGCTCATACTCTGCTAGTAGTAGCGCCCATCTGGCCATACGACCATTTAATACTGGCTTTTCAAACAAGTATTTGAGTGGATCCATTAGGGAGTAGACCGGGTGGCGAGGCGAGGTAATGTCTCGAGCTTTTGGAGGCCCAGACTAAAGCGAGGCAGTTTTTCTCCACGGGTTCGTAGCGAGTTTCGTAATCTTGGAACCTTTTGCTGATGTAGTAGATTGCTCGTTCTTCGTTGTTAACTTCTTGAGCGAGCATGGCGCCCATGGCGTTTGGTGTAGTTGTCAGGTATAATGATAGTGGTAGGTCTTCCTGGGGTGGCACCAGAACAGGTGGGTTTGTAAGTAGGGTTTTGACTTTGTCGAATGCTCGTTGGCGATCGTCGTCCAGCCGTGTGTTCTTCCTTTTTTAGTTTCTTGAAGATCGGTTCACAGACCATTGTGAGTTTGCTGATGAATCGGGAAATATATTGGACTTGTCCCGAGAAACTCCTGATTTCATCGATGTTGCTTGGAGGCTTCATTTCCATTATTGCTTTGATTTTGACAGGGTCGATTTCGATTCCACGTTGGCTTACGATATGACCTAACAGCTTGCCTGACGTAACCCCAAAAGTGCATTTCTGTGGGTTTAGTCGCATTTTGTATTGTCTGATTCTGGTGAAGAATTTACGAAGGTTGGTAATGTGATCCTCCCTTTGCTTTGATTTTACAATCATGTCGTCGACATAGACTTCTACTTCCTTATGCATCATGTCGTGAAGCAGAGTAGTTGCGGTGCGTTGATATGTGGCGCCTGCATTGATAAGTCCGAAAGGCATAACAGTATAACAGTACGTGCCCCAAGGCGTTACGAAAGTTGTTTTAGACATGTCGTCTGTTGCCATTTTGATCTGGTTGTAGCCTGCATACCCGTCCATGAATGACAGTAGTGCGTGGTCAGCTGTATTGTCCACAAGTATGTCCATGTGGGGTAATGGGAAGTCGTCTTTCGGGCAAGCTTTGTTTAGGTCACGGAAGTCTGCACATACTCGTATTTTTCCGTTTTTCTTCATGACTGGGACCATGTTTGATACCCAATCTGAGTATTCGATGACTTGGATGAAACCCGCTTGTAGTTGCTTTTCGATCTCTTCTTTGACCATGAGAGACCATTCTGGTTTAATGCGGCGTAGTTTTTGCTTAATAGGTTTGGCACCTGGTTTGAGTGGGATGCGGTGTTCGGCTATTTCACGATCGATGCCAGGCATGTCCCTGTAGGACCAAGCAAAGACGTCTTTGAATTCTGTGAGTAGCTTGGTGTATGCAGCTTTTTCTTCCGTGCTCAAGGAAGCTCCGAGTTGTAGTTTTCGGGGCTCTTCGGGTGTTCCCACATCAATTATCGTTGTGTCTTCAATGATGGGGTCTTGTTCGGGTTTTGAAACGATACTTGCAATGTATTTATGTAATGCGATGCTATTTTGTTTATTGTGAGTACTAGAAAATGCAGTTTTTAAAGGAAAACAAGGCAAGTAGTAGCCAGAAACGTTGTTGTTATTAGTGTTTTCAAAAGCAGTTACATTTGAAGATAGCTCGGACAGGGGAGCTTTAGACAACCTTAGAGACTCTAACTCTTTATCTATGTCTATCACATCAGGAACGTAACCCGGGGGCTTAGTTGGGGAAGGCGCTAGTTCTTCCAGAGCGTTGATGCAGTGAACTGGTTCAGTTTTGGTGACGGCTCGTGATGAGCTACCCTGGTAACCTCGGCTTGCAACCTTAGTCTTTTCCTTACGGAGATCGTCTTCGATTAATTGACCCACCGTACTGAGCGAAGCAAAACTGTCAAAGATTCTTTGTAAGCGCAAATCTTTCTTGATATGCAGGGGTGAGATTATTAATGAACTTGGTGATCAGTTCTGCGTCCTTGGGACGGTTAGATATCTGGGCACTGAGTTTCTTCCAGCGTGTGAGGTATTCACTGAAGCCTTCATTGTCCTTTTGTGACAGAACTTCCAGAGTACGTAGCGAGACTTGAGTATCGTTGTTGTCATGATACTGATTGTCGAACTGGACCGTGATTTCTTTGAAAGTAGTAATCTTGTGTGGGTCCAAGGCATAGAACCAGGCTCTAGGTTGTGCATCCAGGGAATGCGGGAATAGAGTAGCCCAGGCTGAAGGATCGACGCCCATGACGGCCATTTTAGCTTTGAAGTCCTTGATATGCACAAGCGGAGTTTCGTGACCCTTGAAGATGGGGAGATCGCTGAGTGAGAGCTTGGCTGGCAGCAGAGACTTAACACTTATCGGGACATGTTCAGTTTCCTCATAAATGGAGTACCCCTTTGAGTTGGTGAGGCGTTCTTCCATCGAACGAATTCTTTTAGCATTTCGTTCAGCCTCTTCAGCAAGGTATTTGGCGTTTTTCTCGGCCTCGAGTTTCTGCATTGTGGCCATCTGTTCGATCGCGGCAGTGAGGCTAAGGATTTTCTTTGCTCAATTTGTTGAACATGTTCTGCAGAATCGCTGATGGGGAGGAGTTGGGATTCCTCGACATTTTCTTCTTGTTAAGTGCCATGGTAGTTTTTGGTTTAGATCTGCATTGTAATGCGTTTCTTTGGAGGTGGCGGAGGGTTCGGATAGCCGGTCTTTGGTACGTCGCGTATCCAGGGCTTTTTAGGGAATGGACCTGCGGGGTTTTAAACCTTAGTGACCTCCGAAAGAAAATAAAAGACTCAAAGAAAAGTCGCATTTGTAGTAAAGAAAAAGTGTGCAAAAGCGTGTGCAGGACTCGACTCGTGTTTTTAGCTTAAAAAGACACGGGAAGCTTTTGAGATAAGGATGCGTTGGCACGTCCTATTCTCGATGTAAATAAAAATTCGTATGATCACAACCTGATTAACCCAAGTTAGCGGTATGTCGCCAGGGGTTTATCGTTAGATTGTGATGTAAAAAGGAATCAAACCGAAGTAGCGATAGGCTAGTCGGCCCGAAGATGTTAAATTGGGTAAAAAGCGGTGGTTGTTCGCTTTTCTCGTGTGACACAGGGTGTCGAGCCATAATGACGATAAGTCACTTGACCTGACATATAAAATCAACGGGTTCGTGTTTGAACAAGCCCGTGTTTTGTTTATTTTTGAGAGAGATAGTTTGTTTAAGTTGGGATGACTAGCAAGTCACTCGACTTAGGGCTATCTCAAAAAATGTAAAAGTGTTTGTCTTTTTGAAATATCCGAAATGAATTGACATATTCGGGTTTTGCTTTGCGAAATGTTTTTGCAATAAATGTATTATGACGATACGTCCGTCGTATAATGCATTTATGTTTTGTAAAGGATAGGAAATGTAGTGATTATTTCCGATCGGTTTTGAATATCGTGGTGTAAGGTTAGTCAGGTTCAGTTGACTATAGGTCAATGACCCTGACTGTATGCTTAAAAGTATGCTTTTTTGAAAAATGTTTGAAAATGTACTTTCAAAATTGACGTCTTTTGAAAGTATAATGCTCTATGAAAATGTTTTTGCATGCATTTGTTTGGAAGACGACCATAGCGAGGGTGCTATAGCTTTGGATTTGTACGTATAGACGCGGGTTTTTGGCTTTAGGGTAAGGTTCCTTCCAGTCATTCCCGCAACGTTTGTGTAGAGTTATCCGCAAGATCACGCACATCAGTGCGGATTCAATACGGGGTCTAGAGCGTTCGGGTTTGACCTGCTACGATTCACTTGTACGGACATCCAGTACTTGTGATCGTGGAAGGGTGAGAGATCGACGTGTCCAGAGTATACAAGCTTAGGAAGCTTGTTCTTACTTGGGGCCGTCCCTCAGAAGGGTGTGGTTATGAATCAGGAGGATTCGACTCAAACGTACTATTGCCCAAATATCGAAAGCAGACATGTTTTCAAAGTTTCAAGTTTCACTTCTTTATGTTTTTAAAATAAAATGAAAAGCAAATTTTCAAAAAATAAAAAAAACATGCTCGTCCCCAGCGGAGTCGCCAACTGAGGATACCGGGTTTAGGGTGATCCCTTCTCGACGCCCCGCTCGCGCCCGCCCTCGTGTCATGGGGCGGAATGCACGGCGCGGGAAAAAATGAGTTCTGCAAGAAGCTCGCTCGCGGGAGCTTCGCACTCGCTTTGGGGTGCTTGGCTCGCTCGAGCGTTCTTTTGCTTATGGGGGAATGTCATTGCATGTGATTATAAAAAGAAATATAAAAATCCTTTTGAAATGTATTTTTGAAGTCGCCACCAAATATTAAAGGAATTTGGAACCTATTCAACGCGTCTTAAAATATAAGACACGGGTGTCTCAGATTTCAAGGTGCGTCGATACCTATCCGTCTGAGGTTATTGTGAAACCAGAGAGGATTCGGAGTGAGGTTACTTTTCGAAAGTTTTGACAAAATGTTTTATGAAAACTGTAATCAAAAAGCCTACGTAAAAGTAGTCTTTACTAATTTGAAAACATATGCTTTAATTTCGATATTTGGGCTAATAGGACGCTACGTACAAATGCAAATATATGACTCGACAAATATGTAAAATAAATGTAAGCCGTCATAGCTATGACGATTTGCTATAGGAAATATACGTAAAATTACTAATTCATTGTATTTGAATTAATAACTAAACGTTATTCTCCGACTTGTGTTCAATTCTAAGATTTTGTAAAACCCTCGGTTTTGCATGTTTAAAAGACTATATGAAACGGTACAGTTAAATGTCGAATCCGTGTTTTAGTCGTAATTTAATGCATGAATCGAGAATTTGCATAATGTAAAAGTGGTGTTTAATTTAGTGATTTGAGTCGTTTGTTTATGCGATATTGGCGGGGTTTAGACGAATCCTTGATTCGAATTACTACAACCGAATTGCGAATAAGGGTTCGTTAATGCCAATATCGAGGGTGGGTTAAAGTAACCCCATAAGTCTCGAACGTCTAACCTGAAGGTAAAATTTCTTTACCTTGGAGTGCAAAGACGGCTTTTTTGGAGTGGAGATTTGTAAGTGCGAGAGGCTTTTTGTGAGTATGGGTATCGGTTTTTTGAGTGTTGTTGTAATTGTTGTTGTATATGAATGTTGTTGTTGTGTAATTGTGTTGTGTAATTGTGTTGTGTAATTGTGTTGTGTTCATGTGTAAGTTGTGTGTTTTGTGATCGTATAAGGGCTACTATTTATAGCAAATGCTTCGTGTTTTATGCCTAATTGATCAGAAAATCGCCAGAGAACCAGCGATTAAAGAAAATTGCGGAATGTCGGAGGAGGCGAGAAAATCAACAGAGGGTGGCGATTTTCATGAAAATCGCGGTGTTCAGCGATTTTCCGCTCGCATTCGACGATTTTGCTGGCCGATATACGTTATCGTAGGTATGTAAGGCTATGGCGGCTTGATTTACGATTTTGGAAATTTGTAGTATGTCGAGTTGCTCAACTTGGGATGTCAACTTGTACAAGTTGATTTGCTTTGGCTCGGTTTTCGTGTTTCGTGTTTCGTGTTTCGGTTTTTCGTCGTGTTTTTCGGTCTTGGCTCGAAGTAAAATAATATTGTAACGTATTATTTTACGACTTTGTGGGTTTTTGTTTTGTAAGAATGTGACCCGGGACGCATTTTTGCCCGCTCGGGTGCTTGGGCCTTTTTATGTGTTTTGGGCCATTTTTGTGTGTGTGTGTGGGTCGTTTTTGGTGTTCTTGGGCTATTTTTGTGAGGCGTCTTTGTGTCGTGCTTGTGCGTATTGTGTCGACTTACGATTAAAATGACTAAATTAATATTCATTTTTACGAAATATGCAAATTCAGATTAATACGTTAAAAATGACTAAAATGTTTTAAACACTTATGTACCGTTTCGTCTTATTTAAAACATGCATGAAAAGTCCTTTTCGTCATCGGGTTTGTTTTTGGGGGGGTACGGATACGGGTATCTACAGCTCGACGAAAGGATACGAGCTTAGTCCTCGTAAATCGGATCGTAGAGTGCCATCGACTCTACGGCTTCAATATCTGCACCTTCATAGGAGGACTTTTTGACCGACTTTAAAGTCCTTTCTCACGATCATCTTATCGTGCCAAGCTTTCGTTCTTTCCTTGTACGTAGCGGCATTCTCATATGACTCAAGGCGTAGCTCCTCGAGCTCCTGCAACTGCAACTTCCTATGCAATCTCGCTTCATCCAAGTGCATATTGAAGCTTTTGATAGCCCAATATGCCTTATGCTCTAGCTCAACCGGAAGATGGCATGACTTTCCGAATACTAAGCGGTAAGGAGACATACCTATAGGAGTTTTGTATGCCGTGCGGTACGCCCACAATGCATCATCTAGCCGTTCACTCCAATCCTTGCGATCCGGGTTGACTGTCTTATCAAGAATCGACTTCACTTCCCTATTCGACACCTCGGCTTGACCGTTGGTTTGAGGATGATACGCGGTCGAAACTTTATGAGTCACGTGGTACTTCTTGAGTAGAGCACCAATTGTTTTATTCACGAAATGAGTTCCACGATCGCTAATCATCACCTTGGGCATTCCAAATCGCGCAAAAATGTTTGCTTTGATAAACTTAGCAACCACCTTCGCATCATCGGTCTTAGTAGGGATCGCCTCGACCCACTTAGACACGTAATCAACGGCAAGCAAAATGTATTCATACCCATGTGAACTCGGAAAAGGACCCATAAAGTCGATCCCCCAAACATCAAATATTTCACAATTAAGCATGTAGACCTGCGGCATCTCGTGGCGACGAGAAATATTACCAACTCGTTGGCAATTATCACAAACTTGACAGAAACCATGAGCATCTCGAAACAAAGTGGGCCAATAGAACCCACAATCAAGTACCTTCCTCGCCGTTCGCTTGGCACCAAAACCTCCGCAAGCATGAGTATGACAGAAAGTAAGGATTGAAGTCATCTCATTCTCGGGCACGCATCGTCGAATAATTTGATCAGAACAATGCTTCCATAAGTATGGCTCATCCCACACATAATACTTGGCATCACTCTTAAGCTTGTCTTTTTGGGACTTAGAAAAACCAGAGGGAAATCGCGATGAGCATAGAAAATTTACCAAGTTAGCATACCATGGCTCGACAGCTTTAATAGCCCATAACGTCTCATCAGGAAATGCGCCTCTAACCGGTACATGTGCGTGAGGAGCAGCATCCACATCCACTAGCCTACTCAAGTGATCGGCAACCACGTTCTTGGCGCCCTTCTTGTCTTTCACCTCGATGTCAAATTCACTCAATAGCAAGATCCAACGAATCAACCTCGGCTTGGCTTCCTTTTTCGACATCAAGTATCGCAAGGCCGCATGATCAGAGAAGACTACAACCTTCGTACCTAGCAAGTATGATCGGAATTTCTCTAGCGCAAAGACAACCGCTAGAAGCTCTTTCTCGGTAGTGGTGTAGTTTCGTTGAGCCTCATTCAAAGTCATAGAAGCGTAGTGAATGACATGAGAGACTCTCCCGACACGTTGGCCTAACACAGCTCCCAATGCATAGTCACTGGCGTCACACATGATCTCAAATGGAAGAGACCAATCCGGAGCTTGAATGATCGGGGCCGAGGTAAGCCGACTCTTCAAAGCATCAAATGCTTCCTTGCAAGCCTTGTCGACGTGGAAATCCGTATCCTTCTACAGCAGCTTGCACAAGGGTGAAGCGATCTTTGAAAAATCCTTAATGAACCTGCGGTAAAAACCTGCATGACCAAGAAAAGATCGAACCGCACGGACGTTAGTAGGATAGGGCAAAGACGAAATAGTATCGATCTTTGCCTTATCCACTTCAATACCCCTAGATGACACCACATGGCCTAAAACAATACCCTGTTCAACCATAAAATGACATTTTTCGCTATTCAGAACAAGGTTAGTGTCAATGCAACGTTTAAGAACAAGAGACAAGTGATGCAAACATCTGTCAAAAGAATCACCATGCACCGTAAAATCATCCATGAACACTTCAATGAAGCGCTCAACATACTCAGAAAAGATGCTCATCATGCACCTTTGGAAGGTGGCCGGTGCATTGCAAAGTCCGAAAGGCATGCGTCGGTACGCAAAAGTGCCAAAAGGACAAGTGAATGTGGTCTTCTCTTGATCTTCAGGGGCAATGGCTACTTGAAAGTAGCCCGAGTAGCCATCCAAGAAACAATAATAAGCTTTACCTGCAAGTCGTTCAAGCATTTGATCGATAAAGGGGAGGGGAAAGTGATCTTTCCGGGTCACCGTATTCAAACGGCGATAATCGATACAAACTCGCCATCCATTCTGTACTCTAGTAGGCACAAGCTCACCTTTATCATTCTCAACCACTATCACCCCTGATTTCTTAGGAACAACTTGGGTAGGGCTTACCCATTTACTATCCGAGATAGGATAAATCATTCCGACTTGGAGTAACTTGAGAACCTCTTTCTTTACCACCTCCATCATAGGTGGATTCAATTGACGTTGTGGTTGTCTCACCGGCTTAGAATTCTCCTCAAGAAGGATCCGGTGCATACATGTGCTTGGACTTATGCCTTTGATGTCGGCAATAGTCCATCCAATTGCTAGCTTATTCTCCACAAGAACGTCTTGCAATCGCTTCTCCTGTTCCTCGGTGAGCTTACTAGAGATAATTACGGGAAGAGTGTCTCCCTCACCTAGGAACATGTACTTTAAGTGCTCAGGTAGAGCCTTGAGCTCAACTACAGGGGCTTGTACAACAGATGGTAACAATCTCTCTGTAGGAAGGGTCAGTGGCAATGGTGGGGAAACATATAGAGGCCTCCCATAATCGTTCAGCTCAGCCACAACTTCCTGCAAGTTAGTAGAAACAGCATATTCTACCTCCTTCCCATCAAGACTGTTATCCAAAGCTACCTGCAACTCATCACACCCGCTAAGATTGAAACAATCTTGCGTAAGAGGGTCAGTGACATCAACAAAATTAACAGCATGATGATCAACAGGATATTTCATAGCATCAGAAATACTAAAACTAACCACGTGACCATTAGACTCCATAGTTAAAGAACCAGTAGACACATCAATTTTAGTACTCGCAGTTTTTAAAAACGGTCTACCTAGAAGGATCGGAGCCGCATGAGAATCATGCTCCATATCAAGCACATAGAAATCAGCAGGAAATATCAAACCATCAACCAAAACTAGGACATCCTCAACAACTCCTTTGGGATACACATTAGACCTATCCGCAAGTTGAATAATAACACTAGTAGCATGCAAAGGTCCTAGTTTCATAGATTGATACAAAGAGTAAGGAAGCACATTGATCGACGCACCTAAATCTAACATAGCTCTGTCAAATTTAGCGTCACCGATGGTACAAGGAATAGTAAACATGCCCGGATCATTACATTTTGGAGGAAGTTTTCTTTGAAAAACAGCGGAAACATGTTCACTCACCTTTACCTTCTTAGCCCCTTTGAGCTTGTTATTCCTCTTAATCGTACAAAGTTCTTTTAAAAACTTAGCATATTTAGGAATACTCTTAAGAAGATTTAGAAGGGGAATGTTTACCTCGCACTTTTGAAATACCTCGTAGATATCCTTGTCGTGCTCGAAATGATGTTTCCTCCTTAGTGCATCGGGGAGGTACCTCCGTCTCGACGGGCAATAAAGGTGAAGGAACCGACTTCTTCTCCTTGCTCAATGTAGCTTGATCATCATCCACGATCACTATCTCTTCTTCTTCCTCATTGATCTTAGCCTCCTTGGGCTTCCTCTTTGCCTTTTCGATCTCTTCCAATTGCCTTCCATTTCGCAAAGATACGGCACTCACATTTGGCTTAGGGTTTGCCACCGTTTGACTAGGCAACACAGTCGAATCCCTTGCTTCCAATCGACTAAGAGTAGTGGCCATTTGCCCAATCTGTGTCTCCAAATTCTTGATGCTATTCTTAGTCTCCAATTGGTTTTGAGCCACACTAGATTGAAAGTTACCTTGGTTGGTTACCAAAGCTCGAATCATCTCATCAGTAGACATTTGCGGACTCGGTGGTGCTTGTGCATTCGGGGGCGGGTTTTGAGGACGATTCATGTATTGTCCTCGTGGTGGACCGCCGTGGTTCCCTTGAGCATTTGATGGATTACCTTGAACGTGAGAGGAACTACCTTGAACGTGAGAGGGATTTCCTTGCGTATTACCCCATCGGAAAGCCGGGTTAGCCTTCCATCCCGCATTGAAAGTATTGGAATAAGGGTCCCATTTCCTTTGGCCCGGCTCCATATATCCTGCGGCATTCACCTCTTCATAAGGCGTATCCTCCCTCATTTGTGGGCAACTCTCACTCTTGTGCGACTCGGAAGAGCAAATGCCACAAGCCATTACCGATTTCTTGCCTATGACCAAGTCCTTGACTAGATTCGCCAAGCTATCAACCTTCTCCTCAAGCAAAGCGTTACTTGAGCCAACTGCATTAACCCCTCATCGTGGGGTCTTTCTGTCAAAGTCTCGTGAGCTCTCAGCAAGCTCTGTGATCAATGCTATTGCATCAATCGGATTCTTATTAGCAATACCTCCTCCACTAGCAGCATGGAGCATACGAGCATCATCCTTGCTTAAACCACCCGTGAAATACATCACGAGATCATAATCTTTGTACCCATGATAAGGACAAGTGCCACATAGCTTCTTGAAATGCTTCCAATACTCATACATACTTTCACCGTCTCGTTGTTCGGCGTTACTTATCTCCTTCTTCAATTGTGAGGAACGAGAAGCGGGAAAGTACTTCTCTAGAAATGCCTTCTTCATCTTAATCCACGTGTCAATACTACCCGCGGGCAAATAATAGAGCCAATCCCTCGCAGCGTCCTTTAGTGAGAACGGGAAGGCCCTGAGCTTCAGTTGCTCATCAGTAATTCCAGCAGGTTTCATGCTGGAACAGACAATGTGAAAATCCGACAAATGCTTGTTCGGATCCTCGCCGTTCAACCCATGGAATGTGGGTAGCAGATGAATGAGCCCGGATTTCAACTCGAAGTTAACACCGGCCTCGAGAGGTGGGATGGTGATACACAATGGTTGACTAGGGAGATCCGGAGCTGTGAGTTGTTTAATCGATTGAGCGGCCATGACTTGACCACTTGCGTTCCTCCTAAACCTGAAAAGTGTTCTTTCAATCTCTGAGTCAAAAGGCTCGAGGTTCAGGTTAGTAGAACGAGTATTATGCATATACCTACACGAAAACAAAAAAAACAATCAATGCCTATACTCCCCGGCAACGGCGCCAAAATTTGACGGTCCAATGTCGTATGCCGCAAATTACAATTTATAACACTTAAATCCTAATACTAAACAAATAGTAAAGCGGAAGTAAGGGGTCGAACCACAGGGAATAAGGCTAACTGAATTCAAGCTAAGCGCGCAGATGAAAAGCGAAACTAAAGTAACAAAGTGACAGAGGGGGGTTTTGTTGTTTTACTAAACTAAAAACTAGCATAATCAAACAGAAGCAGAGAATAAAAATGAAAGGACAATAAGATATAAAAAGCAAAACTAATCAAACTATAATATCAAAACAAACGCAGAGACTAAAAGAAATGAAATTTAAGAAATTAAAAGGATCTCGGCTCAAGATAAAATCCACGGTTTAGAGTTAATCGATCACGGTTATCCGGTTCTAGTTTATACTCTTGACTACCTTATCGTGAATCATACAATTCTAATTCTCCTTATGTTTAGCTAATTAAAACGTAAACCATTCTTAACTAACCCTAACCAAAAGACAACCTTAACGTAAACCGTTCAAGATTTAATCAGTTAGCAGCTTTAACGACAAGAGAATCGATAAGGAACAAATAGCACATACAATCCAGTTGTACTTTAGATGTTATGAAAATCGCTCCTAGGAATAAAAATCAACGTAAACCGTTCAACTATTAAACCTAGTCGTTACTAGCGTTAAGTTAATCAACGTAAACCGTTCAACTAACAAAACTAACAAATACGTAATGAATCAGACGACTAGTTGTACACCTAGCAATCACAAATCAATCACGCAAGTATAATTTTAAACTGAGCGATAATCAATAATCAAAACAAATACTAGAACTTTCAAACTCACAATTAAAACCAACCGTTTCAAATATAATACTTAAACCGAGAAAAGAGAGATTAGCTTTTCATACCGACGGTTACAAAATGCATGGAAGGTTTGATCTTCAATCTCCCGATTTTGATCAAAAACTAAAACCTAGAGCTAAGCTTAAAACTAAGAAATGAAAATGAAGAAGATCTAAAATGTGAAAAGTGAAAAAGTGATGTGGAAAATGAATGGTAATCCTCATTATAAGGAAACCCTTAGCTTAAGTAACATACAAAACAACTCACAAAGCCCACACTTTGACGCGGGAAAATAAAGCCCACGAAAACAGGTTGCTCGCGGGCCGCTCGCGGTCTGCTCGCGGGTTGCTCGCGGTACCTGTTCTGACGTCTTCTTTGCTCGCGGTCAGGTCGCGGCCTGCTCGCGGGTGGGTCGCGGTTTGTGTTCTGTTGCTTTTCTGCTGCTCTTCTCTTCAGCTCTTACTTCATTCTCGTCGTGGTACGCTTCCAAGCACGATTTAACGTCACAAACTCGCATAATACCACATCACTCGTAAGTCACAAAATTATCGTAAAATCATATTAAATCCTTCCGAAACGAGCTAAAACCGACGCTCCTAATACCTACTAAATACGACTCATCATCCATGTTGTAAATGACTCAGTACTCATATAAATGATTACTTCGTATTTCAAGCTCTTTCTTAGGATTGAACCATTTGTAACATGCACGAAATTATCGTCTTCTAGCTACAATAGAGAAATACTATACGATATACGAGTATAATATAATATACTAATACAAATACAAATATATTTGTACACCTTAATAGGAGACAATTTACGCTAAATGGAATCATACAATAATAATCATGGCATTATAGTATTATAGTTGGAATAATTTATTCAGCAAAATATGGAGTAATTTTTAGTTGAATAATTATTAACGTGCATGAAATTATTGTCTTATAGCTGAAATATTATACTACTATAGTACTATAATATAATCCACTAATGCATATACAAATCTATTGTTTCACAATAAGAGTTTTAAATTTAAAAAAAAAAAAATGAAAAACCACCAAAGCCAACAAATTTAATAATTACGCCGCAGTTTTCAATTTTACGATTCCTATTTTTTTTTATTTGATATTTTAATCTCATGTTGCATTTATTTATGTTTATTTCTAATTTGTTGCTCAATTCAACTAATTACCATCCCAACAAATAATCTAAGCTTTTGCTCCACTTGCACGTAATAGTTTCTTTCTTATGTTTTTTTTTAACCAAGAGTACTCAATCTAATTAAGTCATTTGTTTATATTTTTATTTTGAAACAAAAGTAAATGCTAGTCTTATCCATGCAAAACTAAAATGTAAACTAATTATTATCTTAAATTATTTAGGTGAGGTCGATCACCTTTAAAATTAATGACTGTTTTAGATTAAATTTTTATTATATGAAAAAAGCATATATTAGCGCCTAATATAAAAATGAAAAAAGGGAAACAAATAGCTGAGATAGAGAAAGTACATATTTGTGAAACATATTCATCACTGAAAATGTAATCAATTTTTACGGAGTATATTTTAAAACGTTCAATTTAATCTTTAGTATTTCTTAGAATATTAGATTAAAAGTTAGTGTAAATTAAACAAAACCCCCTTTTATAATATTTTTTTTCAAAATAATCCCTTTATATATATTATTTTTTATAACATAACCTTTTTAAGATGCTTTAATTTGTTCCAAAATCACCCATAACATCAAAATATTGTACTTAAAAATAAAATAATTACACCCTTAAATAAGGATTTGTCAAGAGGTGTCGACATATTTTAGGCATTAGTAGTTGTAACTTGGAAGGGGCGTACATTAAAATATGTTTGGTTGTCATTTTTAAGTAACAATTTTCGATGTTTGGGGTGATTTTGAAGCAAAAGTGTCTTAAAAGGGGATCAACTATATAACTTACAATAAAAGATATACAAATACAAATGCTATTAACATATTTAAGAAAATATGGTATCACAATATCACTGAAAATGGTACATCAAGTATATAACTTACAAAAAATAAAATAGTACCAAAAACAAAAAATAAAATAATTTTACAATAATTTATTATAAGACCGTCTCATACAAGAATTAGTACTAAATTGCTAGTACTAAACTGCTAAGGGCCTGTTCTCCTCATCTTAAGTTTTCTCTGGTTCAGAAAACTTCAGATAACTTAAGAAAACTTCAGATAACTTCAGAAAACTTCAGATTACTTCAGACAACTTCAGAAAACTTCAGATTACTTCAGAAAACTTCAGATTTCTAAATAAATAAATTAACTAATAATAATAATACCTAAGTTATATATAACATTAATGATATTAATAATAGTGATAATAATATTATTAAGAATAATAATTCTAATAATATTGATAATAATTTGAATAAAAATTAGACCAATCCAAAACCATTTTATAGCAAATCATAAATAAAAATTAGTTCAGATTAAAAATGTAGAATGTTAATAAAATTTTCATAAATACATATCAAATATTAATGAAAATCAATTATTATTATTATTACTATTATTATTATATATTGCTTGCTAAATTTTTCTAGCAGTTAAATATTAGTGGAAAAAGCGCATGTATATAAAGAGTTGAATATTCTTGGTACTAAAAATATTATCTTCAAAGTTTATCGTAAATGAAACAAAAAGTTAAGTTAATAATTCTAAAGGAAGATAAATTTAGGCGAAACTCGTTGAAAAAAAAAGTAGCAAATATAATAACACTTACAATTACCATAGTAATATTAATAATAATAACAATAATAATAATAATATTAATAATAATAATAATAATAATAATAATTATTATTATTATTATTATTATTATTATTATAATTTCAAAAAACTTCAGAAAACTTCAGATAACTTCAGAAAACTTCAGATAACTTCAGACAACTTCAGAAAACTTCAGATTACTTTAAAACTTCGATAACTTCGTAAAACTCGTAAAACTTAAGACGGCTCGTAAAACTTCGCACGGTTATAATGCGCTCCTAACTCATTTAGAATACTCTAAGGGTAAAGACAAAAAGAACGAACAAACTGTAATGTGTGTATCTTGTATAAATAAGCGAGAAGTTAGCTGTACTTGTCCAGTCGGATTCTCATATAGTAGCTCTGGCTGCTCTTTTGTATGGGTCTAAGTGGGCCGCTTATAGTCTATTGCTAGTCATTGGCTGCTTATCTTAAAGTGTTTGCAGGGGGTATGCTCCTAGTAGAAGATTGAGCCTTAGATGCGGGAATCTCTTTTTATGTTAGCTAACGGGGGCGGGCTTTCCTATGGTAGTCCCGCTGCGACCTCTGACCGTGCGTCCTGTTTCATCTTGATTTGGCGCTAAACGCCCCTAGGCACTGTCTTCTCTCTTACCTTCTCTATTGGCACTTTAAGCTCAACCCTTTAAAATTTTATGTCATGAAAAATTTAAGATTTCAGTTATTTTTTTTTTAATCCTTTTTTAAAAATTGATGGTGAATCACTCCACGTTAAATTGTACGTAATCAATATATATAATAATCCAGCAGCGACGGGCCTTTTTGGTCGCAAGTTGCTACGGGGATTATGTTACCATTTTATTGTAAAATGTAACCACTTTTTGTTAAAATGTTATCATACTAATAATGTGCTTGTAACCTCCATTTTAGGATAAAAATATCAAAAACATTTTGCAATAAAATGGTAATATTTTACAATAAAATGGTAACATAATCCCCGTCGCAACTTGCGACCAAAAAGGCTCGTTGCAAACAAGAATTTGTGATAATCATAATAATAGCAGCGAATACATTACTTTATTAATCAATTACTCTTTTTTCTTCTACTTCATTTGCAACATTTGCTTTTTCACGTTTGCCAACGTGAAGATTAAGACGCAAATATGTAGAGTTTTAAGTTTATAAAAATAAAATTTGGATATTCTTATTGTACTAATTAAGACCTATCAAACAAGATCCCGCATGACTGTATTTTTATTCAATACGTTTTGAGAAATTCAGAAAACTTCCCACTTATAACTTGAATAAATAGCGCTATTTTTCTATTTGATGCAAATGAAATTGAAGGGAGCAAAAGAATACGTACTAGGTACTACTTAAAAATGCGTACCAAGGCGCGTTTTTGACGGGTATGTATGTAACAAAAACATGCAAGCCACAACCTCGTCAACAAAATAAAATTAAATAATACTCCGTAGTAGTTTATATAAACCAAGAGCAACAAGTTATCGACAGAAACCATCAAAGACATTGTGTAGACTTCTTTTGAGAGGTTCATTCATTCATAAAATATCATATTTATATTTATATTTATATTTATATCTATATCTATATCGATTTTGTATTTACATTTATATTTTTATTATGGGGAGTTTAGAATATGAAGTCGTCAATGAAGAAGGTAATGAGGAGGCGACAAATTCGTCGACTAATGACGTAAAATCATCGATACCATCGTCTCTTCTTACCTTCAATCACGTCTCCTTTATTTGCAAATCCTTGCCTGAATCCATCAAATTTTACGGCGACGTCCTGGGATTTAAGCCTATTAAACGCCCTGCTTTTTTCAAATTTGTCGGAGCTTGGTACGTATTTTATTTATATTTTTCTTATATGATCTCGTTGTATGTATACAAAAAAATTGAAATCAGTGATCAAAGTTAACTTAGGGTTATAAACTTCGAACATAGTCATAAAGGGTTTTATATCGTGTATAATTTTTCACAACTAACACCTTTTATAATATACTTTTTTAAAACTTCCATCTATTATATTTTTGTTTTTTCAAAACTCTCACCTTTTGACAAAATTGTTTAATAAATCACCAAATGCTTATTCTGTGAAAGAATAATGAGAATTTAATGATGTAAGTTAAGATTAAATTAAGAATAAAATGGAAGTATAGGGATCACATAAACAAAAGTTAAGGTCTAATATATAACCAGAGCGCATTTTATTTTACATTTTATGGTGACGAAATGAGGATTTTGTGGTGTTTTTAAATATTGTGTTTATATAAGGTGAAAATTTTGATTAAAAAAACTACAAATGGGTGGGAATTTAAAAAAAAGCATATTACAAAAGGTGGATTTATGAAAAAAATAAAACATTATAATTATGACAGCCTTATATGAAAACAGGCCTTGTCCAAATTTAGATGAGTTTATTACGGGGCTACGGGCTTTAGATAGTTATTGAGTCGGGCATAGACGTAAAATAGACCTTGTCCAAATTTAGATTAGTTGACGGGTTTTAGATTCTGATAGAGTCGATCGGGCATAGACAAAAGACCTTGTTCAAATTTACATTTTTCCCCTTACGTAGTACTCCCTCCATTCAACTCCATGCAATAAATAATGATGTCATGATCCATTTGCTATGGCGCATTTTGCAATAGTAATATATATAGTTACTTATTATAAAAAATTATACAAATTCAATTTTAATATTGTGCTTAAATAGACAAATAAAACAAAATCATACATTATTATATTCTCAATTATATATCAACCACAATATTGAAAATCCTCCTAATATAAAAATAATTACAAATAATGTTATGTTGTGATGAAGTTGAATAGATGGAGTACTTCAGAAATCAATGATGTAACATGTCGTGCGATCTTATGTTATTTATACAATTGAAGTATGTTAGTTCATGCGCGTGCATGAAGTATTGTTACATGCGATAAAATTAAATTAAGATGTTCATTTATAAGTTGTTGTATTACTCCTTGTATCGACTGTATTATCGTCTCATTCGATTTTTATATAATATAGTACTCGATCTGTAACTCTGTAAGTCTTATCACCCAAAAAAAATGCTAATTTTTTTAGTGTAATGTTGTGTTTTAATGATATTACAGGCTATATAACCCTAGCGTTGGCGTAGGCATTCATTTTTTAGAAATCGATAGCCACGTAAGAAACACAGGCAAGATCGAAGTTAAGGACAACCACATCTCCTTCCAATGCTCCGACATGAACCTTATGATTGCGAGACTGGAGAGTATGGGAATCGAATACATAACGCAAACGGTCACGGATGACGATGGCATAACGACAATCGATCAAGTGTTTTTCCACGACCCCGATGGATACATGGTCGAGTTTTGTAATTGCGAAAACATACCTATTCGCCCCTTTCCGGATCATGTTCTCTCAGAAGACTAGCTAATTGATTACAATTTGCTGCTATGCAGTGGCGTATCCAGAAAATTTAAACTTGTAACGTTTCGTTGTAAGGTAAAATGTTTAAAAAGTTAAAACATTTTTTTTTTTTTTCGGGTGGTGTTTGATTGAATCACAAATCAGTTTTTGTTTATACTCCGTATTAACTTTGAGCATTTCATTAAGATTTCGACATTGGTAATTGTACTCTTTGTTACATTTTGTTAGGAGCAACTTTGGATCTTGTATGTAAAAGCTTTGTAAACGTTGTTATTTTTGTGTATGCAATAAATAATAATGTTGAGAAAAAGTCAACTCGAGGTAAAAACATGAATTTATCATAGAGAACTATTTTCAGGACCATCTATGAACTTTTGGGGCCCTGTGCAAAGCTTTAATATAGGGGCCCTTGTTATATATATAGTCATCGTTCATCCAAGTCATCCGTTTTAACTTTAAGTATGAGTTTTTTTTGTCAGACACTACCTTAAATATAGGACGACTTGTGAGGAACTACCTTACATTTATTTTTTTGTGAAGAACTACCTTACATTTCTCAAAGTTTGTGAGACACTGCCAATTAACAAATTCCGTTAAGTTTTGGATATATACCGTCAATGACTAACGGAAAATTCTTAACCTAATAAGTAAGTAACTTCATTCATTTCTTCCCCTAATGTCCCCCTTTTGAAGGTGTTCATATTCTTCATTTCAACTTTCCTTTCTTAATTCGAAATTAACCCTATTCTTCAATCAAAGAAACATAAGTATAGTTAATTAAGTTTCAAATACAATTTTTACTCACAATTTTATGCCATTTTCAATATGAATTGATAAGGTAAAAATAAAATATGATTTTTCACACTAAAGTCTATGCTCTTTTGTCCTCATTTTTTTTTGTTATATTTGAGAAATTTTGAATTTCAAATACAACCATATATTAACAAAGTAATAAAACTATTTACTCAAAATCAAAAATTTTGGAAAATGTTTTTAACTTAAAAATTCTAATTTATGTACTCCCTCCGTCTCGGTGATTTGTTTACGTTTACTTTATACACATTTATCGATATGAGGAGAGATAGAGAAAAAACTAATAAAATAATAATATAAGTACAAAGAGGGTCCCGTTTGCTTAGAATTATGAAATATAATTGGTTAAGGGAGTAGGGGTCCACCTCCCACATGGGTCCCCCATGACCATTTATGGAAAGTGTAAACAAATGACCCGTACCTCCAAAATAGAAAGTGTAAACAAATGACCGGGACGGAGGGAGTAATAAATAACAACGTAGGAATAATTACTTATTTACATGAAATTTCAAAATTGAAAAAATAAATGAAAGTTATGAGCTAAACTAAAAATTATTACTAATCGACACTAAACACTTGTAGTCTTAATAATCTTTAAACAACAATGACAATTATAAACATAATTATGTGTTCTTTGCAATTATAGAAGTTTAAATTGAAAAAATTAGGGTTTTTATTTGGGTAAAAGTGTTTTTTTGGGATGCAAATTTGGGTAAAAATGTAATGGGTTAAGGAGGGAAGAATATGAGGGGTAATAAGAGGGTAATGAAAAAGTTAGTGATTTTCCGTTAGTCATTGACGGTAAAGATCCAAAAGTTAGTGATTTTCCGTTAGTCATTGACGGTAAAGATCCAAAAAGTTAGTGATTTTCCGTTAGACATGTTGATTAATAATTCTTTTATAATACACACCAATTGAACAAAAATGTTAATATATCACAATTGGCTACGTATATCATTCATCATAGCTTTTTCATACTCTGACAATTTAACATAGTGAACTAACTACATGTAGAGGTGGCCATTCGTGCGAGACAGTCCAGCCCGGCCCGGGCCGGGCCAGGCCTCCTTGAGGACCCTTTTTTTGGAGTCCTTACCGGCCCTTCAAAGCCCAGTTGGGCCCTCCAAAAGTTAAGGGCCGGGCCCGGGCCTAATTTTTGGAGGCGGACCTTTAAGGGCCTGCCAAAAAAAATTAAAAATAAATAAATTATAAAGGGCCCTTATTGGCCCGGCCCACCTAAGGACCGGGCTAGGGCCTAAAATTCAGAGTCCGGCCCTTTTACGCCCCCCCAAGGGTCGGGCCGGGGCTTCAATTTAGTGGACTCTTCCTTTTTGTCTTCTGATTCTTATTCGGTTAAGTCGGTTTACAAATGGCTTTCCATGCCTATGGAGGAAGTCCCTTGGTTTAAAGTGGTTTGGAATAATTGGGCTTATCCAAAACACGTGTTTATTACTTGGCTACTTGTTAATCAGGGTCTCATGATCAAGACTAAACTGAAGGCGTTTGCTGTAGTTCGTGACGACTTGTGTTGTATCTGTGGTACTTCGAGGGAGACGTATACTCATCTTTTCATAGAATGTCCATATGTGAAAGCAGTGATGCATTCCTTGTCATCTTTATTTCGTGTTAACTTTGGTAGTGGTATTGGTTGGAGAATGTCAACAAGAGAAGATGGTCTCGGGTCAAGAAGCGGGTAATTGGAGCTGTTATTGAGGGTTGCTGGTATAACATATGGAAGCAACGAAACGAGGCATGGACCAACGGTTGTATATTACGACCTCAAGTAGTGGCTTATAATCTTAAGATGCTATTCGTAGTCGATTACTTTCTTTACATTTTGATATGACGAAGGTAGATGAGAAATGGTTGCCTGAAATTGAGATGATGTAATTAGCTTATCTTGTACACTTTTCTATTTTAATGAAATTCTGACATTTTAGCAAAAAAAGAAGTTAGGGTCAGCTATAACCGGAGCGCATTATATTTATATTTTATGGTGACAGAATAATTAAGGATTTGATGGTATTTTTAAACATTGTGGTTACATAAGGTGTGAGTTTTGGCAAAAAAAATTATAATAGGTGAGAGTTTTGAAAAAGTGTATTATAAAAGGTGAAAGTTGTGAAAAAACCTTTTTATATGTTATGAGATTCTTTTTTTAACTAATAAGTTGGTACGTTAAAGTGAAAATATAAAAGTGAAAGGCGGAGTTGTAAATTATACGAATATTATTTAAATTACTCGTGAAAATTATGGATTTATTTACAAAAATGTATTTTAGCTATCTTTAAAACATTTCCCTTATTTGAAACACAACTGCACGGGTGTCTATGACACTAAAGGTGGTTATGGAATGGCCTTGGATTTCCTTTCTTCGGGAACGTCTTATTAATTCTGATTCAACTAGACTTGGGAAAAATTGTATAGGATCTTTCAGAAGATTGTGGCACCTTCTGCGACCAAGGAAATGGAAAACATTTTTTTTGTGTGTGTGGAAGATCCTTAACAACTATCTCCCTTTGGGGAAGGAATTCCTTAAATGGTAAATGCTTAATAGCTCTAAACACCTTTGTGCTTTGTGTGGGGACGAGGTCAGTGTTGAAACTTTGTCACACCTGTTCAGAGACTGTGACCATGCTAGAAGGCTTTGGTTTTGAATTGGTTCGTCTTGGTATTATGTTAACTGAACCTGCATGGGAGATTGGGTCTGTAATTGGTTAATCTACCTTGGAAAAGGGAAAAAGAAAGATTTGGAGGATTGCCAATGGAAGCAGATACATGATACGTGTTATTTATATAGATTATATGCCCCCAGTTTAGTCGCATTTAGCTTGCATTTATTCGAGTTCATTATTGTTTTATGAGCTATTTGCTATATATTGCGGTACTGTTGTTCCTCGTTTATAGTTTGCAGGTTTTGGCGGTCCTGAGCCGAAACCTGAGTTGATTGGAGCACTTTGAGTATCGTGACTACGAGACCAAGCTCGAGCTTATACGGAAACTCGGGAAGGCGAAACAAAGACCAAAAGATCAAAGGCCAAACGAATAATCAAGGCCCAAGCAAGTGAGTTGGGCTTATAGTTGAAGATTAGGAGCCGGCCCAAACTAAGGGGACCGGCCGGTCAGTCAGGTCGGCAGCCGGCCGACCGGCTGATAGGGCTTAATCGCGTCACCCAATCAAAAATAAAACCAAACTAAACACTAGGGTAGCTAGGGCAAGTCGGGTATCGTAATCCACAAGGAGAAGGTCGCTTATGTTGGTTATCTTGAACGATTCTAGTCTCGGTTCGATGGTTGAGGTTACTAAAAACTAGAGCGTAAAGGTAAGGGTTTAACGATAAGGAAAAGGTCTAAGGAGTCGGGCTAGGCGATGGGTAAGTCAAGGTTGAGGATAAAGATCGGAATGAGTAGGGTTCGCACATGCTAAGGATAACGCTCGGCCTCTCGGTCTAAAGCTCCTCTAGGTCTCGAATGCGGGCTCTCGCAACTTACAAACGAGGGTCCTAATGTTTAGTCTCGCGCCTACCCTAGAACTAGGCTTTCGTTCTTAAGCTCAAGGGTGCTAGAAACTCGCCAAAACGTGATCAAGGAATCGACGAGAGCAATCAAGCAAGACGTAAACAAAACATGTACAAAAACCTACTCAAACAATCATCCAAACTCAACCAAAACAACACCCAAGCAATCACCTTCCTCCCTAGATAGGAATCTACTCACACATGACGGTTTCAACAACGAAAACAATAACAATAGATGAAAACATGATTAAAACAAGATACAATGAAATAACAACAAAGGAGAAGAGAATACAATACCTAAAAATCAGAAAAGCAAGGAAGAACAAAGATGAATTCAAACAACGATTACTAATCAACGATCAAAGTAGCGTACTTGAGTCGGGAATTGAAATTACAAGACTTGAAAACATAAACCCTAAGTTTTGAGAGAGAAAAACTAAGTGTGCTAAAGAGGACAGAAAAAAATTGCTGAAAAGAAAAGTAGTCGAAATTATAATATGAGGGTGTTCAAATAGACGAAGAAATTAAGCACACGAATCGTCAGAGTGGGCGTCCCGGTCGGGACAGGGTGGTCCCGATCGGGATGGAGTTGGTCCCGGTCGGGACAAGGTGATCCCGGGACTTACAGCTTATTTTGGTAATTTCAGCTCTTGGTTCATGCTTCGTACTTCGCTCGTTTTTGCTCCTAACTTCTCGTACTTCGCTCCAAGGCCTAGGGACATGGCGTGGATCATCTCAAAGGGTAGGGACGGGGTCTAAAGTGAATAATTGAGCTCCGTGCTCCGTCCCATGGTCCCGGGACACCTTCAAACGCGTCAAACGCGGCAGACGCAGTTTAATTCCAAGACGAAACCAACTCGGAACTTCACGAAACTTTATGAAACTTCACGAAACTTCTCGACAAGCATCCTATACTCCAAATATGCGCGTGTACCTGCAGAATGGACACAAAAACGCAGCAGTGCCAAAACGGGGAGAAATAGGAGCTAAAACGCGTATAAGAGCGCAAGAAACGCAGAGAAACGCAACCGACAGAGGGCTAAATATATGAAAATATATTAGACATCAAATCCCCCCAAACCGAACCGTTGCTTGTCCTCAAGCAACAAGCGTGAAAGAAAACAGAGGACAAGGCGAGCAAAAGAGAACTTCCCAACAAACACCAAACCGCAAGTAGCTCAAGCGAAAGGCAATCAATCCCGAAGCAGCATGGGACGCAAGAAAATAGCAAGCTAACGGCTGAGATTTACAAGACGGCGCAGAATAAATAGCATGGCTTAAACATAGGCTCTCTAGCAATCAAATCACGGACCTCTCGCGGTTTCCACTCTAACACAAATGATGAACAGGGTGATATATGTGATGACACTCACCTACTCGACTAGTGGAAGCACGCCCGCAATCTAATGTGGACCAAATCTCGCATTCCCGTACACGAATAATGTCACAAAATGAAACAAACATGAGGACTTACATAGGAAAAGAGGGTGTAAAGGCCAAAGAGAGGTTAAGGGTGATAAGGTGGAACAAATGATTATGGAAACGTGGAGCTAAGCCACTAGAAACCACTCGTACTACTCAAGTGCTCGTCCAACCAACAAAGAACCCAACTCTCATAAAAACGGACCAAAAGCAGCATATCGGTCTCCTTTACACATCAACGCAACATAACAAACGATTATGAGTGCTCGCTCATCAACAACAACAACAACTCTTTCATTTTTATGCACACATTTCCTTTCTTTTGTATTTTTGTGTTGTGCTTTGATTTTTCAGATTTTTGTGTTTGAATTTTTCTTTTCTTGAGCAAAAGAGCACACTCACAAGTTGCGGAAAATACCTCATCAAGGGTCGGGGAAGCAGCAATCCCGACTCATATTCACCAACACTCTCAAACCAACGACGTCAGCAAGTCGTAGCCATGATCAAAACCCGAGGACAAGCACAAGAGTAAGCAAAGCGGTAACTAGCTAGGCTAGGGTAGGCTATTTAGGCATTGTATCTAGCAAACTCAAGTGAATAAGGGTAAAAGGATCATGTATGAGAGGATAAAAATAATGCATGAACATGGTGAATGAAATGAAATCAACTAAAGCCTCATATGCATAAACAGGTGACAAAATTGTGGGAAACACGGGATAGGGGCCACACTTATGCGTGTTGATATTACGTACCCCACGAGGAGAACTACTCTCAAAATAAGCACGGGGACCGGGATAGATGTACCGGCCGCAGGATGCTCAAAACCTCACAATATAGTAGTTATAGTCCATGAAATGATAAAGCCAACAGTAAAAGCACATGCCATCATCTGCAAACACGTCTCAACATCCCCGAAAGCGCTAAACCAACAATGTAGAACATGCCAAAGCAAAAGGCTAACAAGGGAAGGGATGTCGGGAAAGAACAAGGTAAACACAAGCTCGCAAACAACGATCAGGAAACGTATTTTTGGTATTTTCTTGAAATTTTCTGAATTTTTTTGTATTTTTCTGAATTTTTTTGATTTTTTTGGATTTTTTGAAAAATGAAAAATGAAAAAGAAAGAGCAAAAATAAAGCGAAGCGAAAAATAAAGCGAAGCGTTCCTCCCCCCAAACCAAACCACACATTGTCCCCAATGTGTCCTAAAGCACATCAACCAGGGACCTCAAAATAAGGGGGATAAAAACGAGCAACAAAAGTCTCAAAAGAAAGCAAAGTACATACAATTCATATTTACAAGCAAAATGTCCCCCCAAACCAGCGTAAAACGGGGGGTGCAGCAGAGGGTACTTAGAAGTACCACCAACAATGGGTCTCGTCGTAGACGAACCCACTTCCATCATTCTCTTCATCGTCTCCATCACCATCATCTCCAACAGCTCCAATGGGTTGGCTTGCAGCAAAGCCAACCGTATCTCCCCCCAAACCATCCTTGATCACGTCTCGTCCAGCTCTCGTGCTCCCTAAGGTACCTGTAATCACATCACAACAGAGCACGGCCTCAAGAGGATCCCTCTCGAGGACTTGAGGTAAGCAATCATCCACGCAATCATCAATGACATCCACAGAAAAGACCGACTCCTCCAACATGGGACGCTTTAAAGCGTTTGACAGATTAAAAGTTATTTTATCACCTCCCACATCCAACGTTAACTTACCGTTCTTGACGTCGATGATTGCACCAGCAGTGTGCAAGAAAGGCCGACCCAATATGATAGGAATTTGGGAGTCCTCGGCCATGTCAAGAACAATAAAGTCAACGGGGATGAAAAACTTACCAACCTTGACGGGAACGTCCTCCAAAACACCTAGGGGGCGTTTGACAGAACGATCCGCCATTTGGAGCGTGATGTTGGTCACTTTCAAAGGTCCCATGTTGAGTTTCTCGCATACGGAGTAAGGCAGGACACTTACACTTGCACCTAAATCACATAAAGCGTTAGGAATCAAAGCTGTACCAATAGTGCAAGGTATGGAGAAACTACCCGGATCCTTTAGTTTTGGTGGGGACTGGTTTTGCAAAAGAGCGCTACATTCCGCAGTAAAAGCCACAGTCTCCACCTCACTAAACGATCTCTTGCGAGTGAGGATGTCTTTTAAAAATTTAGCATAAGCGGGGACTTGCGTGACTAGCTGATGCATGTTATTTATATACGTTTTATGCCCCCGGTTCAGTCGCATTTAGCTCGTATATACTCGTACTTACTATGACTTTAGGAGCTATATGTTATATTTCTCGTTACTGCTGCATTTCATTTACATTTTGCAGGTTTTGGTGGTTTTGAGCCAAAACCCGAGCATTTGGAGCATTTCGAGAATTAAGCTGACAGGACCAAGCTCGAGCCATCACGAGAGCTCGAGAACACGAGCCAAGACCAAAGGCATAAGAAAGGCCACGAGTTGAATTAGGCCCAAAGTAATAGAATGAGGCCCAAGCTGAAGGAAAGGAGCCCAGAGCCAGTCGAGCCGGTCCAGCCAGTTGACGGTACTACTGAGGTGTATTATTCGCCGGATTTTGATTTAATTCGAATTGTTTTAGTTGGGGACTATATATAAGACCTTTGGGTCGTGAATTAGTTGGGATCTTTAGTTTTATGCTTTATTTTACACTCAAACTTTAGGTTAGCTTTTAGTTTCTCCTTTTTACATACTGCTTTACATTCTTTCAAGATTATTATTTGCAACTTCAGGATTCCTCCAGGTTTAATTTCAATTGCTAAGTTTATTATGTTTAATCTATTTGATTGTTTTGTTTGCTTAATTACTATGTCTAGCTAAATTCCTAATTAGGGTTAAGGTGATTTGTGACATATGATTTAGGAACATGTTTTGAGATTAAATTGGTTGATTAAATTGTGCTCTTGATTTCTTTCTACGCGTTTTATATCAATTGAATTAGGATTATTTCGCCTGATCACCGTTTAATCTGAGTTTAATTGAACCTGAGTAAGTTTGACTTAAGATCGAAAGCCGAGTTAAAACTAGACTTACGCGAGTTAGATAAGTTGAATTTAGTAAGTAGCGAGAGCCCGCTAAATTTCCTTAAGGCTAAAATTGACTCGAGAGAGCGTTTTACAAACCTAGTCAAGTTGCACAGTTTAACTCTTCCGTCTTATTAATTTGCGTTCCTGAATCGTTGTCATATATGAACCCGACACCCTAATCTTTCTCCTTATACATTTATATTCATTTGCTTTATTGCCTGCTTTAGTTTATAGCTAAACCAACACCCTTTTCACACCTGAGATTGACCTGTTACTCCGTCTTAAGCTTAAAACTACTCTGTTTCCCTGTGGATTCGATCCCTACTTGCTGCTATCTGTTGTTAGTTGTCATTTAGGTTTATTTTGATATAGGCGATACGACTTAGCCTTATCAATTTTGGCGCCGTTGCCGGGGAAACGGCTTAGTTAGTTTTAGTTTTAGTTAGTTTTACAGGTTTATCTCTCTTGTCTCAAGGAACCTAGTTCCTTGAGACCGTTTTTAATTGTTTGCTTGTAGTTTTGTTTTATGCGCAGTCACCCACGTGTCTAGTTCCATTCGAGCCTGAACTCAACAAGCGCTACATAGACTACGCAAACAAGCGATTCAAATCGCCAATTTTGATCTTGAGGAAGCGTCACACTCGGAATCCAGTGCTGCGCAATCGTCCTACGAAGAGGACACACCTCCCCATACTCCGTTAACTCCACCGCCAGTGACAATGCCTAAACTTTCGAGTCACTCGGTGCCTAAACCGGAGTCCATTCCAAGTGGATTCACTATGCCCGCTACGTTGCAGGGCAACTTTGAGATTCGCCCCGCCTTCTTAAATTTGGTGGAAGCCTTGTCGATTCAGTGGCTACCTGCTGAAGATCCTGGTCGACACATGCAGATGTTCACCGACTACTGCTCTACTATAAAGCAGGCCGGGATTACGCAGGAGCAAATACGGGAAATGCTGTTCCCGTTTTCATTAAAAGACCGCGCACGCGAGTGGATTACTGATCTAGACAAGGAAGCTGCGGGTATTACGGATTGGAGTGGGCTAGCTCATGCCATTTACTCCAAATTCTATCCTCCGTGAGCGCATTTAACCAGGATGAGGAGCCAAATCCAAGGCTTCAAACAAACGTTCGACGAGTCACTTGCTGAGGCGTGGGACAGGTATAAGAAGCTAATTAGGGATTGTCCACACCACGGGCTAAATACATGGTTGGTGATCATGACCTTCTACAATGGTCTTTATGCGGAGAGTCGGGCTATTCTTGATTCAGCTGCAGAGGGTCGCTTCGCCAACAACACTGATGATGACAAAGCTTGGGGTTTAATAAAGGAGATGGCGGTTCACTCCTCACAGTTTGGTAAGGCGCGAGGAATTCACTGGCCGCACATGACGACCGTGATAAGGGGGAGTATTAGCGCGCTAACGAAGTCAGTTCTACCGATCACAAGCAAATTTCTATGATGACAGGTGGTGGTTCTTCTAGTGCTCATGTGAATGCTGTCGCAGGGTACGATATGGGTTATACTACGGGGTATGCTGCACCCCAGGAGCAGGTTTTTGCCTATCAAAACTACAATCAAAACTTGCCCTACCAAAACCAACCTGGTTACGATAGATCACTCTTGTCTTACCGTAATCAGAATGTCCTAAACCCAACCACCCAACCTCCACAAAATCAACCTTACATACCCCCACACAAAAATTTCCAACAAACCCCTCCAAATTACCAACGACCCCATATGTCCCACCAGTTCAACCTGCTCCTATTGTTGATTCAGGTGTGAGTGAGTTGAAGGCCATGATGATGCAGATGGCCAAATCGCAGGAGATCATGATGCAGCAAATGCAGAAGAGCGACCAAGCCAAGGATGCTGCGATTAAGAACTTGGAGAACCAAGTGGCTCAATTGGCCGCTTCGCAAGCAACGCGTCAACCGGGCACTCTGCCGCCCCAAGGTAATCCCCCTAATCCTCCCCACGATACCGCATGTGCTATAACTTTGAGAAGCGGTACGTTCTATGATGGTTCTAAGCATTTGGGGGAGGAGGATGAAGAAAACGTAGCTGATCCGAGGAGAAAAGCGTCCCAGCCGGTCGTCCAACCGGCTGGACCTGTAGCTACGGGGAAAGATAATTTGGGTATGAATTCCGATGTTTCTGCTGCTGCTCCAACGCCCCCAGTTCAGATAAAGTTGCCGTTTCCTGGTCGTCAGCGAGGTGCAGAGCCCGAGGCGAAATTCAAAAAGTTCGTGGACGTCATTCGAGCCCTTCAGGTAAACGTCCCTTTTATAGACCTCGTCACTCAAATACCTGCGTATGCTAAGTTTTTAAAAGATGTTTTAGCTCGTAAGCGTACGTTAGACGACGTATCGACTGTGGCCTTTGTGGGGGAAGCTAGTACTAGGCTGCAGGGTAGTAAGCCTCCTAAGCTTAGCGACCCTGGGACATTTTCTATTCCATGCTCTATTGGTAGATTTGTGGTTCGTAATGCACTATGTGACCTAGGAGCCAGCGTTAGTGTCCTCCCCTACTCCCTCTATCAAAAGATGAGCTTGTCAGCTTTAGAACCCACTAGCATCACCTTGCAAATGGCTGACCGCTCAGTTAAGCGTCCCTTAGGAATCTTACACGACGTCCCTGTACAGGTTGGAAAGTTCTTTATCCCTGTCAACTTCGTTGTTTTAGACATGCCCGAGGATGCCCATATACCTATTATATTGGGGAGACCCTTCCTGCACACTGCTGGTGCAGTTATAGATGTGGGTAGTATGACCTTAACCTTTAAGGTGGGGGGTGAGAAGTTGACCTTCACACATTCTGATACCCCGCGTTCCCCCATGCGTCTCGAGTCAGTTTGTTCTATTGACTCTGTACCTCCGTCTCACTCTACTGGAGACACTTTGGAGGTTTTGCATGTCTCTTCTCCTTTTGCAGGTTCTTCACAGGGTAGCTGCAAGGATGGTTTGGGGGAGAGGAAGCTGCTAAAGGCTGATCTCTACGACGTTAGCATTGGGGATGGAGGGCCTACGGTTGAGCCGCTTGAAGCACGAGGGAGGTATGGAGAGGCATTCCGAGATCGAGGCCCTACGTTGATGGATTATGCTACTTTGCCTCGAGGAGGAGATGTTTTATGGCGATCATCTGCTGTATCGCCAAGTGAAGCTGTTGCGAATGGCCAACAACCTTGGCCTGCTTATACTTGATCTATGGAGCTTTGAAGAGTCGTGCGGGACTATAAACCAGCGCTTCCGGGAGGCAACCCGATGACGTTGTATAATTACTTAGCATTTGTATTTTTTTGTTTGCTTGTTTTTATGACTTTTGGTTTGAATTTGAGCGCGCGAGGTGAGGGATTATATGATTGATTTTAGCGCGCAGGTACTTACGGCCTTTTGGGACCTTAGTATGTTGAAAACGCTCACGAGAAGACCTCCCAGCCAGCCAACCGGCTGCCGGGCTCAGACCGGAGCCGTAGCTGAAATTTGGGAATTGAAGAAAAATCGAAAAAATAGCGTCAGGTGGCCTTAGCCGGCCGGCCGGCTGCCGGTCCCAGACCGGCTGGCCACCACTGCCCCATTTTCATGCTTCGTTTCTCATTTCGCTCATGTTACCTGCCGAAGTACTTCGTTGTTGGACTGAATTGGACGCATATATGTGGATTTTAGCCGCACTCCATGCTCAACTTCGGTTTGGGGGAGCTCCGACTTATATTGTGAGCACTCTTTACCCCTTTTTACCCTCTTTCTCATTTTTACTTTCCTACTCCCTTATGATTTGTGTCCTCCTCTGCTTGTGTGGTTATGTTGTTTTCCACATTGAGGGCAATGTGTGATTTGGTTTGGGGGAGGGAAGCTCTTTCGCGCTTTGCATTTTCATTTCGTTTGCATTTATTACAAAAACCCAAAAAAATTGAAAATTTCAAAAATTTACAAAAAATACGAGTCTTTTTGGTCTGCTTTGTCCTGTTTTGCTTAGTTTGGAGAATTGATTAGTGCATTTACTTTGATCTTTAGTATCTCCGAGTCGACTTTCTATCGCCTTAGCTTGCACGATTGGTTTGTTTCCTGTTACTAGATTGCGAGCCTCAACACTAACCCACTTGTATTTGCTTAATTCTTATCGCTTTTCGCTCGTTTACTTTCGACTTTGACGTTCGAGCTTGGCATTGGTTTGTGGAACGTTGGTTTGATGGTTTGCGGTATGATTGGCAAGATCTTTTTAATGTTGGAGCAATGCTTCGATGCTCTCGGAGGGGACTCATTGACTTGAGTAACCACAGTGGCCATGAATTTGGTTGCGACCGGGAGTATGAGCAATAATGTAACCCTTAAGGAAATATGTGTACCCGAGCGCGATTTTTACCGAGTGAACGTCAAGCTAAACAGTACTACATACGAGGGATGCTCCACATTTGCGATAAGAAAAAAAAAAAACAAGAAAAAGAAAAGAACAAAAGGAAATGATGTGGTAAGATTGGTTGGTTGGAAAGTGGTTCGTACGGCTGGCCTTGCTTGAATTGATTTGTCGTTAGTTTTACTTTTGCGTAAGCGTTAGAGGCTAGTAGTATAATGTGGCGTGAATGGTTGAGACTTGTGCTCTATTTTCGGTGAAGTAGACTTTGGTTGTATTGTTTATGTGCATAGGTCGTCCACTACGAGATACTAGCGTGATTAGTACGTGTCGCTTTGATTTTCTCCGATGCTGTTTGCTTGAGGACAAGCAAAGGTTTGGTTTGGGGGAGTTTGATGCATGTTATTTATATACGTTTTATGCCCCCGGTTCAGTCGCATTTAGCTCGTATATACTCGTACTTACTATGACTTTAGGAGCTATATCTTATATTTCTCGTTACTGCTGCATTTCATTTACATTTTGCAGGTTTTGGTGGTTTTGAGCCAAAACCCGAGCATTTGGAGCATTTCGAGAATTAAGCTGACAGGACCAAGCTCGAGCCATCACGAGAGCTCGAGAACACGAGCCAAGACCAAAGGCATAAGAAAGGCCACGAGTTGAATTAGGCCCAAAGTAATAGAATGAGGCCCAAGCTGAAGGAAAGGAGCCCAGCCCAGCCGAGCCAGTCAGGCCGGTCCAGCCAGGCCGGCAGCCGGCCGGCCGGCTGAGGTGTATTATTCGCCGGATTTTGATTTAATTCGAATTGTTTTAGTTGGGGACTATATATAAGACCTTTGGGTCGTGAATTAGTTGGGATCTTTAGTTTTATGCTTTATTTTACACTCAAACTTTAGGTTAGCTTTTAGTTTCTCCTTTTTACATACTGCTTTACATTCTTTCAAGATTATTATTTGCAACTTCAGGATTCCTCCAGGTTTAATTTCAATTGCTAAGTTTATTATGTTTAATCTATTTGATTGTTTTGTATGCTTAATTACTATGTCTAGCTAAATTCCTAATTAGGGTTAGGGTGATTTGTGACATATGATTTAGGAACATGTTTTGAGATTAAATTGGTTGATTAAATTGTGCTCTTGATTTCTTTCTACGCGTTTTATATCAATTGAATTAGGATTATTTCGCCTGATCACCGTTTAATCTGAGTTTAATTGAACCTGAGTAAGTTTGACTTAAGATCGAAAGCCGAGTTAAAACTAGACTTACGCGAGTTAGATAAGTTGAATTTAGTAAGTAGCGAGAGCCCGCTAAATTTCCTTAAGGCTAAAATTGACTCGAGAGAGCGTTTTACAAACCTAGTCAAGTTGCACAGTTTAACTCTTCCGTCTTATTAATTTATGCTCTGAATCGTTGACATATATGAACCCGACACCCTAATCTTTCTCCTTATACATTTATATTCATTTGCTTTATTGCCTGCTTTAGTTTATAGCTAAACCAACACCCTTTTCACACCTGAGATTGACCTGTTACTCCGTCTTAAGCTTAAAACTACTCTGTTTCCCTGTGGATTCGATCCCTACTTGCTGCTATCTGTTGTTAGTTGTCATTTAGGTTTATTTTGATATAGGCGATACGACTTAGCCTTATCAATTTTGGCGCCGTTGCCGGGGAAACGGCTTAGTTAGTTTTAGTTTTAGTTAGTTTTACAGGTTTATCTCTCTTGTCTCAAGGAACCTAGTTCCTTGAGACCGTTTTTAATTGTTTGCTTGTAGTTTTGTTTTATGCGCAGGTCACCCACAGGTCTAGTTCCATTCGAGCCTGAACCTGAACAAGCGCTACATAGACTACGCAAACAAGCGATTCAAATCGCCAATTTTGATCTTGAGGAAGCGTCACACTCGGAATCCAGTGCTGCGCAATCGTCCTACGAAGAGGACACACCTCCCCATACTCCGTTAACTCCACCGCCAGTGACAATGCCTAAACTTTCGAGTCACTCGGTGCCTAAACCGGAGTCCATTCCAAGTGGATTCACTATGCCCGCTACGTTGCAGGGCAACTTTGAGATTCGCCCCGCCTTCTTAAATTTGGTGGAGCGCAATCAGTTCGGTGGCTACCCAACTGAAGATCCTGGTCGACACATGCAGATGTTCACCGACTACTGCTCTACTATAAAGCAGGCCGGGATTACGCAGGAGCAAATACGGGAAATGCTGTTCCCGTTTTCATTAAAAGACCGCGCACGCGAGTGGATTACTGATCTAGACAAGGAAGCTGCGGGTATTACGGATTGGAGTGGGCTAGCTCTTGCCTTTTACTCCAAATTCTATCCTCCAGAGCATTTAACCAGATGAGGAGCCAAATTCAAGGCTTCAAACAAACGTTCGACGAGTCACTTGCTGAGGCGTGGGACAGGTATAAGAAGCTAATTAGGGATTGTCCACACCACGGGCTAAATACATGGTTGGTGATCATGACCTTCTACAATGGTCTTTATGCGGAGAGTCGGGCTATTCTTGATTCAGCTGCAGAGGGTCGCTTCGCCTTATACATTTATATTCATTTGCTTTATTGCCTGCTTTAGTTTATAGCTAAACCAACACCCTTTTCACACCTGAGAATGACCTGTTACTCCGTCTTAAGCTTAAAACTACTCTGTTTCCCTGTGGATTCGATCCCTACTTGCTGCTATCTGCTGTTAGTTGTCATTTAGGTTTATTTTGATATAGGCGATACGACTTAGCCTTATCACTAGCTCGGTGAAGGGAACCGTTACCTTGAGGTCCTTGACAACCTCCATGAACTTACCGAATTGTGAGTCAAGCTTAGATTTTACCACTCGGCTAGGGAATGGTAGTTTGATTTGAATCGGCGGCTCGACCGGCTTGCTCTGCGCTAGCTTCGTCGTGTTCTTCTCGGCCTCCTTGGGCTTCTCCTTGTTCACGGCACCTCCACCACCGTCGGCTCCTGGCTTGGCCACGTGGGGCTCTCCCACGTGCAACCCTTCTCCGCTCTTGCCTCCATTGCTCTTTGTTCCTGCATCAACATCGCTAGAAGCACTAAAATCATTAGGAGAAAGAGGGGGATTTACCTCACTTACCACCTTAGGCATTTGTGGACCATCGTAGCTCGTTCCGCTTCGCAAGGAAATGGCATTGATCGACTCATGTGGAGGTTGTGATCCTTGCGACGGAAGGTTACCCGGCTTCCTTTGAGAGCTAGAAGAGGCAAGTTGAGCCACTTGCGTTTCAAGCATCTTGATGGCGGCATCCTTCACTTGATCGCTCTTTTGCATTTGAGCCATCATAGTCTCTTGCGTTTTGGCCATTTGCATCATCATGGCCTTCATTTCGCTCATAGGATCGGGAACCGGAGCGGCTTGCACGGGTGGCGGAGCTTGTGGTTGTTGAAAATTAGGGCGAGTAAAGCCCGGAGGGTTGTAAGGTCGAGGATTATTGTATTGAGGACTGAAATTTTGTTGTGGATTGTATTGTGGTTGTTGTGGTGAAGGATTCAAAACATTGGTGCTCTTGTATGACAAATTGGGATGATTTTTGTAGCCTTCATTGTAATGATTAGAGTTGGGGTTGTTTTGGTGAGATTGAAAAGCATGAACGGGATACATACCTCGGCACTCTAGGGAAGAATGACCGGAACCGCCACATGACCCACAAGTCGGATCATTGGAAGTATGCATAGCCGCTACCGTTTGTCCACCTGCGCTTGAAGAACTACTACCCGCTTGCATTTGACCCATCATCATAGCGGTCATCGCATCCAACTTAGCCGTAAGCACGGCCACCACATCGTCGTTCTTACCTCCGACTCGAGGGACATTCCTAGAACTCCCGTATTGCGCATTGTGGATAGCCATGGCCTCGATCGTATCAATGGCCTCCTCCACATCTATGTTATCAAACCTCCCATTAGCGGCGGAGTCAAGGACTTGACGCGATTCATTGTACAACCCATTATAGAATTGCATGACGATAAACCATTGGTCCATGCCATGGTGAGGGCATTGACGTTGAAGCTCCTTATATCGTTCCCACGCATCGAACAAAGTCTCGTCTCCTCGTTGGCGGAAGCTAGTGATTTGGCTCCTCAACATAGCGGTCTTCTCCGGAGGATAGTATTTTTGATAGAACGCCAAGACCAAAGAGTTCCAATCGGTGATTGCATGTGCAACCCGGTTCAAAGAATTAAGCCACGGCTTGGCTTTGTCTCGGAGGGAAAATGGGAAGAGCATCTCCCGTATTTGATCTTGCGTCACCCCCGTTTGCTTTATGGTCGAGCAATAGTCGCAGAAATTTTGAATATGGAGATTAGGGTCCTCACCGGGACTCCCACCAAATTGACTACGCTCGATGAGATTGATAAACGCGGGCTTGACTTCGAAATTGTTGGCGGCAATGTTGGGCATAGCATTGCCCGTCGGAACTTGAGCCGCGGTCGGCCTCGAATGATCCGATAGCTTCACCATTATTCTAGGAGGTGGAGGCTCGAGTGTAGCTTGAGCTTCCGTAGAGGATGGAATAGAAGAGGAAGTAGAAGAGGAAGTAGCTCCCAAGTGTTTGAGCAAGTTCCTACGCCTTCGGAATGTACGTTCCGGCTCTAGATCAAGCGGAATTTCCAAGCCTTTTTGGGACGTACGAGATAACCTGGGCATACACAAACACTCGAGTAGCTATAAGTAACGGCCTCAAGGAATTGAGGTTCCTTGAGACAAAGAGTAACAATGAGAAAAGAACCAAATAAACAACAACAAGAACAAAACCGTCTCCCCGGCAACGGCGCCAAAATTTGATAGGGCTTAATCGCGTCACCCAATCAAAAATAAAACCAAACTAAACACTAGGGTAGCTAGGGCAAGTCGGGTATCGTAATCCACAAGGAGAAGGTCGCTTATGTTGGTTATCTTGAACGATTCTAGTCTCGGTTCGATGGTTGAGGTTACTAAAAACTAGAGCGTAAAGGTAAGGGTTTAACGATAAGGAAAAGGTCTAGGGAGTCGGGCTAGGCGATGGGTAAGTCAAGGTTGAGGATAAAGATCGGAATGAGTAGGGTTCGCACATGCTAAGGATAACGCTCGGCCTCTCGGTCTAAAGCTCCTCTAGGTCTCGAATGCGGGCTCTCGCAACTTACAAACGAGGGTCCTAATGTTTAGTCTCGCGCCTACCCTAGAACTAGGCTTTCGTTCTTAAGCTCAAGGGTGCTAGAAACTCGCCAAAACGTGATCAAGGAATCGACGAGAGCAATCAAGCAAGACGTAAACAAAACATGTACAAAAACCTACTCAAACAATCATCCAAACTCAACCAAAACAACACCCAAGCTTCACCTTCCTCCCTAGATAAGAAAACTACTCACACATGACGGTTTCAACAACGAAAACAATAACAATAGATGAAAACATGATTAAAACAAGATACAATGAAATAACAACAAAGGAGAGGAAGGATATAATACCTTAAAATCAGAAAAACAAGGAAGAACAAAGATGAATTCAAACAACGATTACTAATCAACGATCAAAGTAGCGTACTTGAGTCGGGAATTGAAATTACAAGACTTGAAAACATAAACCCTAAGTTTTGAGAGAGAAAAACTAAGTGTGCTAAAGAGGACAGAAAAAAATTGCTGAAAAGAAAAGTAGTCGAAATTATAATGTGAGGGTGTTCAAATAGACGAAGAAACTAAGCACACGAATCGTCAGAGTGGGCGTCCCGGTCGGGACAGGGTGGTCCCGATCGGGATGGAGTTGGTCCCGGTCGGGACAAGGTGATCCCGGGACTTACAGCTTATTTTGGTAATTTCAGCTCTTGGTTCATGCTTCGTACTTCGCTCGTTTTTGCTCCTAACTTCTCGTACTTCGCTCCAAGGCCTAGGGACATGGCGTGGATCATCTCAAAGGGTAGGGACGGGGTCTAAAGTGAATAATTGAGCTCCGTGCTCCGTCCCATGGTCCCGGGACACCTTCAAACGTCAAAACGCGGCTCGTACGCAAGCGAATCGGCACGAAACCAACTCGGAACTTCACGAAACTTTATGAAACTTCACGAAACCTCTCGACAAGCATCCTATACTCCAAATATGCGCGTGTACCTGCAGAATGGACACAAAAACGCAGCAGTGCCAAAACGGGGAGAAATAGGAGCTAAAACGCGTATAAGAGCGCAAGAAACGCAACCGACAGAGGGCTAAATATATGAAAATATATTAGACATCACCGGCTGGCCAGTTATTTCGTTGGGTTTTTTTTTAATCCGAGTTTATGTTTTTGGAATGATATATAAATACTCTAGGTCGTACATCTTTTGACTCATGCTTTATTTTACAGTTTTATTCTTAGGTTTAGTTTTATTGCTTAGTTTCATTCTCTCTTTTACAAACTCACATACTATTAGTTAACTTCAAGATTGATACTTTGCAATTCAAGATTTCTTACAGGTTTAATTTAATTGTTCTTATTTCATCTATTATGTTTACTATTATTGATTTCATTGCTTTTACCTTTACCATGTCTAGCTAATTTCTTAATTAGGGTTTAAGGTGATTTGTGAGATTGGTTCAGGAACATGTTTTAACTAGTTTTCGGGCCCGCCTCAGGCCGGGCTCCCTATCTATAATTAAAAAACTCTTAATTAATAAAATATTGAATTTATTTTATTTATCGAAATAAGTAACTATGGAAATTAAAAACACGCGAATATTTCAATATTAATTATACATTGCTTACTTATTATATTCAAACTATGTATGAATTAGATATCTCGCAATTATAATGAGCTTTCATTAAACTCTATCTTTTAAATTATTACCCAAACTTAATGAATATTTATTAGACAGATTTAATAGGATAAAATGATTAAAACACATTAAAACATATTCACTATTTAGTTGGTTTTATGTGAAACTGTCTTATATCATAAACACTTCAATAACTAAATAATTGTTTTTTTAGTAAGACGTATCATAATTTATTTATTGATAGACCATCTAATTAGAAAATTTGTTTTCACTATTTAATACTTCTCCATTATTCTAGTAAAGATATTGATACCACTATTCATAATTTATATAATTATCGTTGCTATTTTTATTAATACTACTATTACTACTACTATCAGTTTTGTACCTTCAGTTCTATCACCATTAATTATATAATTACTATTATTTTATAATGATAGTCACATAGGTGATTACTATTCCGTTTACTATGGTCGTTGTTCACGTAATATTATCTAATTTATTTCATCTGTATTAGAAAGTTGTTTATCTTACTCTATTTTGTGAGAGAAAAAATGAAGCAACTGCAAGCAATTGACTAAGATAAAGAGGATATTTTATTAAAATTACATTACATGTTTTCATCTATTAAATGAATTCACACTTAATTTTAACACATATCAATAGAACCTTTGGATTTTAGTTAATATATACAATACTCCATAGTAGATTAATTTTTTATTTACTGTCGTACTACTAATAGAATATTTTCATATATTTACTAATTTATATATTTTAAAAAAATATTATTTTTATTTTTCAATTATTAAGATTACCTAATTATTAACTTTTAGTGGTATTCTTAAGAGTACTATTTTTATTAGAAATATAGTAAAAATTATAATTTTTTCTATAGTTATTTAGAAATATTTTCAATTACTAATTTATAGAAAGTTCATATATATAATATTAATATTATCTTTTATAATTTCTAATAGTTTCCTTACTGATATTATTATTAATTCTATTAAATAAATCAATGTCTATTAATTATTTGACAAATGTCGTTCATTAGAGTGTACGGGTACTGATCTACATATATAGTAGTTAATCTTATAATTTAACATGAAGTATATATAATTTGAATTTTAATTCAGAAAAGAAATAATTTAAAAAGGAAATTTAAATATTGTTATTAAGCTTAACTTTACTTTATCATTATATTAAATCACACTTATTTTTATTTTATTTTTACCTAGTTTTCAGATGTTCTCCTACAAAATTGACATGAACAACTAAATTTAAACTTATTAAAATGAAACTAACTAAAAGATCAAGCATTATAAATTATAATTATAGTTTTATTTACAATGATAACTAATGACTTGATTTGAGAATAAGATAATCAATGAATCTTGTATAAATATCTCTTTTACCTTTCATTTGGTATATTCATTAGTTTTGTTATTTTTTTTGTAATCAAATTTTTTCAATGAGAATTTCAAATCTTAAACTTAAAATATATATAAATCAGCAAAGTACAAAGAAAAAAAAAGATCATCATGAAATGTAAGCTATGTTTAAATACAAATATGATAATGAAGAAATAAAACAATTTAAAATTAAACACTCTTATCAAATCAAATATACCGTAAAAATAGAAATAACACAAATCCTAATAATAATAAAAGTATAATAAACCAAAACTATTTAATGTATAACCTAGGAAGCCAAAGATATAGAGTTTATCGTTAGTTTAACGTACAACTATTTAAAAAATATATTACTTCAAAATTTTATTTATTTTTATTTTATTGTTAGTTTTCACACCTTCCAAAAAAAATATATCTATTTTTCCCAATTTTATTTTTGAAAATATAGAGTTTTTGTTATAATGTTTGATTAGATATTTTTAAGTATAATTAGATTTCGTTTAAGATAAGTTTTTTTTTTTTTTTTTTTTTAATGTTCTACTAAAAAAAAACTTGTCTTATTTTAGAATCCTAATAATATTAAAATATCCAATTATATTAAAATTAATAAGTTCTTTTATATATTAATATAATAATTTAGATTATATATATTAAAATAATAAATTTTTTATCAACCAATTATGTTAGGATAAATGTCGACCAATTAACGTGAATAATTAAATCAAAACTTACTACGATAAAGCTAACGTGAACAGTTAAATCAAAACTTACTACGATTAAGCTAACTTAAATATTAAACATCATAAATTATTATTATATCTACTATTATATAACCATTACTAATTACTCGATTTAAGATTAAGATAATTAATAAATCTGTATCTCTTTTACCTTTCACGTGAAATATTCATTATTTTGCTATTGATTTTGTAACCAGTTTTTTCAATTAGATTTCAAAATCTTGAACTTAAAATTTAAATCTGCAACATACAAAGAAAAAAAATTATCAGGAATTTAATTAAGCTATGTCTAAATAACAAACATGATGACTAAGAAATGAAACTGTTAAAAATTAAACACTCTTATCAAATCAAATACACCGTAAATCCTATCTTTATACTCCCCATGCTATTTTTGTAACCTAATTTTCAGTAATTTTCCTATAAAATTAACATGAACAATAAAATAAAAATTTACTACGATAAAACTAACTTAGAGATCAAACATTATAAATTATTATAACTATTATTACATAATCACAACTAATGACTTGATTTAAGAATAAGATAATTAATAGATCTATATCTCTTTTACCTTTCACGTGACATATTCATTAGTTTTGCTATTTGTTTTATAGCCTGTTTTCTCAATGAGAATTTAAAATCTTGAACTTTAAATTTAAATCTGCATCATACAAAGAAAAAAAATCATAAATTAATTAAGCTATGTTTAAGTAACAAACATGGTGACTAAAAAATAAAACTGTTAAATTAAATTTAAACACTCTTATCAAATCAAGTACACCTTAAAAAAATAGAAATAACATAAATCGTAACCATATTAAAGCATAATAAACTAAAACCATATAAATAGTACCTAGGAAGACCAAACTAAAATTTTGACGTATATATACAAAAAGGGTTGAAAAATTACCTAAAAATTATCTAATGTATCATAATTAAATAAGGAAATTATGTGTGTATTATTTATTTTCAATTTTAAAATTCTATGAAATACCATATTTCTTTTGCTCTTTTTTCCTCATATTTTAAAATATAACTTAGTTATATATATTTGTTTTCATTAAATTATTTACTAAATTAAACATGATTTAAGGCAACAATATATGTATTTCAATTTTGGTATCCTTATATTATTAGGATTCAAATTGTAGATGTTGGAAATATATACTTTTAATTTTTTAAATTAATTAATAATTTATTTTAATTTACTAAATTGGAGACTTTGGGTTCTGCTTTTATACTATATTATACTATATTATACTATATTATAATTTCTAATCAATTTGGAAAGATTACCATGTTTTCGTATTGTGGTCTTGTGCATTCTCAATTTCATATATTCTTCCAATTTCTCATCAATTGCATTATTTGCACATATTATTAAATTATAATTATACTATATTTACATACTATATTATACTATATTATAATTTCTAATCAATTTCATATATTTATACTATATTATTTGCACATTATTATTATTTTATAAATTATATTTATTAAATTAGTTAATCAACTTAAAATTTATTAACCTAAAATTTGGAAAGATTACCTCTAGTACATATCTATTCAATATCTAATATCTAATATTATTTTATAATTTTATATTATTTTATAATTTTATAAATTATATGACAAATGTCGTACATTAGAGCCCCCTGGGTTCTGCTTTATATATATATTAGATTGCTAAATTGATTGAACTTGTGCAAGTTGACTTCTTTCTACGCGTTTTTATTATCAATTGAATTTAGGGACGCCTTGATTGAATTGAACTTATGTTGTTTTAATTTAAGATCAAAAGCCGAATTGAAACTAGACTCATGCGTATTTGATAAGTTAAGTTTAGTAAGTTGCGAGAGCCCACTAAATTTGCTTAAGGTTAATATTGACTCGAGAGAGCGTATTCCTAAACCTAGTCACTTGCATAGCTTCAAGTGATTGTTATTTCCTTTTGAGTTGAGTTTCTGAATCGATGTCACATTGATTCCGATGCCCTAATCTCCCTTTTATATATCTTTATATCCTCTTTATTTACTGTTCTTAGTTTACATCAACTTGTTACCTTTGAGATTGACCTAGATTAGCTAAGCAAACTTTCAACTACACCATCTCTCTGTGGATCTCGACCCTACTGCCACTAGCTACCCAGTTAGGTGTCCTTAGGTTTATTTTTGATAGGCGACTACGACTTAGCCTCATCAATACAATTCTTAGGGATTCTATATATAGATTATCTGGATTGCAAAAAATGAGTCAAAATTCAATAACATTAAACCTTGCCCTTTAAGGAATGGTAAGGTATCAATCTTTGATGAAGGGCGAGCTCCTAGCAGTCACACAATAACAGAGTAAAAAAACGTCTGGAGAAGTGCTCATAGAGTCATAGGATCAATGAAGTTCCCCGAACGAGCGAGGATATGAGGGATCATCCGTCGGGTTTTAGACCACATGCTACTTCTCACTTTTTTCTTGCAGGTAGTTCTTTGTGTCTCTTAGCAGGATGTATTCAAGTCGACGCTTCATCGCATGAAGATGGCAGGTGGGTTGACAAGGCTTAGTCATATCGTCTAAGTCAAAAATAAATCCTACAAAACTACTAACAAATAGCTAGCGGCAAGCAGAGTCGAATCCACAGAGAAGCGACGTAGTCACAAAATACTCAGTTAAACACGACTATTCCTAAGGTATCAAGATCAAAGTCGTGGGTATAAACTAAAACTACGAGTTAGTGATACACGCTATTTATATACATTATTTGCCCCCGGTTCAGTCGCATTTAGCTGCATTTACTCGTGATCATTACTAGTTTTATGAGCTATTTGTTATATTTCTCGATACTGCTGCCTTTTATTTACATTTAGCAGGTTTTGGTGGTTTTGAGCCAAAACCCGGGACGATTGGAGCAATACGAGAATCAAGACGCCAAGACCAAGCTCGAGCTCGCACGGGAGCCCGGGAATACGAACCAAAGACCAAAGACTAAGAAAGCCAAACGAATAAACCTAGCCCAAATGAAGAAATGGGCCAAGATTAGAAATAAGAAGAGCCGGCCCAGTCTTGAGGGTCAGGCCGGTCAGCCAGGCCGGCAGCCGGCCGGCCGGCTGGGCCGCTTTTTGCACGCAAATTGGTTTTATTTCGTGTTTTAATTCTTGGAAACTATATATAGGTAGTTTAGGTCGTAAATCAGAACTTATGCTTTATTTTTACATTAGAAGTTATGTTTAATTACTGCTTTAGTTTTCTCTCCTCCATAGTTCTCAAGTTTAGTTTTATTTCAAGTTGGATTCAATTGTAACCGTCGGTACTCCGTAAAATTCCAGGTTTTATTTCAATTGCAATTATTTCTGTTATCATGTCTTCTTATTATTTTTTGCTTTGATTGTTATTATGTCTAGCTGATGAGGCTAAAGTCGTCAAGCCTAATCAAGATAACCTAACAAACAACTAACAGAAGCTAGTGGCAAGCAGGGTCGAATCCACAAGGAGACAGATGAAGTCAAGAGGATGCTTAGTCAAACAAGGTCAGTCTCAAGAGTAGCAAATTGGGTGAGAAAGAGAATACTAGACTAAGAACGATAATAAAAAGGTATGAAAAGAGTATGAGAGGGAGATTAGGGCATCAGGGTCATATGATATCGATTCAAGAACTAACTCAAAAGGGATTAGCAATCAACTGAAGTCATGCAAGCGATTAGGTTTTGGAAAACGCTCTCTCGAGTCAGTTTTAACCTTAAGCAAATTTAGCGGGCTCTCGCAACTTACTAAATTCAACTTATCAAATACGCGTGAGTCTAGTTTCAATTCGGCTTTCGATCTTAAACTGAAACAACCTAAATTCAATTCAATAAAGGCGTCCCTAAATTCAATTGATAATGAAACGCGTAGGAAGAAATCAACTTGCACAAATTCAATCGATTAAAGCAATTAAAACATGTTCTTGAACCAATTCACAATCACCCTAAACCCTAATTGGGGATTTAGCTAGACATGGATGAAATTAAAGCAAAACAATTATAATAAGAAGACATAATGAATGAATGAAGAACAATGAATTAAACCTGGATTAATCTTAAATTGAAGGAAAGATCGATCTTTGCAAAGTAATTAAATCTAAACTAAGGTTTTGAGAGAGTTTATAATGAGAGAAAACTAATTCTAACTTGAAGCTGAAAATATAATGTAAAACGTCAATGAAACCCTAAGTCTCGAAGAGTATTTATAGGCCAACGAAATCCGGAGAAACAGGGCAAGCAAACCGCTCGGTTCGAGGCAAAACCGATCGGTTTTGGGGTGGAACCGATCGGTTCACCTCTGAACCGCTCGGTTCTTAGGCACTCAGCAGTCTACAGTAACTTCTTGTCTTGATTCAACTATCCGGAACCTATAGGTTTGCTCTGAACCTATAGGTTTAACTTCACAAATCATCGTATGACCTCCATATCGACTCTCGAGCCTCGTCTTGACTTCACGAAACTCGTACACGCTCCAAATGACTCAGGTTTCAGCTCAGGACCGCCAAAACCTGCAAAATACACACGAGGAACGACAGTATCGCAATATAAAGCAAATAGCTACTAAAACGATAATGTAATCGAGCAAATGTGAGCTAAATGCAACTATAACGGGGGCATAAAAGCTATGTAAATGACACTTATCAACTCCCCCAAACCAAACCTTTGCTTGTCCTCAAGCAAACAGCGTCGGAGAAAATCAAAGCATCCAAATTAATCACGCCGGCATCTCAAAGTTGACTGCCCATGCACATGAACCTACAACCTGTTGGAGTAAGTGTCCTCCACAATAGTGCGATTACTTAATAAATCTCAATTAAGGAATACATGGGGATAATCCAGTATTATTGTCAATTGATTAACGTAAATCAATAACGGTTGGCTGACTAGAGTTTGACGTTATTGTCGTGAGAACGGCGGTAATCAATTGATCCCTTTAAGTCACACCTATAGAACGCATCTAAATATTTGAACTAATTAATTGTATGAGATACGATTATATTAGTGACTTGATAATTTGACTAACGGTTAGTCAGTGTATTGATTTAGAGAGAAATCGAGTTGTGAACTCGAGTGATTTAATTTTATATCGATAAAATTAATTGAGGAGATGGGAATTAGTGATTAAACGTTAATTCACTAAATGTGTATATTTTACTAATGAGATTAGTAAAAGTACATTTTTAATATATGTGTAAAGTACATGTATATTAAGGAAGAGTTTAATTGATTTACACTTTATTATATTAGATAATTAAGTGATAAATTATATCAATTTGTGAGACAAATATTGATGAACAAAATGGACCCATTGTGAGCACAATGGACCGTCCAAATTGGACACACAAGAGGATGGATGCTTCCTTTTTATCCTATTCATTTTGTCTACACATGCATGTGAAAACATAATGATGTTATTGCATGGAATTGTTCTTACCAAAACAAAACTCTTTCTCTCCTCTCCTTGACCAAGTAGGCCGGCCATGTAGTGTGTAATACACACTATTTGTGCTTCTTGGTTTATTGTTAAATGCATGTGTTGATGAGCTTTATTCATTCATGCAATTCACTTTCTTTCTCTTATATTCTCTCTAAAACATTCACTCTCATATTATACTAAGAGTTAGTATTAATATTTCACATATTATCATTTATATACTAAGTGATTTCTAGATCAAAATCACTAGTGTATTTTGGAGTTAAGTTCTTGGGTGCAAACTAAAGGAGGTTTTCTACATTGAAAACTTGGGTCATTAAGGAGGATCATCCTAAGCTTTACTCAAGAAACTAAACTAGAAAGGAGTTCTAGTTTAGTGCCCTAATATCCTTTAAGAGAAAGGTATAAATTTCTAAACTTGTTAACAATGTAAATTTGTACTACATAGATCTTGCTAAATCAAATTAGAGTAATTTGATTTACACTAATACTTGATTAGTGAATGGGATCCGATCCCTTCAAGTGGTATCAGAGCCAAGGCTTGTAGTTACAAATTTATTTAGTTAATTTTGGGGTTTTATATATTTATTGAGAATAAATATGATAAAATCCGTATATAGTGTTAAAAATGGTTTTAACACTAGATTTTTATAGCATGCAAAGTTTCTGGTCTCATGAAGCTACTGGTCAAATTTCGTAATTTTTGGAATTTGTTTGCTAATTAAAATGATTTTTATACAAAACCGAGTCAAAAAGTGTGTTTTTGGCTAAAATAATTACTATAAATAGTTATAGTTCGAATCTGGTCACGAAATTTTTACACAGTGATAGTTCATATTTATACTTTCTTCATGTAAAGTTTCAAAGTCAGATCTTGAGTTTTGAATATTTATTCATTTATTTGATAAAAATCGGTATAAAATGAATGTTAATGTCGAAAATATAGTTGTATTTGCTTTCTGGACATAAATTTTATACCACTATTTTAATATATTATAAGGATGCTAAGGTATAAATTTGGGATTTTTTCTCACTGTTTTAGACGTTTTCTTGATTTTATGAGATAAAATCGATGAAATTGTATGTTATTTGTTATAAAATAAATTAGTAAACTTTTCTGACCAAACTTTTGTTTTCTGATATTTTGGAAGTGTTCCAGAATATACAAAATTTTTTCAAAATAAAAATCGTTTTATTTTAATTTATTTTGATTTTATAAAGCTTTATTCATAAAGAGTTATGATTAAAGTTAAAGTAATTAGCAAATGACCACTATTGTGAACAAAAATCACCATGAATTAGTGAAAACTAATTTTTGGTGTTCTAAATCAGTTTAGAAGTTTTGGTTCAAGCTTAAAAGGTGTTTTAAGCATTATTGATTAATATGAGATTAATCGATTAAAAATGAGATCGGTTTGAAACAAATTAATGCGATTATTGTTTAGGGCGATTTTGGCATGTTTTTATTCATAAGCTTTACATTATGCATGTTTGGATGAATGTTTATTATTTGAATGAATGTTTATTCTAACTAGTATGGCCATAGTTTGTTAAATTTTTACCGATATTACCCGTAATGAAAGGGAATATCGTGTGGGTTTGTAATTAAATGCGATCTCGTATCGCCGGTTTGTAATTTTAATAGTTAATTTCATTTATAAATGTATAATAGGATTGCTATGTATTCATTTGTAAATCATACTAGAACTTATTCTCAGAATCAAGACCTGATGGAGATCGACTGGAGCCTGAAGTGTTCTAAAGCTTGCAAGGAGGAGACTTGGATGAAGTCCATTTGAAGAGGGACCAAAGGAGTTGGTTTCCAATTTGTAACTCCTTGTATTTTAATTACTTCTAGGTGGCCATACTAGGTTATGCTTGCTTGCTTTATCATGCTTGTTTGTTTGCTTATTTTCCGCACACATGCCAAAATCGTCATGCATGCCACAATATCCCACTATGATTGTCGTTTTTAGGTCGCCATTCTTAAATTAGTTCACTTATAAAGAATTTAAATGACTAAAAATTGACAAGATCACCCACATTTTTAAACAAATGAATTGAGATTAAGCCTTTCCAAATGTAGCAACTATGAACCCCATGTTCGTGAGGACCTCCGCGACGTGGAACCTTGTTACCATGGGTAAGTAGTGGGAGGAAGTCCCATGCTAATTTGGTTTGGACTCAACCGAATAAGAGTTATTCGGGGCTAATCGATGCATTTTATAAGAAAATCATCAACCTAGCATTCTAGTGTAGAATTAGTCAAGTGTTGACTTATCGTTTTTATATAAAAGGAAACATGAGATGTCTAATTTTATATGAAAAACGAGTCTTGGAATCATTTATATAATTTCGTGGGAGATCATTATATAAATGGACATTTGTTTTAAAACCGTTTTAGCAAATGTTATAAATGAATAGTGAATGCTTATATATTTCCTCATATTTATTGTAGAATCGTTCATCGCAATGGCATCATCATCATCAACTCCCGCGCCCATTTTGGGCAAAGACTCATGGTTGCGAACCGTGATGGATAAGTGTATCCTTAAGGATGATGGTAGCAACTTCGTCGAATGAGATTCGACAATGAAGGGTGCCGCCACATCCGACAATGTGCTCAAGCACCTTACCGATCAACCACCCGCCGAACCCACTTCTCGAACCGGCGCGGCTCGTGCCGCCTATGATGAGTATGTGCGAGTGGACAATGACGTCAAAAATGTTTTGATTTGGTCCATGGCACCCGCTCTCAAACTCCGAATGGTTACTCAAAAGAGTGCATATGCGATATTCACTCGAGTAACAACCATGTTCTCCAAAGCACCGCAAATAAGGCTTTATGAAGCCGCGGTTCGGTTTTTCGACGCAAAGCTTGAGAGGAACCAAAAAGTTGGTCCTCATGTGCTCAAGATGATTGAGCAAATAGACACTCTTGAGCGTCAAGAGTGTGCTATACCGAAAGCTCTTGCGATTAACCGCATTCTTCATTCTCTTCCTAACAAGTTTGCTCATTTTAGAGTGAACTATAACATGAACAACATGGATAAGAGTTACCATGAACTTCATGCACTCTTGGTCCAAGCCGAGAGGGATATGGAAGTGAATGAGGTGAAGAAGAAAGATGTTCTCTCCATGAAAATGAAGAACATGAACTTGGGAGTGAAGAAGGGGAAGGTGGCCAAGAAAGGGCCATCTAACATTGGCAAGGGTAAGGGAAAGGCTATTGTGGAAGGTGTTCCACATAAGCCTAAGCCCAAGATCAACAAGGGAAGACCCCTCAAAGATACTTGCAAGTATTGCAATGAGGTTGGTCATTGGATGCGCAATTGTCCCAAGTATAAGAAGGATCTCAAAAATGGATGTGCGACATCCAAAGGTATTCCTTCTAATCTCTATATGATTGACATCAATCATGCTTGCATTTCTACATGGGTATTGGATACCGGATGTGGATCTCATCTTTGTAATCATTTGCAGGGGATGAGAAACATGCGAGCGCTAGCCAAGGGTGATGTAGATCTCCGCATGGGCAACGGAGCTAGAGTAGCGGCCGTTTCCGTGGGAACTTTTGTACTCGCTCTTGCTAGTGGTTTAGAGTTGCATTTAAATAACTGTTATTTTGTACCAACTCTAACTAAAAACATTATCTCCGTCTCCGTACTAGATGCGGAAGGCTTTTGTTTCATGATAAAGAACAACCGTTGTACTTTTTCATTTAATGAAATGGTTTATGGTGAAGCTATTTCAATTGGAGGTATTTATGTTTTAAATGATGTTAATGATGTTTATCATGTCGAGAACAAGAGGCTCAAAATGAATGAATCAAACAAATCCTACCTTTGGCATTGTCGTTTAGGTCACATAAACGAAAGACGCATAAAGAGACTTGTTGAGACCAAGGTTCTCAAACCATTTGATTGCGAATCATATGGTACATGCGAGTCTTGCCTCTTAGGCAAGATGACTCGTCAACCCTTTAGCGGTAAAGGGATATGAGCAAGTGAGGTTTTAGGACTCATACATACCGATGTGTGTGGTTCATTAAACATCACCGCCAGAGGAGGATATCATTACTTCATTACTTTTACCGATGACTTAAGTAGATATGGTTATGTCTACTTAATAAGGCATAAAAGTGATGCTTTTGAGAAATTTAAAGAATTTCAAAATGAGGTTGAGAACCAATTAAACAAAAGGATAAAAGCACTACGATCGGATCGTGGTGGCGAATATCTAAGTAATGAGTTTGATTCACATCTAAAGAATTGTGGTATAGTATCACAATGGACTCCTCCGGGCATACCACAGTTAAATGGTGTTGCAGAAAGGAGAAACCGAACTTTGCTTGACATGGTTCTGTAGATACCCGTATCCGTACCCCCCCAAAAACAAACCCGATGATGAAAAGGACATTCGTACATGCTTTTAAAAGAGTCGAAACGGTACAAAAAAGTGTCTAAAACGTATTTAGTCATTTATTTAGCGTATTAATTTGGACTTGCATAATCATGAAAATGAATGTCATTATTAGTCATATTAGGCATAACACGAGCACAATATTGGAACGTCCTTTTAAGCCAAGCCACAAAAACAGCCCAACTAGCTACAAAACGGCCCAAACTTACAAAAACGACCCAAAACCCAACCCGCAAAACGGGCCAAAAGTGCGTCCCGAGTCACGCTCTCACAAAACTAGAAATTACAAAACCATAAAATAATATACTTTAATATTATTTTATTTTCAAGCCAAAATCGAAAAACACGACAAAAACCGAAACACGAAAACCGAAATTCGGACCAAAACTGAGCCAAGACTTAAGCCCTAAGAATGGAATCAAAACATAATCATTACCCCAAAACACGTCATTAAGCCAAATGGCGGCATAACAACTCACAAAACAAAATAAAAATCGCCTGTGAACAGGCGATTAAAATCTTAATCGCCTGTTAACAGGCGATTATAGTTTTGTTCTGTGCAGCCGCCTTTTTGATTTTTCTCCTACAAAATATCTAACCCAATCCAACTTAGTCGCCTGTGCTCAGGCGATTATTTTTGGCCACCTATTCAAACCAGCCATTTTCTATAAATACCAACCCACTTCATTCATTTCAAGGGTCGGTTTTTGAAGTCATCAAGATAAAACACTCACAAAATCCACTCAAAAATACCATCTTTGCATTTTCGAAAGGTAGACATTCTACCTACGTATTTTTAGATGTTTTGAGACTCGGAATGAAGGGGGTTACATTAGCCCCCCCTAATCGATGAATTGTCATCACTCTTTCTCTATCTACGCCTCACGTACAATCGACCTATACGGGTTCCTAACCCGACCCGATATTGGCATTAGCATGACACCTTATTCGTAATTCGGTGTGTAGCAATTCGGATTCATAATCCGTCTAAACCCCGCCAGTATCGCATAAATAAACGACCCACTATCGCTAAAGCAAACCGACGTCACTTTTATAATTATGCAAGTCCTCATTCATGCATTAAATTACGACTAGAATCACGGTTCCAACACTAAATTGTACCGTTTCATAGAGTCTTTTAGCATGTCAAAACTGAGGGTTTTCACAAAATCTTAGAGTATAATACGAGGTCGGAGAATAACGTCCATAGTAATAATTTAGCCAATAAATTATTACTTAACGTACATCTCTTATAGTCATATGTCATTTTTATGACGTTTTTTATCATTTATGCATTTTTATCGAGTCCTATTTATTCGCACTTGTACGTAGCGTCATTTTAGCCCAAATATCGAAATTAAGCAAATGTTTTCAAAGTTAGTAGAGACTACTTTTACGTAGGCTTTTTGATTTCAGTTTTCAAAACTTATTTTGCCAAAACTTTCGAAAAGTAACCTCACTCCGAACCCCTTCTCGGTTTCAAACCTCGATTGATAGATATCGACGCATCTTGAATTCTGAGACACTCGTGTCTTGACTTTCAAGACGCGTTGAATAGGTCCCAAATGCCTTTAAATATTTGGTGGCGACTCCAAAAAACACCCTTTTCAAAATGATTTTTCTACATTTCTTTTTGATCCTAAACTCATGCAATGATCTCCCCATTTTCACAAAACTTCGCACCCTTCCCGCTGAAGATTCCGCCCTCGCCAAGACTGGCGAGGCCTGGCGCTACATGGGCGTCGATAGGTTTTCCCATCCATAGGAATTTTTTCCCGGTACCTTCAGCTGGCGACTCCGCTGGGGACGAGCATGATTTTTATTATTTTTTGAAAAACTAGTTTTTCTTTTATTTTAAAAACATGAGAAGTGAAGCTTGAAAACTTTGAAAACATTTTCGCTTTCGATATTTGGGCAAAAGTACGTTGAGTCGAATCCTCCTGATTCTAACCACACCCTTTGAGAAACGGCCCCTAGTAACTCTTGCTTCATAAGCAAGGTAACTCTGGACACACTGTTCTCTCACCCCTCCACGATTGCAAGTATGACATTTGTACTGATTATCGTAGCCGGTCAAACTCTAACGCTCTAGGGCCCGTCTTGAATACACACCTAAGACGTGTGTAGGCTTGCGGGTGCCCCTACCTAAACGTTACGGGGATGACTCGGAGGGAACCTTACCCTATAAGCCAAAAACCAGTGTTTATATGTACAAGTGCGAAGCTATAGTACCCTCACTATAGTAGTCTTTCAAAAACCTTTGCATGTAAAAATGTGTCCTAGGCATTATACTTTTTAAAATACGTCCATTTTTGAAATTACTTTTTCCAAACTTCTTTCAAAAAGGTCATACTTTTTAAAACACGCCGTTAGGCTCTTTGACCTATAGTCATTTGAGTCTGACAAATAAAACGTCACTACATTTTAAACCGATCCAGGATAATCACTATATCCCGGATCTTTTTCAAAACGTAAATGAATTATGCGACTGACGTATCGTCATAATACATTTATTGTAGAGTCTTTTCATAAAGCAAAAACCCGATTATGTCAATTCATTTCGGAGATTTTAAATGAAATTAGCTCTTATAGCATTAGAATTAGTTATAAGTCGAGTGACTCTTTAGTCATCCCGATTTAATCTTTTTCCTCGAAAACAAAAAACGCGGGCTCGTTCAGATGCGAACCCGTTGATTTACTCTTTGAATCAAGTGACCTATCGTCATTTTTGATTTAAATCCCTGAGTCACACGTAAAAGGTGAGCAAGTGATCACCTTTTACCCAATTTTAACATCCTCAGATCGACTAGCCTATCGCTACTTCGGTTTGATCCTTTTTATCGTAATCCAATGATAAACCCCTAGCAACATACCGCTGAATTGGGTTAATCTGATCACGATCATTCAAATTTTTCTACCTCGAGAATAGGGATGTGTCAACACGCCTCTATCTCAAAAGCTTCCCGTGTCTTTTTTCAAAAAGCTAAAATACACGAGTCGAGTCTTGCACCCACTTTTTATACTTTCGTCTTTTCTTCGGTCGTGAATGCGATTTTTCATTGAGTCTTTTCTTTCCCTTTTAGAATCACTAAAGGTTTGAAAAACTTTGTCAGGTCCACTCATTGAAAAACCCCGGATACACAACAAACCTCCCATTGAACGAAACCTGGATACGCGACGAACCAAGGACCGTCACCTAAACCCTCGCCCACTGCCGAAGAAGCGCGCCTACAACAGATCGAAACCAAAACCTGCCATGGCCTTTCAACACGATGAAGGTTTCGGAGGACCACCACCGCCTCCCCCAGAGGTAAATGCCGACCAGGTCCGACAGCTCAGTGATAAAATAGCTAGCCTCACAGCATCGATCGAACAAATGGCCATCATGCACAAATTCGAAGCAGAGAAGAGCGCCATGCGCCTCGCCGAAGAGTCTGAACGAAACGCTAAAAGGATTCGAACCATGGAAGAGCGTCTTACGAACTCAAGGGGCTACTCCATTCACCAAGAGAATGAGCATATCCCGAAGAATGTTAGGTCCATGCTGCCCGACAAGATAGCACTCAGTGATCTTCCTATTTTCAAAGGCCATGAAAGCCCGCTCATACACGTCAAGGCCTTCAAAGCCAAGATGGCCATTATGGGCGTTGAACCCCCTGCCTGGGCAACACTGTTCCCACACTCGCTGGACGCTCAACCCAGAGCATGGTTCTATTCCCTGGAGCCACACAAAACCGGCAGTTTCGAGGACATAACAGTCGCATTCGATCTACAGTACCGAGACAACAACGATATCCAAGTCTCGCTACGTACCTTAGAGGTCCTAACTCAGAAGGACAACGAAGGATTTACCGAATACCTGACACGTTGGAAGAAGCTCTGCGCTCAAATACCTAATCGCCCAAGGGACACTGACTTGATCACCAAGTTCATCAACAACCTCACCCCTGCATACCAGCAGCACCTACGTTACGGGAATTTCGACAACTTCTCAACGCTCAGCGTCGTCGGCGAACTCATTGAAGACGACCTCCGTAAAGAAAACACGAACAAGAGTACGGGTCGGGGATATCAAGGAAGCTCGTCTCGAGCCGCTACCAAGGTCGAGCCAATACATGCTATCAACGCGCTAGACGCGCTAGAAGCCCCACCGGTCTTTACGACACCCCCAAGACCCGCCGCGCCTCCGCCAAAAGCATCGTACTCACCTACGGGTCCCGGCTCGCAAAAAGCACGACGAAACTTTGACCCATTATACATGACTTACTCAAAAGCACTACAGAAGCTTGTAAGCCGCAATGTACTTCAACCCATAGGACCTACTAGCGAGCCTCCCCCAGACAAGAAACCGAAGTCATGGGATCAGAACGCATACTGCGAGTTCCACAGAGGAAAAGGGCATGATACCGAGCAATGCTTCCGCCTGAAGCACATAGTTCAGGACTTGATTGATGATAACACCATTGTGAAGCCTAGCCCAAGTCCTAAACCTTCAAATCAGCTCAATCCGCTGCATAACCATGCCATATTTGTCCGGACGAGTCCCATCATCGACTGCTCTGATTTGATCGTCTCAAAAGATCACGAAGTCAACGGCGTCTGGGATACTTCTGAGGATGAGGCCTACAATGACAACACCCGCATATGTCTCCAAGACGAACCCTTCGAAGAGGAAGCTAAACCTCGCCACCCCCCGGGCAAATATGGAGCAGTATATCACAAATACCCAATCAGGCTATCAGACAGTGACGATGAAGTAGCTTATTTAACACGCTCTGGACGCCCATACCAAGCCTCGCTGAAGCTACTCGAACCTCAAAACCTCCCGCCAAGATTGACTGCTCAAGAGAAAAACAAGGGAATAATTATAGACGAAGACACGCCGCCTACTTCGCCTACCGCAATCCCGCCTTCAAACACCACTCCTGCAAGCTCTGCTAGGTTGCCTGCGAGTATTGCTCTTTCCCCTACGCCGCCAGACAGCAGTGAATCAGTACCCAACGCCAATCCAACGCCTGCACCGCCGGTTAATAAGGTAGCATCATCAAACGCCACCCCAACGCCCTTACCTACACCTGAGATCGGGGACACGCTTCACAAACAGCTTCACAAGACGAAGGCAGACATCTCAATCTGGCAGCTCTTAAGGGATTCAATGGGACATCGTGAAGCCCTTTACCAAGCTTTGCAAGTCACCCCAATAACATCAGAAATGTCTCCGGAAAAGCTTATCAGTAACATTACACGAGAATGGCAAGCCAACTCCGTCACCTTCTCAGATAAAGACCTCCCTCCATTCGGTGGCACGCACAATCTGCCTCTCTACATCAACGTGGAATGTCACAGAATGACATTGCCAGTCGTCCTTATCGACAACGGATCTGCAGTCAACGTCCTACCCCTCGAAACAGCCAAAAAACTAGGAATCAAAGAAAATGACTTTATTCCATGTACCGACGGCGTCAGGGCCTACGATGGAACCCGTCGTAGCATAAAGGGAACCATCTCTTTCCCCATCATGACAGGACCCGTCATGAGAAAGACCGAGTTCCAGATCATCGACATACCCCCAACTTATAACATGCTATTAGGACGACCATGGATCCACGCAACCAAGGCCGTCACGTCGACCCTACATCAAAAGGTCAGGATACCTTTGGATGACGAGATTGTCACCATCGACGCCTCAAACTTTCGAGCCACCCTCAAACAACACAAGGCCAATAATAGCACCGCGGAAATAGACACTGATCCAGCTAACGATATGTGCGGATTCGATTTCGACTTCAACATCTGTGTCATGACTCGCGCAGAAGGAATCGCTGCGCTCTGCGCCAAAGACGATGATAATAAATGGCCCACCATGGGTCTGTCTTACGTACCATGGTCATACGAAGTCTCTCAAGGTTGGGAGGCCCACAACGATCGCAAGAAGTATCACGACGTCCACATGCAGCCATACCACATATCCCCCAGCAACTACTTCGTCAAAGAGGGTACTAGCAAAATCCCTAAGGACGTGTCCACATACACCATTGCCGGGATTGAGCTCATTTCCGACATCATACGCGATCACAACTTCAACCCCACTAACCTGATCGTCCCATACGAAGAAAAGACGCGCGACGGATGGTCAAAAACCCTAGAATGGACCGACGAACAAGGTCGCACTGTCAAGATAACTACCGGTCAAGGCTACACCTTCGAAGATTCCGACTCCGACGAAGATAAAGACAACGCCCTCGACAAGAAGACTGTCTTAAAATTTAGGCTCCCCCGTCGTCATCTCAAGTCTTGTACCCCAACTAAGCCCCCGGGCTATATCCCCGATGTAGTAAACCTAGCTAAAGAACTAGAGTCTCTAAGGTTGTCTAAAGCTCCCTCGTCTGAGCTATCTTCAAATGTAACCGCTTTTGATAATATTAATAATATGAAAGTTTCTGGTTACTCTTTGCCTCATTTTGCTTCAACTCCTAAAATTTCTAACGATTACGGTAAAAATGAAAAAGACATTGCATTATATAGATACATTGCAAGTATTGTTTCAAAACCCGAGCAGGACCCCATTATTGAAGACACAACAACCATCGACATAGGCACGCCTGAAGAACCTCGAGAACTACAGCTGGGGGCTTCTCTAGACACAGAAGAAAGGTCTGCGTACACCAAGCTCCTCGCAGAATTCAAGGACGTCTTCGCATGGTCGTACAAAGACATGCCCGGTATTGATCGTGAGATAGCCGAACATCGAATCCCGATCAAACAAGGAAGTAAACCCGTCAAGCAGAAACTCCGACGCATTAAGCCAGAATGGTCCCTCATGGTTAAGGAGGAAATCGGCAGCCTACAAGTCGGGTTCATCCGGTCATCGAATACTCGCATCGGGTTTCCAACATGGTCCCGGTTATGAAGAAGAACGGCAAAATACGAGTATGCGCCGACTTCCGAGACCTAAACAAAGCCTGCCCAAAAGACGATTTCCCACTACCTCACATGGACATCCTAATCGACAACACAGCTGACCACGCCTTACTTTCATTTATGGATGGGCACGCAGGGTACAACCAGATAAAGATGGCGACAGACGACATGCCAAAAACAACTTTCGTAACCCCCTGGGGAACATACTGCTATACGGTCATGCCATTCGGGCTCATCAATGCCGGCGCTACCTACCAACGCACTGCTACCACCTTGCTCCACGACATGATGCATAAAGAGGTTGAGGTATACGTCGACGACATGATCGTAAAATCAAGGGAGAGAGATGACCACGTCGCCAACCTCCGCAAATTCTTTACCAGAATCAGGCAATATAAGATGCGATTGAACCCACAAAAGTGCACCTTTGGGGTCACATCTGGCAAGTTATTAGGCCACATCGTAAGCCAGCGCGGGATCGAAATAGACCCAACCAAAATCAAAGCAATAATGGGTATGAAACCACCAAGCAACATCGATGAAATAAGGAGCTTTCTGGGGCAAGTCCAATATATCTCCCGATTTATCAGTAAACTCACCATGATTTGCGAGCCAATCTTCAAAAAACTGAAGAAAGAAGAGCATACAAAGTGGGACGACGACTGTCAACAAGCATTCGACAAAATCAAGAGTCTACTTACGAATCCACCCGTTCTAGTACCTCCGCGAAAGGATTTGCCGCTATCGCTGTACCTAACCACCACGTCAGATGCTATGGGTGCCATGCTCGCCCAGGAAGTTAACAACGAAGAGCGAGCCGTCTACTATATCAGCAAGAGGTTCCACGACTACGAAACTCTGCATTTAACCGGCCGAGAAAAAGTCGCCTCTCTCTGGTCTGGGCAACTAAAAAGCTCAGGCACTACCTACTCACCAGCACAACAAAAGTATATTCCCTAATGGACCCTCTCAAGTACCTATTTGAGAAACCAGTTTTAAACGGACGCATGGCCCGGTGGACACTATTACTCGCCGAGTACGAGCTCAAGTACCTCCCACTAAAAGTGATCAAGGGAAGAGCAGTTTCCGACTTCCTTGCAGAAAACGCTATCATAGAACAGCCCATGATCGACACAATGTCATTTCCTGACGAAGGGATCTTCGCCATAGAAAAGGATTTCTGGCAATTATACTTTGACGGAGCATCAAACTACCGCGGCTACGGAGTAGGAATACTCCTAATATCCCCAGATGGTGACCATACGCCACTCTCAATCAAGCTCGACTTCAGCGTTACAAATAACGCCGCAGAATACGAAGCGTGCATTTACGGTCTGCAAGCAGCCTTAGCTCTCAAGATAAGAAACCTTCGAGTACATGGAGATTCATTCCTCATCATAAACCAAGTGACAGGGGCATGGAAGATCATGAGCGAGACCCTCACCAAATACCAAGCAAAAGTACAAAAACTCCTAACCAACTTCGATTGTGTTGAATTCTACCACCTCCCAAGGGAAGAAAACTGGCCGTCGATGCGTCAAACTGGGCTATCCCTCCTAAACATGCCACCAGACATGAAGTTACTACCCATTATCGTGGAAAGACGCGACGAACCAGCATACATCCATACCATTAACCTAGACGAAGCCGAACAAAAAGAGCCTTGGTATCAAGCCATAATCAACTACAAGACAAGCGGCGCTTACCCACCTAATACCGACAAGCGAGGCGAGCGAGCCATAAGACTACTAGCATCCCAATTCGTGTTAGAAATGGGGCAATTACTCAAGAAAACGCCACAAGGGACGCTGCTCATATGTGTCGACTACAAAAAAGGACAAGAAATCATTGCGCAAGTTCATGACGGCGAATGCGGTCCCCACATGAACGCCGCGCGCTCGCAAGCAAATTCCTCGGCTAGGATGGTATTGACGACCATGGAAGCAGATCGCATCCAAGACGTCAAGCACCGCCACAATCGCCAAATTTTCAAAGAATGCGCAAAGATGTACTTCTTCACCATTATACAGCCTAACCTCACCCTGGCCCTTTTCAACCTGGGGCATCGACGTGATAGGAAAAGTCCACCCCATCGGAGCAGGAGGTCATCAAGCCGTATTAGTGGCAATCGACTACTTTACAAAATGGGTAGAAGATCTTTTGAACCCTCGGCTCCAGAGAAGTCGCCAGGTTCATACAAACAAACATTATATGCCGATATGGCATACCCCATGAGTTCATCAGTGATCAAGGCTCGCACTTCCAGCGCGAGACAGAAGCTATACTTACAAAATACCGCATACAACATCACAAATCCTCGCCCTATAGACCCCAAACCAATGGAGCCGTTGAAGCAGCAAACAAGACAGTCGTCACCATACTTGAGAAGATGAACGACAGCTGCAAAGATTGGCCCAACAAAATACCATATGCATTATGGGGATACCGAACTACCATTCGCACACCCACAGGCATGACCCCCTATTTCCTCACCTACGGCATGGAAGCCGTCCAACCAGTGGAAATAGAAATACAATCGCTACGCATACTAATGGAAAGTAGCATCCCAGAAGCAGAATGGGCCCGTGAACGCTACGAACAACTCATGCTCCTGGACGAACGCCGACTTCATTCCCTGAGCACCGTACGGATGTACCAGGCACGACTACAGCGAGCCTTCAACAAACGAGTCAAACCACGAGACATTAAGGTAGGTGACCTCGTACTGAAGTCAGTCCGAGCACCGCTCCCCGTTGATCCTCGAGGAAAGTTCAAACCTAATTGGGCTGGACCCTACCTCGTCAAAGAAATCTACACAGGCGGAGCAGTAAAACTAACCGACTTGGACGGTCAAGAGTTCAACCTCGCAACAAACCTCGACCAACTCAAGAAATACTACCCTTAAAGAAAAACGCTTGCAATGTATCTATAAAATAAACTCATGGGCCGGCATGCCCCTAAACGTGCACATTCCTCAAAAAACACAACTCATGGGCCGGCATGCCCCTAAACATGCTCTTCCATTCCACAAAAATCGAAAACACAATTCATGGACCGGCAGGTCCTTAAACATGCTTCCACCAAACACAATTCATGGGCCGGTATGCCCCTAAACATACATTCCCGAACTACGCCGGTTTGATTCCATTTCCCATGGATACGTAGGCAGCTTTGCAAAAAGCACAACCGATATTCAACACAAAAACGATACGTCCAAAGCTTAAAAAGGCCAAGGACACAGTCAACACAAAAACCCGTCTTTTGAACCTGAAAGGTAAAAAGGACGACATTCAAATACAAAATGACACGCCTAAAGCTTAAAAAAGCCAAGGGCATAGTCTCCACAAAATTCGCCTTTTAAAACCCGAAGGGTTAAAAAGGACGACATTCAAATACAAAATGACACGCCTAAAGCTTAAAAAAGCCAAGGGCATAGTCTCCACAAAATTCGCCTTTTAAAACCCGAAGGGTTAAAGAGGGCGATATTCAACACAAAATGACACGCCTAAAGCTTAAAAAAGCCAAGGGCATAGTCTCCACAAAATTCGCCTTTTAAAACCCGAAGGGTTAAAGAGGGCGATATTCAACACAAAATGACACGCCCAAAGTTTAAAAAAGTCGAGGGAACAGTCAACACAAAAATTCCTAAAAACAAAAATCACTCTAAACTTTGAAAAGAGGATTAGAGCCAAGGAATTTCTCACAGAATAATAAGCAAAATGAGGCAAAGTCGTAAATGAAAACCTGATTTTTATTAATATAAAACAAACGGTTACATTTTGGATTCTTCAACTAGGAGCATAGGGTAAACCTTAGAAGTACACTAACAAACCCTATGTTACATTATATATTACAATCCCGGCATGACCATCGGGCTTAGGATAGCTAAATACAAACACAACGTAATATAACATAATATAATATAATACAACATAATACTAACAAAACCACATATAAACTAACACCAGGTTATCGAGAAAGCAGACTTGAAACCATTTCAGCTGAATAGGGGAGCACCAACCCTCAACCCCTACGACGACCCCCCATCATTATCACGACGAGCTTTGGCCCCTGACCTTCGCGAGCAACGCCGCGCAGAACGCTCTTTCAGCTCTAAAGCACGAAGGCGTGACCTCTTGTGAGGACTCTGGGCGACAGTCCATCCACTATACGCCTGTGATACCCAAGCTGTCCTAGGAGTATCAGCCACCGGCCACCAGGCACGCATGATCCAATCACGCGCCCAAGGATCGGTCACGTAACTAGTAAGCATAATCCTGCCCTGCACTTTGGTATCATGACCAGGAATGAACTGTGCATACCCTATCTGCCGTCTCACCCGCAGGGGATGAATGTACACGCCCATGTCAAACCCGCAAAGGAGGATTCCAGATGGACCATCGTCGGCTTCACTCGCCGTCACATCAACTATTCCCCACCACGGTACCGACCATCGGATGGTCGACGACCTCACAAGTACGGGAAAGTAATCATCAGGACGATGATGTGGGTCTAGCCACCTAATATAACGACTAGTCACGTCCCCAGCAGGATGTGATCCGGCAATATCACCTAGCACACTCAACCTCTCCATCAACCAAACCTGAAGGATTAAGGGACACCCCCGATACGGACGCTCCCTATTACAAGCACGATCATCCAGGCCCAGGATCGTCTCAGCCAGGATCACGGCGGAGGGGTTACAACCATACTCCATCTGCTGGACGATGGTGATTAAGCGGGGATCACCAAGCGCTCCCTCGTACAAGGAATCGGGGAACACATAACGATGGATTAGACAAAACGCTAACACCCTTTTCCTTGCCCCGAAAGAGATCGCTTCATTTTCACGGTTCATAAACCGCTTGCACAAACAGTTGAGTTTGAGGCGACTACCGGCAAATAGACCCTCCGTCTCGTCAGAGGTCATCTGGAAATAACTCCCCACATGCCCTTTGGACCCCACATCCCGCCAAACACACACGGGAGAAGTGGTACGCAGCCAACCACCGATGGCTCCAAACTCCTCGACCAGTGGCGCACTCTCTCCACGGAAAGCGGAACACATGGAAACCCAGGTCCCAAAAGTCGAGACACGCGTCCAAGAACTCAGGCTCCATTTTAACCTGCCCTAGACCCAGGAGTGCCCCGAAACCGCAATCCTTCAAATCTTGCTTTTCTAGGCTCGACAAGGACGCACACCAACGCCGCAAGTTTCCTTCAAATTTCTCCATGTTTCGACAAGTGTTCCGTAAATATTATGAATATTTTTGGAAAATCGATAATGGAAAACGAGAGGATGAGTGAAATGAGTTAACCTAGCCCTCCTTTTATAGCCGAAACTTGCCAAACGAAATACAACACAAAAACTTAAGCGCTAGTACACAGGCGATTAAAACAAACCAAACAAAAACCACAAAACAAATAAATAATCGCCTGAGAACAGGCGATTAAATTTTAAATCGCCTGTTCACAGGCGATTTTCTTTTTATTTCTGACAAAAATATTCGTTTTCCTTCATTTCTCTTACACACCTACGGCCCTAAACCCTTATTTTCAACCCCCTAAATCCTTACCGACCTCATGGCCGACCTGGATCGGTCCCGTCGCGTCGTCTCGATTTGCGTGATCGTCTCCCGTCTTTCATATTTTTCGTTTTCACAAAACACAATAATCACACAAAAAAGATAATAACAACACAAAATATGATTTTTCGCATTCCCAATTTTTGTCTCAAAACCGTCGTTTTTAGCTCATATTTTTACTAGGTCAAAAAACGTTCTTACGAGTCTAAAATTGTTTCTAAATCAACATTTTTTCAGAAATTTGCATTTGAATTTGGTCTTTAGCGAGTCAGTCTCAATCGAGACACTTATATATGCTTTTACGACTAACAATGTTTTGCAGGTACACTCGACAGACAACTACGCAAGGCTTTCAAACCCGGCGACGACCTCAACATGCATTCTTCGCGACAAGACAAAAATAGCCTAAGTATAGGACGATGTACCTAGAACCTTTAGCTATAGGAAAGCCGAAATAACCACTTATAACCACCACAAAACGCCCAAAACCACAAACACAAACGTCCAAATACAGATAAAGCCGATAAAAACAAGTCAGTCCAACGTACATAAACCGTCAAAACCAAAATACATATACAAATCCAAATACAAAACACAAAAATAGTATTCGTAATACAAGTCAAAGCCTAGGACGACTGGTCACGACGCTGTAAAACAGCACGCAGGGAGTCAATCTCAGCCCGTGCCCTGTCCAGCTCCTCTGCGTGCGCAGCCTCCAGCTCCGCTCGGACCCTCGCTGACTCCTCGCGTGGCGCGACCTGCAGCTTCGGCTCGCGACCTCGCCCGCCCTCGGCCACGACCCTGGATAGCTCCGGCGCCTCGGCCGCCTCTCTCGCCTTGCGAGCATCCACCACCTTCGCTGACGCATCGCCTCCACCTGCTCGCTCGCCAGAGCCTCCTATGCACGGCCGCCGTCACCTGAAACACACATGTCATGACCACTTAGCCTTCCGCCCTGGGGGCTATAATCAGACTCTACTCCAACAAAGTTTGACTAATGATTTTACACTAAAATCTTACTCAAACTGGGGGCTATAATCAGAAGCTACTTCAACAAAGTTTGACTAATGATTTTACACTAAAATCTTACTCAAACTGGGGGCTATCTTACATAATACAAATGCTGAACAAAGAGGAAGGTGGATACCTTCTTCACGCTGGATCCCGAGCTCCAGGTGCCCGTGACGCAGAACCACGGATGACAAGGCGAAAGACGATCGAATCGCCGGCACCGTGATCAACCAGGAGATCCTCGACGAACGGAGGAGGCTGGAACTCAAGATCAGGGTCACGTCGCTACAAAACAAAAATAGGATAAATTTTTGCTTTTCAAAACCAAGACCCATACACACAAGTAAAAGAAGACAGAACGAACCTCAATCACAGCGTCAGCAAGGGCATGCTGGGCCCACGTCACGTAGTCCTCGGCCGGCCGCAGCAAAGAGTCGGACTGACCCTCGTGATACACATCTCGACGCTCGTCAGCGTCATGCGTCTCCACGAACAGAACCGAGGGCGGAGGAGCAGGGACGATGAAGCCGCCGCGACCCGCTCGCTGCACAGACGCCACCTTCGCGCCAAGACGAGCCGCATCGGTCTCGGCGTACAGCCGCCGTCCGTCAAGGGGGCCAAAGCGAGCTGCAATCGACCCGGGGACGCCAGTGAAATGCCTCCAAGGGTCGCGAACGAACTGCAAGACAAAATCAAGTCATAAACCACAAAAACAAACATAAACCCGAAAACAAGCTACAAAAGACCAAAGTACAAAACACAAATCACCCCTACCTTATCCATCACCATCCCGTTGAAGAGAACACGAGCCTCGCTGCATTTCGAGGCCAATGTTCGCTGTTCGCCGTCATACGCATGGAAGGCCGCACGCCGTAACCTGGAACGTACTCGGGAGCAGAGAGGGGAAGTGAGCATAGCACCAAGCCTGCGAGCAACCAGAAAGCATGTTATAAAAGAAAAGCAGAAGCAAGACAACAGGACGCTACAAAATCAAATCTTACCTCCATCAGGAGACCGGGGCCCACAAGCGACACGTCGGACTTATCCTCGATCCGGTCAGGACGCACCGCGTCCCTCAAGTACCGAATCAGCAACCCCAGGGCAGGAGTGACCCAGTCAAACTCACCCAGGCGCCCCAGGTCCGACAACGCCATCAGCACGGCCGTCGACGCTCTCCTTTGTCGCCAAAGTGGGTGGCCGCCGAAACCACCACAACCACAAATGCCGCCTTCGCCAAAGACTCGCCCGAGTAGCCCTCTCTTCCTCTTCCCGCCGAAGAAGTCGGGCGAATCGGATAGTCCGGTCAAACGTTTTCTCCTCGCCGCCAGACCTAACCCCGTCGCCGATCAGCCGCACAACCCGCGGACTATCAAAGGTAGGACGCTCCCGCCCCCAGTCAAGAAGCTCCTCACCATGCGGCAGCCAGAATACCGCCCACGAAGAAGCGGGTCACGCCAACCTCAGAACCAGGCATGTGGAAGGTGTTGGTCGTATCCCAAAACCTATCCAAAGAACGCCCGGCACAAGAAGGCGCGAGTTCACCCTTACCCCGCACCTCTCTCCACTTCGCACTGGGACCGAAGCCGCCCCGAGCACTATGTCCCGCTTCCTCCCGGTGAGCCTCTTCTCAAAGGCGCCAAACACCGTCCGAAACCCGTAGAAGGTCCTCATCCGCCTAATCTGAAGCCGACCTTCACCCGGATCGACAGTGCTCCAACTGACTCAGACTAGGCTCACACCGCCCCAGCCTCTAGCAACCTGGGACCACTGACGCTGCCTCGAGGGTAAGCCGTCAGACACCCACTCGCCGACCATCCCCATGAGCCGATCATGAGCGGCCTCGCCTCGGCGGCCAAGAACCTCAGCTGCGGTGTCGGCGGCCGCAGCCTCCTCAGGCTTCTGGACTCACTGGTCCCGGACTGGCCCCTGAATCGACCCTCAAACCAGCAGCAGCAGCCTCGTCGCCTCCGCCTTTCGTCACTCGAGGACCCCTCCGACTTCGAAGGATCCTCAGAATCGCTCCCGCGCCCGAGGGCGACCACGCCTCTCGGAACCTCCACAGGTCTACCTGCGCCAACCTCCTCAAAAATGCCGGCGACCTCATCCTCGTCCGGCCACCACCCTCGCAAAGAAGACGAGCTCGACGCCGTGGCTCATCACGCCTCGCCAAGCCTCGTCCACCTTGCGCTTCCCGCGCCTCGGATTCCTCCGAGCCCCCTCTCGGCTGCCACCACGGCCTCCTCCAGGAGCCGCACGTCCCCCTGAAGCAACGCCGTGGCTACGTCCCCCCGAAGCCTCCGCACCAACACCTCCACCTCCGCCTCGGCCCTCTCCCGGGGCCACAGGGGTCCTCAGAAGCGCCACCCGCCACGCCCGCGAGACCCCCGCACCAGATCTCGACCTCTGCCACGGCCTCCTGCAGAAGCCTCAGCCGTCCCCACAGCAGCGCCACGACCGCGCCCCTGCAAAGACAATGTGACGACATCCCTTCTACGGCCATGACCAGAAGACCCAGACGTCTCCACAGCAGCGCCACGTCCACGCCCCTGCAAAGACAATGAGATGACACTCCCAGCCTGACCTCGACCCCCAGCAGGAGACCTCGGCAACTCAGCAGCAGCTCCGCTACCACTAGCGTCACCAGAAGACCGCGCCCGCTCAGCGACAGTCTCCTCACGTACCTCGCTAGCTGAAAAAGCAGGTGACTCCGTAGCAGAGTCACGCCTAACCCCGCCTGCAGAAGACCCAGGCTGCTCAACAGCAACCCCCTCTCGTGCGCCGCTAACCGAAAGAGCAGGTGACTCAGCAGCCACGTCACGACCTGCCCCGCTAGATGATGGCTCGGGGCCACCCACAGCAACACCGTGCCCCAGGCCACTCGCAGAAGGCCCAGACGACGACCGACAAAGACTAGCACCATCGCGTAGCGGTCGGAGACTCGCAGAGCACCTCGAACTCACCGGCGTCGTAGAAGCCCTGGCCGCAAGCCCTGGCGTCGGAGGAAAGGCCCGCAACAGGTCCGACTGAGACGGACCGTCAGAAACCTCTAAGGGCGCAGGCATACCCGGTAGGTACGCCGTCGTCCGAACAAAGAAATCGACACCACCAGACCCGGCCCATAGAATCGAAGTAGGCACGTATATGAGGATCACTGCACAATATCCAAAGACCATGCTCAGACAAAGGCAGCAGCAAATCAACTTAGGAGAGCAAGAACATGCCAAAAAGAATGTAAAAAGGAAGCAACAGGCCTATGGCCGATGTAAAAGACCGTAAAGAAGCTGTATACAAAGAAGGCATATTTTATGACACGTATATAATATACACGTCATACGAAGCCAATTCAGGAGCAAAAACCAGCAAAAATAGCAGAAATAGGCCTTTTTAAGCCTAAAATAGCAGAAAAGGGAAAAACGCTACAGAAAGCCAGAAACCCATATTTTCTGAGACGGACCCAACCCATAAATCACAATAACCACCTACAAGAAATTTCATGCGAAAACGATGTCCCGAACACCTCAACTCAATAGCTTTTACAAAACACTTCCAAACTACAAAAACGGCCCGTTTTTGACCATAACTCAACCCAAAAAAACCCAATTCCTACAGAACAACCCCCTAGCCAACACAGACAGCCTACATTGCCATACATCCCGTGAACGGGGCACAAAAAGCGAGAAAAAGCGATTTTTGTAAACCTAACCTAAACTACAAAAAACCCTCCAAAACACCTCCAAACAACGCATATCCTACAAAACGAGGCCAAATACCTACCATGCTAGCCATAACAATGCAATACAGAGAATTTGGGCAAGTTTCGGAACCGAAAATTTTCGACCAAAATATCGACCCTATACCAAAACCCACGAAAATCACGGTTTTTCGAGCCGTTTTTCGCACACAAGCCACCCAAACCTCCACATTAGCATATTACGACATTTCCAAAACAGCCAAGCCACTCGGGATCATCGTGAGCAGCAAAAAACAGAGCAAACCCCCGACTTAACCCCCTGTTACACGGTTTATCACCCAAACGACCCGCTTTTCGCGCGAATTTCAACAAACCGAACTCACCAACGTGTTATACTACTAATGGGTAAGCTACACTGAAGTTTTGAGCCATTTTCGAGACGTTTTCAAAAATGACCAAAACGCCCTCCAAGTCAAAACGCACGAAAATCGAGACCACGAGTCGGGTTTTCACAAGTGATCAACAATGGCAACAACAAAAGCCTCATATAAACCCCAAGCATCAAGTTCAAGCGAAGACAAGGGCTAAAATCGGTTTAAAACCGACATTTTCAACCTAAACCCTAAAGACGGTATTTCAAGCTAAAACCGACTCAAACAAACTTCAAAACACGAAAACCCAAGTGAGTTGAATACGTACCTTGGTCCATGACGAATTGTAGGAGTCAGAAAATCGAATTTTGATCAAGAAAATCGCCAAGACGAGTTTTTTAGGTTTTCGATTTAATTTTTTTGTGTTTTCGGGTAAATGAGCTCTCCCCTCTTTCTCCCGTGTTTTAAACAAAAACACAAAACAAAGTTATAATCGCCTGTAAACAGGCGATTAAATTTTAAATCGCCTGTTTACAGGCGATTATCTTTTTGTTTGGTGGGCCTCAGCTTGGTTTTGGGCTGTTGTTTCCTCGGCCCAATTACACTTAACCCCTCTCAAACACGAATTCAACCCATTTCAAAAATACGTCACCTCTTTTCGAGTCGTTCACAAAAATACGTCACCTCTTTGCGAGTCGTTCACAAAAATACGTCACCTCTTTTCGAGTCGTTCACAAAAATACGTCACCTCTTTACGAGTCGTTCACAAAAGTACGTCACCTCTTTTCGAGTCGTACACAAAAATGCGCGTAGCCTCCTCACGAGATGTTCATAAAAGAATCTGACTTTTTATGAGAACCACAAAAATGCGCGTAGCCTCCTCACGAGACGTTCATAAAAGAATCTGACTTTTTATGAGAACCACAAAAATGCGCGTAGCCTCCTCACGAGACGTTCATAAAAGAATCCGACTTTTTATGAGAAATACAAAAATGCGCGTAGCCTCCCCGAGAGACGTTCATAAAAGAATCTGACTTTTTATGAGAAATACAAAAATGCGCGTAACCTCCTCACGAGACGTTCATAAAAACCTAGCTCTTTTTATGAGAAATACAAAAATGCGCGTAACCTCCTCACGAGACGTTCATAAAAACCTAGCTCTTTTTTATGAGAAACACAAGAGCGCGTAGCCTCCCCGAGAGACGTTCATAAAAGAATCTGACTTTTTATGAGAAACCCAAAATGCGCGTAACCTCCTCACGAGACGTTCATAAAAACCTAGCTCTTTTTATGAGAAACACAAGAACGCGTAGCCTCCTCACGAGACGTTCATAAAAACCTAGCTCTTTTTATGAGAAACACAAGAACGCGTAGCCTCCTCACGAGACGTTCATAAAAACCTAGCTCTTTTTATGAGAAACACAAGAGCGCGTAGCCTCCCCGAGAGACGTTCATAAAAGAATCTGACTTTTTATGAGAAATACAAAAATGCGCGTAACCTCCTCACGAGACGTTCATAAAAACCTAGCTCTTTTTATGAAAAACACAAGAGCGCGTAGCCTCCTCACGAGACGATCATAAAAACCTAGCTCTTTTTATGAGAAACACAAGAACGCGTAGCCTCCTTACGAGACGTGCCACAAAAACATAACCTTTTGAGAAAAACCCAAAATGCGCGTAGCCTCCTCACGAGACGTTCATAAAAGAATCTGACTTTTTATGAGAAATACAAAAATGCACGTAACCTCCTCACGAGACGTTCATAAAAACCTAGCCCTTTTTATGAGAACCACGAAAGCTCAAACCACTCGTATAAACCAAAGCGCGCAACCTCTTCTACGAGACGTCCAACCAAGCCCGAGCAAGGAGCGCAAGCCAGAAGCGCACGCAAAGTCCAAGCAAGGAGCGCAAGCCAGAAGCGCACGCAAAGTCCAAGCAAGGAGCGCAAGCCAAAAGCGCAAGCCAGAAGCGCAACCAAGGTAAAGCAAGGAGCATAAACGGAAACGCAAGCAAGGCGCCAGCTGGGAATACTCAGGCCACATGCAGGCTGACATGCCCTTAAACATGTAGGACCGTCATGTCCTTAAAAACATGTCGTCCCTCCCCGCTTTTCCCGACGCTAAGTCCTCGTCTCTCCCATAAGACACATGCTTAGCGCCGCCAGGTAGTATCGAGACTGTAATGGTCCGGATACTATCTTTAAGTTTGACTAACGCTTTGTCCAAGCTCGCCAAACTGGGCTCAGTAGATACCCAGATCCGCACTTCCCCCAAAAACAAACCCGATGATGAAAAGGACATTCGTACATGCTTTTAAAAGAGTCGAAACGGTACAAAAAAGTGTCTAAAACGTATTTAGTCATTTATTTAGCGTATTAATTTGGACTTGCATAATCATGAAAATGAATGTCATTATTAGTCATATTAGGCATAACACGAGCACAATATTGGAACGTCCTTTTAAGCCAAGCCACAAAAACAGCCCAACTAGCTACAAAACGGCCCAAACTTACAAAAACGACCCAAAACCCAACCCGCAAAACGGGCCAAAAGTGCGTCCCGAGTCACGCTCTCACAAAACTAGAAATTACAAAACCATAAAATAATATACTTTAATATTATTTTATTTTCAAGCCAAAATCGAAAAACACGACAAAAACCGAAACACGAAAACCGAAATTCGGACCAAAACTGAGCCAAGACTTAAGCCCTAAGAATGGAATCAAAACATAATCATTACCCCAAAACACGTCATTAAGCCAAATGGCGGCATAACAACTCACAAAACAAAATAAAAATCGCCTGTGAACAGGCGATTAAAATCTTAATCGCCTGTTAACAGGCGATTATAGTTTTGTTCTGTGCAGCCGCCTTTTTGATTTTTCTCCTACAAAATATCTAACCCAATCCAACTTAGTCGCCTGTGCTCAGGCGATTATTTTTGGCCACCTATTCAAACCAGCCATTTTCTATAAATACCAACCCACTTCATTCATTTCAAGGGTCGGTTTTTGAAGTCATCAAGATAAAACACTCACAAAATCCACTCAAAAATACCATCTTTGCATTTTCGAAAGGTAGACATTCTACCTACGTATTTTTAGATGTTTTGAGACTCGGAATGAAGGGGGTTACATTAGCCCCCCCTAATCGATGAATTGTCATCACTCTTTCTCTATCTACGCCTCACGTACAATCGACCTATACGGGTTCCTAACCCGACCCGATATTGGCATTAGCATGACACCTTATTCGTAATTCGGTGTGTAGCAATTCGGATTCATAATCCGTCTAAACCCCGCCAGTATCGCATAAATAAACGACCCACTATCGCTAAAGCAAACCGACGTCACTTTTATAATTATGCAAGTCCTCATTCATGCATTAAATTACGACTAGAATCACGGTTCCAACACTAAATCAGACTGCTTCATAGAGTCTTTTAGCATGTCAAAACTGAGGGTTTTCACAAAATCTTAGAGTATAATACGAGGTCGGAGAATAACGTCCATAGTAATAATTTAGCCAATAAATTATTACTTAACGTACATCTCTTATAGTCATATGTCATTTTTATGACGTTTTTTATCATTTATGCATTTTTATCGAGTCCTATTTATTCGCACTTGTACGTAGCGTCATTTTAGCCCAAATATCGAAATTAAGCAAATGTTTTCAAAGTTAGTAGAGACTACTTTTACGTAGGCTTTTTGATTTCAGTTTTCAAAACTTATTTTGCCAAAACTTTCGAAAAGTAACCTCACTCCGAACCCCTTCTCTGGTTTCAAACCTCAGATTGATAGATATCGACGCATCTTGAAATCTGAGACACTCGTGTCTTGAATTTCAAGACGCGTTGAATAGGTCCCAAATGCCTTTAAATATTTGGTGGCGACTCCAAAAAACACCCTTTTCAAAATGATTTTTCTACATTTCTTTTTGATCCTAAACTCATGCAATGATCTCCCCATTTTCACAAAACTTCGCACCCTTCCGCTGAGGCGATTCCGCCTCGCGCTCAAGCACGGCGAGGTCGGGCGCGCGCGGGGCGTCGATAGGTTTTCCCATCCATAGGAATTTTTTCCCGGTACCTTCAGGTTCGGTCTATGATGAGTCAAACTGAGCTTCCTGGATCATTTTGGGGCTTTGCGCTATTATCAGCTGTATTCTCACTAAATCGAAGTCCGACTAAAGCGGCCAATAAGACTCCATATGAGATATGGATGGGAACGGTTCCCTATTTGTCATTCATGAGAATTTGGGGATGTGAGGCTTTCGTCAAGAATAAAACTGACGATAAACTCGCTCCAAGGTCTGACAAATGTCTATTTGTAGGTTATCCTAAGGAAACCTGTGGTTACTACTTCTACAACCCTCACGAGAACAAAGTGTTTGTGGCTCGTGATGCTGTTTTTCTAGAAAATGAATTTATTTCTAAAAAACAGAGTGGGAGAAAATTTGAACTTGATGAAGTTCAAGAGCCACAAACCGACGCAGAAAACGAGGAAAGCGTTCCCTCGTCTTCTGACACGGTTATAGTCCCTAGGAGGTCAGGAAGAGTTAGTCAACAACCTGACCGCTACCTCGGTAATATCGAGGAGGAGGGTGATTTGTTGTTATTCGAAAGCAACGAACCCTCAACTTACAAGGCGGCTATTAGTAGCCCCAACTCCGAACAATGGCTTGAGGCCATGAAATCCGAAATGGATTCTATGTACGAGAACCAAGTTTGGGACTTGGTAGATTTACCTGAAGGAAAGCGACCCCTTCAGTGTAAATGGATATTCAAAATCAAACTCGGCATAGATAAACATATTGATGTTTACAAAGCTAGATTGGTGGCAAAGGGCTTTTCACAAGTCCAAGGTATTCATTATGATGAAACCTTTGCACCGGTTGCTATGCTTCGATCCATAAGGATAATCTTAGCGGTTGCCGCATTTCATGACTATGAAATATGGCAAATGGATGTAAAAACCGCCTTCTTGAATGGGATTCTAGAAGAGGAAGTGTTTATGACACAACCTGAAGGTTTTGTGGATACATCCAACCCTAAGAAAGTATGCAAGCTTAAGAGATCCATTTATGGTCTAAAGCAAGCATCGAGGAGTTGGAATCACAGATTCGATCATGTTATCAAACAACATGGATTCGCTCGTAGTGCCGAGGAACCTTGTTTGTACATGAAGTTTAGTGGGAGTAAAGTGACTTTCCTTGTTTTGTATGTGGATGACATACTACTAATTGGAAATGATGTTCCAAGTCTGAACTCGGTAAAGGTGGAATTGGGAAACCATTTCCAAATGAAGGACTTGGGAGAGGCACAACGCATCTTGGGTATCCGGATCTATAGAGATAGATCCAAGAGGATACTAGCATTGAGTCAAGAAACTTATATTGATAAGATTCTTGATAGGTTCAATATGAAAGACTCCAAGAGAGGCTTTCTTCCGATGAGTGTAGGAATAACATTGAAGAAATCTCAATGTCCTACGACTCCTGCGGAAATTGAACGCATGAAATTGATCCCTTATGCTTCCGCTGTTGGATCAATCATGTATGCTATGATGTGCACTCGTCCCGATGTCGCTTTCGCTTTGAGCATGACGAGCCGGTATCAAGCTAATCCCGGTGAGAGTCACTGGATAGTCAGAAGAACATCCTTAAGTACTTGAGAAGAACTAAGGATTCGTTTCTAGTGTTTGGAGGAGAACTTGAGCTACGTGTAAGCGGTTACACGGATGCAAGTTTCCAAACCGATGGGGATGATCTGAAATCCCAATCCGGCTATGTCTTTTTGTTGAATGGAGGAGCTGTTTGTTGGAAGAGCTTCAAACAGAGTGTCACTGCGGATTCTACAACGGAAGCAGAATATTTGGCAGCATCTGAAGCTGCTAAAGAAGCTGTGTGGATTCGGCAGTTCTTGGGTGGACTAAGAGTAGTCCCGGTCAGTGGATCGATCCTTTGTTTATTGTGATAACAGTGGGGCCATCTTTCAAGCAAAGGAGCCCAAGTCTAGTAACAAGTCTAGACACGTTTTGAGGAAATACCACGTTATTAGAGATAATGTGGAAAGGAAGGAAATTGATATTTGTAAGGTTGGGACAGACGATAATGTCGCTGATCCTTTAACCAAGCCTCTTTCGAGGGCTAAGCATGACGCGCACACCGTCTCCATGGGGTTGCGGCGTATGCCAGATTTCCTTTAGTTTCGTAATATGTAATTGAATAATGTATCCTATTACATATATGAAAATAACATTCATTGTTTTTATCTTAAGTCATTATTGAATGCATACTTTGTTTATCCGAATATTTGTGTGACAACTATTGAACATATTCAAGTGAACGGTCTAAACTAAGTATTTGGTCCCTAGTCTCTCATATGAGGTGACGTCTCCGAGAGACTAGATTGCAAGTCGATCGATGGTAGGTTCAACACCATAGGGTCATACGGGATGACCGATCGTTTGCATAGACAGACTGTGAGACACTCTGTCGGACAGTGACGCTTATAGAATTCCTTTTAAATGAGATTGAAACCTGGTCGTGGTGGGAATTCTATAGTATTCCTTTGAGTCGATTCTTTGACCGAGCCGATTATGCAGTCGAGTCACGGTTCAGAGTGACTTTCATTTATGTCCTAAGCCATGCCGTGAAAGGGGGTTATAAGGGCATCTTTGGGGTCATGGTGATCTGCATTATACAGTACAATCGAGTGGAAGGGAAATGTCCACCCTCGTCAGGGTAAAACATCTTTGGGCCACTCGAGGAGTAGTCGCTGAAAATGCGTACACGCTCGGTAAGTTAATCTACTGAGATTCCCTGGCCGACAGCTACTCTCCTTATCGAGGAAACCACTCACGATATATATCACAGGATGCAAGTACGACCTGTAAGACACCTTGCATCGAGTGGGAGATGTGAAACGGACATGAGAATTGGTAATGCACAACTTGTCTCGGACAAGTGGGAGATTGTTGGAGTAAGTGTCCTCCACAATAGTGCGATTACTTAATAAATCTCAATTAAGGAATACATGGGGATAATCCAGTATTATTGTCAATTGATTAACGTAAATCAATAACGGTTGGCTGACTAGAGATTGGCGTTATTGGCGAGGGAACGGCGGTAATCAATTGATCCCTTTAAGTCACACCTATAGGAACGTACTCCAAATATTTGAACTAATTAATTGTATGAGATACGATTATATTAGTGACTTGATAATTTGACTAACGGTTAGTCAGTGTATTGATTTAGAGAGAAATCGAGTTGTGAACTCGAGTGATTTAATTTTATATCGATAAAATTAATTGAGGAGATGGGAATTGGTGATTAAACGTTAATTCACTAAATGTGTATATTTTACTAATGAGATTAGTAAAAGTACATTTTTAATATATGTGTAAAGTACATGTATATTAAGGAAGAGTTTAATTGATTTACACTTTATTATATTAGATAATTAAGTGATAAATTATATCAATTTGTGAGACAAATATTGATGAACAAAATGGACCCATTGTGAGCACAATGGACCGTCCAAATTGGACACACAAGAGGATGGATGCTTCCTTTTTATCCTATTCATTTTGTCTACACATGCATGTGAAAACATAATGATGTTATTGCATGGAATTGTTCTTACCAAAACAAAACTCTTTCTCTCCTCTTCTTGACCAAGTAGGCCGGCCATGTAGTGTGTAATACACACTATTTGTGCTTCTTGGTTTATTGTTAAATGCATGTGTTGATGAGCTTTATTCATTCATGCAATTCACTTTCTTTCTCTTATATTCTCTCTAAAACATTCACTCTCATATTATACTAAGAGTTAGTATTAATATTTCACATATTATCATTTATATACTAAGTGATTTCTAGATCAAAATCACTAGTGTATTTTGGAGTTAAGTTCTTGGGTGCAAACTAAAGGAGGTTTTCTACATTGAAAACTTGGGTCATTAAGGAGGATCATCCTAAGCTTTACTCAAGAAACTAAACTAGAAAGGAGTTCTAGTTTAGTGCCCTAATATCCTTTAAGAGAAAGGTATAAATTTCTAAACTTGTTAACAATGTAAATTTGTACTACATAGATCTTGCTAAATCAAATTAGAGTAATTTGATTTACACTAATACTTGATTAGTGAATGAGATCCAATCCCTTCACAACCATAGTCTATTTCACTAAGGATAGAGCACAAGTCTCAACCATTCACACCAACATCGTATTACTAGCTTCTTACGCTTTCGCAAAAATTAAACTAACGACAATTGGATTCAAGCAAGGCCATCCGCACATACCACTTTCCATTCCAACCTTCTTACCACATCATTCCATTTTTTTTCTTTTCTTTGCTATTATTTTTTCTTTTTTCGCGCAATGTGGAGCATCCCTCGTATGTAATACCGTTTAGCTTGACGTTCACTCGGTAAAAATCGCGCTCGGGTACACATATTTCCTTAAGGGTTACATCATTGCTCATACTCTCGGTCGCAACCAAATTCATGGCCACTATGGTTACTCAAATCAATGAGTCCCCTCCGAGAGCATCGAAGCATTGCTCCAAACATTATTAGCAATCATCCATATCATACCACAAGCCAACATTCCAACTTTCCACAAGCCAATGCCTCGCAAGAATACCAAAATCGAAAGTAAAAGGAACGAAAAGCGATAAGAATTAAGCAAATGAGTGGGCTAGCGTTTGAGGCTCGCAATCTATTAACAGGAAGCAAACATACAGTGCAAGCTACGATGATGGATTTTCAACTCGGAGATGCCAAAGATCAAAATAAAGACACTAATCAATTCACCAAACTTGGCAATTCTAAGTGAAAAAGGTTTGGAAATGCAAAATTTTTTTAAAATAAGCACACAAAATGGAAAACGCAAATAAGTAAGCGCGCAAGTGCTTTCCTCCCCCAAACCAGAATCACACATTGTCCTCAATGTGGAAAACAGCACAACCACAAGCAGAGAAGGACAAATAAAAGACGGGGGAAGGGAAATAAAAGCGAGGAAACGGGGGAAAAGGAGTAAAGAAAGCTCACATTATCAAGTTGGAGCTCCCCCAAACCGAAGCGAAGCATGGAGTGCGGCTTATGATCCACGAATATGCGTCCAATTCAGTCCAGCTAATAAAGTGCTTCGGAATAGCATGCGAGAAAAAGTAGGCCGAAGCAGCAGGGTCCGGCCAAGGCCATCAGTGAGACCTGTCTCAAAAATACTAAGGACGCAGAGTCCTCAAGTACCTGCATGCAAATTCAACTATAATCCCTCGTCCTCACGCGCTCAACAAAAAACAAGTCTAGAAATGTCATCCAAAACAAACAAACCAAAGCAAAGTAAAGTACAACAAATTACAAAATGTCATCGGGTTGCCTCCCGGAAAGCGCTGGTTTATAATGGTCTCGCACGACTGTCGTCAAACACATCATCAAGTCAAATCGGGCCAAGGACGTTGGCCACTAGCAACAGCTTCATTTGGCGAAATAGCAGATGATCGCCATAGAACTCGATCTCCTCGAGGAAGAGCAGCATAATCCATCACGCAGGGTATTCCATCGCGAAATGGCTCTCCATAACAGCTCCGTGCGCCGCGCACCTCAGCCCGTGGGTCTCCTCCTACATCACCCGGATCGTAGACATCCGCCCTCGTGACCTTCCGTTCCCCCAAACCAGGATCGTAGCCATGCTGCGTGAAACCTGCACAAGTCAAAGCAGAAGGAACAACCTCCAAAGGGTCTCCAATAGAGTGAGACGGAGGGGCAAGGTTAATCGTAAAAACAGGCTCGGGCTGCATAGGGGCACGAGGAAGACTAGACTTGGTGAAGGTAAGCTTCTCACCTCCCACCGAGAACGACAGGGTCTTATTCCCCACGTCGATGACTGCACCAGCAGTGTGCAGGAAAGGTCTCCCTAGAATGATCGGGATGTGGGAGTCCTCGGGGATGTCTACGACAATAAAGTCAACGGGGATGTAAAACCTCCTTACCTTAACCGGAACGTCCTCTAATATACCTAAAGGTCTCTGTGTAGTCCGGTCAGCCATCTGCAAAGTCATGGAGGTAACTCCTAACTTGGTCATGTTCAGTTTCTTGCAGATGGAATAGGGAAGGATGCTCACACTAGCCCCAAGATCGCATAAGGCATTTTGAACCACATACTTCCCTATAGAGCAAGGGATAGAAAAGGTCCCGGGGTCACTCAGCTTTGGGGGTGAACTACCCTGCAAAAGAGCACTACCCTCCCCCACGAAAGACACGGTCTCGGTCGCATTGATGGTACGCTTCTTAGATATGACCTCTTTAAGAAACTTAGCATACGCAGGAATCTGTTTAACCAAATCAATAAAAGGAAGATTTACCTGCAGTGTCTTAAGGATCTCAAAGAACCTGTCAAGCTTGGGGTCCACTTTGGCCGCATACCACGACCGGAAAAAGGAAGCTTGATTTGAATCTGGGGCGGGAGCAGCGTGAGAGCATCACACGGCTTGGCCTTCGGGTTTACTTCACTCTTCTCCTCTTCCTCCGGATGCTTCGGGGCATCGTAAACTGTACCACTACGCAAAGTAATAGCACATGCAGTATCATGAGGAGGGTTAGGAGGATTACCTTGGGGTGGAAACGTACCCGGCTGTCGTGACGCTTGCGAAGCGGCGAGCTGCGCCACTTGATTCTCTAGCAACTTGATCGCGGCGTCCTTAGCTTGCCCATCCTTTTGCATCTGCTGCAGCATCATTTCCTGCGACTTCTGCACGGACATTATTACCTGCGATAGCTGCATCATCATGGCCTTCATCTCGGCCATAGGATCGGGTCCCGGGGTAGGTGGAGGTGGTGGTGTGTACGGTGGTTTTTGGTAGTTAGGTGGAGGTGGTTGGTAGTTTTTGTGGGGAGGGATGTAGGGTTGGTTTTGTGGTGGTTGGGGAGTCGGGTTTAGGACATTTTGGTTGCGATACGACAGGAGTGATCGATCATAACCAGGTTGGTTTTGGTATGGCAGGTTTTGAGGATAGGATTGGTAGGCATAAACCTGCTCCTGGGGTGCAGCATACCCCGTAGAATAACCCGAGTCGTGCCCTGTAACAGCGTTTACATGAGCACTAGAAGACCCACCACCATGCATCCTATCGAACTTAGCATTTAGCGCGGCAATTTGACTAGTGAGTGCGCTAATGCTCTCCTTATCACAGTCCTGGTGTGCAGACTGTGAATTCCCCCGTGGTTTACCGAACTGAGACGAGTGGATCGCCATCTCCTCAATCAAACCCCACGCCTTGTCGTCGTCGACGTTATTGACAAAGCGTCCCTCTGCAGCGGAATCAAGGATGGCACGGCTCTCAGCATACAAGCCGTTATAAAAAGTCATAATCACGAGCCAATCGTTTAACCCGTGGTGAGGACAGTCCCGAATCAGCTTCTTATACCTTTCCCACGCCTCAGCAAGCGACTCGTCGAATGTTTGTTTGAAGCCCTGAATTTGGCTCCTCATCTGATTGGTACGTTCGGGAGGGTAGAACTTTGAGTAGAAGGCAAGAGCTAACCCTCTCCAATCCGTGATACCTGCGGCCTCCTTGTCGAGGTCCGTGATCCATTCACGAGCTCGATCCTTCAACGAAAAAGGAAATAACATTTCCCTTATTTGCTCCTGACTGATCCCGGCCTGCTTAATCGTGGAGCAGTAGTCGGTAAACACCTGCATGTGCCTACCAGGATCCTCAGTTGGATAGCCACCGAATTGATTCCGCTCAACCAAGTTTAAGAAGGCGGGGCGGATCTCGAAATTGCCCTGTAACGTAGCGGGCATCGTGAATCCATTCGGAATGGATTCCGGCTTAGGCACCGAGTGACTAGAAAGTTTAGGCATTGTCACTGGCGGCGAAGTAGAAGTTGGAGTAAGTGGAGGTGTGTCCTCTTCGTAGGACGATTGCGTAGCACTAGACGACGCTTCCTCAATATCAAGTTCGATGATCTTTATTGCTTCTTTGCGTAACCTGTGTAACGCGCGCTCAGGTTCGGGCTCAAATGGAACTAGAGTCCGAGGTGACCTGCGCATAAACAAGACTACAACGAAACAATGAGAAACGGTCTCAAGGAACTAGGTTCCTTGAGACAAAAGAGAAAAACCTAAGCAAAAACTAAGCAAAACACTAACTAGCTAACCGTCTCCCCGGCAACGGCGCCAAAATTGATGAGGCTAAAGTCGTCAATTCAAGCCTAATCAAGATAACCTAACAAACAACTAACAGAAGCTAGTGGCAAGCAGGGTCGAATCCACAAGGAGACAGATGAAGTCAAGAGGATGCTTAGTCAAACAAGGTCAGTCTCAAGAGTAGCAAATTGGGTGAGAAAGAGAATACTAGACTAAGAACGATAATAAAAAGGTATGAAAAGAGTATGAGAGGGAGATTAGGGCATCGGGGTCATATGATATCGATTCAAGAACTAACTCAAAAAGGATTAGCAATCAACTGAAGTCATGCAAGCGATTAGGTTTTGGAAAACGCTCTCTCGAGTCAATTTTAACCTTAAGCAAATTTAGCGGGCTCTCGCAACTTACTAAATTCAACTTATCAAATACGCGTGAGTCTAGTTTCAATTCGGCTTTCGATCTTAAACTGAAACAACCTAAATTCAATTCAATAAAGGCGTCCCTAAATTCAATTGATAATGAAACGCGTAGGAAGAAATCAGCTTGCACAAATTCAATCGATTAAAGCAATTAAAACATGTTCTTGAACCAATTCACAATCACCCTAAACCCTAATTGGGGATTTAGCTAGACATGGATGAAATTAAAGCAAAACAATTATAATAAGAAGACATAATGAATGAATGAAGAACAATGAATTAAACCTGGATTAATCTTAAATTGAAGGAAAGATCGATCTTTGCAAAGTAATTAAATCTAAACTAAGGTTTTGAGAGAGTTTATAATGAGAGAAAACTAATTCTAACTTGAAGCTGAAAATATAATGTAAAACGTCAATGAAACCCTAAGTCTCGAAGAGTATTTATAGGCCAACGAAATCCGGAGAAACAGGGCAAGCAAACCGCTCGGTTCGAGGCAAAACCGATCGGTTTTGGGGTGGAACCGATCGGTTCACCTCTGAACCGCTCGGTTCTTAGGCACTCAGCAGTCTACAGCAACTTCTTGTCTTGATTCAACTATCCGGAACCTATAGGTTTAACTTCACAAATCATCGTATGACCTCCATATCGACTCTCGAGCCTCGTCTTGACTTCACGACACTCGTACACGCTCCAAATGACTCAGGTTTCAGCTCAGGACCGCCAAAACCTGCAAAATACACACGAGGAACGACAGTATCGCAATATAAAGCAAATAGCTACTAAAACGATAATGTAATCGAGCAAATGTGAGCTAAATGCAACTATAACGGGGGCATAAAAGCTATGTAAATGACACTTATCACTAGCTAATTCCTTAATTAGGGTTTAGGGGAATTTGTGATAATTGGTTCAGGAACATGTTTTAGGATTAAATTGGTTGAATAATTTGTGCACTTGATTTCTTCCTGCGCGTTTTATTATCAATTGAATTTAGGGACGCCTTTATTGAATTGAACTTAGGTTGTTTCAGTTTAAGATCGAAAGCCTAATTGAAAATAGACTCACGCGTATTTGATAAGTTGAATTTAGTAAGTTGCGAGAGCCCGCTAAATTTGCTTAAGGCTAAAATTGACTCGAGAGAGCGTTTTATAAACCTAGTCATTTGCACAGTTTATCGCTTCCTTCTTATAAATTTGAGTTCCTGAATCATTGTCATAATGAACCCGATGCCCTAATCTTTCCCCTTATATATTTTCTATTCATCTGCTTTTTTTTATTTGCTTTAGTTTATAGCTTATAACAAACCTTCTTTCACACCTCTGGGTTAGACCTGTTTTCACCTGCTTTAGCTTAAGACTACACCGTTTCTCTGTGGATACGATCCTGCTTGCCGCTAGCTGCTTGTTAGTGTTTTTGTAGGTTTATTTTGACAGGGTGATACGACTTGGCCGTGTCAGTTAGTAATAAAACAGGTGAATAAACTTTTATTATCACTGAGACTTCTTAATAAAATTTTCATTAAAAAAAAAAGTTTATTCGTAATTCCCAACTTTTATAATACGTTTTTTCAAAAACGCTCACCTATTATAATTTTTTTTTTGGGTTTTTCCCATCTGTGCCCCTCTACTATTGACAATTCCCAACTGTGCCCCTTCGTATAGCACTTTCCCAGTCATACCCTTGAGTTTGTGACTTACTCCCAGACGTGATTAATTTAGCTTAATCCGTCAATTTGCACCGTTAATTTGCCAATTAGGATCCTAATCAGCCTACGTGGCTTAGCTTACGTGTAATTGCAGCAGCCCTACTTTTATTTTCAGATTTGTTAGCTTCCCTCCTTATTTTTTCTTTTTTTTTCCCTCCTTTTTTTTTCTCTTTAAATACACTCCCTTACTAAACCATTTTCTCATCCATTTAATTGATCAATAATGACGTACGCCTCAGGTTCCTTGTTGGCAGTTATAATGGCACGAATCGCATGTTTGCAGGGTATTCCAGATATTTGCCACTGACCACACTTACAAGTACGATTTATTAGTGAAACAGGAAGGTAAGATCTGCCGTCACGCACCTCGTACTCAGATTTGACTTGTGAAGCAAAGGCCTCACAAAACCTTGATTCTCTTTGTAGCACTCTCAGTCTGTCTCTGATTTTTGGGCAGATTCCTTCATCTGGCCATGATTGAGCAATTTGACTCCTTGTCGCATGCCTCACCATGGATAGCCTTCGTATACCTGAACAAGAGTCATTTAACTGAACAAAGTCATATAACTGAACAGAATAAACATACTACAGCAGCAAAACATACTACAGCAGCAGGTCCAACTTAAATTGGCCTATTACAACAAAAGATCCAACCTAAACAAAGTCATATAAATTATGGAAAACATACTATAGCAGCAAAACCAACAAATACAGCAACAGATCCAACAAAATGGAATCAAAATAAACTGAACAAAGTCATTTAACAGACCATAAACAGAAACCAAAATTAGACAGACCTTCAAGTTAGCTTAACACTGGATTGTTCATATGCACTCCCAACGTACTGTTGAAGCTCTCAACAAAATTAGAGGTGTTCTCATCATTTGCAACATTAGGATCGAACCTATATCTAGCCCAAGTCTGATGGTCTCCAAGGTCTGAGAACCAAGTAGGAATCCCCTGACCTCCATGTCTTTCCAAGGCAGCCATGGACTTCCTAAAGCTGAATTCAGAGTAAGAATTCATGAGCTTCCAAAACAACTTGTGCATCAAAACACCAGGGTAGTCTTTTTTGAAATTTTTGCACAAATGCCTTGCACAAAATCTCCTCAAACAAGTTGGCCAAACTTGTTCCAAAGCTGGTTCAATTCCCTTTACAACAGAAACAATGTTAGTATATCAGAAAAATTAGCAGAAACCTGGCTGAATTCACAAAATTAGACAAAAACAAGCTGGCTTAATTCAATTACAATATCAAAATAGAAGAAGAAAAAAGCCTACCTTTTGTCTATCAGAGATTATTGTCCACTCATCTCTTCCACTACCTGTTAAAACATGTTTCAAGTGCCAAAAGAAATTACCCCAATTATCCTTATTCTCATTCTCAAATACACCAACTGCAACTGGGAATATTTCATTGTTGCCATCAACTGCTATGGCTGACAATAGCACACCACCATGATTTCCCTTCAAGTGTGTCCCATCCACCCCTATCAAACTTCTACAACCTTCAATAACACCCTTGAACTGAGCACTAAATGAGACAAATATAGACTTAAACTGCAAAGGTCTCTCAGGGGTGTCTAAAGTCTTCCAAGCACAAATAGCATAAGAATCAGGATTAGACTGTTTTACAATCTCACAGTAGGCTGGTAACAAAGCATAAGATTCATCATGACCACCATTTATCATCTTCAACGCCTTATCCCTCATTCTATACATGGTGGATGACTTCATGTGAAGCCCATATCTTTCCATGAGTATCTTTTGGATGGTTTCCCCTGTCATAGCTGGATTAGCCCTTATGTCATCAATAAGTTTGTTGGCTACCCATTCAGCATTGGCTAAAGGGTTATAACTCTTCACACCAACACACCCATGATCTTCATGCCTTATTGATTTGATAGCCCATGTTTTGCCATCTTGTAAAACACTAGCATGGATTCTCCATTGACACCCAACAGTAGCACATTCAGCAGTATATCTCAACTTACAAGCCTTTAAAACTATGATATGGAACCCCTCTTGGATACAATAATCCTTAACAGTGTCTCTCAAGTGATCCTTATCCATAAATAACATCCAAGGCCTCAACTTAATAGTCCCAAATTCCTTATCATCATATATCTCCCCATTTGCAAGAATCTTTGCAAACCAACCTTCCTCCTCTACTGACCACTCTGTAGTCTGGTAGGGATCATAGCCATCATCAATTTTGTGAAGACTAGTGAACATTGTATTATCCTCAGCTTCAAGATCAGATACTTCTTCCTCATTAACATCATCATCAGTAGGAGTGTATGAAAAATCAGACTCTGAATTTTCTAAATCAGCCCCAAGATCATGAACCAGAGAGCTTCTAAGTCTAGTACTCCTTAAGACTTGTCAACTACTTGACTCACCTGCTACCTGCCTCACTTTACGAACAAAAACACCCCTCACTTTGGCAATGGACCTGGACAGTTTGAATTTGGGGGCTTCAGACTCAATCTGACCAGAATTAGGACTTCTCCTCACTGGTTGTAAAGCTGCAGATTGTTGTGTAGTCAACCTAGGACTTCTCCTCACTGGTTCTAAAGCTGCATATGGTTCTAAACCTTGGTTCAGGGTAGATGATGGGTGTTGAGGCTGAGAAACACTTTGTCTAGTCAACCTAGGACTTCTCCTTACACCAGTATTTAGGGATGAATCAACAATGGGGGTAGGAGATGGATGTTCAATAGTCATACTTTCAATCAACTGTCCACTCCTCACTGGTGAAATAGGCTCAATGAAAACAGGGTTACTAACATCACCAACATTTGTGCTAGAATTTTGAGTGTTTACAACAGGGTTACTCCCAACATTTGTAGCCTTCCTTGTGACAGGTAATTTTTTCCTCAAATTATCATCACCATTTTCTAACATCTCCTCAACTCCCTCAAATTCAGATTCTTCAACACCCCTAACCCTTCTAGCCATCTTCAACACATTAGAAGGAGTCTTTCCACATCCAACCCAAATATCAATAGAATTGTTTCCCTTCATCCTACTAAACATTATTAAGAGATCCTGATCATCCAACAACTCCACAGATGCCAATTCGAAATAATAAGAAAGAGTTGGATGTTTAGGAAGAGGAACCTTACTTTTTCCCGCCACATCGTACAACTCATTCAGAATATCAATTAGGGTAGTTTTGTCTGTATCATCAACATTCACAAATAGACATCGCCCTTTCACATTCATTTTCAACTTAACATTCTCCATTCTGCAAAATAGAATTAAGATGATTTAGTTCATAAAACATCAGATTTTACAAAAAACAAAAACTTGATTTTAAGGAAACCCTAAACCCTAAATACGAAATTAAATCAGTAATGAATGTAACAGTAACATAAATCACAGGGTTTACCTATCAAAAATAACATGCAAAACAATTCAGAAATTTACCCAAAATTCGAAAAAACCATCATCTACTCAACTAGTACTACTGAAAGGGGTTTTTTAAGGGTTTTTTATGATCAAATACCTGATAATGGAGGGGAAAGACTTGAAGCCTTGAACTGACGAAGATACAATGCAAAAGATCAATTGAAGGAGACAATTTACCAAGGTAGAAGATGAAGATGAACAGGGGAGAAGAAGTTGAAGGGTTTTAAAGGGTTTCAAACATTTTGAATGGAAAAAAGGAAATGACGTAAGTCACAAAGGGTTTTGGGTTCTTTTAATTAGATTAGGGCTGCTGTATTTACACGTAAGCTAAGCCACGTAGGCTGATTAGGATCCTAATTGGCAAATTAACGGTGCAAATTGACGGATTAAGCTAAATTAATCACGTCTGGGAGTAAGTCACAAACTCAAGGGTATGACTGGGAAAGTGCTATATCTGAAGGGCAATTGGGAATCACAGACAAAACAGATGGGAAAAACCTTTTTTTTTTTTTTTTTTTTGCCAAATATCTCACCTTATATAACCACAATGTATAAAAACACCAACAATTACTCATTCCATCACCATAAAATGTGAAATAAAATGCGTTTCGCTGTATCGAACCTTAACTTTTGTTTATGTGATTGTTAAGCTTTCGATTTATTCGTTATTTAGTTTTAACTCACATCATCGAATCCTCATGATTCTTTCATGAAATGAGCAATTAGTGGTGTTTTACGGTATTTTTGTCGTAAAAGGTGGAAGTTTTAGCAAAAAAATTATAATAGATGAAAGTTTAAAAATAGACTGTATTATAACACTATTTCTCATGTGAGACGGGACTCACAATAAGTTTATGTGAGTCCTCTCACATGGGAGTAGTATTTATTTATTTATTTATTTATTTATTTAATTATTTATTTTTTTTAAATTTTATTTAAGGGGTTGAGTGATCGTCTCGCACTCAATTAATGTAAGTACGATCTCTCATAAGAACTACTCGTATTATAAAAGGTGAGATTTGATTAATAAACCTTTAAAAAAAATAAGGTTATTCTACATGGTAACTCTGTATTTTTTATTTTTCTATGTTGGAACCCTCATTTTGGTCAAAATACCTTTGACTGATCATAACTATCGATCACGATTTTTGAAAGTGACATTTTTTGTTTCAAATAAAAAATATTGCAGAAATGAACAATTGAGAACAAAAATTGTCACATTGAGAACTTGTAACAAAGAATTATCGTCGGTCAATGTTTATACGATAAAAAACGTTTGACCGATCATAACTCGTACTACAAGTTTTGAAAATGACTATTTTGCATCTCAAATTAAAGATGTCGTAAATACGCTGAATTTGGGGCAAAAGATTATTGTTTCTGAAACCCGTACACTTAAATTATTGCAAGTCAATGATATTTTGACCTAAAACAGGGTTACCACATGAAAAATAAAAAAACATTAAGATTACCACGTAGAATATTCAAAAAATAAAAAATTTTAAAATCATACTTCCTCCATTCCATTTGATTCTATACATATTTCTTTTTCGGAAATTCCAATCAATTCTATACATTTCTATTTTAGTCTCTACTTTATTAAACTAAAAGACCAATATACCCTTCACTAATACCCACTCAACTAGAGCTGTCAAAATTCGACCCGACCCGAAAAACCGACCCGACCCGTTTTTTAGGGTCAAGACCCGTAAAATTTGACCCGTGACCCGAAATGACCCGAACCCGAAATGCAGTTAATTTAGGGTCAAGACCCGCTCGATCTGCTCAATTCGACGGATGGGTCAAGCGTAATTTCGTGTAACAAGACTTTTTGAACCTACAAAATTAATATTTCATGAAAAAAAAAAATTTAATATTAATAATTATTACAACCTCAATATTATAAGTTGAAATATCAAAATGATAATGAAAATTATGATTGAAATATTATGAATATATTCATAAATAGACTATTTTAATTTTATAAATTACAAGAATGAATATATATCAACTTTAGTATTATATATGTACAATAAAATATGTACATAATGTAAAATAACAATAAAAGAATTTTTTTAATTAAAAAATAATAAATAAAAAGGCTAAAAACGATTTTTTTGACAGATTTTGACCGAAACCGACAACCCAACCCGACCGACCCGTATTTGAAATTTGAACCCGTATTGACCCGACCAGTATTTTGACCCGACCGTATAACCCGAACCCAACCCGACTACCAATTCGCTTGTGGTCTACACTCAACCCACTTGCAAACAATAAAGTAGGGGTATTTAAGTAATTCCATTATCTACCCCACTTGATTTTCTTCTACCTTAATTACCGTGTTTTGGTCAAACGTATAGAATCAAACGGAATGGAGGAAGTATTTAAAAAAAGGTGGGGCCACCACCATCAGCATCACCAGCACCACCGTTACTTTCCCAAACATAAACAAACAGCCACTCCTCCCCCCTAGCAAACAATCTCACAACCCTCCCAAAAAATGTCGACTTACGACGTATCACAAACCCTAATTAACAAACTCCAGATCTTACTTCTCAACGAAGCCGGCATCGCCGCCGCCGCCGACCACCCTCCGCCGTCCATCTCCGCCGTCGGATCGATCTCCGGCGACGACGTCCTCCGGTGCGACTCCTGCGCCGGCGAGCTTCTCCGTGGGCTTGATTCTGTTATTTGCGTGTTTTGCGGCCGTTTTTTGGATGATTTGCGGAATTCACCTCGGAAACCTGTTGATTTCACCGCCACGTTAGGGTTTCAGTGGTTTCTTCGATCGCTTTCGCTTGATGGATCTGTGAGTCTGATTTTACTGCGTGTTTTTTGTGTGGTGTCATAATTTTGGTTGATTTCGATCGATGTTTTCTTGCAATGTATGATGCTTAGAATCATTGGTGTACAAATACTTGTTTCCATTGATTGTGCGGACTAAGGTTTAAGACAACGTTTGTTAGGGGAATTTAATGGTTAAAGACGACGTTGATCGACTAATGAATTCAAATGTGCTAGTTAAATGGCATGGAGGTGGTGTTAGTGATGCTGCATTTGTCGGCCGCACCAATGATAGTTTTACTTTAACTTGCGTAAATAGTGAGCAATATAAGATTTTGTGTGAAGTATGTGTTTTGAGAAATCAGGGAGATAAGCAAATGACATTCGAAAAGACATAATTTTCGAAATTCCAGGAACACTGATGGATAGCTCGAAAAAGATTTCGGTTTTGGTTATCAATTTTGGATAGGTTGACCAAATTGTATTTCTGAGTTGATTGATTCACACTATTAATGAAAAGGAAAACACGTAAATTGAATGAAGAGGACTATTGATTTTGGTCTGGCAATGAAATGAATCTTATTTAGGAAATAATTGGTCTATTATACTACCGTGTTTTAAATTTTGCGTAGAAGTTGATGTTCACATCTCGACCTCCATGGACCTCACCATTGATTGTACGATATCGTTTGCAGGAATCTTCTTTTGTGGTGTAGTTGTAGTTGCTTGTCGTGTTTAAATGGGAATGTAATTTCTGTTTCATGTAATTTAGTACTCCGTATACTGTGATAATTTGACCTTGTGAAAGTGAAAGGGAATGAAGTGAGTGTCAGGTGGAGGAGATTGTGTTAGCTGTTATGAAATGATAACCTAGAATTTTGGGTTTAATTATGACAAAGAGTTTGTGACGTGTTTGCGTAATGGTTTCATATGAATGACTGATTTTGACCATTTGACGCATACGACATTGGAAAGTTTTGTGAGTTGTTGGGTTTCAGTGTCAAATTTTGTTTGTTTTCGATATTTTATTTGTTTTGTGCTGTTAATTGGCGTTACGTTATGTTGAAATAACTTGGGTAGTGATGGGATTTGTAGGAGACTGTTGAGCGAGAGATTGAAGGAGGAAATGAGTTTGGTAGAGGGCAGAGTTCTGTCAAGAATGAAATTCCGTTGTCTGCATTGCTTGATCTGCAGCTTAAATGGCCTCATGAGACAAACAGATCTGGTGTGGAAGATGAACCTGGTAAAAGATCGGGGAGATTGGTTGGTCTGGATTTGGATGAGCTTTCTCCAAGAGATGGAAGTAGAGAGGTCGCTTTTAGCTATTCAAATGTAGAGGGTAGTACATTTGCGGGACAAAGTAGTGCGCGTGAAAGTAAAATTGAAGAGGTTAATACATTTGCGGCACAGAGTAGCCTTAGCTTGTTCGAAAACACACAGACAGGATTTGGTGAGGGTGAAAATGATGGGTCTGATTGGGCAGCTGAGTTTCAATCAGCAAATGCAGACGTTAAAGCTGCCGCCAAATTTCAACCGGACTCAACTCACCTGCCTCTTAAACAAGAGGATTCGGCGAACAATGAGATATTTCATGTGCCTTCAACTAGCGATGTTAAACTTAAGTCTGAGCCACCTTTTGAACCTCAGGAGTCTTTAACGGACATGCCTGTGAAAGATGGTCAGAAAAGTTTGGAAACAATTGATGACTCATTTGATTGGCTTCCCACAGCCGATAAACAGAGAGTAAGTGACACCAGAGATCCACTTCACGATGATATGTTGAGTGGTGATAAATCTGGTGATAACTGGGATGAATTTGGGATGTTTTCAGGTGCTGAAAATAATCGAGGAGATCAGATAAGCTCCACTGTGCTTGAAAGGGAGGATGGTGGCGGATTAGATATGTATGATTCATGGAATGATTTTACGGGATCAGTAGGATCAGGATTCAAACAAGTTCAAAATGGTATAGTTGATGAGGTTGCTTTATCGGGTCATTCTGGTATTGAACACCACGATGTCCATGTAGAAAACATGGTCAATACGACAGTCAATCAAGGCGTATCATCTGGGCTATCAGGCACCGTCAACGTTGTTGACGATTCGTTTGATTTTTGGAATGATTTTAAGAGCTCTGATGTTAAAGATAACAGTCAACAAATTACTAATAATGAGGTATCTGGTGACATGGTATATTCCGCAGATTTTGGCACACTTAATGTACAGAATGATGCTGCAGGACTCGGTGGTGGAGTCGAAGGACAGAGTCTTGGCAGCTCCAAAGCAGCAGGTGGTTCTTCGGCCCTGTGGCATGATAACTCGCTTGATATATGGAATGATTTTGGACTGTCATCAACTAGTCGTCTTGATAGTAAGAAAATTACGAATGGGACTTCAACTGGAGCATTGAGTGACTTTTCAAGTATAATGGTCACTGATCCAAAATTCTCTCAAAGTGATGAAACTAAATCAGCTGAAAATCAAACATCTACACAGGATGATGATGATTTTGGTTCCTGGAGTGATTTCAAGAGCTCTTGGAAACAGCCAGATAGTAGGTTCCGGGATTTAAATCTGAATGTTTCTATGCAAAACAATGTGAGTGCTGAAAGGAATGCTGATAACCTAGCATCAGTTGAGAGCAGTAATTTACACAGTTCACAGGGTGATATTGGTTGGTCAACATCCATTTTAAAAGAACCTTCTCATGCTGTTGAAGCTAAACCATCTGATAATAAAATGACTGCCGAAAACAGTGATCTATTTCTTGGTTTCTTCAGTAGTGAACAACAGTCCAATTTACCCAACAATCCCATCACGATTCATAGAACTGCAGCACAAAATGGCATGTCTACTGGAAATGATGAAGAGATTGATGATTGGACTGATTTTACTAGTTCAAGTAATGAACAAGCGAACAATTGGCTTGGCAGCGACTTAAAAACCACTGTTACTCAGGAGCCTGTCATCAACGACCCGTTTAATGGATGGAACATTATTAGCAATGCTCCTCATAAAGAATCTGGTATGGTCATCGCGGCAAGTGAGAATCAACCAAACTTATTCGGCACCAATGCGGATTCACACGTTGTAGGATCTAACAGCCCCATGCACCAAGATCCATTTTTTGGAATGCTAAAAGATCAAAATGGTTTTGCGCAAGTTGAAAGTTCTCAAGCTGAAGTGCCTAATTTAGTCAAGTAAGTACATTAAGATGCAAATCATTTTTCAGTGGCATAATATGGTTGTTTTTGCCTTTCTGGTATATTGTCTTGTTTCTATTTTCTTTTCCTTGTTATCAGCTTGTAGTATAATTTTTTCGTAATCAATTTGTTTATCGTACTATGACCTGACCAAATTTTGCTTTTCCATTGCTCATTTATTACTTGGAATTTATGTGTAATAGAAAGTTTATGCCAACATTTTCATTGTATATAAATCAGGCAATCCTGCTACTATCACGCTAGATGTGACGTAGAACTTTCTCAAGAGTGTTCATAGTCGTACTCTGACAGAGAATTGTTAAGATTACTGCCGTGCTTATGGAAATTAGGTTGAGGTACTTGATACCTGTAAAACTATTGCCATTCCACTTTAATTATCGAGAGACGAGTTAATCCTTTATTAGGCTTTGATACTATTGTGATTTTTGAAACAAGGACCAAAGATTCACATGGTTGTAATATGGTAGCTCAGAGTGTTCTTATAGCTATAAGAAATAGTTTTATGGGATCTCTCTCCTAAAGTTGTTCATACGGTCTATGAGACTGTACCTCTAAGGCAAGACTGGATGACGATAGAGCCATCGGTGTTTGTCTAATGATTTTTCTTTTGGAGAGAACATAGGATGGGGTGTTACCATAGAACAAAGAGCATGGTGTTTTGTTAGAAAAAGTAAGCCAAAGAGGGCCGAGCCTTTTGGGTTTACTAGTAATTGATAGTTTCTCCCTCCGTCTCTCTTATTTGTTTACCTTCTCATTTTAAGTAGAGACAGAGATTAACGGTTTTTTATATTAGAATATAAGTTGATCCAAAATGATCCTTAATTTCAATAAATTGTCTATTTTGGCTAAATGGTCTTGGTTAATAATTAGACTAGATTTTACTTTTATATGTAGAAAACGGTCCATTTACGTCGATTTTCAAAATAAAAAGGTAAACAAATGACCGAAATGAAGGGAGTATATACCAATGTACAAAACGACACTAAGCTCAAATTTACAAACATAATAGTTCAGCTCAGCTTTCGTAAGTTTCAACTTTAATTACTTTCAGCTTCAATAAGTTTCAACTCCTAAGTTCAGCTCTTATAACTTCAACTAGCTCTTTTAAGTACGACTCCTGTAAGCCGAAAAGAACATGGCCTAGCTCATGTACAAAAATGACATGGAGATTGATTCTATCTACAAACAAGGGAAAGCCTTTTTTTTTTTTTTTTTTCTTCTATTGTGAAGCATATACGGCATTAGCATCAAAAGGTGAAACTCGAACTCTTATGGGAAGGGGCATCATTATCTAAAATGCAATGCTTTTGTTCGATCCAAGTGTACCACTAAATAGTTAAAGGAGAAATGTTCCACAATTAAGCTGGCCCAGGGGTAGGGAGAGCTTGTTTCAAATCTCGGAAGTTGTGAATTACAGGCTCACGAGAGGAATACAAAAGACGACCCATCAAGGCCATAATATGTTATGCCTCCAAAACTTCCTGAGCGCCCTTTGTGCACTTTTTAACAAAAGTAACTGTAAAAGCGTCGCCATTGAGGGTTCTTTCCAATCACTACCTCCATTCATTAGGAACATAGAGAGCAGTGTATTGCACTGATAATGGTCGTCTGCCCATTAAACACCTTCTTGAGTGGTAGCTTAATTTTTCGAAGCAATTCGAAAGATGTCATGAAAGCAGCCTTCAAACGAAAGTTTTGACAGCACATACTGTGCTATTATATAACTCGTTCCATTTTCCCTAAAAAATCTGAGATTATAGGTTTGCAAAAACCACCTCCGTGAAAACTATTACCCTAGTTATCAGTGCCTATGCCCTGCATGTCTAATGCTAATGACGCTCATCAAAAGCCCCTCGTTTTCAATGGCAATTTGAGAGATAGTCTCCATCCTTGAGATGACTTCAAATTTTGGGACATTTTCAAAAAGCTATGTTGTAATTGCATCTATTCGAAGTTGATAAGTCATGTTTTGGTGTTAATAAGGGAGGCAAGAAGATGGTTGATTATAGGAGAAGCGAAGAGAATACAGAAATTACATGGACCCGAGACTTGTATTTAACTGTTTTTTTGTTCGCGTTTTTTTTTTTTTTTTTTTTTTTTGCTTTCTTTCAGGGCCCCGGAACTGTGTATGATCCTTTCTGTATGCCCTGATAATTAGAAAAAAAAAATGTGCAATATGCAGTCTTGACATTTTGTTTGACCTAACAGGGAATTGAACTGCTCAAATTTCGACTATTTATTTTTCAAAATTTATGTAGAGGCAATGGCAAAGTTGTCTAATTTTGTTCAAAAAGTAATTACTTTCATAGGAGCATTTTGTAATGAGTGTATACCACTATATAATTGTAGTCGAAGTTTATATCGTCCGAGGATAATATAATACTTCTTCCATTCCACTTATATTGCCATGCTTTTTATTCTGTGATAATATAAATGGTGATGGAGAAGGAGATAATATTGAAAATCTTTTGTTAATGCTTTTGTGATGTGGTCCAAAGAAGTCTCTTATACTTGTCACCAGACAAGGTTCGAATATTTTGGTACTGTAAACCTGAAATCTTTAGAAGGTTGTGCTGTCATTCTCCGATGATGCAAATATTTGTTTAATATCATATTACCCGTTGAAAATGGAAAAATTCATGCTGAATTTCCTTTTGTGTGTGTGTGTGTGTGTTGTAGGACGGAACAACAAAATGTTGTAGTTGGTGGTGATCTTGGTAACGGAAGCGAAAGCGCCATCAAAGAAACAAATGATCAGAAGGCAGTTGTCGAATCTTTAATCTCAGAGATGCATGATCTGTCCTTCATGCTCGAAAGCACGCTGTCAATTCCGAAAACCGATACATAAATTCACTTTTCTACCTCCCCCTCTTTTCATTTTGTATCATTATATATGTAATTTAATCCCCTGTACTTTTGTAATACTTGTAAAAGCGCCTCTGTTACAGGTGTAGCCGTGTAGGCGTCCTCAATTCCTTAAGGGAACGTGAAATTTTACGCAGGAAGAGTTTTTACCACTTCCTGCAGTTCCTGGAGAGTTGTTCGTAAGTTGGTTTAACTTTTTTTGTTCACGTACATGTAAAATACTTCGAAGAGTAAGTAATACAAGCTATTATTTCCATTTAATTGGATTGCAGTTAATGCCTGATTTGAAGTAATGTATAAATCGTTGCTGCGTGATCGCAAAATAATGTGCTATAATACGGTTAAGAGTAAGTTTCGCCGCGTAGTAACTTTATTTAGGATTTCCGTGACATTTGTAGTGACAATATTGATTCCATGTAAAACCTTTAACAGTGCATTTAATCCTTTCATCTTCCAAGAATGTCCCAAACTTAAGACGAAATTGATTAATTTTCCAAATCTCGGATGATAAGTAAGACTTGGCGGGGAAAAAATTTACAATCTTACACCATCTGCTACTATTAGCAGAGCTTTGCCTACAGAAAGGCGAACTCGATTTACGAGAAAGTTAAACAGTGCGATTGTCGTCCTTGGGATCAATGTTCCGCCATATAAATCCGAGGCTACTACCCATTATGTTCATCAGTACAGCAGAAAGAGCCGCTGGTAGTGCAACTAATGGCGAGCTGAAGTGTGAAGCTGCTAACACCACTCCTAACGACGAATTTTGCATCCCCACCTGCAACCAAGAATGAACAAGCAATTTTTTTCATGGGAACGTAAAGTCAGTGCTAGCTATAAGCTATGCACAGGACTAGTGAAGTTGACAGTGGATTCAAATTTTGGTCGTTTTTTCAAAACAGAAAAAGCCAAAGTATGCGAAACCTCAATGGACACGGCTCGTCTCTGCGTTTCTTGGAAGCCACATATAGCTGAGGCGACATACCTGCAAAAAGTGTCAGCAGTATAGTTATTCCTAAAACTGATACAAACGCGTTGCTGAACGTGTATTTGCAGAAGACATCTCATAACGGGTAAAGCATCTATCAAATTTTCAGGTCATAACTAAATGTCATTAGTGAGTTTGCGCTGTGATATTACATTGTCGCAGGTTTTGATTCAGCTGCCTTGGTCATTTTTACTAGTAAACTGAGTTTCAACTGGAAATGGATCTGTTTTGACATACTTTCTATCAACCGAATACACAGTCCGTAATAAGTTGGAAACACAAATGTTCATACGAATTAGATAATGTCGTACAACGACCTATCCTTCATACACAAACAACCGTCGCACAGGAGAAGTACTCAGTTGGGAAATATTACCCGACAAAGAAACCAGCAAAATGCAACAGCAGTACGGATATTACTGTAACTCCAAGTTCAGAGGATAAAATCGCTTGAATCTGGTCATGTAGTGCTACATTCGACATCAGCGGCAAACTCAGCCCCGAAGTTCTCAGCCGAACAACGTTTTCAGAGAATACACTGGCCAAAAACACAGGCGCGGAAGTGAGAAAAGTAGCAAATAAAATAATTTAAAGGTACGTACGTAACAAAGTTCATTTGAAACCTGCATGCTAGGAACGATGATGTTAATACAGCAAAAAGCGGAGCAAAGGGAGTGACCATTCGCACTGCAGTCGGGACTGTATTCTGGAAGCACAAACCTAGCAGAATAGGCGCAACCACCACCTGAATTACGAAATTAATCTCGGTTTAGAATCATTACTTTACTCTTGCAGCTTTTTTGCTGTGTCAATTGCTTGAAAATGCCGTGATAAAAAGGCCATGGGAAGACTGTTAACATGACGAGAGTTTCTGCAAGTTCACCTGCATTGTGCTTAGAGAAAGCTGAACAGCGTCGACGGGAACATAAGTTCCTGCTAGGTACTTGGTTAGAAGAGGAGTAACGACGACTGAAGCGAGGGTGGTGCACATAGTCATAACTATCGATAAAGCAACATCTCCTCGAGCAATCAAAGTCACCTGTAACACTATTTCAACAAGGTAGCTAGCTGTGAGCAAATAATCGTGTAAAACAATAATAATACGCAGACAAATTCCGGAATGATTGAGGCATTAACGTAATGATGACGGGAACTTTAAAGTGTGCTTACCACATTGGAAGCGGTGCCACCAGGACAAGATGCTAACAAAACCAATCCCACGGATAATGCGGGTGAAAGTCCCATGACTTTATTGAGCAGCACTCCGAGTAATGGCATAATCGTGTATTGTGCGACACACCCAAACAATATCTAAAACAGACGAAAAAGGAGTCGAGATTTGAGTAATGTACTTACAAGGAGTTCAGCAATATCAGAGGGACGCAGCTCACATTTTATGTATCAGTAAGCTCGTATATATTTCATTTTTTTAGTGAAAGACGGGTTTTCACGAGCCTACTAATAAGGGGACTTACAGAAAGAGGGCGTTGTTTAACCAGGGAAAGTAAATCCTTAAGCTCAAGAGTGACACCCATAGACAGCATTATCAAACCAAGCGACAAACTATACGAAAACGGTCCCCTACTGACAAACCCCCCATACACCTCCGGTTTAAACCACGCGACCGCTCCTCCAATGGTCACATACAATGGGTACAAGCTTGCTGCGGTCGACAACATGGTCTCCCATTTAGCCACCTTTGTTCTTTGGTTGCGGCTTTGATTGTCGTCATGGGTGCATTTTATTGGTTTTGATAATGGTGTACTACTACGACAACGTGGGAATTTTGGAGGATTGTTGTTGAAGTGTTTGGGGATGATGTTGATTATGTGATGATGATAATGATGGAATGATAGTGAGTGGTGTGGTTTTGTGGAAGTGATGAAGCATGATGAGAGGTACATTGTTATTGTTGTTGAAAGTGAATGCGATGAATTTAAACTTGTGGTTTTAAGAAGATGGTTAAGTGGGCACACTTATCATGTGTAGTCCACAATCCACATTTTGTTAACATTATTGATCATGAACTAATTAAAATTTCGACTTTCAGTAAGTCTCCAGTGAGATAAGTTTCACATTAAATTAATGTGAGATTAAAGTATTACCTGTAATTAAAAGGGTACAAAAACATGAAATAAATCTACTAAAGTTACTTATAGGGGTACTAAAAAAATTTAGTGACAATTATTATAAAGATCACTAAAATGGTACAAAAACTATATAATCGAGTATAAATGAGTCGGATTTACAATAATTTCTTATAAGGCTCGACTCACACAAGATTTTGTGTTTGACTTCTGAAATACCTTAGGATTCTTTAAAACATTGATTTTTCGTATACGGATTTTACTCCCGTTGTATACTTTATTCATTTAGTTTCCCAGCCTTACCCTTTTTTACTCTCACGGTATACGGAATTCTCTCTTTTATTCTTCAAACTTTTCTTAATTCTAAATCCAATCATTTACTCAATTATTCAATTATTGATTTCGATAATCAATTCAATGGAGTAATAACCGTTTTTAATTTCAATTTCAATTTCAATTTCAATTTTGGTCATTAAATTATTGATTTTTATTAATTTTAATAGAGTTAATTTAAAATTAAAATTAGGATTTGCATATAAAGGAGTTTGTGGCGGCGGTGGGCTGTGGGAGACGACAGAAGGCGGCGGTGGAGTCGGTCAGACGTCGGCGTGGGGTTGCAGGTCGATCCGGCAGCGAGGTGAGTGGTTGTGGTGGTTTGGGTGGGTTAGTTTGTAAGTTAATTCTAATTAAGACCGACCGACAATCGGCTTGGGCGAGGCCGCTATGGGTGGTCGGTGCAGTCCGGCATGGTGGGGCGACTGGTATGGTGGTGGCCGAAGGTGGTGGTGGCCGGAGCGTTTGTTGATTCATTTTTTTGTCTTTAATTTTTTTTGTATAGTGTGCGAGTAAAAGGGTAGAACTGATAATTAAATGAAAAAAGTATACAACGGGAGTAAAACCCGTATACGAAAAATCACTACCCCTTTAAAATTGTTAAAAATCGATAAACGAAAATTAATTTCAAAGATTTAAGGATAATTACCGAAAGATTCCACTAATTTACCATAATGGTGGTTGATAATCTTTAAAAATAATTTCCTTATATAAAACACTAATATGAATTGGTTTCCAAGAATCCAATTTATTATTAAAAATCTAATTAGAGATGTCATTGGGGCGGGGTGGGGCGAGAGAAGCATCTCCACCACGGCACCACCGTATCCATCAACAAAAACCCCCCTCATCCCCCATGGCGGGTGACTACCCGTCCTCCTCCACCCACCTGGCGGGGAATTTTTTATACCCACCACCCGCCCCAAAGCCGCCCCACCTGCCGCGGCCCCGCCCCAGACCCGCCCCATAGAATCGCATTATCGCAACGTAAATTTCAATAATTTTTTACCGAAAATTTTCTAATAACGACATAGCCACATAGAAAAATATTTCGAATAACCAATTAAAGTATTGTGAGTACCAAATTAAAATACATAAGACACACTAAGTTTATGAATTAAAGAAATATGGAATATTAGTTGTATTCATATTTCAAAATCTTAAAGTTAAAAAAATAAATAAATTAAAAGTTAAGTTTTAAAGTGTTAAATTTTTCTCTAATTTATATTCTTAGAAATATGAATAAGGGGTATAGGCGGGACGGGTAAGGGCGGAGGCGGGTACGGGGGCAGAGGGTGTTTGGATGAAATCCAGCACCGCTCCACGACCCGCGGCGGGGATCACTTTTAGAATCCATCACTGTTCCACGACCCACCAAAGTTTCTCCTACCTTCATCCTAGTTAAATTATAATTATAGGAGTCAAAAGCTGGCACTTAAGTTTAGGAACGAGGAGGCCAAGTAAAATCACAAAACCAATAAACTTGATGAGGTAATTAATTATTTTTAGCATCGTTCTAAGATAATATTCGCATGCAATTTTTTTTAACAAAAAAAAAATAAAAAGATAAATTAATAATAGACATGTAATTATCACAACTATTTCATATGAGAATTTGAATTTTTATAATAAATTTTGTTTGTTGTATTGTGGGGGTCACGGCGTGTAAGACAGTATCATATTAGATATTTACAAACATGTATAAACATGGTCGTCCAGAGAGTGAAGATGTTTTCCGTCAGCTGCCCGATAAAATTATGAAGTTAATAGTTTGGTCTTTAAACATGAAAAAAATTGCGAGACTTAGTTGTGTTTCCCATCGATGGGAATTCATATATGGCGATGTATTCCACTCATGACTTTAAAAAAATTCCCATGCAATGGATAAGATCAAAGAAGAGTGCCAAGTGATTCTGAAAGAAAGATGAGGGTTTGTGAGGTGGGTTGATGGTGTTCTTGAAAAGCATTTGGGGACAACTATAGCCGAACTGAGAATCATTTTCGATTTGGACAGTGATTGGCAATCTCACGTAGAGAAGTGGCTGGCTTTTGCAGTAGATAAACACGTTAAACGTCTCTTGAGCTCGACTTCACATCACGTTGGAGGGGTTTGGATGATGTGCTAATTTGTGGCAAGCCTCTTGATGTGTCCCCTAAGCTCAACACCATCAAATCGTCTTTCCTAACATCCCGGCCTTTGTCTTAAATATGTCAATGTCGTCACTGATGAGTTTGTTGATTACCTTTCTCGTTCGTGCCCACTCCTTGAAATCCTGTGTATTGTAGGGTCAGATCGTCTGACACGTGTTAAACTATCCGCTTTTGACTTCAAACAAGTGAATCATCTTGAGGTCTCCCGCTGCTCCAATCTGAAAAGGATTGATATTTCCGCCCCTATGCTTTGTTCTTTCATACTCCACAATTAACCTGTAATGCTAAATATTTTGTATGCTCCCTATCTCGTCAACGTGTATGTGGGTGATCCAGTTTTTAGATGTCGTACTGCTTCCGCGTGTTTGAACCACTTTCGAAACATTTATTCCAATTGACATATCTCTGTCTGACGCTAAACTTGTGCTACAACGTAAGTTTGCATCTGTAGTGGTTGATTCTATGTTGATCTCGATCTTACTACACGTAGCGTATCCTCTAACTGTTTATAGTTTTCTTATCACACAGAAGAATTTGGCAATCGATAATGCTACCGATATGCCAAACCTTCGACATTTAGGGTTTCAAATCATTGCATATTTTCACCAAAGCTTTCGGGAATGTTGTGCACCTTTGATTGCAGCAGCACCTCATCTTGAGGAGCTCACATTGAAGGCAAGTCACCTCTTCCTTTCCAAACACTACAAAACATCTGTATCGTGTTGAATTTTATTGAACTCCGCGTTAGCTCATGTTTACAATTACGGTTGGGTGGTCGTTCTATTATACCCGATTCGTTTATACGCAAATGGATTAATTTCCCTATGAAATGCTTGAAGACATTAGAGCTTGGTGCAGGGTTCAAAAACTCGGCCGAGTTGACTCGTCTCGGCCGATAATTATCGGAATCGGCGGCCAACGAGACGAGATCCGGCGAGTTCTCACGGCCCATTTGAAAAGGTCCCGAAATCGCCCGAGTTCACCGAGTTAACTCGGAAATCGTGTATCTCGGCCGATTTGAAAGTATTAACTCGGGCATCTCGGTTTTTCCTTCACAGTTTTCTTCGTGTTTTATTTTTTATTTTTTATTTTTTTTTTCTTTTTTTGAGAGGAGGTACTCTTGGTAGGGATGAAGTGGGAATAGAAACCTGCTTTTCGTTTCTTTTGTCTTTTGTGAGTTTATAAGCTTTTATTATTTTTTTTTTTTTTAACATGGCTCTTATCTTGTGTCAGGTGGCTTTTAGTTTGTGGGTTCCTGTGATTGATTTATTTGGTTGTAGTGGCACCACCAAAACAATTAAGTACTTCGTACTTCGACTTCTTATCCATATTTTATTTATTTATTGCTTATATTACTCCGTAGTTATTACGGAGTACGAGCACATATTACTACGTAAAATTATCAAATCAATCAAATAAAATTCTTAACTCTCTAAAATTATCAAAATTATTACTACGTAAAATTATCAAAATTATTATTTTTTATTTGTTACTTAATTTGAGGCCAACTCATAAAGGTGCCAACTACTCCAATTTATGTACTCGTACCATTTGAACGCCTAAACACATATATCGTACCGACCGAGATTTTCATTACCCTCTAAAAAACATTATTTCGTACATATTTAGACATAATATAACATAATAAATATGTTTATATATAAATATTGCTAAAAAAGCTTCTAAAACAAAAATCAACCGCGACGAGCGAGTTATAGTCCGAGACAAGCGGTTCAGGACCGATACCGCGACACCGCAACCGCAACCGCGATCGCGACCGATACCGATATTTAAAACCCTGGCTTGGTGGCTATGTAGGACAAGCACCCGACCTAAAGCTTGCATATTTTGTGTTTGAGAATGCTACTATGCTTGAAGAGGTCATCGTTGACTTTGTGCCCTTCCTTGATTTAGGGCTCAACCCTGGTGATGAAGAACAACGTCTTTTAAAGTTGTAGACGAAACTGCCAGAAGCCGTCAAGTTAACTATCAAATAAATTCGTTTATCGTCCAACTTAACCTAGATTGGGACCATTTTCTTCTATCCGTAGAGCCAGTGTCTTTACATACGTACTTGTTTAACTTCTAAAGTGGTACTCGCTATTGAGTCCATTTTATTGTCCAACTTAACCTAGGTTGCGACTATTTACTTCTAGCCAAAGAGCCAGTGTCTTTACATACATATATACTTGTTTAAGTTCTAGAGTTGTACTCACTATTGAGTCCATTTAATTTTATGTTAGAAATTAAAGTATTCCATACTCGATTTTTCCCTCGCTATTACTATATGTATAAAAATAGATAAGACAAATAAATATTCCGAGGATGTTTTTCAGCACAAAAACAAAGGTCTCAAGCATCAAAGAATGAGTTTTATGCAAGTCTTGATCATGCTTGTAACTAGTTAAAATATTTGACTCAGGTATCAAAGTTTGTGCAGATCTCCATTGTCTACGGGTAATGTGAAATATCGTAATGTTACAGAAATATCGAGGGGTCATGTGTTGGATAAAATGTATGGGGAGGTAAGTTGAAGTGTTGCAGTAACACAAGATTGGAGTCAGAAACTCACAATAGCTGAAGATCGGTAGAATTATAGCGATGACTGTCATAATAGTCGGAAATTTAAACGTGCAGTCTAGCACATGACTTCCATCTTACCTGACCTTTTTATGTACTCCCTCCTCATCACTTTGTTTATCACATTTACTTTATGCGCGGTCTCCAATGTCGACGTTTGACCGTCTTTTTCGTTATCCATACATGATTTTGTTTGTTGAAAATATAATTTTTTGAAAGATGCGTTGACAACGAATATGGATATTCTATTATTATACTTTCATTATTTATACGTTTTAAAATAATTACGGTCAAACTTTGAGAAGTTTGACCCTCTAAAAAGGAAATGTGATAAACAAATTGAATAGGAGGGAGTAAATGGATGGACCAAATTATTTCATGGCTTAGATTCAAAACAACATTAAAGGCTTGTATATTGATGGTTTCTTCCCCTCATTGTTACAGAACTCAATTTTACAGAATTCTTACTACTGAGTGGTGGCAAATGTTGGATTATGCTCCAAAATTTAGTCTAAGTTAATTTCCTAATTATTATTTAGTGGTTAGTTGGTTTCCTGATAATGTGATTAGTGTGTTAGTGGATACAAAAATTTAGGAATAGTTGTGCACTATGTACGTGTGATAGTTTCCATATTTTCCCTTGATTATAGGGTAGATAGTTTAGGTTGTAATGGCTATTTAAGAGCCTCATTTACAAAAGAATTAATTTAGCAAGTTTAATAAATAACTTCTCCCTTTTTTCTTAATTATATTCCCCTTTAAAAATTCTACATGGTATCAGAGCTATCTTAAGTCGAGAAGGTTGACATTATCGCCACTTCCGCTTAATTACCCAGGTTCGATTCGAAAATAGGGCGTCAAAAGAAAAAAAATCAAACAATGGTGAGAAAAGTTTTGATGAGAGATAGAGAGACGTGCTCTATCAAGTGTAGAGGAAAAAAATGGCTCTACGAATGTGTGGTGAAGAGAAGTGCTTTACAAGTATGATGAAAAGTGCACCATAAAGAAATGGTGGAGGGAAGGGCTCCATCGGTTATTAAAACTTGTATTGAGAAGTGCTCTACTAGATATTTTGGAGAGACATGCTCTAAATGTGAGTTGGTGATAATGTGCACTAGCAACAAGAATGAGACGAGAAGTGCGTCACAAAGTGAAGACAAGGACTTCACAATTTGATCGAGCAATTTACGTTTTTTTGGAGTCCAAGCAAGGAGACTCAGTCTTAGTCTCAGAAGGAGCCTATACTAAAAGTTGGATGTGGAGCCTAACATGTACGGCTGTGAGAAGGATTGCATACCGTTTGAAGGTAGATTGCTCATCGACAAAGAAAGCAAGAAATTAGCAAACGACGAAAAGACTAGTATAGTTCGGCATTGTATAAAGTTGAACAAAAAATAAAATCCGATAAATTTTGGATCAAGGGGGTGTGCTGGATTATGCTCGAAAATTTAGTCTAAGTAATTTCCTAATTATTATTTACTGGTTAGTTGGTTTCCTAATAATGTGATTAGTGTGTTAGTGGATACATAAATTTAGGAATAGTTGTGCATTATGTACGTGTGATAGTTCCCATTTTTTCCCTTGATAATATAGGGTAGATAGTTTAGGTTGTAATGGCTATTTTAGAGCCTCATTTACAAAAGAATTAATTGAGCAAGTTTAATAAATAACTTCTCCCTTTTCTCCTAATTATATTCCCCTTTAAAAGTTCTACAGCAAACTCACGATTTCTTCTCTTCATTTTTGTTTCCACTCTTCAATGTTCAACCTACTAAATGGTGCATCTATTGATCTTTGTCTCACATTGGTCGAATCATCTTAGAGAGTCTCCATCATGTTATCTTCAATGCAACTCATGCGACTCTTACTTTCTACGTAATCAACATGCTCCATACATGTTCTGAAATGCATTTTACAGAAAAAATCTATAAATTTAACACCGACAACGTAAATTAGTTGATGCTTTAAGCATAGGCACACCCCTATCATGGTTTTATATCTCGTTATCAGTCTTGATAGCTGTCAGTCCGTCACGATAACAACGTTTTAAAAGTCGTACTTGTGTCCGCCATTGCGGCCCATGTCGCAGTTATCGCAACTGTACAGTAAAAGGCTAGGTCAATATTTCATTGCCTAATATCTAATCTGTATCTAATAGATTAGATGTATATATACAATAGTTAACATGACAAATATCGTACAATTTACTACTTTTTCCATAATAATCCTTGTATTAACTAGTACACAATATAACATGGTGACTCAAACAATATTATCCAAATTTAGATCTATTCAAAACATTTTTGCAATATCTCAATTTGGCTATAGGCAATATGAGATGTATCGTTCTATTCAAGCACGCACCGATGTCCTCTCCTAACACCAAGGAAGAAAATATGAGAAGAATTTTTAATGTATTCATCTCAACTTGGATGAATGTTAAAAAATCTTCATGGAGTATGTTATATAGCACCACTAGTGGAGTCAACTACATGGTACAGAATAGACTACTACCAATCTACCATCTTCAAGAAATAAGATGCCTTACTCTTAAAACAACTCTAGAATTAAAAAGAAATTCCCTAAGTTATTACGGAACTAAATAATAAAAAAGCTCAACCATGACTTATGAGGAATGTCCTTAGTGTTGGGATTCCAAAACGCAATTTGATCATTTTACAGACAACTAAAGTTGTCATCTTAATTCAACACACAACATTAAAGAATACGGAGTACTTCCTATTGTGTTATTCCCTACTTTTTTTAAATTAAAAATATTTCAAGTAAAAATATGAAGAAAGAAATCATAAACATTAAAGATTTTTAAAATTATTAAATGCATCAGTGGGCTCCACACTAAAAAGACCACCCTTGCCAACTGCGCTGAAACATCTAATGTGTTCATAGTGATACTTAATTCTATTTACTTCTAGAAGAGCAGTGGGTGCACGTGCACCGTGGTGCACCTACCCCACTTCGCCACTGGACTCACAAGTCGACTATATCAAATTCCTTATGGCGTTAACACAAGGGAAGTCGATATAATTCGCCACTGGAAGACTTGCTTGAATGATTATTAGGTCATATTCTAAACTGTGAAGATTGTTTTGTTTTTTTTTTTCAAGAGGTAATATTGTGTGTTTCTAAACCTTCCTAGGAACTTCTTGGGACATATTGCACTTTGTTATAATTTGGTATTTTGCGTACTACGAATGAGGTTTTAGATTTAGTATTAAACGACGAGCTAGGTTAAGTAAATAGTTGTGTTGGCCTTTCGCAAGTGAAAAGAAACTGATAATGACAAATGATATATTTTCTGCAATTTATTCATCAAGGTTGATAAGTAGTGTTAATCTGTGTTTCGCAGGAGGTTATCCGGAAATTTGTTGGGCAACCTGTTTTTATCCTTTGGTCTAGTAGAATAGTATGTTTATATTCTACCATTCTCATTTTTCGTTACCGTAACAAGTTTTCATGCACTTTTAGGTTTCTGCAGGTGATGGATTGTCATGTCTCAAAAAAATTATGAAATTATTATAGAGAATATGGGAAAATGAGCTATTTGAAGGGCGACTTACTATCTTTGTTTTTATTCGAAATAGCAAGATATGGTGTAACGGTCCGCATTTCGACCCCGTAGATTTTATATTTTCGCACTTTATTTTTGCAACTTAGAAACTTTTGTAAGTCCTTTGTCCCGTGCTTACTTAGTGGGCGATCCTTCACTTAGTCTTGACCCTCAAGTTGCTTACTTACGACCCTCAAATTTCTTACTTACTTGTCCCGTGCTAGACGAGTGTGCTCGTCACGTCCGTAGTGAAATAAGAGGACCGTGACATTTGGTATCAAAGCTCGGTCTCCACAACGAGCCGCTGAGAAGTGTGATGACAATTTCCGGAACAAGCCTTGGGGGCGTTAGACAAAGGCAAGACCAAGGACCGTGTGGCGGCCTTGGAAAAGCTAGTGGGTGGAAAATTTCCCAAAGTCGATCGAGGAGATGGTAATCAAGGGACACTTCTTCACGGAGACCCTATAAGTGACCGTACAGGTGCTCGATGCAAAATACGTTCATGTCAGTGAACGTCTCCAACCGGTGGAGAACGCGGTGTCGCCAGACCACGTCGAAGAGATGGCTGACCTCCATCGAAATATAGAGGAACTCGAAAAGACATGCTCGGATCTAATGAAACTTGCGAATACCAACGGTGGCCAGCAAAAGGTAAATGCTCCACCCTCTCGTACCTTCGGAGGAATGAGAGACTCCAAAGAGGTGGACAACTTCATATTCGACTTGGAACAATACTTCCGAGTCACTCAGCTCGAAGGAAACCTCAAGGTGGATACGACTAGTATGTATCTTGTCGATGATGCTAAGTTGTGGTGGCGTACCAAATACGCGGAAATACAAGCTAACACCCTCACGATCGAAATGTGGGAAGATGTCTAGAGGATTTTCAATGATCGGTTCTATCCTGAGAATACCGAATTCATGGCCTAACGAAAATTGAAGAATGTCAAGAACACAAGTTCTAACCGAGAATATGTGAAGGCTTACTCGGCCTGTATGCTTGATACCAAGAACATGATCAAAGAGGACTGTGTGTTCCAATTCATCCAACGGTAAAAAGATTGGGCTCAACGTGAGATTATGCGACAAAGGCATGAGACCCTATCGGCTACTCTAGCCGCCTCGAAACGACTCGTCGACTATCATGGGGAGTGTGACCCCAATCAAAAGAGAGGACCGTTCGGTGGAAATGTAAATACTCCAGGCAAGAGCGGAGGTGCTGGATCACAAGTTAGGTCGACTTCAACTCGTTTGGTAGCCGGTTCCGCCCAGGAGGTGATCAAGGGAAGATATGTGGGCAACCTAGCTCCAACTCGAGCTACTCTTCGAGGGGGAGTAACTCTGAAGCGTCCACAGCGAAGAAGCCCTTTGCTTGTTTCTTATGCAAAGGTCCTCATCGATACTGTGAGTGTGCACTGTAAGGAGAATTTAATACTATAAAAAAGAAATTATCAAAGATGTCGATCGAGAACGACCCTGAGGGGAACGCTAACCATGCAGATGGGGCCACTAATGAGGGGCCGAGTGAGCAAGAAGATCAAGCGAGGATGGGGGTCGTCCGCATGATGTACTCGATGGGAAAAGAGAGCAACCAAACTCAACATAAAACGACTGAGCTTATGTACGTAGATGTTAACATGATGGGGAAAATGACCCGAGCAATGATTGACATCGGGGCTACCCATAACTTTGTTGATCCTCAAGAAGCAAAACGACTTGGGATGAAAATTGATCGTGAAGGGGGCCGTATGAAAGCGGTCAACTCAAGTGCTAAGCCGATATCCGGAGTTGCGAAAAATGTGCCGATCAAGATGGGAGATTTGTCAGGCCAACTTAACTTCACCACTGTTCCCATGGACGACTTCAAGTTAGTGCTCGAAATGGATTTGTTGAAGCGTACATCGATAGTACCCATGCCGCACCTGCAATGCCTCATGATGATGGGGTCTAAAACTTGCTTGGTGAAGGTAGTGAAACCCAAAGACGATAAGAAGAAAGGGCCTCTCCTGTCCGCTATGCAATTAAAGAAGGGAATGAGATATGAAGAGTCCACGTATCTATGTACCATGTCTCTAAAGGAAGATGCTCGAGAGGAGGTCGAGGACCCAAAGGTGAAACAATTACTCTCTAACTTTCAAGACATAATGCGTGAGAAATTGCCCGAAAACCTGCCGCCGCGACGTTCGGTGGACTATCAAATTGAGCTATTGCCAGGAGCAAAGCCGCCAGCTAGGGGTGCTTATCGAATTGCGCCCCCCGAATTGGCACAACTTAGGAGAAAACTCGATGGTCTCCTGAAGTCAGGGTCGATTCGGCTATCTAAAGCTCCTTACGAAGCCCTTGTGTTGTTTCAGAAGAAGTAAGATGGAAGCCTAAGGCTTTGTATTGATTATCGAGCACTGAACAAGGTAACGGTGAGGAACCACTACCCAATCCTCTTGATGGCCCACTTGTTCGATCAGTTATAAGCCGCAGTCTACTTCACCATGTTGGATTTGCGGTCAGGGTATCATCAAGTTCACATTGCTGAAGGAGATGAACCGAAGATAGCCTGCGTCACGCGATATGGATCTTATGAGTGGTTGGTCATGCCCTTTGGGTTGACTAATGCACCAACCACATTTTGTACTCTCATGAATCATGTCTTCCATGAATACTTGGACAAATTTGTTGTGGTATACTTGGATGATATCGTAGTGTACAGAAGGACGATCGATGAACATGTTGAACATTTGCGTCTAGTGTTTGGGAATCTAAGGGAGAACCACTTGTTTGTCAAAAAGGAGAAATGTAAATTTGCTCGAACGGAGGTGGACTTCCTTGGACACATAGTGGGAGCGGACAAAATACGAATGGACTCAAAGAAGATCAAGGCAATAAAGGACTGGAAGGCGCCCAAAAATGTTAGTGAGCTTCAATCCTTCTTAGGACTCGCTAACTATTATTGACGATTTATACGGGGATATTCGAAGATTGTTACTCCCCTCACCGAGTTACTGAAAAAGTACTTAATTTGGGAGTGGTCTTGTGAACGGGATAGGGCCTGCGAAGATCTCAAGGCAGCTATAGTTCGAGAACCAGTGCTCACGCTCCCTGATATTTTCAAACCGTTCATAGTCGAGACAGATGCTTCAGACTATGCTCTTGGCGGTGTGCTATTACCAGATGGGCATCCAGTTGCTTATGAGAGTAAAAAATTTAGTGGGGCTAAGACGTGGTACGCTGCTCAAGAGAAATAATAACTTGTCATCGTCATAGTTACCTCGAGACGATGGTCGACACGACTCGTGACACGTCCGGGACACGTGTTGAGAGGTCAACACTGACACGGTTGGAGTTGTCCAGTTTTTTTTTTTTGGTAAGACCAGTAGATTGTTGGAGGTTGAAGATGATAGAGGATAGAGAAGACGACTGGAATGACTTGGGGACTTTCAATAGGGTTTGGGGAAGTGGGGTTACTTTTTACCCATGTGACCATTTCTTTTCTTTTTTAATTTTTTATTCTTATTCATTATGTGTTCATGACTCATCAAATTTAATTTCTTTCTATTTACTTCTTATTTATTTGTAATCTCATCAGTGGGCTTTTGACCCATTGACCCATTATATTATTTTTTAAATTTTTTGTAATTTGTACTCTCATTATTGGGAAACTCAGCTTATTTTAGTTTTCAAAATTTTTTTAGACTTATTTATATGTTTCTATAGGATCTTGTATATTGATGCCGTGTCGTGTCGGTGTCTAAAAAGAAGGTCAAGACACTCTGTTGACCGTGTCGCCGTGTCTAGATTTTTTGTCATCCACGTGTCCGACACTCTGACACGTGTCCGACACGACACCGTGCCGCCGTGTCTAGGTAACTATGGCCATCGTCCATTGTCTAAGGGGGTGGAGGCACTATCTCTTGGGCTCCAAGTTCATTGCTCGGCCGGATAATACTACGGCCTCCCACTTCTTAACTCAACAGAAGATTAATAGTCGATAAGCAAGGTGGCAAGAATTATTGGCTGAATTTGATGTGGAGTTTACCTATAGACCGGGAGCGTCGAATAAGGTAGCGGACGCTTTGAACCGCAGATCCGACCTTGCAGCCTTGCACACTATTGCTCATTTGTCGTCGACGGTAGTGGCGACAGACATTCGAAAACAAGTGGAGGACCACATTGAAGCTGATCCCACCGCGCGAACATTAATGAAGCTAGCTCGTGATGGCAAGACTCGGCGGTTTTGGATAGAAGAAGACTTGCTCCTCACTAAGGGATATCGATTATTTGTTCATAAGGCTGGAGGGCTCCGAAGAAAACTTCTCAAGGAATGTCAAGATATGACATGGGTCAGTCACCCTGGGTGACATCGAACGCTGAGTTTACTGAAACAAGGGTATTTTTGGCCGCAGATGAAGGAGGATACAATGGGATACACAAAGACTTGTCTTGTGTGACAGTAAGACAAAGTAGAACGACAAAAGCCAGGGGGATTGTTGAATCCACTCTAGGTCCCAACTCGACCATGGGAGAGCAACTCCATGGATTTCATTAATGGACTACCAAAGGTGGGGGTATTAGTGACATTATGGTGATTGTGGACAGGTTTTGAAAGTATGCGACATTCATCGCCATGCAGAAGGCTTGTGGGGTAGAAGAGGTGGCTATTTTGTTCTTCAGACACGTGGTGAAATATTGGGGGCCGCCAGAAAGTATCATCTGTGACCGAGATCCCCGCTTCACTGGCGTGTTTTGGAACGAGTTGTTCAAGCTGTTTGGGTCCAAGTTAAACCTATCTTTGAGCTATCATCCTCAATCGAATGGTCAAACAGAAAGATTGAACAACATGTTAGAGGAATACTTGAGGCACTTTGTTGGCGCAAACCAGCAAGAGTTGGTGCGACTACTTGATGTCGCACAATTTTGTTTTAACTCTCAGAAAAGCTCATCTTCAAATAAGAGCCCTTTTGAGATTGTTTCAGGTCAACAACCTTTACTACCGCACACTGTAGCCTTGCAACATGGCGAGATAAGCAAAGGTGCCAATGAGTTCATCAAGGAATGACGCCAAAATGCAGAGATTGCTCGTGCATACTTGGAGAAAGCGTTCCACCGAATGAAGAAATGGGCAGATCAAAATCGTCAGCCACAAGAGTACAGAGTAGATGATGCAGATGATAATCTTAAGGGGCCGTTACAAGCGTCTTGTCCGCAAATACGAAGGTCCGCTCAAGATCATCAAACGAATCGGCCAAGCCGCCTACAAGCTTGAGAGTCCAAATTGGATGAAGTGTCACCCACTGTTTCATGTGAGCAGCTTAAAGACCTACCATCCAGATCAGGAGGATCACCGCCGCAACAAGAACCGTCGCGCCAACATCCGCACGAAGATCATGACGACGACTTCCGAAGATCAATGAAAACCTGCTGAAAACCTTAGTTTGTAAATAGTTTCATTTCATGTATTTTTCTTTTCTTTCATCTTTTGTAATGTCTCCGAGGACGGCGACAAAATTAAGTGGGGGAGGATGTAGCGGTTCGCACTTTGACCCCGTAGATTTTATATTTCCGCACTTTATTTTCGCAACTTAGAAGCTTTCGTAAGTCCTTTGGTCAATTAGCAACCTTAGTGTTGAATCTTGGCCCGAGACATTTAATATTTCTTAGTTTTCTAGACGGTTCAGAAAAGTATACGCTATTATGCATACTCAATGCCTACTACCAAAAGATGTGTACAATCAAATTTCTCTCTTTACAGGGAACCAGTCAATGAAAACTTCCTTGTACTCAAGTCTTTCATATTGTTGTTGTCTTGCTTACGATCAATACTCTTGCTTGAACGTTGCTTTCCGAGACTCGATAATGATGATCACGACTGGGATTTTCAAGCCTCGACCCCAAGTCCCGTGTCCCGAATAAAGTCATGTATTAGTGGGCAATCCCTCACTTAGTCTTGACTCTCAAGTTACTTACTTACGACCCTCAAGTTGCTTACTTACTTGTCCCGTGTTAGACGAGTGTGCTCGTTACGTCCGTAGTGAAATAAGCGGACCACGACATATGGCCTGTCAGTGGAGGGGAAATAGAATGTTTATTATGTATTTTGACAGTGTAAAGGGAGGGAAAATAGAATCGAGTTTTTAGTTCTTAGTCCTTTATGTAAGCAAACATATAGACACACACTGCAACAAATAAGAACTTGTGCCACAAATTATGCGACACAAATTTGTATAAGTGGCATAATTTATTTAGCCAAAAAAAAAAAGGCAATTAGATACTCAGAAGAAGAAGAGCGGGTAATACATGTACTTGCGTCGGCTCTGAATCTTATCGTCTTCACAATGTCTCAAATTGACTACATACTACAATTCAAAGAGGATGCGGCTACTTTAGAAGTTCCGTATGGTATTCGAAAGAGTGAAGTTGATGTAATTCGCAAATGGAAGGATAAATTCAATCGAACTCTATGAGGCTGAGCAAGAGAAGTATGAAAAATACATATATAGGCGAATAAGGAACTTGGAGATGCTGGATTACTTATCTACAACACTCTTCATGCTGCGTTGTCAATACAATTGCTTATCTTCTCAGCTTCAACATTTTGAGACTTTCATCGTCAAAACTCGAGACCAGGTTGCGTATCTGTTCTAAACCACTGCTGATTCGGTTACAGTTAGGGTTTGTTCTAATTGTTGTGCGACGATGGTAATCAACGGTAATTGTTAAATATATTTCATGTTGTTAATTGTTCTATTTAAGTGTTAAATGGACTAATTAATATATTGAATGGACCCAAATTCATTTTGGATCATTTGTATGATAAAATGACCTAAAATAAATTGACCAAAATTGGCCCATATTAGGCCAAAGTAGCCAGCCAAAACATGATCTCGATCATAAGGGCATTGTTCTGATTATTTATACGGTGTATCACAAATTTGTGGCTAAATAGATGTTTTTGCCAGATGTGTGGCTTGATATGTGGCTACAAAGGTGTTTTTGCCACATAAATAATTTTATTGTGGCTAAATGAATTTTTTGCCACAAGTTTAACTATTTTTGTGGCACAAGTGTTTATTGGCCACATAATTATTTTTCTTGTGGCATAAAATTATTTTGTGTAATAATCAATCGATGATAGATAGATACTCAAAATGAAACACAAGCAAGAAAGAGCACGAAACTCAAAATGAAACGGATGAGTGCTCCATTTCTTAAGCTTGATCAACGTGCCACAAAACCCAAAACCCTAATATCGGAAATGCCTTACCCTAATGCACAAATAGGTCTCATGTTCAAATCACCCAATAAACACCAAATGTGGACATTTTAGTACCACTCAAGAACATGACACGAGGAAGACAAGCACGAAAACTCAAAATGGAACAGATGAGTGCCCCGTTTCTCAAGCTTTAATCAACGTGCCACAAAACCCTAAACCCTAACATCGGAAATGTCTTAGCCTACCCCGACAAACACAAAAATGCCAAAACATTTTAGTGCCATCAAAAGAAAACAAAAAAACTCAAAACAACACATTTTGTAACTGTATCATACATCGGTCTCACACACAAATGTGGCGCTACCTGAAGAACGCCGTCGACAGAGCGCTGAACAAGTTGTCGCTGGGACCCACAGAAACGAGTACCGATGTACTGAATTGCAACCAATTACCTCTGAACTCCTGGCTTCTTCAGCATTGCTACTGAGATGAAGTCACCGAGGATGAATTGAAGCCTCGGGTGATAAGCTCAGTGCACCGATTCCAGTTCTCAAATATCGTTCTGAACCATAATTTCCATTTTTCGATGCGAAAGCGCGTTCGACCGGTAATCTTGGACACGTTGACGAGTATCAACCACCAAAGTTTGAAAATTCCTCTTTCAAGTCGTTTTTCCAGTAGCTAATTATGTCGACTTCCTTTGGATTAACGCCATAAGGAATTTCGATAGTAGCGGAGTCGTCCTTGAATTCTACGATATAGTTGACTTGTGACCGAGTGAAGGCCACAAATTTTTGAACATGTGCAAGTTCAGTCGTTATCCACTCATGTTCTTCTACCATATTATCAACATCATCAACTAGATTCAAGTCATTATTTGATTCAGCTTTCATTATCTCTAACTCAACGTGTATAATACGGTTTCAAAGTTTTTCACCATGTTTCACAAAAAATGCTATTTTCATAGGGTCCGAAGATTAGGGTTATTTGTCAAATACAGCCTTTGAAATACACGATTTTTTGAAATACAACCCTTTAAAAAAAATTTAATCAATTACAGCCAGATTTGTTGCGTCTCTTTATAAATTGCGTCTTGACCTAATCTCCGGTGAAAAAATACTGTGAAGTCCATTTTGCCCTTCATTTAATAAATTACAGCCACATTTTTTGTTTGTTTAAACCTTTTCTCAGCCAGATTTCTTTCCTCCTTTCATTTTCAATTACACATGTTTTTCTCTCTTCCCTACTTCTGATGTCTCCTTTAAAGCTTCATTCAGTCACTCACTGAGTCATCCGTCAAGGTCGGGCGTGCTCAGAAACAAAGCATCTTCTTCGTCACTTTTTGATTTTCTGATCTACAAGGTACAGTTGAATTGTTTACTTTTTTTTTCCTATAAATTTCTTTGCTTTATTAAAAAAGTGAATAATTTATTTTACAAACAATTTAATTTTTTTTATGATACTTTTTAAATTAACTTTGAAAAAATGGTTCTGAACCTCTGCGAAAAGTAGGTAACGAGGTTCTTTTTTTGTCACACATGAAATCATTTAAATTTGCACCAATTTTATTTTTTAACTGAACTTAATTATTTTACAATATAAATACTAATACTAATAAAAAATGGCTAACAATATACTAAAATATAACTATCATTATTATGGTTTGTGCTTTTTTTCTAAATTTTTTTTGATGTATACTCAAATAATTATATTTCATAACAGTCGATTTTATAATGTTATGAAAAGTGAAAACTTTAACTAAAATAGAAGTTATTTTTACACCTTATGATTAACTCTCAATAAACCAACCTTTACACCTTATCTTCCAATATTAGACTATCCCCATTTTTAAACGATTATTTAAGGGTGAAGATCACATGTTTTTCCCTTTTTTTATCTATAACATTAATAATGGAGTGAAAGCATGTGTGTTATAGTTTTCGTTTTACCCAAAATGACAAGTTTAAAATCGAGATAGTTTAATAATGGAAGATGAGTTGCAAAGGTTGGTTTATTCAGAGTTAATCAAAAGGTTGGTTTATTAATGGAAGGTCACTAATAGGTTGGTTTATTTATACACGCATAATTTCCATTTAAAAAAATTAAATATATATGTAGGTCGCCCGGCCACGGGACAGGCACCAAAACTAGTTTAAGAGTAAAGTGAGATGTGGGGTGGAAAATAAAAGTTGAGAAAAATTGTGGATCACAGTTAATAATAACCATATATTATCGATAGAAATGGGTAGGAACTTTAAATATAGATGGATGAAAAAGAAAAGTAGGAATTTAAAAGTGGATGGAGGGAGTATTATAAAGGTTTTGTAAATCATGTGAATATACTTATATACTTCATCACATTATGAGGGAATTTGGGCTGATCTCTGTGAAATTAGGAGAAGACAATCGATACCGCCATGACCAAAACTACCATAATAACTAAAAGACAAGGTGAAATATAATCTGAAAAATGAATCTTACCTTGTCACTATCTCCAACCTGAAACACATTGATCGAGTAAGAAAAATAACCAATTTTCAAATCAAGCTGATAGGTAGGTATGCAACTGTCATAGTAACGTTTAATAACAGCTTTTGAATTCCTATGAAAGTTGCACGACACCATGATCAACATCACTAATAGAAGCTCCCAGATATTGACTGTGAAGTTGTCAATATATAGGGAGTGAGTCAACTACTACATCTTCTTCAATAAATTTATACGTTCCAAGGCCATGAGCTACACACTTTATATGCGCTTCTTATATCGAGATAATGTGCAAGTTGAGCATAGGAAGATAGACCGATGCTAGTTTCAAAAGTATTACTTATAACAGCCAGTTTAGTAGTTTACCCTTGATATGAGCCCATGCTGCAATTGCCGAAGCCACCAACAACACTCGGTTTCATAACCTGACAGAAAGATAAAGAGGAGTCCAATGAGAACAGCAATATTGTAGAACCAATATTCGTCTTTGGAACACATCATCCTAGTGAATTTACTCATCCCGCCATTCTAGACTTATAGTCTCCGATCCCCCCACTGACATTAACATTGATCTTTACTTTTCATTAGATGGGAACAAAAATGTAATTGACATGTATGATTTGCTAAAACAGCTATGGAGTATTTTCATATTATCATTTGTCAGAAATGACAATCGTTTTATTTTGAGAAAATATTGATCATAGTCGATATTAGTTGACTACCAAAGTCAAATGCAACAATAAATGTGTGATGGAATAAGTGAGTGACAAAACTCAAGCAAGGGATAAATAGCATCTTGACTCTAGATACTACTCACTAGACACTTGTCCAACAAAAATGAAGAAGAATTTTGGTGGAGTTAATTGTTCAAGCTGCTTAATTCAGGATGGTAAGAAGAGAGTAAAAGATGTAGTGACTAATCTAGGCTTAGTTTGTTCACATCTAAGCCTACCAGAACCGATACATATAGGCTTGTGTGTCATAGAAATTGGAAATTGCAATAGCACGAATATACCAAGAAGATACCGGTTATTATAAACTACATAAGACATTATGGAATAAGACTATGAGCAGAGGTACAGATAATAAGTTTAAAAATGAAAATAAGAATAGAATAAAACTGTGGACATACATGAGCAACTACTCCTGGTCATGGAATCTGGAATATTTGTTTGAATATTGTCAATTGTTTCATCCAAAGCCACAGGCAGGCCAGTCACTTCACAATATCATCTTCAAGATCGAATGGTTCCTAAATGAAGAGAACAAAAAATTGTTTACGATTAAGTCTATAAGTTTGTTCTCCATTGAAGATTAAGTATGAATATTAAGAATGAGATCACTTCTTTAATTAACCAGCAAAAACCTCAGTTTGCATTGAACATTATATATGAATAAAGACGGTTGACCTTTTTTTCTTCCGATCCAATGACAATTACCATTTGTCTCCTAACAATAAAACCCAACATGACCCTTTTCATGATGTGGCCTAGTCAAGTTCTACTGTAAACGGAATTCCACCTCAGAACTGGGGACACACTGATTGCAATTAAGTCTATACGGTCAATTTTTGGGTATGGGCTATGGAATTTCAATGAAGAACATAGAAAATAAGAAGAAACTCTAACAGGGTCTAATTTTACAATTTTACAACGATTTCAAAGAAACTATTGGGGAAGAGGACACTGTCTATCGACTTAATGATTGTGCAGATTTTATCCTAAATAGGTCACACATTACAAATAGAAATACCTCATATATATTGCAAGCCACAATGTTTCACCAGCAAGCCAAATTCAATTGTGTTTTCATAGGTCCATTTGCGGTTCGCATCCACACGCAACTCAACCGCAGCACCAATCACATTTCTTACCTCTCGCACAACTTCTGCATCCTCTCTATGTCTTCTCTTATCCATACGATGATGAGAAAATTAAGTTCTCCTAGACCAAAAAACGCTTGGCAAATTGAGAGTTTTTCCCAAACCAAAAACCATTACACCAAAAAAAGCAAATCAGAACTAAATAGTGAGTCATTTTTTTCCCACGAGAAGCACAAAATATAATTCAGGGCAAATTTCTATGTTTACTCTTGATTGTGTTTTTGGGTGGAATTATAAAAATTTCGAGGATACACAACAGTGTCTGGATAAGATTAGTATATAAAACTACAAATGAATTATAATGTAATAAAAACAAAGGTACTACCTAGTGAGATTTCCGGCACTGATCCTGGAAAATGAAACCATAAACTTGCAACTCGATTTCTATTCACCAGCAGCGCTTCACGAACTGAAATTTAAAGGGCAAAGAACCGCAACAACTTGTTTCTGAGGTACAAATCTAGCATAGTTTTGTGACAGCAGAAGGTAATGCCTAACATAAAATTCAGTTTGTCGAACACTACTAAAATGGTATTGCACATTCCATATCAGCAACCAAAACATGGGTAATAAATACATAGAAATAAGTAACGACGGTGAAGTCAGTAGTAAACAACAATATGTTTACCCCGTTGCTCCAAAAGCTTCTGCTTACCCCACAATATTTCTATTTTTGAACCGAACCGTACCCTTTAATCATTGACAGCAATTAAAGATTAAGCTTCTGAACATGGACATTCAGTCATCATTGCTAAGAGTAACACACTGCACTCTGTCCTATTTCACGACGCCATGAAGATACAGAAGACATTATGGAATAAGACTATTCACGATGAGGAGAACTGTGGAGCAGAGATACAGATAATAAGTTTGAAAACGAAAATACAAATAGAATAGAATAAGATGTAAATGGCCAACGTAAACAGAATTCAATTTCAATACCAAATTCAAATTCAGGATGTATTTAAGGTAGAGCGAGGTCATATTTACAAGATACAAAACCAAGTATGACGATTTAGGTAATAATAAACTATGCAATCCGTCGTAGCCTATGACTCATATCTATCTAATCTGAGCCGTAAGACTCATTTACGTGCACTTACGCACTATACAACTCATAAAACGCCTTTACTTACAAGTACAATTATCTTGTATAGTACTAGAATATACTTTGGATTATCCATCAGCATGAGTAGAATATTAGAGATTTATATTTAGATTAGAGATGTTAGGGAAATAAAAAGATAATATTGTATCAACCGTTGACTGATTTTGACTGATTTTGCACATTAAACTCAGCCTGCCACCTTCAGTTACTCGTCACCATCGCCATCTCTGTCTTCGTCTCTGTGGCCGTCTCCGTGTTAACCATAAAAATTTATAACAAAATAAATATGGAAAACAAGAAATTTATTCATTTCAAAAGATAACGTGTTACAATATTTGTAGATGTCTTGATTTCATCTCGTAAGTTTATTTGGCGTTTGGTTTGAATAGACTACGGGGTCTTGTCGACTTAATCCGTAGGGAAATGATGGGGCCTAGTTTGTATGGCTTAAGTCATCCTGCCTACAATTTGGTAATAGGAGGACGGGGCCTTAGGCTTATTCCATCATATTTTTCCTCTCCTCTTAAACCTCATAATAAACCTAGTAAACCTAGTATTTATAGGCTTAAGATGGCTTATTGGGCAAGCTAACAATAATATATCTTCTATATCCTAAAGATATTATCACAATCTTTTCCGATAATTATCTCAAAATTAAAAAGATACAATATAATTATAAGATACCAAAATATAAAAATTCGGTGTCTACAAATGCCCCCTCGAAACTAGTTGTGGAGACTTCGATGTCGATTGCAACTTGTCTCGAACTTTGATATAGAATGACGCCGGAATAGTCTTGATTTGCCCCCACGAATTCTACAGAATTTGACCTTTGAGAATGGAGATGAAGAGCAAAAATTTTCACGTCGGGTTCACCAATTTGTTAACCATAAAAATTTATAACAAAATAAATATTAAAAACAAGAAATTTATTTATTTCAAAAGATAACGTGTTACAATATTTGTAGATCTCTTGATTCCATGTCGTAGGTTTATTTGGGGTTTGTTTTGAATAAACTACGGGGTCTTGTCGACTTAATCTGTAGGGAAATGATGGGGCCTAGTTTGTATGGCTTAAGCCATCCTGCCTACAATTTGGTTTTGGTAGTAGGAGGACGGGGCCTTAGGCTTATTCCATCATATTTTTTCTCTCCTCTTAAACGTTATAATAAACCTAGTAAACCTAGTATTTATAGGTTTAAGATGGCTTATTGGGCAAGGTAACAATAATATATCTTCTAAACCCTAAAGATATTATCACAATCTTTTCCGATAATTATCTCAAAATTAAAAAGATACAATATAATTATAAGATACCAAAATATAAAATTTCGGTGTCTACACTCCGTCGCCATCTTCGTCTCCGTGGCCGTCTCCATCGCCATCTACGTGGCCGTCTCCGTCGTCATCTCCGTCTCTGTCTCCGTGGCCATCTCTGTCGCCTTCTTCGTCTTCGTCTCCGTGGCTGTTGCCGTCTCCGTCTCCAGAGTTATCAGAGTTGTTGTCAGGGAGGAATTCAACTCTTCTGTTATGTTGGACCTCCAACGCTTTAGTGGCAGCGACTTCATCTTCTGAAAGGCCATTATAAACCCTAATTTTAACCGAATCATTGGATTTGAACAGCTTGAACAGATACGCATCCTGCTCATGCGTTTTGACGACGAAGGTTTCGAAATATTGAAACTAAGAATATAAGCACCCAAGTTGCTGACCTAGAGTCACGAGTTTCTCTTTGTATTTTGAATAGTAGAATCGGTCACACTTTCGTTGCTCAGCCTTAATGGATTCGATTGAATGTATGCACTCAAGAGTACTCAGAACGAGCAGAGTAGAATAGGCAACTCCTAACGACAACAATTCGTCAGGCAAGGTGTTTATCTTCATAGATACATCCTTCACATTTTCCTTCTATTTGCGAATGTTATTGATCTCATTTTCTCGAATACCATAAGGTACTTCGAGAGTAGTGGCATCTTCCTTGAATTGTAACAAGTAATCAACGTGAGCCAGTGTGAAGACAACCAGATTGTGAGCAAATAATCACTTGTGTCACAGAAATAGTTATAATTGTGGCAAAAATAGCTATTTAGCCACAAATCAAGCCACGCATGTGGCAACAACATCTATTCATGCCACAAGAGAAAAAAAATTGTGGCAAATAATCACTTGTTCCACAGAAATTGTTAAAATCGTGGCAAAAACTTGTATTTTGCCACAAGCTAAGCCATACACGTGGCAAAAATACCAACGTAGCTACAAATTGTAAAGTGACTAGCATTATTACTACAAAATGCAAAAAATGCGATGAAAAATTATGACTTAAATTAGTTATATGGTACAAATATTGTGACAATAAATTGTTTTGAGACAAAAGAATTTCACGGAACAAATTATTTGGTTTGACGTCTTTATTTTACGATAGAGTTACTTTAGCAACATACTTAATGGAAAAAATTTGCAACAAAATTTAACCGTAAAAAAAAAACTATTTTTATTTGTGTGACATAAAATCAGTCACGAAATCTATCGCAAAATACTTGTCTGTCGAAAATATCGTTAAACGTGCACAATCTTTGTGCATCACGAACGACCTAAGAAAATATTTTAAGTTTATATATAATGTTGTTGTCTATTTTTTTTTTTTTAGATTAAAAGTGAGTTATAATTAAATCGACGATATAAGTAATAACTTTTGCGGATACATAAAATGTTTTAAAAAACTTTTATTGCCACAAAAATAATATGTTTTTTTTTTGGTGGAGAACAAAAATAATATGTTACCGTATAAATTATTTAAATTTTAATCAAAACCACTGCTTAGAAGCGGTTAAAAAAAGTTAAAGATATAAAAAAGATGATAAACATGATTGCAAAAATATTAAATAATATTTTTAAAAAATAAATTACCTTTAAATCACATAAAAATGAAAAAAATAGACTTTTAAGTAAACATTGACTAAATGTAGTATTAAAAATGTTTAAGTGGTTAAATGGTTAATAGTTCAATCACAAAGTGGGAGGTCATGAGTTCAAATCTTCTTACAATCATGGGAAAATAAAACAAATGTTAACAATTGACTAAGACAAAGAGAGTAGTTTCATTTACGTTGTAATTGATGTGTGTGAATATTTATTAAATATCTGTAAGAAATTAAAAGCTTAACTATAATATAAATGAGTTCGTAAACCCATAAAATAAATTAAATAATATTTCTAAAAGGCACGATAATTATAAATAGTAACATCTACACGTGTTTCAACATTTTTTCCCAAAATCGTATAAAGTGAATTTACTAAAGTTGTGGTCACATTTAAATTCTAGTACTCCCTCCGTTTCGTTGAGTTGTTTACAGTTACTTTTTACACAATTATCGATGTGAGGATAGAAGTATTGAAAAAAGTTGAAAAAATAATATTATAAATATAAAGATGTTAATAGATTAAAGTAAAAAGGTACTAGGGTTTCTCTCTCTTTTTTGTTATGGCGAAAAAGAAGCTAACCAATAAAAAATACAAAATTCCACTAAATTCTTCTGTAACTAAGAAATTTTCTCAGCAACATGGAGCTTCTTCGAGTGCGATGACTGGTCAGAGAACAGTACACCCTACGATTGCGATGGTACTTGATGATGATGAACTGGATGCGGAAACGACGGAGATAAATCTGGATCCAGTGCAAGGGAACAAAGTTGAAGGCCTCAAGCTTGATGACCTTGTGGGACCGGATGGTGGCGTGTGGACAAAGGTGGCAAAAAAGGGACATGGTGACAATGGTGAGTCTCCCCTCCTTCAATTATTACCTGAAGATGTGAGTCCAGAAATCGAGTTTTGGTCTACTGCAATTTATTGCTATATTCTGGGGCCAATCCGCCTATGGAGGTGATCAAAGGTTTTGTCAATCGAATTTGGGGGAAATTCTCAGTGAATAAAATCTCTTTCTTGAACAATGGGGTTTTTTTGGTTCTTTTTGAGAAGATGGAGCATAGGGAAGATACCAAATGTTTGACAATAAACCTGTCATCCTTAAAGCTTGGACACCTGATACTAAGCTTGAGAAAGCTGCTGTGGATGTTGTACCAGTCTAGATTAAACTACACAAGCTTGATCTGAAGTTCTGGAGCTGTAGCAGCTTGAGTAAGATAGCATGCTTAATTGGTGAATTTGTTAAGATTGATGTAGCCACAGGATGAAAATCAGATTGGGTTATGCCAGAATTATGATTGAACTCCCAATTGGGCATGATTGTGCTACTACTGTCAAATTTTTGGATGAATGTGGAGGAATTGTGGAAATTGTGGTTGAATATGAATGGATGCCAGTTCAATGCACTACTTGCAAGGGATTTGGCCATCGTGCTGACTCGTGTAAGAGGAAACCTGGGTTGCTCAGGTCTGGAGACCTAAGCCAGGCCCTGTAGTCCAGCCTAAGACTGTGGGTGTGCAGAAGGGAGACAATGTCTCTCCTCTTGTGAAAACTGGGGTGGGAGTGGCAACTGACACAATACCTTTGAGGATTCTGAGTAGCTTGAGTGCTGCTGAGAGTGTTATGAGAGCTGGAACTAAGGGAACGTTTCTGGAAATTTTGACTGGTAATGCTGGTCCAAGTGAGGAGAAGAGGGTTGATGAAGGAGGGGGGGGAGTGGGCAATTGAGTAATGGATAACTTAGGATTTTGGAATGTAAGAGGTCTGAATAGACCCAATAAGCAGGCTGATGTTAAGTGGTTTTTTAATCAGAATAAAGTAGGTTGTTTTGGTCTTTTGGAAACAAAAATTGCTCAGAGCTCGTTGAATAATGTGATGCCATTCTTTACTGATTCTTGGTCTATTTGCACAAACACTCATCTACATAATGGGGGGAGAATTTGGTAGGTCCTAAAAGTGGTAAGTGATGCATATGGTGATGGTCTTAAAGTGGATTTCACTTTATTTAATGATGGAAAGAAATTTTGCGGTTTTGTTTTGCGCGATAAAATTTGTTATCGGAATTATAACCGATGAGTCGATAAATTCTTCGATGTTTTAATATACGCAGTTAAAGTCTTTTCAAAATGAGCACGAAATATTGTGATCATATCTAGTTACAAGAAAGTTTAAATTCCTAGTGTCGATGTTCTAATGAGTGAAATGTTATTAATTTGTATGATTTTAAGAATTTAATTTATGGATTAACACGGGGTGTTACAATCCTCCCCCCTTTGAAAAGTTTCGTCCCCAAAACTTAGGATTATTTAAATTTTGAAGTTACCCGTTCTAAACAAATATGGGTATTTTTCTTTCATAGAGGCTTCGGTTATTATTACTCCGTTTGATTTACTCTTATTTGTAAACGGTTATATTTTATAAGATATATTATGTATATAATATTTCGTTGTAGTTTTATTTTTATTATTTATATCATAAAACTTATATTTTAATATAAAAAGGTGTATAAAAATATTAGTCACAAATTTTATTACGGTCTCACAGATTTTCAAACAGCCTTATTATATGGAAAACTAAATCTATACACGTTTGATTTTATTCAATAATAATTTTTAAAATATAATAAGGTTTTATAAAGCTTAGTAAAAGTAATAAAATTAAAGTTTTAGTTTGAAAATATTTTAGGTATAAAAATTAATATACCGATTAATATTAAATCGTAAAATTTTATTTGGAATATAAATATACAAAATTTATTTTGATCGAAATTTTTCATCCGCGTTTTAGAAACAAAGGAAAAAAATTAGAAATATATAAATTTTTAAACTAAAAATTATTTTATTTATATTAAATTAACACGGAGTGTTGAAATTTGAAAGATGGAAGAGAAGATATAAATAGATGAAAAGAAAGGAGAAGAGCATAGAGTAGAGAATATATATATAAATGGAGGAAGAATAGTATATACGCATACAAAGGAGAAAATATAATGGAAGTAGTACCAGTTGGGAGTCTGAATTACTCGTATTATAGAATTTCTGTAAATGAGAAGTACATTACTAGGTGCATGCTTTGGCATATATACTTCAAGCTACTCACTTTGTCTTTTTTGTGAGCGATTTGAGAGAAGTGTAAACAAATAACTGAGACTAACATAACGAAATTCAAACTTTGATAGTTTCATTGTGTTAGTTTATAATGTTAAGTAATACGTACTCTAAAACGTTGAAAGACCTTTTATTACGATCCTACTAATTAAGTTAGAATCCCTTTGCATCATTTATTTCGGATACACAAGTATTCCTACATTGTGTTCGTTCTGCTGCATTGGTGACTGTCGACGTTGTGGAAACTTCTTGATTATTAGCTTTGTATACCACAGGTTGTTTGAATTTCCCATTATCAGAGTCTTTTATATTTTGAGAAATTTTTCCCAGTTACTATCTATGTACTCCCTCCGTTTGGAAAATTGTCGATTACCATGTTTTCTATGTACTCCCTCCGTTTCGATGAATTCTTTACAGTTTGACTTTTTTGTGAGGGAGATTTGAGAGAAGTGTAAACAACTGACTAAAACAGAGGAAGTATCTAAATCATGCTGCTTCAGAAACTTCACTTCAGCTTGAACCTGACGGGCCCTCCCATTTACTGGTAACAAGTTTCCTGATCCCTAAACCAGCATGCTTCTTTTTTGCTTTAGCTTGATATTCGATTTCAGCGTATCTTTCACTCTACTCTGTTATTTGTTGTTGATTTGAAGCCCCTTTGGCCTCAGAGAAAAGTTTATAGATCAAACTTGATCTTTAAAGTAATACACTCGATTTTTTTTGCCTCTCGTTTTTGGCAAGATATAAGTCGTTACGTTTCAAACCAAATGCAACAATTTCTGCACAAGTTTCAACATAACCCGAAGATATGTGTTTGTAAACTCTCATTTATTTTAGAATGGAGTAAGTATAACCGTAGACTGTAAACTCTCATTTATATTCGCAAATATTGTTAATTGCTTTTCACAATCTTTGAGTGTCAATAGTTTTAAACTACTCGTATAATATTGTCATAGAAAGAGGGTTACTTACCGACTATTCTAGTGCTAACGCAATAAGTGTGGCCTAATAAAAAGAAATGGTAAACTAAAATAATCACAATTTGCGTGGATGAATTAGGGCATGTTTTGATATGTGGAATTGAAATTGAATTTAATTCTAAAATCCAGTAAATTTCCAATGTTTAGATAACTCATTAGAATTGAATTGGCTCATCCCAATTTCAACTCTTTCATTTTTGGGTTAAATTATCTCAAATTCTAGGTAAGAGTTACACGTAATTTGAATTCTTTGTCTAACTTTTTCTTTTAACACTTATGACTAAAAATATAATAATTTCAATTTAAATTTCTTAAGCTGATAAAATATTCTTAAATTTCATTTTATTTTAGAAGTGTGATAAATTTTTAACAAAATTTTATTTATTTAGTTGTTAATTCTAATTTCAATTCCATGAGTCGCCAAACATCACCTTGAAATTGGATTTGAAATCAAATGTAACATTTCAAATTCTACAATTGAATTCTAATATTTTAAGAGTAATTCTTGTGTAAGACCGGACTTATATTAACTTAATGTAAGTCATACATGAAAATTTATTAAAAAAAAATAATAAATAAAATAACCATCCTCATGTGAGAATGTCTCACAATAAATTTATGTTTTAAAAAAAAAAAAAAAAGGCATTTTATACTCATTCTCAAATTAAAAAGATAAAGTGACTGACTGACTGTCGTGTAATCACAATGTATTGTCGTGCCCTTGAAATGAACACCATCGGATAAATTTTGAGTTATAGGGTGTCATCACTGTCAACACTTGAAAGTTGAAAGCGAAGGCTCGCAGTCATACCAAATTATGCAATAACATACACCACAATATAATGTTGTCGTTCTACTAATCACCAAATAAATATGCTCGTAATAGACAAGTTTATCAAGATTTGTTCGACGCCTTCCAATATTGGTGTCACAGGTTGTTCGAAGTAAAAACTGAAATGAAAATAATACAACTGCGCTACGCGAAGCTGCACCTTAAATTCAAAAATGCTATGGTACTTCTTCCCGAGTTCTGAACCTTAACAACCGTCATTTCAGTCCCAACTAAACCCTAAACCACTAAGGGAGTGTAATCTCGGCCACATTCGCAAGTCAAAACCCACGAAATACGTGGGTCATCTTGACCGTCTTTCCTACAACTTCAATATAAGTGACGGGTATAGGGCGTTTATTCCAATTTAAAACGGAGATTGAATTGAAGCAACAACCCACAACACTGGTGGTATGATTCATAGAGCTGAGAAACCAGATGGATCGTTATTTTTAAGCTCGGCTCATCTTCACCTTTGGCATACCCTTTTTTATTTGACGAGCACGTTCTTTGGCTTCTCTCTTGCGAATGGCCTCGGCGCTCAACTTTGCTTCAGCCTCCTCCATCATCTTCTTTCGGTCAGCCTTCTTTCTTTGCAACGCCTCTTGCCTGACGTTCTGCAACTCCTTGTACACCTCCTGTGCAACCTTGACTCTGGCAGCATCTGTTTTGGAGCGAGCCTGTAGTTTCAAAAATGCGGTCTCACAAATTAGGAACGGAAATAATAAAGAATTTTTTTTAGAAGATATCAATTTTTACAAGAATACCTGTGAGCTCAATTTGTATCGTCCAATGAAATCAATGTAGTACGGCACGAGAGCCACAAGACGAGTCATGTCAGCCATATTTTTGATATCTGGGAGGGCAAACTTAAACATCAATTTCTTTTTGTGAGGGCCTGTTTGTTGATCTGAGAAATGCATCGAGATAAAGTATTTTCCAAGCTTCTCAAAAGCTTTGTCGCCCAAAACCTGCAAGAATAGCCATTACTAGCTTATGATAATCACACGCAGGAACGATGGACACAAAACAGTAGCGAACAAGAGCCAAGAATGAGGAGTAGTGCATGAGAGCAAGATATATGCACATGTCATCCAATCCATAAACTCAGTAGCAGTAACATTATCCCTCGTGATATAGTAAGAAATAAGGGATTGCAGCTCTTCAACATGACTCTAATGATGAACATAAAGAGAAAAATCTTAGAAATGAAAAGGAACAAATAGAGAGTTATGTTCGGTTAGCTTAATTTTAAATGGAGCGAGGTTCACTGAGACGACGAGGCCCAAGGCAACGAGACGCAAAGAGCAAAAAAAGGCGCGCCCAATTAGCACACAAAATTTTGTGTTCAAAATAACTTTACGTGCAATGATACCCAGTTTGGATTTCAAAGAGAGGTAACTGTCATGTAATGCAATGTTAATTTGGCTAAGCAAGGGCACGACGAAAGAGATGGAAATATATGAAGATAGAATTTGCATGGTGGTGCACAATGTTCGCCACCTTATATGCACAGAACGCATCATAGGTGTCTAGAAGCAATTTGGCTAGTACGGGTATCTCATTGTCACTTGTGTTAAGAAGCGTGCACCTTTTTAACTTAAGCCAATTAGTGCTTTACTAGTTTACTGGAGAAAAGATTTGGTCATCCATGGAATACACGTTGCATCCCTAGGAAATGTAATGTTCAATTCTTGAAAGGGTATACTGCCGCTGTAGCTTGTGCTTTCATGAACATGAAAATCTGCCCTTTTGGCTCAAGAAGAGAGAGAAAAAAAATGAGGAAGTGTTTCACTTTTTGTTACAGATAGAAGGGGCAGGAAGACGGAAATAGGAGGATTCGGAACCTCTTCTGTCAGCTCCCAGACTCTGTCTCACACGCCAATGAAAAGGAAAGACTCAATGCTATCAGAAAGAAATATTTTTGAAGTACGAATTTCTGTTTAATAGAAGTACTCCCTCTATTTTTTATTATATGACTTTTTCACATTTCGAGACACTCACTTCTCTTCTCGATATCTCCCGAATATTAAAGTAAATATCATCAAATGTATACTCATATGAAAGCTCTTTTCGCAAGGAATTTTATGGTACAAATTTTATATTTTTTGAAGTAATAATTTTTTGTAAAAATCAAAGTCACCTCGTAAAACGAAAACGTCATATATTAAGTTAAAGAGAGAGTATTTGTTTACGTTTTGACTGAAATCTCCTCACAAAAAAGTCAAATTTAAAGATTTAGATGAATCACATGGAGTGTTAGATTACCTTGATCTTCTATAAAGATAGGTGTCATAATCTAACTTTTGAGGTTCACAGTTCCGAACTCTAATCGAACATGATTCAGTGATTAAGAGCATGGTACTAAAAACTGATTTTTCAAATTTACTTTTACCATGATGGTTATTTGTAGTCAAATAGTCAAAAGCCACCTATCTATTGCAAATTAAATTCAGTAGAAAAGAGGCAGTAAAAGAGGGAAAGAGTACATCATCCCCGCGATGCATTATTTGATTATTTCCAACTCTGTAAAAGTTATCTAGCCGCAGAGTGGTTCGAAATTCAGCAGATATTGCGATTATTGAGGTCTGTGGCTTAAACCAATTGGAGAAATACAAATTAAAAGTGCTATACTTTCAAACAACCTCTGTCAACTTCCTACTTTCTAAAATTACGTATTCTACTTCAAATGAACTCCGTTAAAACTAACCAAAGAATCATTAAGGTGCACAACTCCAGCCATACTTCGTCAGCAAAAGTTTAGTTGACTTGCACTATACACGGGTAAGAGTGTCACAACCATAGCAATAAATGATCCATCTTGTACAATTTAGTTCCATGTCTAGGTAAAAATTGACCTAGAACAAGTATCTTATCCAAAGAAACTACGGAGTACGTCTCTTAAGAAAGAAAGACCGCCTTTTCACTAACAAAGTGAGAGAGAGAGGTATTCTCAAGTATAAAATGTGACCATTATTGACTGAGATGTGATCATATATCTCCTAATAACGGTCAAAGTCAGCCTAAATGTTGTCCCATCTATGCATAAAATAAAAAACCCGTCTTTCACTTTCTTAGTCCCAAACCTAGGAGTAATATTGAGGCCATGGGTCATTTACACAAACATCAAGATTTTCACTTTTCGGTGGATGATCAGTTTAACAGTAGATTGACTTTTCGGTGAATGATCTGTTAGATCATACAATGCCATAAACTTAAACTTCATCTAGTTTAGTCATTTGTAGACCTTTCTATTTCGAGAAAGACGCAAAGTAACCATTTTCCTTGCACAAAAACAAGCTTCAACGCAATCATCCCTCAAAATCACTCAGCCAAAACACAATTTATTCACAGAAAACAATACGAAAAACACGGAAAACAACTGGAAGAAGACAGTAAGTTATACCTGATCAAGAACCGTCTCGGAAATCAAATCAGCAGCAACTTCCTTACTCTCAGTAACCACACTCAACTCATCACTGATCCACTTCTTTCCACTTGGCACCGCCATTATACTCCCGAACCTCTGCAAATCCCCAAACTCTTTGAACATCGTCTTCGCCATCTTCTTCCTCGCCACAGCGAAAACCACTTGATCCATCGCCTCGTCGTTCATGTAAACTTCCATGCTTATCTCGTCTTTGCTCGGTACCACTGCGTTGTAAGCCCTAGAAATCAAATCGTGTCGACTTTTCAGCTCAATCGTCGCCAGCAAACCCTGGCAGTACCGCCTTCCGCTAGCGTAGAATTTGAACACGTTTTGACCTTCTTTCAGAAGCAACGGCGAGTCGTCCCCTTCTCCCACGCCTAAGAGGCTGAAATTACGCTCAAAAATCGCGTCTTTCGTCGCGAATTTCGCGGCCCACGCAAGCGCGAGGTTCTCGTTCTCCTTCTTCCCGGTGAAGTAGTTGATCAAGAAGATCACGAGGAAGCTCACGCAGACGATCTCGATCGTGTACTTCGCCACCACCGCGTTGAACGTCAGCGCCTCCGTCGTCGCCGGCGGAGCTTCGTCGGCGGCGTCAACGGCGGCGGATTTCTCTCTTACGGCGGCGTCAACGGCGGGGGTTTCGGAGGGTAAATCGGTGGTTTCAACGGGGAGACCTTCGAACTCGTCTTCATCCCAATAATCATCGGAGAGTTTTGACGACGGCAGCGGAGTGGCGGATGAATCGGCGGAGGACGACGGCTTCTGCGGCGGAGGAGGCGGGGGTGGTGAGAGCGAGTTGGACTGAGTCAAGGTGGGGGGATCGGTGAGTCGAATAGGAGGGGAGTTGTCGAGGTCGTCGGAGTCAAGGTCGAGGTCGTCGTCGCCGAAGCCTTCGAAGTGGTGGGTGGTGGCGGAGATAGGGAGGTAGATGCGGTGGAGAGAGAAGAGGAGGAGGAGGAAGAGAGGTGAGATCCACGACGCCATTGATGAAGGTGATGGTGGTGGTGAGATGTGATTTGATTTGATGAGATAATTCTAATTAGTGGGGGAACTGATGAGATGATTTGGAGAGTTTGGACTTCCCTACTTCAGTTTATGCCATGTGGGTACATTATGATGATAGTACTCCGTATTTGATAAGCTAAAATTAATTAGGAAAATTTAACCTGAATAATCCATCCTATGGATGGTCTTCCAAAAATAAACCCATCTTTATTTAATCCCACAATAAACCAACTTATTACTTTATTTTTCTTTAAATAGACCGATTGACCTGCTACTTGTTCAACCGATTACCATCTTCTTTATCTAACTAAACCCACATTTATACCATCTTCCATCACCATTAACACCACCTTTATCTCCATTTCCATCAAAAACATCCTCCATTAATAGCATCCTCCATCACCAACATTAATCGCATATCTCACCACCGCCCTCCACGACTCGACCATTGACCACCTCTCTAGACACCACTATCTACCTCTCCACCAAGAATGTAGTGATCATTACGGTGTTGGTGATTTGCTTCATTTAGTGAAATTTACGGCAATAGTGGTCTGCTCTTGATTGTCACTTTTTTAATCGATTTGGCGGAATTATTTAGAGGTAAATTTTCAATTGGATGATGAAGAAAGGGTAGGAAATTGATTAAAAAGTGAATTATAATTTTGTATTGATGGTGATAATTTTGGTGGATGATTGAAGATGATGTAATTTGTGAAAAAAAATAATAGTTAGATATTGTTCTTAAGTTATGGGGCTTAAAAATGGAGGAAGCTTTACTATAAAAGGGAGGAAGAAGATGGGTACTTTTGGTGGAAGTTTTATTTTAAGAGAGGAAGAGTGTGACCTGCATTTGTAGGTAATTAGCAGGTCAAAAATTGGGTGAGTCTATTGAAAGAAAAAGGATGTCAAACTTTGGTTTATTGTCGGATTAAAAATAGGATGGTTTATTTTCGGAAGATGGCTTATAGGATGGATTATTCTTGTTAAATTTTCCAATTAATTATTGATTATTTGTTGGAAGTAATTTTTTTTTTTATGCGAATTTTATTTTGATTATGATTAATTCAAAAAACTTCTGATGTAATTTAAAAAGAAGAAAAAATAGGCTATTGGGTGGGGGAGGGCGGTGTGGGTGAGTGAAAGGTCAACGGCCGGTGGCTGATGTAGCGGCAACGCAGATGGTGCATATAAAGGGGAGGTGAAAGACTGAAAGGCATTGGTCATGGGAGAGAAGTTGGAGGAAGGAGAACGTCGTGGTGGTGGTGGTGGTTGTGGGTTGGTGGAGGTGGAAGGGGTGGGTCCGACAATGGTGGTTGGAGAGGGTTGTTGTGGTTGTGGCTACCGGTAGAATAGGTGGCGATAATTGTAGTTGTGAGAGATAAATTGTTTTGATGAAGGAAAAGGTGGTAAATATGGGGTGGTGCGGCGACGTCGATGGATGATGAGTCATAGCCGCCGCCGGTGGATGGTTTCCTGCCCCGTAAACTAGCGGGTAGGTTAGATGTGGTTGGTGGTAGATGTGGCCAAGGGCCGGGTAGGGTCGGGCTCCAAAGTCGAAGCCCGGACACGGCCCTTTAGAAGCAAGGGTCGGGCCTCCAAGCTCTGAAATTGAGGCCCTAGTCCAACCCTTAGGCAGACCTGAGACGACCCTTTAATTTTTTTTATTTTTTTTTGTAGGGCTTAAGAGAGTCGGGCTCCAAAAATTAGACCCGAGTCCGGCCCTTAAAAAAAGCGGGCCTAAGAGGGCTTGAAAGTGCCGGTCCGAGCTCCAAAAACACTACCCTCAGAGAAGCCTAGGCCGGGCTGACCCGTAAAGATGTCCACCTCTAGTTGTTGGCAATGGTTTTTTATTTTTCAAATGAACCAGTAAAAAAAATGAGAAGTGATTGCAGGAGAGGTAAATGGCATAAGTATAGGTTTCCAATAAAGATATTTGACATGAATAAACCAACAAATAAGATGTTTAATAAATATATATCAACCTATTGATTAACTCTTAATAAACCAACATTTACATCCTATCTTCCAATATTATAATATTCCAATTCTCGATTATTTAAGGGTGAAAGAACAAATGTTATCTCATTTTTTTCTTTATAATATCAATAATGACTTGAAAATATACAAGTTATAGTTTTTCTTTTACCCAAAATAACCGGTAAAAAGTCGAGATAGTATAATTTTAAAACATAGGTGCAAAGGTTGGCTTATTAAAAGTTAATGAAAAGGTGATATACTTATAAAAGATAGACAATAGGTTGATTTATTCAAATAAAATATTCCTTTCTAATATGATCATTTTTTTCAATTTAATTTTATTAAAATGAATGTAAAAAAGTAGTACGGGTACAACCGTCGCATACAACAATTATTCATGGAATTGTAGCATATATTTAGACCTTTGTGTCAACCGCAACATGTTTCAATTGAATTTTGAAAATACTCGTTAGTATGCAACATTCCTATATTGCCACTATTGCTTAATTAACCAGTAAACTCCGTCAAATATTGAGTGCAAAGAGAAGAAACCAATATAGATAATGAGATAACCAATCCCAAAAGCGGGCTCGAGGGATGGCATAACCCATTTTTACATAAATCTCACGTCAATTTCCCGCACGATCAATGTAAGACTTGAGTCTCAAGTCCCATACCTTACAATGGATAGTAACATACTAACATATCCAATGTGAACGCTGAACTGCCAAACGTAATTAATGCTGCAGGTTTATGACTTATGAGATATAAGGATCTCCAAGTAGTAAACCGTAAACGGGACAATTGAAACCGGTTTCACAAATAACTTTTGAAAAACCGTCTCATTTGCGGCATTGAAGCCGACTGAATTTACAAAGTGAAAAGTATCAGGGTCTTTATGAATGTCTCAAATTACATCATCCTCTTCATGGCAGCTTTATGTTTTCGGGGATCGAGATTATGGTTTTGGTCCTTGAAACAATGAGCGATTACATTAAACCCTCCAACAAAACCGAGTGAAGATGATAACAGTTACACTCATACCTCTATTGTTTGACTGCGCGTTCCTGAGCTTTAGCCTCCTCTAGCAGCAAGTGAATTATCGACTGCACCACTTCATTGTCGACTGCTGTCGTCTACAAATAAAATGAAAAATTATTAAAGGAAAGATGAAAAATGGAGAAGCGCTAAAGCTTTAAAGTCTTAAGTATGAATGAGTGAATTATTTTCCTATTCACAATTTTTTTTTTTTCTTTGGATTTGGGTACTACTCCTATATCAGTGATTTTTCGTTCCCCGTGTAAGCGAAAGATAAGCCGCAAAAAGAGAAAAAAAATTCAAACATCACAGAAATCTTATGGTTAGTGAACTCGAACTTCATTTTTTGACCTTTTTCTCCGACAAAATGGTGTTGTACAGATAGCAAGCACTGTGAAATGCGCAATGAATGATTGATTACCTGTGGCTTCTTAATCAAGTCATCTAGAACTGACTGTAGAGTTAGCCGGAGTTGCTTGAAAAGCACACCAGTTTGAGCAGGCGCGGAAATCTTCAACCAACCATCTACCGTAACAAGTCCTATCTGAAGTAAAAATAAAAATAAAAAATAAAAAAACAGAAAAGATTTATCCGGGAATAAATGTCACTGCAGGAACTTTTCCGTAATTCAAAATGATAACGTGCAGGCCCCCAACCTGAATCTGACCCATTTAATAGGTCAGATTTAGCGCACAGTGGCCGCATACCCAATGAAACTAAGAGTATTATTCCGATAGATAACTCTTTTAACTCTGGGGATTTACAGCAATATATCTACACACTCAATCACAGTTCATGATCACCAGGCTTTCAGGCTTGTACACGGTCAATTCCTCTAGAAAGGCAAGTTTAGTGCGTAGTATTGCACTCAGGTCGTGAAGTGGTGAAGTAAGAACACATATGTTAGAGCAGCAACTGCGAAAGTTGGACTGGATAGTGGATTTCTACATGATTAGTGCACAATAGCTTGGGTAAGTAACTCGAGGTACAGCTCGATTTCTTGGACATTCAAAAGGCATAGACAATTGTGGTGCCGTGTGGTTCGGTTTTGCAGGAATAATGAAAAAAAATTTACCCTTTCCCTTTTGCTAGTAAAGTCTTTCCCAAAGGTGAAAACTACTCTTCTTAAAAACTGAGACAAAAAAATGGACTCCCATTCTCCTTATAAAACACCTATGAAAACCGCTTTCCATAACACCTATTAAAAGTATTGATCCCATACTCAAATTACTCATAGAAACTTTCTCATGCTTAATCGCTCCCATGATTTATGATGGACACAACATGAGGTAAGGCTGTTAGCAAAAGATGCATTTCCTAGGTTTCAAACATAGAAATCAAGATCCACATTAACCGTAATTTACTGCCTCTATTGTATTCTCATACGCAAAAAGGGTTTCAAAACCAGGTCAAAATATAAATATCAGCTTAAAAATTTGTGGGACATGAGTATCTGTCAACTGCTACAGTATATGCAAACCAAACATTATATCATCTAGGATGTTTGACTGAACACTACAAATCAATTCTTGCATAAATACTCACCTGGTGTTGAACATTTATGGCCCCTCCGAAAAGCAAAAGTGAATATGGGGATATGATTGTAGTGTCTCGGAGGAACACCTTGTGGGTTTCAACCTGAACAGGTTCAACAAAATCAGTTCAGTTTCAGTAGCACACAGTCCTATAGATTTCCGGTTAGTTTAAGAACTTGTATCTGCGCATCACATTGTAACAGGTGAAACCTTAGTTTAAGAACTTGTTATTGCTACTTCCACTGAAAACAAAAGCAGAATAACTAAACAAGGAAAGAGCTGAAAGGGGATACTACGAAGCTTCTATTACAATGTGATGCGCAGATACAATTTAAAGCATGATGTTCCTTATCATCACTATATCTCTCAGAATCTTATCAAAATTAAATACTGAATCTTATAAAAACTACAGTGCCAAATCTAAATCCGGTGTTGTCAAAATAGTTATTGAACGATAAATATCACTTGATATGTAAGTATGTAATGCCAGTCGCTAGATGAACACAATTTTAAGATATCTAGAATATTAAGGTTAAAAAAAGGCGCCTTAAAATTTCTTCAACTTAGAGCAAGATAAAGATATGTGGGTATCTAAAAATACCTTTTCAAGAAACACTAGGAACGGGTGTTGGAAAGCCTTTGAATCCCCATTTACAGAAGAAGGGTGTATGTAAACTTCTCTTCTTCCATCATACCAAGCAGGGTTTCCCTTAGAAACAGGTCTAAGATATTGTCGTAAATTACCAACGGCAGGAGCATGAATACCCTCTTCAGTTGCTGCTACATTAGGGTACAAGCCTGCACATAATACGGCCTGAAAACTCCAAATCAGATATTATCCATCACAACGGAATTGTTGTTGACAGAAATCTATATATGATACATTTAAAAATGACTTCTGCGATCCCTCATGCTATGACACGCATCAGCAAAGGGATGATCTCAAAGAAACAAAGTCCATGAGTAAACACGAATTAAATGGTTGTTTATTTAAAAAAAATAAAGAAACTGGCTGTTTAAGGATCATATTATAAAATGGTACTTCAACATATAAGTGCAACATATCTGGTTTGTGCAGAGCATGACAATATAATCATAGGAAACGACAACAGAACAATGCTAACCCTAGTCGACTCGGATCCAGATTATTGACACCCAATATAATCCCAGATTTAACATGCATCAACATGCTTACTTGCTAAAAAATTTCAAGTTCTAGATTTGTAAGAAGGCAACCTAAAGTTAAGGACCCGAGCTATTAGTTTCCTTTGAGTGAAGGACCCAAACTACAAAACTTTACAGTTAAGGATCAAAAGGCTAACTTGCACTTTTTAACGTTAAATTTGCTCGACAACATCAAATATGCAATTGTATAGTACTAATTATAACAACAGAGTGATCATTTTCAGTTTAACTAATTTCTCCAGTGCAATTGTGTAGCTCCCTTTTTTTGCCTAAACTATCAAGGTCAGAGTCTAATCTTAGTGACTCGCCCTCATCACCATAGCTAAAACCACTTAATTATAAAAAGTCTATGGCAACAAATTAATAACCATAGTATTATAAAGAGAAAGCATATCATCGCTTCTGTTTCATAATAAATAAATAAATAAATAAAAAAATAATGCATCAAATCAATGTGTACGGTGTACCAAAAGTACGAATACAGTTACAATTCTACAAACTTATGCACAAAAAGCAAAACAAAAGGAGAGCTTTCACAAACCTTCACAATTGCAGGATGATTTGCATACTTGTTGAAAGGCTGTGATGGATCAGAAAACCAGCTGTCCCAATTTCCTTTCTTTATATTCTGGTTTAATACCATCCACGTCAGCATCAGTAGAACAAATCGTTAATGGCTTACAGGATACTCAAAGTCAAAACGTAATACCAATATTAGATAAGTGTACCATATCTCAGAATTGCAAAAATTGAAGATGGCTTTTATTGTATTCATTTATTTATAATACGTGAGGCATTAAAGAGGCACATGAAAAAGACCTATTCCTACTTGATTTGGGTTGGCTAATTTGGATCAGTGAATCTTAAATCAGAGGTAATGGAATGAATGAGAAAACAGTAAAACTGTAAGAAAGGAGAAAATAAAATAGCAAAGGAAAAAAAAAATTAAATGGAATAAAGCCTTGCACATTTTTTTCTTGATGGAAGCCTAAATTCCCTTTAATACTTCCATTGATATGTAATAATTGTTCCAATATTACGTTGACTTTTTTTTCTCCTCAAAAGTTATGAGTACAGCATCATCAGTTCCGTTGATTGTTCAATGGTCAGCCACATCCAAATTTAGTAATACATATATATATATTCATGTTAATCATTTAACTCAAGTATGAATAAACAATAGAGTATAAATGACAGAAATAGGATATTATGATCTGAGTTACTGTGAACATTCAAGCCATTAGCCATTAATTTGAGTTACGCAAGATAGAGATGCATGGAGGTTATACACTGAACTAGATGGACCTTATCAGGAGACAACAGGCCAAAAAAGCCACCTAAATCGTCTTGTCTCCTACAATAAGCTTAAAATTAGTACTTCATCATGTGGTTTTCATACTTGCTAAAACTTGGGTCAACGTTAGGCTCACACATTTATAATTTGAAGTTCTCAAATTTAAACGCAAGACGCACTGAGGCAACAAGGCCCACCATATATGCTACGGAGTAGCTTATTTGCATTTTGAAACAGAATATCGTGCAACGATGTCCCTTTCTGGATTCTAAAGAGGGTTACAAGATAAGACTAACGAGGCAAAGCGACAGGCATAATAAAAGCATCACATGAAAAGGGAAAAAAGGTTAACGCCTCATTGTGTCTTGAGCTTTAGCATGCCAAAGGCTTGCTTATGTTAAACTAACTTATTAACAGTGGGTAAAAAAAAAAAAAAAAAAGACTAAAGGTTCTTCTCTAGATAGGTGACTGACCTGATTGTTTTTTGGCAGATGGATAAGTCCAATATCTGCTAGCAGTGTTCCAAGCTGTACTCTCATATCTCTGCCAAAGATATGTAACAAAATATTAGAACAACAAAATCTTAGACTATCTAATTTATATATGGAGTGGTTTTAATCGGCGTGACACTTCCCAACCACTCAAACTTGGGAACTTTTATGGATGTTCTGGTTACATTAAAGATAAATTATGATTAAGGACGCTATAATTAGAATCTTAATGTCCATAGTCAAATTCAATGCTAAGCTGGATTGGAAGTATATCACTCTAATTACTAGCTGGAATTTAGCTGGAATTTTAGCTTCGACAGAATGCTGTAGGATATCTTAGAACTATTAGCTTGAGGCAAAGGTATGTTTGGCGTCACTCCTACAGCCGTATACCTCAGCTCCAAAGATCCAAACAAGATGTTCCCCTGGAGGAGCAAGCTGAACTCACTGCCCTTGCTTCTATATTTCTAAAAGGTAGCTGAAGCATATCTTGTTGGGTTTCTAAAAGGTAGCTGAAGCATATCTCAAGATTAAATTATATTTTAGCAACTACTTAAGAAATCAAAATACTGGGCAATTTCTTCCGCATTTATATTCCATCAAAATTAACCCTTAAATCAAGTACAATCCCATAAGGACACTATTTGATGGAAGTCATGAGCAACGAAAATAGTATTAGGAATGAGACTATATGCATATATGACAAAAAATTACCTTATCATGTGCATAACAGAGCTGCTAAGAGAATGTGAGCTACAGAAACTGTGAGCAGCTTTTGTCCCTCTCTGATATGTGAATGTGCAAATAGCGGCAGTAACGATAAAGTTAGATACATATAGCAAATGTGCCAACAGATCAAATATAATCATCAAGAACACATATCTTAATCAGTGAGACAATGTGAACGAATACAACAACCCATTGTTTTGTGAACGAAGCAGCTAATAAATAAATACAATAACGTTTTCAGAAACGATAATGTTCTTCCACAATTGAAGTGCATAACACAAATACAATTCTTTGACCCCCATGCATAGACAAAGACTATTTGAAGCAATCAATATTCAATAACAGTACCTCTCTGAGAATCTTTTCCCATTTTTGATATGAAATTAACATTATGATGTGGTCAGATTGCCTCTCATAATTATCTGCATTGGAGGAACCGTCACTCCTATCCATCAGAATAGTCAATTTCGATTTTTCAGCAGATTCTTTCTGAAGAAGCAGAACAAATAAATTATATTAAAATTCACCTACATACAATACCAAAGCTCAATAGTATAATAGTCCACAAGACAAGATTACCTCATCTTTTTGGCGCACAAATGGCGGCTTGTAGCTCAGGAATGCAGCGACTGAAAGGATGGGTGAAAGACAGCCAAATATTGCACCATAAAGCATCATCTGCAACATAGACAGAAGATATCTTCACTTGAAAGCACTACAAAAAGTTTCTGTATCTAAAAGAAAATCTATTGAGCTGCTCTCTAACTGAGACCGAAGTTCTTTTAGGAGAGAAACATTTATCTAACTAATAAAAAAACGTCACGATGTATAAATTATTTGCTCGCGGATGTGGAATGCTGTTCATGGTTTTGTCATTTCTTGGAATACGGAGGACGTTTTTAATTATCTTTGGTGTGGAATAAGGTTGCTCTGGCAGAGTCTACTGAAACTTCAGCGAGTTCTATAGTATATTATTTCCTTTATCATTGTCACCTTCTAGAGATGCTCGCTCCAAGTAGGGTGAACAATTATGCTCTAGCGAAAGGCGGCGTAAGGGGTGGGATTTATGTAGACTTTCGTTTGTGTCAAAAACAAAAAGAGAATATTTGTGAACGACATATCCATTGCTACTACAAAATTCTTCGTTAGAGCATCCGCATTCATGGGGATCCCATATTTTCTCTCATTTTCTCATTTGTTTAACTCACTTTCCACTAACTTCTTCAATTAACCTCCCCATTTCACATATATTCTCTGCATCAATGTGTTACCCAACAATCTCTTTTCTTTCAACATTTTCATGGCCCACTACAGTCTGTACTCTTATAATCTGATATTAAAACATTACTTTTATATTAAAAATGGTGGGCCTTTCACTTGGTAAATTCCACTGGAGATCATGAGGTTAATCAACAGGTAGATTCCACTGGAAGTCATAATATTCAACAAGTAAATAGTCATGGGGGATCTTGTTTTAATTTTTGTTTTAATTGGCTTGTAACTAAAGATATGGATAAAAGAAAACGTGCATTGGCGTGGCGTACACGCATAAAACAAATATATAGAATCTAATGGTTGGAGGAAGTACCAATCAATGATAACACTATAACAGTCAACTACAGCAAAATGACAGAATGAGCTATATGTTTGTAAAGGAGCTTCGATTCTTAAGCTCGCTTCACCAATATAAATCCATCCCAATACTAACAAAAAAAATCACTGAACGAGCACCCATGATAACCCACAAAAGCTGAGAAAAGGAAGATCTAGTCACTTAAAGAGATGAGTGATTTATCTACACACAAGAGCACATTACACAATGTGTCGCTCTGAGATACCACACTCAATACAGACACTTAAGAACAACATGTAGGGATCCCATAAAAGAGCTGCTTGTGTTTCTTAATCATAGCAGCTGACTAAGTGGTTACTTTTCAGTACTATACAATTAGCATGTGGACACACTTACAGTTGCGGAAAGCTCTATATGAGTCGTTACTACGAGAGACACACTTACAAGTTGATATGAATTCACAAACTCCCAAAGTGGGATAATCTCTTACACACAAAGCAAACATCAAGGTACATCTCACTATGACAAGCTCCACACAAAATATCAAAGAATAATCATGCAAGAGAGAGGCAAAAAGAGAACTAAAACCTTTCCAAGCAGCAAATCAACTGGCAGTTTGGCCAAATGGCGCCCAAGCGGAGTCAGTTCCTCATTTGCATCAACTGCACCAACCTGAGAGATAGTAGACACGGCTCATAAAGATCTCATTCACATTTACTACAATTTTTTTGGATATACAAATAGGTCTCTTACATTCTCATTTTGGATAAGAAAACCCACAAAGACCGTATATCGATTCGGACTCACTATTCGCTAGGGTGAGGAATATATCCAATAGCCCTAGTTTGGATCACTAATAGCGTATTACTCCGTGTAAGTTATTTTCTACCATTCTATGTGGTTTTATAAATTACACATATATATTTTACTCCCTCTAATTCATCTGATTCTTTACCTGTTATATTTTGGAGTGATTTATCTAATTTTTTACGTTTTTACTTTGATAAACTTTGAAACACAAAAGATCACTAAATACCCTTAACTTTTTTAGCTCATATTTCATCAAATCACCCATCGTTCTTTACTACCATAGAACAATTGAGTATTTATGATACTAAATGACCCACTTACAACATAAAAAAAAAAAAAAAAAAAAAAAAAAAAAAAAAAAAAAAAAAACTGATCCAAAAGCAAATTTAAACAATTGTACAGATTAGAGACATTACTATTACTATTACTACTATAAATTTTACCAACTCAAGAGGAAAAATTTCTACCAGATCTTAGCCCATTAAAAATTCATGACACCGGTCTTTTCTTACCCTGAAAATATGTAAAGATATGGAAACAGAATAACATGGCGCACAGCGATATTACCTCCTTCAGTGATGTGACTGCCGAGGTTATAGCTTCATCTTTTGGAACTTCAAGAGCCTGCATGCAGTAATTCAATTGACCTTAGTGAATGACCCACAGTAAAGCTCATAGTGGAGCTATCTATCATAAATCATCGTTTGTGAATACCTTACCTTGGACAAGAATGATTTCAAATCACCCAATGAAAGCAGCTTAATCTGCAAACAAAGTTCTACCAAAGGCATCCTCAACATTTCAGGAACCTTGTGAAAAAACAGATTGACGTATTACGATTTCATACCAGAGAATATGTGAATCAAAGACCATAAGCCAAAAAACAAATCTATTGAGTACCTGGAATCGACGCATAAGTTTCTCAAATCTATGGTGCGTATATAAGCAAAAGCAAGTGCCAGGTTTTACTCGGCCAGCCCTTCCTCGTCTTTGTTTCGCATTTGCTTGAGATATCCAATCTTCCACCATCATAGAAAGTTTCTAGAATATGCAAATGAAATTCAGATATTGTTCTGTGATTTAAAATTCTTTTACATACATCAGTGATTACATTTTTCAACGCTAAAAAGAATATATGTATAGAGAATAGACCTTCCGAGGGTCATATCGATACTCCTTGTGCTTTCCGGAATCAATCACAAATACCACGTCATCTATTGTTATGCTTGTCTCTGCAATATTTGTTGCCATGATAACCTACAAGTGACAGAAAAGTCAAAAATACTTCGATTTAGATCTAAAAAGACTAAACTGCAAGATCCATGACTCCCAAGTCTAGATAGGATCAACCAAGACAAAGCAATGCACAGAATGGATTCTATTAAAATGACTGTGCAATGCTTCCATAACCCAACAGATGCTGGAGTTACTTGGGAAAACCTTAGGTTCAATTGCATGTTAGCAACTGCAATTCAGGGTATAATCTCCAATCTGCATTTTCATTTTGTAGAAGACCCAATCACTGGATAAGTTTGGAGAATTATATAGCACACATATATTTCCATCGCAGATTGAACTTTGAAGTGACTAAGATGAGCATTATTTGGAGAAATGTTAAATCAACCATATAGAATTATGGGCATGAGATAATTCAAGGGCATTTCATCTATTGTAACCATGTAAGGGGAGATCTGTACCTGGTTCACTAATGACAATAGATTAGAATAAGTACATTTTGTGGGATAAAAATGTATATATGCTTGTCGAATCATTTTTAGTAGCATGTTTCTGAAAGTATTATGACAATTTGACCAATCTAAAAAAGAAAGAAAGAAATATTGACATGAAAAGCACACAGCTGGCATACCTTACGTATGTTACTGGGTGGCTTTGAAAAGACCTTCTTTTGGTCTACTGCCGCTACAGATGAATGCAATGGCAAAAGCCATTCAGATGATTGCCCACCAAAGCGGTAAGAAGCAGCTAATTTATCATGCAGTCTGTAGATTTCTGAAACGCCCTATGTAGTTGCAATGTAAGTCTTAATCATTTTCACATCTACATAAGTATTTTGAATCCCTAAAGGCACTATGGAAATCTTACAGGCAAAAAGACAAGAATAGCGCCATCTCCACAATTTTCATCAATATAACACACCAGGTCCTCAAGAAGATCATAGTCAATCACTTCTTCGTTTAACTTCATCTGCAGATATACGACGATGATTGAAGTAAGAATAATATAAAAGTATAATAAATATGCTACTCCACTTGATAAAGTCAGAAGTGTTACCAGGCTACGGCGAGTTTGTTCAGAGTATGACTGATAAGAACTGGCATTGTAGTGTGGATTCATGCATTCTTCTGCAAGCAAAGTCTCATCCCCCATTGATGATAAGACAAGGTTTTTATTTCCTCGACGATTATTGATGGAACCACTGATGCTCTAGATAAGCAAAACCGTGTTATGCAGAAGGAAATCCAAAATTGTTCAATAGAAACAAAAGTTAATAATTACTGTAATACACCTTATCAAAGAATTAGATAATAAACATACATTATACAGATACATTAAGGGTAAGATAGTCAATATATCAATTTAATGCATGTTTCTCCGATGCGTATTATTCAATTTTCCGTCTGAAATGTGCAGCAATTGGAAGGAAGACCAAATCGGTAAGTTTGAGTCTCGGCTTGGGCATGTGTGAGTGTGTTGTGTCTTGGGTCTTGTATGTGAGTTTGTATGCATGGTATGTATAGTCCTGGTAATGTGTTGTGTAATACGGAGTATGATGGGTGTTTGTCTTGAAGTGTACATGTGGATATGTGTGTAAGTGTGGGTGCTGCATGTGTGTGAGCGGGCGTGTGGGGGAACGGGCAAACGAGTGGGTGTGTGGGTGAATATACAATTATTCATCATATTAGACACAAAATTGTCTGCTATTTTAATGTTTACATGTTTGCTCCCTTAGTGAGATAATGCTCTGGAGAGGGACAAAAAGGTTTGCGGTCATAGATTCTTAAGTTGGGAGAGTTTGATAGACGTGCTCCTCACTTCATCAGGACCATTGAGGATTTCACTTTTACTATTACGCGATGCAAATCATGGTTACTGAGATTTTCAGAAAATAAAGAAACTTGAGCCTACCTCACGACCAAATGTTTCAAAACCTAAACAAGCTGGAGAATCTGAAGGAAGGCGGTATTGAATTTTTTCATATACATCTTCTAGAAAATATGTTGACACAGGATGAGTTCGACCTTCAGCAGTAATCACCGGGCAATCACCAAAATATTTTGAAAACAAACTTGAATCAACTGTTGCAGACCTAAACAACAGAAATTTGTTTAATATTTTAGAGAACATACAAAGAACACTACTTAATACAAACTCAAAATCCAAAGCTTACATAAGAATGATCTTCAGAGTAGGAGCGCCCTGAGAGGATTGTTTTTCCAGAAAGTTCTTCAAAACAACTAATAGAAAATCACCCTGTTTAGCAAATGAAACAGTATCAAGCTTCTGAACATTGGGCCTAGCTCAATAGAATTAAAATATCCAGGTTCATTAGGTTTAAATTATTTTATTTTGTAGGTACTAGAGGAAACTAGGAGGGATCCAGGTTGCAAAATATATTATAATTTACCACATATAAAGCAACAAACTGACAACAGCTTCCAAAAGAGTCGTGTACTAAGAGAAAAGTCTCAGTACAACACTTACCAGTAGAGATCGTTCATGCACCTCATCAACTATAACATGAGTTACGCCATGAAAGCCCCTGTTTCCCTGGGAAAAAAATGCATATTCTTCATTTAAATTTAAAAAAATAAAATAAAATAAAAAATAGAGAGATTTTGAATTCAATATCATCCCAGAAAATGTTAAATCATAATCGTCAACACTTCGGAAGAACAAAATTACAGGTGCTAGTGTGCTACCAAACAGCAAGCAGAGTGAAACAGAAACAAAAGCGTCCTTTAATCGTAGATCAGAACAAATCCAATGGGAAGGAAATAATATTTTCTACTGCTCTAACTTCTAAGAATATCAACTACTAATTTGAGTATAGCAAAACAAATGTAAGAAAACAAGCCCCACAAAAACAGCAACAATGATGTACATGCCACAAGGCGCACCACCATGTACAAGCCACGTAGGAAGAAAACAACCACTCCATAAGAAGAAAACAAAACCAAATATTCATTTGGAAAAGTCACCCAAAAATTCAGAGTTCCTAAGGAAATTAAATTCACATAAGATCCTATTACTGACTACTGTTTGGTTCACCAAGTGGAATTCCTTTCCTGTAAAATCCTATTACCAAGGTGGAAGTAGGTAAGTCAAGTCCTTCAATTTGTAGAAAGTAGGAGTTAAAGTAAAAACTCCTCCGCTGTTCGAAGGAAGAGTTTCAAAACTTAAAATGCGAGATAAGTAAGAGTTTCAAAAGGAAAAATGCAACACTAAAAAAATATGAAGTAGTTTAATAAAAAGAGTAAAGAATCATGGTATAGGATAATAAAAATACGAAGTATTAATCAATGTTTCTTGGTTCACCCCCGCCTAATCGTCACAAATGATCAGTGCTCTGTTTTTCAAGCCTTCAAACCAGCGCCTCACTTGACATCTATCTCACACGGCCACACGCAAGGAAGCAACAAAGTAAATATTAATCTAACATACTCAAGAGCTAGAAAGTTAATACTTCATAATGCACGTCAAAGCAATGGAATTCATTTAGTAGACACGTTGAATGCAATCACAACTGCCAAAAGATATGATATCATTGCACATCAAAAAAAGACCCAACCAGGCCACTAGGAGATGACTGAAGAATAAATTTCAACAAAATTGATTAAGCTTAGGAACTCATACCGCTACAAGCCGTAAGAGAATACCCGTTGTACAGAAAAGAAGTTTTGTGTCATCATTCCTACAATTAGAGAAAGGAAAGCAAGGAAAACAAGGTTGGGATCAGCTGGAGATTAAACAAAGACAAAATCATCTCATAATCACCACTGCTTAATCTTTAATAATGACAGAATAGACGCATAAATGGTGTGGCAATATACGCTAAGCTGATAGAGACCAAGCTGTATGGAAGTAAATTCCACTCCAAGTCTCCAACTCACAAATCTGAAGGATATCAGAACTTCTCTTACAAGTTCACTACTCTAACAATTTGATAATCAATATACATCTACTGTAAGTAAAGCAATAACAACAAAAACTAGAGTCCTTGCCATTTGACCCTCACAAAAACAGAGTAATTGTACCCTCAAACATGCAAGAGAGTATGTCACATGCACCACTTCTTCAGCAACAGATTATGAGTGGCACCCAATCGACCCATAAAAGAAATTTTAATGACCATCTACTTCATTAAAAAAAAGCCAAAGGGTTTAGAAAGCTGCTATCAATAGTTCTATCATATCTTATCCCAAAGACACAAAAAATTGATCTTTGACTCCTAAAAAATGAATGAGATAATTTTAATTTTCCATTCCATTTTGAATAGTTTTATCATATCCTAAAGACAGAAAAAACCATCTTTGGCTTCTGAAAAAATGGACGGGAGTATTATTATTTCCACTATAACTCTCTTATTTTCACTTTCTCCATTTTTACACAGTTTAGCTACGAGAAATATTTGGATTAGAAGAGCTGAGGCATTCTTGCAGAGTATATAACTTGGAGAAGGTTTTCTTTTTGAGATGACACACATCAATAATCGTTGCTTCTCTTAGCCAGCCAAAATGCTGTAAGCCTGTAAGGCCATAAGAAACGTGGCTAGAAAACGTCATTTCCAAAGAGCTTCACACCATCACAAGTACAGACCCCTAAGACTATAACTCAAGGTTATGGGACATTCAGGCAACATAGTACACTACTCCACAATGTAGCTTAAAATGATGAGAGATAAATCAAGCACATGAGGACCTGTGATGACAAGACCGCACTATGTGTTGCGACCATCAACCATTTATAATGTTTTAAGCAACAGGCGCTATACAATAAGTCAGAACTCATTAAAGAAGGTAGCAGAAAATTAGCACAGATTACAAATATCTACTGCAGAGGTTGATATTTGAGAATGACACCTTGCACTATCAAGACGGACTTGGTAACCAACCAATGATCCATGTAGACCAGGCGCGGGTTCACATCTCTCTTCAGCAACTCTTTCAGCAACTGATACAGCCTGTGATCAAACAAGTCAAAGTTTAAAATTCATATACGCATCAAGCAGGTTCTAAAAAGAAAATAAACATCAACTATCATCGATCTTAAAAGCAAGATGCAACAATGGTGTCATTAGTAACACAGGTGGTATCATTAATTAACAGTCTCAATTTGATTACAGAAGAAAAAAGTAGACAACACGACTGTTAGGTTAACGGATAAACAACTTCACACAGAACAAATAAAGCGTTTTTGCAGTAACGAGAAAAAGAGGGGAAAAAAGCTAAACAACAACATGGGAGATACCAAGTGAGGAAGAGATTATACCAGCTACCCGGCCAATTGCTTGCCGATAGATCTTATACTGCGTTCTATTATTGTTACTTGAGCATTAAGAAAGGTATATTGGTTGTATATGTAGCTCTACTATATACTAACCAAAAGCCTGTTATTTTATATAGACTTGAAAATTGATCTTCAAATGGGTTAATGCGGCTCAATATTGGTCTTTGTAGAACAAATGATGTATAAATAAACTCGAAATGTGGTCGCGGTAACTTTCAAAACCTTCTAACTCTCAGCGACAATATACCTATATTTAATAACATTTTTGCAACTATGAGATTAGGAATGTGATGTTTTTCATCGATATCCTATGTCCATGGAAGAAGAATAAAAACAGCTCTTCAAAAAGTGTCAAAAGACTTTATTTTATTCCTGATACAATAGAGGTGCATAAAACAAACAATACCCTAGCATGTGAGCGCCTCATACAAAGAGCGAAGAATCCTTGCCCCTTTTTGTCAAGAGCTATTTCCAAACAACACAAATGAGCTTTGTGTAGAGCATTGCAGCAAATAACTACTATTTCAAAATAAAAAGAAAGGCCTCAAGATTACTGAGTCATTTCGCTATATTCTGTCATAGCCTAAAACCAACGAACTGTAAGTCTTTGGGTCCACTAGGCATAGAAAGACAGCGCTTATAATAAGCAATGAATCAAATGTCTATAATTATAACATATGTGGAAGAGAGAGAAAATGAGAGGGGCACCGGAAATCCAAGAGGAGCACCGGAAGTCCAACCAAACATTTTTAGATGCAATTATGAGCACCCACCGCTATCCTTCGAGGTTGAGTACATATGATGTTACAATGTCCACCATGACCAGCATCAATCATGTCATCTAGAATATATTGTGGAACCTACAGAAGGCGAACATTAGAAGTATAGACGAGAAGATAAATCGGTCCGTGAGACAATGAAAGAGTAATGAATTGCACAAATGGAGAGTACAACCAAATTGATAAATAAGAGAGAAGATTTTACCTGAGTAGTCTTACCAGAACCTGTTTCTCCACAAACAACAAGTACATTATTCTCCCTCAATGAGCGAAGAATTGCATCCTTAGATTTAGCGATTGGAAGTGTTGCTCGGGATTCCATCATGCTCTACATGAAAAATAGAAAGAACTCTCCATTTTTACTCATATACATAACCACATTTGTGGTCGAATACAAAGGACAAAAATCAAGACTTCCTAAACCTCTGCAAATCTAACTAATCATACATATACGGTGAAGAAGATATAAATTTTTACTTAATATGGTTGTATAGAGAATCTCTACTTAATATAAATGCTCACCTATCTTTCTATTTTTACAGATAGGGAAGGGGGATACATGCTAGCAGATAAAGTAGTTAGAACCACAATGAACTACAGAGACACATATCAAGAAGACATAAATTGATACGAGTTTCAAAATTAGATAATGAACATAATATATAGAATGGGATTCACATCACATTTTTTAGTCTGTAAGATGGCCCATATTTGCCACCTGTTAGGCCAAATTATTCTTTATAATGGCCTTAAATTCCCTTGTTGCTCAAAATTATTTTTTCGGTTCATAATGTGTTGCGCGTACCAGAAATGTATCGAAGAACAAAAAGCAGAAATTGAGGTGTGTCTATAGGAGACAATACCAAGAGAAAGAAGGACGGGAATGGAAGGCAAAGATAGCACCAAAATAAGAAGATAATGCACAAGGCTTTGGTGCTTGACTTTGTAAACATTTTGAATCGATTCAAACAAATGCTTGAATTTGTTTTTATCTTCTTTTTTTTTTTTGAAGTTTTTGGTTAAAAAAACCTCGGCTTGACCACTTAACATAAAAAATTACATAGCTATGATATACTCCGTACTTATGATTGCAGATAGAATGAAAAAGTTTTTTTAATTCAGCCTGTTAGTTAGATAACACTGGCCTTAACTTATGACAATCTTTGTTAGTGTTGGTCTTAGTCTTTAGTAAAGATTCCACATCAACAATTCCAGCATTCATGTCACTTAACTATATCCTATTGCTCCACAAGAAATGAAGACCAAACCACAAACCTTATATCTTGTTGTCTTCCTTTTTTTCTCTAATTCTACTTTTAAAGAGAAACTCTTCTTGTCTTTCAAAGAGTTATCACCTGCAGGTTATATGCAATAAATTCAAACTGTTATTTAATCAATACAACAAGGCTATTTGATAAACAACAGGCTGTTGAAAAACTAGATAAGGCTATTTAGGCCCTATTCTTTTGGACTAAGTTTCAAGTCCATTCATTTCAGTTCCGATAAGTTTTATTCAAATACTTGCTGCACAAATTTACACTAAATTAAGTTTCATTCGGTTAAGATAAATTTTGTTCAATCCGGTTCAGATAAATTTATGACTCTAAAGATCAAGTGCATACTCCGCAAACCAGCAGCAGGAAACTGTTCAGCTTTAGAGTCCACAGACTCTTCCAGATTTGGACTGTCAGCAACATCAACAGATGCCATCTCCACAGAAGAATCTGTCTTTAACAATGAATCCACAAAGCCAACCCTTCGATTTTTCAAATTGTCTTCGACTGAGTTTGATGAATCACCTGTTAGCACCAGCATGTGAGAAACAAACCTATGACTCTCAACTTATGTACCAAATGTTCACACTTCAAAGGGCAAAAAGAAAATTTGAACCTTCTTCCCATTGTGTAATAAGTGAAGCATATGGCTCAGGAACCAAAAACTCAACAGGCATATCAGGGAACAAGCGGCAAAGAGCGAAAGCGGCAACTCTATTTTGACCTTCCTGCAACCAGATAGGGGTTAATAGAGACCTTCACAAACCTTTTAAACCAACTGCATTGCATTAATAACTTTCAGATTTCCAACTCGAACAATCACAAACAATTCAGATTCTACAATCTGAGTAGAGTAAACTCATAGCATGCAACCGCAATGTAAACAAAAGTGGAAGATGGGCCAAACAATGCACAAAAGGAAAATAGTAAGTATTTCATACAGAAGGCAGATATCAAAAACATTTAGATATAACTAGCTTAAAACCCACAAAAAATACTTAATTTTTAACTTCACCATGGAAAGATATAGACAATGACAAGAAAACAGGTGATCTTAGATATGAGAAAAATGCACCTCAGCAGTGTCAAATGTTTCATCCTGACCAGGAAGCTGCAGGGTGATCAAACCACCAGCTTTTCTGCTCTTACCCCTCCCGGTCGTCTTACGCACCACGCTAACACTATAATTAAAGCCGCTTCCTTTCTTACCCACTCTGTCATATTTTGGAGGGTCCCATCCTGATTTCTGGCACAACTGATGAAGAGCAGCTTTTGGAATCTTTTTTGGATCACCCTGCCAATAGAAAACAAAACCCAATTAAACCCAAAATTTAGCACAATCATTACAATATCCCTAAAAGCAAGCCAATTACAAGAGATAACAAAGACATCAATTTTGTTGTGAGACCTCTTATATAATCATTAAATTTTTTTATTTTTTTAGAAATTTCTCTGCCCTACGTTATAATGACGTGAAAGGTCATACAGGAAACTTTTTGATGAAGAAAATGCTACGCTTGCCAGTCAAACAATTTAAACATATGAATTCATAATTTAAGCAATGGCAGAACATGAGAGCTTTTAAGTGATGCCGAATGTCAAAGGTACCTCCTTCCAGATGCCTTCCAATTTGACCAAATCCATCTTGGATGGTCGTCCTTTTCCCCTTGGTTTCTTTTGCACTTTTGAGGCTTCAGGTGGTTGCACGGCATTAGATGGGTCATCTTCCATGAAGAAACTCCCAAGCTCCGTGTCACCCAGTTCCTCATCTGAAGTTGAAATTCCAGCGGCGGGAATGTCAGCTGACTGATCTGTTGTATTGGCACTAGACTGCTCCATCACATCCTTATCAACACTGATATCCGTTTTGGCTTCTGAATCAGTGTTGGCTTCTGAATGTGAATTTTCAGCCTTGTACACTAAACATGATGCCTCCACATTACCAATTTCAGACATAAGTGCATCAGATATTCCTGCTCCAAAAGATTAATTACTTGTTGAAATCATAATTAAACTGCAACTCTAATAAGATTCAAAAGTCAATAAAATGTAACCTAAAGCAGTCATCTCCTGCTTGAGCATGCGGATTTTAACGCTTGCAGCTTCCTGACTCTTTTTATCCCCTCTGTCTTTGGCTGCAATAGCCTCCAGGCGTGCAGCTTGGTACTCCATGACAAGTGACTCGGGTGACTTTGGTTCAGCAACCTAAAAGGAATTATCCTCGTAATAAAACTATTTACAGCAGATATTGCAGCGAAAAATATAAAACCCGATAACAGAGAAACATTTATGACATAGTTCAGCGTGGTTATCTTCATAGCATTATATCCTATCACCAGAAAGATTAACATGATAATTAGAGTTTTACCAGTTACCAACAAAGAGACACTTAATTCCCATTTTGTTAGAAGGTTGTGATCGGCCCAGCAACCAAAGAACAAACGTACGAACTCTATATTTGTTAAAGACAGAAAGAGTACCTTTTTTCGTGGACCTTCATCTGAGAATGTGTCTTCCCAAGTTTCATCTTCCATCTGCAAAAGACACAAATGCAATTAGGTTGCGTTTGGCAACTTGGATTTGATTTGAAATACTAGAAATCAATTTTAGAATTTGAAATGTTGTATTTTAATTCCAAATCCAAATCAACGGTGATGTTTGGCGACTCATGGAATTGGAATTGAAATTGACAATTTAATCATAGATTTTTGCTTAAAATTTATCACATTGAAAAAAAAAAAATGAATGTTAAGAATATTATATCAACTTTAAAAAACAAATATTTTGAAATTATTATGTTATTAGTCATAAGTGTTAAAAAAATTATTTAACGAGGAATTCAAATGACTACCTCCTACCTAGAATTTGAGCTAACCCAAAAATGAACTAAGTTGGAATTGGGAAGGAATTGAGCTAATTCCAATTCCAATTCTTAAAGTTTCCCAAACATGCCATTAACTTAAATCGGGAAACTTTGTGTGGTCAGGAGATGGCTGAAAACTTGGATTAACAAACCAAACAAAAATATGCAACATTACAAAAAATAAAATCTATGAACACGGCAAATTTATTGACAAGTTACACTTGTTCTAAAAAAAAAAAAATTGCTAATTATCTCTCACAAGCAGAAGGCAAGTTGAACATAGTCATACCTCTTCTTCTTCTTTCACCATGTATTGACGAATCCAATCTGCTTGAGAAGGCTCATTTAAATCCAAAGAATCATCACGATGCCCCTTATCAATAATTGAGAATTTATGTGCTTCATCCTCATACCTAGCTGATGTATCAGCAGGAGCAGTCCAGTTTTCTTGAGCAGCAGATATAACACCAATAGACCCTCCTGAAATATAAGAATCGAAAATCTAGCAGGTTAAAGACTAAACACCAGCACATTCTATTTGGTCATCAGGAACTTCAGAACATGTCAGGTGGTATTAGACCAAATTAACGATTGTCACCTGTATGCAGAGATGATGCATCTCGGAACTTAATCGGTAGCTCAGACCGAGATAAATTCAAGCACAACCAGTCAAGTGCATCCTCAAATGTTGCTGCATCCTACACAAAAAAGTCAAACATAAATCAAAACATTTGGCTCAATGATTTGAACAGTAATCTTACTAGTTGTTGTTGCATATGCGAAAGTCAATATTTGCATGTAAAAGTTCCCATTGACAACATAGTGGACGACAAAAACAACCAACAACCACAACAATCACAACGACAGCGACAACGACAACCAACTATCATGAATGATTTGGTGTTGGTTATCAAATTCAGTGGATTTCTAAGGACTTGTTTCCCTTGGAAATAGTAAAAACAGATGAGGAAACGAAAAACCGTATTTCTAAGGGAAATCAACCCAATACTATTAGGTGCTCCTCTAAGTTAAGATAAACCAAGCCAAACTAGAAACCTCAAATATATGAACTACAAATTCTGAAAGGATTCTCATAAAAAGTAATACATGAGTCACTTATGGTCCTTACTTAAATATCTATCCCCCTTCATCTCTATTTGCCTTTCATCAACTTGAATCAATCTTCTCCTTTACCCCATTCATTTTAGTGTGAATGAAAGAGCACGTGTTATTATTGACGCAAGACTGTGGCGAACTGCAAAATGCAACACACCAAGTCGCTATTTGTGGAGTGGTTTGGTGAAAGTAGATTAATGGCAAAAGGTAATCTATTGCAATTTGGTTTGATACGCAATCAATATCCTGCCAACCTTCCCTGCGTTAGTTGTAAAAAGCCCAAGAGTACAAGACACAGCAAGGCAATGAGATGCAAGGCGCAAAGAATTCCCACCATTTCGAGCACACACACCAAAGGCGCTCTGAATGTTTTGGCATATACCTCACCAAGAAGGTGACGCCTAAGATTAAGCGTGAGCTTTTGACTTAGCTCCCTTGCAAACACAACTAAATTGTGATTAGCTCACATAGTATTCCCTCACCACTTCATATTAGTGGAACATTATGTTGGCCAACACTCAATCTATTCTATTCGTAACTAGGATTCATAAGCAATAGCTTTTCTACCATAAGAACTATCAAAAGGGGTAGGGATTTTCCAAACGTTCAAGTTAAACACATCTTGTGAAGAGGACCAACAATACAGTCACAACAACGAAGTCTACGGCCATAACAATACTTGCCGACATCCGTCTAGACAACCAGAGATCAATCACATAGTACATTCGCAAAATAGAAAATATGACAAAATCTAAGGCAACTAAAATGACAACAGAAACTTCATCTTACAGAAGTACGCCATAGTAACCACGAAAATTCAGGTTTCCTCGTAACTCGACCACTTGAAAACGTCACAAGTTCAACCATCATTGCATGCTTTATAGCCAAAAACATTCGACAACGAAAACTACACAGTGAAATTACACCAAATTCAACTTCATCATCATGCGAATCAAACAAACAACAAATTAAGTGACGGGGTAAAATAACAGCATTGCAGAAACAAAACAAAACAAAAAAAACATGATTACAGGTTTCCAGCCATTTCTAAAGAAGATTCGACAATCGAATACAACAACAAGTAACAACAAACTAAAATCAACAACGAAATACACCAAAAATTCAAAAAAACAATCGAAGCAACAAAAAAGAAGGAAAGAAAACCTTGAGATGAGAAAGAGCGCGCTCAATTTGATCATCAGAGAAACCCTCGCAAGAAAGCTTCTCATAAACAGTCTTAAGTTTCTTAGCCAACTGAGCTTTGGAGAGAGATTGCGATTCATTGGCAGTGGGGCGGGCGGCGACGGCGGCGACGGCGGCGGAGTTGTTGAGGAGAAGGCGGCGCAACCTCTGCTCGTTCTCCGCCGAAATATGGAGCTTTGGACCACTTGAAGAAGAAGATGATGATGAAGATGAAGGTTGAGGTTTGCTGTTCTTTTGCTTATGTTGTTGTTGCTGCTTCTTCTTTGGTGCCATTTTTCTGGGTTTTTTTTTTTGGTGGGGGGTACACAGTCTTTTACCCTTTTTAATTTTCGGGTTTTTTTTAGCCAAATTAACTCACGAGGTCAATTTAGTCGTAGAGAAGGTAGTAGTGAACTAGTGATCCGCTCGATTACGTGTGACGTGATTGTGACAAACGAATTACTTGAAAAGTAAAAACGAGAATATAAGGAAAATAAAAGGAACAAAAACACGTAAAATTGGTGACGCGGAAAACTCAAAGCAATGAGGGAAGCTCTTGTCCTGTCAACAATTCCACTAAGGGGCCGTTTGGTTAGAGGGTTTCAGGAAAGGGAAAAGGAAACAATGAGACTGATTCCCTTTGATGTTGTTTGTTTAGCATTTTTTGTGATTCCTTTTCTCCCATTTCCCTTTTCAATAAACCCCTATTTGCTCTAATTTGTCTCCCCCCTCCCCCCCTCTTACTAATTTTCATTCTCCCTCATTCTCCACCCACCCTCCCTCATTAATTTAAATCAACTTTGCTTTACATCCGGCGACCCCACTACTTTTCCGGCAACCCCACACCTTTAATGTACTAATCCGGCGACCAAGGTACCGGCTCCGGCGACCAAGGTACCGGCTCAGGTGACCCTATTACTCCATCTTTCCGGCTACTCATCTTAATACCGTCATCACTTTTTTCAAAAAAAATTTACGGTTTTGCGTCCCAGGCCACTACCCACCTCATTGCGGCCTCCTCATGCCGACCACGCCTCCTTATGGTCCGAGAGTCTCGCTCGTGCTCTTTCCCTGCCTTCCCACTTTCTGCTTCTTTATTTTTTTTATTTTTTTTTCTTATTATTATATATATATATATATTTATATATTATATTATAAATAATAATCATGTAATAAACCTATCTTATACATATAAATCTCAAGTCTAAGAATTGATTTTTCTGATTTTTGTTTTTGTTTTGGTGGTGGTTGTGATTAATTTGGGTGATTTTCACATGTTTTTGTGAAAAATAACTTTATTTTTAAAAAAAAAAAATTAGTTTGATTCTAGTGTTTCATACCAAACATGCACAAAGGGAGTTCACAGTAATACCATTTCTTTCCTAGGTTGAACCAAACACCAACCTAAATTCAGGGTAATCCCATTCTATTCTCTCTATTTCCCTTTCTGATTCCTTTTCCCTTTCTCCTGCACATACCAAACGCCCCCTTAAGACTTTTCGATAGGTCGTGAAGTATAATATAGAGTTTCATGATGATAAGATATGAGGTTGTTGGTGTTGCTTTTCTGGATTTATTATACTCTCTCTATTTCAATGATTTGTTTACAGTATGACTTTTTTGTAAAGGGATTTGAGAGAAATGTAAACAAATGATTGATACAGATGGAGTAGTTCTTTACAATTGAGTTAATTCTATTTTTTTCTAATGATCATACTTCCTTTTATTAGGTCTTCCAACGGCTTTGCAGTGCTGTGGGAGCTCAGAACAAACTTTCAACACTATAGGAGCATAGGAATCCGTTAGTTGGTCAACTCGCTCCTGACTGTGCGCGTTGCTTGCGTCATTTATTAATCAAACAATGTGGCGGACCCAAAGGTGCAACTGTGATTGGTCAACTAACGAGGGAGTTCTTACATTGATTCACCGACATAGAGCTTAGACCAGGCTCATCCAAGCATACGAACTAAATCATTATTGACTTGGGCCATCCTAATCGCGGGCTACTACTTAACTACTCCGTACAAAATTATCATGACTCACTTGCAATATAAATCAAGTGATGACCTTAATTTGTGAACTTGACTCAATTTCTAATTTTGTTGGTGTCATTATATAATTGGTTGAAGATTAATAACAAGGACGGAAAATAATTAGAAGGGGCAAAAAGTGAAAAATGATTGGTTTGATGACTTAAAATATGACTTTATTTGAATAGGAGGGTGAACTAAATCAATAGTGAGAAGTGATTAAGTGTAAAACAAATCGTAACTTTTTTGTACCATAATAACATACCCTTTACTCTTTTAATTTACTCCCTTTTGTCCTGGTCATTTGTTTACCTTTCATTTTGACACAAAAACTAAGAAAACCAATAAAATAACATGTTTACCCCTTATCTTATGGATAAACTATCCTAACAGGATTCTATCTGTTAACAACATTTGTAAAAAAAAATAAAAATAAATAAGAGGGGTAAGATTTCAACTAACGGGCTCTTACACTTATTAGTCTACCCCAAAAATTACAAGCAAGTTTAATCTAAATCAGACTTTCTATTTTATGATCAGATTTCCTAGATCGATCAACTAATAGCAACCAATAATCAATAAAACATATGATAAAACCATATCATTCTTTCTCATTTCTTTGTTTTACCCACTTATTTAATACTCAATGTGAGGCATTTCGCCCCCTTTATATTTCGCCCCCTTTATTCCACTAGTTGTTGGACCGCGCGCTAGCGCGCGCGGTCCCCCAATGCGGTATTTCTTGTTTCGGGACATCGTGCATGTGGAAGAATAGCGACGTCCTGCATGTGGATCTTCATCTTTTCATAGTTTCCAGGGAGCGCTGATGGGCCGTTTTTTATTCGCTGGGAAAATGGTTTTGTATGAAGGTTGACATTACTGTTTTAATAGATAAGTTGAGGTCGGAACACATGTTTTAGAGCATGATATGGAAGTGGACTGTTCCGTAAATGTCGCGTATGCAAGGAAACCAGTTACGTGGAGTTTGGAAAATGGAATACACCCTAGAGAGAAAGTATTCAGTGACCAGTTAAAAGAAGCGCCAAATTAATAAAAAGAAAAGGCTTAATTGTTTGTTAAATAGGTGATGCAGCTTCACTTCTTAAGTAGTCTAAGCGTACATTACAATAACGTTTAGCATACTATACAAAATGTTGTGAACCCACCTAATACGCGTAAGAAAACCTTACTGACAATGCGTGAAGCGCCTACTTAAACGGCTATACAGCAGAACAATTGATCAAAACAAATATGCCTCACTACAGTGCAATTAGCTTTGTCTGGTTGAAACTTCATAGAGTGGGGCATAACAAAAGATGAACATATTTTACATGACTGGAAGTTTGGGTCGATCTATTTATACGTTGTCATTGTTTTTGTTGCTGGTTTCAGCGAACGTAGCGAGCAGATTATCTGGTACCTCGAAGAATGAAGGGGTATTTGTACCTGTAGTTTGTTTGTGGACATCTAATTGTGCGCAGTATCTCCTTTTCTTCGGTGGAGGTGGATGTTTTAAAGTTGTTGCAGCTATTTGTTGCGCATCATCTGTAGGGGTTGAGTAGCCACTTGGCAAATCTACAATTGCATATTCTCCGTGGTCGTTGAAAGGAAGGATGACCTCCCTTGCAGCCAAGTATAGTTTTCTGGTAGTTTCTTTGAGGTTATCTTTGTTACCCATTGAACTCCTGTCGTAGTTTGCATCTAGAATTTGCAGTTTATAGATCGGAATTAGGAAGATAATAACTTTGCAAGCTAATCGGTTCTGTGCTGCTTGCCTGCTTTTACATGTTGGGCCGAAAATGTATTCAGTTTGTTGTAACTTATCAGAGGTAGGCAAGAGTATCCAAGCTAGGAAATGGCCTTCTGAAGTTTGAACAGTTTCAATTGGTTCGACAGTTAGTTCAATCTTTTTTAGTATACGATACATTGTATCAATGTAGTCGATAGTGATTGGATTCATTAGTTTTGTTTCGTGAATGCTTTCAGCAATTGTATCCCAAGCCTTTTCCATTTGTTCATGTTTTAGTTCTGTTTCGAAGCGCCTTAGTGTGCGGAGAGCAGCGCAGGTCTTCACACTTCCTTTTCTGGCTGCTGTTATGTCATGAATTGTTAGCTGGTATTTCTTGATAAGGTCGACGACTGCCAGTTCTGCAGCTTTTTCACACGAACCAATTACGTCGCAAGCTTCACCTCCTACATAAACAGATGAAAGATTTCTCGTGCCGTCTGAAATGAACACAGCTGTTGTGTTTGAAGTTTCATCAACAAAACGGTACTTGGGCGTTGGGAAAGCTAAGGCGTTGGTAATTTTAATGAGGAGTGGACAAAATCGGATAGCTATTTTGATAGCTCCTTCTTCATTTGCCTGACATTGTTATTGTTATATGGTTAGTAAGTATAGCAACACATGTATAACATAGCGTCTATTTGTATGACAAAGTAAAAGCAAAGTGGTTGAAACATTAGGGATGGAAGTGTGTAGTACATTGGATTTGGAAATGTTTGTTACGAGATATATGTCTGATATGAATGCAATGTAAATTTACCTCTTCATGAAGTGTTGGCTTTTGCTGTGTCATATTCTTTGTTGCCTTGATGTTACGTAGTCGAAGTGTGTAGGACGGGTATTAGTTTGGCTGTTTGAGTTTAGTAATCATGAGTTATAGTTGGGAGTTTTATAAGCCTAGTCTCCTCGTTGTGTAACTGTAGCTGGGGTTGAATTTCTTTTTTTGGGGGTACACCTTTGGAAAGGGGTTGTCCAATATATTAATGAGACATTGTTTTTACTGGCTGTTGGTTTGACTGAAGGCCATTTTTTGCCGTGTTTTGATTGTGGCGATGTTGATTGTATATTTTTCGGTGTAATGAAATTGTTGAAAAATTGAAGTCATTATTTGTCGTTCTATGTATGCCTGATGATTTGTTCTTAAATCAATGTACGCTGAATCAATTTTGTTCCAAGTGAATTATTTGAGTACATTGTTGCATTTCACAGCCGCGGTGTTGTTGGAAGTCATTTTAAAGAACAATTCGTCTGGTTCCCGGTTGTCGCCTTGTCGGCTCATTATAACCCTTGTCATTTATATGTGGAGCTACGAACTATTGTAATTGTAGTTGTATGTATTAAGTCAACGAAGTGTGGACGTATCTCGCGCCAATTAATTCGTCAAAGTTGAAGTCAAAGTGTGATGGTTTGTTTTTTAAAAATTTTGATTAATAGAAAGTGGTATACATTACAGAGGTATGGCCATTAGAGTGTTTTGTAATATTATGTCAGACTATGTAGTTTAATATGTAGTTCGTGAAAGGTGGGTATGTGCTGGGATTGATTGATTCATAATCTACACATTTTCATTGTGTGTTGTAGTGAACAACTGTGATGTGTGTTTAAGATTTAATACGTTTGTGTGTTACTGAATAGTGACCTGTGAATATATATATAAATTGCTCCTAACTCATTGTCAGACTACTCTATTTTCTTGTCTTAAACTATTGTGTGTGACAATTGCTTTACCAGATCACCTAAAAACGGAGGAGATACTTGTTGGGGTTAGTGTCCTCCACAGTTAGTGCAATAACATAAATAAATCTCTTAAGGTACACAGGGTACATTTTGTATTTAATCAGTTGATTAACGTTTATCAATAACGGTTGGCTTGCTAGATAAGTTTGATGTTATTGTCATACAGATGGCGGTGATCAACCTGTCTCAAGAGTCACACCTAAAGGATGTGTTTGAGAAATATGATTATTTGAGAAAATGATCATATTGATGCCTCATTTAATGACTAAAATGTTAGTCAGTGTTGTTGACTAAAAGGTTAGTCAAATGTGACTAAAATGTTAGTCAGTGTGATGATGTTACTGACTAAAATGTTAGTCAGTAAAATGATGGTACGGCTATTTAATACAGATTAAATAATTTTAGCTGAGGCGAATTAAATGTAATTCGTGAATTGAATATAAAATGTTATATTTAATTGTTATGTATAATGCGAGCTAATTAAATATAAACCGTTATAATTAATTGGCGAATTATAAATATAAGGATATTTATAATATATTATAGTCGGTCTATACAGATGATACTAGTAATATATTGCATTACATATTAAAAGCTAAAATGACCTAAACAAGAGTGTCCCGATACATGATGTTTAACTTGGTCAATAAGATATATTTTGAGGAGATAATATCTCCCCAAAAATTAGAAGAAGGCCGGCCACCCTAGGAGTATTAGTAGGAGATTTGCTTTCCTATTTCCTTACTAATTCTATTCCCTAATTCATTCACATATAAAACAACACAAAACTTGAAGAAAAAGAAACTGTTCTTTTCTCTCTAATTCTCTAGCAAACTCAAGGCATATCTTAGACTATCTTGGGTGTTTCAATTAGGAGATACCATACTTTTGGTATTGATCTTAGGCCGATTTACTTGGATTAAAAGGTTAATTCTAAATCTTTATTCTATGCTTTGCAATTTCAATTTGTGACTATAAATCTTGTAAATTTTTCATTATAATCCTGTGAATTTAACGGTCTATATACAGATATAAACCTACAAGTGGTATCAGAGCCTTAGGGCACATGAAATTTTTATAAGGTTTTTCATAAAATCGATTTTGTGCAATTTTAACCAAAATTTTCAAACTGGTCGAATTGTTTCATGTGTAGGCCGTATGGTTTTTGTTTATTTTTGGTTTGTTTTGGCCTATTTGATTCATATTTATCGATGGTTTAAGATGTTAAAACGATTACAAATGAATTTGTATAAGTTTTGATTTAATACCGATTGAATTAAAACATAAAAGGATCAAAATTTTGTATGTTAATGAACATATATGTTGTTATTCATTAGATCTACCAGTTTTAAGATGTTTAATCTAAAAGGTTAGTTAGAATCTCTTAAATCAATGTTTAATACGGATTAAAATTGAATTAAGATTGATCTAATTATTAGCATAATCGAATTAAATCAGTTTAATTCATTGTTTTCCTAAATTGGCCGAATTAATAATTTTAATTGTTGATATTTTTTTTTTTTTGGCCGTGTTATTTTAATTATAAAAAAAAAAAAAAAATTTAATTCGGTTTTGGGTTTAATTTGGCCGAAATTAATTTTTGGAAATATTGTTTATTTCTTTTGGATTTTTTTTGATTTTGGAAAGTTGTTATTTTTCAATTTTTGGTAATATTTGTTATAAAGATAACATATATTTTTATTTTATTTATTTATTTATTATGAAAAAGTTCATAATATTTGATACCATATATTTTAAAACAGTTTAAAATATTTTGTGACCTAATTTATGTTATACTGATAATATAAATTTGGATTATGTTTTGATTAAAAGATAGGAAAATTTAACAGGAATAAACCAACCTATTGTTGGTCTTCCATTAATAAACCCACCTTTAAATAATCTCATAATAAACCGAACTATAATAACACCCTTCCGTTAATAGACTGATCTTAATTTTAACTTATTATTGACCTGCTGTTACAGGTCATCTTCTTCCTTCTCTTAAAATGAAAAACCACCATTTTTACACTTCATTATTTTCATTAGGAATGCAATTTACCCACCTCAAAAGCTTCTTTATCTTACCATTGAATCATTAAACCCTCAAACCTCAGTCAATCCCACTTACTCTGCCTCTCACCTCTCATCTCTCTCAACCACCTCAGCAATGGGCAGCAGCCACCACGACCACCCACCCACACGGCCACGCACCTCACCAACCGATGTTGCTACCAGACACCACCACGGCTCCCCCTGCGCACATACTCCACGGCCACTCCTAGTAAACATGGCCTCCCTCTACTTTTATCGCATCTACTGTTGGTGTCCAGTCACGCCGACGCCATAACTTTTGCCCTTAGTACTTCCTGCCATCACTTTCAAACCACCAAATTTTTTTTTCAAATTTAAAATCATATAAACCCTAATTTGTTTATTTAACAAATATAAACCCTAATTTTTGAATTGGGGTTTTCAATTCGCCTCCAGCGGTGGGTTCCTGCGGTGGTTGTCGAGAAGAGAGATAAGATGGTGAGGGAGGCGAATGAGGTGAGGGAGCTTGAAAATGAGCCTTATCAATGAAGAAGAAATCTACTCCGTATTAGATTATTGATTACCGGCAACAAACTTTCAAGCAGCAATCCCATGTACGGAACTAAGACATCCTTCAAAAGTGAAGCATCGACTAAGATTCATAGATATACAACACAACTTTAAATCAACAAAGCGAATGGTACAGATGTTTCATTACTTACTCAATAAGAATTTCACAAATTTACTGTAGATAATTAGAGGATTAATGACTTAAATTTAAAATTTTACCGGTTAAACAGGTAACCGGTCATCGGGTGCAATAATAGAAGATTTTGTAAATAGATGAGTTTATTTGGGGATTATTTAAAGGTTGGTTTATTAATGGAATACCAACCATAGGTTGGTTTATTCCCGTTAAATTTTCCTAAAAGATATTATTAACAATTAAGGAATTGTTGCATAATTTTAATCATTTAAAAGGGTGGTTTGGATTAAAATCAATTCGTATGCATTGTTTTTATTATGTTTAGTTGATGCTTTATTTTTGTGAATAAATGTATGAATGAATGGTTTTATTTTACGCATTAATTATGTACAAACGGTTGTAATTTACTAGTGTGGCCTTAGAAGATTGTGTTTTCGTAATGAAGGTGTAGATACCCGTATCCGTACCCCCCAAACAAAAACCCGATGATGAAATGGACTTTTTGCAAAAAGCATGTTTTTAACGTAATGTCAAAACAGTACATTTTGTCGAAAACATTTTAAGTCATTTAATGCATAAAATGAGTTATTTGCATGTCGTGTAAAATGAATATTCGCTTAGTCATTTTATTTAAACCGGCCCAACACAAAAACAAGCCCACAAACGAAGGCCCAACAACACACAAAACACAAAAACAGCCCTTTACAAAAACCCACAAATACACCCGAGAAAGCCTCCTAAGGCGTCAGGCGCCCAAGCCGACCTCACGTCTCAACACATTTCACAAAAATAAGTCAATCCAAGACAAAAACAATTTTCGGCCCGAGACCCGAAAATGACACAAAATACGAAACACGAAACACGAAACACGAAACACGAAACACGAAAACAGACCCGGAGTAAGTCGACCAAAACACAAACCAACCTCCCTAAGTAACACACATCACCCATACGTATGGCCTAAACACGTCACAAAACAACAGAAAACAAGTATAAAATCGCCAGTCAACAGGCGATTTAAAACTTAATAGCCAGTGAACAGGCGATTAAGTTTTAAATCGCCAGTTTACAGGCGATTTAAAACTTGTTTCCTGCTGTTTTGGCAAAATGGCGGCTCCAACCCCTATAAATACCCCCCTTACTCATCCTTACAAATGATGCTTTTCACCCCGATGAATTGTCATCACTCTTTCTCAATCTACGCCTCACGTACACTCGACTTATACGGGTTCCTAACCCGACCCGATATTGGCATAGCGAACCCGTATTCGTAATACGGTTGTAGCAATTCGGATTCAGAATCCGTCTAAACCTCGCCAATATCGCATAAACAAACGACTCAAAATCGCTAAAGCAAACCGACGTCACTTACATTATGCAAATTCTCGTTTACGCATTAAATGACTAAACATGATTTCGATAAAACTTGTACTGTCTTCATTAGTCTTAAAACTTGCAAAACTGAGGGTTTTAAATAAACTTTTATTCATACATGAGTCGGAAAATAGCACTTAAGTGATAATTCAAATAATGAATTATCACTTTGTGCACATTTCCTATAGTAACCCGTCATATCTTTGACGTTTACATTTGCTTTTACGCATATTTATCGAGTCATTTATCGCATTTGTACGTAGCGGTCTGCATTTGCTCAAACATCGAATTATACACTGTTTTCAAGCTAGTAATGGCTACGTTTACGTAGGCTTTTCAATTACAGTTTTCATAAAACATTTTGACAAACTTTTGGAGAGTACCCTCACCCCGAATCCTTTCTCTGGTTCAAAACCTCAGAATGATAGGTATCGACGCACATTGAAATCTGAGACACTCGTGTCTTATATTTTAAGACGCGTTGAACGGGTCCAAATTCCCCTATAATTTGGTGGCGACTCCGAAAACGGCTTTTTAATGATTTTTCAATATTTCTTTAAAAGGTTTTAAAACAAGTTACGCAATGACCTCCCCCTTAGCTAATCAAGCGAATGACCCGCGAGAGCAGCGCTTTTCATAAGCGCCGCTCCATGACGCGGCGACGCAGATACGCATTTTTCCTGCGAGGCGCATTCCGCCCCTGCGCCCCCACGCGGCGAGGCTCGGCGCCAGCAGCGTCGATAGGTATACTCGCGGGAGCGCGATATCCGATACCTTCAGTTGGCGACTCCGCTGGGGACGAGCTGTTTTTATTTTTAAGAAAATAAAATTTTTATTTCTTTTATTTAAAAACACAAGAGGTGAAACTTGAAAACTTGAAAACAGTTTTACATTCGATGTTTGAGCATATGCAACCGTTTGAGTCGAATCCTCCTGATTCGTAACCACACCCTTCGAGGGACGGCCCCTAGTAACGCCTGCTTCATAAGTGGGATTACTCTGGACACGTTGTCTCTCACCCCTCCACGATTACAAGTACGGCATCCGTACAAATTATCGTAACCAGTCAAACTCGAACGCTCTAGGGCCCGTTTTTTTGAATTCACACCTAAGACGTGTGTAGTCTTGCGGGTGCTCCTACCTAAACGTTACGGGAATGGCCGGAGGGAACCTTACCCTATAAACCAAAAACCCGTGTCTATACGTCTGCAGTGCGAAGCTATAGTGCAAATCACTATAGTCGTCTTATAAACAAATGCATGCAAAATCATTTTCAAAGCATTACACATTCAAAACGTCTTTTCGTAAATACGTTGTCAAAACATTTTTCAAAAGACATACTTTCAAAACATAACGTTAGGTTTGTTAACTTATAGTCAAATGAACCCGATAAACAAAACAAACCCGATAGGGAATAATCACTAAATTTCCAATCTTTTACAAAACATAATTTTGAATTATACGACTGACCTATTGCCATAATCCATTTATCACAAAACTTTTTACAAAATAAGACCCGAAAATGTCGATTCTTTTCGGATATTTTAAAGCAAACACCTTTACGTTAGAAATAGCTCTAAGCCGAATGACCCACTAGTCACCCCGACTTAAAACGAACTTTTCTTTCAAGATAAACAAAAACACGAGTTTGTCCAGACACGAACCCATTTGTTTGCATGTTAAGCCAAATGACCCATCGCCATTTTGACTCGACGTCCCCTATTAATTACTCGTAAAAAACAACATTCGCTTTTTTACCCGTTTTTAATCCTTAAATCGACTAGTTTATCGCTACTTCGTTTTGAATCCTTTTCAAAATCACAATCTAACGATGAGCCCTCAAGCAACATACCGCTAACTTGGGCTGACCAGATGTGTTCATACAAAATTGTTTACTACATCGAGACAGGGAACGTGTCAACGCGTCCCCAACTCAAAACTCTTCCCGACATTTTGTCAAAACACGACGAGCCGTTTTAACAATACGCGCAACAAATTTTTGAAAAAAAAAAAAGAACACTTTTCAAAAATCCTCTTTTACAAAACAAGCAAAAAACCGAGCGAGGAGTAAAACCCAAGCTCACAGACTCACTCCCCTAGATCACACGGCCTAGGCTCAGCATTTAACACCCTCGACTCAACTAGCTAAACGGTCTCAAGTCGAATCCTTTTTTCATGCATCCAGGCTCGAGCCCTTAACGATGAACCGTTAACCTGGGCTCAACGGATGCAGACCAAAAACATTTTTTAACATCGAGGCAAGATGCGCGCACGCATTCTCGCCTTAAAAGCTTTCCTTTAGCTTAAAACTTTTTGAAAACCTTATTTTTTCAAGCTTAAAAGAATTTTCAAAGCTTAAAAACAACATTATTTCGCAAAGTCACGAGACGAGTCTAACTATGCGTGAATTAAACCTCGACCTGAAGACACCGATTCATATTCAAGACCTAGCGCCTCAAGCAAATTTAATTTAAGCATCCATCCAAGCGTCATCAACGATCCCGCCGATCCAATCAAGCAGCCTGCAATTTTTCAATAAGGGTCAAGTCCTAAGCATCGAGTCAATTTCTGTCAGTCTAGGACAATTGAGTCTTTTACGTACGACATTTTAAACAAATCGATAAAGGAACAAGTTTGCCCATAACTCAGCTTCTTTTTCTTACACAAGATTCACTCTCCACCGACATACATTGCATCCTAGGAGTAGCCATCCGAAAGGGGGTTTGGACCAGATACGAAGATCAAGGACAACAACAAGACAAGACACAAAAACCAAGAAGGCTTCTGACCACTAAAAACCTAAGGTCCGGTAGTCAGCTCGTGGTCTACTACTCCGCTGCTTTTGGAGGAGGATCCATTAATTTGGAGCTCCACAGTGATCATGAATTTGATCATGACCAGAAGTACGAGTATTCCTGGATCGCCCTCCACGTACTCGATCGCGTGCCTAATAAGCAAACGAACCTATCAGAGGAGTCTGGCGTGATAGACATAAGATCACAAGCGGCCATCAAACCACAAGGTCTAGCAAGGACAAGCCATAAGCCCAGGCCACAAAAGGCGTGACATATTCTCAAAAAATAGATGAGAGAGCAAAAAGGCAAGAGTAAGAAAAAAAAGATAGAGCAAAAGCAAAAAGAAAACAAAGTCTCAAAGCTTTTAAGCAAGAGACAAAACAAAAAAGAGAGAGCCTAAAATAACCCTCTAGCAAGTGGCGAAACAAGCAAAGGGAAGAAGCATCGAAACCCACAAGCAAGTGTCAAAGTCTTTGAAAATCCAAGTCGAAGGCCAAGCAGTAGCAACAAGTGGCCTAGATCAACTAAGGAGAACCTACCCTTAGGATGCAATGTATCGAGGTCAAACACCTAACACAATTCATGGACCGGCATGTCCTTAAACATGCACCACCCGAACTACGCTGGTTTGATTCCGCAATCGTGGATACGTAGGCCGCTCACCCGAGCTCAACCAACCCTTTACAAAAATTCACAAAATATTCCCCCGTCTGAAGCTCATTATAGCTAAGGACGTGTACACATCAAAATCACAACCCAAAAAGAGCAAAATGTTCCTTTATCGAGGCATCTAAAACGAATACGTCGAAGTGAGGTTGTCCTAGACCTAGGAGTAGTACTCTGCTTTTTAGTCTAACTCTGTTTTGCAGGAACAACAGCATCTTACCGAAGACAAGCAAATACCACTGGGGGCTCTAACAACGCACGTGTGCCCAAATATGAGATTCATGCAACAGTCGAGTCTCGAGTCACGCATATGATTCGTCTCAATCTTAAAAGCATCTTAAAAACTTGGTTCTCCATCAAAAACTTGGTTTTCCATCAAAACCTCGGTTCACTCATCGAGTCCTCACGCTTTTGAAAACAACAAGCATTTTCGACTTCAAAAACGTTTGGCAAAATTCTAACCGCCCTAACCAAATGTTTTAGTCTAAAAAAAACTTACGAAAATTTTCCCGAGCCGGCATGCCCTTAAAAAAGCACGAAACAACACGTCCTCCAAGCAGCTCGTCAGCATTTTCAAAAAAGCTTTTTCTTCAAAAAATTAACTCAACACTCGAATTAATACATTTTGAACAAAAACATTTTCAAAAACACTTTGCGTTTTCGAAATAACTCTTTTTGAAAAACCCACTTTCAAAAACATTTCTTTCCTTGAGCACTAACCATGCAGGTACAATGTGAAAGACGAAGCAGACAAGGAGCATGACGTAAGTAAACATCCACGACGCTCAAGACGCAGCCATGTGCGATAACTACCCACAACAGCCCAAGACATACCCTACTCAGCGCTACTGGAAGCACCCTACCCAAAACACAACTAGATACACCTTTTCAACCACAACCGCCAATGCAACCACAACCATTCAAGCCTCACAAACACAACGGAACGCATTCTCCTCTCACCTACAAAACAAAGGCCAAACACAAACCCCCTCAAACGGAAGCACACCTACGATATCTAAAATTAACACCCCTACTTCCCTAAGCTAGGAACCCCTTCCAAAACGGGAAAGATACATCACAATGACCAACTACAAAAACAACAATTAGCCCGGCCATGCACCACAAACGCGACATACGATTACTCACCCACTAAAACAGGGGGCTAGCACCTCACCTTAGATCACATACAAACATGACGAAATAGATGTTCCTAGCAAACATCCCAAAAACTAGCCCTACCTCGATAGGTCTGCAAAAGAGATGTTCCTAGCAAACATCCCAAAAACTAGCCCTACCTCGATAGGTCTGCAAATAGATGTTCCTAGCAAACATCCCAAAAACTAGCCCTACCTCGATAGGTCTGCAAAAGAGATGTTCCTAGCAAACATCCCAAAAACTAGCCCTACCTCGATAGGTCTGCAAAATAGATGTTCCTAGCAAACATCCCAAAAACTAGCCCTACCTCGATTGGCCTGCAAAACAGATGTTCCTCGCAAACATCCCAAAATAAAAGCCCTACCTCCATAGGCCTGCAAAATAGATGTTCCTAGCAAACATCCCAAAAACACAAAAAGCCCAACCCCAACAGGTCTACAAACAGATATCCCTCGCGATCATCCCCAAGACAAAAACAAAAAAAGCCTACCTCGATAGTCCAACAAAACAAACGTCCCCCAACAAAAACAAAAGCAGAACCCCTACTTCAATAAGCCAACAAAAGGATGTTCTCACAAAAATCCCAAATAACCACTTATAAACACCTACAAAACACCCAAAACCACAAACACAAGTCCAAACACAAATAATACCTCCATTACGAGTCCCCACATAAAAATGAATATACCTTTTTTACGAGTCCCAGCACAAAAACGCGTAACCTCTTTTACGAGACGTTCATAAAAACCTAACTTTTTATGAGAAAAACCAAAAGCACGTAGCCTCCTTACGAGACGTTCATAAAAACCAAGCCCTTTTTATGAGAAACACAAAAACGCGTAACCTCTTTTACGAGACGTTCATAAAAACCTAACTTTTTATGAGAACCACAAAAACGCGTAACCACTTTTACGAGACGTTCATAAAAACCTAACTTTTTATGAGAAAAACCAAAAGCACGTAGCCTCCTCACGAGACGTGCATTTCAACCAAAAAACACGTAGCCTCCTCACGAGACGTTCATAAAAACCTAACTTTTTATGAGAAAAACCAAAAGCACGTAGCCTCCTCACGAGACGTTCATAAAAACCTAACCCTTTTTATGAGAAACACAAAAAGCACGTAGCCTCCTCACGAGACGTGCATTTCAACCAAAAAACACGTAGCCTCCTCACGAGACGTTCATAAAAACCTAACTTTTTATGAGAAAAACCAAAAAACACGTAGCCTCCTCACGAGACGTTCATAAAAACCAAGCCCTTTTTATGAGAAACACAAAAACACGTAGCCTCCTTACGAGACGTTCATAAAAACCAAGCCCTTTTTATGAGAAACACAAAAACGCGTAACCTCTTTTACGAGACGTTCATAAAAACCTAACTTTTTATGAGAACCACAAAAGCACGTAGCCTCCTCACGAGACGTTCATAAAAACCTAACTTTTTATGAGAAAAACACAAAAGCACGTAGCCTCCTCACGAGACGTTCATAAAAACCTAACTTTTTATGAGAACCACAAAAACGCGTAACCTCTTTTACGAGACGTTCATAAAAACCTAACTTTTTATGAGAAACACAAAAACACGTAGCCTCCTTACGAGACGTTCATAAAAACCAAGCTCTTTTTATGAGAAACACAAAAACGCGTAACCTCTTTTACGAGACGTTCATAAAATCCTAACTTTTTATGAGAAAAACCAAAAGCACGTATCCTCCTCACGAGACGTGCATTTCAACCAAAAAACACGTAGCCTCCTCACGAGACGTTCATAAAAACCTAACTTTTTATGAGAAAAACCAAAAGCACGTAGCCTCCTCACGAGACGTTCATCAAAACCTAACCCTTTTTATGAGAAACACAAAAAGCACGTAGCCTCTTCACGAGACGTGCATTTCAACCAAAAAACACTTAGCCTCCTCACGAGACGTTCATAAAAACCTAACTTTTTATGAGAAAAACCAAAAGCACGTAGCCTCCTCACGAGACGTTCATAAAACCTAACCCTTTTTATGAGAAACACAAAAAGCACGTAGCCTCCTCACGAGACGTGCATTTCAACCAAAAAACACGTAGCCTTCTCACGAGACGTTCATTAAAACCTAACTTTTTATGAGAAAAACCAAAAGCACGTAGCCTCCTCACGAGACGTTCATAAAAACCTAACCCTTTTTATGAGAAACACAAAAAGCACGTAGCCTCCTCACGAGACGTGCATTTCAACCAAAAAACACGTAGCCTCCTCACGAGACGTTCATAAAACCTAACTTTTTATGAGAAAAACCAAAAGCACGTAGCCTCCTCACGAGACGTTCATAAAAACCTAACCCTTTTTATGAGAAACACAAAAAGCACGTAGCCTCCTCACGAGACGGGCATTTCAACCAAAAAACACGTAACCTCCTCACGAGACGTTCATAAAAACTTAACCCTTTTTATGAGAAACCAAAAACGCGTAACCTCTTTTACGAGACGTTCATAAAAACCTAACCCTTTTTATGAGAAACACAAAAAACGCGTAACCTCTTTTACGAGACGTTCATAAAACGTAACCCTTTTTATGAGAAACCAAAAACGCGTAACCTCTTTTACGAGACGTTCATAAAAACCTAACCTTTTTATGAGAAATAGACAAACACTAAACCTCCTTTACAAGAACATGCACCAGCACCAGCAAGGAGCACTCAACGCCAGCAGCCAGGAACCAGCAAAAGCAAAGCACCAACAGGAAGCGCTCCAGCCACACACAGGCTGACATGCCCTTAATCATGTAGGACCGTCATGTCCTTAAAAACATGTCGTCCCTCCCCGCATTGCCCGGCACTAAGTCCTCGTCTCTCCCATAAGACACATGCTTAGCGCCGCCAGGTAGTATCGAGACTGTAATGGTCCGGATACTATCTTTAAGTTTGACTAACGCTTTGTCCAAGCTCAGCCAAACTGGGGGCTCTGTAGATACCCGTATCCGTACCCCCCAAACAAAAACCCGATGATGAAATGGACTTTTTGCAAAAAGCATGTTTTTAACGTAATGTCAAAACAGTACATTTTGTCGAAAATATTTTAAGTCATTTAATGCATAAAATGAGTTATTTGCATGTCGTGTAAAATGAATATTCGCTTAGTCATTTTATTTAAACCGGCCCAACACAAAAACAAGCCCACAAACGAAGGCCCAACAACACACAAAACACAAAAACAGCCCTTTACAAAAACCCACAAATACACCCGAGAAAGCCTCCTAAGGCGTCAGGCGCCCAAGCCGACCTCACGTCTAAACACATTTCACAAAAATAAGTCAATCCAAGACAAAAACAATTTTCGGCCCGAGACCCGAAAATGACACAAAACACGAAACACGAAACACGAAACACGAAAACAGACCCGGAGTAAGTCGACCAAAACAAAACACAAACCAACCTCCCTAAGTAACACACATCACCCATACGTATGGCCTAAACACGTCACAAAACAACAGAAAACAAGTATAAAATTGCCAGTCAACAGGCGATTTAAAACTTAATAGCCAGTGAACAGGCGATTAAGTTTTAAATCGCCAGTTTACAGGCGATTTAAAACTTGTTTCCTGCTGTTTTGGCAAAATGGCGGCTCCAACCCCTATAAATACCCCCATTACTCATCCTTACAAATGATGCTTTTCACCCCGATGAATTGTCATCACTCTTTCTCAATCTACGCCTCACGTACACTCGACTTATACGGGTTCCTAACCCGACCCGGTATTGGCATAGCGAACCCGTATTCGTAATACGGTTGTAGCAATTCGGATTCAGAATCCGTCTAAACCTCGCCAATATCGCATAAACAAACGACTCAAAATCGCTAAAGCAAACCGACGTCACTTACATTATGCAAATTCTCGTTTACGCATTAAATGACTAAACATGATTTCGATAAAACTTGTACTGTCTTCATTAGTCTTAAAACTTGCAAAACTGAGGGTTTTAAATAAACTTTTATTCATACATGAGTCGGAAAATAGCACTTAAGTGATAATTCAAATAATGAATTATCACTTTGTGCACATTTCCTATAGTAACCCGTCATATCTTTGACGTTTACATTTGCTTTTACGCATATTTATCGAGTCATTTATCGCATTTGTACGTAGCGGTCTGCATTTGCTCAAACATCGAATTATACACTGTTTTCAAGCTAGTAATGGCTACGTTTACGTAGGCTTTTCAATTACAGTTTTCATAAAACATTTTGACAAACTTTTGGAGAGTACCCTCACCCCGAATCCTTTCTCTGGTTCAAAACCTCAGAATGATAGGTATCGACGCACCTTGAAATCTGAGACACTCGTGTCTTATATTTTAAGACGCGTTGAACGGGTCCAAATTCCCCTATAATTTGGTGGCGACTCCGAAAACAGCTTTTTAATGATTTTTCAATATTTCTTTAAAAGGTTTTAAAACAAGTTACGCAATGACCTCCCCCTTAGCTAATCAAGCGAATGACCCGCGAGAGCAGCGCTTTTCATAAGCGCCGCTCCATGACGCGGCGACGCAGATACGCATTTTTCCTGCGAGGCGCATTCCGCCTCTGCGCCCCCACGCGGGGCGAGGTCGGGCGCGCGCAGGGCGTCGATAGGTATACTCGCGGGAGCGCGATATCCGATACCTTCAGAAGGAAACACAATTTTGGTTGTGTATTTTGAGATCTCGAATCTCCAATTTTGTAATATTTTTAATTTTGGCATATTTTGAATTAGAATGTAAATAGGTTTATTTTGTAATTCAAAATTGTAATTTTGAGAAGATTCAAGTTGAAGATTCAAGATGGACTCCCACTTAAAGCCCAAGATGAATAATGAAGACAGCTTAGGGTCCATGGATGGATTCCACTTTGTAATTGTCTTTATTTTCATAGGGATAGGCCACACTAGGTGTTTTTCTTTTTGCGTTTTTACTTTACCGTTTTTATTGCATTCACGTTAGTTAGTAGCATCATATTCCGCCTAAACTAAACCAAACCACCTAATATGCATGAAAATGGATCATATAGTTGCATCCTAGATCATAGACATACGGATGTCATTCGCTTTTAGGGCTATCACCTCAAATTAATCATTTACGAAAATGCTAGATATTTGTTCACTTAAAATGAATTAAAATGAGTTGATGGGACCTTCCTCTAAAATGAAATTGAGAATTAGTCTTTATGAGTCAAAACCACTATGAATCCCTTCTTCGTCGGTAGGCATAATATGACCCCTTCTACGTTGGGTAAGTAGTGGTTGTCGACTTAGTTTACCTCAACACTATAGTTCGAGTAATATCTCGTAGTTATGGTGGACTAATAGATAGGATTTACTGAAATCTATCGACCAAGAATTCTAACAGTAGAATTAGCCAAGAGGTTGGCTTATCAATTTAAAGAAATTGAGTCTTGGAATCACTTATGTAATTCTCGAGGGAGGTCGATTATATGAGTGCACGAGTCATTGCATTAAAACGTTATTGCTTTTCGACTTAAATACTTAAAACCATGATTTCTTATCTTCTCTCTTCTTCTTCTTTCTTTTCACAGTTTCGAATACGTTATATACTGATATAACTACTATAACAAATGGCTGTACGTACTGACGAACCAATGCCAAGTGCCACACTAACGCGCGAATCATGGCTTAGAATCTTTATGGACAACATGAATCAGTCTACTCGACTGAAGAATGATGGGTCAAATTTTTCTGATTGGGAGGCGGCATTACGGAATGCGGCCATAGCTGACGGTAAGCTCAAGTACTTGACTGAGCCACCACCGACTATACCAGCTCCCGATGCAGGAGCAGATGCACTCTATCTTTATAATGATTTCATGATGGAGGCGGGTGCGTTACCGAACATACTAATCTATGCAATGGAATCCAATTTGCAAAGAAGGTTCATCACCCAAGGTGCAAACAAGATTTTCACCACCCTTACTAAGGAATTCTCGAAAGCTCCGAGAATTAATTGTTACGAGTATACTACTCGTTTCTTTGAGGCAAGACTCCAGAAGGGCCAACCGGTTGGTCCACACCTTCTCGACATGATCGAGAATGTTGAGAAACTGGATGAGCTTGGTTGCAAGATCGATGAGAAAATCGTCATTGATCGAGTGCTCCACTCTCTTCATGATGGGTATGCCCTCTTTAGGGCAAACTATTACATGAACGACATGCAGAAAAGTCTGCATGAACTGCATTCACTCCTCATACAGACGGAGAGTGATCTGAAGTTGAATGGGAGCACGAAGCAAGATGTTCTCATGATTGGGAACAAGAAGGGTAAGGGTAAGGCTCCGGCTAACCTAGCTGTAGGTAAGCCGAAATTTATGAAGCCGGTGGTTGCTAAGAGTGGGCCTGGTGAGGCTAGCGGTAGCTCACAAGGCAAGGCAAAAGCTAAGCAGACCATGGAGTGCCACCATTGCCACAAGCCTGGGCATTGGAGGCGTAACTGTCCCGTGTATGCTGAGGAAATAAAAGCAGGCCGCGTCGCTCCTGTTGGTATGTCTTCTTTTATTCATATGATTGAGATTAACCATGCAAGTTTCGGAACTTGGGTACTTGATACTGGTTGTGGTTCTCATCTGTGCAATCATTTGCAGGGCCTAAACATCGTAACTCGGCAAGAGGTCATGTAGACCTGCGAGTGGGGAATGCAGCAGGAGTTGCTGCCGTTTCAGTAGGAACATATGTAATCCAACTCCCGAGTGGATTTGAGTTATTTCTGAATAACTGTTACTATGTACCTAGTTTATCGAAAAACATTATTTCTGTATCCGGTCTTGATAAAGAAGGATTTTCATTTTCAATAAAGAATAATAGCTGTATTTTCTCATTGAACGATATGATTTATGGTAAAGCTGTTTCCATGAACGAAATTTATGTTTTAGATCAAACCACAGAAATCATGCATGTGAGTAACAAGAAAGCAAAGGTTGGTGACAAAGATCAAACGTATTTATGGCATTGCCGTATGGGACACATCAATGAGAAACGCGTGAAAAAGCTCATTGATAATGGGACAATAGCCCCATTTGACTATGAAACTTTTGGCACGTGTGAATCATGTCTTATAGGCAAAATGTCTCGAATTTCCTTCAAAGGTGTTGGAATGCGCGCTGCTGACCTATTAGGACTCATACATACTGATGTGTGCGGACCTATGTCAATCAACGCTAGAGATGGCTATAGATATTTTATCACTTTTACGGACGATTTGAGTAGATATGGACATGTCTACTTAATGAAGCATAAAAGTGAGTCCTTTGACAAGTTCAAGGAATTCCAGAATAAGGTTGAGAACCAACTGGATAGAAAGATAAAAGCACTACGTTCAGATCGTGGTGGCGAATATCTTTCAAATGAGTTTGATCGACACCTGAAAGACCGCGGGATAGTACTTCAGTTAACTCCACCTGGAACACCACAACTGAATGGTGTGTCCGAACGCAGAAATCGAACATTACTTGATATGGTTCGATCCATGATGAGTCACACGGTTGTACCTGACTCATTATGGGGTTATGCTCTTTTGTCAGCTGCTCTTATACTTAACCGAAGTCCGTCTAAAGCTGTAGACAAGACTCCATACGAGTTATGAAAGGGAACGGTCCCCAACTTGTCCTTTATTCGGGTTTGGGGGTGCGAGGCTTATGTCAAGTGGAGACCTGACGATAAGCTCGGCCCGCGATCGGTCAAGACATACTTTATTGGTTATCCAAAAGGAATGTTTGGTCATTACTTCTATTCGCTTACCGAACAACGAGTTTTTGTTGCGGCTAGTGCGAAGTTCCTAGAGAAAGAGTTTCTCGAGGACAAGAGAGGTAATAGAACCTTCGATCTGTCGGAGATTCCTGAACCAACAACCAAGCAACCAATGGAGGAAGCTGTTCCTTCTACGTCTGCTGCGGTTAATGTCCCTTTGGAACCCAGGAGGTCGGGTAGACTCTCCATTCCTCCAGATCGATATATCGGTATAGTCGAGGAGAATGGGAGAGACGACGTTTTACTCCTTGAGAGTAACGAACCTGTAACCTATAAAAGTGCCATGACGTGTTCTGACTCAAAGCTATGGCAAGAAGCCATGCAATCCGAGATGGACTCAATGTACGAGAACGATGTATGAGATCTGGTTGACTTACCTGATAAGGCTAGGCCTCTTCAGTGCAAATGGCTTTACTAGATAAAGCGATCTGTAGAAGGACAACCAGACATATACAAGGCACGACTAGTGGCAAAGGGTTTCACTCAAGTGCAAGGGTTGCACTATGATGAGATCTTTGCACCCGTAGTCATGCTTCGTTCCATTCGGATACTCTTAGCGATTGCCGCATTTCATGACTATGAAATATGGCAAATGGATGTGAAAACCGCCTTCTTAAACGGTTATTTGGAGGAGGAGTTGTACATGGTACAACCCGAAGGTTACACTGATCCTGAAAATCTTAAGAAGGTTTGCAAGCTTAAGCGTTCCATCTATGGACTTAAGCAAGCTTCACGGAGTTGGAATCATCGCTTCGACCAAGTGATAAAGGAGAATGGATTCACTCGATCGGTCGAGGAACCATGCCTATATATCAAGTCGAGTGGGAGCAAGATTGTCTTCCTAATACTGTATGTAGATGACATACTCTTGATTGGGAATGACATACCTCTCTTAACTTCGGTAAAAGTATGGTTAAAGAACCATTTGGATGAAGGATCCGGGCGAGGCACAACGTATTTTGGGGCTCGTATCTATAGAGATAGATCACGACGGATGTTATCCCTCACCAGAGTCTTATATAGATAAGATTCTTGAGAGGTTCAAAGATGACCAACTCCAAGAAGGGAACCTTCCAATGATCTCGTGGGTGCTCTTGAGTAAAGCTCAAGCACCAAAGACATCGGAAGAGGTCGAGCGCATGAGCCGGATTCCATATGCCCCGGCAATAGGATCGATCATGTATGCCATGATATGCACACGTCCGGACGTGGCATATGCATTGAGTATGACGAAGCCGATACCAAGGCAATCCAGGTGAAGCACACTGGATGGCCATAAAGAACATTCTTATGTACCTACGAGGACTAAAGATTGGGTATTGACTTATGGAGGAGACATCGAGCTATGCCTTGAATCGTTCTGCAGATGCTAGTTTCCAGACGGATCGAGATGACTCAAGTCTCAACTGGATTCGCTTTTACTCTTAATGGCGCTGCGGTCGGTGGAAAAGCTCCAAACAAACGATTATAGCAGATTCCACGATCGAGTCCGAAAGTACTATGTCCGCTCCGAGGTCGCTGAAGGAAGTTATATATGGATACGTCGCCTACAAGGACTAACTGTAGTTCCTAGTTCGAATGACCCGATCACCATCTATTGCGACAATAGTGGTGCCATCTTCCAAGCAAAGGAGCCAAAGTCCAGCAACAAGTCTCGGCACGTGCAAAAGAAGGCTCACATGATCCGGGATTACGTGGAGCAGAAGGAGATAGTGATTGACAAGATTGCTATGGATGATAACATAGCAGATCCTCTCACTAAGCCGTTGAGACAAGATAAGCATGAAGGGCACGTTAAATCCATGGGAATTAAGCGTGTTCCTGAGTTGTATTAGTTGTTTGTATGGATTTGACACTTGTATTTCCTAAAAACTTCTAATAAAATCATCGTTTTGTTATATATATTGTTTTTCATGAGGGTTGTGCAGACAACGTTGAACACCTCAAAGTGAACTGAATTGCTTTATATTTTGTTTTGGTCCGTGATCGCCTACACGAGCTGATAACTCTGGCAATCATTTTGTGACGTCGATTGATGGTGGGTTCAACGAGCCATAAGTCAAATCGCTGATCGATCGATCACAGATGCGGGTTTATCAAATCGCTACAGACAATTTTTGTGACGACTACATGGAGTCCTAAATGTTTCGTAACATTAGGTCGGGTCGTGGATAGGACCTCCATAGTGTTCCTAGAGTCGATTCTTTTGACTATCGATCGCCTCTTGAGATTAAGGCGATTTTGGGTGACTTTGGTTTCTTTCTCACTACGACCATAACAGAGGCCAAGTAGATTTTCACCGGTCATTTCACGCCGCGCTTACATCTGCAGGATTCGAGTTGAGGGAAATATCCAAACTTCTATCGAGTTATAATATTTATTCTCAGGGCCACTCGAGGAGCTGTAACTGAAAATGCATGGCCATGCTCAAATATTGATTCGTTTATCAGTTAAGTTACTCTCTAGTCGGGGAAACCACTCTTGATTCGATCGCCATGAACTACGACCTTTGAAAGTACGGACTTTGCAAATTGGTTTACATTGAGTGGGAGAAATTTATTATGGATATGAGAATCGGTTATCGCACCTACACTTGTACGGACAAGTGGGAGATTGTTGGGGTTAGTGTCCTCCACAGTTAGTTTAATAACATAAATAAATCTCTTAAGGTACACAGGGTACATTTTGTATTTAATCAGTTGATTAACGTTTATCAATAACGGTTGGCTTGCTAGATAAGTTTGATGTTATTGTCATACAGATGGCGGTGATCAACTGGTCCCTAAGAGTCACACCTAAAGGATGTGTTTGAGAAATATGATTATTTGAGAAAATGATCATATTGATGCCTCATTTAATGACTAAAATGTTAGTCAGTGTTGTTGACTAAAAGGTTAGTCAAATGTGACTAAAATGTTAGTCAGTGTGATGATGTTACTGACTAAAATGTTAGTCAGTAAAATGATGGTACGGCTATTTAATACAGATTAAATAATTTTAGCTGAGGCGAATTAAATGTAATTCGTGAATTGAATATAAAATGTTATATTTAATTGTCATGTATAATGCGAGCTAATTAAATATAAACCGTTATAATTAATTGGCGAATTATAAATATAAGGATATTTATAATATATTATAGTCGGTCTATACAGATGATACTAGTAATATATTGCATTACATATTAAAAGCTAAAATGACCTAAACAAGAGTGTCCCGATACATGATGTTTAACTTGGTCAATAAGATATATTTTGAGGAGATAATATCTCCCCAAAAATTAGAAGAAGGCCGGCCACCCTAGGAGTATTAGTAGGAGATTTGCTTTCCTATTTCCTTACTAATTCTATTCCCTAATTCATTCACATATAAAACAACACAAAACTTGAAGAAAAAGAAACTGTTCTTTTCTCTCTAATTCTCTAGCAAACTCAAGGCATATCTTAGACTATCTTGGGTGTTTCAATTAGGAGATACCATACTTTTGGTATTGATCTTAGGCCGATTTACTTGGATTAAAAGGTTAATTCTAAATCTTTATTCTATGCTTTGCAATTTCAATTTGTGACTATAAATCTTGTAAATTTTTCATTATAATCCTGTGAATTTAACGGTCTATATACGGATATAAACCTACAATACTTTGCAAGAAAGTTTATGACAACTACAAAGTCATGTGTGATGAGTATATAGCACAGAATAAGGCACGGATAAGCTTATCAGTTGGTCAGTTCTTAAATGCTGATACACCAGGCCTGAAGCAATGGATGTTCTGAAAAACCTTTCAGTTCATCCGGCATTACAAAACATCGACATAGTGGAGCATATATTCGACAAGGTAGGGGAAGAAGATCGCAAGAACATGGTGGAGACCTGCAAAAAATGGGCGCAGTGGTTTCTAATCAGCGGACCTCGATCTGCGAAAGAATATCCTGCACGATTAAGGCGGTGTGAACACACTATTTGTGTCAGTCGTTATCAAGGGGATGTTAAAGTAGATAGTTTTTGTTACTGTCATGAAGCTGCGACTGTGGAAGAAGTGGAGGCAATCCATGCTGCGAACAAATTTCCCGACATATCTGAGATAACCCAGCCAGGGTTTGTGCTTGATACAGAATTATATCCACGTTACCGTGATTTTCTAATTGAACAAATGCTTGATGCATCAAGCGATGATGACGTCTAAATAAGTATCAACGTTTTGCGGCAGGAATTTTCTTTAGTGTGCAAGGTAGCGTTATTATTTTGGCTATTAGTAGTGTTTAGTTGATGCATTGTAATGTTTGATGGGATGCACATATCAGTTAACTCTTGTCTCCGTAGAGTAGTACGGAATATTTGTACTTGACTTTGTATTATTATAAATTCCTGGCTGCGATGTTATTTGTCTACCCATCAGGCATAAAGATTTGTGAACTAAAGTTTATTCATCGAACTTAAGAAAACATACAGTAATTAACAAAGTCGTAGTTATTAATTATTTTACATCGACCGGGGGAAGTGAAAGTGTAATTAATTTCAAGCATGTGCTTTCTTTTGCACAGCCCAAATATTTATGCATCTATTTGCTGAAGAGCGACAATTTCTGTTTGTTGTACGAGCTTTTTAAATGTTGTCTAGTTGATTTGCCAAACCGCCAAACCATAATGGTTGCATGCCAAGTGTAACGTAGTGGATGCTTTCTATTTCAGCTTCTGTTTGTGCTTCAGCGTGGCGTAGCAAGATCGGCTGCACGGTGTCGTTCCTGATATTGTGGCAATGGAGAACGACAGCTCGACTCTAGTTAGTGTAGACTCGTACTATAAGGATGCTCGGTGTCCTGTTAGAAGAAACCACGCAGCTCACTCTTTACACACTTCTACCATGTTTCGTCGAGTGCTGTTAGGTGCAAAACGGAATATGTTTGAAATTATTGGATAGCTGTGTAGCTCTGCCGGGTACTTGCCAAGAACTAATTCTTCGGCTGTTTGTGTTTTGTCCGGATCAAGGTATCTAAGCTTATTGGCTATCCTTTCCTTTTCTTTTTTTTTTCACGTAATCGTTGCACATAGAGTTTAAATTGTTGACATACATTTTGCATCTTATTGTCTGAGCCATTTCTGTATTTGTTGGTTTGGGTGTTAGATGAAGTTGCTTTTGGTTGGTCTGAAGTGTATATAATATATATAGAGAGGAAGAGACTAGAGAGGGCCAAGGTATTGTGTTTGTGCTTCTTCTATGGAGCTTAATTTACGGTGTCCGTCTTTTCTGTGTCATGATTTTAATTTGTCTTGCGAGTGTTAGTATGTTCATGTATAATTCATGAGTGGAAATGTGTGAAATGTCAGACGCATGTTGTCAGCAGATTTGACGAAGTGAGTGAGAGTAATATGTGTAGGAGTAAGAAGATTTGGGAGGAGAATAGGGAAGGTAGGGTAGTAAGTAAGGTGAAGAGTAGGATGTGAGTACGGAGGTATGGTGGAGTGTAGGGATAGGATAGGAACAAGAAGTGTGTGGAATGGTAGTGGCAGAGGGGCAATGAGTTTGTTGTTAAAGATCTTTTTGTATCTTGTTGAAATGATTTGAGGGGAAAGTGTTATGGTGCTGATTTCATGGGTGAGAGTAGTAAGAGAAGTTAGTATGCGTGGAAGTAAGTAGAAGCTTTTGAGAAGAAGTATGAGAAAAGGAATTCAGACAGTCAGTAAACTAAACATTGCTAGTTGAGGAGTAACTAATTTTGAAACTAAATGCAAACGGCAGCTTGGTAAATACTGTTATTGAGGATGGATGGTTGGTTAAAATCTGGTCGTTGCTTTTGCTGGCACGTAGCCTGAAGTATCATATTTGCTTCACGTTTCTGGTCTTATGTTCAGACAGCGAAAATCGACAGCGTATAAGTCGAAGCAAAATGCAGGCAATTGTATGGAGGTAATTTAATTACAATGAGACGTTGCTGTGCAGCACGCTTTTTAAAGAACTTTATGTTAGATTGGCAATAGTTTTTTTCCCTTGCAACGACTGTTAAGCGTGGACTATGTTTTATAGTGGCGGTGTTTGAGCAAAAGTTATTCAGTATATGGGAGTTTGCGCTACTGCTTCTTTGTTGTACCATTTTCGGTGGATGTTGTTGCTCGAGCCTGGTAGGGAATGACTATTATTTGCGTGGGAATCCCTATTGTTAGCCGTTTAAATCCCACGCACTTTCAGTACAGGAAATGTATGTTGTTTTCATGGTTGTTATTGCTATACCCTGTGAAACGCTCGCGTGAATATTACTTTTGCATTTTGAGCGCGCTTATTTTGTTCCGTGTATTGAAGGGGTAGTTAAAGTGGTCAATTATTGTTATTGCGATGATGCCGTAGTTGTCGAAGAAGTGGACGCCATTCATACTGCAAATGAAGATGTTCATATATGTAAGATGAGTGAACCAAAGTATGTCCTTGACATGCTATATTTCGTATAGTTTACGACATGCTACATTTCATTTGTCGTAGTAATAGGGGCGAACATGACAAATATAAACGTGAGGCCGACAATTTAATTGTTGTGTTTAATATACATTTCATTTGAGAACAAATTTATTGCCGTTTAAAATGGGGAAGGTAGGGTATGAAGTTCGGTGAAGTAGTGTTTTTTGCAGCTTACGAGTAACTAATTGCGAAAGTACATGCCAATTGTGGGTGTTGAAATGCTATTAATAACGATGAAAGATAGGTTGTAATTTGCCGTTTAATTTGTTGTTATATAGTCTAAAATTTGGCCGTTAATTTTATTTTGACAAATATGGTTCTTGATGTTTGTACAACTTGTGGTCTTAGATGATCTGGTCCATTAATGACATATAGACTGCTTAAATGGTCCTCAGTACTGGATATAAAGTGGCCCATTGATGATTTGTCCCACTTATGAGATATAAAATGGTCTCAAGGCCATTAATGAGAAACCCATTTAAAATCGTGGTATTGCATGATCTGTGGTTGTAGGCCTATTAATGACATTGGCGGTTATTTTGGGAGAGGGGAAGTGAGTATTTTTTTTGTTAGAAGAAATAAGTTTCTAAAGAAGGAGGGAAGTGGGTGTTTAGTTTTTGCAGAACAAATCCTCTCCAGGTCTTCCAAACTACTGGAGGGTGTAGTGCAAATGAAGGGCCTATATTTCATCTTGAATTAAATCTAAGGGTAACATTAAAGGGCCCTGAGGGTGGGTATGATGGTGGGTACGAGCCTAAGATTTATTTCATTCTAAGGATAAAGTAGTTGAGTTGTATCAAAGTTTCAAGTGGATTCTTCGGTTCCCAGGAATCCTTTCGAGGCTTCAAAATAGTGTTATATTTATTATTTTAAGTGAGTTGAAGTTTATTAAATTCTTCTCATCCAGTTAAAACTGATCATGTAATTTTCAACGTTGGGCGTAATGGGAAAAAAAACCCTTCAACTGATATCATCAAGTTATATCTATCGAAAAGATCTAGTTAAGAAAATAAAAAATACTTATTATATAATGAGACGGTTTCACACCTTGAAACGGTATACTATTGTAAAAAAGTTGTAATTTGTTGATCGGGTTTTTTATTAATGTTTGTCTGATGTTTATTTAAAGAAAAAGGTTTATTTAATATTTTATATATCTAAGTTCAAATATGTTCTGATAATATATTAATATATATTGAACTAATGACAAAATAAGTAAAATAAATTAAGTGAAAAGTTTGGGTGTAAAGTCTGTAATGAGATTTAGGGTAAAGTATATCATTTTTGAGAGTCTGAGAGTATTTGAGTTTGAGTTTGAAAAATGTAAAGTTAGTGGGAAGTCGATGTGGTATAGTTTGAAGTTTAAAAATGAGTTTGTGGATAAAGATAGTTTAATGGATTGTATGATAAAGTTTTTTTTATTTTATTTTATATTATTTTAAATTGATAAATTAAAGAAGCTTCTATACTATAATTAATAAATATACGTTTTTGGATTAATTGTTTTATTTCGGATAGTTTTGGATTTTATTTGTTTTTTTATTGTTGTTTTGGATTAATTGTTTTATTTTGTTCATATAAATGACATTAATTTAATTAATTTATTTTTGGAAATTATTGTGCTCCGTAGTTGTAAGTTAAATGTAATTAAAATAAACAGCACAATGAAGAAATATTCGTACCAATTATCTCCATGTGTGCTGTCCTTTACATTTGAGTCAAAGTGAAATGGGAGTCGTTGATTTTTATGGGAACGGGACTGGTGATTTATTGTGGCCACATTTTTTGCTGAGAAGTCTTATCGGTGTCTGGCTGCAGTTGTTGGTTTGCGTGTTGGGATTGCGCACAGTAGAGTTGTGCAGGAAGGCTGAGCACCTTAAATTTTCTTCAACTTGTCATTTGGCTACTTTGAATGGTTTGACACAATAAATGGATTACCTGATTTGCGCGTAGTGTTTTTAGTTAGACATTTGTTGTGGTAGAACCAATTACCAAAGCCGGTCTGAGAGTAAAGTGGTTGTATAGGTAACCGATATATCGATTTCGGTTTGACGGAGTTCGTACATAGGGTAATTGAGTCTGCTGATTTTTATATGAAATTAGAATTCCTCTTATTTACGTAAATGGTTACTGATACTTTTTTTAAAAACAGTTTTTTATATACGTTGCTGAAGATATTTAGCTTAATTCAATTTTTCAAAATGTTGGGAAGCATGAACACAGTGTTTTATTAGGACTACTCATTGTTCAAACTGCGTTAGAGAAAGCTAGCAAACGAATTTACTTCTAAATTAAACTGATTTGCGGGAAATATTTATTCTACTAACTAACATCGACCGTTACGTAAATATTTTCTACTTCACTATTGGTCTGATATTATTTTTGTTCACATTAGTAAAAAGTGGCTCCGCGGTTACAACTGTCCTCAGACGAAGGCGATGAAGGACCTAGACTTTCTCGATATTCGCAGTAAATATCAATCAATTGTAACTCTTGTCTAGGAATTAATACTGTTTCAGTTCCGCCTAAACCACAAAGTTCCATTATGAAGCTCCATTGAAGAATTGATTGCAGGCAAGTGAATAGTTCGATGACATCGTCCTTGAATGCTGTTAGTTCTTCATTTTTTTGTCTTACATTTTCTAAAATGGTCAAAGAAATAATTTACTACACATGTTAAATAGTATTAGTAAGAAATACAAATAGAGCGAATTGATACCTGGTGACGCTACATTGCTGAGAATCAGGTAGGTTATCGGGGTCACTCTGTTACGTACAATTGCAGCTGTTGTACGTAGCATAGGTGGTTTGTTAATCAAATTAGTAGTGGTGGTTGGAACAAGTATTGCGTCCAAACGATTGATTAATGTACGAGTTTCCGAAATTATTTTATCAATTTGAAATTGATAATGCCTAACTATTTCTATATTGGTCATATTTCTAGCCATTACTTTTTTTTTTAAAGAAGAATGAGAAAGAGGTGGAATGAATGGGCATGTATGCTATTTATAAGGCGATAGATATTTTTTAATTGGAAGAATAGAGTTTAAATTTAAGTTGTTTTTTGTGTTTGTGGCGATAGTACTGAGTCAGTGCATGTGGCGCACATTTTGATGGAATTTACGTATTATATTGCGTGACGCAATACTATATTAGTTTTGCGTTACCTTTATGCGTTGTCAACTAACTCTGTTTAATAATTTGTTACATTGTTTATATGCCTTGTTTTAAAATCAACATTTGTATTTGTATAAATATAATCAGATTTGACTAATGTCTGTCAATTTGTTATTATTATTGTAGCATAATTGTTGAGCTAATTTATATTATAAGAGTAAGCATTGCATAAAACCGTTCACGCTTGCGACAGAGTCCTTATGAATAAAATGTGACTATTTAAATATCTAAAATAACCACTTTAACGTTAAATGTGACTACTTTAAAACTCTCTAAAATGGTAACTTTAAACGATTTAATAGTTACTTTAAGCGTTAAAGTAGACACATTTTATTACAAATACCCCGTCGCACGCGTAAGATGGTTTTATGTAAACATTTGTGATATTATAAATGGTTGTAATTTTTGGGCAACTAAAATTGCTAGGCGATTGAACTGTTTTCATTTATTGTTGTTGTGTTTCGCCATTTTTTTTTTTTTTTTTTTTTTTTTTTTTTTGTTGCTACAAATAAAAAGCAGTAATTCGGGGTGCGTGTGACATGTAAATTTAATTTGGGATTTGGGATGAACAATTAAAGTTTGCAGTAGGTTGTATAAGAAAGGTTGATGCTTCTTTGTGTTTGCAACTAATATCGTAAATTGTATTCGTATTTTTCATTTGTTTTGTACGTTGGTGGAGAATACATGTTTTAAACATAGGGCTTAAAATTGGTTTTGTTTCCTTCAAAGGGTAGTACTACGGGTACTGCTAGCGGATTGTTGGTTTTATATTTATTTGCTTGAGGTTAATGGTAATGATACTTTCAAAATTGGTCGATAATTGACTTACATAGTTGCATGACGACCATTGATTACTTAGAACCTCTAGTGTTGCATTTTATCCAAATGCATGAACTGCATATTTTATTGTGGCAGCGATTTTGATAATATAAATGTGTTTTTCCTAATAGTATACGGGTCACCTTGTTGCCACTACTCGAACTGTATGTACAACCATCTATTTATAATACAAAAGGATTGCAAGGCAATCTCATTTACATTGCGGAAAAGTTTGGGCCCATGCAATAGCTAATGGCGGTACAGATATTTTACACCACAAAATGCCTGACTTTAGGTCTTCTAATCTTTAGTAATCTAGTCTTTCGTCATGCATAGAAGGTACATAACAACATTTCGCGAATTCGTTGATAGACACATTAGATAAGTCTTCTAATTTGACATTCCAAAATAAGACCAAAGTGACTATATAGCTGTTTTACTGAAGGTCGTTCTGCTTCACATAAATTTCATGTAACTGAAGCGGGCGGCAAAGAGTCTGATGCTGCGATATACGTTTCTAGTATCAGCGTTTGCGGATGCGAATGCTTCTTCAATCCATTCCCACGGAACGGAGCAGGGCACGTATTGGTCTGCTTTGTCGGCGAATTCGTCAATGTCTTCGGGAGTCGCCAACCACCCAAATGGTTGTCGGGTCAGTACAAGCATTTCCCATTCCATTTTGCCGCGTCTTGCGCTGTCGAAATGAATATGTAGTTGCATAGCTGCCTTAAAATCTTCCGCGGTATTGCCGAAAATAAGAATAGCGTGACCTCTTTCCCCGCCTCCGCTGCGTACTGATAGCACCTTCTGAACTTCGAAGTCCAATTTGTTCAGAATATGTCGGCCTAAAGCTGTATAGCTTTTGCTTTCGGTGGGTGGTAGATTCTTCACAATTACGCTGTATGGCTGGAGGTATTGTTTCGTGGAGTGTCCATCACTGTTCAACTCCTCGATTACTGCTGAGTTAGTAGAACTCATTGATTACTATGACATATTTGGACTGCTGATTTTTTAACAGAAGACATAATCGCAGCACTGTTAGATTGTCTTGAAATTTCAGTAAATAAACACAGCAACTGTATTCTAATTGGTGTATGAGTGGTAGGCTTTAAAGAATAGTATTGTAGGTTTCTCTAATCATGTTATACTGTGAACAAATTAATGGGCAAGTGTATTGTTTGGTTGTGCTTTTGTGCGAGTAAAAATCATGGCCGCTGAACCTATTTGTTTGATGGGCATGTCCCAAGGACTAAACAATTTTTTGGTTCGTATTCTGCTTTTAACGCCTCCCTTGCCCGGCTTCAAAAGAACACCACAGCAACTGGGGAATGTGCAGTTGTATTTATTTTGACTTTGTTAAATACGTAAAAGATAGACGTAATATAGTTTAGCACTTTGCATGCCATAAAATACTGTTCTGTAGTTCAAGGAACTTAGCAAACCACTCGATCCTTCCCACATAAAATAGAGCGGTGCTATAGTTTGTGGAAACTGTACCATTGCTAATATTGCATGTTAATTAGTAGTGGAGCTGGAAATTTAGACCTAATGTACAAGGAAGAGAACATACCTGCGAAGTTGTTATGCTCTGGTGTTTTTTTTGGGTTTGGTTTACACAGCTACGAACTGCTTCTGTTGAAGGGGGATGATTGCAGGGACTGTGAATGATTTCCGTATTAATTTGGGTTGGTATTTGTGATGTGTTTTCTTGAGAGGTAAACAGTTGTGTTTATTTGGGTTGGTATTTGGTTTGCTTTTAAAGTTAGTATTATTATTAGACTATCCCCATCCAGAAATCACCCTAACTAAGTCACCATCCATTTTAACACTTAATCTCATCTCAATTAGATTGACTCATTTTTTACTCCCATCCAAGAAGTCACCACCTAGGTCACCACCCCAATCATTTATAACTTTTTCTCATTTTCAATCATTTTTCTTTCTTATATTATATTATCTACCCCCACCACACATCCTCTCTTATTTTTCTTATTTTACCAAATTATTTTCATATTTGTTTTTTAAAATATTATTTTATAAATATAAATTTACCACATGATGAATTTTTATTTTTGATTTTGGTATAATAAATTCGAAATAAAAATAATATACTAAAAAAACTTGAAAAACAATTTAATTGATAAGAAATTGGTACAATAAAATCTTAGCCTTGGTAAAAAAATCTTGCAAACGTATACAAAGTAAAAATTAAGCATGGAAAACTTTAAATTAAAACAACATAAAATTTAGTTTTAGAACACGGAATTATGGATACCCATATCCGTACCCTCCCACGCAAAACCCTGTGATGTAACACGGACTTTTATTACGCATGTTTTAACGCTGACTTAAACGGTTCTATAATGTCGAATTCATTTTTGAGTCGTTTGAAATGTTAAAATGATTTAGGTCGTTTCACATCGCATTTAAATACACGTTCATTTTGTCCATTTGGAGTCTAGCTTGGTCCTCGTCCTGCTTCATTTGGCATGAGCTTCGCATTTGCACTACAATTAGCCCTTTTACATTAACAAGGTCTAATTCAGCATTCCTAAATTCCTAAATTTAGGCCCGGTGGCTAAATCCCCTCTTTAGCCTCCTCTTACACAAAATACAGCCTCACGTCTTACCTTATCTCACAAAATGCAACACGATACACCTTTTTCATTTTTCCGGGTCTCGGGCCCAAAACCGAGCCCAAACCCAGCCTTTGACCCGCACTCCAAAGCCCTGAACATCAAAAATATCTCAAAAATATCCCAGCAGCTTCCTTGACGTACAAGCTAGAGATTATACAGTATAATCTCGAAATATTCTCAAACCGGAATTAGGAAAACCAACTTAAAACCACGCCCACAAACCGCATAAGCTTATGCGGCTCATGGAGCAAACCGCATAAGCCTATACGGTTTGCCCCCCAAACCGCATAGAGCTATGCGGTTTCCCAGGGTGGCTTTTAGCCCTGCCTTTCCTAATTTCCCTCGGCTATTCTCCTATATATACAACCCCTCGCACGACCTATTCTCACAAGTTTTCCACACAAGAAAAACCCTCTTTTCTCACAACCTCTCTTCCTAGGTTTTAGCATCCACACAATTTTCCCACAAAATATACCGTCTAGCACGGTATACACCCAAATACACTCACAAAAGCCTCACGCACTCAAATCCTTGAGTTCAACACACCATCCCGTGTTGAATTCATCCTCCTTTTTAGTTCAAGAAGCGAAGCTCTGCCCAGATCTGAAGCGTCAGGACCAGGTAGGTACCGATCCACTCGGATCAAAGGTTTTTCTTATTTTTTTATGGACTAACAAAGGGGACTACACTCTAGCGCCCCGGCTTTGGCACCCAAAGGCGCTTGACTCCAAGTGTTCTATTTACTTCGGGTACACTTCATATCCGATGACACGCCAAAGTCGCATAAGCAACCGACCCTTATAAAATAAACCAATGGACAATTGAACTTTATTTTATTTGTATGCATCTTGCACCCTTTTCTTTTGCATTAAATCAACTTTAACATTGAATTCGACCTTTAACTGAACCGTTTTCGTTAACAAGTTAAACATGCTAAACTGAGGGTTTTAATCAATCTTTTTGCATTTGCATTTGCATTCTTTTACAAACTTTTCGCACTTGTACGTAGCGATAACATTAGCTCAAATATCATCTTACAAGGATTGTTCTAGGTCAGTAGAGGCTATTTTTAAATAGGCTTTTTTAAAAGGTTTTCATAAATCATTAATTGAATTAATCTTTAGTAAAGTACCCTCACCCCGAATCCAATCTGGTTTCACAAGCCTTAGATCTAGGGGTGTCGGCGTGCTCCGAAATCTAGGACATGTCTTTAGGCTTAGGACATGAAAGCAGGTTCCTAATTTCCGCGATAATTAGGTGGCGACTCCAAAACAGTTTTTAAAGGTTTTTCTAGCTTAATCTTTTTAACTTTAATCCGCCCTTACGCAAGACGCCGAGTTGGGTCCCTCGTCTCGATCCCGGGTTCCACAGTTTGGCTACTCCGCTGAGGAGATTTTATTTTTAAAACTTAAAACTAGCTTTTTTCTTTTTAAAAATAAAGAGGTGAAACTTGAAAGCCTTGAACAATCCAAGTATACATATTTGAGCTATGCACATTCGTTTAGAGTCCATCCCTTTTGGAATCTAGGCACCCTTTTTACCCTCGAGAGGTGGTTCCAACACGCAGGCTTGTCCACTCGATAAAGCACGTGCAGGACTAACTTTCCTCTCGCCCCTCCACGGCTTGCCGTAAACGGCTATCTCGACCGCCCCAGTGTTCCCTTTAGAAAACCTATCGCTCCGGCGTAAGGAAATAAAGGGGTTAAGTATCTGCCAAAGCGTACTCGAGATAGTTGGAGGTGTACCCGACTGACTCATTTTTCACCCTTTTTGAGTCATACGTACAAGTTCAAGGCTATGCACTCCATAGTCTTTTTCAAAATGAGCACTTGCATTCATATCTTCGAAAACTCGCTTAATTAAACGTTTCAAAGATAAATGAACCTAACATCTAACAAAACTAATACTTTTCAAACAAAACTCTCGCGAATTTTTGAAATAAACTTTTTCAAAATTTCATTTTTCACTAACAAGCAAAAACCCGAGCAAGGACTAAAACCCGAGCTCGTGGATTTCAATCCTCTAGGTCACACGGCCTAGACTCCACTTTTAACATCCTCGACTCGACTTGTTAACCACTCTCGAGTCGAATCCATTCTCTTTTACACATCCGAACTCGAGCTCAACTCGGCAAATCACCGATACTAGTTCGGCGGGTGCAAAGCAAAATTTTCAACATCGAGACGAGATGTGCGCACACATCCTCGTCTCAAAAACTTTCCTTTAGCCAAAACTTCTTCGAAAACCTCCTTTTTCAAGCTTAAAAGGTCTTTCAAAACAAAAGAAATGAGCTAAAAATGAACGGCTAAAATGAACATTGAACCTAGTAGGTCTAACTGAATGCACCTCACACAAACCAACCCACTTCAACATCCACGACTCAACTAGCTAACCGCTCCTAAGTCAAACCCCTTTCAAGTCAAACCCCTTTCATCCATCTAGGCTCGGGCCCTTAACGATGAACCGTTAAATGGGCTCGACAAAGCTAACACCTTTCAACTCCGAGACAAGATGCGCGCACGCATTCTCGCCTCAAAAACTTCATAGGCACAATTTTGCTCCTAAAGCAATGCACTCTCATTTTTGAAATAAACTCGTTTTCAAAAATCTTTTCACTTTAACAAAAAAAGGCAACACACTCTCACTTTTGAAATAAGCTCTTTTCAAAAATCTTCTCATTTTTACAATACAAGCAAAACACTCTCATTTTCGAAATAAGCCCTTTTCAAAAAAGTTTCACGCTTTTACAAAACAAACAACAAAGAACAAACAATCAAAAATCAACAAGCAACAAACAAATTACAAAATGCAAAAGACACTAACTCATGCGATCAAAATGAACAAACTAACGAATCTTTAAACAAACACATTGCAAACATTGTCTCTCCAAAAACACAGCACCCTAGAATCGAGGCGTCGGCGAACGCAAAGAAGACGAAATCCTCTTAGGATCTAATCCTTAGGTGTCGGGTCACCTGTCGACCCACCTTCTAGTTTTAGCTCAGACTTTTTATGATTTGTCAAACAATTCTTCTTTAATGAATAATACGAATAAGTTTGCTTATGTCTCGTCTCAAGCTAAAAACAAACAAATAAACAATGAACAACAGACAAAAGTTAAACAAAACAATCAAACAACACAACGTAAAAATCCGTGCGATAAAAATGAACTAACAAATGAACAATCGTTAATTAAACACATTACAAACATCGTGAGCAACCCAATACAAACCCCACTTTCCCTAAGCCTTTGAAAACATAAATGGATTAAATAACCCACGGTTATCCTATCCCATTTATCGCATGCTTTTTCACAAAGCATAACCCAAGAATTAGGACACATTCTTGGTGAGTCTTTCGAAGCGAACTCACGGCCCTTGGCCTTTTCGAACCTTTCTAAACAAAACCTTTTCAAACGACTCATTGTCAAACCAGCTCAGTAAGTAGCATCCCTCGCCGTACCCAAGGATAGCCAAGTCCAATCTTGTGGATTCTAACATCGGATCGAATGACTCAAACCATCTCGATCCATTTCTCCTTTGACAAAATCCATGTGGACGAACAAGCTCGTTCTCATCACATTTTGACACCTTCGACTCAAATATCTTAAACGCCATTTCGAGCATCCGCCAATAGGATCTTAGCAACACACCATTAACATAAACTTCTAGCTTTCTATCACCAAACATCGTCGAGCATGAAACGTTTTAAAACATTTCTAGCTCAAAATCGGCCGCATGACTCGCGGCCATCACACTGCTTTTATCGCAAAACTCTTTTCAAACCCGAGGATGTCAGCCCATTCTCGCAGAGTTTCACGGCTCAAGGCCTTTTCCTTTTCAATATAAGAATTTTTCGAAAGTTTTTGCTAGCCCAAAACCTTCTAGGATCAGGCATTCCTCTTTTCGCAAAAGCACAAAACCCGAGAATGCGCAAACTCAATCCCGGGGACTTTTGATGTCGGACCAAGTAGCTCTAGCCGCTTCGGTCTAACTCTTCCTTAAGTAAATGCATGAAAACGGGCACTACCGTTTCCATCGCATTTTCGAAGCACCCTCGGTTCAAGTAACTCATCACTACCTTGAATCATGTCTTGCACAGAGTCGAAATGTGACAACACATTTCAACTCGAAACGCCCTTTCACTTTCATCAAAACAAAACCGTTTCAAAGACGAGACGAATCAAAGTATGCATTAATCGAGTCTCGACACCATGGGCATCGACGTGTACCCACGACACGTGCATCACAAAGCAACCGACAAGGCGTCCACTCAAGCACCATTGACGATCTGGCGGATCCCCTCAAGCAATTCGAGTCTTTTAAATACGGGTCGAGTTTTTAAGCATCGAGTCAATCTCTGTCAGTCTAGGGCAATCGAGTCTCCGACGTACGACATTTTAACAAATCGATAAAGGAATAAGTTTGCCTACAACCCAGTTTCCCTTTTACACATTTTTCCCATAAAAGACACAATTTTACACCGACATACATCGCATCCCAGGAACAGCTATCCTAAGGAGGTCTAGGCCGGGTACGAAGGTCCAAGTCAACAACTAAATCAAAGACACAAAGACAAAGAAGTCTCTCGACGACTAAACACCTAAGGTTCACTAGTCTGCTTGGGGTCTACTACTCCGCTGCTTTTGGAGGAGGATCCATTAATTTGGAGCTCCACAGTGATCATGAAATTGATCGCGACCTGAAGTACGAGTATTCCTAGATCGCCCTGCACGTACTCGATCGCGTGCCTAATAAGTAAACGAACTTGTCAAAGGAGTCCGGCGTGATAGACACACGATCACGAGTGTCAAAATTGATGAGGGTAAAGTCGCGTCACCTCAATCAAAATAACCTAAGGTCAACTAACTAGGTAGTCAGTGGCAGTAGGGTCGAGATCCACAGGGAGACAGACGCTTCCTCTTCGTAGGACGATTGCGTAGCACTAGGTAGTCAGTGGCAGTTTTGGCATAGTCACTGGCGGTGGAGAAACTGGAGAAAGTGGAGGTGTGTCCTCTTCGTAGGACGATTGCGTAGCACTAGACGACGCTTCCTCGATGTTAAGATCAACTATTTGAATCGCTTGCTTGCGTAACCTGTGTAATGCTCGCTCGGGTTCGGGCTCAAATGGAACTAGAGTCCGAGGTGACCTGCGCAAAAACACAACTACACAAAACAATAAGACACTGTCTCAAGGAACTAGGTTCCTTGAGACAAGAGAGAAAAACCTAAGCAAAAACTAAGCAAAACTAACTAGCTAACCGTCTCCCCGGCAACGGCGCCAAAATTGATGAGGGTAAAGTCGCGTCACCTCAATCAAAATAACCTAAGGTCAACTAACTAGGTAGTCAGTGGCAGTAGGGTCGAGATCCACAGGGAGACAGATTTAAGTCAAAGGAATGCTCACTAAACTAGGCTTAACTCTGAGTAATAAAATCGGTGTTTGGAAGGATTAAACTAAGAACGACAAGCAAAATGATATAGAATATGAATGAGAGGAGATTAGGGTGTTGGGATCATGTGACAAATGATTCAGGAACTAACTCAAAGGAATAATCAATCAACTGAAATCGTGCAAGTGATTAGGTTTAGGAAATCGCTCTCTCGAGTCAATTTAACCTTAAGCAAATTTAGCGGGCTCTCGCGACGTACTAAATTCAACTTATCAATTACGCGTGAGTCTAGTTTCAATTAGGCTTTGGATCTTAAACTGAAACAACCTAAATTCAATTCAATAAAGGCGTCCCTAAATTCAATTGATAATGAAACGCGCAGGAAGAAATCAAATACACAAATTCAATCGATCAAAGCAATTAAAACATGTCCTGAATCAACATCACAATCACCCTAAACCCTAATTGGAGGATTAGCTATGCATAATTAAAGTGAAAGCAATGAAATTGATAATAGAAGACATAACGAAATAACAAGAACAATTGAATAAACCTGGAGTAAATCGCGAATCACAATGTAAAGATCGAGTCTTGCAAAGTAAATTAAAGCTAAACTAAGGTTTTGAGAGAGTTTAAAAATGAGAGAAAAGTAATTCTAACACTAAGGCTGAAAATATAATGAAAAACATAAGCTGAAACCCTAAGTCTCGAAGTGTATTTATAGGCCAACAAAAATCCGGAGAAAAGAGCAGCAGAACCGAGCGGTTCGTACCCAAACCGATCGGTTCAGGGGGTCAAACCGATCGGTTCAGGTAGAACCGAGCGGTTCTAAGGGTGGCAGTAGATTTCCAGCAAGTTTTGCCCTGTTTCACGAACTCTGAACCGATAGGTTCACTTTGAACCTACAGGTTTGACGTCCCAACTTGTCGTATGACTTCCGAATCGACTCTCGGGCATCGTCATGAATTCTCGAAACTCGTGAACGCTCCTATAACCTCAGGTTTTAGCTCAGGACCGCCAAAACCTGCAAAATACAAACGAGGAACGACAGTATCGCAATATAAAGCAAATAGCTACTAAAATACTAATAGAATCAAGTAAGTGCGAGCTAAATGCGACTGTATCGGGGGCATATAATCAATATAAATGACATGTATCAGTGACCACCGAGCCACGGAGTTTAGCAAGGTCCGAGCTCAAGCCCAAGCCACATAGGGCGTGTGATATTCTCAAACCAAACGGGAATACAAGGAACAAAGATCAAGAACCAAAGTCACCAAAAAGCAAAATCTCAAAACTCCGAGAGCTTAAGAAGTCAAAAAGCTCAAGAAGTCAAAAGCCTAGAAGCAAGAGCTTAAAAAGTCAAAAGCTTAAGAAGTCAAAAGCTAAGAAGTCAAAAGCTTAGAAATCAATAAGCAAGGGGCCGAAGCCCCAAGGGCAAGAAGTACCGACGCCCAGAAACAAGTGGCCAAGTCTTTGTAAGTCCAAACTGAAGACTCGGCAGAAGCAACAAGCAGCCTAGATCGACTGAGGAGAACCCACCCTTAGGATGCAATTATCAAGGTTAAACACATAAACACCCCTTTCGGACCGACGGGTCCTTAAACACGCACCTTTTTACATCTTTCCACAAAAAACACCCTTTATGGACCGGCGGGTCCTTAAACACGCACCTTTCCACATAAACACCTCCTTACCTAAACAAACACATTCCTTTCGAACTACGCTAGGTTTGATTCCGCATCTACGGATACGTAGGCCGCTCACTTGAGCTCAACCAACCCTTTTACACAAAACATCCCTATGTCCATAGCTTCCAAAGTCAAGGACATCCTCACAAAAATCCACAAAAATCCACGAAAATCCAAGGTAAAGTGTTTCTTTATCGAGGCGTTAAAACGATTACGTCGAGACAAAATTGTGCTAGACCTAGGAGTAGTACTCTGCTTTTTCGTCTAACCTTGTTCGTTTTGCAGGAATAACAGCATGTCGCTGAAGCAATCCTGAGTCGCCAAGCCGGGGGCTTTACCGATGCACGTGTCACAGTCACTTACATCCCTATCAAGGTCGAGTCTCGAGTCACGCATACGATTCGCCTTGTTTTTTTTTCAAACTTTTCAGCATTTTAAGCATCCCATAAACATTGGCTCGGATATCGAGTCGATCCTCTTCCAATTAAACAATTTAGCGACATTTAAACCGCTCCTGTCAAAACTTCTCAGTTTTAAAAACGCTCCCACGGGGCGACACACTCTTCTCAAACATCCACCCTCAAAATTAGCTAATCACCTTTCAAAATTAACTCAATTTTACACTTCACTTTTGCAGAAAGACACCCCTTTCGCAGAAGCAAAATGTGCCTTTCGAAAATGCATCTCAAATCCTTGAAATGCATCTCGAATCTTCGAAATCTAAGCTTTTCCAAAAATTTAACTCGGCACTCGAGTTAATTCATTTTGAGTAACAGCATTCTTCGAATTTAACTCACTCGAGTTAATACATTTTGAGCGAAAGCACTATCGAACTACGCCGGTTTGATTCCACATTCGTGAATACGTAGGCAGCTTACGCAAAGCACAACCGAATCTTGCACTACATCCCGCTCCGTGTCGTCATGAGATTCCACCGAATTCTCATCCTCGACAACTGGGGGCTTTTTTAACCTTTGCACTCAAGTAACCCTCCACGAGCCTCACAACTTTAGCTTAAGCTCACAACGTCAAACTCCTTGCACGAAGCCTTACAACCGACATTTCAAGCGTTCATTTTTAAAGCTCATTTCGACAACTAAAATGAATCTTTCACAAAAATGATTTTTTTCAACAAAAACATTTTAATCCAAGCATCCCAATCGGGAATCATTTCACTTTCAAACCCGAGCCTACTAACTATGCAGGTCCACGGAAGCACAATACAGCACGGAAGCAGAGGACGACAAAAAGCAACTACAAGTTCAAGCCAAGCTACAACCAACCAACAAGTCATGTAAGCAAGGGTTCACACAATCCTTACTACACAAGATCACCAAAACACCTAGGGACGACGACGACGGTACTCGTCAAAGTCATGCTGAACCCGCCCACGCCATCCTCCACCTGTTAAGTGATACAGCTAAGTCGTATCGCCTATATCAAAATAAACCTAAATGACAACTAACAGCAGATAGCAGCAAGTAGGGATCGTATCCACAGGGAAACAGAGTAGTTCTAGGCTAAAGTCGACGATGACAGGTCAATCTCAGGGTGTGAAAAAGGGTGTTTAGAATAAGCTATAACTAAAGCAGGCAATAAAATAGATGAATATAAATGTAATAGGAGAACGATTAGGGCGTCGGGTTCATATATGACAACGATTCAGGAACGCAAGTTAATAAGACGGAAGAGATAAACTGTGCAACTTGACTAGGTTTGTAAAACGCTCTCTCGAGTCAATTTTAGCCTTAAGCAAATTTAGCGGGCTCTCGCAACTTACTAAATTCAACTTATCTAACTCGCGTAAGTCTAGTTTTAACTCGGCTTTCGATCTTAAGTCAAACTTACTCAGGTTCAATTAAACTCAGTTAAATCGGTGATCAGGCGAAATAGACCTAATTCAATTGATATAAAACGCGTAGAAAGAAATCAAGAGCACAATTTAATCAACCAATTTAATCTCAAAACATGTTCCTAAATCGTATGTCACAAATCACCCTAACCCTAATTAGAAAATTAGCTACTCATAATTGAATCTAAAACAAAGCAGTTGAATATAATAAACATGATAAAGAAATAAGAACAATTAAGATTAAACCTGAAAGGAATCCTGAAGTGCAAAGCAATAAACTTGAATATTGAAATTAAACTAAAAGAGAGAGAACTTAAAAGCTAAACCTAACTTGTAAAAATAATGCACAAACTAAAGATGAGTCTAAAAATCTCGAGCATAAGTCTTTATATATGATTCCCCAAAACATAACTCGGTTTAAGTCAAAACCGACTCGAAAAACCACCTCACTCGTACGCCGGCCGCTATCTCTGGGCCGGACCTACCGAGCTTCATTCTTGGGCCGGCTCCTTCCTCTTCTTCTTGGGCTTGGTCTTTACTTTGGGCCTTTAGTCTTTGGCCCCTTTATTTCGTTTTTGGTCTTTGATTTGATTTCTCGAGCTCCCGTGCGTGCTCGAGCTTGGTCCTGTCGTCTCGATTCTTAATTTGCTCCAATCGTCCCGGGTTTTGGCTCAAAACCACCAAAACCTGCAAAATGCAAATAAAAGGCAGCAGTATCGAGAAACATAACATATAGCTCCTAAAGTCATAGTAAATACGAGTAAATACGAGCTAAATGTGACTGAACCGGAGGCATAAAACGTATATAAATAACATGTATCAAACTCCCCCAAACCAAACCTTTGCTTGTCCTCAAGCAAATAGCATCGGAGAAAATCAAAGTGACACGAGCTAATCACATTGGCAGCTCGTAGTGGACGACCTATGCACATAGACAATACAACCAAAGCCTACTTCACCGAGAATAGAGCACAAGTCTCAACCATTCACACCACACCGCATTACTAGCCTCTAATGCTTACGCAAAAGTAAAACTAACGACAAATCAATTCAAGCAAGGCCAGCCGTGCGAACCACTTACCAACATCCAATCTTACCACATCATTCCCTTTTGTTCGCTTTTCTTTTCTTTTGTTTCTTCTTTTTCGCAAATGTGGAGCATCCCTCGTATGTAGTACCGTTTAGCTTGACGTTCACTCGGTAAAAATCGCGCTCGGGTACACATATTTCCTTAAGGGTTACATCATTGCTCATACTCCCGGTCGCAACCAAATTCATGGCCACTGTGGTTACTCAAATCAATGAGTCCCCTCCGAGAGCATCGAAGCATTGCTCCAACATATAAAGATCGTTCCAATCAAACCACTAACCAACAAACCAATCATTCCACAAACCATTGCCAAGCTCGAATGTCAAAGTCGAAAGTAAACAAGCGAAAAGCGAAAGAATTAAGCAAATACAAGTGGGTTAGTGTTGAGGCTCGCAATCTATTAACAGGAAACAAACCAATCGTGCAAGCTAAGGCGATAGAAAGTCGACTCGGAGATACTAAAGATCAAAGTAAATGCACTAATCAATTCTCCAAACTAAGCAAAACAGGACAAAAAGACTCGTATTTTTGTTTTTTTGAATTTTTTCAATTTTTTTTTGGGTTTTGTAATAAATGCACACAAGAATGGAAATGCACAGCGCGACAGAGCTGCCCTCCCCCAAACCAAATCACACATTGTCCTCAATGTGGAAAACAGCATAACCACACAAGCAGAGGAGGACACAAAACATAAGGGAGTAGGAAGGTAAAGACGAGAAAGAGGGTAAAAAGGGGTAAAGAGTGCTCACTTGATAAGTTGGAGCTCCCCCAAACCGAAGTGAAGCGTGGAGTGGGGCTAAAAATCCCCGTATATGCATCCAAATCAGTCCAACGTTGAAGTACTTCGGCCTAGCACGCGAGAATCAACAAAACGAAACAGCAGAACACTCCAGCCGGTCCAGACCGGCGGCCGGCCGGCCGGCTGGGGTGCAATTTTCCATTTTTTTGCGTCTTTTTCAATTGCTTTCAAAGTGCTCACGGTCTTGCGGCCCGGCCATTGGTCGGCCGGTGGCATGCATCCTCGTAGCGTTTTCAATCATACGAAGGACTCAAAAGTCCATAAGTACCTGCGCGCTAAAATCAACATATAATCCCTCATCCTCACGCGCTCAAATTCAAACCAAAAGTCATAAAAAAACAAACCAAACAAAGTACAAATGCAAACTAAAGTACAACGTCATCGGGTTGCCTCCCGGAAGCGCTGGTTTATAGTCCCGCACGACTCTTCAAAGCTCCATAGATCAAGTATAAGCAGGCCAAGGTTGTTGGCCATTCGCAACAGCTTCACTTGGCGATACAGCAGATGATCGCCATAAAACATCTCCTCCTCGAGGCAAAGCAGCATAATCCATCAACGTAGGGCCTCGATCTCGGAATGGCTCTTCATACCTCCCTCGTGCTCCAAGCGGCTCAACCGTAGGCCCTCCGTCCCCAATGCTAACGTCGTAGAGATCAGCCTTCAGCAACTTCCTCTCCCCCAAACCATCCTTGCAGCCATCTTGTGAAGAACCTGCAAAAGGAGAAGAGACATGCAAAACCTCCAAAGTGTCTCCAGTAGAGTGAGACGGAGGTACAGAGTCAATAGAGCAAACTGACTCGAGACGCATAGGGGACCGCGTGGTATCCGAATGGGTAAATGTGAGTTTTTCACCCCCCACCTTAAAGGTTATCGTCTTGCTACCCACATCAATAACTGCACCAGCAGTGTGCAGGAAAGGTCTCCCCAATATGATAGGGATGTGGGCATCCTCGGGCATATCAACTACGACAAAGTCTACAGGGATAAAGAACTTTCCAACCTGTACAGGGACGTCGTGTAGGATGCCTAAAGGGCGCTTAACGGAGCGGTCAGCCATCTGTAGGGAAATGCTAGTGGGTTCTAGAGCTGACAAGCTCATCTTTTGGTAGAGCGAGTAGGGGAGGATACTAACGCTGGCTCCTAGGTCACATAAAGCGTTACGAACCACAAATCTACCTATAGAGCACGGAATAGAAAATGTCCCAGGGTCACTAAGCTTAGGCGGCTTACTACCCTGCAGCCGAGTACTAGCTTCCCCCACAAAGGCCACGGTCGACATGTCATCTAACGTACGCTTACGAGCTAAAACATCTTTCAAATATTTAGCATACGAAGGGATTTGAGTAACGAGGTCTATAAACGGGACGTTTACCTGAAGGGCTCGAATGACGTCCACGAACTTTTTGAACTTTGCCTCGGGCTCTGCACCTCGTTGACGACCAGGAAATGGAAGCTTTATCTGAATCGGGGGCGTTGGAGCAGCAGGAATACCAAAATCATCACCCAATACATTCTTTCCCGCAGCAACAGGTCCAGCCGGTTGAACGACCGGCTGCCGGTCGACCGGCTGAGACCTCTTTTTCCTCGGATCACTCACGTTTTCTTCCTCTTCCTCCCCCAAATGCTTAGAACCATCATAGAACGTACCGCTTCTCAAAGTTATAGCACATGCGGTATCATGGGGAGGATTAGGGGGATTACCTTGGGGCGGCAGAGTGCCCTGTTGACGCGATGCTTGCGAAGTGGCCAACTGAGCCACTTGATTTTCCAACATTTTAATCGCAGCATCCTTGGCTTGGTCGCTCTTCTGCATTTGCTGCATCATGATCTCCTGCGACTTGGCCATCTGCATCATCATGGCCTTCAACTCACTCACACCCGAATCAACAGTAGGAGCAGGTTGAACTGGTGGGACATATGGGGGTCGTTGGTAATTTGGAGGGGTTTGTTGGAAATTTTTGTGTGGGAGTATGTAAGGTTGATTTTGTGGAGGTTGGGTGGTTGGGTTTAGGACATTCTGATTACGGTAAGACAAGAGTGATCTATCGTAACCAGGTTGGTTTTGGTAGGGCAAGTTTTGGTTGTAGTTTTGATATGCAAAAACCTGCTCCTGGGGTGCAGCATACCCCGTAGTATAACCCATATCGTGCCCTGTGACAGCGTTCACATGAGCACTAGAAGAACCACCACCTGTCATCATAGAAATTTGCGCAGTCAGCGCAGCAACCTGACTCGTTAGCGCACTAATACTCCCCTTATCACGGTCGTCATGCGCAGACCGTGAATTCCCTCGCGGCTTACCAAACTGTGAGGAGTGAACCGCCATCTCCTCTATTAAACCCCAAGCTTTGTCATCATCAGTGTTGTTGGCGAAGCGACCCTCTGCAGCTGAATCAAGAATAGCCCGACTCTCCGCATAAAGACCATTGTAGAAGGTCATGATCACCAACCATGTATTTAGCCCGTGGTGTGGACAATCCCTAATTAGCTTCTTATACCTGTCCCACGCCTCAGCAAGTGACTCGTCGAACGTTTGTTTGAAGCCTTGAATTTGGCTCCTCATCTGGTTCGTACGCTCTGGAGGATAGAATTTGGAGTAAAAGGCAAGAGCTAGCCCACTCCAATCCGTAATACCCGCAGCTTCCTTATCGAGATCAGTAATCCACTCGCGGGCGCGGTCTTTTAATGAAAACGGGAACAGCATTTCCCGTATTTGCTCCTGCGTAATCCCGTGCTGCTTTATAGTAGAGCAGTAGTCGGTGAACATCTGCATGTGTCGACCAGGATCTTCAGTTGGGTAGCCACCGAACTGATTTCGCTCCACCAAATTTAAGAAGGCGGGGCGAATCTCGAAGTTGCCCTGCAGCGTTGCGGGCATAGTGAATCCACTTGGAATGGACTCCGGCTTAGGCACCGAGTGACTCGAAAGTTTAGGCATGATCACCGGTGGTGGAGTTAACGGAGTATGGGGAGGTGTGTCCTCTTCGTAGGACGATTGCGCAGCACTGGATTCCGAGTGTGACGCTTCCTCAAGATCAAAATTAGCGATTTGAATCGCTTATTTGCGTAGTCTATGTAGCGCTCGTTCAGGTTCAGGCTCGAATGGAACTAGACCTGTAGGTGACCTGCGCATAAAACAAAACTACAAGCAAACAATTAAAAACGGTCTCAAGGAACTAGGTTCCTTGAGACAAGAGAGATAAACCTGTAAAACTAACAAAAACTAAAACTAACTAAGCCGTTTCCCCGGCAACGGCGCCAAAATTGATACAGCTAAGTCGTATCGCCTATATCAAAATAAACCTAAATGACAACTAACAGCAGATAGCAGCAAGTAGGGATCGTATCCACAGGGAAACAGAGTAGTTCTAGGCTAAAGTCGGCGATGACAGGTCAATCTCAGGGTGTGAAAAAGGGTGTTTAGAATAAGCTATAACTAAAGCAGGCAATAAAATAGATGAATATAAATGTAATAGGAGAACGATTAGGGCGTCGGGTTCATATATGACAACGATTCAGGAACGCAAGTTAATAAGACGGAAGAGATAAACTGTGCAACTTGACTTGGTTTGTAAAACGCTCTCTCGAGTCAATTTTAGCCTTAAGCAAATTTAGCGGGCTCTCGCAACTTACTAAATTCAACTTATCTAACTCGCGTAAGTCTAGTTTTAACTCGGCTTTCGATCTTAAGTCAAACTTACTCAGGTTCAATTAAACTCAGTTAAATCGGTGATCAGGCGAAATAGACCTAATTCAATTGATATAAAACGCGTAGAAAGAAATCAAGAGCACAATTTAATCAACCAATTTAATCTCAAAACATGTTCCTAAATCGTATGTCACAAATCACCCTAACCCTAATTAGAAAATTAGCTACTCATAATTGAATCTAAAACAAAGCAGTTGAATATAATAAACATGATAAAGAAATAAGAACAATTAAGATTAAACCTGAAAGGAATCCTGAAGTGCAAAGCAATAAACTTGAATCTTGAAATTAAACTAAAAGAGAGAGAACTTAAAAGCTAAACCTAACTTGTAAAAATAATGCACAAACTAAAGATGAGTCTAAAAATCTCGAGCATAAGTCTTTATATATGATTCCCCAAAACATAACTCGGTTTAAGTCAAAACCGACTCGAAAAACCACCTCAGCCGGCCGGCCGGCTGCCGGCCTGGCTGGACCGGCCTGAGCTTCATTCTTGGGCCGGCTCCTTCCTCTTCTACTTGGGCTTGGTCTTTACTTTGGGCCTTTAGTCTTTGGCCCCTTTATTTCGTTTTTGGTCTTTGATTTGATTTCTCGAGCTCCCGTGCGTGCTCGAGCTTGATCCTGTCGTCTCGATTCTCAATTTGCTCCAATCGTCCCGGGTTTTGGCTCAAAACCACCAAAACCTGCAAAATGCAAATAAAAGGCAGCAGTATCGAGAAACATAACATATAGCTCCTAAAGTCATAGTAAATACGAGTAAATACGAGCTAAATGTGACTGAACCGGGGGCATAAAACGTATATAAATAACATGTATCATTAAGCTTCTTGCGCACATCATTGGCAACCTACAACACACAACAGAGCGCCTACATTTTTCTCCATTTCGCCTTAATTTCACACAAATTACGCCAAACTACGGGGGAAACTTCAAGACCAAACACCATACTCTTCACTTTGACTCAGTTTTCATTCAAAACTTAGTCAAGCTCGAGGGGGTAACCCAAAAACACCTTCTCCCAAACACATCTTTCCTTACATTTTGACTCAGTTTTCATACAAAACTTAGTCAAACTTGAGGGGGTAATCCGAAAACTCCTTCTCCTAACACACGCTAACACCCTTATCCTAATACAACCCACAGCCTTGTTCACATAGTTTGACTATCGTTATACACCATAACTCAGTCAAACTGGGGGCTTATACATACACCGGCACCATGACCAAGACAACTAGGGGCTGACGCTTCCTATCAAGAATCAAACCTTTACAACCTTTACAACGAAAAGTGGGATAATTTTTCGCTTTTTTGACGACACCCTTGCCATAAATACCCATATCAACACACACATCAACGGTTGAGCGACACCTCCAAAATCGCTACAAACATGAGCATGCACGCTAAAAGCATAACACTTTCATGTGTGCATCAAACGACAACCACCCGAACATAGATCCAAGCGCCAAGCACCCTAACATATTCAAGAAACATCCCAAGCACCATGCACCCCAAGTCTGAGAGAGACGAGTATCACATGAATCCAAACGAATCACCAGATACCACGTCTCATGATCAGAGCAGGCGAAAATGAAGATTTCGGAAGATAATCGCAGAATTTAAATTATTCCGGATTTGAAGCCGCGACATGTGTGAATGAGTTCACGCTTGAAGTCGCCAATTGAAGAGATTCCCCGGAAGAATCACTAGTCAACAAGGCAATTGCTGAGGCGTGTTTTGTTCCACATTGTCTCTCCATATTTGGCTCATCAAGCCCAAATATTTTTCTTCGTACACGCAAGCTTTGATGGTTAAGGCGTCACCTACAGTCCGCCACAAGCGCTAGCACATACATTATGCGCTATGCCTTGGTTAAGGCGTCACCTACAGTCCGCCATACTCATGTACTAAGCATTTGATACATGGTACAAAAGCAGAAACACAAACACTCTTCACGAGCCCTTACACCCTATTACACGTCCCTGTGGAGTATCACTTCCTCCCCATAGAGTCAACACACCTATACAAATTTTCCACGGAGTCCAAGACATATCCTTTGACTCCTCTAGCTAATCACTAACCTACATCCCTGCGACATTCTTCCCAGCAGATACACCCCTACAAAGCATCTTGAACGAGTCATCCTTCAACTTCGGAGCATAAACACCAAGCGTTTGCATCAGCACATCTAGCAAGTCCAAGCATCTACATCAACACATCAACTACAAAACGCCAACACATCCGCAATCACGCGAAGCAGTCTACATGAGCACATACACTTTCCTCGGACAATAACTCCCGGCGAATATACACCTGCACCCCTTACAAGACGAAACACCATCACTCTTCCACGAAACCAAACAACTACAACTACACCTACGCTCCTCGGCGAGACTACACCTATACACCCATCCTCGGCAAACTAGCACTTCTCCAGCTGATACTACACTAAGCACCTGCGCTCCTCGGCGAGACCCAGCATGACATCAACAACCATTTCAGCATCAGCGATGGCATCAGCACAAGCACTAGACGACACTTCCTCGGGCATCGTGAATCCATTAGGTATGGATTCCGGTTTTGGAACCGAGTGACTGTAAAGTTTTGGCATAGTCACTGGCGGTGGAGAAACTGGAGAAAGTGGAGGACGATTGCGTAGCACTAGACGACGCTTCCTCGATGTTAAGATCAACTATTTGAATCGCTTGCTTGCGTAACCTGTGTAATGCTCGCTTGGGTTCGGGCTCAAATGGAACTAGAGTCCGAGGTCACCTGCGCATAAACACAATTACACAAAACAATAAGACACGGTCTCAAGGAACTAGGTTCCTTGAGACAAGAGAGAAAAACCTAAGCAAAAACTAAGCAAAACTAACTAGCTAACCGTCTCCCCGGCAACGGCGCCAAAATTGATGAGGGTAAAGTCGCGTCACCTCAATCAAAATAACCTAAGGTCAACTAACTAGGTAGTCAGTGGCAGTAGGGTCGAGATCCACAGGGAGACAGACGAAGTCAAAGGAATGCTCAGCTAAACTAGGCTTAACTCGGAGTAATAAAATCGGTGTTTGGAAGGATTAAACTAAGAACGACAAGCAAAATGATATAGAATATGAATGAGAGGGAGATTAGGGTGTTGGGATCATGTGACAGCGATTCAGGAACTAACTCAAAGGAATAATCAATCAACTGAAATCGTGCAAGTGATTAGGTTTAGGAAATCGCTCTCTCGAGTCAATTTAACCTTAAGCAAATTTAGCGGGCTCTCGCGACGTACTAAATTCAACTTATCAATTACGCGTGAGTCTAGTTTCAATTAGGCTTTGGATCTTAAACTGAAACAACCTAAATTCAATTCAATAAAGGCGTCCCTAAATTCAATTGATAATGAAACGCGCAGGAAGAAATCAAATACACAAATTCAATCGATCAAAGCAATTAAAACATGTCCTGAATCAACATCACAATCACCCTAAACCCTAATTGGAGGATTAGCTATGCATAATTAAAGTGAAAGCAATGAAATTGATAATAGAAGACATAACGAAATAACAAGAACAATTGAATAAACCTGGAGTAAATCGCGAATCACAATGTAAAGATCGAGTCTTGCAAAGTAAATTAAAGCTAAACTAAGGTTTTGAGAGAGTTTAAAAATGAGAGAAAAGTAATTCTAAAACTAAGGCTGAAAATATAATGAAAAACATAAGCTGAAACCCTAAGTCTCGAAGTGTATTTATAGGCCAACAAAAATCCGGAGAAAAGAGCAGCAGAACCGAGCGGTTCGTACCCAAACCGATCGGTTCAGGGGGTCAAACCGATCGGTTCAGGTAGAACCGAGCGGTTCTAAGGGTGGCAGTAGATTTCCAGCAAGTTTTGCCCTGTTTCACGAACTCTGAACCGATAGGTTCACTTTGAACCTATAGGTTTGACGTCCCAACTTGTCGTATGACTTCCGAATCGACTCTCGGGCTTCGTCATGACTTCTCGAAACTCGTGAACGCTCCTATAACCTCAGGTTTTAGCTCAGGACCGCCAAAACCTGCAAAATACAAACGAGGAACGACAGTATCGCAATATAAAGCAAATAGCTACTAAAATACTAATAGAATCAAGTAAGTGCGAGCTAAATGCGACTGTATCGGGGGCATATAATCAATATAAATGACACGTATCAAACTCCCCCAAACCAAACCTTTGCTTGTCCTCAAGCAAACAGCGTCGGAGAAAATCAAAGCGTAGCTAACTAATCACGTTGGCATCTCGAAGTGGACGACCTATGCACATAAACAAACAACCATAGTCCATTTCGCCGAAAATAGAGCACAAGTCTCAACCATTCACACCAACATCATAATGCTAGCCTCTAACGCTTTCGCAAAAATTAAACTTTACGACAATTGAATTCAAGCAAGGCCAACCAAGTATACCACTTCCATTCAACCATTCTTCCACATCATTCCATTTTTTTGTTTTCTTTTATTTCTCTGTTTCTTTTTCTCTTTCAAATGCAAATGTGGAGCATCCCTCGTATGTGGTACCGTTTAGCTTGACGTTCACTCGGTAAAAATCGCGCTCGGGTACACATATTTCCTTAAGGGTTACATCATTGCTCATACTCTCGGTCGCAACCAAATTCATGGCCACTGTGGTTACTCAAATCAATGAGTCCCCTCCGAGAGCATCGAAGCATTGCTCCAAACATTATTAGCAATCATTCCATATCATTCCGCAAACCAACTTTCCAACATACCACAAGCCAATGCCTCGCAAGAATACCAATATCGAAAGTAAAAGAATGAAAAGCGATAAGAATTAAGCAAATGAGTGGGCTAGTGTTTGAGACTCGCAATCTATGAACAGGAAACAAACATATAGTGCATGCTACGACGATAGAAAGTCGACTAGGAGATACTAAAGATCAAAACAGCACACTAATCAAATCTCCAAACGAGACAAATCAAGCCGAAACAGGTTTGGAATTCTCAAAATTTTTAAATTTTTTGGGTTTTTTTTTTATATAAAATAAAGCACACAAAAACGGAAATGCAAAAACAAATGAAAAGCGCGACAGTGCTTTCCTCCCCCAAACCAGAACTACACATTGTCCTCAATGTGAGCGAAATGCACAGATAAGCAAGCAAAGCAAAGGACACTAAGCATACGAGGGGAAATAAAAGCGAGGAAGTGAGGGAAAAAGAGTAAGAAAGCTCACATGCTCGTGAAGGAGCTCCCCCAAACCGAAGTAAAGCGTGGAGTGCGGCTACCGATCCACAGATATGCGTCCAATTCAGTCCAGCTATGAAGTGCTTCGGAGTAGCACGCGAGAAAAAGTAGGCCGAATCAGCAGAGGACCGGCCAAGGCCTGCAGTGAGGCCTGTCTCAAAAATACTAAGGACGTAGAGTCCTCAAGTACCTGCATGCTAAATCAATAATAAATCCCTCATCCTCACGCGCTCAACAAAAGGGTCTAAAAGTAATAATGTCAAAGTCAAAAGCAAACCAAAACCAAAATAAAGTACAACAAATTACAAAACGTCATCGGGTTGCCTCCCGGATAGCGCTGGTTTATAATGGTCCCGCACGACCGTCTTCGAAGTTCATCAAATTCACGTCAAATCGGGCCAAGGACGTTGGCCACTAGCAAAATCTTCATTTGGCGAAATAGCAGATGATCGCCATAAAACTCGATCTCCACGAGGAAGAGCAGCATAGTCCATCAAACAGGGGAGTCCGTCTCGAAAAGGCTCTCCATAACAGCTCCGTGTGCCATGCACCGCAAATCGTGGGTCTCCACCTCCATCCCCAGGATCGTAGACATCCGCCTTCGTGACCTTCCGTTCCCCCAAACCAGAATCGTAGCCAACCTGCGGAAGACCTGCACAAGACAGAACAGAAGAAACATCCTCCAAAGAGTCTCTAGTAGAGTGAGACGGAGGGCAAGGTCAATAATGTATGCACTCAGCTGCATAGGGGAGCGAGGGATACTAGACTTCGTGTAGGTAAGCTTCTCACCCCCCACCAAGAACGACAAGGTCCTATTCCCCACATCGATAATCGCACGGCGGTGTGCGAAAAAGGTCTCCCTAAAATGATCGGGATGTGGGGGTCCTCAGGAATGTCTAGGACCACGAAATCTACGGGTATGTAAAACTTCCCTATCTTGACCGGGACGTCCTCTAAGATACCTAAGGGTCTCTGGACACTACGGTCAGCCATCTGTAAGGTCATGGAGGTAACTCCTAGCTTAGTCATGTTCAACTTCTTACAAATGGAATAGGGAATGATACTCACACTAGCCCCCAGGTCACACAAGGCGTTCTGCACAACATATTTCCCTATAGAACAATGGATGGAGAAGGTCCCGGGGTCACTCAGTTTTGGAGGTGAACTACCCTGTAATAAAGCACTGCCCTCCCCCACAAAAGACACGGACTCAGTCACATCAATGGAACGCTTCCTAGAGATGACCTCCTTAAGAAACTTAGCATACGCAGGAATCTGTTTAACCAAATCAATAAAAGGAAGATTTACCTGCAGTTGTTTAAGAATCTCAAAGAACTTACCGAGCTGGGGGTCCACATTAGCTGGGCGCACACGACCCGGAAAGGGAAGCCTGATTTGAATCTCCGGCGCCTTGTCTTTAACAGCATCATCCACAAGCTGCTGTCGCTTTGCGGGTCCATGATCACACGGCCTGGCCGTGTCTGCTGCCCCATTCTTCTCCTCTTCCTCCGGATGCTTCGGGCTGTCATAAACTGTACCACTACGCAATGTAATAGCACATGCCGTATCGTGAGGAGGGTTAGGAGGATTACCTTGAGGTGGAAGGGTACCCTGTTGACGCGACGCTTGCGAAGCGGCCAGTTGAGCCACTTGATTCTCTAGCATTTTAATCGCGGCGTCTTTGGCCTGATCACTCTTCTGCATTTGTTGCATCATGATCTCCTGAGCCTTGGCCATCTGCAGCATCATGGCCTTCAATTCATTCACACCCGAATCGACGACAGGAGTAGGAGCAGGTTGAACTGGTGGTGGCGGGACGAACGGGGGCCTTTGGTAGTTAGGTGGTTGTTGTGGGAAGGCTTTATGGGGAGGGATGTAGGGAGCATTTTGTGGTGGTTGGGTGGTCGGATTAAGGGTGTTTTGGTTACGGTAGGATAGGAGAGAACGATCGTAACCCGGCTGGTTTTGGTACGGCAGGTTTTGGTTGTAGGATTGATAAGCATAAACCTGCTCTTGGGGTGCAGCATACCCCGTAGAATAAAAACCAGCATCGTGCCCTGCAATAGCATTCACATGAGCACCCGAAGAAACACCCCTATGCAGCATATCAATCGTCGTGGTTAGCGCAGCAACTTGACTAGTGAACGCGCTAATGCTCTCCTTATCACGGTCTTGGTGTGCGGACCGTGAATTACCCCGTGGTTTCCCAAATTGAGACGAATGTACCGCCATCTCTTTAATAAAACCCCACGCTTTGTCGTCGTCGACGTTATTAGCAAAACGTTCCTCTGCAGCTGAATCAAGGATGGCACGACTCTCAGCATACAAGCCGTTATAGAAAGTCATAATTACGAGCCAATCGTTTAACCCGTGGTGAGGACAGTCCCGAATCAGCTTCTTATACCTTTCCCACGCCTCGGCTAAGGACTCATCATAAGTTTGTTTGAAGCCTTGAATTTGGCTCCTCATTTGATTTGTGCGCTCGGGAGGGTAGAACTTTGAGTAAAAAGCGAGAGCTAACCCACTCCAATCAGTGATCCCCGCCGCAGTCTTGTCAAGGTCCGTTATCCATTCTCGTGCGCGGTCCTTTAACGAAAAAGGGAACAACATTTCCCTTATCTGGTTCTGAGTGATCCCAGCTTGCTTTATCGTAGAACAATAATCGGTAAACATTTGCATATGCCTACCGGGATCCTCTGTTGGGTAACCACCGAATTGATTCCGCTCCACCAAGTTTAGGAAGGCGGGGCGGATCTCAAAATTGCCCTGTAGTGTCTCGGGCATCGTGAATCCATTAGGTATGGATTCTGGTTTAGGAACAGAGTGACTGTATAGTTTTGGCATTGTCACTGGCGGTAGAGAAACTGGAGATAGTGGAGGTGTGTCCTCTTGTAGATACCCGTATCCGTACCCCCCAAAAAAGCAAACCCGATGACGAAAAGGACCTTTTATGCATGTTTAAATAAGACGAAACGGTACATTAGTGTCTAAAACATTTTAGTCATTTTTTTTTAACGCATTAATCTGAATTTGCATATTTCGTAAAAATGAATATTAATTTAGTCATTTTAATCGTAAGTCGACATAATACGCACAAGCACGACACAAAGACGCCTCACAAAAATGGTCCAAGAACACAAAAACGACCCACACACACACACAAGAAACGGACCAAAACACATATAAAGGCCCAAGCACCCGAGCGGGCCAAAATGCGTCCTGGGTCACATTCTTACAAAACAAAAACCCACAAAGTCGTAAAATAATACGCTACAATATTATTTTACTTCGAGCCAAGATCGAAAAACACGACGAAAAACCGAAACACGAAACACGAAACACGAGAATCGGAGCAAAGCCAAGTTGATCAAACAAGTTGATCAAATTGATCAAATTGCAGCCCCCAAAATCAGAAAACATTGCAGCTACACCTTACACACCTACGATAACGTATTACGGCGCAACAAATTTGTCAGAGATAAGGGGGAAAATCGCCAGAATACAGGCGATTTACCAAAGGATCGCCAGAATTCTGGCGATTTTTTGGTTATCCTCTGGCATTCTGGCGATTTTCAGTTTAACTGCTGGTTTTCTGGCGATTTTCTGATCAACTAGGCATAAAACACGAAGCATTTGCTATAAATAGCAGCCCTTATACGATCACAAAATACACATCATTCATCATACAACAACAATTACAACAACACTCAAAAAAAAAATCGATACTCATACTCACAAAAAGCCTCTCGCACTTATAAATCTCCACTCTAAAAAGCCGTCTTTGCACTCCAAGGTAAAGAAATTTTACCTTCAGGTTAGACGTTCTAGACTCTCATGGTTACTTTAACCCCACCCCGATATTGGCATTAACGAACCCTTATTCGCAATTCGGTTGTAGTAATTCGAATCAAAGATTCGTCTAAACCCTGCCAATATCGCATAAACAAACGACTCAAAATCACTAAATTAAACACCACTTTTACATTATGCAAATTCTCGATTCATGCATTAAATTACGACTAAAGCACGGATTCTACATTTAACTGTACCGTTTCATATAGTCTTTTAAACATGCAAAACCGAGGGTTTTTACAAAATCTTAGAATTGAACACAAGTCGGAGAATAACGTTTAGTTATTAATTCAAATACAATGAATTAGTAATTTTACGTTATATCTCCTATAGCAAATCGTCATAGCTATGACTGACTTACATTTATTTTACATATTTGTCGAGTCATATATTTGCATTTGTACGTAGCGTCCTATTAGCCCAAATATCGAAATTAAAGCATATGTTTTCAAATTAGTAAAGACTACTTTTACGTAGGCTTTTTGATTACAGTTTTCATAATACATTTTGTCAAAACTTTCGAAAAGTAACCTCATTCCGAATCCTCTCTGGTTTCACAATAACCTCAGACGGATAGGTATCGACGCACCTTGAAATCTGAGACACCCGTGTCTTATATTTTAAGACGCGTTGAATAGGTTCCAAATTCCTTTAATATTTGGTGGCGACTCCAAAAATACGTTTCTAAAGGATTTTTATATTTCTTTTTATAATCACATGCAATGACATTCCCCCATAAGCAAAAGAACGCTCGAGCGAGCCAAGCACCCAAAACAAGTGCGAAGCTCCCGCGAGCGAGCTTCTTGCAAAATTCATCGCAAATTCATTTTTCCCGCGCCGTGCATTCCGCCCCATGACACGAGCGCGGGCGCGAGCGGGGCGTCGAGAAGGGATCCCCATAATCCGGTATCCTCAGTTGGCGACTCCGCTGGGGACGAGCATGTTTTTTTTATTATTTTGAAAATTTGCTTTTCATTTTATTTTAAAAACATAAAGAAGTGAAACTTGAAACTTTGAAAACATTTCTGCTTTCGATATTTGGGCAATAGTACGTTTGAGTCGAATCCTCCTGATTCATAACCACACCCTTCGAGGGACGGCCCCAAGTAAGAACACGCTTCCTAAGCGTGTATACTCTGGACACGTCGATCTCTCACCCTTCCACGATCACAAGTACTGGATGTCCGTACAAGTGAATCGTAGCAGGTCAAACTCGAACGCTCTAGACCCCGTATTGAATCCACACTGATGTGTGTGATCTTGCGGATAACTCTACACAAACGTTGCGGGAATGACTGGAAGGAACCTTACCCTAAAGCCAAAAACCCGCGTCTATACGTACAAATCCAAAGCTATAGCACCCTCGCTATGGTCGTCTTCCAAACAAATGCATGCAAAAACATTTTCATAGAGCATCATACTTTCAAAAGACGTCAATTTTGAAAGTACATTTTCAAACATTTTTCAAAAAGGCATACTTTTAAGCATACAGTCAGGGTCATTGACCTATAGTCAACTGAACCTGACTAACCTTACACCACGATATTCAAAACCGATCGGAAATAATCACTACATTTCCTATCCTTTACAAAACATAAATGCATTATACGACTGACGTATCGTCATAATACATTTATCGCAAAAAACATTTCGTAAAGCAAAACCCGAAAATGTCAATTCATTTCGGATATCTCAAAAAGACAAACACTTTTACATTTTTGAGATAGCCAAGTCGAGTGACTTGCTAGTCATCCCGACTTAAACAAACTATCTCTCTCAAAAATAAACAAAACGCGGGCTTGTTCAAACACGAACCCGTCGATTTATATGCCGGGTCAAGTGACTTATCGTCATTATGGCTCGACACCCTGTGTCACACGTAAAAAGCGCACAACGACCGCTTTTTACCCAATTTAACATCTTCAGACCGACTAGCCTATCGCTACTTCGGTTTGACTCCTTTTTACATCACAATCTAACGATAAACCCCTGGCAACATACCGCTAATTTGGGTTAATCAGATTGTGATCATACAAACCTTTTTACATCGAGATTAGGACGTGCCAACGCATCCTTATCTCAAAAGCTTCCCGTGTCTTTTTAAAGCTAAAAACACGAATCGAGTCCTGCACACGCTTTTCACACTTTTACTTTTTCTTTACTACAAATGCGACTTTTCTTTGAGTCTTTTATTTTCTTTCAGAGGTCACTAAGGTTTAAAACTCTACAGGTCCATTTCCTAAAAAAACCTGGATACGCGACGTACCAAGGACCGTCATCTGAACCCTCCGCCACCTACAAAGAAACGTACCTACAACAGATCTAAACCAAAGACTACCATGGCACTTAACAGTGAAGAAAATGTCGAAAGGATCCCAACTCCTCCTCCGTCAACAGTCACTACAGAACACGTTCAACAGCTCAACAGCAAAATCCTTAGCCTCACTGCCGCAATCGAACAGATGGCCACAATGCAAAAACTCGAGGCCGAGAAAAATGCCAAGTACCTTGCTGAAGAGACTGAACGAAATGCCAAAAGAATTCGTTCAATGGAAGAACGCCTCACCAACTCAAAGGGGTATTCCATTTATGAGGAAACTGAACATGTCCCAAAAAGTGTTAAGTCTCTGCTGCCAGCCAAGCTCTCACTCAGCGATCTCCCCATCTTCAAGGGTCATGAAAGTCCACTAGTCCATATCAAGGATTTCAAGGCTAAAATGGCCGTCATGGGCGTTGATCCCTCTGCCTGGGCTACTCTATTCCCGCATTCTCTGGATGCACAACCTAGAGCCTGGTTCTATGCCTTGGACCCACACAAGATTACTACTTTCAAAGATATCACAGTCCAGTTCGACAATCAGTATCATGACAATAACGATACTCAAGTCTCGCTACGTACTCTGGAAGTTCTGTCACAGAAGGACAATGAGGGTTTCAGCGAATACCTCACACGTTGGAAGAAACTCAGTGCCCAGATATCTAACCGTCCCAAAGACGCAGAACTGATCACCAAGTTCATTAACAATCTCACCCCTGCATATCAACAGCATTTGGGCTACGACAACTTTGACAGTTTTGCCTCGCTCAGTACGGTGGGTGAATTGATCGAAGACGACCTCCGTAAAGAAAAGACTAAGGTCGCAAGCCGAGGTTACCAGGGTAGCTCATCACGAGCAGTCGCCAAAGCCGAACCAGTTCACTGCATTAACGCTCTGGAAGAACTAGCGCCTTCCCCAACTTACACAACACCAGCAAGATACACTGCGCCTCCTCCTAAGGCATCATACTCATCTGCGGGTCAGACTTCGTCAAAGCCACGACGGAACTTCGATCCGATCTACATGACTTACTCTAAAGCACTACAGAAACTTGTGAGTCGAAACGTGCTTCAGCTCCTGGGACCTACAAGCGAGCCTCCTCAGGATAAAAAGCCCAAATCATGGGATCAGAATGCATACTGTGAATTCCACAGGGGGAAAGGACATGACACTGAACAATGCTTTCGCTTAAAGAACATAGTCCAAGATCTGATCGATGACAAGACCATCGAGAAGCCTACTCCTGGTCCTAAACCTTCAAACCAGCTCAATCCCCTGCATACCCATGCCATTTTCGTGGGCACACACCCCATCATTGACTGTTCACACCTGATTGTCTCAAGCGACCACGAAATCAACGGTATCTAGGACAATTCCGATGAAGAAGACAATCACAATAACGGTTACCTATTCCCTCCAGAAGAAGAAGAAGAAGACCGAGAACCCACAGGGATATACGGCAAAATGCCCCACAAATACCCAATCAAGTTGTCTAATAGTGACGATGAGATAGCCTACTTGACACGTTCTGGACGTCCATACAAAGCCTCACTGAGTCTGCTCGAACCCCCAGGTTTTCCATCAAAAGCAACTGGTCAAGACAAAAACAAAGGCATAGTCCTTAACGAGGTTACACCTCCGCCTCCAATGACTACGCCACCACCTCCGGCAACTACGTCGCCACCTCCGGTCACCACATCACCGCCTGTGATTACCCCAAGTCAGCCACAAACTGACATAGCATCACCAAGCAATCCTCTAATGCCTATACCCGAAGTTGGAGACTCGATTCAAAAACAACTCAATAAAACTAAGGCAGATATCTCGATCTGGCTGCTCCTAAAGGAATCGCTGGGACACCGAGAAGCTCTTTACCGAGCCTTGCAAGTCACCCCTATTACAACAGAGATGTCTCCTGAGAAACTCATCAGTCACATTACTCGTGAATGGCAAGCCAGCGCCATCACTTTCTCTGACAAAGACCTCCCGCCATTCGGGGGCACGCACAACTTAGCACTCTACATCAACGTAGAATGCCATGGCATGACACTACCTGTGGTCCTCATCGACAACGGATCTGCAGTCAACGTCCTGCCCCTAGAAACAGCTAAAAAGCTAGGGATCAAGGAAAATGACTTCATCCCCTGCGCGGACGGCGTCAGAGCCTACGACGGAACTCGCCGCAGCATAAAAGGAACCGTCTCATTCCCTATCATGACAGGACCCGTCATGAGAGAAACTGAATTCCAGATAATCGATATACCCCCCGCATACAACATGTTATTGGGTAGGCCCTGGATCCATGCCACTAAAGCTGTCACTTCGAGCTTACACCAAAAGGTCAAGCTTCCCCTGGACGATGAAGTCGTCACTATCCATGCATCCAACTTTCGAGCTACCCTGCAGCAACAAAAGCTCGATAATGACACTGCAAGAATCAGCACTGAAACCCCAGACATCACCTGTGGTTTCGATTTCGACTTTGACATCTGCGCACTGACTCGCGAAGAGGAAATTGCTGCACTCTACGTGAAGGACAATAACAACGAATGGCCTACCATGGGCCTAGGTTATGTACCATGGTCCTATGAAATTGCCCATGGGGAACAAGCATTCAATGACCGAAAGAGGGGTCGTGACTTCCGTATAGAGCCATATCATATCTTCATTAACAAATACTTTGTCGAGGAAGGTACAAGCAAAACACCCAGGGATTACTTCTCTTGTACCATCGCTGGGATTGAACTCATCTCCGACATCCTGCGCAACCACAACTTCAACCCTACCGACCTAATCATCCCATACGAGGAAAAGACGCACGACGGATGGTCAAAAACTCTTCAATGGACTGATGAGCAAGGTCGCACTTTCAGGATCACCACTGGAGAAGGCTACACTTTTGAAAACACTGACTCCGAAGAAGACGGGAGCGAGAACCCTGACAACAAGCCTGTGATGGAGTTTAGACCCCCGCGTCGTCATTTCAAGTCTCTCACCCCAACTAAGCCCCCGGGCTACATTCCTGATGTGATAGACATAGATAAAGAATTAGAGTCTCTAAGGTTGTTTAAAGCTCCCCTGTCCGAGCTATCTTCAAATGTAACTGCTTTTGAAAACACTAATGACAACAACGTTTCCGGTTACTACTTGCCTTGTTTTCCTTTAAAATCTGCATTTTCTAATGCTCACGATAACATTAAACATAATAGCATTGCATTACATAAATACATTGCAAGTATCGTTTCAAAACCCGAACAGAACTCCATCATTGAAGACACGACAATCATCGATGTGGGAACACCCGAAGAACCCCGAAAACTACAGCTGGGGGCTTCCTTAAGCATGGAAGAAAAAGCTGCGTACACTGAACTACTCACAGAATTCAAGGACGTCTTTGCTTGGTCCTACAGGGATATGCCTGGCATCGACCGCGAAATAGCAAAACACCGCATCCCACTCAAACCAGGTGCCAAACCTATTAAGCAAAAACTACGCCGCATCAAACCAGAATGGTCTCTCATGGTCAAAGAAGAGATCGAAAAGCAACTACAAGCGGGTTTTATCCAGGTCATCGAATACTCAGATTGGGTATCAAACATGGTCCCAGTCATGAAGAAGAATGGAAAAATACGAGTATGCGCAGACTTTCGTGACCTAAACAAAGCGTGCCCGAAAGACGATTTCCCATTACCCCACATGGACATACTTGTGGACAACACAGCCGACCACGCACTACTGTCATTCATGGACGGGTATGTGGGCTATAACCAGATCAAGATGGCAACAGACGACATGTCTAAAACGACTTTTGTGACGCCTTGGGGCACATACTGCTATACTGTCATGCCTTTCGGACTCATCAATGCAGGCGCCACATATCAACGCACCGCAACTACTCTGCTTCACGACATGATGCATAAGGAAGTAGAAGTCTATGTCGACGACATGATTGTAAAATCAAAGCAAAAGGAGGATCACATTACCAACCTTCGTAAATTCTTCACCAGAATCAGACGATACAAAATGCGACTAAACCCACAGAAATGCACTTTTGGGGTTACGTCAGGCAAACTGTTGGGTCATATCGTAAGCCAACGTGGGATCGAGATCGACCCTGTCAAAATCAAAGCAATAATGGAGATGAAACCTCCAAGCAACATCGATGAAATCAGGAGTTTCTTGGGACAAGTCCAATATATTTCCCGATTCATCAGCAAGCTCACAATGGTCTGCGAACCAATCTTCAAGAAACTAAAAAAGGAAGAGCATACAAAATGGGACGACGACTGTCAACAAGCATTCGACAAAGTCAAAACCCTACTCACAAATCCACCTGTTCTGGTGCCACCCCAGAAAGACCTACCACTATCCTTGTACCTTACAACCACGCCAAACGCCATGGGTGCCATGCTAGCTCAAGAAGTTAACAACGAGGAACGAGCAATCTATTACATCAGCAAAAGGTTCCAAGATTACGAAACTCGCTACGAACCCGTGGAGAAAAGCTGCCTCGCTTTAGTCTGGGCCACCAAAAAGCTCAGACATTACCTCCTCTCTCACACAACCAGGGTATACTCCCTAATGGATCCACTCAAATACTTTTTTGAAAAGCCGGTATTAAATGGCCGCATGGCCAGATGGACACTACTGCTAGCCGAGTATGAGCTCAAATACCTGCCTTTGAAAGTCATTAAAGGAAGAGCTGTTTCAGATTTTCTCGCAGAGAACGCTATCATTGAGCAGCTTAAAATTGACACAACGTCCTTCCCTGACGATGGAATTTTCGCTGTCGAAACTGAGTACTGGCAACTCTTCTTCGATGGAGCCTCAAACTACCGCGGCTATGGCGTAGGAATACTTCTAATATCTCCTAACGGCGATCACACACCCATCTCAATCAAACTTGACTTCAACGTCACCAACAATGCCGCAGAATACGAGGCCTGCATTTACGGCCTACAAGCAGCCATGGCCCTCAAGATAAAGCACCTACGCGTACACGGAGACTCCTTCCTCATCATAAATCAAGTGACAGGAGCATGGAAAATCATGAACGAAACCCTTGCAAGATACCAAGCGAAAATACAAACACTCCTGACAGAATTTGACAGCATAGAATTCTATCACCTCCCGAGGGAAGAAAACCAATTTGCCGATGATCTGTCAAAGCTTTCATCCCTTCTCAACATGCCACCGAATGTGGACACACTACCCATTGTCGTCGAAAGACGTGGTGAACCCGCATACATCCACACCATTGACATCGACGAAGCTGAACAAACAGAACCATGGTACCAAGCCATACTCAACTACAAAACAAGCAACTCTTACCCACCTAACACCGACAAACGCGGTAAAAGAGCCATCCGGCTTCTTGCGTCTCAATTCGTACTAGAGATGGGACAATTACTCAAAAAGACACCACAAGGCACCCTACTTATGTGTGTCGACTACAAAAAAGGACAGGAAATAATCGCCCAAGTACACGACGGCGAATGCGGCCCACACATGAACGCAAGAGCTTTGTGTAAGCAAATACTACGGCTAGGATGGTATTGGACGACCATGGAAGCAGACTGCATTCATTACGTCAAACACTGCCATAATTGCCAAATATTCAGCAACGTACAACATGTACCCCCTTCACCCCTTTACAGCCTCACATCTCCGTGGCCATTCTCAACTTGGGGCATCGACGTCATAGGTAAAGTCCATCCCATCGGAGGAGGAGGACACTGCTTCGTGCTAGTAGCAATCGACTATTTTACAAAATGGGTAGAAGCGGCATCTTTTCGCACCCTCGGCTCAAAAGAGGTCGCCAAATTCATACAAACAAACATCATATGCCGGTACGGCATACCGCACGAATTCATAAGCGACCAAGGGTCACATTTCCAAGGCGAAGCGGAAGCTATACTCATTAAATACAACATACAACATCACAAATCCTCTCCTTACCGGCCCCAAACCAACGGAGCCGTGGAAGCAGCAAACAAAACTGTGGTCACCATCCTGGAGAAAATGATCGACAATTGTCGGGACTGGCCTAACAAAATTCCATTTGCACTTTGGGGATATCGCACCACCATACGCACACCCACAGGCATGACGCCTTATTTCCTCACTTATGGCATGGAAGCTGTTCAGCCAGTGGAAATTGAAATGAAATCCCTACGAATACTAATGGAAAGTTGCATTCCGGAAGCAGAATGGGCCCGCGAACGCTACGAGCAACTCATGCTCCTAGACGAACGTCGGCTAAATTCTTTAAGCATTGTGCGAATGTACCAAGCACGTCTACAAAGAGCATTCAACAAACGAGTTCGACCACGAAACATTAAAGTGGGAGATCTAGTCTTGAAATCAGTACGCGCGCCACTTCCGGTTGACCCACGAGGAAAGTTCAAACCTAACTGGGCAGGACCCTACCTCGTCAAGGAAATCTACACAGGTGGAGCAGTCAAACTAGCCGTTCTCGACGGTCAAGAGTTCAACATAGCAACCAACCTTGATGAACTGAAGAAATACTACCCCTGAAACGCTTGCAATGTATTTATAACATGTAATTAAACACAATTTCCCGGGCCGGCATGCCCCTAAACATGCACTTTCAAATTCTTTACAAAAGCAAACACAACCTCGGGCCGGCATGCCCCTAAACGTGCACTTTCAAACCCTTTACAAAAGCAAACACAACTCCGGGCCGGCATGCCCCTAAACATGCACTCTTTCAAAACACAATTCCATGGGCAGGCATGCCCCTAAACATGCATTCAAAAATACAACTCCGAACTACGCCGGCTTGATTCCATTTTATTGGATACGTAGGCAGCTTTTCAAAAGCACAGCCGACATTCAACACAAAATCACATACTCAAACATCTCAAGGGTATGATGAACATAACGAACCTCAAAAACACCTTTTACAGTCTCACAAAATCTAGTCGTCACATCTCGCAAGTTTACGTTAAAACACGGCGTTCTTTAATCACATTTTTACGAACGTCAAAAGCGTCTTTCACGGACTCAAAATATTTTCCTCAAAATGGCATATTTTGTAAAATATTTTAAGCATGCATACTCTTATTACGGGTCGGAAAAATCTCAATCGAGATTCATGTTCTTTTTACGACTAACCGTCTAATGCAGGAACACTGATCAAGCAAGTCGCGAAGGTTTCAAATGAAAACGTCGACACAAGCTGTCGTACTACAAACTGAGGCAAAATGATCAACAAAACTCACGACGTAGTGCACACGGTCAACAGTCACGAAAGCTACGTCAACAAAGGGCACCTACCATAGTCCACGAATACACCTGCTACATAACCAAAGCACGCGTACGAAGACGCATAACCTGCTCGTATCAAGCCAAGGACGCAAATCGACGTCATACGATTCCTGCATGTATGACCATACAAAATACCAAAATACGCACACGAGGCCGCAAGGCCTTATCGCGTCAAGCCGCGGTCACAAAAAAAATGGACCTCATGTCAACTCCTACTACATACGAATACAACCACAAAACAAAAACAAGTCCATAAAATAAGCCTACGGTCCTAGCATACATCCCAAATCAGCTCGCATGATCTCGACGGCTAAGCTCTGCGCGCAATGAATCAATCTCAGCGCGGTAACCAGCTAGTTCCTGCTCGTATTTGTCGCTCGGTCCAATTCCGCTCGCAGACGCACCTCCTCAGCCCTGGCCCGCCCTAGCTCTATCTCGACCTGATCGCACCGCAAGTCCGACACGTACTTCTCCGCTTTGCAAAGCGAGACGGCTTTATCGTTAAAAGCCACGCGCCACCGGTTTGCCACCCTCCACAATTTCTTATGCACATCCACCGTCACCTGCAAGCAAGTAACGCCTTCATTTACTCAAACTGGGGGCTATAATCAAAAGCAGCTTCTACAAAGTTTGACTAACGATCTTAGGACAAAATCTAACTCAAACTGGGGGCTATACTCAAAAGCAGCTTCAACAAGGTTTGATTAACGATCTTAGGACAAAATCTAACTCAAACCGGCGCTATAATCAAAAGCGGCTTCTACAAAGTTTGACTAACGATTTTAGGACAAAATCTTACTCAAACTGGGGGCTATACTCAAAAGCAGCTTCAACAAGGTTTGATTAACGATTTTAGGACAAAATCTAACTCAAACCGGGGGCTATAATGAAAAGCAGCTTCACCAAAGTTCGACTCACGATTTTACCTCAACATCTTACTCAACCGGAGGCTCTATCAACCACAGCTTCAACAAAGTTTGACTCACGATTTTACCTCAAAATCGCAATCAAACTGGGGGCTATATACCACATAACACGCAAGCATAGAAAACAAATCATACCTGCTTCACCCGAGGGTTCCAACTATCCAGGCCAGCGTCAGTCACCGCAGACAAATACTGCGGCAGTGGCATTGAATGCCGACAGCCATCGTCGTGCTCAAAATCCAGGCTCTCATAGAAAGGAGGAGGCTGAACCTCAAGGTCAGGGTCGCGTGGCTACAAGATACAAAAATCACGATCAATTTTTGCTTTTTAAAGTAATATGCACAAGCAAACACAAAAACAGCAGCAAACGTCAATGACAGCAGGCGCCAAAGCAAGACGCGCCCACGACGTATAGACCTCGTCCGGCCTCAACAGGGACGCCGACTCACCCTCATGATATACATCGCGGCGAACATCAGCATCCGGCGTCTGCACAAAAAGGACCTTGGGAGGAGCCACTGGCACAACAAACTTGCCCCTAGTCGTCTGTGCTGACAGACGCTCGCCTAAAAACCAGTACGAGTCATACTGAGTCGCAATGTACAACCTCTGTGTATCGCGGAGAGCAAAGCAAGTCGCAATCGATGCAGGGACATTCTCGTAATTCGCCCAAGGATTAGGAACAAACTACAAAAACAAGAAATGAGTCAAGAACACGCAACCACAAGCAAAGCAGGAACACAAAGCATAAAGGGAATACAGACTCCTTTACCTTATCAATGGTCATCCCGTTGAACCGCACTCGAGCATCCTCATAAGTCGAGCGAATACCTTTCCTATTCGCCGTCGCGTAGGCATGAAAAGCACGATACTCCGCCTTCACAGAAAATGTGTCAGGAAGCAGCGACGGGAAATGGGCATAGCACCAAGACTTCATAAAAACAGAAAATACATCACCAAAGGAAGGAATAACAGCAACAAAGCAATAAGACATCGTAAAAAGAAGAAAGCAAAACAATCATACCTCCATCAGCAGACCATGGCCAACCAAGGACGGTTGAGACCCATCATCGATCCGATCAGGACGAACTGCGTCCCTGCAAAATCGAATCAAGAGACCCATGGCAGTAGTAACCCAGTCAAAATCGCCCATTTTGGACAAATCCCTCAGCGCCATTAAAACAGCTGTCGACGCCCGCTCGCCTTTATCTCCGAAGTGGGTGGATGTCAGAAACCACCATAACCACAACCTAGCATTCTGCTCACGACTAACTTCGCTCACCTGCTTTTTCCCCTTGCCTTTAAAATAATCATCAAACCATGATGTCCGAGGCTGAAAAGTGTTCCTCTCACGCTTCTCGCACCTAATACCGCCCCCGATCAAACGAACAACCGTAGGGCTCGAGATAGCAGGGCGTGCTCTGTCCCACTCAATCATCTCCACTCCGTGAGGAAGCCCCAAAACAATCGCAAGAGAAGAGAAAGTAATGCCAACCTCGTACCCAGGCATATGGAATGTGTTGGTGGTATCCCAGAATCTGTCTAACAGCGCTCGGAGCACGGAGAGGTGCGAATTCACATTCTTCTTACGCGCCTCCCTCCACTTTGTCACCAACGAACCAAAGGCCGTGCCGAGAACTATTTTCTGCGACTCAGGGGACAACTTCTTGTTAAAAGCATCTATGACAGTGCGAAAACCGGAGAAGGCCCTCATGTTACCCAACTCGAAGCCAACCTTCACCCGGGTAGACAAATGCTCCAATGTGTTCCAGACTAAGCTTACACCATCCCAATCTTTAGCAACCTTCGCCCACAGTCTTGGGCCGTGAGGAAAAGATGGCCTCAAGCCCAGCTCATCAACCACACCCATGAACATATCCTGCGCAGCAGCCGACCCAGCATCAGCACCAGCCTCACCACTCGCAGCCTCAACCGCATCGTCCGCAACCTGCTCATCATCCTCTTGCTCCTCCTCGGGCTCAGGAACATCCTCAAAAGCATTCTCAAGTCGACGAGGTGGACCCCGCCTCGGCTTATCGACAGCAGGGTCATCCCCATCCTCGTCAGAACTCACCTCGTCAGGAACACCAACGCTACTACCCTCACCTCGCTCACGCTTACCGCTAGCCTCCGCTGCATGACGACCCCGCGTCCGAACACCACCCTCAGCATTATCAGCAACAGCAGCCACTTTGCGCTTCCTACTAGGCCTATCATTCTTGCGATTGTCCCCGCGACCTTTACCTCGACCTCTCCCAACAGATGACGGTGACTCCGCAGCACCACCACGCCCACGTCCGGCATCTGGCAAAGGCACTGACCCAACACCACGCTCACTGACAGCTGGCCCGGTCGACTCAACAGCAGCCCCACGCCCACCAACGGAAGGCATAGGTAACTCCGTAGCGGACCCAACGGTAACTCCAGTCATCTCTACAGTACGACCTACATCGCAGACAAAAGGCCCTGTCGGCTCCACGGTAGTGCTGTGCTCACTAATAGAGGGCATAGGAGACTCAGGAACAGCCCCCTGTACCTCACCCCCTGGCGTCAGAATAGGAGGAGTTTTGAACAGATCAGACTGCGACGGACCCTCAGAAGTCGCTAAATGATGACGCAACTCGGATATCGGCGTACGCTCTTCCCCTGCAGCATCAAAATCAATGCTCTCGATGACATCCTGCATAGCACTGGTCGTAGGTATCACGATCTCACGGTCACCTGCAAGAATTCAAGAAATGCCTTTAAGCAACGCAGTAATGTGATAAGACAAAATACGATTCAATCAAAGCAAGTGCATGACCAACAGAAGGAATGCGCATATACAAAAACAACAGAAAAACAAGATGCAGGCCTATCTTTGACAGAAAAGGCTAAAAGAGGAGCAGAAACACAGAGATACATTTTCATGACGCAGACACGATACCTACGTCATACACATTTAATCCAAGGAACAAGATCGCACGAGGACAGAGGAAAGTCAAGCAGAACAGCAAAAAGCAAACATTTAGCCTATCTCTGACAGAAAAGGCTAAAACAAAGCAGAGACGCAAAACGGCATATTTCACGATACGGATGCAACATTTACGTCATACACATTTAATACAAAAGACAAGGATGCATAAAGACAAAGAAAAATCAAGCAAAACAGCCGAAAACAGGTTTCAGGCCTATCTTCGACAGAAAGGGCTAAAACAAAGCAGAGACCCGAAAATGCATACTTTATGACACATGCCCAACGTATGCGGCATACCCAGCAGATCTGAAGAGCAACGATGTGCAAAAGCAAAGAAAAAAGCAGACAAAACGGCAAAAAAAAAAAAAAAAAACGAGCTTTAAGCCTGTTTTTGACAGATAAGGCCAAAACAACGCAGGGATACAAAAATATGTATATTTCCTACGAGTTAAATACGTATATCTCTCAAAAACAAATACACTCTTCACGAGTCGCAAAATCAAAATACGTATACTCCTCACGAGTTAAATACGTATACTTTTCAAAAACAAAAAACACTCTTTACGAGTTACAAATCAAAATACGTATACTCCTCACGAGTTAAATACGTATACTTTTCAAAAACAAAAAACACTCTTTACGAGTTACAAATCAAAATACGTATACTCCTCACGAGTTAAATACGTATACTTTTCAAAAACAAAAACACTCTTTACGAGTCGCAAAAAAACAAAAATACGTATACTCCTCATGAGTTAAATACGTAAAATTTTCAAAAACAAATACACTCTTTACGAGTCACAAAAAACAAAAATACGTATATTTCCTACGAGTTAAATACGTATATCTCTCAAAAACAAATACACTCTTTACGAGTTACAAATCAAAATACGTATACTCCTCACGAGTTAAATACGTATACTTTTCAAAACAAATACACTCTTTACGAGTCACAAAAACAAAAATACGTATATTTCCTACAAGTTAAATACGTGTATTTTTCAAAACAAATACACTCTTTACGAGTCACAAAAACAAAAATACGTATATTTCCTACAAGTTAAATACGTGTATTTTTCAAAACAAATACACTCTTTACGAGTCACAAAAACAAAAATACGTATATTTCCTACAAGTTCAATACGTATATTTTTCAAAAAAAAAATACACTCTTTACGAGTCACAAAAAACAAAAATACGTATATTTCCTACGAGTTAAATACGTATATCTCTCAAAAACAAATACACTCTTCACGAGTCGCAAAATCAAAATACGTATACTCCTCACGAGTTAAATACGTATACTTTTCAAAAACAAAAAACACTCTTTACGAGTTACAAATCAAAATACGTATACTCCTCACGAGTTAAATACGTATACTTTTCAAAAACAAAAACACTCTTTACGAGTCGCAAAAAACAAAAATACGTATACTCCTCACGAGTTAAATACGTAAAATTTTCAAAAACAAATACACTCTTTACGAGTCACAAAAAACAAAAATACGTATATTTCCTACAAGTTCAATACGTATATTTTTCAAAAAAATACACTCTTTACGAGTCACAAAAACAAAAATACGTATACTCCTCACGAGTTCAATACGTATATTATTCAAAACAAATACACTCTTTACGAGTCACAAAAAACAAAAACACGTATATTTCCTACAAGTTAAATACGTATGTTTTTCAAAAACAAATACACTCTTTACGAGTTACAAATCAAAATACGTATACTCCTCACGAGTTCAATACGTATATTTTCAAAACAAATACACTCTTTACGAGTCACAAAAAACAAAAACACGTATATACTCCTCACGAGTTAAATACGTATATTTTCAAAAACAAATACACTCTTTACGAGTCGCGAAATCAAAAATACGTATACTCCTCACGAGTTAAATATGTACATTCTTCAAAACAAATACGCTCTTTACGAGTTACAAATCAAAATACGTATACTCCTCACGAGTTGAATACGTATATTTTTCAAATACACATAAAGCAAAAACAAAATACACATCTTTATTCAAATCAAAACGCAGATATACAAGCGAAAACGCAGCAGACAAGCAAGACGCAGGAGATGGCCAAGCTACAAAGCTCCATCGAATCACATCCAAACGACAGCAGGCCGGCAAGCCCTAAAACATGCAGGACCGTCATGTCCCTAAACATGCCGTCCCTCCCCGCATTCCCGACACTAAGTCCTCGTCTCTCCCCGAGACACATACTTAGCGTCGCCAGGTAGTATCGAGACTGTAATGGTCCGGATACTATCTTCTAAGTTTGACTATCGCTTTAGTCCAAGCTCAGTCAAACTGGGGGCTCTGTAGATACCCGTATCCGTACCCCCCAAAAAAGCAAACCCGATGACGAAAAGGACCTTTTATGCATGTTTAAATAAGACGAAACGGTACATTAGTGTCTAAAACATTTTAGTCATTTTTTTTAACGCATTAATCTGAATTTGCATATTTCGTAAAAATGAATATTAATTTAGTCATTTTAATCGTAAGTCGACACAATACGCACAAGCACGACACAAAGACGCCTCACAAAAATGGTCCAAGAACACAAAAACGACCCACACACACACACAAGAAACGGCCCAAAACACATATAAAGGCCCAAGCACCCGAGCGGGCCAAAATGCGTCCCGGGTCACATTCTTACAAAACAAAAACCCACAAAGTCGTAAAATAATATGCTACAATATTATTTTACTTCGAGCCAAGATCGAAAAACACGACGAAAAACCGAAACACGAAACACGAAACACGAGAATCGGAGCAAAGCCAAGTTGATCAAACAAGTTGATCAAATTGATCAAATTACAGCCCCCAAAATCAGAAAACATTGCAGCTACACCTTACACACCTACGATAACGTATTACGGCGCAACAAATTTGTCAGAGATAAGGGGGAAAATCGCCAGAATACAGGCGATTTACCAAAGAATCGCCAGAATTCTGGCGATTTTTTGGTTATCCTCTGGCATTCTGGCGATTTTCAGTTTAACTGCTGGTTTTCTGGCGATTTTCTGATCAACTAGGCATAAAACACGAAGCATTTGCTATAAATAGCAGCCCTTATACGATCACAAAATACACATCATTCATCATACAACAACAATTACAACAACACTCAAAAAAACCGATACTCATACTCACAAAAAGCCTCTCGCACTTATAAATCTCCACTCTAAAAAGCCGTCTTTGCACTCCAAGGTAAAGAAATTTTACCTTCAGGTTAGACGTTCTAGACTTTCAGGGTTACTTTAACCCCACCCCGATATTGGCATTAACGAACCCTTATTCGCAATTCGGTTGTAGTAATTCGAATCAAAGATTCGTCTAAACCCTGCCAATATCGCATAAACAAACGACTCAAAATCACTAAATTAAACACCACTTTTACATTATGCAAATTCTCGATTCATGCATTAAATTACGACTAAAGCACGGATTCTACATTTAACTGTACCGTTTCATATAGTCTTTTAAACATGCAAAACCGAGGGTTTTTACAAAATCTTAGAATTGAACACAAGTCGGAGAATAACGTTTAGTTATTAATTCAAATACAATGAATTAGTAATTTTACGTATATCTCCTATAGCAAATCGTCATAGCTATGACGGCTTACATTTATTTTACATATTTGTCGAGTCATATATTTGCATTTGTACGTAGCGTCCTATTAGCCCAAATATCGAAATTAAAGCATATGTTTTCAAATTAGTAAAGACTACTTTTACGTAGGCTTTTTTATTACAGTTTTCATAATACATTTTGTCAAAACTTTCGAAAAGTAACCTCACTCCGAATCCTCTCTGGTTTCACAATAACCTCAGACGGATAGGTATCGACGCACCTTGAAATCTGAGACACCCGTGTCTTATATTTTAAGACGCGTTGAATAGGTTCCAAATTCCTTTAATATTTGGTGGCGACTCCAAAAATACATTTCAAAAGGATTTTTATATTTCTTTTTATAATCACATGCAATGACATTCCCCCATAAGCAAAAGAACGCTCGAGCGAGCCAAGCACCCAAAACAAGTGCGAAGCTCCCGCGAGCGAGCTTCTTGCAAAATTCATCGCAAATTCATTTTTCCCGCGCCGTGCATTCCGCCCCATGACACGAGGGCGGGCGCGAGCGGGGCGTCGAGAAGGGATCCCCATAATCCGGTATCCTCACCTCTTCGTAGGACGATTGGGTAGCACTAGACGACGCTTCCTCGATGTTAAGATCAACTATTTGAATCGCTTGCTTGCGTAACCTGTGTAATGCTCGCTCGGGTTCGGGCTCAAATCGAACTAGAGTCCGAGGTGACCTGCGCATAAACACAACTACACAAAACAATAAGACACGGTCTCAAGGAACTAGGTTCCTTGAGACAAGAGAGAAAAACCTAAGCAAAAACTAAGCAAAACTAACTAGCTAACCGTCTCCCCGGCAACGGCGCCAAAATTGATGAGGGTAAAGTCGCGTCACCTCAATCAAAATAACCTAAGGTCAACTAACTAGGTAGTCAGTGGCAGTAGAGTCGAGATCCACAGGGAGACAGACGAAGTCAAAGGAATGCTCAGCTAAACTAGGCTTAACTCGGAGTAATAAAATCGGTGTTTGGAAGGATTAAACTAAGAACGACAAGCAAAATGATATAGAATATGAATGAGAGGGAGATTAGGGTGTTGGGATCATGTGACAGCGATTCAGGAACTAACTCAAAGGAATAATCAATCAACTGAAATCGTGCAAGTGATTAGGTTTAGGAAATCGCTCTCTCGAGTCAATTTAACCTTAAGCAAATTTAGCGGGCTCTCGCTACGTACTAAATTCAACTTATCAATTACGCGTGAGTCTAGTTTCAATTAGGCTTTGGATCTTAAACTGAAACAACCTAAATTCAATTCAATAAAGGCGTCCCTAAATTCAATTGATAATGAAACGCGCAGGAAGAAATCAAATACACAAATTCAATCGATCAAAGCAATTAAAACATGTCCTGAATCAACATCACAATCACCCTAAACCGTAATTGGAGGATTAGCTATGCATAATTAAAGTGAAAGCAATGAAAATGATAATAGAAGACATAACGAAATAACAAGAACAATTGAATAAACCTGGAGTAAATCGCGAATCACAATGTAAAGATCGAGTCTTGCAAAGTAAATTAAAGCTAAACTAAGGTTTTGAGAGAGTTTAAAAATGAGAGAAAAGTAATTATAAAACTAAGGCTGAAAATATAATGAAAAACATAAGCTGAAACCCTAAGTCTCGAAGTGTATTTATAGGCCAACAAAAATCCGGAGAAAAGAGCAGCAGAACCGAGCGGTTCGTACCCAAACCGATCGGTTCAGGGGGTCAAACCGAGCGGTTCTAAGGGTGGCAGTAGATTTCCAGCAAGTTTTGCCCTGTTTCACGAACTCTGAACCGATAGGTTCACTTTGAACCTATAGGTTTGACGTCCCAACTTGTCGTATGACTTCCGAATCGACTCTCGGGCTTCGTCATGACTTCTCGAAACTCGTGAACGCTCCTATAACCTCAGGTTTTAGCTCAGGACCGCCAAAACCTGCAAAATACAAACGAGGAACGACAGTATCGCAATATAAAGCAAATAGCTACTAAAATACTAATAGAATCAAGTAAGTGCGAGCTAAATGCGACTGTATCGGGGGCATATAATCAATATAAATGACATGTATCAGTGACCACCGAGCCACGGAGTTTAGCAAGGTCCGAGCTCAAGCCCAAGCCACATAGGGCGTGAGATATTCTCAAACCAAACGGGAATACAAGGAACAAAGATCAAGAACCAAAGTCACCAAAAAGCAAAATCTCAAAACTCCGAGAGCTTAAGAAGTCAAAAAGCTCAAGAAGTCAAAAGCCTAGAAACAAGAGCTTAAAAAGTCAAAAGCTTAAGAAGTCAAAAGCTAAGAAGTCAAAAGCTTAGAAATCAATAAGCAAGGGGCCGAAGCCCCAAGGGCAAGAAGTACCGACGCCCAGAAACAAGTGGCCAAGTCTTTGTAAGTCCAAACTGAAGACTCGGCAGAAGCAACAAGCAGCCTAGATCGACTGAGGAGAACCCACCCTTAGGATGCAATTATCAAGGTTAAACACATAAACACCCCTTTCGGACCGACGGGTCCTTAAACACGCACCTTTTTACATCTTTCCACAAAAAACACCCTTTATGGACCGGCGGGTCCTTAAACACGCACCTTTCCACATAAACACCTCCTTACCTAAACAAACACATTCCTTTCGAACTACGCTAGGTTTGATTCCGTACCCACGGATACGTAGGCCGCTCACTTGAGCTCAACCAACCCTTTTACACAAAACATCCCTATGTCCATAGCTTCCAAAGTCAAGGACATCCTCACAAAAATCCACAAAAATCCACGAAAATCCAAGGTAAAGTGTTTCTTTATCGAGGCGTTAAAACGATTACGTCGAGACAAAATTGTGCTAGACCTAGGAGTAGTACTCTGCTTTTTCGTCTAACCTTGTTCGTTTTGCAGGAATACTGATGTCAGCCAAGCGATCCCGAGTCGCCAAGCCGGGGGCTTTACCGATGCACGTGTCACAGTCACTTACATCCCTATCAAGGTCGAGTCTCGAGTCACGCATACGATTCGCCTTGTTTTTTTTTCAAACTTTTCAGCATTTTAAGCATCCCATAAACATTGGCTCGGATATCGAGTCGATCCTCTTCCAATTAAACAATTTAGCGACATTTAAACCGCTCCTGTCAAAACTTCTCAGTTTTAAAAACGCTCCCACGGGGCGACACACTCTTCTCAAACATCCACCCTCAAAATTAGCTAATCACCTTTCAAAATTAACTCAATTTTACACTTCACTTTTGCAGAAAGACACCCCTTTCGCAGAAGCAAAATGTGCCTTTCGAAAATGCATCTCAAATCCTTGAAATGCATCTCGAATCTTCGAAATCTAAGCTTTTCCAAAAATTTAACTCGGCACTCGAGTTAATTCATTTTGAGTAACAGCATTCTTCGAATTTAACTCACTCGAGTTAATACATTTTGAGCGAAAGCACTATCGAACTACGCCGGTTTGATTCCGCATTCGTGAATACGTAGGCAGCTTACGCAAAGCACAACCGAATCTTGCACTACATCCCGCTCCGTGTCGTCATGAGATTCCACCGAATTCTCATCCTCGACAACTGGGGGCTTTTTTAACCTTTGCACTCAAGTAACCCTCCACGGTCCTCACAACTTTAGCTTAAGCTCACAACGTCAAACACCTTGCACGAAGCCTTACAACCGACATTTCAAGCGTTCATTTTTAAAGCTCATTTCGACAACTAAAATGAATCTTTCACAAAAATGATTTTTTTCAACAAAAACATTTTAATCCAAGCATCCCAATCGGGAATCATTTCACTTTCAAACCCGAGCCTACTAACTATGCAGGTCCACGGAAGCACAATACAGCACGGAAGCAGAGGACGACAAAAAGCAACTACAAGTTCAAGCCAAGCTACAACCAACCAACAAGTCATGTAAGCAAGGGTTCACACAATCCTTACTACACAAGATCACCAAAACACCTAGGGACGACGACGACGGTACTCGTCAAAGTCATGCTGAACCCGCCCACGCCATCCTCCACCTGTTAAGCTTCTTGCGCACATCATTGGCAACCTACAACACACAACAGAGCGCCTACATTTTTCTCCATTTCGCCTTAATTTCACACAAATTACGCCAAACTACGGGGGAAACTTCAAGACCAAACACCATACTCTTCACTTTGACTCAGTTTTCATTCAAAACTTAGTCAAGCTCGAGGAGGTAACCCAAAAACACCTTCTCCCAAACACATCTTTCCTTACATTTTGACTCAGTTTTCATACAAAACTTAGTCAAACTCGAGGGGGTAATCCGAAAACTCCTTCTCCTAACACACGCTAACACCCTTATCCTAATACAACCTGACCTTGTTCACATAGTTTGACTATCGTTATACACCATAACTCAGTCAAACTGGGGGCTTATACATACACCGGCACCATGACCAAGACAACTGGGGGCTGACGCTTCCTATCAAGAATCAAACCTTTACAACCTTTACAACGAAAAGTGGGATAATTTTTCGCTTTTTTGACGACACCCTTGCCATAAATACCCATATCAACACACACATCAACGGTTGAGCGACACCTCCAAAATCGCTACAAACACGAGCATGCACGCTAAAAGCATAACACTTTCATGTGTGCATCAAACGACAACCACCCGAACATAGATCCAAGCGCCAAGCACCATAACATATTCAAGAAACATCCCAAGCACCATGCACCCCAAGTCTGAGAGAGACGAGTATCACATGAATCCAAACGAATCACCAGATACCACGTCTCATGATCAGAGCAGGCGAAAATGAAGATTTCGGAAGACAATCGCAGAATTTAAATTATTCCGGATTTGAAGCCGCGACATGTGTGAATGAGTTCACGCTTGAAGTCGCCAATTGAAGAGATTCCCCGGAAGAATCACTAGTCAACAAGGCAATTGCTGAGGCGTGTTTTGTTCCACATTGTCTCTCCATATTTGGCTCATCAAGCCCAAATATTTTTCTTAAATACCACAGACTTTGATGGTTAAGGCGTCACCTACAGTCCGCCACAAGCGCTAGCACATACATTATGCGCTATGCCTTGGTTAAGGCGTCACCTACAGTCCGCCATACTCATGTACTAAGCATTTAATACATGGTACAAAAGCAGAAACACAAACACTCTTCACGAGCCCTTACACCCTATTACACGTCCCTGTGGAGTATCACTTCCTCCCCATAGAGTCCACACACCTATACAAATTTCCCACGGAGTCCAAGACATATCCTTTGACTCCTCTAGCTAATCACAAACCTACATCCCTGCGACATTCTTCCCAGCAGATACACCCCTACAAAGCATCTTGAACGAGTCATCCTTCAACTTCGGAGCATAAACACCAAGCGTCTGCATCAGCACATCCAGCAAGTCCAAGCATCTACATCAACACATCAACTACAAAACGCCAACACATCCGCAATCACGCGAAGCAGTCTACATGAGCACATACACTTTCCTCGGACAATAACTCCCGGCGAATATACACCTGCACCCCTTACAAGACGAAACACCATCACTCTTCCACGAAACCAAACAACTACAACTACACCTACGCTCCTCGGCGAGACTACACCTATACACCCATCCTCGGCAAACTAGCACTTCTCCAGCAGATACTACACTAAGCACCTGCGCTCCTCGGCGAGACCCAACATGACATCAACAACCATTTCAGCATCAGCGATGGCATCAGCACAAGCACTAGACGACGCTTCCTCGAGCATCGTGAATCCATTAGGTATGAATTCCGGTTTTGGAACCGAGTGACTGTAAAGTTTTGGCATAGTCACTGGCGGTGGAGAAACTGGAGAAAGTGGAGGTGTGTCCTCTTCGTAGGACGATTGCGTAGCACTAGACGACGCTTCCTCGATGTTAAGATCAACTATTTGAATCGCTTGCTTGCGTAACCTGTGTAATGCTCGCTCGGGTTCGGGCTCAAATGGAACTAGAGTCCGAGGTGACCTGCGCATAAACACAACTACACAAAACAATAAGACACGGTCTCAAGGAACTAGGTTCCTTGAGACAAGAGAGAAAAACCTAAGCAAAAACTAAGCAAAACTAACTAGCTAACCGTCTCCCTAAGAAGCGGCCATAATTGATGAGGGTAAAGTCGCGTCACCTCAATCAAAATAACCTAAGGTCAACTAACTAGGTAGTCAGTGGCAGTAGAGTCGAGATCCACAGGGAGACAGACGAAGTCAAAGGAATGCTCAGCTAAACTAGGCTTAACTCGGAGTAATAAAATCGGTGTTTGGAAGGATTAAACTAAGAACGACAAGCAAAATGATATAGAATATGAATGAGAGGGAGATTAGGGTGTTGGGATCATGTGACAGCGATTCAGGAACTAACTCAAAGGAATAATCAATCAACTGAAATCGTGCAAGTGATTAGGTTTAGGAAATCGCTCTCTCGAGTCAATTTAACCTTAAGCAAATTTAGCGGGCTCTCGCTACGTACTAAATTCAACTTATCAATTACGCGTGAGTCTAGTTTCAATTAGGCTTTGGATCTTAAACTGAAACAACCTAAATTCAATTCAATAAAGGCGTCCCTAAATTCAATTGATAATGAAACGCGCAGGAAGAAATCAAATACACAAATTCAATCGATCAAAGCAATTAAAACATGTCCTGAATCAACATCACAATCACCCTAAACCCTAATTGGAGGATTAGCTATGCATAATTAAAGTGAAAGCAATGAAATTGATAATAGAAGACATAACGAAATAACAAGAACAATTGAATAAACCTGGAGTAAATCGCGAATCACAATGTAAAGATCGAGTCTTGCAAAGTAAATTAAAGCTAAACTAAGGTTTTGAGAGAGTTTAAAAATGAGAGAAAAGTAATTCTAAAACTAAGGCTGAAAATATAATGAAAAACATAAGCTGAAACCCTAAGTCTCGAAGTGTATTTATAGGCCAACAAAAATCCGGAGAAAAGAGCAGCAGAACCGAGCGGTTCGTACCCAAACCGATCGGTTCAGGGGGTCAAACCGATCGGTTCAGGTAGAACCGAGCGGTTCTAAGGGTGGCAGTAGATTTCCAGCAAGTTTTGCCCTGTTTCACGAACTCTGAACCGATAGGTTCACTTTGAACCTATAGGTTTGACGTCCCAACTTGTCGTATGACTTCCGAATCGACTCTCGGGCTTCGTCATGACTTCTCGAAACTCGTGAACGCTCCTATAACCTCAGGTTTTAGCTCAGGACCGCCAAAACCTGCAAAATACAAACGAGGAACGACAGTATCGCAATATAAAGCAAATAGCTACTAAAATACTAATAGAATCAAGTAAGTGCGAGCTAAATGCGACTGTATCGGGGGCATATAATCAATATAAATGACACGTATCAAACTCCCCCAAACCAAACCTTTGCTTGTCCTCAAGCAAACAGCGTCGGAGAAAATCAAAGCGTAGCTAACTAATCACGTTGGCATCTCGAAGTGGACGACCTATGCACATAAACAAACAACCATAGTCCATTTCGCCGAAAATAGAGCACAAGTCTCAACCATTCACACCAACATCATAATGCTAGCCTCTAACGCTTTCGCAAAAATTAAACTTTACGACAATTGGATTCAAGCAAGGCCAACCAAGCATACCACTTCCATTCAACCATTCTTCCACATCATTCCATTTTTTTGTTTTCTTTTCTTTCTCTGTTTCTTTTTCTCTTTCAAATGCAAATGTGGAGCATCCCTCGTATGTAGTGGTTTAGCTTAGCGTTAAGCTCGGTAAAAATCGGCTCGGTACACATATTTCCTTAAGGGTTACATCATTGCTCATACTCTCGGTCGCAACCAAATTCATGGCCACTGTGGTTACTCAAATCAATGAGTCCCCTCCGAGAGCATCGAAGCATTGCTCCAAACATTATTAACAATCATTCCATATCATTCCGCAAACCAACTTTCCAATATACCACAAGCCAATGCCTCGCAAGAATACCAATATCGAAAGTAAAAGAACGAAAAGCGATAAGAATTAAGCAAATGAGTGGGCTAGTGTTTGAGACTCGCAATCTATGAACAGGAAACAAACATATAGTGCATGCTACGACGATAGAAAGTCGACTAGGAGATACTAAAGATCAAAACAGCACACTAATCAAATCTCCAAACGAGACAAATCAAGCCGAAACAGGTTTGGAATTCTTTTAAATTTTTTGGGTTTTTTTTTTTATATAAAATAAAGCACACAAAAACGGAAATGCAAAAGCAAATGAAAAGCGCGACAGTGCTTTCCTCCCCCAAACCAGAACTACACATTGTCCTCAATGTGAGCGAAATGCATAGATAAGCAAGCAAAGCAAAGGACACTAAGCATACGAGGGGAAATAAAAGCGAGGAAGTGAGGGAAAAAGAGTAAGAAAGCTCACATGCTCGTGAAGGAGCTCCCCCAAACCGAAGTAAAGCGTGGAGTGCGGCTACCGATCCACAGATATGCGTCCAATTCAGTCCAGCTATGAAGTGCTTCGGAGTAGCACGCGAGAAAAAGTAGGCCGAATCGGAAGGGGGCCAGGCCAAGGCTGCGATGAGGCTGTCTCAAAATACTAAGGGCCTTGAGTCCTCAAGTACTGCATGCTAAATCAATAATAAATCCCTCATCCTCACGCGCTCAACAAAAGGGTCTAAAAGTAATAATGTCAAAGTCAAAAGCAAACCAAAACCAAAATAAAGTACAACAAATTACAAAACGTCATCGGGTTGCCTCCCGGATAGCGCTGGTTTATAATGGTCCCGCACGACCGTCTTCGAAGCTCATCAAATTCACGTCAAATCGGGCCAAGGACGTTGGCCACTAGCAAAATCTTCATTTGGCGAAATAGCAGATGATCGCCATAAAACTCGATCTCCACGAGGAAGAGCAGCATAGTCCATCAAACAGGGGAGTCCGTCTCGAAAAGGCTCTCCATAACAGCTCCGTGTGCCATGCACCGCAAATCGTGGGTCTCCACCTCCATCCCTAGGATCGTAGACATCCGCCTTCGTGACCTTCCGTTCCCCCAAACCAGAATCGTAGCCAACCTGCGGAAGACCTGCACAAGACAGAACAGAAGAAACATCCTCCAAAGAGTCTCTAGTAGAGTGAGACGGAGGGGCAAGGTCAATAACAGAAGCAGACTCAGGCTGCATAGGGGAGCGAGGGATACTAGACTTCGTGTAGGTAAGCTTCTCACCCCCACCAAGAACGACAAGGTCCTATTCCCCACATCGATAACTGCACCAGCAGTGTGCAGAAAAGGTCTCCCTAAAATGATCGGGATGTGGGGGTCCTCAGGAATGTCTAGGACCACGAAATCTACGGGTATGTAAAACTTCCCTATCTTGACCGGGACGTCCTCTAAGATACCTAAGGGTCTCTGGACACTACGGTCAGCCATCTGTAAGGTCAAGGAGGTAACTCCTAGCTTAGTCATGTTCAACTTCTTACAAATGGAATAGGGAAGGATACTCACACTAGCCCCCAGGTCACACAAGGCGTTCTGCACAACATATTTCCCTATAGAACAATGGATGGAGAAGGTCCCGGGGTCACTCAGTTTTGGAGGTGAACTACCCTGTAATAAAGCACTGCCCTCCCCCACAAAAGACACAGACTCAGTCACATCAATGGAACGCTTCCTAGAGATGACCTCCTTAAAAAACTTAGCATACGCAGGAATCTGTTTAACCAAATCAATAAAAGGAAGATTTACCTGCAGTTGTTTAAGAATCTCAAAGAACTTACCGAGCTGGGGGTCCACATTAGCTGGGCGCACACGACCCGGAAAGGGAAGCCTGATTTGAATCTCCGGCGCCTTGTCTTTAACAGCATCATCCACAAGCTGCTGTCGCTTTGCGGGTCCATGATCACACGGCCTGGCCGTGTCTGCTGCCCCATTCTTCTCCTCTTCCTCCGGATGCTTCGGGCTGTCATAAACTGTACCACTACGCAATGTAATAGCACATGCCTTATCGTGAGGAGGGTTAGGAGGATTACCTTGAGGTGGAAGGGTACCCTGTTGACGCGACGCTTGCGAAGCGGCCAGTTGAGCCACTTGATTCTCTAGCATTTTAATCGCGGCGTCTTTGGCCTGATCACTCTTCTGCATTTGTTGTATCATGATCTCCTGAGCCTTGGCCATCTGCAGCATCATGGCCTTCAATTCATTCACACCCGAATCGACGACAGGAGTAGGAGCAGGTTGAACTGGTGGTGGCGGGACGAACGGGGGCCTTTGGTAGTTAGGTGGTTGTTGTGGGAAGGCTTTATGGGGAGGGATGTAGGGAGCATTTTGTGGTGGTTGGGTGGTCGGGTTAAGGGTGTTTTGGTTACGGTAGGATAGGAGAGAACGATCGTAACCCGGCTGGTTTTGGTACGGCAGGTTTTGGTTGTAGGATTGATAAGCATAAACCTGCTCTTGGGGTGCAACATACCCCGTAGAATAAAAACCAGCATCGTGCCCTGCAATAGCATTCACATGAGCACCCGAAGAAACACCCCTATGCAGCATATCAATCGTCGTGGTTAGCGCAGCAACTTGACTAGTGAGCGCGCTAATGCTCTCCTTATCACGGTCTTGGTGTGCGGACCGTGAATTACCCCGTGGTTTCCCAAATTGAGACGAATGTACCGCCATCTCTTCAATCAAACCCCACGCTTTGTCGTCGTCGACGTTATTAGCAAAACGTCCCTCTGCAGCTGAATTAAGGATGGCACGGCTCTCAGCATACAAGCCGTTATAGAAAGTCATAATTACGAGCCAATCGTTTAACCCGTGGTGAGGACAGTCCCGAATCAGCTTCTTATACCTTTCCCACGCCTCGGCTAAGGACTCATCATAAGTTTGTTTAAAGCCTTGAATTTGGCTCCTCATTTGATTTGTGCGCTCGGGAGGGTAGAACTTTGAGTAAAAAGCGAGAGCTAACCCACTCCAATCAGTGATCCCCGCCGCAGTCTTGTCAAGGTCCGTTATCCATTCTCGTGCGTGGTCCTTTAACGAAAAAGGGAACAGCATTTCCCTTATCTGGTTCTGAGTGATCCCAGCTTGCTTTATCGTAGAACAATAATCGGTAAACATTTGCATATGCCTACCGGGATCCTCTGTTGGGTAACCACCGAATTGATTCCGCTCCACCAAGTTTAGGAAGGCGGGGCGGATCTCAAAATTGCCCTGTAGTGTCTCGGGCATCGTGAATCCATTAGGTATGGATTCTGGTTTAGGAACCGAGTGACTGTATAGTTTTGGCATTGTCACTGGCGGTAGAGAAACTGGAGATAGTGGAGGTGTGTCCTCTTCGTAGAACGATTGGGTAGCACTAGACGACGCTTCCTCGATGTTAAGATCAACTATTTGAATCGCTTGCTTGCGTAACCTGTGTAATGCTCGCTCGGGTTCGGGCTCAAATGGAACTAGAGTCCGAGGTGACCTGCGCATAAACACAACTACACAAAACAATAAGACACGGTCTCAAGGAACTAGGTTCCTTGAGACAAGAGAGAAAAACCTAAGCAAAAACTAAGCAAAACTAACTAGCTAACCGTCTCCCCGGCAACGGCGCCAAAATTGATGAGGGTAAAGTCGCGTCACCTCAATCAAAATAACCTAAGGTCAACTAACTAGGTAGTCAGTGGCAGTAGGGTCGAGATCCACAGGGAGACAGACGAAGTCAAAGGAATGCTCAGCTAAACTAGGCTTAACTCGGAGTAATAAAATCGGTGTTTGGAAGGATTAAACTAAGAACGACAAGCAAAATGATATAGAATATGAATGAGAGGGAGATTAGGGTGTTGGGATCATGTGACAGCGATTCAGGAACTAACTCAAAGGAATAATCAATCAACTGAAATCGTGCAAGTGATTAGGTTTAGGAAATCGCTCTCTCGAGTCAATTTAACCTTAAGCAAATTTAGCGGGCTCTCGCTACGTAGTAAATTCAACTTATCAATTACGCGTGAGTCTATTTTCAATTAGGCTTTGGATCTTAAACTGAAACAACCTAAATTCAATTCAATAAAGGCGTCCCTAAATTCAATTGATAATGAAACGCGCAGGAAGAAATCAAATACACAAATTCAATCGATCAAAGCAATTAAAACATGTCCTGAATCAACATCACAACCACCCTAAACCCTAATTGGAGGATTAGCTATGCATAATTAAAGTGAAAGCAATGAAATTGATAATAGAAGACATAACAAAATAACAAGAACAATTGAATAAACCTGGAGTAAATCGCGAATCACAATGTAAAGATCGAGTCTTGCAAAGTAAATTAAAGCTAAACTAAGGTTTTGAGAGAGTTTAAAAATGAGAGAAAAGTAATTCTAAAACTAAAAATTTGAAAATATAATGAAAAACATAAAATTTGAAACCCTAAGTCTCGAAGTGTATTTATAGGCCAACAAAAATCAGGAGAAAAGAAGCGTGAGCTTAGAAGCGGTTCGTACCCAAACCGAGTCGGTTCGAGAGGTCAAACCGATCGGTTCGAGGTAGAACAGAAAGCGGTTCTAAGGGTGGCGATAGATTTCGGCAAGTTTTGCCTGCTTTCATTTAACTCAACCGATAGGTTCACTTTGAACCTATAGGTTTGACGTCCCAACTTGTCGTATGACTTCCGAATCGACTCTCGGGCTTCGTCATGACTTCTCAAAACTCGTGAACGCTCCTATAATCTCAGGTTTTAGCTCAGGACCGCCAAAACCTGCAAAATACAAACGAGGAACGACAGTATCGCAATATAAAGCAAATAGCTACTAAAATACTAATAGAATCAAGTAAGTGCAGCTAAATGCGACTGTATCGGGGGCATATAATCAATATAAATGACATGTATCAGTGACCACCGAGCCACGGAGTTTAGCAAGGTCCGAGCTCAAGCCCAAGCCACATAGGGCGTGAGATATTCTCAAACCAAACGGGAATACAAGGAACAAAGATCAAGAACCAAAGTCACCAAAAAGCAAAATCTCAAAACTCCGAGAGCTTAAGAAGTCAAAAAGCTCAAGAAGTCAAAAGCCTAGAAGCAAGAGCTTAAAAAGTCAAAAGCTTAAGAAGTCAAAAGCTAAGAAGTCAAAAGCTTAGAAATCAATAAGCAAGGGGCCGAAGCCCCAAGGGCAAGAAGTACCGACGCCCAGAAACAAGTGGCCAAGTCTTTGTAAGTCCAAACTGAAGACTCGGCAGAAGCAACAAGCAGCCTAGATCGACTGAGGAGAACCCACCCTTAGGATGCAATTATCAAGGTTAAACACATAAACACCCCTTTCGGACCGACGGGTCCTTAAACACGCACCTTTTTACATCTTTCCACAAAAAACACCCTTTATGGACCGGCGGGTCCTTAAACACGCACCTTTCCACATAAACACCTCCTTACCTAAACAAACACATTCCTTTCGAACTACGCTAGGTTTGATTCCGTACCCACGGATACGTAGGCCGCTCACTTGAGCTCAACCAACCCTTTTACACAAAACATCCCTATGTCCATAGCTTCCAAAGTCAAGGACATCCTCACAAAAATCCACAAAAATCCACGAAAATCCAAGGTAAACTGTTTCTTTATCGAGGCGTTAAAACGATTACGTCGAGACAAAATTGTGCTAGACCTAGGAGTAGTACTCTGCTTTTTCGTCTAACCTTGTTCGTTTTGCAGGAATAACAGCATGTCGCTGAAGCAACCCTGAGTCGCCAAGCCGGGGGCTTTACCGATGCACGTGTCACAGTCACTTACATCCCTATCAAGGTCGAGTCTCGAGTCACGCATACGATTCGCCTTGTTTTTTTTCAAACTTTTCAGCATTTTAAGCATCCCATAAACATTAGCTCGGATATCGAGTCGATCCTCTTCCAATTAAACAATTTAGCGACATTTAAACCGCTCCTGTCAAAACTTCTCAGTTTTAAAAACGCTCCCACGGGGCGACACACTCTTCTCAAACATCCACCCTCAAAATTAGCTAATCACCTTTCAAAATTAACTCAATTTTACACTTCACTTTTGCAGAAAGACACCCCTTTCGCAGAAGCAAAATGTGCCTTTCGAAAATGCATCTCAAATCCTTGAAATGCATCTCGAATCTTCGAAATCTAAGCTTTTCCAAAAATTTAACTCGGCACTCGAGTTAATTCATTTTGAGTAACAAAGATTCTTGAATTTAACTCACTCGAGTTAATACATTTTGGCGAAAGCACTATCGAACTCTGGCCGGTTTGATTCCACATTCGTGAATCGTGGCGACTTTACGCAAAGCACAACCGAATCTTGCACTACATCCCGCTCCGTGTCGTCATGAGATTCCACCGAATTCTCATCCTCGACAACTGGGGGCTTTTTTAACCTTTGCACTCAAGTAACCCTCCACGGTCCTCACAACTTTAGCTTAAGCTCACAACGTCAAACACCTTGCACGAAGCCTTACAACCGACATTTGGCGTTCATTTTTAAAGCTCATTTCGACAACTAAAATGAATCTTTCACAAAAATGATTTTTTTCAACAAAAACATTTTAATCCAAGCATCCCAATCGGGAATCATTTCACTTTCAAACTCGAGCCTACTAACTATGCAGGTCCACTAAGCTGTCTGACCGCAGGCGAGAGGGCGACAAAAAGCAACTACAAGTTCAAGCCAAGCTACAACCAACCAACAAGTCATGTAAGCAAGGGTTCACACAATCCTTACTACACAAGATCACCAAAACACCTAGGGACGACGACGACGGTACTCGTCAAAGTCATGCTGAACCCGCCCACGCCATCCTCCACCTGTTAAGCTTCTTGCGCACATCATTGGCAACCTACAACACACAACAGAGCGCCTACATTTTTCTCCATTTCGCCTTAATTTCACACAAATTACGCCAAACTACGGGGGAAACTTCAAGACCAAACACCATACTCTTCACTTTGACTCAGTTTTCATTCAAAACTTAGTCAAGCTCGAGGGGGTAACCCAAAAACACCTTCTCCCAAACACATCTTTCCTTACATTTTGACTCAGTTTTCATACAAAACTTAGTCAAACTCGAGGGGGTAATCCGAAAACTCCTTCTCCTAACACACGCTAACACCCTTATCCTAATACAACCCACAGCCTTGTTCACATAGTTTGACTATCGTTATACACCATAACTCCGTCAAACTGGGGGCTTATACATACACCGGCACCATGACCAAGACAACTGGGGGCTGACGCTTCCTATCAAGAATCAAACCTTTACAACCTTTACAACGAAAAGTGGGATAATTTTTCGCTTTTTTGACGACACCCTTGCCATAAATACCCATATCAACACACACATCAACGGTTGAGCGACACCTCCAAAATCGCTACAAACACGAGCATGCACGCTAAAAGCATAACACTTTCATGTGTGCATCAAACGACAACCACCCGAACATAGATCCAAGCGCCAAGCACCCTAACATATTCAAGAAACATCCCAAGCACCATGCACCCAGTGCGAGAGAGGCGAGTATCACATGAATCCAAGCGAATCACGGATACCACGTCTCATGATCGAAGCGGCGAAAAATGAAGATTTGGAAGACAATCGCAGAATTTAAATTATTAGGATTTGAAGCGCGACATGTGTGAATGAGTTCACGCTTGAAGTCGCCCGATTGAAGAGATTCCGGGAAGAATCACTAGTCAACAAGGCAATTCTTTGGCGTGTTTTGTTCCACATTGTCTCTCCATATTTGGCTCATCAAGCCCAAATATTTTTCTTCGTACACGCATGACTTTGATGGTTAAGGCGTCACCTGATCAGCCCTAGCGCTAGCACATACATTATGCGCTATGCCTTGGTTAAGGCGTCACCTACGATCGCCATACTCATGTACTAAGCATTTAATACATGGTACAAGTAAACACAAACACTCTTCACGAGCCCTTACACCTATTACACGTCCTGTGGAGTATCACTTCCTCCCATAGAGTCCACACACCTATACAAATTTCCCTGAGTCCAAGACATATCCTTTGACTCCTCTAGCTAATCACAAACCTACATCCTGCGACATTCTTCCCGGCCAGATACACCCCTACAAAGCATCTTGAGCGAGTCATCCTTGACTTGAGCATAAACACCAAGCGTGCGCATCGGCACATCCAAAGAAGTCCAAGCATCTACATCAACACATCAACTACAAAGCGCCAACACATCGCGATCACGCGGCGATCTACATGAGCACATACACTTTCCTCGGACAATAACTCCCGGCGAATATACACCTGCACCCCTTACAAGACGAAACACCATCACTCTTCCACGAAACCAAACAACTACAACTACACCTACGCTCCTCGGCGAGACTACACCTATACACCCATCCTCGGCAAACTAGCACTTCTCCAGCAGATACTACACTAAGCACCTGCGCTCCTCGGCGAGACCCAGCATGACATCAACAACCATTTCAGCATCAGCTATGGCATCAGCACAAGCAACGGCATCATCACAAGCAACGGCATCAACAACGGCATCAGCATCAACATCAGCAACACTACACGACACCACGACAAGCTTAACAAAGGCACTCTGTAGGCCGGCAGGCCCTTACAGGTATGTACGGACCGCCAAGTCCTTAAAATGCGCACGTCAAGCCCCGCATAGCCCGGTTCGAAGTCCTCGTCTCACCCATGGACACATGCTTCGTTCCGCTGACTATATCGAGACTGTAATGGTCCGGATATGGTCGTAGGAGTTTGACTAGCGCTCTAGTCCGAGCTCAGTCAAACTGGGGGCTCTGTGGATACCCATATCCGTACCCTCCCACGCAAAACCCTGTGATGTAACACGGACTTTTATTACGCATGTTTTAACGCTGACTTAAACGGTTCTATAATGTCGAATTCATTTTTGAGTCGTTTGAAATGTTAAAATGATTTAGGTCGCTTCACATCGCATTTAAATACACGTTCATTTTGTCCATTTGGAATCTAGCTTGGTCCTCGTCCTGCTTCATTTGGCATGACCTTCGCATTTGCACTACAATTAGCCCTTTTACATTAACAAGGTCTAATTCAGCATTCCTAAATTCCTAAATTTAGGCCCGGTGGCTAAATCCCCTCTTTAGCCTCCTCTTACACAAAATACAGTCTCACGTCTTACCTTATCTCACAAAATGAAACACGATACACCTTTTTCATTTTTCCGGGTCTCAGGCCCAAAACCGAGCCCAAACCCAGCCTTTGACCCACACTCCAAAGCCCTGAACATCAAAAATATCTCAAAAATATCCCAGCAGCTTCCTTGACGTACAAGCTAGAGATTATACAGTATAATCTCGAAATATTCTCAAACCGGAATTAGGAAAACCAACTTAAAACCACGCCCACAAACCGCATAAGCTTATGCGGCTCATGGAGCAAACCGCATAGAGCTATGCGATTTCCCAGGGTGGCTTTTAGCCCTGCCTTTCCTAATTTCCTTCGGCTATTCTCCTATATATACAACCCCTCGCACGACCTATTCTCACAAGTTTTCCACACAAGAAAAACCCTCTTTTCTCACAATCTCTCTTCCTAGGTTTTAGCATCCACACAATTTTCCCACAAAATATACCGTCTAGCACGGTATACACCCAAATACACTCACAAAAGCCTCACGCACTCAAATCCTTGAGTTCAACACACCATCCCGTGTTGAATTCATCCTCCTTTTTAGTTCAAGAAGCGAAGCTCTGCCCAGATCTGAAGCGACAGGACGGTAGGTGCAGATCCACTTTCGGATCAAAGGTTTTTCTTATTTTTATGGACTAACAAAGGGACTACACTCTAGCGCCCCTGGCTTTGGCACCCAGCGCGCTTGCACTCCAAGTGTTCTATTTACTTCGGGTACACTCCATATCCGATGACACTCCAAAGTCGCATAAGCAACCGACCCTTATAAAATAAACCAATGGACAATTGAACTTTATTTTATTTGTATGCATCTTGCACCCTTTTCTTTTGCATTAAATCAACTTTAACATTGAATTCGACCTTTAACTGAACCGTTTTCGTTAACAAGTTAAACATGCTAAACTGAGGGTTTTAATCAATCTTTTTGCATTTGCATTTGCATTCTTTTACAAACTTTTCGCACTTGTACGTAGCGATAACATTAGCTCAAATATCATCTTACAAGGATTGTTCTAGGTCAGTAGAGGCTATTTTTAAATAGGCTTTTTTAAAAGGTTTTCATAAATCATTAATTGAATTAATCTTTAGTAAAGTACCCTCACCCCGAATCCAATCTGGTTTCACAAGCCTTAGATCTAGGGGTGTCGGCGTGCTCCGAAATCTAGGACATGTCTTTAGGCTTAGGACATGATAGCAGGTTCCTAATTTCCGCGATAATTAGGTGGCGACTCCAAAACAGTTTTAAAAGGTTTTTCTAGCATAATCTTTTTAACTTTAATCCGCCCTTACGCAAGACGCCGAGTTGGGTCCCTCGTCTCGATCCCGGGTTCCACAGGAATGGACCGCGATAATAATAAATTTAAACTTTTTTACTCACAAAAGTATGACCAAATAAATTTTCAAACTATTTTAATTTTTATACGGAGTACTTACCAACTCAATTTTCTTTTTGATTTTATACTTTTTAAAATTATAAATAATAATATAAATATTTATTATTAATTTAGATATCAATAAAAAAAATAAGTTTTCAAATAAATGACAAATTTTAAAAAGAAAAAAAAATAGAAAGAAACAAGTTACTCCGTAACTTTGGGTAGTCCAACATTACCTTCACACATACAAATGGACACCTATCATTAATCATGAATAGACAAGTACAACATGTTTTTGCACAACCCAATAATATAGTGACACCTATTAGATCACCAAGGAGGTCAATTTTGTTAAAGAGATTCACAAATTGATCTTCCTTGGCACTGGGTCATACTAATTAAATTCTTAATACATGCTTAAGGTGACACAATTGCTTCTTGACTCACCTTATCACCATGCATGGGCATGGTCTTAGTATTAGTATGAGTAGTAAGGAAAAACATGATCAAAGTGGAGCACCGGACAGCACGGAATATCTAAGCGGTAGTACAAATGTAGAACGAAGTGAGTACTTTAGTCATAAAACACATGTAAAATTGTATAGTAAGAAGCTAGCATTTTTCATCGTCTAATTAACCATTAAATTAATTTCGATACTTTTAAACTTAATAGTGTTAGCTAATAAATCATCCTCAGTGTTGTTTGAAAACAAACAAATCAATAAACTATTGCGCTTTTTACCTTAGTTTAAACTAAATTAAATTGGAACTTAAGACTGAAAATGTTTTGTCCTGAACATTGGATGATTTATTAGGTATAAAGACGACAATTTCTTTATCTATGCAGCTCATTACATTAGTGTACCAAGGAATTTTTGGAAATGGTTGTTGGAAGAAAACATAATGATTTGGATATAATACAGTCAAATACAATCTATTAACCCCAAAAACTAACGCGTTAAAAATTTCCTTAGAATATGCTAATTCAATATTTAAATTACAAGGTGTCCAAGAAATGATTTTTTGGCATCTCCATCTGTTATGGATAAGGTCTTATGTTATTGTCGTGTGTTTGAGCGAAGGATAACGAAACTTTTAATCAATGAATAATACCTCCTACTAATCTCCATTGATTAATCCAAGCAATATTTGAGTCGATGTTGAAATAAATTGGAATTTTATATTATATATTTCAAAAAAGTGATACATAGTTTATTATATTTGTAAAACAATTTTGACAATCGATTTGTTAACGTCTATTTAATATGTGGTAATGTTTAATATAAAGTTAATTAAACTATTCTATTATGGGTCCTATTTTTATTGGACTTTTCATGGTGGGCCACTTCTTTACCAATTTTCCCTATAGCCAAGTAGGAGTTTTCTTTTTTTTTTTTTTTTTTTTTTTTTTTTTGGGGGGGGGGGGGGGGTAGTTTATGGAATTTCCGAGAATAAAATAGGCTGATTACACACCAGCTGAAGTATACTCCGTAATAGTCACTGAAACAGACATTAAAATAAGCGACGAAGGCAACAATCACATGCTATTTCTAATTACTAAACGCTCAAATAGCTACCAGTTTCATTAGAGGGATTTTGTTTAAGTTCTAGTTGTTGACCATCACAAAGTTGCTGTACATAATTTATACAAAACATAATTTATACAAAATATAATTTGTGGCAGCACCGTTTCTCTAAGTCGCACTTTCAAACCGCTCAAGAATCTACAACACACAATGACATGTATAACAATATTTACAGCAATTCCACATGGAATAGTTAGTAGGCATTTCCATTTAGAGCATGACATGTTATTACAGTATTAGTATTACAGTTGTGCGTCAACAACTTGGATGTACAAACTACAAAGGGATTAGATGTACGCACCCTTAGCCACGGCATTTCAGTGTTTGTTAACAAAAAGAGGGTTCTTTTTTTCTTTCATAACCATAGAATAACTTAAACAACAAATAGATAAGAATTTCATTAACTTAATAGCAAAATACTTACCACTGTTATCAACAGGACTTGTTGTAAGTCGTCACTAAGGGTGACCACTTAGTCGACAAATGATTTTAGTCAACAGTGGTATATGAAGTTTGTTTGTACAGAATTAAGTCTGCCTACTTGTTCTACTTCATTTATACAAAAACTAAAGTGTACCAACCATCTATTACATGAAGCTTGCCTTGTGTTCCAAAAAATTGCCAAGACAAATTTAGTTTGCATACGATGTAGGTGAACTTGTTAGCAAGTGACTGTTTCTTTTTATGGGAAGTCGCGGTACTTCAAACGCGGTGAAAATAGCCGAACGACCCGGTACATGTCTATTTTGTTGGCTGTAGTGGCGTTGAATGCCTCCTTGATCCAGTTTTCCGGCGCAGTAAATGGTACGAAGTTCTTTTCGTAGCGACCCATCAATGGAGTATCATTCTTGTCAGCTAGCCAACCGTACGGTTGGTTGTCACGATCACCTTTTTCCCATTCCATTGGACCGCGGTATGCTTCATCAAAAGATGAATGGAGCTTCATTGCTTGAACGAAATGAGCACGGGTCCGTCCAAATACTAAAACAGCGTATCCTTCTGATTCTCCTTCTTTGTATGCCGTCAATACTCCTTCTATGTCGAAATCTAGTTTCTCGTTTAGGTGATCGCCTAAAGGTTTGTATCCATTAGATTTTGGGCTTGGCAGGTTTCGAATGATAAAGGCGAATGACCTAAGGTATGTTTGAAGATACTCGTCGCTAGAATTAGAGGCTGTTGCAGTGGAGTTTGATGCGATGGAGCTTTCAATTGAGTTTGACATTTTTGAGATGCCCTGCAAAAAGAACTAAGAAGAAGTTGATTAAGGGTATTTCGATTTATTCAATCAATCGACAGTAATAGTATTTTATAGTTTTTTCCCTATTCTCACAAATAGCTTAGATTTTTAATTTTATATTAACAAATTTCTAATGTTAAAGAGAGGCTATTGTAAATGCGGAGGAAGAAGTACAATCTGATTTAAACATCACCACTTTTTCATTGGTTTATATCTTTTAATTAATTTAATTTTAATATCAGATTTTCTATCTTTAGGGTGGTAGTATTGTTTTTTAATGTCGAATTTACCTTTTCAATTGTTTTCGATCAAATGTCTAAAAAGTCTATTTGCTATTACATATAAATCACTGTGTTATGTCCAATTCACCGTATTATATACACTCTACCAGTTATTTGATCTTACGGCGTATTAATCATTCCATAGAATTTTCTTAGAACATTTAACTGCTTAGAAAGCGACCACTAAAAAAGAAAAAACAATTGGAAAGGTCTTATTGACATGGCAATCATCAAATGTGGTGAAGCACTATTCAGCATTTAACATTTCTGTTTCAAATTGTTATTCTATTAGGGTAACAATTATTAATTAAGTAACATTAGATTTAATATTGTTGGGTTAATTGATCTATCTAGAGGAAATCGTGTGCTACCATAATAATCGTGTGCTGATTAATATATTATCACAGCAATTAAACACCCAAAAACTATGTATATCACCGACATCTCATAATTTTTTCACTCTCTCTTCAAGCTTTAAAATTGACCAATGCATGTAATTAAAACAGCAATTGATTTTTTCTCGCTACTAATTTTTGAGGGGGTGAAATGATGATCGATAAGTGCTTCGTACCTTCTATCAGACACATGCAATCTACACGATCTACTATGATTATGTTGTTGTATCTATTCATGTGCAAGAAAATTCAGGTAAATATTTCTAACTCATATGTTCAATTCTAAATACTAATCATTCAGTATAGCAAAGGAGGATATAAGAAAAATTCATACCTTGAACTCTATGCTATGTCGATGGTTTTGGTTTAGTAGTGATTGTCTGATGAAAATGGTAGGTGAAAGTGAGAAAGGAGTTGCTAGTGAGGGGCGGTAAATGTGTGGCGGTGATTAAATTTTTATCTTGGTATTTGTTGTAATTCAGAGCTTTTTTTTTTTTTTTTTTTTTTTGGGGGGGGGGGGGGGGGGTTACCCCTTTGTATTTAGAGTTAGTATTATACTCCGTATGTCACTTATTAATAATCCCTTTGATTTTGTTTGAAAATATTAATTTTTGAATTCCAAAAGTTGTCTTTAAATTTATGATATCTTAAACTTAGTTTAAATTGAAATTTAAAATTTATAAATTCGTGCAATAATTTTGTATGTTTTGTATTCCGTATAATGAATTGTTGATCGGGGAAGTATGCGTTTTAAATCTTTAAAAAATATGTTTGATCAATCACAATAACTTTTTTTTAAGACGTTTTTTTTTTTTAAAAAAAATTTTACATCGTGTTTAATTTTTATGTTCATGCATACCCAAAACTAAGTGGATAAGTAATTGAAATACTCGTAGCTAATTAGTTTAGGTTGTTTAAAGATGTATGGTTTTTATATAAGGATTCTAATTGTTGAATTTTTAATGTAAAAGGCAGCAAATAATAATAGGTTTATAAATTTCTTAAAAGTGTTTAGATTTATTAAATTTCATTTTTTTAAAAAGAAATTAGTTTGACAGTTGTAGTAATTTCCTGTTTTTTTAAAAGTACCTGTGATTTATCTGTCTATTTTGAATTTAAAAATAATCATGGCCCTAGAATACTAAAGGTTTAACTTGTTTTCCTAAATACGAGTAATTAATTACTGTGGTGTTACATCTAAATATGTTGGAGTGAGAAGTAATAATTAGAGGATGGTAGAAGAAGTGATGGGTTGAGTTACTCCGTATTAAAGTAGAGAGTTACGGAGTATTTGTGTGGGAGCAAGGGAGGCAATCATTGGTAGTAGGGGATATGGAAAATGCAGGAGAACTGAAAATTGTGTGTGGTAGTGTACAAATGACTGTACATTAAAGGACGAATGGAGTACTATGGCAAAGTACAGCTACAACACGGATGGAAAATAAAGGTAGGAGACAATTAATTTGAAACAAACAGAATAACACTACTTTTTCGTAAAAAAAACTGCATTCACATATTAGCTATTTTAGTAAAAAGTGTTATTGTTTTTATCATCCCGCTCTGTTGAAGTGTTATTTAAAGAGCGTATTTTTAAATTTTGATTGTTTTAAATTTTGTCAAAAGTGGTGATGCGAGTAAGTGTTATTGTTTTTATCATCCCGCTCTGTTGAAGTGTTTGGGTGAAGATAGTCGAAGGAAAATGTTTTAGAGCTGTTGAATGTAAAATTTGGCGTTGTAAACTTGCGGATACAAATTTTTTAAATAGGTTGTTTCTAATAAAATTGATTGGTGTCATCTCAAAAGGTAAGGTGATTTACTAAAAAATGAGCTGAACTGTTTGGATAAGTAATTATACAATTACTTGGCATGATGCGCAGTCATTTTGCTGTAGGTGTAATCGACAAATGTGTGCTGTCTATGAATTGTTTTCAGGTGTTTGACCCCGTAAATGTTCATGACGTAAACATCTATGTTATGGTTACTAGTAATAAACAATTACAGTGTCGAATACTCGATAACATTTTGTAGTTTCAACATTGTAACTATGAATCGATCGGATGAAGGATACTTAAAAATTGTTTGGTAGATAGATTTTGGATTCTAATGTTTATATTTAATATTCCTTTTTTTGGCTCAAACAATTCTAATATATAATATATATAATCTATATATAAATGCTATAGCTTTGAAATGACTATTATTGCCAATAATTTGTGTTAATATATCTATGAGTAGACCGAAATTAGGGAATAGAAATTACAATTTTTTAAGGGGTTAAGAGGAAAGAAAAATGACAATTTTTTTTGAGTTGTTTTTGTTCCTACTACTACAATGATTGTAGAGGTTTAATAGTAATGTGCATTTATAGCGAAAGGGTGTGGATGTGTAGTACTATTGTTTATGTTGGTGTTGTGATATTTTTTATAGATTACTGTTAGATTTATATTGAGATTAGATTAGAACTCTGGACTTATGTCTTTAGGCCTATTTATTAGATGGCCCTTTTGTAAAATATGTTTAATTGTTTCTTGGTGTTTTTATTTTTGCTGGCATGCTCGAATATGTATGTATGTATGTATGTATGTATGTATGTATGTATGTATGTATGTATGTATGTATGTATGTATGTATGTATGTATGTATGTATGTATGTATGTATGTATGTATGTATGTATGTATGTATGTATGTATGTATGTATGTATGTATGTATGTATGTATGTATGTATGTATGTATGTATGTATGTATGTATGTATGTATGTATGTATGTATGTATGTATGTATGTATGTATGTATGTATTTGTATTCGTGTTGTATTTGTATTTGTAGTCACGAAGGACTTTGTTTTGGGTTTCTAAAAATGTATGTACTTCAATTCATTGTACGGTGACTAATAGTCATTTGTATATAGTTTGGAAAAGTTGAATTTAGAGATAGTGTTTAGAAGTAACTTAGAATTTTTCTAAAACAGCTAAACCCACCTAATCAATTTATCCCCGTTTGTTCTTTTATTATCATTTTAATTTTTTTTTTAAAAAAAAACGGTGAAGGCATATTAGCCTTGTTGATATGAATGGAGGGAGTATTATATATTTCAGATTTCTTGCAAATAATTATCTTCTGAAAAATGGAAGTGTTATTTAACTTTTTTTAAATTTTATCCGTACCCTAGCTTCAAAAAATTTGTCGGTTGATGTAGTAGCACAAAGGTTTTAATATTAACCAGGAATTTGTAATATATGATTCTGTATAGCAAATTTTGATACGTAATATTTCCAATGTAGAGTGAAATTTATTCACGTCAATTGTTTTAGGGAAGTACTCCATAATAAGAAGTTAGGTTTAATGATAGTAGTATTTTTAAGGTTGTAAATAGCATTTTCTTATTCTTGAGCCGTGTGAAGTAAAGTGCCGTTAACAGTTCAACGTAATTATGAGATTTTCGTTTTCAGTGTTTTTGGTTTGCACGCAATATGGTGTTCTGTCATTATTCATTTAAAGGTAAATTGAAGTTTAGAAAGAAAATCCGTCAGAGTAGATTGTGGGTTATTTCCAACTGTTTTCCTGCAGTAAATTGTACCCTTTTCTCTGTTCAGTCATTTTTATTTGTGGTTTCTGTTTCCGATTGCTTCTGGGCTCATCCATACCCTGCTCACCTTTAGAGCTGTTCATGGACGGGCTAGCCCATTTAGCCCGTCCATTTGGCCCGCTATATAAGCGGGTTTGGTCACTAAAATATAAAAATATGTCGGTTATCGGAAAAAAAAAAACTAGGCCCGCTAAATTAACGGGCGGACACGGACTAAATTTAAATGTCCATGGCAGGCCCGCCAAGCCCGTTAAATTAAAAATCAGTAAGTTATTAAATAGCACTAAATTAGTTAGAGAATGAAATATAAATGTAAAAATATTATTAATAAATTACGTTACTAGAAAAAATTTAAAACAGAAAAGGAAAATATATTAAAAATTGGTACATGTAATTAAATTATTAAAACTATGTGGTGAAATATGTTGAGTTGGTGATTTTTGTTTTGTATAAGAATATTTAACTCATGTCAAATTTATCGTTTAATTTGTCCATAAAGCCCGTTATGAAGCCCACCAAACCACTGTAGGTGGATATGGGCAGCCACATTAAGCCCGCCATAGCGGGCATGGACACAAAGTTTAGGCCCGCTGGACAGATTTTGGTACAATGAGCCCGGCCCATGTCCATCCCAAGCCCGCTAACGAACAGCTCTACTCACCTTCCTCCTTTTCCTGCGCTTAAATTTTACAGCTTACCTTTCCCAACCCCCTTTTTTATTTGTCCAGTACTTTTGCCAGCACTGAGGTGTAATACCCTCTCAAACATATACCCCCAGAAGTCATTTTTCCCTGGGTAAATGATTTTTCTTTACTTTATCTTTGACTTTTTTACCTCTTGAATATTATTCCGTATTATTATTACTTATATGACCTTTCTTTCTTTTGTGATTTAGAATGAGATTGACTTGTCATGAATGACAATCGAACTTATATTAGCGATGATCTTTTCAATTTCGTTTTTCAAAGGAACATCATTATTTATTACAGTTGATATTAACGATAGTTAGAACTTCCTTCGACATCTCTTTTTTTAAAATCAAGTAATTGTTTTTCGAGAATTGAACATTAGAAATGATTTAATGAATTCCGGAACTATAACTAAAATGATTTTTGGAACTATATCTAAATTGAATTTTGCAACTCTATTTTATTTTTTGTTTTTTGGGTTTTTCTTGGGGGATTTGGCCTCCTATTTATGTTCGATAATCGACAGGATATATTGTTAACTTAATTTTAAATATTAATATTTTTTGGACAGTTGAAACTGGAGACCTGAATTAACCGGGTTGAATATGGATTGCACTATTCCACTTATTTGCAGACATATATAGTAATCAAGCTCAATTCATTTTAAAAACCGGAATGAATTCCCATTTTTTATTGACTATTACTTGTCTGTGAACACTACACCATTTGCATGTTTAATTGTCAAGCTCATATTAACTGGGAAGTGTGGTTTCTAGACTGACATTTTCACATAGTGTAATTTGAGTGTGCCTGTTTTTTGGTAATTATGTCAGAGTATGGAAACTAGGAATAATTGGGTTGTGTGATTAATTTGGTGTTTGCAAATATTGCTTAATGGTATAGTAATTGTATTGGACCATGTAACTGGAAGAAGAATTTCTGAACAAGGTTTTTCATCACTAAAGCGATAGACGGATTTTCTATACTCCGGATATAATTAGCAAATAAATTGAAATTGTTTGTAACTGTTATTGACTAAAACATGACTACTTTTATAGCTTCCAACAGTGTTGTAATTTATATACTAATAGTTAAAGGTAGTCTCAACTCTAAATGTAGTAACCATCAATACAAAAGGGACTACTATATTTAGTAAAAGTGAGTACAAATTATTAAAGTAGCACGAAAATTAACGATAGCCATTAGCCTAATACCATTGAAACACTTATCTTATACAAATTGTGTAAATCAAAAATAACAGACTCAAAAAGATTTGATTTAAAAAGCGTTGAAATTTAGTAATATGACTTTTGTTGACCCCTAATTAAACGCATCGGACTTTATTTTCAATCCGATAGTATTTCTTCTGTCATTAGTAAAAAGTAGCACCGCGATTACAGCTGTCCTCGGATGAAGGTGATGAAGGACCCAAACTCTCGCGATATTCGCAGTAAATGTCGATCAATTTTAACTCTTGCTGAGGAATAAGTATCGTTTCAGTTACTCATAAATTTCCATTATGAATCTCCACTGTAGAATTGATTGTAGGCGAGTATGATAGCTCAACCACGTCGTCTTTGAACCTTGTTAGTTCTTCATCCTTTTGTCTTACGTTTTCTGAAACGGCAACATAAATACTACAATCTAGATGTGAACTTTCAACCGCAAAGAGAAAACTAAGAACAACATATACCTGTAGATACAACGTCACTAAGAATCGGGTACGTTATTGGGGTCACTCTGTTCCGTAGAATTTCAGCTGTTGTACGCAACATAGGTTGTTGACTTATTAAATTATTAGTAGTTGTAGGTACAAGAACAGTTGTTAAGCGATCGAATAATATACGAGTTTCGGAGATAATTTTATTGATTTGATGTTGATAATGATTAACTCTTTCTATGTTGGTCATACGTCTAGCCATTGTTGTTGTTATATTGGAGAGTAAAAGTTAAAGTTAGTATGAATTAGAAGAATAGAGTAGGAAGTGAAATGCGTGAATGAGTAGGTATGGTATTTATATATAATAATAATAATAGTAATAATAATAATAATATTTAGGATCCGGTGAGACCCCTCAACTCGGTGAGACCTCGTGAGACCCCTTCTTAAAAAAGTTTTTATTTCGAAAATTCGGCATAATTGTCTTTATTATCTAATTTATGGTCTAAGGAACATATTTGGGGTTCATAACTACCTTATCATGTCACGTTATATCGTTGTAAAATATATTTTATAACTTTGGTGTACCTACGACATCTATTTGTGTATCTAATCTTTTTTGGTGTATTACTACGTCATTTAATATATCTGCAGTATCAATTTTGTGTATCTAGTATATTATTCACCCGAAACATAAATATTTTACTAGAGTTTTTAATATGTAATTTATATTTTTAACCCAACTAATGGTGAAAACAAATTAAAATAATGGATAGTGACGAGCCTATGCTTTCGGTTAAATCATACTATGTGATTTTCATGGGGTCTCACGAGATCTCACCGAGTTAGGGGGTCTCACCGGATCCTACCCCTATATATATATATATATATATATAGATTTGAGATCTCGTGCGAACTCTTAATTCGATACGAACTCTACGAACTCCCTAACTAAATACCAACCATCAGATTTAGTTAAGATCAACGACGGATGTTTAAACCCAAACACCCCCATCTCCTTTCAATTACTCCTAATGATACCAAACTATTATTCAACCACCACGGTCAGCCACCTACCCTCGACGTCGGCCGCCACGATGGCGACAAACCTAACTCGGCCACCACTTCGCTCGCGCGTGATAGGTGCGCCTTTTCCATATGTGCTCGTCGACCTCATTTCTCTCCATTTTAGATCTACAACCACCATGGTCATCGCCTTCTTCTGAAAAAGCATCACGGTGCTCCTGCCCGCGTCGTTCGGCGTTTCCACCACCATCACCACGGTGGCCTCTCGAACCACCATCTGGCTGACCGACAAACCAAATAGCGCATAGTCCCATGCTTTGAAGCCCAAAACAAAGACCAAACCTAATTTAATTCTTCTTGTCATCAACCACAAGCGCCACCACCACCATCTTGGAATGACTTCCACGGAACTCTGGCGCCCTATCAATACCACCCAAGCGGCGGCGACAAGCGTGAAGCGATCAATCGAGCTCAACAAAACCATTAAATCATGACAAGTTACTTCCACTTGCACAGGAATCATGTACTTAGGGTGGTCGTTGGTGGTGGGATGCCGAATCCAATAACGTCAGCGGATATTTCGATGTCAACTCTATTGTCTTGTTCAAAAGCCTTGATTTTGACACTCTTTTCTGTCCTATTTGAAGGTCGGTGTTCTCAACTTCTCATTGATGTGTCTTGATTGAGAATTCAATTGGTGTTAGTAAAGTGGATAATGGTGTGGTCATGGGATCGAAGGTGTACGAGAGGTTGTAAAATGAGGGGACGAAAAAGGAGTCCACCACTACGTCAGTGTTGTCGAGGTGGTTATCAGATTAGTTGTTGGTGGTACTATATTAAAGTGGTGAATACAAAAAATGTAATAGTGGGTACGTGCATTTGCATTGGTGAAGCATATTGTGGTGGTCCACCACAATATGCTTCACCAATGCAAATGCACGTACCCACTATTACATTTTTTGTATTCACCACTTTAATATAGTACCACCAACAACTAATCTGATAACCACCTCGACAACACTGACGTAGTGGTGGACTCCTTTTTCGTCCCCTCATTTTACAACCTCTCGTACACCTTCGATCCCATGACCACACCATTATCCACTTTACTAACACCAATTGAATTCTCAATCAAGACACATCAATGAGAAGTTGAGAACACCGACCTTCAAATAGGACAGAAAAGAGTGTCAAAATCAAGGCTTTTGAACAAGACAATAGAGTTGACATCGAAATATCCGCTGACGTTATTGGATTCGGCATCCCACCACCAACGACCACCCTAAGTACATGATTCCTGTGCAAGTGGAAGTAACTTGTCATGATTTAATGGTTTTGTTGAGCTCGATTGATCGTCTACGTTTTTTTGTCGTCGCCGTTTGGGTGGTATTGATAGGGGCGTTGTAGTTCCGTGGAAGTCGTCCGAAGATGGTGGTGGTGGCAGTTGTGGTTGATGACAAGAAGAATTAAATTAGGTTTGGTCTTTGTTTTGGGCTTGAAAAGCATGGGACTATGCAGTTATTTGGTTTGCTGACAGTTGTGATGGTGGTTCGAGAGGCCACCGTGGTGATGGTGGTGGAAACGTCAGAACGACGTGGCAGGGAGCACTGTGGCGTTTTTCAGCAGAGAAGAAGGCGATGACCATGGTGGTTGTAGATCTAAAATGGAGAGAAATGAGGTCGACGAGCACATATGGAAAAGGCGTGCACGACCGCGGCGCGTGAGGCGGTAGTGGTGGCCGGAGTTAGGTTTGTCGCCATCGTGGCGGCCGACGTCGAGGGTAGGTGGCTGACCGTGGTGGTTGAATAATAGTTTGGTATCATTAGGAGTAATTGAAAGGAGATGGGGGTGTTTGGGTTTAAACATCCGTCGTTGATCTTAACTAAATCTGATGGTTGGTATTTAGTGGGGAGTTCAGAGAGTTCAGATTTAATTAAGAGTTCAGACGAGATCTCAAATCTATATATATATATATATATATATATATATATATATATATATTTATATATATATATATATATATATATATATATATATATATATATATATATATCACATACATGAAGTAATACGGAGTATTTTAGTATTCTGCATGACTTTGTCCCTATCCTTTTTGCACCCACTGTAATTGGATTGCACAATGACAGGCTAAGAACAACAATCTAGTGTGAGTTGATTTTTGTTACATTAGAAATTTAACCGAATACTGAGCATTGCACTGGACTAAAAAATAAAGTAACTGAAGAGCAGACCCGAAAATATGCACACGAAATAATTAATTAGCACACTATATGTGATTGTCAATGTATATCGGACATGCCTTCTTAGCTAACGTAAATGGCTTTTTCGTATTCAGTTTGTTTGTGTAAATAGTTATTCCGTGTTTTTTTTTACTCACGCATTAGTTTGTTTTCCTTTTTGGGGGTGATTTTTGGTACATCGTAGAACTTATTTCTAACATTGAATTACGAAATTGTAGAAGTCCGTTTTTCTCCGTATAGGCTATTTGTTTGATGTTTTTGAGTCTGATGATGATCGTGGTGATAATGATGAACAATTTAGTTTTGCAAACTGTTTCTTCATGAGATACCAAAAAATTAGCAGTGGGCTTGCGAAATACCACGGTCGTTAAGTAGTCTAGGCAAGACACACCGACTTAGAATAAGATTTCAGCTTCTTTGCATTTGGAGGATCATTTTTTTACACCCAAAGTTTTTTCCTTCTTACAAAATACAAATCTACTTCATTGGCTTACAAAAGGTTCAACACCTAATCAACCATATATTTACATTCCCAAAAAGTTGTCAAAGGATCGGTTGCTTATTTTTTAGACAGAAGTTTTGATTCGATAGATAATTCTAACCACTTCATTTACTTCAAAATGATAGCTGATTGTTTTGTTTGTCCTCACGGAAAAATAACAAAGACGGAGATAATTTTTAAAGTTTCACTTGCTGACATTGTCTGCCTTCACTTCCATCTGTGTGCCCTTTTCCATTTTCACCTGCAACAATTTTGGTATCGGTGTTTTGGGAAGATCCGCAGTTTGCTGGGTTTCGCTGGGCCTAGCCTGTTGCTGCCCTGTTTGTCGTTCGCCAGGGTTTGTCTTTCTGCTCGTAGGCTTTGGGTTTTTGGGCTGAGTTAACCCAACACTCATTTCTGTTGGCAGCAGTGCCACACTTTCACTGATGATAGAGGTTGGTTTTTGGTGAACAACAGCAGCGTCAGCTTGACCTGGCTGGCTCTTAGTTTTGCCATCAGATGGACATAGTCATGTTTCACTGATTTCGTTGTCCACCAACTGAGAAGTGGAACCATTTTTAGCTACGGTTTTTGGTTTTGTGTGATTAACAGCTGCTTTTTCTTCATCAGGTGCTGGTTTTTTCACCCGCACTGCTTTCAATACCCACTGCAGGACATTGTTCCTTGCTAAGGTGGCTTTTGGACCCACCTGTATGACATGGTTCTTCTGACTCAACTGAGCTGCAATTTTTTCAAATGCGTCCTTGTCATTCTGTAAAAATACAATAAATGTTGTTAGATTTGGTTAGGGAAAACAATCTTTAACTGGTTGTGCTGTATGTATAGTGATTAATAGCTCACCATTTGTATATACAAAAAAGTTCTTTCGCCTCGGTTTCCAGAAGTAATTCAGCATGAGTAGCAAAAGCTGTTATAGCCAGTGTTCCCGTCTTGTCAGACACATTGCAGTTGAAAGTGATCCTTCATAAACATTGGTCAGTTTAATAAAACGTAATTTGTATTTCAGCATACCCGATATTAGTTTTGTTTTTCGCTGGTTCTAAAATCAAATACCTGGGAGAAGCAATACTTTCGATATTTGAACAGCTTAAACAATTATGCTGCTCTCCTAAAGCGGCATCTGTTCTTTTTCCGCACTTTGAACAACCTATGTATGCGTACATATCCTTCAAGTCAGGTTCATCGATCGTTACTTTTAGCCAGTGGTGTTCATCCTGTAAAGTGCTATTTAACTGCAGGGTACTAAATTTGTTTGGTATTAGGATTACATTGATGTAATTGGGATGTTTTCTTTAGGCAGATGAGTTTACATTACCTTCTTGTGCAGCAAGATTGAAATTTGTTGTGTTGTTGCTGGCGCTTCAACTTCTTTTACAGATGATATTCGAGAGTGCATTTTCAGGAGGGCTTCTTTATTCTGGTATGCCCTGCAGAGCCACATGTTTAGGTGTTAATACATATACATATTCATGATTTTAAAATTGACTATGGTGTAACTTGTTGAAAATTTCCCAGTGTAAGTAACAACACTACCAATTCTGCAGTTTAGTTACAGCATTCCCTACAGGTGAGTGCAGAAAGGCTGTTGACATAGTTGTTGTTAGTGAAAATCCTGCATTTGTTTCAAATCAGGGTGTAGCTGTAAGCATGGTGTTCAAAGAAGTGTCTAGTATGTACATTTGTTTAAGTTTACATTAATTCTAAATGAGTATCATGAGACACCTCTTTACGAAGACACTTTCAGTGCGGGAAGGCTATAACTTTTGGTGTGGTCATGAGGTCAACCAATTGGTCGCAATCCGTCGTTGCCAAATCATTCCAGGCTGATATGGTCACAGGTTGCTGGCTGCTGCTTGTAATTTGTTTCCAAAAGCAAGTAGTTAGTGCATGGTATTTATTCATTTGGGCCTATGTACTATTGTAAAGATCTAATTTATTTGTATCATGTCAATTCATTACTTACCAGTCATCCATAATAAATATATTGCGGACTAAAGTTTCTCTATTTTCAGACTTTTTTAATGACCGGGGTTGTGCTTCGATGAATACTACGAGCCCAAGGACATCTGTTATTTTAAGAATTCACAGCTTGCATTAATGGCAAATTGTAAGTGACAATGTAATGTACACATCGCTGCTATAATAATAATTTGTACGCGTACCATATTTTTCATCATCAGACGCTGTTTTAGGAATTTGAGATATCGTTTTGTAGTCTGGAGCTGTATCTTTATTTGGCTGTTCAAGTGGCCGGATAATTGTTTCGTTGCCAAATGTCATCTGGTAATCCAAGTCGTCTTTGTCTCGTTTCCACTGTGGGTCACAGCGCCTAATAGGAGCGTTTGCAATGTCATAAGTCCCATTGTATACGAACGCTTCCTTGTAGCTGTCAATTTGATCTCCAAATAGGGCACCACGCATACGATTGCCCTGGGTCAAGTTCGATATGTTTATCAGCAAACAATATATACTAAATGTAATATTAAGTAATGCAGTACTCTGTATTAATTAATGTTTGAATTGTATTTTTTTTTGTACCACTAACAATTGTAATTATTTGGATATATATGATGAAATGTACGTTGTCATCTTCAATGACTAAGCTCTGGTAAAGTGTACCCTTTGTTGGAGATTTTTTGGGACGTCCCTTTTCAATAACTCTAACTTTAACTTTGTAAGCTTTAGCTGTGTTATCAAGTTCGTCTAGGAATACTCTTTTCTGCTTCATTATTTCGTTGTTTGGCAGTCATTATAAGATGCAGTAAGAAACAGGTTACAAGAGCGCCTAAAATTTGAGAAGCTATTGTTTATAACAAACGGTCCTTGCCAAAACTAATTTGATATGTATTAATTATTGTATCTTGAGAACAAAGATGGTGTTACTTTAAAATCCAATACAAAGTTCTCGATTGCCACGTAATGTTTTTTTTACTGAATTCTACAGGCTACTATGTTGTACGGAGTATAGATTAGTAATTATAGATGTAATAAATGTCATAGTTGTACATATATATGCACATTTAATGTGTCTTTGTAAACAGTGTAGTCCTAAAAGATGAAGAATATAGATATTTATTTTTATTATTGGTTTCCTTGTATTGATTGTTTTTGGATTTTTGATTTGATTTGGATTTTGTAGTCCTGATTCTCTAATTGAATTTGGGTTGGATAGGATATGTTTGTTTTTTGGGTTTCTTGGTTTTGTGGATGTGGATAATGATATGTGTTGTGGTATTTATTGTGAATTGATGCTACTAATACACGTTTCTCTTTAGGGTTAGTGGGCCTACTTTTTGCTATGGTGTATGGTTATGTAATACGGAGTAACTTTCTAACTATTGTCAGTTTTTGTTGGGCCATTACTAACCAGTTTTTTTAAAGCAAAAACTTCGTAGCTATTGTAGTCGTAGTTGTAGTTCGAGTTATAACTATTAGTTGAGGTAAATGTCGTTTCCGAAATATCTAAATTTCACTTGAAATCGAAAGTCTGTATTTTCTCTATTACATTCGATAAGGCAAATGTTGAAACAAAAATATATACGGAGTACAATTTTATACGTTTTTGAAAATAACGGACTGGATATTAATATTGCATTTTTAAAAACGAATTAAAATAAATTGTACATGACTATATTTCTACTCATAGATTGTTAAGAATTTTAACAACTACTAGGATTTTGAAAGATTCCCAACGTAGATGGATATTGTTAAGAAAGTAAATGTACCACTTGGATTTGAACGGAGGAAGTAGGTAATAGTTAAGTATGCCGTATTATGTATATTGTATATTGGACTTCTTGTTTGGACAGCAGTATTTATGGAATTTCAAAATTGTCGCGCGATATTGTACGGTACTATGCAAAGTAGAAGTAACAAATTAACATATTCATTGAAAGTTCAAGATTTCACACAGACGAAGTGGAAATGTACACGTACGTACAGCTGACAAATGGCTACTAATAACTATTAATAGATGCAAACATAAGAGCTATTTTGTAATGCTGACTATTTCGACACACTTTGGCTGTGGGTCTTCTAATAAAATCAGTCGCTGTTGGAACCTGAAGATGTTTCAACATTCAATTCTGGGAAATTTCTTCTATTATGAATTGCTTCAATTTCCTGAACGATATTTGCTTCACGGCATTTACAGTACGTATCGACTATAATGTTGTCTTCCATTCTTGTAACATAATTTCGAGTTTCATAACGGTCAAGGGTAGCAGGATATTCAAAGGTTGAGCGAGGTCCTGTAAGTAAGAACCATGCTGCCCATTTTTTCCAGACTTCTACCATATTTCTGCGAGTCGCTGTGTTCGCCTTGTCAAATATATTTTCAGCAATGTTGACGTCAACCAGCACAGGATGCAGGCTGCGGTTCTTCGAAATGTCCAGTGGTTCGGGTATTGGGGTTAAGTTATTCAAGAACCTAGACAATTGATCTTTGATTCTTTCTTTGTTACAAAGCTTCGTATGAAAGGCACATAAATTCGAAATTCTAGCTCATCACCTATTTTATTGCACGTGTGCTCTTCCATAGTTTGTTTATTTGTAGCAGAAATTTAAAGCTAAGGTCAATTAATAAGAGCTGAGAAAGAGAAAGCTTGTAAGTTTATAGAAGGTGTGGTAAAGTTCTTAGCAATATATACTCACAGGGGTCGGTCTAACAAGCAAATACTGTGCAGTTAGAACCGAAAGATATTTCCCATAAATGAAGCAAAAACAATGAGTTGCTTGTGTCCATAACTTAGATAAGACAGGACAAGCATGCAGTACTGGTCAGCAGAAGTTTGACTCTTTAACAACTGTTAGAACTTTGGCCATGAAATCACGCGAATGGGTATGGTTCTAAATTGTTTATGTGTTACAATAATACTGCCAGTACTATTACAGCAATACATTCACCGGCAATACTTAATAGGTATTCGGATGCACAGTTTGGTGGAAACACGATGCTAAGTTTATAAAACAAATAAATAGGCACGGGTAAAATTACATGATTGTTTATAAATCTGGCCTTTTCAAAAAATAATGAAGACAATTAAGCCAACTAACAACCTCCCAGTGCAGCAATGTCTGAATTATATTATACCAGGCAACATAAGCACCTCGAACGACACAATATTACATATTTTGTTGTCGGAAAGAGAACGGTCTTCACGGCCCAACACAACAGTTACTTTACTTGCATATTTGGCACGGGATAAAGCGACGTATAACTGCCCATGTGCAAAGCATGGTTGGGGCAAGTATACAGCCACTTGTTCTAATGTCTGACCTTGTGCTTTATTAATTGTCATTGCAAAGCATATCTTAATAGGGAATTGTTTGCGCTGAAATTGGAATGGGTAATCTGTAGACGAGGACGGCCGCAGTATAATCCTTGGTATTAGGACATGTTCTCCTTTGTGATCCCCCATCGTAATAATGCATTCTATCAAGTTGGGGTGGAATCAGTAGCAGAGTAACCGTGTTCCGTTGCAAAGACCAACTGCGGGCAACAAATTTCTTAATAATATAACCGGACAAAGTTCTTTGAGGACCAGGTCGTGGGGGCTCATACCACCAGGACATAGTTTCTGAATAAACTCCGACGGGTAAATATTACAGTTATCGTCGACCATCGTATCAGCTCTTGTAAGAAACGGATCTTCCAGGGAACTTCAAGATCAACACTAAGTTAAGTGCATCTACATCATCATTTACTTGAGTTAGTATAGCCCGGGTGCTAAATATATCAGGATGCAAGGCACCGTCTGCCATTTCGGGGAAAACAGCGTTCGCAACTAAATCCACTGATTCTTCATTGTGCAGTTGATTTTTGTTACTGATGGAATGAGGCAACTTTATCAACCCATGCTCTTCGTGCTGCAGTTTTCCATCTCCAAGGCTGAGTAAGAACTCGGCAAAATCAGGGTCCGCCTTCGCTCTCATATTTTCAGTCAAACTTATTTTTATAAGATTGTGCCACAGCGGAGAAGCGACCAAACTATACTCCACCGTCTTAATGGTAGACTTGTGAGGAACTACATGCATAATTTGTCGGAAATCGCCACCAAAAACAATAACTTTCCCACCAAAAATCGTACTGCTGTCACACAAATCTCGTAGAACAGCATCCAAAGACTCTACATTTTCACGACGTGCCATGGACGCTTCGTCCCAAATAATCATTGATGTTTCTCTAATCAATGCTGCGAGACTACTTTGCTTTGAAATATCACAGGCCAGGGATTTGTCCAAATCTATGGGGATTTTGAATCTTGAGTGTGCTGTACGGCCGGTTGGCATGTTTGATGCAGCAATTCCTGAAGTAGCAGTGGGCAGAACGATTTTTCCAAGCATACGGACGCTGGCATAGAGGGCGTTGTACAGAAATGTTTTGCCGGTACCTCCAGGACCGTCAACAAAAAAAGCTCCAGGTTTACCATTTGTTATACATTCCATTATTTGTTTGTACGCGCTTTGCTGGCCTTCATTCAAAACACCTATGCTGTCAACAGCATATTGAGGAATTGGAGCATCCAACGCATCAACTATGTCTCTTGTCCTGCGGATACTATTATTTTCAGCTGTACGGATGCCGTCCAGGCCACAATATGAAAGAGACTTGCCCATTGCCTCTAAATACCATTCAACATCACGGATGGCTGCCTGTTCCGCAGATATTTCACCTAATTCCCTGGAGTGGCTGTAATCCTCAGACATAGGACCCACAAATTTAGCTCACAATGATTTAGGGTCAGTGGGCTGGCAAAAAGTGAGCACAGTTGCAAATAGGCGACGCAAAGCTACTGGCATTTGAGTATTGCTTGCCTCCTGCAGACATAAATCTACTCCATTTTCTGCATCTAGTAGTCTTCTTTTTTTGTGCTGCTTCTTGGTAAGTTGCACATTGCTGGCCATCAATACGAAGAAGGTCCGTAAATGATGTTGGCCCACGCACATGAAGTAACAGCAGCCGTAGGTAGAACCGTTCACCTTCTGCAGGAGATACCAATGCAAGCCTGCCAACAACCACTATACGGTTTTTCCTCAGCACCCATTTCCGCGTTTTACTGTCCCAGCTGAATTTTTCGTTAAAATCCCCATATAGCAGACCATTACCACCTATCGAGGCATTTGCAGCAAAGTATTCAGTTAGGGGGTGCGTGCACGTCTGCCAGATGAAATGATGTCATTCAAGAATTCATCCTGCCGTAGTTGCACGGTCTGCATGTTCGGTAAATGTATAGGTAATGGCATTACTGGTGGATGCATCTTGAAGAGGTCGAAACTAAATATTCGCCAAGCAGCTTCACAAGGGGAAACCCACCGACCAGATTGGAACTGAGTTATTTCATCCACTACACTACCTTCCTGACCACCAACCACGTTGTACGATATCTTGTCATGACCTTTATAAAAATATTTGTAAAGATATTTCACCGCTTGAATTGTGGAGCACACCTCTACATTTAGATGACAGTCAAAGAGACCTAAAAGAGTAGGGTTGTATGGTATAACCCAACTGTTGTCCAACTGCTGTTTACGGACAGTCACCTTTTCCCCAGTATTTCGTCGACGATACTGTGGGTAACCTTCAACGTTGTTACTGGTAGTGCACGCAAATTTCTTGGGGAATTTATACTTACAAACTCCTGGCGTCGCTTTATGCAACATGCATGCACATTTTGGATTTAATAATCCACAAGAACCATGCATCATGTGCTTTAAAACAAGGGACCTCAAGTCTGCATCACCCTCTCCGGGTATCTCCGCGGATACAAATTTGTCGTAATCCAGTGGGTTTAGGAGTTTGAAGCCTTCCTTTAAGATTATTAGGAAATGGGCGTGCGGTAGACCGCGTTTTTGAAACTCAACGACATATATCAGAGCAGACACCTCGTCGAAAAATTTACCGTCTTTAATTTTTTTCTTCAATGCCAGTAGTTTGGCTCTGAAAACGCGAGCAACAATATCAGGCCTATTTTGTGCCTCCTCTCCAGGAGCCAGCGCTTTCGAAATTTCCGGCCATGAAGGGTTACAAGTCACTGTTTAGAAAATATCTGGCTTCCCATACTTTTGGACAAGAGCCATGGCATTTAGGTATCTTTTTTTCATGTCTCTTGGGCCTCCGATAAACGAAGGCGGTAAAATCACTCGTCTCCCGACATTTGCCGCACAATTTTCACCAGCCTCAAAAGTGTCTAGAACGCCTTAGTACAAGTCAGCTCGTATTTTGCTCTGGTTGTACCTAAAGAAATCCAGACGTGTGTTTTCAACCTTCACGTACATATCAACAATATATTGTTGTAAACAACGGCCGGCACGCAGCAACAGATTGTTCGGTCGGCACTGAAGCTTATAACAATAATATTGGCGTACAGAAACATGCTTCTCATCCGACGTAGAATTCCCGGCGACTGATACATGCTATTTATATCGCTTATATGCCCCCGGTTCACATGCATTTAGCTCGCACTTGCGTGATTTCATTAGTACTTTAGTAGCTATTTGCGTTATATTGCGATACTGTCGTTCCTCATTTGTATTTTGCAGGTTTTGGCGGTCCTGAGCTAAAACCTGAGTCATTTGGAGCGTTCACGAGTATCGAGACGTCAACACGAAGCCCGAGAGTCGAGTCGGAAGTCATACTAGGTGTTGGGACGTCAAACCTATAGGTTCCAAGTGAACCTATCGGTTTAGAGTTGAAGAAACAAGGCTTAAAGTTGCTGTAAATTGCTGGACACTTAAGAACCGCTCGGTTCAAACCAGAACCGATCGGTTCCCACCCTGAACCGATCGGTTCACCCCCCGAACCGCTCGGTTTGCTGCTCTGTTTCTCCGGATTTCGTTGGCCTATAAATAGAGTTCGAGTTAGGGTTTATCTTTTACGTTTTTACTTATATTTTCAGCCTAGGTTTTAGATTAACTTTTCTCTCATTCTAAACTCTCTCAAAACCTTAGTTTAGCTTTAATTTGTTTGCAAGTCTCGATCTTTACATTGTAATTCAAGATTAATTCAAGGTTTGATTTTAATTACTTCTCATTCATCATGCTTTATTATTCTTATTGTTTTGCTTTGAATTCTTTACCAATTATGCATAACTAATCTCCTCCTAGGGTTCTAAGGGGATCGATGATTGATTCTTTGGCTTAATTTCTGATTTTGGTTATCTTTTGGTTGATTGTTGTTATTCTAATCTCATGCCCTAATTCCTCTTCCAATTGATCAAAGGCCACGATTGATTGTGTTGACCTAGGAAGCCTAAACCTAAGATCGAAAGCCTGGTTAAGGTGAGCCTTGCGTGAGAGTTAGTAGAGCTGTTAACACGTAGCGAGCCCGTTAGTTAAGCTTTAGGTTTGACATTGATCCGAGAGGACTTGTCCTAAACCATTAGCACAAACCACCATTAGTGTCCTTTTCAGTGATAGCCTTAGTTGAAATCATCGTGAACCTGTGACCCTAGACTTCTCCCTTATCATCTTTTAATTCAGTCTACCCTTAGTTTATAGTTCAACCCAATCCTTTTCATACCTCGAGATTGACCTTTCCTAGCTGAGCATTTCATTGACTACATCCATCTCCCTGTGGATCTCGACCCTACTGCCACTAGCTACCTAGTTAGTAGTCTTTAGGTTATTTTGATTGAGGAGACGCGACTTTACCCTCATCAATTTTGGCGCCGTTGCCGAGGAGACGGTTAGCTAGTTGTTGTTTTTGCTTGGTTTTTGTTAGGTTTTTCTCTCTTGTCTCAAGGAACCTAGTTCCTTGAGACCGTTTCTCATCGTTTCGTGCAGTTTTGTGTATGCGCAGGTCACCTCGGACTCTTGTTCCCTTTGAGCCCGAACCCGAGCGAGCGCTACACAGGTTACGCAAGCAAGCGATCCAAATAGTTGATCTTAACATCGAGGAAGCGTCGTCAAGTGCAACGCAATCGTCCTACGAAGAGGACACACCTCCACTATCTCCAGTTTCTCAACCGCCAGTGACAATGCCAAAGCTCTCTAGTCACTCGGTGCCCAAGCCGGAATCCATTCCGAATGGATTCATGATGCCCGCTACGTTACAGGGCAATTTCGAGATCCGCCCCGCCTTCTTAAACTTGGTGGAGCGGAATCAATTCGGTGGCTATCCAACTGAGGATCCCGGTAGGCATATGCAGGTGTTTACCGACTACTGCTCCACGATTAAGCAGGCCGGGATCAGTCAGGAGCAAATAAGGGAAATGCTGTTCCCTTTTTCATTGAAGGACCGAGCTCGCGAATGGATCACGGACCTCGACAAGGAAGCCGCAGGTATCACGGATTGGAGAGGGCTAGCCCTTGCCTTTTACTCAAAGTTCTATCCTCCTGAACGCACTAACCAGATGAGGAGCCAAATTCAAGGCTTCAAACAAACGTTCGACGAGTCGTTGGCTGAAGCTTGGGAGCGATATAAGAAGCTCATCCGCGATTGTCCTCACCATGGGCTTAGTACCTGGTTAGTGATCATGACATTTTATAATGGGTTATATGCGGAGAGCCGGGCTATCCTTGATTCTGCTGCAGAGGGACGTTTTGCTGATAACGTCGACGATGATAAGGCGTGGGGTTTGATTGAGGAGATGGCGATTCACTCATCTCAGTTTGGTAAACCACGGGGTAACTCACAGTCCGCACACCAGGACCGTGATAAGGAGAGCATTAGCGCACTTACTAGTCAAATTGCCACGCTAAATGCTAAGATTGACAGGATGCATGGTGGTGGTTCTTCAGGTGCTCACGTTAATGCTGTCGCGGGGCACGACATGGGTTATTCGTCGGGGTATGCTGCACCCAACGAGCAGGTTTACGCGTATCACCCCTATCCTCAAAACCTGCCCTATCAGAACCAACCTGGTTACGACCGATCGCTCTTGTCCTATCGTAACCAAAATGTGTTAAACCCGACTCCCCCACCTCCACAAAATCAACCTTACATCCCTCCTCATAAAAACTACCAACCACCTCCACCCAACTACCAAAGACCCCCATATGTCCCACCGCCAGCTCAACCTGCTCCTGCTCCCGTTGTTGATTCGGGTGTGAATGAATTGAAGGCTATGATGATGCAGATGGCCAAGTCGCAGGAGATCATGATGCAGCAAATGCAGAAGAGCGACCAAGCTAAGGACGCCGCGATCAAAATGCTCGAGAATCAAGTGGCTCAACTGGCCGCTTCGCAGGCGTCTCGTCAGCAGGCCACCCTACCGCCCCAAGGTAATCCTCCTAACACTCCTCCTGATACCGCATGTGCTATTACTTTGCGTAGTGGTACAGTTTATGACAGCCCAAAGCTTCCGGAGGAGGAAGAAAAGAATGGGGCAGCAGCAAAGAACACGGCCAAACCGTGCGTTCAACGGCCGACACAGCAACAGCAGCTAGTGGATGATTCTGTCAAGGATCAGACACCGGAGATCCAGATTAGGCTCCCATTTCCGAGCCGTGTACTTCCGGCTACCGTGGATCCCAAGCTCAGTAAGTTCTTTGAGATTCTTAAACAACTGCAGGTAAACATTCCTTTCATTGATCTAGTTAAACAGATTCCTGCATATGCTAAGTTTCTTAAGGAGGTCATAACCAAAAAGCGTACCATTAATGAGACTGAGACCGTGTCTTTTGTGGGAGAGGGGAGTGCTTTATTGCAGGGTAGTTCACCCCCGAAGCTGAGTGACCCCGGGACCTTCTCCATCCCTTGTTCTATAGGGAAGTATGTCGTGCAAAACGCCTTGTGTGACTTGGGGGCTAGTGTGAGTGTCATTCCTTACTCCATTTGTCAAAAACTCAATATGACTAAGCTAGGAGTCACCTCTATGACCTTGCAGATGGCTGACCGGTCCACACAGAGACCTTTAGGTATATTAGAGGACGTTCCGGTTAAGGTAGGGAAGTTTTACATACCCGTCGACTTTGTTGTCCTAGATATCCCCGCGGACCCACACATTCCTATCATTTTGGGTCGACCTTTTCTGCACACTGCTGGTGCAGTCATAGATGTCGGGAATAAGACCCTGACATTCTCGGTGGGAGGTGAGAAGCTCACGTACACGAAGTCTAGCATCCCCCGCTCCCCTATGCAGCTTGAGCCTGTTTTTGCTGTTGACCTTGCCCCTCCGTCTCACTCTACTGGAGACCCCTTGGAGGTTGTTTCTTCTGCTGTTTCTTGTGCAGGTCTTACGCGGGTTGGCTGTGATCCTGGTTTGGGGGAACGCAAGGTCACGAGGGCGGATGTCTATGATCCGGGTGATGGAAGTGGAGACCCACCGTCTGCAATGCTTGGAGCGCGGGGGAGATATGGCGAGCCGCTTGGAGGTGGAGACCCTACGTTAGAGACGCCCAGTGCGCAGGGGAGATATGGAGCGCCCTGCTTGATGGATTATTCTGCTCTTCCTCGTGGAGATCGAGTTTTGTGGCGAACGGATGCTGTCTCGCCAAGTGAAGCTGCTGCAAGTGGCCAAAGTCCTTGGCCCAATTTGACGTGATTTGATGAGTTTGACGACGGTCGTGCGGGACCATTATAAACCAGCACTATCCGGGAGGCAACCCGATGACTTTGTAATCAGTTGTACTTTGGTTTGGTTTGTTTTTGTTGACATTTTAGACTTTTGTTGAGCGCGTGAGGATGAGGGATTTATTATTGATTTAGCATGCAGGTACTTGAGGACTCTGCGTCCTTAGTATTTTCGAGACAGGCCTTACTGCAGGCCTTGGCCGGTCCTCTGCTGATTCGGCTCTGCTTGTTCTCGCATGCTGCTCCGAAGTATCTTACAGCTGGACTGAATTGGATGCACATTCGTGGATCAAAAGCCGCACTCCATGCTTCACTTCGGTTTGGGGGAGCTCCGACTTGATAATGTGAGCTTTCTTTACCCCTTTTCCCTCGTTTCCTCGTTTTCATTTTCCTACCCCCGTCTCTTATGTGTCCTTCTCTGCTTGTGGTTATGCTGTCTTCCACATTGAGGGCAATGTGTGATTCTGGTTTGGGGGAGGAAAGCACTGTCGCGCTTTTCATTTGCTCTGTCCTCGTTTTGTGTGCTTTTTATATCATAATTTTAAAAAAAAAAAAAAATTTCGAAAAAACCAACCTTTTCGGCTTGACTTGTCCAAATTGGGGAATTGATTAGCGTCATGTTTTGATCTTTAGTATCTCCAAGTCGACTTTCTATCGTCGTAGCATGCACTATATGTTTGTTTCCTGTTATTAGATTGCGAGTCTCAAACGCTAGCCCACTCATTTGCTTAATTCTTATCGCTTTTCGTTCCTTTTGCTTTCGATATTGGTATTCTTGCGAGGCATTGGCTTGTGGAATGTTTGGCGTTGGAATGTGGTTTGTATGGAAAGATCATTTAATGATGGAGCAATGCTTCGATGCTCTCGGAGGGGACTCATTGATTTGAGTAACCACAGTGGCCATGAATTTGGTTGCGACTGAGAGTATGAGCAATGATGTAACCCTTAAGGAAATATGTGTACCCGAGCGCGATTTTTACCGAGTGAACGTCAAGCTAAACGGTACTACATACGAGGGATGCTCCACATTGTGCGAAAAAGAAAAAAAAGAAAGAAAAAGAAAAGAAAGAAATGAAATGATGTGGTAAGAATGGTTTAACGGAAGTGGTATGCGCGGTTGGCCTTGCTTGAATTTAAATATCCTTTATCGTTAGTTTTATTGCGAAAGCGTAGGAAGCTAGCATTATGATGTGGTGTGAATGGTTGTGACTTGTGCTCTATTTTCGGTGAATTAGACTATGGTTGTAAGTTTATGTGCATAGGTCGTCCACTTCGAGATGCTAACGTGATTAACTAGCTACGCTTTGATGTTCTCCGACGCTATTTGCTTGAGGACAAGCAAAGGTTTGGTTTGGGGGAGTTTGATACATGCTATTTATATCGCTTATATGCCCCCGGTTCACATGCATTTAGCTCGCACTTGCGTGATTTCATTAGTACTTTAGTAGCTATTTGCGTTATATTGCGATACTGTCGTTCCTCGTTTGTATTTTGTAGGTTTTGGCGGTCCTGAGCTAAAACCTGAGTCATTTGGAGCGTTCACGAGTATCGAGACGTCAACACGAAGCCCGAGAGTCGAGTCGGAAGTCATACTAGGTGTTGGGACGTCAAACCTATAGGTTCCAAGTGAACCTATCGGTTTAGAGTTGAAGAAACAAGGCTTAAAGTTGCTGTAAATTGCTGGACACTTAAGAACCGCTCGGTTCAAACCAGAACCGATCGGTTCCCACCCTGAACCGATCGGTTCACCCCCCGAACCGCTCGGTTTGCTGCTCTGTTTCTCCGGATTTCGTTGGCCTATAAATAGAGTTCGAGTTAGGGTTTATCTTTTACGTTTTTACTTATATTTTCAGCCTAGGTTTTAGATTAACTTTTCTCTCATTCTAAACTCTCTCAAAACCTTAGTTTAGCTTTAATTTGTTTGCAAGTCTCGATCTTTACATTGTAATTCAAGATTAATTCAAGGTTTGATTTTAATTACTTCTCATTCATCATGCTTTATTATTCTTATTGTTTTGCTTTGAATTCTTTACCAATTATGCATAACTAATCTCCTCCTAGGGTTCTAAGGGGATCGATGATTGATTCTTTGGCTTAATTTCTGATTTTGGTTATCTTTTGGTTGATTGTTGTTATTCTAATCTCATGCCCTAATTCCTCTTCCAATTGATCAAAGGCCACGATTGATTGTGTTGACCTAGGAAGCCTAAACCTAAGATCGAAAGCCTGGTTAAGGTGAGCCTTGCGTGAGAGTTAGTAGAGCGAAGCTAATACGTAGCGAGAGCCCGTTAGTTAAGCTTTAGGTTTGACATTGATCCGAGAGGACTTGTCCTAAACCATTAGCACAAACCACCATTAGTGTCCTTTTCAGTGATAGCCTTAGTTGAAATCATCGTGAACCTGTGACCCTAGACTTCTCCCTTATCATCTTTTAATTCAGTCTACCCTTAGTTTATAGTTCAACCCAATCCTTTTCATACCTCGAGATTGACCTTTCCTAGCTGAGCATTTCATTGACTACATCCATCTCCCTGTGGATCTCGACCCTACTGCCACTAGCTACCTAGTTAGTAGTCTTTAGGTTATTTTGATTGAGGAGACGCGACTTTACCCTCATCAGCGACTCCTATTGAAGAAACAGATGGGATAAATAATTGCACAGAGTATTTAATAACGCATCAGTAAACAATGTTTACACACTTACTGTTTTTCTCGTCCGATCCGCTAAGATAGATTCTGCGGACTCAAATTCAGGGATAGCATTGTTCGCATTATCGGGGTCAGGTGTCGTAGCGGGTTTGGGCTTTTTCAGAATGCCCTGACTCCAACCACACTCACCGCGTGGAAATAGCAAAGGATATTGCAGTGCATCATAGCACCCGTAAAAGTGTTTTATTTGGTGAGTTTCATTCTGCTTACCCAGTACAACTACGTGAGGACTGTTTGAAACACTTGAAGACGTGTTTTCGTTCAAAATGACGACAACTTCATCGGACGTAGGTGCATTGTACACTCGCTGGTCGCGTGTTGTCTCAGTGTTTAAAACTATTCGTGTGCATTCATTACTTTCTATTTCGCGTAACGATCTAAAAAATTTAGCGTAAGGATTTTGTTGCGTTATGTTTACAAGCAATTCCACAATACTTTGTTGAACCTCAGGGAAACAATTGGTTCGATTTACAGTTTCATGTTGTCCATCATAAAAATACAACTGCAGGAATTTAGGCTTCCCATCGTCCAGTATTAAACTTGGGATATTATGGTAAATTTGACCATGCAATTTGAAAACGTAAATTCCTTTATGAGTTTTAGCATCTATCTGACCTCCCAGCGAACTGAATGCAAATAGGTTATTATACATTCGAGAATACTTCTGAAAATGTAGTGCATCCTCATCCTGAGATGTAAATAAACGAACAAGTTCTGGGGGATAGTCGGCCTGTGGGAGACTAACAGTACCACCAGCGCAGCAGAAATTAGGAGATTCGAACCCAAATTTGAAAGCGTCACAGTGCTCGCATCTACTGGTAGGGAGCAATTGTATGCGTTTTTCGGCTTGACTGCTGTGTTCCAGGCCTAAGGCACGACCTACAGTGCACAGAACAATTCAAACGCCAATCGTAAAATCAATTGACCAATGGTTTCTACCGTAAAATTGCAAGCGATAAGAAGCTATATCTACTCTAGATAATAAAATACGTTGGTTGAGGAACAGAACAGCAGACTACTGGTACCTCGACCACGACGTCCTCTTCCACGCCCCCGGCTAGCATGACTGCTACAGCTCTGTCCTCTCCCTGCAGAAGATGGAAGCTGGTAACGGCCACGACCTCTAGTCCGTGTCCTAATTTGCAGTGGGAAGGAATCTTGGTTAACTTCTACATGTAGCATACTAACAACTCGATGCTGGCTGAAAAGTATGCGCCCACCTAATTAATCATAACAATGTCTACAGCAGAACACAAGTGCGTTGAATACTAATAACAACTAACGGACCGTGAAATTAGGTACAGTAAATTACCTGCTCTCAGCACAGTCCAAATTTTCAAGACGCCTTTTCCGCTGTGCAGACAACTGCATTCTGGCCAGAAACCGTATAGCAACCAAAAGGATTGATTGGAAGGAACACGTATTTGAGAAGACCACAAAAACTGCAGTGCAAATAAGTCTCACTTACAGGCTTAAGTAACACTCTACAAATCAGAAGCTATCATGAGAAGGAAATTGTGCAAGCGAAGAAGTCAGTAAAATTATGCTGGCCATAATATAAGGCAACTACATCGATGATTATTAAATGACAGGATGAGCAAGACGTCGTCACCACATATAGTGACAAAGTAAAGACAAGGAGAGACAACTACATTAATACTGCATTCGAAAATAAAAGTCTGAAGACCTAATAACTCAAATTCAATGATAATCCTTCAAAGGTTTGTTACTTTGTCAAACAATGGTACCTCTCTTCGTAACGAAAGCAGTGAACTTGTACCTTGTAAGGTTTGAGTAACCCTGGAGCAGACAAATTCAATGCAGAATTTGACGTGCGAAACTGCTAAGTAGGCGCCAAAAGAAAACAAAAAGCAGCTGGGGGCAGGGAAAGCTGAAAGCAGGTGCGGTAAGTATAATATTTGGCAATGAAAATGGCAGCCAGAGAAGTGAAGCAGGATATTTGAGGAGCAAAGGCGACAAAATGACTTCTCACATTATACATTCCACCTAGAACAACAGCATCAACAAACGTCTTAGACATAAACACAAAAGCAATTCCAAAGGTACAATCAATACGTATGCGCGTAAACTACATCGAGAGACATACTGCGACCAACGTTAAAACATCAAAAGAAAAAATCTGCAAAGCAGACAGGCAGACAGCGAGAGTTGAACAACACTCACATGCTGAGATGACGGCGACAGGAGCTGAGAACATAATAAATCCTTAAGCACAAAATTGGAAGAAACAGTAATTCTAAAAACGTAAAGGGAAATAGCAAATAACACCTCAGATTCTACTCCACAATCACAGCCAATCCAAAATGAAAACACTTAAAGCAGCACCAAAATTATCCAACACTACGCATCGAAAATAAGTTCCAAATCTAGAAAAGAAAGGAGCTGCAACCATGAATCGTAAAGCACAACATTGGAACAAACAGCAATTATTAAAGCAGCACCGAAATTATTTGGCTAACATTGTTTGGTGAATATTGTTCCAATCAAACACTGACCTTTTCCAATCACGGCAATTGCTTGGCTAACATTGTTACACCTACAAATCCACAGAAGAGGTAAAAAAAATAAGCTCTCAATCTAAAATAAACAGCTAACCAATCCCTCTGGTATTGTTAAGCGTATTGAAGGCATTTGTCGTAACTACTTGTGGTATGGCTCCGATTCTTATCACCATGCTCCGAATGTTAGCTGGGACGATTGTTGCTATCCAAAGGAGATGGGAGGATTGGGTCTGCGTAGTTCAAAAGATTGGAACAAGGCCTTGTTAGGTAAGTATGTTTGGTGGATTGAGAATAAACAAGACCACCTTTGGGTGAAGTGGATCAATCACGTATATATGAAAGGTGTTCCCTGGACTGAATATGTTCCACCTTCGGATTGTGCCTGGTCTTGGAGGAAAATAGCTCATTGTATGGCGTTTTTTAGAGCAGGTACGTATTCACCTATGTTGGCTGGAAAGTATTCTGTTATGGACACGTATATGTGGCTCCGAGAAGTAAGGCCAAAGGTCCCATGGAGATTTGTATGCTGGAATTCCTTGAACATCCCTCGATGTTCTTTTATTTTTTGGGAGTATAAGCTTGGGAGACTATTTACCTATGATAGGCTCAAGAGAATGGGGTTCCATGGTGATGATCGCTGTTTGCTCTGTAATGTCGCTTTAGAAACACATAAACATCTTTTCCATGAGTGTTGTTTTGCGCAGATGTGTTGGGCTGAACTGGAAAGCCGTCTGGGTGTTCATTTCTGGCATGACCGTGTGGACAGGTGGTGTTGTCGGGGTGCTAGGTCCAAGGTTGTGCGGAATATAGTGGCGGCTTGTGTGGTTGCTGTTATTTATAGCATCTGGACCATGAGGAACAAGGCACGTGTTGATAATGTGGTGCTTCATCCTAAATGGGTAGCTACGAATGTAATAGAGGATGTACTTACGCGGTTTAGAGCATGTAACTGTGGATACCCATATCCGTACCCTCCCACACAAAACCCTGTGATGTAACACGGACTTTTATTACGCATGCTTTAACGCTAACTTAAACGGTTCTAACTAATGTCGAATTCATTTTTGAGTCGTTTGAAATGTTAGATGAGTCAGGTCGCATCACATCGCATTTAAATACACGTTCATTTTGTCCATTTGGAGTCTAGCTTGGTCCTCGTCCTGCTTCATTTGGCATGAGCTTCGCGTTTGCACTACAATTAGCCCTTTTACATTAACAAGGTCTAATTCAGCATTCCTAAATTCCTAAATTTAGGCCCGGTGGCTAAATCCTCCCTTTAGCCTCCTCTCACACAAAATATAGCCTCACGTCTTGCCTTATTTCACAAAATGCTACAAAATACACCTCTTTCATTTTTCCGGGTCTCGGGCCCAAAACCGAGCCCAAACCCGCCTTTGGCCCGCACTCTAAAGCCCTCAACCCTCTAGAAGATCATACTAGGTCTTCTTGGAGCACAAGCAAGGAGATTACACCGAATATTCCCAAGATTTGGCAATCCGGATTAAGGAAATACGAAATCACGGAAAAAACCAGCCTGACAAACCGCATAAGCCTATGCGGTTTGTCAGCTTGGCTTTTTAAGCCTATGCGGTTTGTCAGCTTGGCTTTTTAAGCCTATGCGGTTTATCAGCTTGGCTTTTTAAGCTTATGCGGCTCAGGGTACAAACCGCATAAGGCTATGCGGTTTGCCCCCCAAACCGCATAAGCCTACGCTGGCCCTGGTGTGGTTTTTAGCGCTGTCTTTCCTATTTCCCTCGGCTATTCTCCTATATATACAACCCCTCGCACAACCCTTTCTCACAAGTTTTCCACACATGAAAACCCTCTCTTCTCACAACCTCTCATCCTAGGTTTTAGCATCCACATAATTTTCCTACAAAATATACCGTCTAGCACGGTATACACCCTTTTACATCCACAAAAGCCTCAAGCACCCAAATCCTTGAGTTCAGCACACCATCCCGTGTTGAATTCATCCTCCTTTTTAGTTCAAGAAGCTTAAGCTCGCCCAGCATCTCAAGCGTCGGGACTGTAGGTACCGATCCACTTGGATCAAAGCTTTTTCTTATTTTTATGGACTAACAAAGGGACTACACTCTAGCGCTGGCTTTGGCACCCAGTAGCGCTTTGCCTTCCAAGTGTTCTATTTACTGGTACACTCCATATCCGATGACACGCCAAAGTCGCATAAGAATCGAATTCTTATAAAATAAACCAATGGACAATTGAACTTTATTTTATTTGCATGCATCTTGCACCTTCTTTGCATTAAATCAACTTAACAATGAATTGACCTTTAATCGAACGTTTTAGTTAACAAGTTAAACATGCTAAACTGAGGGTTTAATCAATCTTTTTGCATCTGCACTTGCATTCTTTTACAACCTTATCGCACTTGTACGTAGCGATAACATTAGCTCAATTATCATCTTACAAGGATTGTTCTAGGTCAGTAGAGGCTATTTTTAAATAGGCTTTTCTAAAAGGTTTTCATAAATCATTACTTGAATTACTCTTTTGTTAAGTACCCTCACCCCGAATCCAATCTGGTTTCACAAAGCCTTAGATCTAGGGGTGTCGGCGTGCTCCGAAATCTAAGACATGTTTTTAGCTTAGAACATGGTAGCAGGTTCCTATTTTCCGCGATAAATAGGTGGCGACTCCAAACAGTTCTTAAAGGTTTTTCTAACTTAATCTTTTTTAACTTTAAATCCGCCCTTAAGCAAGACGCCGAGTTGGGTCCCTCGTCTTCGATCCCGGGTTCCACAGTTTGGCGACTCCGCTGGGGAGATTTTATTTTTAAAACTTAAAACTAGCGTTTTCTTTTTTAAAAATAAAGAGGTGAAACTTGAAAGCTTAGAACAATCCAAGTATACATAATTGAGCTATGCACATTCGTTTAGAGTCCATTCCTTTTGGAATCTAGGCACCCTTTTCACCCTCGAGAAGTGGTTCCAACACGCAGGCTTGTCCACTCGATAAAGCACGTGCAGGACTAACTTTCCTCTCGCCCCTCCACGGCTTGCCGTAAAAGGCTATCTCGACCGCCCCAGTGCTCCCTTTAGAAAACCTATCGCTCCGGCGTAAGGAAATAAAGAGGTTAAGTATCTGCCAAAGCGTACTCGAGTAGTTGGAGGTGTACCCGACTAGACCCTACCCTTTGAGTCGAGTCATACGTACAAGTTCGAGGCTATGCACTCCATAGTCTTTTTCAAAATGAGCACTTGCATTCATATCTTCGAAAACTCGCTTAAACGTTTCAAAGATAAATGAACCTAACATCTAACAAAGCTAACACGTTTCAAACAAAACTATCGCGAATTTTTGAAATAAGCCTTTTCAAAACTTCCTTTTCACTAACAAGCAAAAACCCGAGCAAGGATTAAAACCCAAGCTCGTGGATTTCAATCTCCTAGGCCACATGGCCTAGCTCTACTTTTAACATCCTCGGCTCGACTTGCTAACCACTCTCGAGCCGAATCCACTCTCTATTACACATTCGACTCGAGCTCACCTCGGCAAATAGCCGATACTAGTTCGACGGGTGCAAAGCAAAACTTTTAACATCGAGACGAGATGTGCGCACACATCCTCGTCTCAAAAGCTTCCCTTTAGCCAAAACTTTTCGAAAATCTCCTTTTTCAAGCTTAAAAGGTCTTTCAAAATAATGAAATGAGCTAAAATTGACGCCTAAAATGAACGTTGAACCTAGTAGGTCTACCTAGATACACGCCACACAACCTAATCCATTCTCAACATCCTTGACTCAACTAGCTAACCGCTCTCAAGTCAAACCCCTTTCATTAATCTAGGCTCGAGCCCTTAACGACGAACCGTTAAATGGGCTCGACAAAGCTAACATCTTTAACATCGAGACGAGACATGCGCACGCGTCCTCGCCTCAAAAGCTTCCTTTAGCTAAAACCTTTTCGAGAACCTCCTTTTTCAAAACATAAAAGGTCTTTCTAAACAAAGAAATAAGCTAAAAATGAATGCTTAGAGTGATCGTGAGTCTAGTGGGTCGAGTCGTGTCACTAATATATGAAGTGAAATACAGGCCTCAGCCGGATACTCGCCGTTTTAGGAATCACATAGTCATCCCCTACAAGAAACGAACCTACACCCGCAAAATGGCCAGCAATGACGAAGTTAACGCACTCCGTAACCAAGTCACCAAGCTGACTGACGACCTCGAACGCCTGCTGAATCACCATAAGAGCGAGATAAAGCGATTGGAACAACGTATCAAGGACAAGACCGACAGCCATGTCTCGATCCACACTCTCGAGGCCCTTAGCCAACAGGTCAATGAAGGCTTCACCGAATATCTCTCTCGATGGGAAAAGCTAAGCGCACAAATTCCAAATCGCCCGCATGAGGACGAACTTGTGCCTATGTTCATAAACAATCTGCGACCCGTGTATCAATTATACATGCGGTACTGCAACATCCAAGACTTCGAACAACTCATCAGGGTCGGCGCTCAAATCGAGGACGACATTAGGACTAGTGCCAAAGGCAGATACACCGGCAATACCTACCAAGATAACTCACCAAAATCTCCTCACGCGGCCAAGGGTGAGGAAAACTACACTGTGGACAGCTTTGACACATTTGCAACCAAAGGCTACAGGAGTTTCATGCCTTACACTAAGGCATTCCATAGGTTGGTAGAAAACAACTACCTACAACCAATCGGGCCTACCAACAAGCCACCCGAAGACAAAAAGCCAAAACTTTGGAACCCAAATGCTTACTGTGCATACCATAGAGGCAAAGGCCACGACACAGAAAACTGCTTCAAACTGAAGCACGCCATCGAAGATCTCATCGACCAAGGAAAGCTCGACAAACCATCTCAACCGTCCAGGTCGCCCAACGACGCCAACCCTTTCGCCGACTACACAATCTTCGTGGGCAAAAATATCAAACCGAGCGACAATCAAATCATTGACGCTCCGTTCAACGATAAAGGGGACGAATGGCCTATGTCCAACCAAGCCACGATCCAAGGTGACGAAAGGATTAAACCCAAATCATCCAACAAAGATCACCCTCCATGCAACCTCACGATCTTCACAGGATCACTTCCTCCCATGGATCACTCAGACTTTGTCATGCCCGAAAACAACCCAACCCCCAACGCAGACATTGGGAATGAACTGACGCGCGAGGATGCGCTTATAAAATGCAAATCATCACGACTCAAAAGGAAGATGGCGAGAGCGGACACACTGGCAAATGGGAAGAAGAAGAAATCCTCTTAGCTTCTAATGCTCTTAGCGTCGGGTCATCTGTCGACCCATCTATCTTAGGCTCTAGCTCTAGCTTAGATTTTCTTTTTACGGAGGCTAGCTCCAAGCAATTTTCTGACTTGTCGAATAATTCTTTTCAAAATAACGAAATGAATAAATTTGCCTACGTCCTGTCTCAAGCTAAAACAAACAACAAAGAACAAACAGTCAGAAATCAACAAGCAACAAACAAATCACAAAATACAAAAGACACTAACTCATGCGATGAAAATGAACAAGCTAACGAATCATTAAACAAACACATTGCAAGCATTGTCTCTCCAAAAACACAGCACCCTAGAACCGAGGCGTCGGCGAACGCAAAGAAGACGAAATCCTCTTAGGATCTAATCCTTTAGGTGTCGGGTCATCTGTCGACCCACCTTCTAGTCTTAGCTTAGACTTTTTATGGTTTGTCAAACAATTCTTCTTTAATGAATAATACGAATAAGTTTGCTTATGTCTCGTCTCAAGCTAAAAACAAACAAATAAACAATGAACAACAGACAAAAATTAAACAAAACAATCAAACAACACAACACAAAAATCCGTGCGATAAAAATGAACTAACGAATGAACAATCGTTAATTTAATACATTGCAAACATCGCGAGCAGCCCAACACAAACCTCACTTTCCCTAAGCCTTTGAAAACATAAATGGATTAAATAACCCACGGCTATCCTAACCCATTTATCACATGCTTTTTCACAAAGCATAACCCAAGAATTAGAGCACATTCTTGGTGAGTCTTTCAAAGCGAACTCACGGCCCTTGGTCTTTTCGAACCTTTCTAAACAAGACCTTTTCAAACGACTCATTGTCAAAACAGCCCAGTAAGCAGCATCCCTCGTCATACCCAAGAATGGCCAAGCCCAATCTTGTGGATTCTAACATCGGATCGAATGGCTCAAGCCATCTCGATCCATTTCTCCTTTGACAAAGTCCATGTGGACGAGCAAGCTCGTCCTCATCACATTTTGACACCTTCGGCTCAAATAGCTTAAACGCCATTTCGAGCATCCGCCGATAGGATCTTAGCAACACACCGTTAACATAAACTTCTAGCTTTCTATCACCAAACATCGTCGAGCATGAAACGTTTTAAAACATTTCTAGCTCAAAATCGGCCGCATGACTCGCGGTCATCACAATCCTTTTATCACAAAACATTTTCAAACCCGAGAGTGATAACCCATTCTCGCGGACCTCTTCTCGAAAACAAACCTAGCAGCTCACGGCCTTTTAACACCTCTTTCAAATTAAGCATTTTTCGAAATCCACGATCCGAATGGCCTATCCCAATTTTGATCCAAACATTTCTCTAGGAATGAACTAGCATCATCTTTTAGAATCCTCACGGTTGGACCAGGTGACTCATAGTCGCTTCGATCTAACCCTCTTTCGAACCAGGTGTATGAAAACGGTCATAACCGTTTTCATCACACTTCAAACACCCTTGATTCGGATAGCCTATCGCTACTCCGAATCGACTCACACTTTCACCGATTAACCGCTGATACGGGCTTATCGGATTCAATCTCAAAACACCCTTTACATCGAGCCAAAAGGTGACAACGCATTTGTGCTCAACAAAACATCTCGTTTATCGCCGAAAACGAAACTTTTGCAAAATCAAAAACAAATCAAAGTATGCGTTAATCGAGTCTCGACACCATAGGCATCGACGTGTACCCACGACACGTGCATCGCGCAGCAACTGACAAGGCATCCACTCAAGCACCATTGACGATCTGGCGGATCCCCTCAAGCAATTCGAGTCTTTTAAATACGGGTCGAGTTTTTAAGCATCGAGTCAATCTCTGTCAGTCTAGGGCAATCGAGTCTTTGACATACGACATTTTAACAAATCGATAAAGGAATAAGTTTGCCAACAACCCAGCTTCCTTTTTACCCATCTTTTTCATACAAAACACATTTTACACAAGTATACATTGCATCATAGGAGTAGCTATCCGAAGGTGATCTAGGCCGGCTACGAAGGTCCAAGTCAATATCAATACAAGACAAGAACAAGAAGGTTTCCGACGACTAAACACCTAAGGTTCACTAGTCTGCTTGTGGTCTACTACTCCGCTGCTTTTGGAGGAGGATCCATTAATTTGGAGCTCCACAGTGGTCATGAATTTGATCGCGACCAAAAGTATGAGTATTCCTGGATCGCCCTCCGCGTACTCGATCGCGTGCCTAATAAGCAAACGAACTTGTCAGAGGAGTCCGGCGTGATAGACACACGACCACGAGTGACCACCGAGCCACAAAGTTTAGCAAGGTCCGAGCTCAAGCCCAAGCCGCATAGGGCGTGAGATCGACATTCTCAAACCAAACGGGAATACAAGGAACAAAGATCAAGAACCAAAGTCACCAAAAAAGCAAAAGCTCAAAGCTCCGAAAGCTTAAGATCTCAAAAGCCTAGAAGCAAAAGCTTAAGAAGTCAAAAGCTCAAGAAGTCAAAAGCCTAGAAGCAAAAACCAAGAAAGCACAAGCTTAGAAGCAAAGGGGCCGAACCCCCGAGGGCAAGAAGTACCGACGCCCAGAAACAAGTGGCCAAGTCTTTGTAAGTCCAAACTGAAGACTCGACAGAAGCAACAAGCAGCCTAGATCGACTAAGGAGAACACACCCTTAGGATGCAATTATCAAGGTTAAACACATAAACACCCCTTTATGGACCGGCGGGTCCTTAAACACGCACCTTTCCACATAAGCACCTTTCCACATAAACACCTTTTCACATAAACAAACACATTTTACAAAAGTCACCCTTTCGAACTACGCTAGGTTTGATTCCGTATCCACGGATACGTAGGCCGCTCACTTGAGCTCAACCAACCCTTTTACACAAAATATCCCTATGTCTAAAGCTTCCAAAGTCAAGGACATCCTCACAAAAATCCACAAAAATCCACGAAAATCCAAGGCAAACTGTTTCTTTATCGAGGCGTTAAAAGGACTACGTCGAGACAAAGTTGTGCTAGACCTAGGAGTAGTACTCTGCTTTTTTCGTCTAACCTTGTTCATTTTGCAGGAATAACAACATGCCACTGAAGCAACCATGAGTCGCCAAGCCGGGGGCTTTACCGATGCACGTATCATAGTCACTTACATCCCTATCAACGTCGAGTCTCGAGTCATGCATACGATTCGTCTTGTTTCATACTTTTCGGCATTTTAAGCATCCCATAAACATTGGCTCGGACATCGAGTCAATTCTCTTCCAATCAAACAATTTAGCGACATTTAAACCGCTCCTTTCAAAACTTTTCAGTTCTGAAAACGCTCCCACGGGGCGACACACTCCTTTCAAATATCCACCCTCAAAATTAGCTAATCACCTTTCAAAATTAACTCAACACTTGAGTTAATATAAAAACACTTTTCCACTTCACTTTTGCAAAAAGACACCCCTATCGCACAAGCAAAATGTATCTTTCGAAAATGCATCTTAAATCCTTGAAATGCATCTCGAATCTTCGAAGTCTAAGCTTTTCCAAAAACTTAACTCGGCACTCGAGTTAATACACTTTGAGTAACAGCATTCTTCGAATTTAACTCACTCGAGTTAACACATTTTGAGCGAAAGCACTATCGAACTACGCCGGTTTGATTCCACACTCGTGGATACGTAGGCAGCTTATGCAAAGCACAACCGAACCTAGCACTACCTCCCACTCCGTTTTGTCATAAGATTCAACCGAATTCTCATCCTCGACAACTGGGGGCTTTTCAACCTCTGCACCCAAATGACCCTCCACGGTCTTCACAAACTCTAGCTTAAGCTCACAACGTCAAACACCCTTTCATCTTGCACGACGCCTTACAACCGACATTTCTAGCGTTCATTCTTAAAGCTCATTTCGACAACTAAAATGAATCTTTCACAAAATGAGTTTTCAACAAAAACATTTTAATCCAAGCATCCCAATCGGGAATCATTTCACTTTCAAACCCGAGCCTACTAACTACGCAGGTACACGGAAGCATAGTACAGCACGGAAGCAGAAGACAACAAAAAGCAACTACAAGTTCAAGCCAAGCTACAACCAACCAACAAGCAATCATGTAAACAAGGGTTCACACAATCCTTATTGCACAAGATCACCAAAACACCTAGGGACGACGACGACGGTACTCGTCAAAGTCATGTTGAACCCACCCACGCCATCCTCCACCTGTTATGCTGTCCTCCATAGCTTCTTGTGCACATCCTTGGCAACCTACAACATACAACAGAACAGCTACATTTTTCTCCACTTTGCCTTAATTTCACACAAATTAAGCCAAACTACGGGGGAAATTTCAAAACCAAACACCATACACCTCACTTTGACCAAGTTTTCATTCAAAACTTAGTCAAACTCGAGGGGGTAATCCAAAAACTCCTCCTCCTAATGCACACCACTTTGACTCAGTTTTCATTCAGAACTTAGTCAAACTCGAGGGGGTAATCCGAAAACTCCTTCTCCTAATACACCCTTATCCTAATACAACCCATAGCCTTTTACATAGTTTGACTATCGTTATACACCATAACTCAGTCAAACTGGGGGCTTATACATACACCGACACCATAACCAAGACAACTGGGGGCTGACGCTTCCTATCAAGAATCAAACCTTTACAACGAAAAATGGGATAATTTTTCACTTTTTTTTGACGACACCCTTGCCATAAACACCCACATCAACATAAACATCTACGGTTGAGCGACACCTCCAAAACCGCTACAAACATGAGCACGCACGCTAAAAGCATAACACTTTCATGTGTGCATCAAACAACAAGCACCCGAACGTAGGTCCTAGCACCAAGCACCGTAACATATCCAAGAAGCATCCCAAGCATCCAAGCACCATGCATTCCAAGTCCGAGAGAGGTAAGTATCACGTGAATCCAAACGAATCACTAGATACCACGTCTCATGATCAAAGCAGGCGAAAATGAAGATTTCGGAAGACAATCGCAGATTTCAAATTATTCCGGATTTGAAGCCGCGACATGTGTGAATGAGTTCACGCTTGAAGTCGCCAATTGATAAGAGATTCCCCGAAAGAATCACTAGTCGACAAGGCAATTTCAGAGGCGTGTTTTGTTCCACGTTGTCTTTCCATATTTGGCTCGTCAAGCCCAAGTATTTTTCTTCTTACCCGCAAGCTTTCATGGTTAAGGCGTCACCTACAGTCCGCCACAAGCGCTAGCACATACATTATGCGCTATGCCTTGGTTAAGGCGTCACCTACAGTCCGCCATACTCATGTACTAAGCATTTAATACATGGTACAGAAGCAGAAACACAAACACTCGCGAGCCCTTACACCCTCTTACACGTCCCGGTGGAGTATCACTTCCTCCCCATGGAGTCCACACATCTACACAGACATTTCCCACGGAGCCCAAGACATATCTTTCGACTTCCCCAACAAATCACTAGCCTGCATCTCTGCGTCATTTTTCCCAGCAAATACACCTCTACAAGGCATCCTGAACGAGTCATCCTTCAACTTCGGAGCATAAACACCAAGCATCTACATCAGCACGTCCAGCAAGTCTAAAGCATCTACATCAACTACAAGGCGCAAACGCATTTTCACTTACACGGAGCAGTCTACATGAACACATACACCTTCCTCGGACCATAATTCCCGGCGAGTATACACCCGCACCCCGTACAAGATGAAACACCAGCACCCTTTCCAAAGACCAAACAACTACAACTACACCTACGCTCCTCGGCGAGACCATACATATACACCCTTCCCAGCAGACTACTACTTCTCCAGCAGACACTACACTAAGCACCTGCGCTCCTCGGCGAGACCCGGCATCAACATCAGCAATGGCATCAACATCAGCAACGGCATCAACATCAAGCATCAACATCAAGCATCAAGTATCAAGCACATACGAAGGCATTACACGGCAATGAAGCACGACACGGAGCACAGCAAAGGCACTCAGCAGGCCGGCAGGCCTTTATAGCGTGCACGGACCGCCAAGTCCTTAAAATGCGCACGTCCCGCCCCGCATAGCCCGGTTCGAAGTCCTCGTCTCACCCATGGACACATGCTTCGTTCCGCTGACTATATCGAGACTGTAATGGTCCGGATATGGCCGTAGGAGTTTGACTAGCGCTCTAGTCCGAGCTCAGTCAAACTGGGGGCTCTGTGGATACCCATATCCGTACCCTCCCACACAAAACCCTGTGATGTAACACGGACTTTTATTACGCATGTTTTAACGCTAACTTAAACGGTTCTAATATGTCGAATTCATTTTTGAGTCGTTTGAAATGTTAGATGAGTTAGGTCGCATCACATCGCATATAAATACACGTTCGTTTTGTCCATTTGGAGTCTAGTCTGGTCCTTGTCCCGCTTCATTTGGCATGAGCTTCGCATTTGCATTACAATTAGCCCTTTTACATTAACAAGGTCTAATTCAGCATTCCTAAATTCCTAAATTTAGGCCCAGTGGCTAAACCTTCCCTTAGCCTCCTCTTACACAAAATACACCCTCACGTCTTACCTTATTTCACAAAATGCAACACAATACACCTTTTTCATTTTTCCGGGTCTCGGGCCCAGAACCGAGCCCAAACCCAAGCCTTTGGCCCGCACTCCAAGGCCCTGACCCTCACAAATATCCCAGCAAATATCTCAGCTCTTTTCTTGAGCTACACGGCTGAGATTATCACGTAATCTTTCAAAGATTATGTCGAGCCGAAACTAGGAAACTACACTAAAAACCACACCTCCAAACCGCACAACCTTATGCGGTTTGGAGGGGCAACCGCATAAGCTTATGCGGTTTGCCCTGTCAACCGCATAAGCCTATGTGGTTCCTTGGCCTGGTTTTATACGCTGCTTTCCTAATTTCTCCGAGGTTTTTTGGTATATATACCCCCCTATACCCAGCCTCGAGGATCATTCATTCACACAATTCACATCCAACACTCTCCCAAACTCTCTCAAAGCCTCAAGCACTCAAATCTTGAGTTCAACACATCATCCCGTGTTGAATTCATCCTCCTTTTTAGTTCAAGAAGCGAAGCTCTGCCCAGATCTGAAGCGTCAGGACCAGGTAGGTACCGATCCACTTGGATCAAAGCTTTTTCTTATTTTTTATGGACTAACAAAGGGGACTACACTCTAGCGCCCCCCCGGCTTTGGCACCCAGCGCGCTTGCCTTCCAAGTGTTCTATTTACTTCGGGTACACTCCATATCCGATGACACGCCAAAGTTGCATAAGCAACCGACCCTTATAAAATAAACCAATGGACAATTGAACTTTATTTTATTTGCATGCATCTTGCACCTTCTTTTGCATTAAATCAACTTAACAATGAATTCGACCTTTAACTGAACCGTTTTCGTTAACAAGTTAAACATGCTAAACTGAGGGTTTAATCAATCTTTTTGCATCTGTACTTGCATTATTTTTACAACCTTTTCGCACTTGTACGTAGCGATAACATTAGCTCAATTATCATCTTACAAGGATTGTTCTAGGTCAGTAGAGGCTATTTTTAAATAGGCTTTTCTAAAAGGTTTTTATAAATCATTAATTGAATAACTCTTTTGTTAAGTACCCTCACCCCGAATCCAATCTGGTTTCACAAGCCTTAGATCTAGGGGTGTCGGCGTGCTCCGAAATCTAGGACATGTTTTTAGCTTAGAACATGGTAGCAGGTTCCTATTTTCCGCGATAAATAGGTGGCGACTCCAAACAGTTCTTAAAGGTTTTTCTAACTTAATCTTTTTTAACTTTAAATCCGCCCTTAAGCAAGACGCTGAGTTGGGTCCCTCGTCTCTGACCCGGGTTCCACAGTTTGGCGCCCTTTACCTTTACTACATTAAGCACCTGCGCTCCTCGGCGAGACCCGGCATCAACATCACCAACGGCATCAACATCAGCAACGGCATCAACATCAGCAACGGCATCAGCATCAGCAAAGGCATCAACATCAGCATCAAGCACAGCAAAGGCACTTTGCAGGCCGGCAGGCCCTTATAGCATGCACGGACCGCCAAGTCCTTAAAATGCGCACGCCCCTCCCCGCATAGCCCGGTTCGAAGTCCTCGTCTCACCCATGGACACATGCTTCGCTCACGATCAGATCGAGGCGTAATGGTCCGGATATGGTCGTAGGAGTTTGACTAGCGCTCTAGTCCGAGCTCAGTCAAACTGGGGGCTCTGTGGATACCCATATCCGTACCCTCCCACACAAAACCCTGTGATGTAACACGGACTTTTATTACGCATGCTTTAACGCTAACTTAAACGGTTCTAACTAATGTCGAATTCATTTTTGAGTCGTTTGAAATGTTAGATGAGTCAGGTCGCATCACATCGCATTTAAATACACGTATATTTTGTCCATTTGGAGTCTAGCTTGGTCCTCGTCCTGCTTCATTTGGCATGAGCTTCGCGTTTGCACTACAATTAGGCCTTTTACATTAACAAGGTCTAATTCAGCATTCCTAAATTCCTAAATTTAGGCCCGGTGGCTAAATCCTCCCTTTAGCCTCCTCTCACACAAAATATAGCCTCACGTCTTACCTTATTTCACAAAATGCTACAAAATACACCTCTTTTATTTTTCCGGGTCTCGGGCCCAAAACCGAGCCCAAACCCGCCTTTGGCCCGCACTCCAAAGCCCTCAACCCTCTAGAAGATCATACTAGGTCTTCTTGGAGCACAAGCAAGGAGATTACACCGAATATTCCCAAGATTTGGCAATCCGGATTAAGGAAATACGAAATCACGGAAAAAACCAGCCTGACAAACCGCATAAGCCTATGCGGTTTGTCAGCTTGGCTTTTTAAGCCTATGCGGTTTGTCAGCTTGGCTTTTTAAGCCTATGCGGTTTGTCAGCTTGGCTTTTTAAGCTTATGCGGCTCAGGGTACAAACCGCATAAGGCTATGCGGTTTGCCCCCCAAACCGCATAAGCCTATGCGGCTCCCTGGTGTGGTTTTTAGCGCTGTCTTTCCTATTTCCCTCGGCTATTCTCCTATATATACAACCCCTCGCACAACCCTTTCTCACAAGTTTTCCACACATGAAAACCCTCTCTTCTCACAACCTCTCATCCTAGGTTTTAGCATCCACATAATTTTCCTACAAAATATACCGTCCAGCACGGTATACACCCTTTTACATCCACAAAAGCCTCAAGCACCCAAATCCTTGAGTTCAGCACACCATCCCGTGTTGAATTCATCCTCCTTTTTAGTTCAAGAAGCGAAGCTCTGCCCAGATCTGAAGCGTCAGGACCAGGTAGGTACCGATCCACTTGGATCAAAGCTTTTTCTTATTTTTTATGGACTAACAAAGGGGACTACACTCTAGCGCCCCGGCTTTGGCACCGGTAGCGCTTGCCTTCCAAGTGTTCTATTTACTTCGGGTACACTCCATATCCGATGACACGCCAAAGTCGCATAAGCAACCGACCCTTATAAAATAAACCAATGGACAATTGAACTTTATTTTATTTGCATGCATCTTGCACCCTTCTTTTGCATTAAATCAACTTAACAATGAATTCGACCTTTAACTGAACCGTTTTCGTTAACAAGTTAAACATGCTAAACTGAGGGTTTAATCAATCTTTTTGCATCTGCACTTGCATTCTTTTACAACCTTATCGCACTTGTACGTAGCGATAACATTAGCTCAATTATCATCTTACAAGGATTGTTCTAGGTCAGTAGAGGCTATTTTTAAATAGGCTTTTCTAAAAGGTTTTCATAAATCATTACTTGAATTACTCTTTTGTTAAGTACCCTCACCCCGAATCCAATCTGGTTTCACAAAGCCTTAGATCTAGGGGTGTCGTGATGCTAGAAATCTAAGACATGTTTTTAGCTTAGAACATGGTAGCAGGTTCCTATTTTCCGCGATAAATAGGTGGCGACTCCAAACAGTTCTTAAAAGTTTTTCTAACTTAATCTTTTTTAACTTTAAATCCGCCCTTAAGCAAGACGCCGAGTTGGGTCCCTCGTCTTCGATCCCGGGTTCCATAGTTACAAATCAATGTTGTCGTTATATGATCGAACTTGGTTGAGTAAGTTGTAAACGGTATGATGTATACCTTGCCATGAAAGTTGTAATCGGGTTTTATAATTAATATACTTACATTTTCCCAAAAAAAAAAAAAAAAGAAAAAAAAAAACAGCTAACCAATGCGGCAATAAAAAATAAGTGAATTAAGTTGATTTAAAATAAACAACAAACCAATGCAGAAATAAATCATAATAATTAAGTTGATTCAAACAAATGTTAGTCAGTGAGAGAGTAATATACGCAGGAGTATAGTGAACAGCAAACAAATGCAGAACTCAATTAATAATGAATCAAATCGATCATAAATAATTGAATGAACGATGAAGGATGAAGGAAATAGAGAACGGATCGTAGTAACTGCAAGTGCATAATAAATAAATGTTACATGACTAAGTTGAAAAAGCAGCAGAACAATGTAGATAATTATCGTCTATATTTAAGCTGATAAAATAAATGTATTTTGTGATCTGTGAAATCTGAGAGGAAGTTGTAGGAGACAGGCAGCAAGAAATGAGAAGCTGGGTCATTGAGAAAGAAATGAAAACGGAAATCATAAGTTTTTAAAGCAATGCATTAGGAAAGGATAGCGATTTGACTAAACTCAGAAGTACACGTGGGGGTGCAGGCGGTATGTCTTGCAGGGAATGGTGGGAGAGTGGGGCTGAAGAAATAAGGAAGTAGGGCTCCAGCAGAATGAATACAAAGCACTTACATACTGTACATCTACAGTTATGAATACCAAGCACTAACATACTGTACATCTACAGTTTTGGAACCATAGAAATTTTGTGTTTTTTAGGGAGTATAGATTTGTATCAAAGAGGGAAAATAATTATTCATTCAACTAATTTTTTTTTTTGAAATTTCTTATGGAGTACTCCCTTTATTTTATCCATTAAGCCTCACCTGCCTTTTTTTAAATTTTTTTCCAATTAACCCCATTTCTCTTTATGACAATAGTTTCCGTCACATACTCCACTTTTTTCTCACATAAACCTATTTTTTTCCACTTACAATTAATATGTTATAATTAAATTATTCTACTTTTTTCCACAGTACCCCACTTATTTCATTTTTCATTAAAAATTATGCAAAATGAAAGGGGCTAAATGGAAAATATGGAGGGAGTATAATTTATTGACCAGATATAGTCATATGTAACATTATTTGATACTCCCTCCACTCCACTCTTTTAAACCATATTTATCAATGGTTTGTTGGCCCTAGGTTCCCACATTAAATTATTATTTTTTTTCTCAATCTAGTTTCAAAAACCTATTTTACATTTTTAACATTTATCAAGACCTACTTTAACCACCTTTAGAGCACCCACAACCAAGGGTCTCCCTCTTTCCCATTAATTACTCTCTCTCCTCTTATATTTCTTACACCTTATCTTCTCTTTCTTCCACATCATTTTCCACTAACTAAAACTTTCTTATAAAAATTTCACTACATTTTTCCTACAACCAAGAGTTTCACCATTCTCCTATTATTTTCACTTTGACCCACATTTATCACATAAATATATCATAAATACATTTTATATCAAACATTATCAAAATTATAAACTTATTATTAGATAAAATGTAAATTTTATACTTAATTTTTTTTTATTAAAAATAATTAAATGCAAAATACTTACATAAATTAACATAAATACTAACATCAGACTTGGGTGTGGTGTTTAAGGTGTAGGAGGTTTGCCAAGCGCTTGAGGATGACCATTACAATGGTGGTATGTGCTCTGATCTACTGGATTTGGAGGGAAAGGAATTGGTGTCGACTTAACTTGTGTGTTAGGTCTCCTAATTGGGTTTGTCGTCAGATCTTTGGTGATATTACGAATCGTCTTGTAGGTGTTAAGGGCTGAAAATGTATGGAATGTGTTTGTTACCTAGGCTAACTGTATTAGTCTTGGTGTTGAAGTATTGAACTCTTGTAATCGTTTTGGTTTTAATGATATTTTACATTTTAGCAAAAAAAAAAAAACATAAATTAACAAGATAAAAATTATAATTTAATACAAACATAATTAATTCGAAGTACGTCCATAATATTTGCTCCATACATGCTCAACCAAATCATTTTTTAATGATACGTGAATATTTCTATCTCGCTGCTCATTCTCATTCTGCATGTAATTTTGTAAATTTAAATTTTCAAGTCTTCCGGGACGAACATTGAATGTTTCACTTGAGTTTTGTGTAGACGTTCCAACTTCATTTTCAGTCTGATCATTAATAACACCTGATGAATTAGCAACTTGTTTTCCTTTATTTTTTGCCTACTTGATTCCATCAAAACAAACCGCAATCTTCATCAGTTGGTGTATCTGGTTGTGATCTCTTAGAACTATTTTCACTATTAGAACGAACATTCATAATCTCAACTTGCCATTTTCTCTTATGTTTCATTTCATTCCAAGCATGCATTAAAGTAAACTTGTTACCATTGTACGTATTTCGATACGAACTATGAACTTCTGTTTCTACATCTTCTTCCGATTGTCCACTTCGCTTATCTCGTCTTGCTTGGGTATACACACCAACCCAACGAGAAACGTCTTTATTAATTATCTCCCAACGACTAGTTAGGGATTTCATGGTCCTTTTTTGGATGACGTTGGGTGCCTCTTCTCGTGCATCCTCGTACATCCTCATTATGTTTTTCCATAAATCGCCTTTAGATTGATTAGTTCCTTTCTTTTCATCTCCCACAACAAGTAGATATGCTGACACTAGTGCCTCATCTTCTTTTATGCACCAGTTTAATTTTGAGGATTTGTCTTTTGTTTCATCGGGAAACAATTCAATACCAACATTATCGGCTTCACTAGACGTTCTATTACTACTTTCATCTCCTTCTGGAGATAGCTCTACTACTTGGTTAGAATGTTGAAGTATTGAAAATGTCGAATGGTGTTGAAATTGTTGAGGTAGTGGAAATGTTGGATTAGTGTTTAATATTTGCCTTGAGTTATCAATATTTGGATAAGTTGGATTATTTGGTCTCATGGAATTATTAAACATTTGTATTAACATTTGAGTTTCAGGATTATTTAGAAAATTAGGATCAAATAGAAAGTCATTTTGGTTGAATTGATTATTTGGATTTGGATTATCTTGAGTAAATTCATTATTATTATTATTATTATTATTATTATTATTATTATTATTATTATTATTATTATTATTATTATTATTATAATTATTATTATTATTATTATTATTATTATTATTAGAATTATTACTATTATTATTTATAATATTTCTTTCAACTTGATTATAAATTTGGTGTTGATATGGAAACAAAGGAAAAAAGGATAAAATGATAAAAGTAAAGTGTGTGAAAGTATGTTAATATTAGGCTCTATTTGTAGACAAAAAAAATAGATTTTTTTTAATAAAAAAATAAATAAATAAAAATTAAATTGAAATAAAAAATACATACAAAATTTATTAACCATGAACTTACAAAATAAAAATAAAAAGAGTTAAACGTGGGGCACACTTGTAAGAGAAAAAAAAACAAAAAGTGGCACAAAGACCGTAGAAGGGTGCACCCAAAATTTTGATTTTTCCTTTTCCTTAAGTTACCCCTCCTTAATTTTTACAACCATGAGACAAAACTTTTAGAGGAGAGAAGTAGTATAAGGGAGCAAAAATCCCATGGTTGTGGGTGCTCTTAAGTCTTAACCCAAATTTTTTCCTCTTCATTTTTTTGGATACTCCACCTAATTTAATAAATTTAGAAAACTCTGTCCATCTTTTCTTATATAAAATTAGAGTATTATTTGAATATATGTGTATATATTTTTTCTGAAGTTTTTGAGTTTTTAATATGATTTTTTTGATATATATGAAAATTAATTTGTGAAAAGTAGAAAAAATTAAAGTGTGTAAAAATATGGCAAAATGGGTATCTATTTATAAAGCATAAAAAAAATAAGACCGTTGGCGTAATTTATTAATTTTTCTAACCTGTAAATTTTAAATTATAAACGTTACAAACTTTGCAACAAAAAGAAAAAAAAAAACTGACAAGTAAGTGAATGACAAGTGTCCACTTGCCCAAGTTTTGTGAGGTAGGTTTAGGAAGGTGATACATATACCGAAAAGGCTACTAAAACCCACCGGGTAACAAGATTTCATTACCCATCCAATCAATGTTGTCCACGTGGCGTATGCAATTTAGGAATTCGTTCAACAGGAGGAGTGTCATGCGTGTGTCATTCGTTCAACAAGAGGAGTATATTGTTCTAATTAGATTTTTACCCTATTTATTAGGGATTTTTTCTTTATTTTATTAATTGAGTTAATTTAATTTTGTTAATTAGTATAATTAATTAAATTAATTTTGTTAATTAGTATAATTATTTTTATTTTGTTAATCAGATCACTACTACGAATGAATAATTGAAAACCATTTTAAATGCGTACATGTAACAAAAGGCCGCGAACTGCTCCCCGGATTCGAAATCCATGTCAACTTTAGGCTCCGCTGGTGGTTGGGAGCCCTCTCCTTCGTTGTTTCCATTAAATAATACAATACCTTGTTCTAACAAACTAGCACCATTTTCATTGTAAACAACAAATTCAGTTTCATTCTCGTCGACGATTTCATTCTCACCTTCTTCATTAAAATACTCGTTCAAATCAAAATTTAGCATTTTTTTTTAACATAAATTCAGAAAATTAATCAAACGTTACACTTTGTTTTTTGGAATTAATAAAAAGATTGTTTATTTACAAGATTTTTTTAGTATTTAACCTATTATTTTTAATAAAAAGGTAATTGTTTTGAACAAAAACGTAATTTTTTTTTTAAAATATAATATCCTGTTAAGTAAGAAGGATTTTTAAAAGTGTAATCTTTTTGAAAATATTTGATTTTATATAATCAACTTCCATTAAATAAAATCTTTTGGCAAAATATTTTGGTTTATACACTCTTTTTAAGACTGTTAATTTAGGATGATTTTTTGTTTTTTTGGAAATTGTGTATTTAACTTTATACATATCTTTAAAAGATAAAAAATAAATCAATTAACAAAAAAAAAATTAAACTAAGAAGTATATAATTAAAGAAAAAAAATATTTACACTTGACTAAATTATGGAAACAATTAATTTAGAAAAAAAAAATAAACATGAACAAAATAATGAAACAAATAATTAAGGAACTAATATATTAACAAAGATAAATAATAATAATAATAATAATAATAATAATAATAATAATAATAATAATAATAATAATAATAATAATAATAATAATAATAATAATAATAATAATAATAATAATTGCGTTTCATAAATAAATAAATAAAAAATAAAATTGCGAGATTTGTCAATTGAGAAAATATAGGAAACAATGAGGATATATTGGTGTACGTATAACAAGCTAACAACTTGTTATTGATTAAAAAAAAAATTACTACTTATAATTCCACATGTTCATATGCTATTGGAAGGGTAAAAAGCTTTTGTTACCCTAAGGGTAACACCATCATCTTCCATACATATACACCTAGTGTACATGGCTTTTTGTACATTTTTAACCACAATTTGACATGTGACAAAAGTGAAGGAATCTTTATTTTTTGGTTGGAGGGAAAAGTAGAGGGAACTTTCCTCTTTTATTTTCAGCATTGGAGGTAACCCTTTTTTTGTGGAAGGAAACATATTTCCCCCAAATTTTTGGCGGTAATTTTTTTTTTATGTACCATTAAATTTTTTTTTTTTGGCTTCCATTTTGTTTACTTCCGTTTTTTTTCTCTTCCATTTTATTTGCAAACTCTACCTTAAAATTAATTCATTCCCTTTTATTTTTCATGAAAAAAATTAATATTGTAAAAACTTGATCTTAAATTTCAAGCTAGTAATTTATTTGCAAAGGTTATTGATACAATAGTCGATATAATGTCGTCAAAACCTCAACTATTAGATCTTAACTCGGTATGGGACTTCGACGAAAATATATTTGAGGAGAAAGTAGTTAGATTTGGGGAAGAAAATGACGTAGACGACATAGAGCATGATGATGATGATGATGATGCGGTTGACGACGTCATGCAAAGTGTTATTGAAGTAGTGAGTGAAGATGGTGATGGGGTACAAATAGAGGATGAAGGTGGGGACATTAATGATGTGGATATTGTTGGTGAACAAATGGCCGAGGATTGCGGGAACTCGAGTTTTGTAGCGAAGGCAATACGTGTTTTTGAAGGGAATTGCGATACAGAGCCTGTGAAGGAGCCAACAGTGGGCATGTCGTTTGATTCACGCGAAGAGTCTGCTGCGTTTTGTTACACGTATGCATATAGGACTGGTTTTGAATGGTTCAACAGAACAAACGACCTTAAGAAAGAATTTAAAGACGAAGGAGTAACTAGGAAACATGGTGGGGGTAAAACAGCTCAAGTTCTATATGATAAGTTGAATACGTTTATTATGTAAGAAGGGTGGTTTAGTGAAGAATGTTTGTGCGAATGTGAGTGGATGTTCAGCTAGGGTAGATTGTCGTGACAGAGATGGCAGCTTTGTGATCACGCAATGTCAATTGAATCACAATCACGATACGGATCCTAGTGAAAGTCATCGCATGGTCTCTTTTAGGAACCTTGACAACTATTTTAAGAAGAAGACGATGACGAATGACGCGGCTGGTATACCCATTGTGAAAAACTTCAATTCACTTTTGTTGGATTGTGGAGGGCACGAGAATATGACCTTCAATAAACGTGATTTCAGGAATGCCATCAATCAAGAGAGACGTATAAGTAGGATACAAGGAATGTTTTCTTGCTGTCATTTTTGTCGTGTAGATTGTTGTTGCTGCCCGGTTATTGTTCTGCACTTCTACCGTGTTTTTCCTTCCTAACTAACGTCATAGTTTGAGCCCCGTGACTAGCGGAGACAATGTTATAGTTTCAAACGGGTGTTTGTGGAATTGTGGGGTTAGACTTAGCTGATGATAGTGTTAATGTAACACCCCGTGTTAATTTAACACAAATTAATTAGTTTGACTAATTTATTAAATTAAATTTTATATAATTTAAATTTTATCCCTTTGTTTTGAAAACGCGACTGAAAAATTTCGTTCGATAAAAAAACATTCTCAAGATATTTCTAATTAAACTTTCTTGATTTTATATTAACTTGTATTATATTTTTATTTCTAAAATACCTGTCGAACTAAAACTTTATTTTTGTTACCATATTAGTTTTTTATAAAATTGGATTATATTTTAAAAATCGTAACTTTCATAAAATTTAGTTTTTTTATAGAAATATTCTTTCAAATAAGCATAGCGTTTGGAAATCTGTGAGACCATAATAAAATTTGTTACTAATATCTTTATACACCATTTAATTTTAAAATATAAGTTTAACGTTATAGAAAATAAAAATAGAATTACAAGGAAATATACTATACATAATATATTTTATAAAATATAAAGATTTATAAATAAGATCGAATGAAACAGAGCAAATCGGAAAAACAAACTAATAGTCCTCCTTTATGTCGACATACCTAGGTGCTCTCTTAACCTCCACTCATTTTTTTTCAGATATTTCATCTCACCTTCTCCCTTAAACCTCCCTCATTTTTTTTGCCTCCAAAAAAAAAAGCAACCACACCATAACAACAACAACACACGACATCAACACTCAACAACAATAAATATAACATCAACAAACACAAAGACAACAAATAATAATAATAATAATAATAATAATAATAATAATAATAATAATAATAATAATAATAATAATAATAATAATAATAATAATAATAATAATAATAATAATAATAATAATAATAAAAGAGCAAACACCAACAACAAACAATATCAACATCGGCAGCAGCAACCCAACGGCAACAACGACGACTTCGGCCACCACTGGAGCAGCCCCATCGGAGTCGCCATTGAAGGCGAGCTCGAGCTCCCTTGCCTGCCACCGTGGTTCCTTGTTCAACACCACCACCGTGAGCCACGCCACCCACAACCACCAGAACCTCGGCCTCCCCTGCCCACCGTGGGCCTCCCTTTCCTCTGTTTTTGTCATTGCCGGAAAACCACGACCTCGCCGGAGCTCCGACCTCTGACCACCGTGTCAGCCACCACGGTGAGCTTAATCCCTTTTTGTACCCTGTCATTATATGTGAACCACTCTTGACTCGGTTCGATTTCAGTTCATATTCAATACAATCGATGCATTAGGACCGACTCTTAAATTTTTCCTCGCTGCTTGTTTTCTGAGAATACGTTCGATGTGGTTGTCGTCGGCACCGTCATTGGAGTTTTGTTGCTGTGGGTCGTGCTCTCTGCTCTCCCTCTCATCTCTTCTAATTCCTCGGCGCTCTTAATGCGTCACAGCTGCTCCCGTCGGACTCGGTGAGCACCTTGTCGAATTAAATTTTCAAGCTTTCTATTCTCATTCTGTCGATTTAATTGCACTCGTTCTTAAGCCACTTCTATTTCTCGTGTTTTCGGTAAAGGTGCTAGTCGTCGTCACTGCTCGAGTTGTGTTGTCCTTTTTGCCTTCGGGGTTCGATTCAATCGGGTTTTATTTGGAGGCCTCTGTTCGTGAGCCATTTTTAGGTGACTCGATTCTTCCTCAAAATCTCTAACATTAACGTTTTGGTTTTATTCTAATTAATTTGTTATTAAAAGTGAGCTAGTTATGCATTAGGCACGTATACCTCTCGTTTCAGTTTATTTAATAACTTTGTATGAATCACTATAGTATGAAATTGAGTGTTAATTTTGGTTATATTATAATGTTGAATTGATTTGTGAAATATGATATTTATCTGATTTCGTGATAATATGTTTTGAGTGAAAATGTGTTGTTGAATTAATGTTGATTTTAATTGTAATATTATCGTGTTAAAGTTATTTGTTATGTGTAAATTAAAATATGTAAAGTTTATGTATCACAAGTATAAAATAAAACTTAAAATATAATTAAATAACTTAAGTAAATAAATTGAATTAATATAACTTATCTATCGTCACTAAAATGTTAAATCGAAATATAACTAAAAGTAAAGAATTAAGTTAAAAGAATATTAAGTTTAAATTAATATTAAATCATACTAAAAGTAAAAATATAAATTAAGTTACTCATATTAAAGTTTCTAAAATAAATAATTATATAAAAAGTCATATCTCACAATTACTATAAAGATTACTTTGTTAAAACTCTAAAATTTACAATGAACTTAAATATACTAAATAAGTATTTAGTTAAAATAATAAAAAGAAATAAAGTACTTCGAAATATAAAATAAACCTAAGTAAAGCTTTTATTGAATAAAGTTAAAAATCTGTATTATAAATATGTTTAACAAAAAGATAAGGTGTTAAAATGATAATCCTATAAAAAGATAAAGTAAAATGACTTAGTAGGAAATTTAAGTTATAAAAACCATAAAAAGAATTAATATGTAAGTGGAAGTATTATTATAATAAAATTAATTTCTAAAAAAATTTACTTTTAGAAAAACTTATAAAATTGAATACTATCATTAAAATTTAAAATATACTTTAAAGACGACGACTTCTTAAATAGTTGTTGTGTTTATAAAATTTAAACGTATAGAACATACGAATTTATAAATACGTTTAAATAATTAAAGAATTGAAAGAAAAGTAAATAATTAAATATTAATAAGATATGAAAATATACTCCGTATAAAATTCCACCATCGAATTATCATTCACCTAAAAGAAATTTTACTAATTGTCACGATATTATATTTTATCAAGAATACTAAAATTTGACAAATATCGTTTAGGTAATATTTCTAAGTTAAAATAAATGTTATAACTACTAAATCGCTAGATACTTTACAATTCAAATAAGAGGAAGGATTAAAAGTGAGTTATAATGAAATTCAATTATTTATATCACTAATCACTAATCTATTTTAGGTTGCTTAAAATTTAAACGAAACTAAATCTTTTAACTTAATCAAATAAAATACTTACACTTGAATAAAATAAATTAATTTCTTGAACCTATTTGAGTTACTCGAAATAAAGAACTTTAAAGTAAACTAAGTAACGAGAATGAATATTTAAAACAAAATAAGGAATAGTAAAATGATGAATAGTAACCGTCATGAATAGAAAATAATGAATAGTAAAAATATTTAAAATTTACGAACGGACTCAAAATAAATATCTAAGTTATTCTATGTGTTCTGTTTACCTGAAGAACTGCTAGAACTAAAATTTCATTATACAAAGTTCGACGATATAATTAAGTTACAGAATTGTCATTTGTTACATTGGAACGAGAAAAAATATAAGAATTTGAGAGAATGAACTACCTGAATAAAATACTTGGATTGTTCGTCATGTCGCGACTCTTGAAATTCGAAGTTAACGAGGTAGCTGTCTATGGGGACTTGGGCTCCCTCCCAGAGCTGCCCAAGGCTATTTAACGATCTTAAGATTGCTATTTGACACGGTATATACAACCTCAGGGATGGGGCAACATTGATATTTCCGTGGGCCCATAGATTAGTAATTGGAAAAGCCAGCCCCATCCGGAAGTGCCTCTCTGGTGATAGTTTAATCAAGCTGTTTGGTGATACCTTTTGAATAGCGAATACGTATGATCCTCGATAGGTAGTGTATGCATACATTAGACAAGGGATTGAATCGTCCTTATTACCTTAGATATCTTTAGTAGATAATCAGACACGTCCGCTTTGACGGCCCGATCAAGCATCACGGCGGATTATGTGCGCATGCTTAGCGCTTTACTAACGAAGACTCATTAGTCAACGTATGATGAATGTATTTCCTTGTTATGATTGGTATTTGCATGAAGGATTTTTGAGTCTGGATATTGAGTTTTGTCTTGATTAAGAATGATTATGGATGCATGTATTACGATTATATGATTTGATTTATGCTTGTGTTGAATCAGCATGTATCCTTGTATGTTTTTGCTTGTCTACTTGCAATGTGTTTTATTTATTTATTTTCTATATTGCATATGTTTAGAATTGCATGATTGTTCACGACTGTGTTTATTGAATTGATTACGACTTATGCATATATCTTGATTGCCGTGATTTAGGTTTTATATATATATATATTATATTAATTGAGATGATAGTCATGTTTATTTATTGTGATTCTATAAATTGAAATGTTTTAAGTTTTGTTTATCATGTGTATGAGATTTAAATATCTATATGTGAGAACTGATATTATATGCTATTTGTCCAATTTTATTAACATAAGCGGCTGCGGTAGTTATACACGTTTAGTGCTGCCAAAGTACTTTTAATCATAGGTTAAATAAACCAAAACTTGGGTTTAGAGGTTGTTGGTTAGAACAGTCACCTCCCGCCTCTGAGCGGGAGATCCTCCTATTTTGTGTTTTTGTCTCCGTTGCAGGAAATTCTCGAGACTCAGGGTTATCGGGACGATTAGGATGTTTCGTTTGTCTTCTTTGAGAGATTGTAATATATATTTGTATCCTATGCCATTTGAATGTAATTTAATTAACATCCGGCATGTATTAGACTTAATTAAAATTCCGCCTTAGTTTAATTAAGTCACGAAAAACCGGGTTGTTACAGTTAAGAAAACTGATTATTAGATGTATCGTAGATTGTAGTAGCTGAAATAAGATTAAAATGAAGCAAACTATAATAAAAGGTTCATAGTTGTCTTGTAAAAAAAAAATTGCATTTACTGTTTTTTTTAGGATGACTCGTTTTGAAGATTTGGAAGCATGCTTATCAAGTGCGCCAGAGGATGAAAATGAGTCTGAGGTGAACAAGTACAAAGTATGGGGTTATGGTGCACCCAATATTATTGAGGTTAACGATATAAAGTGTTTAGTAACCTTATTAGTAATAGTTACCTTTCTTTATATGGTAATTATGTATAGATTTGGTTATACAATAGGGATTTCTTTTGCCTCCATGTAGATGGAGAGGGGTGCATAAATGATTGCTTTAGTTAGGTAATTTGATGACGGGATAATTTTTTGGACATTCTCTTTAGAGAGAATCTAACGTATTTCATTATGGGACAATTTTTTGTAAAGAACATGTATGATCAATGGGTTTTGTCAAACTTTGAAGATATATATTTATATAGGAAGTTTATCGGGTAATCGTGTACGAAAAATCTAGGAATCGGGCAATGACAATGTCTAAAGCTAGTGCGCCCTCTTTTGTAATATTGCTAATGAAATCACGCCTTCCACTTTTATATATGCAAATTATAAAACAATTGCTTTTAATTTGGACCCTCTCTATTTGTGATTTTTTTTATTTACATAAAGCACTCTTAAACCTTGTAGCTCAAATCTTGTATGACTTTGTGGGTATGACTGAAATTTAGTGTGTACGAAATAAGTGGTCATTTGCATATGAATTACGAATCTCAAATTTAATATGTTGCTCTAGGTTAGCTTTTATACAATGTTTGCTAATTGCTTCTCGCCTCGATCAACCGTTACAAATCTATTGGTTATTTTCCTGATAAACATGTCATATGCAAAATACTCAAAATCATATACATGCAATCATGCATTTTAATGAATTACAAGGTAGCCATAGGAGTTTAGCGGTAATGAGGGATTTGCTTGTGTCGTGTGACTACAAGGTAAAGTTTTTACACTCTCTGTTCTAAACAAATAAGACGGACTCTATCAGCTTGTTTTCATCCTAAATCATAAGTAAATTCATCCTAACACCCTTTAATTTGTTAGTAGTTTAATTAATTTAGTTTATACCTACATAACCCTAGAACTGGGTCCCCATTGATAAGTCGGAGTTAGTAGTGTCTTAGATGTCGATTTTAGGTACGTTTGGAACGTTTAGTTGGGCGATTTAGGACCAATTTGATGTAACTTGGAGCTGGGATGAGTATGGATATATATATGCTCTTTTGAATGATTTGATTATTTCAGCGGGTTCTCGGTGATTTTGAAATGCGTGCCGGACTCGAGACACGAGATACGAGGAAGCGGAATGAAGTCCAATGAAGAAGGAACGTGATGAAAAGTTGAAGAACTGAAGCACTACTAGCGCCAAATGATGCGCTACTGGCGCCTGAAGAATCTTGCTTGTCGTGGAACGGCGCTAATGGCGCATGAATCTGCGCTACTAACGCAGCTGCTCTTCTCTTATGCCGCCTTATTGCGCTACTAGCGCATGGAGTTGCGCCACTGGCGCATGTTGATCCGTGTTTTGGAAAACTTACCTTGTTTTATTTTTATTCTTATTTTTATTTAGGAAATACTTTTATTGAGGATATACTCCTCTAGGAGAACGATTATTTTTCAGATCTCAACTCTCCCATATTAGTTTACATTAGGTTTTTAATAAGTTTTCTCCAAAAACTTGGTAATTCTCTCTCGATTATGTGTAACTAAATCTCAAATTCTTGATTCAATAAGATTGAAGCGTCGGTAATTCAACTGTGAGATTATCAATCTCTTGACTTTTTCGTGAGTATTATTTAATTCCCTTATTATTATTGTTGATTAACCCTAATTTTGATTAGTGCGTACGACTAATTAGGATTGTTGTTAATTTATCTGCTAGATTTGATTATTAGCTCCGTTTGCTTTATTAATCTTTTCGCGATAGCAATTGTGTTCATTTATCGTACTCAGTTTGTCGTAAGTTGACCATAAAAGGGATTGAATTTGTAATTCGAGTATTAACTGCGTTGTTAGTATTAGTTACCTTTATTGTTTCTCGTTCTATATTCTTCTTTTGATTTGAACTTGTTTCGCGTGACTCGAGTTAATCATAGAAAGAGTAATTAGGGCATCAGTTTTGACCTAATTGCTAAGTTAAGAGAGAAATTGATAGTTAGTGTAATTGAACTGCATTGATTATCACAATAAAGTGCTCAGGTGAAGTCAGTTGATTATTTTCTGTGATCGGAGATATTATCGTTCGTGGATTTCTGTTTGAATCGAGACCTTTCTCATAATTGTTTTCACACATCCTTTGTTATTATTCCTACTTTTATTTCTAGCTAGTTTAGTTCTTATTAAACCAAAACACCCCCCCCAAACCTGTTACTGTTATCTGCTTTTCCTATATTATTGCATTATTTACACTTTTCTCTATTTCAGTTAGTCTTTTTCCCTGCGGATCGACCCTTACTTCCATTTTACTACTTGTTTAGTATTTAGGATCTAAGTGATTATAAATTGTAATTTGCGGCATACGACTTTTAGCCCGTCAAATTTGGCGCCGTTGCCGGGGACTTAGGCGTTAATTGTTTTTATTGTTTAGTGTAGGTGTATGCATAATACCCGTTTTGCTAACCAGACACTCGAGCCTTTTGACTCAGAGATTGAAAGAACACTTTTCAGGTTTCGCAAGAACAAGAGAGGTCAAATCGTTGTCGTGCAAGAACCTGAAGTAGACAAACCCCAATACGCTTCGGACTTCTCGGATTCTTCTAACGAGAGTGACGCGATGGCAGAACAATCTATTAAGCAACTCACAGCTCCGGATCTCACTAATCAACCATTGTGCATCACAATTCCGCCTCTTGCGGAGAATGTGAATTTTGAGTTGAAGTCCGGACTTATTCATCTGCTACCCACATTCCATGGGTTGAGTGGTGAAGATCCGAACAAGCATTTATCGGATTTCCACATTGTTTGTGCAGTATGAAGCTTCTTTCTTTGTGGTCGATGAGCGGTGAAGCTCGAGTGGCATTCCCGCTTCTTGAAGGGCTGACGCTGCGAGGGATTGGCTCTACTATCTGCCCACGGGTAGCATCGACACTTGGTTGAAGATGAAGAAGGCTTTCCTTGAAAAGTATTTTCCTGCTTCCCGAGCATCTCAATTAAAAAAAGAAATCTCCAATGTCGAACAACGTGATGGGGAGACTATGTACGAGTACTTGGAACGTTTTAAGAAGCTTTGTGGTATGTGCCCATATCATGGGTATGAGGACCAAGATCTCATCATGTATTTTGTTGGGGGCCTCTCCAAGGATGATTCACGTATGGTTCACGCAGCTAGCGGAGGCGGAATTACGAATAAGAGCCCCACAGAAGCAATGGCTCTAATCACAGAGCCAGCCGAAAGCTCAAGGGAATTTGATAGGAAGCCGTATAGAAGAGGTGTGAACGCTTTGGGGTCGAGCCAAAGTATGCTAGAGGACAAGGTGGATAGTTTAACTTCGTTGGTTAAAGACTTGGTTATAGGGCGAAAGGCGGTTATGGCATGTGGGATTTGTTCTTCCGAATCCCACCCTAGTGAACATTGTCCCCAAATGCAAGAGGGACCGGTCGAGGATGTAAACGCTGCAGGCTACATGGAACCTCCTCAACGCAAATGGGACCCTTATTCTAACACCTTCAATCAAGGTTGGAGAGATCATCCTAACATGAGGTGGAAGCAAGGGAATCAACAATACAATCAAGGTAATCAATTCGCTGCACCTAGGCCTCCGTTTGTTCCTAAACCGCCAGTTCAGAATACCACCCCACCACAACCGACTCCGAGTTCGTCTATGTCCACGGAGGAGATGATTCGCGCACTAGCTATGAGCGTCACGCAGAATCAACAGGAGACCAATAATAGCATTCGGAATCTCGAGACTCAAATGGGTCAAATGGCTACTGCGATTAGCCGGTTAGAAGCTAGATACTCGAAATCTCTATCGAGTCAAACAGTGGAAAACCCAAAGCCCAATGTGAGTGCGGTATCGTTGAGAAATGGTAGGCAACTGGTTGAAGCTGAGAAGCCGAAGGCTAAGTCGAAGAAGGCTACTCTACATGAGGAAGAGGAAGCGGTTGTTGAGACGAGCGATGATTCACCTGCTGTGGAGGTGAAGGATGATGCGCCGCCACCGGTCCAAGAGGTGGAAGTTCCGTTTCCCGAAGCTCTAAAGTCTACTCGCCGGATTGAGAATGACAAAGACATCTACGAGACCTTTCGTAAGTGCGAGGTGAATATTCCTTTACTTGATCTCTTGAAGAGCGTACCTAAGTATGCTAAGTTCCTCAAAGAATTGTGCACGGTCAAGAGACAACAAAGACTAAAGGGAGCTCAAAAGGTAAAGGTTAGTGAGCACGTAAGTGCTATGTTTCAGCGTAAGTTACCACCCAAGTTTGGTGATCCCGGTATGTTTACTATTCCTTGTACCTTGGGTGACACTAGAATTGAACGTGCTATGCTTGATTTAGGTGCGTCTATTAATGTGTTGCCTTATTCACTCTATAAGTCTATGAAATTAGGAGCTTTAGTAGAAACTGGAGTTGTGATACAGTTAGCTGATCGTTCTAATGCTTACCCTAAGGGTGTTGTTGAGGATGTGCTTGTTATGGTCGATAACTTGATTTTTCCTGCAGATTTTTATGTTTTAGAAATGGAACATGATAAGCATGCTGCCCCTATTCTGTTAGGGCGACCCTTCTTGAAAACTGCTAGTACTAAAATTGATGTGTCTAGTGGCTCACTTACTATGGAGTCAGATGGTCAAGTTGTCAAGTTTAACATCTATGATTCTATGAAGTACCCTCCTGATGTGCATGCTGTTAACTTTGTTGATGTCATTGATGGTCCTGTTGAGGATGTGTTTAGTGTGAGTAATTCAGATGCTTTGAAAACTGTGCTTGAAAATGATCGTGATATGGATGGTATGGATATTGCTTTCCCTACTAACGTGCAGGATGTGATGTCGGAGCTGACAATGAATGAGAGGAGCCCTGTCTCCTATGGTAAGGCACCACTAACCCTCCCTGTAGAAAAGCTGTTACCATCTATTGTGCAGGCACCTGCTGTGGAGCTGAAGCCACTACCTGAGCATTTGAAGTATGCGTTCCTCGGTGAGGGAGATACGTTGCCGGTCATCATCTCTAGTAAGCTCACTAAGGGACAAGAAGAGAAGCTTGTCAAGGTATTGTCTGAGCACAAGACTGCTATAGGATGGACGATTGCCGATATCAAAGGTATTAGCCCATCTACTTGTATGCACCGCAACTTGCTTGAAGAGGGTGCTAAGCCGGTAAGACAACCCCAAAGACGGTTGAATCCTCCAATGATGGAGGTGGTGAAGAAAGAAGTGATCAAGCTGCTGCAAGTGGGAATGATCTACCTAATTTCCGACAGTAAATGGGTGAGTCCGACTCAAGTGGTTCCAAAGAAGTCGGGCATTACTGTTGTGAAGAATCAAGAAGGAGTGTTAGTTCCTACACGAGTCCAAAATGGTTGGAGGGTATGTATTGATTATCGTCGGTTGAATGCCGTGACTCGTAAGGATCATTTTCCTCTTCCATTCATTGATCAAATGTTGGAGAGGTTAGCTGGTAAGGCTTTCTACTGCTTTCTTGATGGTTATTCGGGCTACTTTCAAGTGGCCATTGCTCCTGAAGATCAGGAGAAGACTACATTCACGTGTCCTTTCTAAGACGTTTGCTTATAGGCGCATGCCCTTTGGGCTCTGCAATGCGCCCGGTACATTTCAGCGTTGTATGGTGAGCATATTTTCTGAATACGTTGAGAATTTTATTGAGGTTTTTATGGATGATTTCACCGTTCACGGTGACTCTTTTGATGCTTGTCTACACCACCTATCCCTTGTTCTACAGCGATGTGTAGAAACTAATCTTGTTTTAAACTCTGAAAAATGCCATTTCATGGTAGAACAAGGGATAGTTTTAGGGCATGTGGTTTCTTCGCGCGGTATTGAGGTCGATAAAGCTAAGGTAGATACAATTCAGTCTTTACCTTACCCTACTAGTGTGCGCGAAGTTCGTTCTTTTCTTGGCCATGCAGGTTTTTATCGCAGGTTTATCAAAGATTTCTCGAAGATAGCTTCGCCACTTTGCAAGCTACTACAAAAGGAGAGCGAGTTCGTGTTCGATGATGGATGCAAGGAGGCCTTTGATGACTTAAAAAAGCGGTTAGTCACAGCTCCTATTATTCAGGCTCCAGATTGGTCGCTCCCTTTCGAGATTATGTGTGACGCGAGTGACTACGCGTTGGGTGCGGTTCTAGGCCAAAAAGTTGGACGACTTTCTCATGTGATTCATTATGCGTCAATGACTCTAAATGAGGCGCAGAAGAATTACACTACGACCGAGAAAGAACTACTTGCTGTGGTGTTTGCTTTGGAGAAGTTCCGGTCTTATTTGCTCGGTACAAAGGTGATTGTGTACTCGGATCACGCCGCTTTGCGCTACTTGATGTCGAAGAAGGAGGCTAAGCCTCGTTTGATACGGTGGATCCTACTTTTGAGTGAATTTGACTTGGAAGTGAAAGACAAGAAAGGGGCCGAGAACGTGGTAGCCGATCATCTGAGTCGGCTAGTGCATGACGATGAGAAGAAGGGTGATCAAGAGCCTATCAGAGGCACTTTTCCCGATGAGACTCTATTCTCTATTGCGACCGGAGGGCCATGGTATGCTAACATTGTTAATTACTTGGTTTCTGAGCGTTTTCCTCCAGGTTTTTCGAAGTCCCAAAAGGACAAGATTAAAAGCGATGCCAAGTACTACATTTGGGATGATCCATATTTGTGGAAGCATGGTTCGGATCAGATAATTAGACGGTGTTTGCCGGAGTCGGAGATTGGATCAGTCCTAGCTCATTGTCATTCTTATGCGTGTGGGGGTCACTTTGGTGCTAAGAGAACCGCAAGGAAGGTGCTAGATTGTGGTTTCTGGTGGCCCACGCTATTTCATGATTCCCATCTCTTTTGTAAGTCCTGTGATAAGTGTCAACGGGTTGGTGCACTATCAAAGAAGCAGGAGATGCCGCAAAATCCTATGCTCTATTGTGAGATTTTTGACGTGTGGGGTATTGACTTCATGGGTCCATTTCCTCAATCTCATGGCTATCTCTACATCTTGTTAGCAGTAGATTATGTATCTAAATGGGTGGAAGCGATTCCCACCAAAACTGATGACGCTAAGGTTGTGGCGACATTCCTCAAGACTCATGTCTTCGTTCGCTTTGGTTTTCCTAGAGCATTGATTAGTGATCGAGGTACACACTTCTGCAACCGTACTATTGAAGCTCTTGTGAAGAAGTACGGCGTCATCCATCGCATTTCTACTGCATACCACCCACAGACAAATGGACAAGCTGAAGTCTCCAATAGAGAGATTAAATCGATTCTAGAGAAGACGGTGAATCCTACGCAAAAGGATTGGAGTTTGAGACTAGATGATGCGTTGTGGGCGTATCGGACTGCGTATAAAACGCCCATTGGTATGTCTCCTTATCGTCTTGTCTTTGGTAAGCCGTGTCATCTGCCCGTAGAGCTTGAACATAAAGCTTATTGGGCGGTGAAGAGCTTTAATATGCAACTCGACGAAGCTGGTACTTATAGGAAGCTACAATTGCAAGAATTGGAGGAGATTCGACTTGATTCGTACGAGAATGCGGCCATTTACAAGGACAAGACTAAGGCGTGGCACGACAAAATGATCACGAGGAAGACTTTTGAAGTGGGTCAACAAGTCCTCCTGTATCAATCGCGTCTCCATTTATTTCCGGGCAGGCTGCGGTCCCGGTGGATTGGTCCGTTCGTGGTCACTAAGGTTTCTCCACATGGGGCTATCGAGATTAAAAGCCACCAGACGGGGAAGGTTTTAAAAGTGAATGGCCAACGTCTCAAACTCTATTACGAAGGTTTCAAAGACACTTAAGTTGTGGAGCTGCTGGATCTCCACGAACCCATCTACGAGGATTGAAATCATATCCTTTCGTCGAGCAAACGACGTTAAACAAAAGCGCTATCGGGGAGGCAACCCTTGATTTATCGTTTTCATTTATGTCTTTTTAGTTTCGTTATTTCATTAATGGGTGCTCGTGACGGTTTGTTACATATTTCAGGATATTCGAGCTCAGGATGACGACCCGAAGACCCATGTATTCAGTGTAAAAAAAAAAAAAAAAAAAAAAAAAAAAAAAAGTGTGCTTCCTGAGATTTCAAGTGCAAAGTGGTAGGAATGCCGATTTAAAGCGCTACTAACGCTCATTCTGAGCTAGTAGCGCAAGGACCAAGCCACTAGCGCATACCAAAAACCCCATCCCTCTTTGTTTCAACACAACATACACAAAACACAAATACAAACAACACAAAAATCCAAAAAAATAATAAAATTGTAATACCACCAGCATACCCAACCACCACGACCTCACCCTAAACCACCATCACCCTGACCCACCTTCCCCGCCGACATCAACCACACCCACCATCACCGCCGCCTCTGCTCCCTCTATCCCCTTCGGCTTTCCCTTTCCCTCTCAACCACCGTAAACCACCACCTGCAACCACCGTCTGAAACCAACACCACCGTTCCCACACCACCCACAACCACCCCCTTTCTTTCCCTACGACCTACCTTCACACCCAGTCACCACACCCACTTCCACCGCTTCTACCTCCCCTTCCCTTATTCGATTTCTGTAAACCCTAATTTTCTAATTTGGGGTTTTCGATTCTCGCCTCGATAGCGGCTCACTGGACATCATTTGAAGCTTGTGTACTCGAGGTGAGTTCTTCACAGGTGATTCCACGAATTAACGTGCTGTTTCTTTCTGTTGCGTGTGTGGTACGGTTCTGCCATGATTTTCGGAGTGTTAGTTTGATTGCTTTACTTCGTTACTGCTGTTGTTGACGTATTCGGTGTCGTCGGGCTGGTTGTTGTGATTATTGAGACGGTGTGATCTGATTTCTGGGGTGCTGTTGCTGTTGTACACCGTCTCTGCTGTTGATGGTTGTTTTTAGCTGAGGGCGTTGGGTTCCTTGAACTTGTGAGATTGTCTTGAGTCTGTTACCTGCTGCTGTCAACACCGTCGTTCCTGCGACGATATCTTTCTACTCGAGGGAGTTGGGTTCAGTGAGGTTTTGTGAGTGAATTTGACTCCGTGTTGTTGTGTGCCTGCGCTGCTCTTTGTTACGCTATAGTGAGGCTGTGTGATCCCGTTTTCTGCTGTGACGTCGCGGGTTTGTGTCTGCTTTGCTCTTCTTCTGCGTTTATACAATGCGTGCCATAGGTGTTCCTGACCCTACTCCTACCCCCGCCTCGACCTCCACCTCTGCTACCCCTAAACGCAAAGCCCCCCCGAGACAACCCAAGAAGCCTAGGCCACCTAAGAAACCCAAGAAGAACACCCCTGCTACACCCAAGGTTCCTGATTACTCGGGTCGGGTTGGCTTGGAACCCGATGAGAGGAAGTTGTACGATAAGCTTAATGTAGAGAACCGCAAGGTATTGGTGACTAAATTTATGCATACTCCGACCTTAGCAACTTTAGGCCTCCTCGATTCTGTGCGTCATTTCATGGAGAAGGTTGGGTTGGATGGCATGCTTGATAAGGCGGATAATACCTACCGTGAGTACACGCTCGAGTTCCTTTCTACTTTGACACAGACAAAGAAGGGTGACAATGAACCGTCTATACATTTCCGCTTGAATAAGCAACGTATCACTATGAGCTATAGTGAGGTGCGCACCGCTCTTGGCATCACTAAGCCCCCTGATCACAGGTTTCACGATTTGGACGCCTCTGAGACCACTGCTTTCTGGTGTGCCATTACGGGGCAGTCGAACCTCAGTAATAACCATAAAAGCAACCTCATCACTCACCCCGCACTACGCCTCCTTCATCGGTTCCTAGCTATGGCCTTTCTTGGACAAGGCGGTCCGAATAACATTAATCACTTGGGGTTGAGTTATCTGTGGTCCATGACTCCTGACGGAGTTGGCGTCCCCGACTGGGTTGACTTGTTTGTTCAGGCCTGTTTGACGCAAATCAAGGACGCTGCTGGTAACATTTCCATGGGTGGCATGATTTCTTTGCTCGCGCGGTACAAATCTATCGACGCTCCTGCGGGGCTTCGTCCTTTGCTCGGTCGTCCACTCTACAATATTGCGGGGTTGAAATCGGTGAACATGATTACGGCGGATGTACCGGAACCGACCCATTGTCTTTGGCATTGGGGCCCTGGTAAAATTCCCTATCTACGGTTACCTCGACGAGAAGGTACCCCACTTCCGATTGGGCCTCGTACGCGCGACCTCTTTGTCCCTCCTGATGCGACTCCTGTCGCACCTCCGACACCTGCGGCCGCCAGAGCACCTGCTGATGAGGGTGATGCCAGTGATGCCGGGTCGGAGCTCCCTCATGCTGTTGCGTGGGAGCTCTTTCGTGAAGAGCTGTTAGTGCGTCAAGCTGACCAAGAGCGCAACATTGCCCGGGCGCTGGCCTTCGACGCTGAGGCAGCATTGCATTTGCGATCCATGAGTGCTTTCCTTACTGCTCGCTACCCCGGTGAGTTCGTTCCGCCACCAACTGACGAGCTCAACTCTCTGTTGGCTCGCCAATCTTCCGGACCAAGTGCCTCTGGAGCTCCTTCTACTTCCGAGGACCACGATCGTAGTGGTCCCTCGAGCCCGCACTGAGGTTCGTCTCTGTTTCTCTCCCTTCTATTGTTTTGTGTCCTCTTTCTCATCACATTGAGGGCAATGCGACGTTTAAGTGTGGGGGGAGAATCACTTGTGATGTGTATATATTTTCATTTGTACTCTTGTGTTTGCTTTTATCAAAAAAAAAAAAAAAAAAAAAAAAGGAAAAAAAAAAAGAAAAGGAAAAAAAAGAGAATAAAGTGAATCCCGGCTAGGTGAAAACCCGAAAGGGCGCCTAGGCAAAATTGGGATATGTGGCCGAGGGCGGAGTGAAACCCACAAGGGTGGGCGCTCCGAGTAAAATGAAGAATCGAGTTGCGTGCCACGAGAGTTAGAGTGAGGAAATGAAAGCTAGAGTGGAACCCGCAAGGGCGGGCACTCTAGGCAAAATGAGAGATTTAGGAAAAAAAAAAAAAATGTGTTACTACTTCCAATTTTACCGGCGTGGCGACATAAGAAGGGTGACAAAGAAGGACGGAAGGGTATGTTAGTGGCTATGGTGAGGAGAAATCGCGGTGCACGAAGTTGCAGGCACCTCTCTTGCGATTGGGTTTGGATTTGTTGTACGGAGTAGAGGCGTATAGGAGCTCGCTTGTGTGGGTTGTATGTGTGTGTGACATTTGCTATTTGTCACGGGAGAACATTAGTAGCACAAGTGAGCAAGCTAGGTTGGAGAGATAAGGGGCGTAGCTTGTTTTGTCATCGTGTTTAAACGTTATGTCGTTGGGTCGATGGGTATATATTTCCTAAATTTCGAGAGTTGTTGTGATATTAGGATGTGAGTTGAGTGTGGGTGGCTATCGCTAAGCCACTAGAGGGAGTTAGGAGAATTTTGCGAGGTTTGTCTAGTTTGATCCATCATACTTTTGAACTAGTGTTGTTCCGATTCGTAAAGTGTCCTTTGAGTTTACTCGAGGACGAGTAAAGGTTCAAGTGTGGGGGAATTTGATAAGTCGGAGTTAGTAGTGTCTTAGATGTCGATTTTAGGTACGTTTGGAACGTTTAGTTGGGCGATTTAGGACCAATTTGATGTAACTTGGAGCTGGGATGAGTATGGATATATATATGCTCTTTTGAATGATTTGATTATTTCAGCGGGTTCTCGGTGATTTTGAAATGCGTGCCGGACTCGAGACACGAGATACGAGGAAGCGGAATGAAGTCCAATGAAGAAGGAACGTGATGAAAAGTTGAAGAACTGAAGCACTACTAGCGCCAAATGATGCGCTACTGGCGCCTGAAGAATCTTGCTTGTCGTGGAACTGCACTACTGGCGCATGAATCTGCGCTACTAGCGCAGCTGCTCTTCTCTTATGCCGCCTTATTGCGCTACTAGCGCATGGTGTTGCGCCACTGGCGCATGTTGATCCGTGTTTTGGAAAACTTACCTTGTTTTATTTTTATTCTTATTTTTATTTAGGAAATACTTTTATTGAGGATATACTCCTCTAGGAGAACGATTATTTTTCAGATCTCAACTCTCCCATATTAGTTTATATTAGGTTTTTAATAAGTTTTCTCCAAAAACTTGGTAATTCTCTCTCGATTATGTGTAACTAAATCTCAAATTCTTGATTCAATAAGATTGAAGCGTGTTAGGAACCAACTCAACCAAAAGCTTAAACTGATGGTTGAAGGCCCAAGATCGATTATATACTCTAACACGCCCCCTCACGCGAATGCCCTTTGGGCTTGAAGCGTGGACGCAACTACAGGCCCGCCTACCTGGTGCGAAATATACCACTTTGAAAGTGAGGGGTGGTGAGATTCGAACCCGTGACCTCTTGTCACAAGGCTTTGATACCATGTTAGGAACCAACTCAACCAAAAGCTTATATTAAATTCAACAACGGGCCTGGGCCGCGCCCTTACGGAGGAGAAAGAGTCCACTTCATAAGACGAGAGGGTTCCACTCTAAAACCAATTGGCAATAGAGGGAGTAGCCCCTTGCCTTATAAACTAGTAAACTCTCTCCTCTTTTATCAATGTGGGATACTTCACAAGTGGGTTTTATATCCCAACACACCCCCTCACTTGTGAAGGCCACTTAAACACCAGACTGGAGGGACATGTTATCCTCACAGCTGTTGAAAGTGCACACACCGGGGTGGAAATCCAGGTTCATTGCCTGGGGCACCTTCCGGTGGCCGGAGGGACTGGACATCCTCACGGACGGCACATAAAGGCCCAGTATCAACTCATGAGTCCCAGGTCACATAACCATGGGCTCCGATACCATATTAAATTCAACAACGGGCCTGGGCCGCGCCCTTACGGAGGAGAAAGAGTCCACTTCATAAGACGAGAGGGTTCCACTCTAAAACCAATTGGCAATAGAGGGAGTAGCCCCTTGCCTTATAAACTAGTAAACTCTCTCCTCTTTTATCAATGTGGGATACTTCACAAGTGGGTTTTATATCCCAACAAAGCGTCGGTAATTCAACCGTGAGATTATCAATCTCTTGATTTTTTCGTGAGTATTATTTAATTCCCTTATTATTATTGTTGATTAACCCTAATTTTGATTAGTGCGTACGACTAATTAGGATTGTTGTTAATTTATCTGCTAGATTTGATTATTAGCTCCGTTTGCTTTATTAATCTTTTCGCGATAGCAATTGTGTTCATTTATCGTACTCAGTTTGTCGTAAGTTGACCATAAAAGGGATTGAATTTGTAATTCGAGTATTAACTGTGTTGTTAGTATTAGTTACCTTTATTGTTTCTCGTTCTATATTCTTCTTTTGATTTGAACTTGTTTCGCGTGACTCGAGTTAATCATAGAAAGAGTAATTAGGGCATCAGTTTTGACCTAATTGCTAAGTTAAGAGAGAAATTGATGGTTAGTGTAATTGAACTGCATTGATTATCACAATAAAGTGCTCAGGTGAAGTCAGTTGATTATTTTCTGTGATCGGAGATATTATCGTTCGTGGATTTCTGTTTGAATCGAGACCTTTCTCATAACTGTTTTCACACATCCTTTGTTATTATTCCTACTTTTATTTCTAGCTAGTTTAGTTCTTATTAAACCAAAACACCCCCCCCAAACCTGTTACTGTTATCTGCTTTTCCTATATTATTGCATTATTTACACTTTTCTCTATTTCAGTTAGCCTTTTTCCCTGCGGATCGACCCTTACTTCCATTTTACTACTTGTTTAGTATTTAGGATCTAAGTGATTATAAATTGTAATTTGCGGCATACGACTTTTAGCCCGTCACCCATATAGCGAACTACTTTGCTCTCCAATCCATTGCTATGATTTAGTTTAATCTTATGTTGAGCTATAGTTTTGATCTTAGTTTATAAGTGATTTGTTTAGAATAATCCTTAAAGCGTGACCTTTAACCCCCTAATTGCTCTTCCATTTAGTAAAATGTCTAAAACACCTCAAAAGCTTACCAGTAGATGTGAGGGATCGCCAAAACGTAAGTTATTGTCTAGTGTATTTGGTTTACTTTGGTAAAAACATTCATTGTGTGAAATTGATCATTATAGTCATCAGAGTTGTGCAATTTGTATGTAGAGAACTACGCTTGCTATGTTGTTTTTAAAGGGAGAAAACCTGGAATATATGACTCTTGACCAGAATGTTTTGAGCAAATGGGAGGATTTAGCAACAATGTCTATCGAGGGTATCAATCACATGGGGCGGCACGCGCTGATTTTGAGAGACTACAGATTCCTTCTGTAAGTTCATGTTATTGGTTCTTTGATATAAAGATTAAATTAATTGCTCTTGGTATAATTTTGATTGAAACTTGAGACACCATTTTTAACAAATTGTGAGAATAGAGGATTTATAAAAATTTTTGCTTAGTGATAACTCTAGTGGAATTAGCTGTGAAGGTGAGCTTGGGTTCAAGGGAGTGTGTTGTTTTAATGGTAGTATCAGTACCACAAATAGTATGAATCATCAATTTTTGTTGTTTCCATTTAGTATTGAAGTAAAAATATATGTGTGTGACCATATTTAGTAATTACTGTTTAGCTTGACTATCTGTAGGAGGCTAAATCATCTTGGCATTCCCATGGAGTTCTCTCTACAACTTGCAAAAAATGCAAGGTTTTAGAGATGGAAGTCAATCTTTTGAAATTGAAGTTGGAGCTTGCTAATTCAACATCTCCTAGTGTCATGATGACTTTAATAGAGATAGATGATTCACTAAATCAACTGAAGTTCGACCCTTGATCAGGTAGATTCATTGAGCAATTTTTTGTTATATTATCAGGGTATAAGTAGACTAGAACGGTCATCCTTAGTGAAGCTTCATTTTGGAATGTTAACGCTGCTCCCACTAAGCTTGACGAAGCCACATGAAGATAGCACTAAACTTCACACTTTAACTAACTTAAAAAAACAAAATTGGACCATGTCCTTATATGTCATACGACTATTTTTGCAAGTTTTATTTCATTGATATAACCACCAGTTAACTGAGACAAGGATACTTGCAATCTATTAATCTTGGGTTGCGTAATCTCTGAGCAGGAGGAGGGAACCAAGGAGATCAAGGACGCATCCAAAGGAGAATCTGACTACTGAAGAGGGGCAGCCGCAGTAAATAATTAACTAATGTAAGGAGTTTAGCAGAAGACGTTAGTAGCGTTGGCATTTTCGGTGGGTTGTAGTTAGTTAACTTTGTAGTTAAATCTTATGTGGATAATCTTCTCAAGTGGTGGTTGATTTGAGTAACTTGCTTTTGGTATTAGATTGTATGTGACTCATGTGAGTTTCACCTCTAGCTTTGTTTGCACTGTATGGATTTCGATTCTATGTAATTAACTGTACTAGAGCCTTGTGTTACTCTTGGAGTTTGTATTTGAGTTTTTAACTATATTTCACATAATTAGCCATAAAGCAAAAGACAACGTATACACATTATGTATACACATTACGTATACACATTAAAAACGTTTTACTAACCCTTTCATAAATACTGTTCAAACACATATAAGACGAGGTTCAAACACATAAACACATATAAAGTTTAACACATATAAAGTTTAACATAAATATTGTTTTAACAACCCGAACAAAGTTACATAATAGTAATTTTAAAAGGTTGTAACGAGTTTAGGGGCTTATTTATTATCATCAAAATTCCAAAGTGATGATAAGAGGCTCTATACCTGGCAAACAGATCAGGTCGTGTCGGGTTCGTGTTCGTGTTAATGTTAAATGGGTCATTATCCTCTCAACCCAAACTCGACCCATTTACTTAATCGTGTCAATTGCTTCAACCCTAACCCGACCCATTTATTTTTTCCATAACCCAACCCGACTTGTTTAACCCATTTATCTTTTTGCATGTCATTTTCGATCTACATAACCCATGTGACCCATTAAAATATTTAACTTCGACGACATGTTTCTGATCCATTAACTCCAATTTCAAAATTAAATACCAAATATCTATATTTCAGATAGATTACTGAACCAATTTATCATATTATGACACTTTTTTATAATTATTGGGTTACTCGTGTAAAATTCGTGTTGTAAGACTTCAACCCTAACCCGACCCATTTAATTTTCATGTCGTGTTGTTGACCCAATTACTTAAATGAGTCATGTTTTCGGGTCATGTCACTAATTGCCACCTCTTAAGAGCCCCTTTAACTTCGTGTTAATTCAAATTGATCGTTCAGTATTTAATATTATTTTTTTAAAATTAATGGGATAATAATAATATTAATAATAATTTTTATTAATAATATGAAACTCAAGATATGAAACTCAACTCAATATGCGCCTTATTCTTTTTTTATATGATATGAAACTCATTAACTCAACTCAAGATACATGAAACTCAACTCAACTCAAAATACATGAAACTCAGAAACTCAACTCAACTTGGAACACCCAACTCAGAAACTCAACTCAACTTGGAACACTCCCAACTCAGAAACTCAACTCAACTTGGAACATTCTCAACTCAACTCAACAAGGGCAAGAATTGGAAGAATTATCAGTGAATTCGAGCCAAAAAACCGTTATAACAGATCATGGGCGGGTTCACATGTGTAGTCAGCGCATAAGAAGGTCAAATTATCTCCGCGAGAACAAAACATTACGGTATCTCCTGGCGCTATCATCACCTCTGAGGACGAGATGCCCTTGTAATTTTAATCTGATATGTGTTCAATTTCGATTTCTGTAGTCTGAACGAGCAAAATGGAGTCAAATACCTACCTGTTGATGTCATGATTGTGGTTTTGCTGCTGTTTCCAAAGCAAAATTGTGATGCAACCCGTGATATTCACGGGCCGGCTCGTTTTGTTGGTTTAGTTGTCGTTTTCGTTTAATGTCTTTATGTTTATGGCGTTGTGATACGTTGTTTTTGGTCATTACCCATTATCGTTATTGCGGTTGAATTAAGAACAGTGTATCACAATGTACTAGTCGTTTAGTGACAACTTGTTTGTGGGTAGCCGCTTTTTGGTACCACAATTCCAAAGTACTACCTCCATTCTACCATGTTTTTCCTTGAGTAGTACTTCTGCATTTGTCGTCTACTATACATGGAGATTTGTAGTTCATTTCACCACACGGTCCATGAACCATTCGACACAGGACCGCCTCAAAATCAATAGGTCTGTGTCTTTATTAGGTATCTTCGCATGAAAATTTTGTCTATGTCTAATGGATAGCAAAGAAAAGGAAAATCCAGACACAGAGACACGTACATTGAAATATATCGATCACGGTGATGCATCATTCGTTAAAAGGGTAAGCAAGAGATATACTAAGTATTATCTTTGACCTACCAAGTGAAAATGGATGTTCCTTTGGGACAAAACTGCGTTTGAAGGCAAAGCTCTAAACATGGATTGTTGGTCGCTTGGTTAGTACATCCCTTTGAAAATCGGATTCGTGTAGCATATTCTGGCCCCATATTCTTCGTACCCGGCTTTGGTATGGCATGCCTGCATCAATGGAGCACACAGTTCCATTAACAATCACAAACATGAATGTCGCTTTTTCGGAAAAGAGAACATATAGATGTTCTTGACCAAAGAACTAATATGCACTGAACCATTGAGTCAAGGATCGAGTCTGGGTTGAGCCAAAAAGTCTCGGCCTAGCCAAACCCATTTTTTCCCCGTAAAGAAAAGTCCGTCTGAAGCAATAACAAGTACGGATTACAAATTACTATCGAATAATCAATAAATCGAAGAAGCAGGTGGATAAATAACCTGAGCTTTCCGTCGGAAACTTGGAATTCCATGGGGAAGAAGAAGGTTGGTGTTATGCGAGAAGTTGAGTTGGGAGTGTTCCAAGAAGAGAACTTGGGCTGGGTTGGGGTATCTTGAGTTGAGTTTCATATCTTGAGTTTCATACTCCCTCCATAATAATAATAATAATAATAATAATAATAATAATAATAATAATAATAATAATAATAATAATAATAATAATAATAATAATAATAATAATAATAATAATAATAATAATAATAATAATAATAATAATAATAATAATAATAATAATAATAATAATAATAATAATAATAATAATAATAATAATACCAATGGGTTGCAAATTGGCATGTTTGATTTATTGATATTTATTACTATCGAATAATCTTATGTTGTTTATAATTTCGATGTTAATACGTATACTATTACACCCATGTATTATTTGTTCATCTTTTCTTTGTGTCACGATTCATGTGAGGATAATTTAATATGTTAGTGCTATATTTAATTAAATTTATTAAATAAATTTTTTGAATTTATTAAATTTATTAAATGATGTAGTTATCTTACCGTATCCTCCCTATCTATTTATTTTTAACAAAAACGGATAACAAAAACAATCGCGTCTCTGACCATAATCGTTTCAAATTTATTCGAATTTATTAAATTTCAAAAGGTATTGTCCATAATTTAAAATTCGTAATAATTAAACCGTATACCGTATCGTATTCATATAGTAAAACCGTATCGTATAAATTGCTCACCCCTAAGTACGGTTAAACCCAGTTGGAATACATTAGTCATATTATACCCAATTAAGAAAATGAGTCAATTCCGAAAAATATGGGGGAAGAGAGAGATGACTGAAAATGTGGTTCGGTTAGAAATTCGTTCATATTTTCCAGTTTATATAGTGTTTTATAAGTTTATCTGTTATTCTAAATTACTGCGCGATTTTAATGTCAATTATGATTCTTTTATTAGAGCACGTCTTTAATGTCTATGTCAATTTAAAATCGGTTTATGATTGTATGCGTGAACAAATAAAACCAAAGGTAATAAAAACAAGTAAACAACGATACATTAAAAACAACGATACATTAAATCGATATCCGCTAAGTCAACGATACATTGTATTACCACCCCGTGTTACAGTTTTAAAAAAACCCGAACAAATAATACATAAACGAGCCGAGCCGCCTAGTAGCAAAACATACTACAATCCATAGAAACCTAAAGTTCAATTTAGAAATAACACTTGACCCACTTTTCCAATGTTTGAAAGTTAGGCTCCGTTCAACCTATACCAATAATACATATTTTTAAGCATTGCTACTTTCTCTTCTTTTGTTCCTAGTTCCAGTATCGTTGTTGGCAACACCCCATCAAGAAGATTCGGCAAGCTAACCAGATAATAATATTTTTTGTTTGACAGAAGTTTCTCCCCTTTCAATTCATTAAGGAATTCAGCCAACCGCTTCTCTTTACTGTTATTATTATTATTATTATTATTATTATTATTATTATTATTATTATTATTATTATTATTATTATTATTATTATTATTAGCACAACTACTTTCACCGACCACAAAGGCGCGCCTACGGCCATCACTACCCGTGGTGGTGTCTGATTCAGACGCTTTCTTAATAGGATCTGAAAATGTCGATGGAACGATTACCTTCAGGGGTTGGCAACTACTGCAATTGCCGAATACAGGTTCCATCCACGTGTTGAAAGCAGCCACCTATTTTTTAGCCAAAAGTATAAGTTATTAGGGGATCGGCTCATTGTAAAGTACTGCTGCCAAAAAAACTCATTGTAAAAGATCACATATTCGTACCGCTCTTTGCCTGTTAAATTCCGTTTGTAACTCGTCAGCTTTTAAAATAATAGCATCCTTTGCTCGAGAACGTATATGGGGATTATTTTTAGACCTTATGTTGTATTCTACAGTCATAGTTACCCAAAAATCGTCGTCCCAACACCGTCCTCGATTCCGCCATTCCTCCCCGCTTGCATACGCAAATAGTAGTTCCTTTAAGTACTCTACCTCTTCAGGGTTCCACTGATGAGTCGGTAACATCTGCAAAAAGCTGAAGAACTTGTAAGCATCTTACATTAAAATTTGATGAGTTGACGCATCAACACTGAACATAAATAATTAGTACATGGTTTGATACAAACTCAGGTTCAAGTTCATTAAGAGAAAGGGTTTACACACTCAAAATCAAGATCCGAACGACATAAGTATAATCGTATGTATACTCGTATAGACTATGACAATGTTAAACAAGAATAACGAAAGTGAGAAAGGTATAATCTTTATATATACATACAATTGATAAACCTAAGAAAACAACACAAACAAAAACTAAAACTAAGGATAGATTGGGCTGTCAGATTGGAATCCATAGACACTGCGAAGAAGACAGTTTATCGAGACTACGTGCTTGACCCGAAAACAGTCTTTCTTTTAAGTTTTAAGAATGCATAAGTATAAAGGCTTCTCCGCATGGCTAACTCAATTCTTTAAAATAAATCCGGTGTTAGAGGAAATGACATACATATATAATGTTATAATGTAAACAACTGTGACAGCTTATTCAGGGGAATGCCGGCCAATATCCGATTTAACTATATCTCCTACCACTTTGTCTCCTCGATAACTGCCTCGTAGATCTCCTATGTATTCTGTATTATATGAGTGGGCTCCTCTTTTCTAGGGCCTCTCCCTCTCCTTAAGAGTCGAGTAGCTACGCCCTTTCAGCCGAGTCAGTAAACAGCCTACTATGCATACTATGCCTCTCTCTCTCCTTCTAGTCGAGTACCATCAGTTAAAGGGTACTACTATCTATACAATTCTGAAAAATGACGAAGGTCGTTTGGTGAATGTTTTTTGGGCCGATGCTCGTTGTCGTGCCTTAGCTAAAGTTTTCATGAATGCTGTTACATTTAATACAACCTTCTTATGCAATAGGTAAGGATGAGCTATTATTGTTTACGGTAGTAGTATTATCTGTAATTTGTACGGAGTAAGTCATTAAATTGAATGGTGATCCACTAATGTTTTTATGACAGTACTAATCATCATGTAGGTACAAAATGCCTTTTGCTCCTTTTGTTTGAATTAATCATCGTGTTAGTTCCATTATCCTTACTGCCGCTTTGATTTACCATGAAGACGCGTATAGTTTTGTATGAGTATTTGAGAGGTGGATGGATCTTGACTGATCAATGCAAAGCAGTAGGCAAAGCTGTTTCGATTGTGTTTCCAAACACTCCGCACAGATTGTGTTTGTGGCATATTATGAAAAATGGGGCTTAAAATAGAGGTGTTCATACTCAGTGGAAACTCATTGAACTCGATCTTAAAAGTGTGGTGCATGACAGTTTGACGACGGATGATTTTATGGAGTCGTGGGCAGATATGGTTGTCAAATACGGTATTAATGAGAACGCATGGATTTAGGAGTCGTATGAGATTAGAGAACGTTGGGCACCTGCGTATTGGAGGCATGTATTTTGTGTTGAAATGTCTTCTACGCAAAGGAGTGAACAACAAAATCGGTTCATTAAGGGGTTTGTGAGTGTCGAAACTAGTTTGATTGGCTTCATCAAACAATTTGAGGTGGCCTTAAAATCCAAGGTTGAAGAGGAACGACAAATGGACTTTAATTGTGCTCATAATATTATTCCGTATGATAATATCGTGTTAGCTGAGGATGTTTTCCACAAAATATACACCAACCAAAAGTTCAAAGAGGTTTAAATTGAGTCGTACTATTTGACGCACACCGGTGTGACTTGCGTAGGGCAAGTTGGGTCGTATAAAAAGTTCACCACGAATGAGAAGTATATGCATGGTTGGAATCCATGTCGCCGTTACTTTGAAGTGTCAATTGACAGAGTACTTGGTGAGTTTCAGTGCTCATGTAAACTTTTTGAGTTTAGAGGTATTTTGTGTAGACATATCATACGTTGTATTGAAGACGAGGACATTAATTTTATTCCGGAAGAGTATATTTTGAATCGTTGGAGAAAGAATTTGGTGAGGGGATATGAGCATATACGTGTTGGATACTACGATCCAGTAGAGTCTAACCCTGTGAAAAAGGCTATGGAGTTGACGGTACAAAATGACTACATGACGGAGCTAGCTATGATGCACGATGAGGTGTATGACCTTTACAAGAAGCGTTGTGACGAGGTGCGTAAAGAGATGGAAGACCGTCTCGGCATTGACACATTAAATGCGGCTGGTGTTGGGTGTCAAACGTTACGAGTTTGGTGTCGTCGTCGTGTACAAAATCGGGAAAACAACATGAGGCACGTTAGTCGAACGGTTGTCCCCGCAGGCAACAGTGGTTTAGTTGACCCTATTGACAAAAGAGGCGTCGGAAGAGGTACTAAACCAAAACAGAAAACGTTCAAATACAAGGTTGTCGGTAAGTCATCATCACAGCCTACCCTTGCAAAGAAGAGAAGAATGTGCGATATTTGAAAATTTTTTGGCAGACGATTTAGGATCTTATTATACGGAGTAGTAATGTGTAATATATTTGTGTAACTACGTTAAAATTTCTAAAAGTTATGTGTTATAACTTTGTTGGTTTATATTTGGGTGTTAACAATTATTGGGTTAAATAAATTGCACCATTTTTATTTAGTTTGATGGGTCAGGCAAATTGTTTGTTTTTTTTTTTTTTGATAATAATAATTCATTAACAAAACATCAAATGACAATTACAACGAATATGTTAAATCGAATAACAAATCTAACGATAATCAAAGTACAAATTTCTCTTATAGAATGAAAGATCTCAAACACTAATTTGACAATTCGGCACAACCTCGTATCGCTATCTCCATGTAGCCTTTGAGGGGATCCTTCAATTCGAATGACAATGGTAGAGAAACCACCTTGCTCCGTTGATTGTTGACGATTAACGTGTATCCATTGAACTATCATCCAACGAGTTATCAAAGAACTATTATATTGATAAATAACAAACCAAAAACACCTCATAAAGAGGTACTAAAAAATCCTACAAAGAGGAACTGAAAACGCTCACCAAAGGAGAGACTTTTATTAAGATAATAATAGAAAAACATATGATATCAAAGATTAATTCAGTTTTGGGGCTTACCATCGACAATTGGATGTCAATGGTAGCCCCGAATTATTAAAAGGGAATAAAGGTTTTTTTGGGAGAAAGAAGATGAAGGGGGTTAGGGTTTTTTTAATAAATTGAATTGACATATTGGATGTCAATGGTAGCCCCGAATTATCATCAACTTTCATGGTCCATACATATTGAACTGATTTCAATAAGTTTCATGACCCAAGTTAATGGACATGCTTTTATACAATATTGTTGGATTATGTAAAAACAACTTTTGAAAAATTTGATAGCCCAAGTTTATTTACATTTATTGAAATTTTTGATGGCCCAACTTTTATTAAAAACTTTTATGGCCCAATTGATTTCAATAAGTTTGATGGCCTAAGTAATTTAGCGATGCATAACTTTTGCTCCGATAAATATTTTGTAAATAAAATACGGTGTATGTCGTAAATTAGAAATTGTCGTTAATTAATTCTTACTAATAGCAAAAAATAACAACTCAACCAAAACGACATTAACCACATCCAAATTGTTAAACTTAGTCTTGTCTTACTAATTACAATCGCCATAATCCCGTCAATATACTACCTGCTTAATTAATTTTCTTCCGATTGTATATGGCATGGTTGGGTAGGTAAGCCGCCGACAAAACACACCACTAACCCCAAGCTTTGCAAACCCGTCGAATCAACTTTCCTTCCCGTATGTTCAACTTTGTGAACACATGAGATTTCATAATTTTCCTATTCGATGCTAGTCGAAACAAGGGAGCAGTAGGGTTTGTCGAACCAATCTTGTACTCCGTGGTTGCTTCTTTTATATATTTGTTTGAGGCAATCAAGAGCGACAAAGACCTTTACGGTCTGTGCCATTTGTTACCCGAACAGGTCCAACCAATGTCGCGATTACTGTCCGTCTTTTGCTTCTTATAAGGTTTAGTCGAACCTTCGTCTTCCTTTGACCCTCGCTTACGCTTACCCAACATCTGTACGATTTATTGTTAAAATACGGATCAATAACAGCTTAAATACCGTACAAATACCTTCAAAATACAAAAACCAATACAATACGACTCAAATCAGTAGAATACGGTACAAATTTTGTATAACCCTAATACCTAAAGTAAAGGAAAAACAACTCCCTCCCATTTAAAGTACAACAATAAGTGGATCAAAGTGAATGCAACTCCCAATCTTCCATTTATGTTGTTTGGAATGTTTTTGTGTTTCAATAAATGAATTTGAAACATCATAAATGCATACATATGTTAAAGTTTGATATAAAAACATAACATTAAATGATAGTGAAATTGTTTAAGTGGTGTACAAAACCCTAGGTTTAACATTAGATCACAAATTGTTGAAAAAATTGAGTCAATTGTTAAAAATTCAAAGTCATAAAATGATGAATAAGTATTAAAACGAATACATATTAACGATGAATAACTAGATTTATCATTAACATCGCAATTTGTTGAAGATATAGATGACTACTAATATGACTGTAAAAATTTGGTAAATATGACTGTAAAATTAAATAAAAAAAAAACATATTTATTTTGCATGAACACGTGAATAAAAATAAAAATTAAATTGAATTGAATATGAATATAGAGATTGACCACCTTAGAGATGAAGATGTAGAAGAAGATGAAGATGAAGATGAAGATGAAGATGAAGATGAGGTTGAAGATGAAGCCGAAGAGAAGGAGATGAAGGGGGAAGAATGATGTGATTAAAGAGTGTGATTTGTAGTTTAAATTAATTTTAAAGTAGGAGATAAATAATTTAAAAGGGGGAAGAAGAAGCGAAGGAGGAAGAAGAAAGTGGAGAAGTCAAAGAGAATGAAATGACATTTTAGAAAGGGAAGGTCACATCAAGTTCTATGTTGGTTAAAATTTTGGCGCAATTACTTTGCCCCCCAAAATTATTTGGTTTAAACCGGTATTAAATTAGTAGCAGTATTATAAAAATTACAAGATACGGAGTATATTATAATTAGTAGTAGTAATTAGTATATTTATATTGTTAACAAACGTTAGTACAATAGTACGGAATAATAAACTGATAATCGAAAGTTAATACGGAGTATTAAGTACATTAGTAGTGCATAAAACGAGTCTCGAGTTTTTAAATTGTACAATTTACCTATATAATATTCTTAACCAAATATCCTATACGAAGTACAGAGTACTTAAGTAGTGCCTAAAATGGTTATCAAATTGAACATGAGTTTAGTAACACAGAGTAATAAACCAATAATCAGAAGTTAATACGTACTATGAGATAACAATTGTAATACGTAGTATTAGGTAGGATGAGTTTAGTAAAACGGAGTATAAAATAAGGTAATACGGAATATATATGAAGTTGCTTAGTACTGCATATATATAATGGTTATCAAACATGAGTTTAATAACACGGAGTGATTAACTAATAATCAAAAGTTAATATGAAATAAGGTAATACGGAGTATATTTGAAGTTGATTAGTATATATAATGAGTGTCGACTATTACAATTGTACAATTTACGTATATATAAATGTCCGTAACCAAATACGGACACAATCACACAATGTTTTATTAATATGAAATTGGACACAATGTTCTTATTAATTTACTTTCACTTTGTCGTTATACATTTTAAAAAAAATTGGACACAATGTTTAATTTTTGCTTCTTTGTATGAGAATACTTTACAGTGACTTCGTACTCCGTTAACTATTACTCAATATTTTATTTTTTACAAAAAGCGGAAAAAAAAAGATATTTTTAATAAGACTACCTAAAGGGAAATTGCACCCCTGACCTCTAAGTACGTTGGTAGTCTTACGTATGACGTTGGACCACTAGACCAAGTCATATCAACACCTCCATTATCAATTTCGTTTGTATTTATACTTTAACTTTGTTGTTAATAATTTTTTTTTTTTGTCCTTATACTTTATTAAATTAAGTTGGAGACATTTTTTTTTTGCATGAGAATACTGTACAGTGACTTCGTACTCCGTTAACTATTACTCAATATTTAATTTTTTACAAAAAGCGAAAAAAAAAACATTTTTAATAAGACCATCCACAGCGGGTGGAAATTGACGAAGACGAAGAAAGTAGACGAAGACGAAGGTGAAAAAAAGTAGCTGCAGCGTTCAACAAAATAAAAGAAGACGACGAAGCTAGTAAAAAATTTGTCTGCACAAAGGTAGAAGAAGACTCAAAAATCGGTAGGTTTGTCAGATTTTTTGCAGGCTATGTATTAGGGGGGTGTATTTGGAGGGGATGAGAAAAGTTACATACTTTTTAATTTTTTTATTAATTTTTAATCAAGTTGCAATGCAACTTGGAATTGAAGTTGCAATTCTAAATTTTATTCAAGTGATTCAACGACATTTTTCTAACGACTCTAATTTTTCTCTAACCTATATATATTCATATCACTTAACATTAAATTTATTCACAATTCAAATATTATTTTTCAAAATAACCCAAAAAAAATTAATCACCAAAAAAAATTTATATTATAATAATGAGTAGAAATAATGAGTATAGTAATATTGATTATAGTTACGATCAATTTGATCTTAATGTAAGTGATACTCAAAATACTGCGGCAGATATTACTAATTTGCGTAATAGTAGTACCCAACAAAATCATCGATCAATATATCACCAACAATCTTATTCTACTCCAACTTTTCAAAGTCGTCCAAGAAATATCAATTTTCGTTTAACAAATGCATTTTTTCATCCACCAAATCCAACGTTTTCTAATAATTTAGCACATACTCCGACAACACTCCAAAATTCACCAATTATTAATTTGTCACCTGAATTCGGAGATATTTTTCCCGTATTTTCCACACATACTAATCCAACCTCTCTTCATTTTAATGCCACCGGGGATACCTACGTTGATGGTGGTGAGGACAATGCCAACCAAAATCCGTTGGATGTGAACGACGAATTTAATAGTCGGGCTAATTTTTCAATAGAAGAAGATCAGGCACTTATTGCGTTGTACATGAAAGTCTCTGAAGATTCAATTATCGGGAGTAGACAGAAAATTGACAGAATGTGGGCCCGTGTTAAAGAACAATATGATTTGGCTAGAAGTGCAAATCATTTTTTAAGACATCGCAAAGAAGGAATGCTCGATAATCGGTTTAGAAGAATAGCGACAATAGTCATGAGATGGGCTGGTTGTTATCACAAGGCATCTGCTAGAAAAATGAGTGGGTGGAATGAAGAAAAAGTTATAGTCGAGGCGTATATTTTGTATTCTCCAAAAACGAAGTTCAACTTGTTCCATGCTTGAGACATGTTGAAAGGTTATCAAAAGTGGATGGTTATGATAGGACCATATGCATCAGCCGCTTCTAAAGTGGGTGTCGTTATTGAGTCCTTTCCTGATGTTGATAGTAATAGTAGTGGTAAAAGAGTTAGACTTGAAGATGGTAATTATTCTTCCCCTATCTCTACTGAAAGTCATACTGATTCTATCCAACGTCCAGAGGGTAGAGAAGCTGCTAAAAGGAGAAAAGGGAAGAAAAAAACTAATGCTGAGTACGAAGAAATGAACAAAAAATTTCAGAGGCAGGAACAACTGTCCAACCGTGATCAAGAACTTGAAATGGAGAAGTTGGAAATAAAGAAGAAGAATGCCGAGGTAGCTTTGCAGCAGATAAAATTAAAAAATAAAAGAGAAGAAAGGAAGAGAAAGAATCAAGATTTACAACAGAGGAAGAATGACTGAGATATGCTTCAAAGTTTGTTCAAACACCATCGTTACCCCTTTAACTAGAGAAGATGAAGTTTGATTTGCTTGAAAAATTTAGTCGTGGGTAAAAATGTTTAATTGTGTTTGTTAAATTATCACTTTAGTCGATTTAATCGGTTTAATTTATCAATTTCGTCAGTTTAATGTTTGCTAAAGTCGTGTTTTCATTTATCACTTTAGCCGGTATAATGTATTATGTTTTAATGCTTTTAATAAGTTGTATTAATTAAGTTGGATGAAATATGTTGTCTAATATCTATATCGTAACTTCTATTATTCAACTTCTTATTTCAATAGCGACAAAACAATATTTAATAGGCACTGACTTGACATAACGATACAATAAAAATTTCTTACTTCACGGTGCAATAGAATGACTTGACTAAACGATACATTCAACCGAGTAAATTATTGACTATTGAGTTCACTAAACGATACAAGACAATGACCTGATTAAACGGTACAATAAAAACTACGACATTAGTAAACGATACAGTAAAGAAAAAGGTTCATAATTCAAACTCTTATAGAATTGCGGTCCACATAGATTTGTGGTCCAAAATCTTATCTTTTCTAAAATCTCATCCATAAAATCTTATAGAATTGCGGTCCAAAAACTTGTTTATAAGGACGTATTATTTTTATTGAAAGGTATACCCAAATCGTTTATTCACACAATATCTTCTTCTAATTCCTCTTCAAATTCTTCTTCACCTAATTCATCTTCGTCATCCTCAGATGGATTTGAAAAAAGTTGTCATGAGAGGAGAAAATTAAGAAATCAAATGTTCTCTCAACTCCTAATTTTAGGAGCTCAAAATAATATCCCACAAAACCATACTCAAAATCGTCGAAAAAAAAAAGTCATCGAAAGAAACCGTGAAGAGGGTCAAACACGATTATATAATGACTACTTCACTGACGAACCTGTGTACGATGATCGTTTGTTTCGCCGTAGATTTCGAATGTGAAAGCACTTGTTCCTACGTTTGGTGAACGCTGCGGAGTCAACTAATCGTTACTTTCAACAACCAGAGGATGTCACTGGCAGACGTGGTTTAACAACTCTTCAAAAATGCACCGCTGCTATTCGTATTTTGGCATACGAAAAATCCTCCGATAGGGTTGACGAATAATTAAGACTTGGTGATTCAACTGCTCGCAAATGTCTCATTGAATTCGTTGAAGTTATCAATATTCGGTTTGGTGCCGAGTATTTAAGGAGTCCAACTGTTGACGATTTACAAAGAATATTACAAATCAATGAAACACGTGGATTTCCAGGTATGTTAGGAAGTATTTACTGAATGCATTGGGCATGGAAAAAATTGTCCTGTGGCTTGGGAAGGGGCATTTCAGGGACGATCAATAAAGCCATCCATAATACTCGAGGCTACTGCCTCACAAGATTTGTGGATATGGCATTCTTTTTTTGGTACCCCGGGTGTATTAAACGATATCAATGTGCTTCATCGTTCACCAGTATTTGATCATCTTCTAAACGGGAAGGCTCCACGTGTTAGTTATTGGGTGAACGGTACTCACTATACTACTGGTTATTATCTGACAGATGAAATTTACCTAAGATGGACAACTTTTATCCCATCTATAAGAAACCCACAAACACCTAAGGACAGGCTATTTTCGACAAAGCAAGAGAGTGTAAGGAAAGATGAGAAACGTGCATTTGGTGTCCTACAGGCTAGGTTTGCTATAATTCGTAAACCAGCACTCTCATGGGATGAGTTGTTTTGCATAAGATAATCACAGATTGTATTATACTTCATAATATGATCGTAGAGGACGAACGTGATACATATGCCGGTTACGACAATGTGAACGAGTATATAGATCAACATAATAAAGGAACATCAATAACAGGTCAACAATCGGAGCACGCCATGGGGTATATTATTGATATACATGATTTTGTGGGAAATCGTAACGTTATGGAAGACCAGACTAATCATTTATCTCTTAGAAATAATCTTGTTGAAAATAAATGGCAAAAATTTAGCCATCATTTAGATTAAGCTTAGTATTTTATTATGTAACAACCTGGTTTTTTCGTGACTTTAATTAAACTAAGGCGGAAAACTAATTAAGTCTAAATATTACAAACCAGCTGTTATCGTCATACAAAACTCAGTATACATAATACGAGTTTAGAGATAGAACAGAGTATTTAGGTTACAAATTCTCTCAAAAGCGTACAAAATAAATAAAGTAAACTCTCCCCAGCATGCAATAGCGTTTGTCTCGGGGTACCTGCAACAAATTTTCCATCATTCTCTCGCACTCTTTCGACACATGCAGTTCTAAAACATATACAAGGGATAAAAATAAATAAATAAAACAATTGACAGGTAGGCAATTAAAACACATCAGGAAATCATGATAATCCAGGCACGAGTATAAATCAAATCACATAACGTACAAATACTCACACAAAATCGTTATCAGGCAAATCGTATCTCAAGACTCAGGAAACCATGACATTCAGACCATAATCAATCAAACAAGGAAATACATTCAACATGTGATAACAAATGAATCTTCGTTAGTAAGGCGGAAGCATGCATACATAATCCGCGCAGTAGCGATCAGGGCCAACATAACTTGGACATGACTGACAGGCTAAAGATATCTAAGGTAATAAGGACGATTCAATCCCTTGTCTAATGTATGCATACACTACCTATCGAGGATCATACGTATTCGCTATTCAAAAGGTATCACCGACGAAAAAGTTCGACTATCACCAGAGACGGTACCTTTGATGAGGTCCGGGCGTTCCAATTACTATTCTATGGGCCCACAGAAGTATCAAGTATGCCCCATCCCTGAGGTTGATACCACGTGTCAAACAGCAATCTTAAGATCGTTGAATAGCCTAGGGCAACTCTGGGAGGGAGCTCAAGTCCCCATAGACAGCTACCTCGTTAACTTCGAATTTCAAGAGTCGCAACATGGCGAACAATCCTAGTATTTATTCAAGTAATTTATTCTCTCCAATTCTCATTTCCTCGTTCAAACTAAATAAATTAGAACTCTGATACTTAAACATATCGTCGAACTTTGTATAATGAAATTTTAGTTCTAGCAGTTTTTCAGGTAAATAGAACACATAGAAAAACTTAATTATTTATTTTGAGTCCGTTCGTAAATTTTTAATTATTTTACTATTCATCGTATTTTACTATTCATCGTATTTACTATTCATCGTATTTACTATTCATCGTATTTACTATTCATCGTATTTACTATTCATTGTCTTTTACTATTCCTCGTATTTTATTCGTATTTTTATACTTGGTATTTATACGTATTTTTATACGTAATCCTATACTTAGGATATTCTTCAAAACAACCTTTTATTTACTAAGTATAGATTTCTAGTTTTAAAGTCGTTAAGTTCGTTTTGTATTTAGCGATTTTGAAATATATTTTAATCGAAGTTGTTAAGTTCATTTTATATTTAGTGATTTTGAAATATATTTAAATCAAAGTTGTTAAGTTCATTTTATACTTAGTGATTTAAAATAATATTTCAAACGTAAAACTCGGTTAAATTTAGTCATATACTTAACTAAAGTTTTAGCGGTTTCCATTTTTAGCGAGGTTGTCGTAGTTCATTTTAAATAGTCCGTATATCCACATCCATATTTAAGCATAGGTAGTAACACTCGAAATGATTCATTTTAATGCATGTAACGTTTATTTTTATCGTTTTCGTTGATTCTTTTTATTAACGATTCATTATACAATCTAATATAACCCTAATTATAAATCAAATTTAGTGACTAAGTGATAAATTCATTTTGATCAAAAGTTGACCCAAAAGTAAGGGTAATGCCGTAGGGTTGTATATGTTAGGCGTTTTTTTTTATTTTTTTTGTTTTTATTAATAATTAATTACTTTAACAAATTAAATTACTTAAGTGATAAAATAAAAAGTGACAAAAATCATTTTTGGTCCCGAAATGACCCTAAGGCCGTGGCTCCTTATGCTTGCACCATTTATTTTCGTTTTCTAATTTTATCGGTTTTTGATTTAAAGTTTTTATATACTAATTTATTTAAATTATTCTAAAATGATTTAAACTAGTACATAAAACAATAAATAACCAAAACTTATAAAAATTATAAATCAAACTAATCACTTAAATGAAGAACACATGATTATGTGAAGAACCCTAATGTTTTTCATATGAACATCAATTAGTCAAATTTTTATATGTTCATATAATTTTCTCAAATTTTTCCTACAAGTCAATTTTAACTAAACTAATCATGATATGTTATTTAGAAAAATTAAAACTAAAAATTGGTCCATTTAATTCAAGTATGCCGTGTATATGTATGTGTGTGTTCAAAATTTTATTTTTGATTTTTATACTCCTAATTCAATAACTAATTTACTTTATATCATTTATATATTTAACATGAGTGAAAAAAACATATACAAACATTAACACACAAAAGAAAAATCATTTCAAACACAAGAATAACAACAATACTTCAATAACACAAAGGTAAAATCATTTCAGTTTCACACAAATTCATTTTAAGTCCAAAACATAAACTAATTATATTTTCATTTACATCTTAGTCTTAGTATTTTAAGCATGCAATTTACAAAAATTAAAACAAAAAATTAAACCAAAAACAAGGGTTATGCCGTGTGGTTTTCCTTTGTTACACTAATGTTATTTTTCGATTTTTGTCTCCAAATTTAACATACAATACTTAGGTGACATAATAAATCATACATGCATCAAAAACATCATTTAGGAAAATAACATATACTCAATTAAATTAGTGCTCAACAATTATAGTGTGCGAGAGGCACTTTATTTGGTTAGTGAAAAACGAAGCCTAGCAATTGTCGGGGTCTATGATGTGATCGAATTGGCTCAAGTCGACGCCTCCGCCTTGCTCCTCGTCTTTGGTTAAGAGTAGTACATAAAAATGAAATAAGCAAGTTAGTAATTTTATTTAAGCTAGACTAACGAAAATGAAAACTTAAATTGTAGTATCATTTTAATGTTTAAGTGATGTTTTAATTTTTTTTTTTTATGATTTCGATTTATGTTCATAAATAATTGTATGTATAAAGAGGAAGTGAGTACTAAATATAAATGGTGAGGAATTAATTTAAGTGTCCTAGTGGATTTAAGACAATAAAATGAAAGTTTAAGGAAGAAAATAAGGAGGAAAAAGATGAAGATCATGTGTTCTTGAGGATGAACATGCTTACAATGTTCTTGAGTAAGTTTATTAGAGAGAAAAAGACATAGAATATTTTTGGTGTTTGTGTGTGTTTGTACGTGTAGTAGTAGTAGTAGTAGTAGTAGTAGTTGTAGTTGTGTTTTGTTTTGTTTTAGTATGCATTAAAGATTTAGTTTTGTATTCACATTTAAACTAAAAGAGCTACTAAGTGATGATGTAAATAAGTAGGAGTGTAAGAAGGATTAGACAACTTGGTAAAGGAGAAGAAAATGGAAAAGCATGACCTTGAGCCATGAGCTCAATAGGCCGGCCACTTTGAAGTCAAGTGGACCGATTTTCGTTTCTTAAATTTTTCGATTTACGAGTACGCGAAAAGTTTCGAAATAAAATATATAGTCTTAAAATAATGTTTAGAAGTAAGATCGAAAATAAAAATGAAAATAAACTTCAAAACGAAATCAAAATAAAAATTGGGTACTAGCTCCTCGTAACTTTGAAATAAAATTTTATTTGATCGAAATATATATTTTTTTCGTTGAATGTTATCGATTTAAATCATTATACTCAAACGTCAAAAAGTTTATCAGTTTAGACTTAGTGTGATTCATTATTTCGATTTTTATCAAAAGTGTTAGTTAAATCAAAATGAAATAGTAATGTGATATTAATATAATATGTTTTGTTAGTAATAACTAAAATGATTTAGCCTTAACTAGTTTTAGTTGCACTTGGATCATATGTAAGTAGATTAGGAAGAGAATTAGGTGATTTGATCACCCTTAGGTGGCTCGGCCATTTTGGTCAACATTGACCTCGATTTGCGTGCCGAAATTTGTAGTTGAGAAATTTGTCGAGGATTCACCATTTGATTTATCGAGTTTGAATATGTAAAAATAAAGTTCAAATTCAAAGTAATTCAAAATGGTTTTAGTTTAGGTACGATAATAACTTGTAGCGTATTGTTTTAGGAATAACTGAGCGAGGATGATAATTTATTGATTTCCTAATTATAATTAGCTTAAATTAACACGGGGTGTTACAATCCTCCCCCCTTAAAGAAGTTTCGTCCCCGAAACTTAAAGTAATCTAGGTGGTTAAGGTTACCTGCGCTGAACAGCTCCGGGTATTTTTCCTTCATCGACGCCTCGGTCTCCCACGTTGCTTGCTCAGTCTTCTGTCCCCTCCAGAGAACCTTGACTAAAGGTATCGACTTGCGTCGTAAGAATTTTGTCTCTCTGGCGAGAATTTCCACTGGTTTCTCTGAGTAAAGCATGTTAGGCTCGATGGCTATCACATCGGGCGTAACAATGTGACTCGGGTCGCTCCTGTATCTCCTGAGTTGTGATACATGAAATACATTGTGCACTTTGGATAAGTTTGGCGGTAAGGCGAGTCGGTATGCCACTTCGCCTATTCGTTCAAGAATTTCGTAGGGCCCGATGTATTTTGGGCTAAGCTTTCCCTTTAGCCCGAATCGTCTTACCCCTTTCATGGGTGATACCTTTAAGAAAACCTTATCTCCACTGTTGAACACAATAGGTCTACGATGCTCGTTCGCATACTTCTTTTGTCGTTCTTGAGCTGCTTGTAGTCGTTCTCGGATGATCTTGATGTGCTCAATTTGATCTTGTTTGACCTGGGGTCCAGTACCCACGTTGTCAATAGCGTCGTCCCAACACACAGGACTGCGACATTTTCTCCCGTATAGTGCTTCAAAAGGAGCACACCCCAGACTAGCGTGATGACTATTGTTGTATAAGAATTCAACGAGAGGTAAGCTCTTTTCCCAGTTCACGTTAAATTCCATCGTACATGCTCTCAACATGTCCTCCAGTGTCTGGATAGTTCGCTCTGTCTGACCGTCAGTTGCTGGATAAAAAGCCGTACTCATCTTTAACTTACTACCCAAAGCCTCTTGTAGTTTACCCCAGAAATGCGATGTAAACCTTGCGTCCCTTTCTGATATAATGTCAAGGGGGACGCCATGTAGTCGTATTATCTCTTTCTCGTAAGCTTTGGCTAGTTCTTTTAATCCCCATGTTTCCTTGATTGGAACAAAATGGGCCGCTTTAGTTAGGCGGTCCACAATAACCCTTATTGCATCCTTGCCTCTTGATGTCCTCGGTAATCCCATGATAAAATCCATCGATATGGAATCCCACTTCCCTTGGGGAATCTCCAATGGTTGGAGCAGTCCCCCTGGTCTCTGGTGTTCAAATTTTACCTTCTGGCAAATCATACATCTAGCCACGTACTCGGCGATCTCCGCCTTCATCCTTATCCACCAAAAGCGTAATTTCAGTTCTTTGTACATTTTATCTGAGCCAAGATGTACTGAGTAGCGGGTGCTATGTGCTTCATCAAGGATTTTGCGTTTCAAATCTTCATTATTAGGTATACACCATCTACCATTGAAGCGTAGACTTCCATCAGTGTAGATCTCGAACCCTTCTGTTCCTTCTGATGGAATCTTTTCTCTAATCTCTAACAGAGCCGGGTCTTCCCACTGTAGTACTCGAATGTCATGATATAGTTCTGGTTAGACCACCATTGCATTTAGATTAGCGTCATCCGATTGTACTAGATCCAAGCTCAGTCTTTTCAGATCCTGGACGATGTCTGAGGGAATTTCCCAAATGTTGTTCAGAGTATGTGTTGTCTTACGACTCAGTGCGTCAGCAACTACATTAGCCTTTCCCTCGTGGTATAATAACTCGATCTTGTAATCCTTGATCAGTTCTAACCATCTCCGCTGCCTCATGTTTAATTCTCTCTGGGTAAAGATGTACTTCAAGCTCTTGTGATCGGTGTAGAATTTGATGCTGACCCCATAGAGATAATGACGCCAAATCTTTAGTGCAAACACGACAGCCGCAAGTTCAAGGTCGTGAGTTGGGTAATTACTTTCATGCACTTTAAGTTGTCTGGATGCGTATGCTATTACTTTCCCTTGTTGCATCAAGACGCAACCCAAACCATTCAATGATGCGTCACTGTATACCTCGTATTCATCACCATCAGTTGGCAAGGTTAAAACTGGTGCTGAAGTAAGCCTCGTCTTAAGTTCTTGGAATGCCTTCTCGCAGTCATCGCTCCATACGAACTTTGATTCCTTTTGTAGCAGCTTGGTCATCGGGCGGGCTACTTTTGAGAAATCCGGAACAAACCTCCTATAATAGCCAGCCAACCCTAGGAAGCTTCTGACTTCAGTGACTATTTTTGGTGCTACCCATTCCTTAACAGCCTCGATCTTTACGGGATCTACCATTACACCTTCCTTGGAAATAACGTGGCCTAGGAATGACACTTGGTCTAGCCAAAATTCACACTTTGAAAATTTAGCATACCATTTATGATCCCTCAAGATGCTCAGGATGATGTGTAGGTGTTCTGCGTGTTCTTCTTTATCCTTGGAGTAGATCAGGATGTCGTCAATGAACACAACTACGCAGATGTCGAGATATTTGTGAAAGGTTCTGTTCATTTGGTCCATGAACACCGTTGGAGCATTGGTAAGGCCAAACGGCATTACTTTGAACTCGTAATGTTCGTACCTTGATCTGAATGCAGTCTTTTGTATATCTTCTTTACGGACCGCGATCTGATGGTATCCTGACCTCAGGTCAATCTTGGAGAAAACTCCTGCTCCCTTGAGCTGATCAAAGAGATCGTCTATCCTAGGCAGAGGATAACGATTCTTGATCGTCACTTTGTTCAATTCCCTGTAATCAATGCAGAGTCTCATACTCCCATCTTTCTTCTTCACAAAGAGTACCGGTGCGCCCCAAGGTGAAACACTCGGTCTTATAAATCCTGACTCAATCATCTCCTCCAACTGTTTCTTGAGTTCCTGTAGTTCGACAGGTGCCATCCTGTATGGTGCCTTTGATATAAGTGACGTGCCGGGTATAAGGTTGATGGAAAATTCGACGTCTCGTGCAGGAGGCATACCCGGTAATACATCCGGGAATACTTCAGGGTATTCATTCACGATTGGGATGTCTTCAATGCGCAAGTTGTCTTCGACCTTGGTAATACTGCAAAAGTACACCTAGTGCCCTTTTCTCTCCATACTTTGGAGTTTCAGTACATACACTAGCTTCACTCCCCTTTCTCTCTTCAAACTCTGATATGCTACCTCTTTCCCTTGATTAGTCTTCAGTGAAATTTTCTAGTCGTGGCATTTGAACGTTGCCTTATGACGAGCTAGCCAGTTCATCCCCAGAATTACATCGAACTCGGGAAGATCAAACAATACAAGGTCTGACAGGAAGTCTAAGTTGTGAATTGTAATTTTTACATTATTGTATTTTGAAGAACAGTGAATGTTTTTACCATCTGGTAGTGATATGTTAGTTTTAATCTGTTCAGGGTTGGTGAGTTTAGATTGTTTAATAAATTTTGAGGATATAAAAGATAGGGAAGCTCCCGTATCAAATAAAATAAAAGCGGGTACAGAGTTAACTAGAAATTTACCGGTGATGACGTCGACATCGATAACATCATCAGCCCCTTCCTCAGATTCGGTCAGGACGTACACGCGTCCCAGAACTCTAACGGCTGGCGGTGGTCCCGCGGTTGCCTTACTACCAGCACCCCTCTTTGGGCATTCATTAGCCTTGTGCCCCACTACCTTACACAAGAAACACACCACTGGTTCCCCATTACATCGTTTCCCTGGGTGACTCGGTTGTCGGCAGAAACGACACTGATTTGCCTGGTAAGCCGGAGGTCCGGGTAGTTGTGGATTATTCTTTGCGACGTAGGGAGTGGTATTGCGGTTGGAGAACTGAGACCTACCCTGGTTCCTATTGCGGTTGTCTTGATTCTGATAACCGGGGCGACCAAACAATGGTTTGTGGATAAAGCTAGCACTCGCAACAGGAGGCGTAAAGGTTTTCTTCTTCTTTTTCTCTTCCGCTTCTCCCTTTTGGATGGAAGCCCAGATACTCGTTGCCTTTTCGTAGGCCTCAGCAAAGTTCTTGCAGTTGAACCCGCTCATGTTTATTCTTAGGCTGTTGGCCATGCCCCTAACGTAACGGGTGGCGAGTTCCTCCTCGTTAGTTACTATCTTGGGAGCAAACTTAGATAGCTCCTGATATTTCTCGGTGTATGCCTGCAGAGACATATCACCCTGGTTCAAGTTTCTGAACTCCTCTTCCTTCTCCCATCTTAGCTCCTCGCCAAAGTATTTATTCTCCAGGAGGATCTTGAATTCGCTCCAATTATACAACCTTAGTGGAAAAGTAGATCTGATCAGGCGTCACCAACTGTTGGCTTCCCCTTTCAAGTAGTACGCGACCACATTCACCTTCTCATTAGGTGGGGTCTTGCTCAGCTCTAGAAGTTTCTCCATCTCTTCGATCCATTCGGTCAAGACTGTGGGGTTGACAGAGCCTGAGTATGACTGAGGTCTATGTTTAGAGAACCTCTCAAATGCGGATTGGTTGCTTCCACCACCTTGATGTTGATACATATTTAGAGCAATTTTTGTAATTGCATCTTCGAACCCTTTTCTCCTTGCCTCCTCTTCGGCAAAATGTTGAGCGAAATTAGGGTCAGCCATATTGTTTGCATCCATTCTGAAAAATATTACACCGTATGAATTTTGAGTAGTTCCAAATGAGACATATTATAGAATACAAGGTAAAAGACATTTCATTGATAATGTAAAAGGGTTACATCAAAAGTTTCAAAGCTTCCTAATACATTCTCTATGAAATGAATTAAGGTGAAACTTAGGTACCAAGTTCAGTCAAAATAACATAAAAATTCAGATACATTCTCAAGAGATATGAAATTGGATCGAGAATGACAAAAGATTTGCCCTAAATTCTAAGCAAATTTTGAGTAATGGTACTCTTTTTCTGAGAAGCTATGCTTATACTTCACAGCATAAGTCATGTCGCTCAAGCCAAGCTTGAAATCCTCCCAGCTCAGGTAGCATTCACCCTCGCGTATAGCTGGGGATCGTAGTCATAACCACCAAGCCTTGGCCTCTCCGTCAAGGCAGACAGCAGCAAAGGAAGTTTTCCACTCCTCCGGTACCGAGTGTTCTTGGAACTTTGCACTCATGTGCCTGGTCTAAGTGTACAAGGTATCTCCAATTCCCTCAAAGGCGTCGGGGTCGCTCCGCATGAATGCCTCGATCGCGTCGGTCTTCCCCGAAGATCGGCGGAGGTGATCAGGAACTCGATGTTCCACGAATGGAGTTTTGAGTGCCCTGGTCTTCCAGTCAACTCTCGAATTCTTCAAGTTGTGCATTTTCCTCCATGCCTTCATCTGCTGACGACGTGCATATGCCTGGACAGCTCTCTTACGAGCTTTCTCATCTCGGTCTACTTTGCGTACTCCTTGTCACGCTGAAGTCATATCTGTAATAAGTGGGGGACATAACTTAGGTGAGATTTTGAATTTACATGCATGTATGCAGAATTTAGAATGAACGAGCTATGAAAAGCACACGACTTGGTAGTAACATAACGTCTCCATATACATATAAGTATATGGGTAAAATATTACATTCGAGGAAATATAATACATAGGTTCACACAACGTTACATCCGAATGAAAAATCCATAGCCGTTAAGAACAGAGTGTCGACATTGAAGTCGTCCTTAGGATAGTTAAAAGTTGATTACATATATTTTACAATTTGGAGTCAAAGGACCCTAAATGTGATTTGCGACCCTGAAGAGTCTCCCAGTTAGGCGATCCCTCTCCCAGATTGGAAGCATATCATCTGGCAGGGTAGGATAGTCGCGTTCATATTCTTGATCCATCAGGTTGTCTAGTAGTACATCGTACTCCATCCAAGCAGGTGGCTCCATCACCCTCTGAAGTGGGTCTGGATGGTACATGCGGTCCATGTACAGCTCGTAGTCAAGTAGAAGTCGCCAACCTAGTGGTGACCAAAACTCGTCATATGGATGGAAGCTCTCGATCAGAGTCAAACTCATGCCAATACCCTCAGTGTGATAAAGCCGGCTCGTGGTGATTCCATGAGCTTCCCCGTACCGCTCAATGATGAGGGAATGGCCACGTAAGTAGACTTCTAGTGGCATCATCGGTGGACGTCGTGGTAAATTGTCACGGGAGTAACTGAAAGACGTCATCCTAAGGGCCTTTGTCAGACTAGAGTTAGCCACAGAGCAAATGGCAAGTAAAAGAATTATAAAAGTACGATTCAAACGCTCATTTAACTAGTTTATTATTATTAGGTCGGTCCTTAAGATTCTACCCTTTCTCACACTTTAAATTGGTCTAAATTATTATTTAGCGGTCTAGAGATTTCTAATTTATTATTTGATCCTATAAGTCTATGTCTGACATACGATATGAATGTCTGGCCCAGGTGTCGTCTCGCTAGATGAGATAACTTTAAGTCACTCACGGTCGCAAGACAGCTCTGATACCAACTGTAACAACCTGGTTTTTTCGTGACTTTAATTAAACTAAGGCGGAAAATTAATTAAGTCTAAATATTACAAACCAGCTGTTATCGTCATACAAATCTCAGTATACATAATACGAGTTTAGAGATAGAACAGAGTATTTAGGTTACAAATTCTCTCAAAAGCGTACAAAATAAATAAAGTAAAACTCTCCCCAGCATGCAATAGCGTTTGTCTCGGGGTACCTGCAACAAATTTTCCATCATTCTCTCGCACACTCTTTCGACACATGCATTTCTAAAACATATACAAGGGATAAAAATAAATAAATAAAACAATTAACAGGTAGGCAATTAAAACACATCAGGAAATCATGAGAATCCAGGCATGAGTATAAATCAAATCACATAACGTACAAATACTCACACAAAATCGTTATCAGGCAAATCGTATCTCAAGACTCAGGAAACCATGCCATTCAGACCATAATCAATCAAACAAGGAAATACATTCAACATGTGATAACAATTGAATCTTCGTTAGTAAGGCGGAAGCATGCAGACATAATCCGCGCAGTAGCGATCAGGGCCAACATAACTTGGACATGACTGACAGGCTAAAGATATCTAAGGTAATAAGGACGATTCAATCCCTTGTCTAATGTACGCATACACTACCTAGCGAGGATCATACGTATTCGCTATTCAAAAGGTATCACCGACGAAAAAGTTCGACTATCACCAGAGACTGCACCTTGACGGATGGGCGCTTTCCAATTACTATTCTATGGGCCCACGGAAGTATTAAGTATGCCCCATCCCTGAGGTTGATACCACGTGTCAAACAGCAATCTTAAGATCGTTGAATAGCTTTGGGCAACTCTGGGAGGGAGCCCAAGTCCCCATAGACAGCTACCTCGTTAACTTCGAACTTCAAGAGTCGCAACATGGCGAACAATCCTAGTATTTATTCAAGTAATTTATTCTCTCCAATTCTCATTTCCTCGTTCAAACTAAATAAATTAGAACTCTGATACTTAAACATATCGTCGAACTTTGTATAATGAAATTTTAGTTATAGCAGTTTTTCAGGTAAGTAGAACACATAGAAAAACTTAATTATTTATTTTGAGTCCGTTCGTAAATTTTTAATTATTTTACTATTCATCGTATTTTACTATTCATCGTATTTACTATTCATCGTATTTACTATTCATTGTATTTTACTATTCCTTGTATTTCATTCGTATTTTTATACTTGGTATTTATACGTATTTTTATACGTAATCCTATACTTAGGATATTCTTCAAAACAACCTTTTATTTACTAAGTATAGATTTCTAGTTTTAAAGTCGTTAAGTTCGTTTTGTATTTAGCGATTTTGAAATATATTTTAATCGAAGTTGTTAAGTTCATTTTATATTTAGTGATTTTGAAATATATTTAAATCAAAGTTGTTAAGTTCATTTTATACTTAGTGATTTAAAATAATATTTCAAACGTAAAACTCGGTTAAATTTAGTCATATACTTAACTAAAGTTTTAGCGGTTTCCATTTTTAGCGAGGTTGTCGTAGTTCATTTTAAATAGTCCGTATATCCACATCCATATTTAAGCATAGGTAGTAACACTCGAAATGATTCATTTTAATGCATGTAACGTTTATTTTAATCGTTTTCGTTGATTCTTTTTATTAACGATTCATTATACAATCTAATATAACCCTAATTATAAATCAAATTTAGTGACTAAGTGATAAATTCATTTTGATCAAAAATTGACCCAAAAATAAGGGTAATGCCGTAGGGTTGTGTTCGGGGTGATTTTCTCACACGGTTCGATTAATTGATTGCGGGTCTACTAGTACTATCCTTTAGGTTTTGATTTATGATTTTTGTGATTTAGGAATTTAGAGCAAGCAAGAGATAACGATAATAAAACAAGACACACAATATGTTACGTGGGAAAAACCCTTAAATGTTAAGGGAAAAACCACGGGCGCCAAGCCAGGAGAGGATCTTCACTAGTTCTGAATTGACAGGTACAGAGTCTGGACTAGGTGGTACAGAATATTATATGAACGTAATTAAATGCAAAGGTGTTTGAATGCTTGTAAATAATGATGAGTGTTGTGTGCTTGAGTTGAATGATCACTGATGTCTTCTACTGTTGAAATCCGCTCTATATATACTGTCCCATGCTCCAACGTTTACTTCCTTCTTTGTAGGCAACCTCTTCCTTCTTCTTCTCCAGCAGTTCCTATCTTTCAGGCTTCAGATTCTGCCCCTTGACTTGGTCTCTCCAACGTTTACTTGTAGGTTTTGCTGAAGCTTTCTTGGGCCTTGCTCATATTTGAGTTCTCCTTTGTTGGGCTTGGCCCATCTTGACTTTTCCTCTCCTGACCTGCACCTTTGTTTTGTCTGTATTGTCTGGTGCTGGGCAGACGCTCAGTTACGATTACGGATCCCGATCTTATCCTGGTCCTCGTCCATGGTCTGGTCCAACCTCGCAGTGTCCGACCAGCTTGTTTTTTTGGTCCCAACAGTTTGTCCCCCATCTCCTTGCCCTTCAGTCCTGAACTAGGGGGTAAGGAGATGCTTTTGCTCCTTATCCTGGCCCAGGGCTGAGCCTGGTCCAGGCTCTCTTTGTTCTGCTGTGCTTTTGGTCCTGAAACCTGCACCCTGAAATTAATGAGGCAGTTGCCTTCTTGTGGGGAATCGCGCCCCTTTTTGGCGCTCTATGCACTGCGCACGTCCCATCATGGGTCACATCACATCTCTTCGCGCGTTTATTTTTGTAAAACTACCCAACTTCCTTTGGTCTTACTATAAATACTCTTATTTTTGTTTCTTTCTCTCTCTATCTTATTTCCTTTGATTTTATTTGTTTTGTACTCAAACTCTTCCGCAAAATCCTAAATTGATTTGCGAAAAACCCTAGCTTTCTCCTTCTCTTCTGCAACTTCAACCATGGCTCATAACGACACTGGTCCTTCCACAGCGATCTCCTTCGCCCATGGCGATTCCATCTTCCAAGAGACTGACTCGATCAAAGATATTAATATCTACCCAAACTTGCTTGCCCAAGGAGTTGAAGCGAGGCTTAAAGGGGAAGGAAAAATCCCCGAAAGCACCGAGGTTTGGGCCCCCGAAACCAGAGATGTGAGGGTAGACTGGGCAAGCCCTGGGTGGTTTTCAATCTTTGAATCCTCTTTCAGGTTTGGTGCCACTTTCCCGCTTTGTCCATTGATGAGCGCTTTTCTGGGCACTGTTCAAGTACCGCCTTGTCAGGTTATGCCTTCAATTTGGCGTCTGATCCATGGGATCGACTCCCTGTGCCGGAGGTATGGGGTCGAGATCCAGTTGGCCGATATAAGGAATACCTACCATTTGCGTATGCACAAGAAGAAGAGAGTTTTGTTTCGTCTGAGGGATAAGTGTCAGCCCCTCATCACCCGTTTGGACGTAGGTGATGAGAAAGGCTGGACCAACTACTACATGTTTATTAAGAGTAACACTCTGGGCCCCAATGTCTGGGCGCCTGAATTCTCCCTGAAGGGGACTGGTATGTGTTCTGAATTTTCGTGCTTTCTGTCCATTTGCCTTTGCATATGCTTCTTTGTTCTTTGCTTATTATTGTTGTGGTCTCGGTTTGTAGTGTCTGACTGGGTTCATACCCCCGATGACCCTGAGTCAAAGAAGAGAATTGAGACGTTTCTAAAGCTGTCTGCTGATAAGAGGTCCTGGCCCAAGTGTATGAATCCCGATGATGATGATGACGTTGTTGAAGTTTCTCCTCCCCCTGAGGAGGAAGGAGATGTTGGTGAAGAAGATGACGATAGTGATGACGAAGAAAGAGTTGAGGAGGACGAAGTTGATCAGGAGGTTGCGCCTGATCAAGGTGAGCGGTCTGTCTCTGAGGTTCCTGGTGGGAGTGGTATCGGTGCACTCGACCAGGCGCCCATTCATGTTACTCCCCTGAGCTCTATACTTGCTGGGGCAGGTGGCCATTCCACTCTAACTCCACTGAGGATACCTGGATCAAGCCTGAGTCCTGCGCCCAGTGCTGCTACTGGTACTGATACATTCTTCTTAGGCCTCGAATCCTTTTTCTTGACATTTCTTTGTAACTTGTTTTGATTGACGTTCCCAGCTTCCGAATCTAGCAAGAGGGGTTTCCTGTCCATAGAGGCTATTGCTGCTACGATCGCTCAGGCACGCGAAGCTATGAAATTTGGTGGTAGTTCTACTCCTGCTGCGAGCCTGGTGGCCCCCACTTCTGAGTCTTCCAAGAGGAAGGCGCGGAAGTGGTTCAGACTAGGTCTACCAAGTTGGCCGCTGAATCTCCCAGACATACCCCTGACCAGAAGAAGAGGAAGACAGGGCTCTTGCCTCAAATAAATCCTGTGCTTTAGATACCTTTGCACTCTCAAAGCCAATCTGAGTATGTTTCTTTGGGGAAATCTTTGAGCGAGAATTTTGCTACTCTGTCCCCTGCACCTGCTGCTCTGGAGCCTACACGCTTGGCGCACAAAATGGTGGGCTGTTGCGCCCAGGTCCGTACTCTGTCTTACGATCTTGGTTTTGTTCTGAGTTTTCTTTAATATGATTCTAATTTTTCTGCTCTGTTGTCTGTAGTTGCTAACCATGTCTGCCAGTCTTGGTTCCACGGTGCCAATTCTGGAGAGTGGTAGGAGCAAGGCTGAGATTGAGAATGATGCACTTCGCTCTTCCCTCAAGATCACCAAAAAGGAGCTTGAGAGCATGGACTACCGATGTAAGAAGCTGGCTGAGATGGAGAAGATTAATTTCAAGAGAATTGAATAGCAGGACAACCGCATTGGTGAGCTGACCAGGGAACTTGGGGACTTGAGGGAGGACGCCAAGAGGCACGATGCAGTGGTGAAGGACCTGAGTTTGTACTACACACTTCGCGCCCGGATTGAAATGATGAGCGCAAGTCCTGAAGCTCGTGCTGCTTGGGATCTACCTACGGAGATTGCCACCTTCAAGCAATTGTTCCCTGGAGAGCCTATTCCGGATCAGCCGGGTTACTTTACCGTCCAACCTGGCCGGAGTTATTCTTTGGTCCAGGCGTTGGTCGATGGTGGAGACTCGATCTGCGGTGCTTAATTCTTTGGTCTGCGGGGAGTATTGAAAAAGGCGGGTGAATCGGCGGTGGTGTCGATTGAGCGTACCTATGATGATTGTTTCTTGTTTTTGAACAAATGTTTTGAATTTGCCAGGGGGAATGTCCCCTGTTGATATTTGGCCTGTAAGTATTTGAACTTTGTCTGTTTGTTTTTGAACTTTTTGTGTCCATGCATAGGCATGGTTGACTGTTTGGTTCTGACTTTTGCTAATCTTTTGCTAATTATGTTATGTTATGTTGTTTGTTATGATGCGCATATAATTTGTTGTGAAATTTGTAAAGTAGCATGCATGCGTTTGATAATTTAGGCGACTTACACTTTGGGGCTCCCTTAACGGACATTACCCCTGTCCGTTATTGCGATCGTCTTGAAATTTGGTGCCCTTCTTTTGTCTTTGTTTTGGTTACAGTGCGGTCGGATGTCTGTATTGCATTGTCTGCACAGAAAGAGGGTCAGGACTGACCGTTGGCGTTAGCCAACGGCCCTCCGACGCTCAAGTCAGTACAATTGTATAGGATAATTTGTAAAGGAAAAGTTTTGAGTTTTGTGGGTTACCAGATGTCTTGGTCCAGAATACCCTACATATGGTATAGCTTGAGGTGGAGTGCATTCCAAGGTCTTGGGATCATGTCTTCTTCCAGGGTCTGTAGCCTATAGGAACCTTTCCCTACTGCTGAATCAATAAGGTATGGTCCTTCCCAGGTTGGGGCCAGCTTGCCTGCAGCCTTGTCCTTTGTATTCTGAAATACTTTCCTTAGGACCAGGTCTCCTGTCCTGAACACACGTACCCTGACATTTTTGTTGTAGCTTCTGGCCACAGATTCTTGGTAGGCTGCGAGCCTTACTGCTGCTAAGTCCCTGAGCTCCTGGGCTGTATCTAGACTGTCACAAAGTAGCTTGTTATTCTCAGAAACTGAATTTAGACCATACCTGATTGTTGGAACCTGGACTTCTACTGGAAGTACTGCTTCACACCCATAAACCATTGAGTATAGAGTCTGGCCTGTAGCTCTCTTTGGCGTAGTTCTGTCTGCCCATAGCACTAGTGGCAACTCTTCAACCCATCTTCCTTGTTTCTCCATTAGCTTCTTTTTGATGCAACTGATTACAATTTTGTTACTGGACTCAGCCTGTCCATTTGCTTGAGGATATCTTGGTGCAGATGTTACCAAGTTGATGTTCCACCAGTGCGTAAATCTACGGTCTTGTTTCCCACGAATGCAAGTCCATTGTCACACACAATTTCTGAGGGGATCCCATACCTGCTGATGATGTTCTTCTTTATGAAAGCAATAACTTCTTTTTCTGTGACGTTCTTGTATGCGTCTGCCTCAATCCATTTGGCGAAATAATCTGTCATGGCAAGCATGAACACCTTCTGCCCTGGAGCCATTGGTAGTTTGCCAACTAAGTCCATGCCCCATTTCATGAATGGCCATGGTGCTGATATTGAGTGCAGGTTCTGTGCAGGTTGGTGTATTTCTGGACCGTGCTTTTGGCAAGCGTCACACTTTGTAGCATACTGGATGCAATCTGTCTTCATTGTGGGCCAGTAATAACCCATATGCAAGATTTTGTTGGTCATAATTCTACCACCTGTGTGATTTCCACAATGTCCATCATGTGTTTCTGATAACACTGTCTTGACCTGGTCAGGTTCTAGGCAGCGCAGGTACAGCCCGTTGAAGGATCTTCTGAATAGTGTGCCTTATATGATTGTATATCTGGATGCCTTGATTCTGAATGCTCTTGCTTCAATCCTGTCCTGTGGCAGCTTGCCCTGGACCAGCCATTCATAGTATGGTTTGGTCCAGGTCTGGGTAGCCTGGACTGTGTTCTGCAAAACTGGCTGAACTTTCTGGATTGCTGGCTCCAAGATGTGTACAATTGGTATACTGTCCAGAGTACGAGGTTCAAATGCTGATCCAATGTTGGCCAAAGCATCTGCCTGCACATTCTGATCTCTGGGAACTTGCTCAACCTCAATGTTAGTAAACTTTTGAAAAAGATTTTTAACCAAATCAAGATATGCAATCATCTTAGAGTCTTTAGCAGCGTACGTACCATTGATTTGGTTTGCTACTAGCAAGGACTCTATCTTTACCTTTAGATTCTGGACCTTCATGTCCAGACATACATTCAGTCCTGCTATTAGTGCCTCATACTCAGCTTCATTATTGGTAGTCCTGAATTCACAGGATACAGCCTGTACTATCTTGTCCCCCTGTGGTGACTTCAGGACCACACCTAGTCCAGTACCCCTGATATTGGCTGAACCATCTGTCCAGAGTTCCCAAGTCTGTTGTTTCTGGTCCAGATGGAAGATCTCTTTTGTTACCTGTTCTTCTAGTGTGGGAGTGAAGTCAGCCACAAAGTCTGCTAGAGCTTGAGATTTGATTGATGTTCTGGGCTCATAGGATAGATCATAGGTGCTCAACTTTACTGACCATTTTGACATACGACCTGAAAGTTCTGGTCTACACAGTACTGATCTCACAGGCACATTAGTACGAATGACAATATGCTGCGCCTCAAAATAAGGGCGTAACTTGGTACAAGCAACTGTTAAGGCTAAAACAAATTTTTCCAATACAGAATACCTGGTTTCAGCATCCAGAAGACTCTTACTTACATAGTAGACAGGATGTTGTTGTCCATCTGGTTCTCTCACCAGATCGCACTTATCGAGGCTTACATTACGCATGTGCACAGGACCAATGACTCTCCCGGTTCTGGTTTGGACAGAAATGGAGCTGATGGCAAATACGCCTTCAGGTCCTGGAATGCTTTCTCATGCTCTGTCCCCCAGTTGAACTGCTTGTTCTTTCTCAGAAGATCATAGAATAGCTTGCACCTTTCTGAGGACCTGGAGATAAATCTGTTCAGCGCTGCTACTCTCCCAGTCAGTTTCTGGACATCCTTTGAATTCTGGGGGGACTGCAAATTGATTATCGCTGAGATCTGCTTTGGACTAGCCTCTATGCCCCTTTTTGTCACCATATAGCGTAAGAATTTTCCTGCAGTGACACTAAAGGTGCATTTAGTAGGGTTTAATTTCATATTATACTTTTCCAGAATTTCAAACGCCTTTTCCAGGTCCAGGATGTGATCTTCAGCTTTCTTTGACTTCACCACCATATCATCAATGTAGACCTCCATAGTATCTCCAATCTGGTCCTTGAACATCATGTTGACTAGCCTTTGATACGTTGCACCTGCATTCTTTAGTCCAAAAGGCATAGCCTTGTAGCAAAGAGATTCCTCTCACGGTCATGAGCCATTGTATGCTCCTGGTCTGGAGGGTGCATCCTGATCTGGTTGAATCCACTAGCTGCATCCATGAATGTCAGCACCTCATGTCCTGCAGTGGCATCCACCATGGCATCTATATGTGGTAGTGGAAATGAATCCTTTGGGCATGCCTTGTTCACGTCCGTGTAGTCCACGCATACTCTCCACTTGCCGTTCTTTTTCTGGACCACGACCACATTTGCTAGCCAGTCTGGGTACATCACTTCTTTAATCATGTCCATGTCCAGCAATTTCTGTACCTCCTGGTTCACAATTTCATTACGTTCTGGTGCAAACTTTACCAACGCTTACATTTGTGAGCTTAAAACTTGGGTCAATATTTAACTTATGCGTAATAACATCAGAACTTATACCAGTCATATCGAAATGGGACCAGGCGAAACAATGCTCTTTCTTCCTCAGAAAGTCAATTAGAGCAGGTCTGATTACCTCTGGAGCGTCAGAACCAACCAGAACCTTCCTGTCAGGTCTTTCCTTTGCCAAAACAATTTCATCTGTCTCCATGCGTGGGACAGGATTCTCAACAGACCTGACAGGCTGCTTTAATTGCTATGCGAGGGACTTACCTGGACTAGGAGGTTTCAGGGCTGTCCTGTAACACTCCTGTGCAGTCTGCTGCTCTCCTCTGACTGTTGCTGTCCCCCACTTTGTTGGAATCTTGATGCACTGGTGGTACGTTGAAGGTACAGCCTTGAGGTTGTGGATCCAGGGTCGCCCTAGGATCACGTTGTACGAGGATAGGCAATCTATTACGTAGAACTTCTCGAAAGAGGTGACTCCTTCCACATATGTTGGCAGAGTGATCTCTCCCAGGCTGTGCTTTCTCTCACCACTGAATCCTACAAGGACGCTGGACTTCTTCGTTACATCTGAATCCTTCAGTCCCATAGCCTCCAGCGCCTCCATCATGATGATGTTGACTGAACTGCCACCATCCACTAGGACTCTTCTGACCATGCAGGTCCCAATCTGGATCTTGATCACCAGTCCATCGTGGTGTGGTCCATGTACTCCTTGCAGATCTGACTCATCAAAGACAATTTCCTGGGCTGGACCTGCCTGTCCTGCTGGTGGTTGTTGCCTGTTCTCCAGAGCCACACGCTTTGCAGCAGAATATGTTAGTCCACAAATATCTGAACCACCAGAAATGAATTTTACCTCATGGGTTGGCGGTGGTGGTGGAAGATCTCTGGGCTCTTCTCTTTCATCTCTCGCTTTCTCTGTTCTGGCGGGATATCCTTCAGGTGACCATTCTTTAGCAGATGGGCTACTTCTCTCCTTAGAGCTATGCAGTCCTCTGTGGTGTGTCCAATATCGGAATGGTACTCACACCACTTTGTCGTGTCTCGCCTTGGATTTGGCTTCTCACTCGCTTTTGGCCATCTGACTGCTGAGCCCAACTTGTCCATCTTGTGGATCAGTCCTGGCAGATCTACGGAGGCAGATTTCGAGATCGGAGGTGGAACCCTGGGTGCATCGGGCCTGTTCATCCACGGCGTTGCTTCCTCCTGGTTGGTCTGGTATGGACCAGGCTGCTTTGTTGTTGTGCCTCTGGGTGGTGACTTTACGTTCACCGCCTGGTCTGGTAACGTGCCACTGGCTCGCTGGTCCTCTCTACACGACCGATGCAGAGCCTTAGCCTCGCACATCCTCAAAAGTAGACCAAGGGTAGCGAGTTAGTTCAACATAAAGATCATAATCTCTAACCAAACCTTGCCTGAAGGCCTCAATGGCCGTGCCGATGTCACATCTGGGGATGGACACTTTCTCCTTATTGAAGCGGTGCAGGAAGTCTCTCAGAGACTCGCTCGCTTCCGACGATCCGTGCATGTCATCGGTCCGCTTTTCCAACAACTGCCATCGCGAATCGGATGTTGAAAAGGTTGATCAGCTCCGCAAAGGACTTGATGGTCTTGATTGGCAGGTTGATGTACCACTGTAGGGCTAGACCAGTCAAGGTTGAACCAAAGCTTTTGCACATGCAGGCCTCCCTCTTTTCTGCTGGGATAAGAACGTTGAACATCCTTCCGTCGCATCTTGAGCAACGCGTGTTCCAGAGGATCGATTGTCCCATCATAGAGCTTTAGGTTGGTATTTGTGTACTTCTTTGGCATCTCGACCATTGCAATGCAGTCATCGAAGGGTGAATCAGCATAGCATCCTGGTGTTGCTTCCTCTATGGGCGGTGGAAGCCCTGGAACCTTCCGCACCAACTCTGAGAGTTTCTCCATCTCCATCATCATGTACTGCATGACCTGGCCTGCACTAACTCCTTCTGGTGTCTTTGGGTCATCACTTCCACCTGCTCCGTTGTTCTCTGGATTCTCATCCACATTGAGTGGGTCGCCTTTTGATCCTTTTGACCCTGCAGAGGAGAAAGTAGAAAAGTCAAGTTGCTTGATCACATCAGAAAATGGTGTACCTGGTGGGATCCTGGATCCTGAGGCTTTCTTACGGCAGGTCTCCAATCGCTTCTTCGAGGCGACCTCGGCCTCCTTCACTTTTCTTTGCCTCACCTTGGCATCCTCTCGCCGCTTGGCCCGCTTGCGATTCTTCCTGGAGTTTGAGCATGGCTTCTGCACTTGGGTCTGCCATCTTTCACGCTGGTTGATCTTGTTGATTTGGTAGACTTTGTAGGATTAATAAACTAGTATCCCCACAGACGGCGCCAATCTGTTCGGGGTGATTTTCTCACACGGTTCGATTAAGTGATTGCGGGTCTACTAGTACTATCCTTTAGGTTTTGATTTATGATTTTTGTGATTTAGGAATTTAGAACAAGCAAGAGATAACGATAATAAAACAAGACACACGATATGTTACGTGGGAAAAACCCTTAAATGTTAAGGGAAAAACCACGGGCGCCAAGCCAGGAGAGGATCTTCACTAGTTCTGAATTGACAGGTACAGAGTCTGGACTAGGTGGTACAGAATATTATATGAACGTAATTAAATGCAAAGGTGTTTGAATGCTTGTAAATAATGATGAGTGTTGTGTGCTTGAGTTGAATGATCACTGATGTCTTCTACTGTTGAAATCCGCTCTATATATACTGTCCCATGCTCCAACGTTCACTTCCTTCTTTGTAGGCAACCTCTTCCTTCTTCTTCTCCAGCAGTTCCTATCTTTCAGGCTTCAGTTTCTGCCCCTTGACTTGGTCTCTCCAACGTTTACTTGTAGGTTTTGCTGAAGCTTTCTTGGGCCTTGCTCATATTTGAGTTCTCCTTTGTTGGGCTTGGCCCATCTTGACTTTTCCTCTCCTGACCTGCACCGTTGTTTTGTCTGAATTGTCGTCGGGTCAGACGCTCTGCTCGATTACTGGATCCCGATCTTGTCCTGGTCCTGTCGGTCCCGGTCCAACCTCGCATGTGTCCGGACCAAATTTGTTTTTTTTGTCCCAACAGGTTGTATATGTTAGGCTATTTATTTCTTTTTTTTTTGTTTTTATTAATAATTCATTACTTTAACAAATTAAATTACTTAAGTGATAAAATAAAAAGTGACAAAAATTATTTTTGGTCCCAAAATGACCCTAAGGCCGTGGCTCCTTATGCTTGCACCATTTATTTTCGTTTTCTAATTTTATCGGTTTTTGATTTAATGTTTTTATATACTAATTTATTCAAATTATTCTAAAGTGATTTAAACTAGTACATAAAACAATAAATAACCAAAACTTATAAAAATTATAAATCAAACTAATCACTTAAATGAAGAACACATGATTATGTGAAGAACCCTAATGTTTTTCATATGAACATCAATTAGTCAAATTTTTATATGTTCATATAATTTTCTCAAATTTTTCCTACAAGTCTTTTTTAACTAAACTAATCATGATATGTTATTTAGAAAAATTAAAACTAAAAATTGGTCCATTTAATTCAAGTATGCCGTGTATATGTATGTATGTGTTCAAAATTTTATTTTTGATTTTTATACTCCTAATTCAATAACTAATTTACTTTATATCATTTATATATTTAACATGAGTGAAAAAAACATATACAAACATTAACACACAAAAGAAAAATCATTTCAAACACAAGAATAACAACAATACTTCAATAACACAAAGGTAAAATCATTTCAATTTCACACAAATTCATTTTAAGTCCAAAACATAAACTAATTATATTTTCATTTACATCTTAGTCTTAGTATTTTAAGCATGCAATTTACAAAAATTAAAACGAAAAATTAAACCAAAAACAAGGGTTATGCCGTGTGGTTTTCCTTTGTTACACTAATGTTATTTTTCGATTTTTGTCTCCAAATTTAACATACAATACTTAGGTGACATAATAAATCATTCATACATGCATCAAAAACATAATTTAGGAAAATAACATATACTCAATTAAATTAGTGCTCAACAATTATAGTGTGCGAGAGGCACCTTATTTGGTTAGTGAAAAACGAAGCCTAGCAATTGTCGGGGTCTATGATGTGATCGAATTGGCTCAAGTCGACGCCTCCGCCTTGCTCCTCGTCTTTGGTTAAGAGTAGTACATAAAAATGAAATAAGCAAGTTAGTAATTTTATTTAAGCTAGACTAACTAAAAAGAAAACTTAAATTGTAGTATCATTTTAATGTTTAAGTGATGTTTTAATTTTTTATTTTTTTTTATGATTTCGATTTATGTTCATAAATAATTGTATGTATAAAGAGGAAGTGAGTACTAAATATAAATGGTGAGGAATTAATTTAAGTGTCCTAGTGGATTTAAGACAATAAAATGAAAGTTTAAGGAAGAAAATAAGGAGGAAGAAGATGAAGATCATGTGTTCTTGAGGATGAACATGCTTACAATGTTCTTGAGTAAGTTTATTAGAGAGAAAAAGACTTAGAATATTTTTGGTGTTTGTGTGTGTGTTTGTACGTGTAGTAGTAGTAGTAGTAGTAGTAGTAGTAGTAGTAGTAGTTGTAGTTGTGTTTTGTTTTAGTATGCATTAAAGATTTAGTTTTGTATTCACATTTAAACTAACAGAGCTACTAAGTGATGATGTAAATAAGTAGGAGTGTAAGAAGGATTAGACAACTTGGTAAAGGAGAAGAAAATGGAAAAGCATGACCTTGAGCCATGAGCTCAATAGGCCGGCCACTTTGAAGTCAAGTCGACCGATTTTCGTTTCTTAAATTTTTCGATTTACGCGTACGCGAAAAGTCTCGAAATAAAATATATAGTCTTAAAATAATGTTTAGAAGTAAGATCGAAAATAAAAATGAAAATAAACTTCAAAACGAAATCAAAACAAAAATTGGGTACTAGCTCCTCGTAACTTTGAAATAAAATTTTATTTGATCGAAATATATATTTTTTTCGTTGAATGTTATCGATTTAAATCATTATACTCAAACGTCAAAAAGTTTATCAGTTTAGACTTAGTGTGATTCATTATTTCGATTTTTATCAAAAGTGTTAGTTAAATCAAAATGAAATAGTAATGTGATATTAATATAATATGTTTGTTAGTAATAACTAAAATGATTTAGCCTTAACTAGTTTTAGTTGCACTTGGATTATATGTAAGTAGATTAGGAAGAGAATTAGGTGATTTGATCACCCTTAGGTGGCTCGGCCATTTGGGTCAACATTGACCTCGATTTGCGTGCCGAAATTTGTCGTTGAGAAATTTGTCGAGGATTCACCATTTGATTTATCGAGTTTGAGTATGTAAAAATAAAGTTCAAATTCAAAGTAATTCAAAATGGTTTTAGTTTAGGTACGATAATAACTTGTAGCGTATTGTTTTAGGAATAACTGAGCGAGGATGATAATTTATTGATTTCCTAATTATAATTAGCTTAAATTAACACGGGGTGTTACATATTATCTCCTTAGTTTAATATTTTAATGATATAATTTCTTTAATGTCATTTGAGACATATTTAAAATTTTCAAATCGTCACTTATAAGTTTTGTAATATATGCGCTTTAAATTTGCGTTTTTTTTCTTTTAATACATTACAAACGACATATAACAATATTTAAAAATTCTAGTCATGTTATCAAAATTAGACTTAAAAAAACCGCGTAAAAAATCTAACTATGAAAACATATTTTATTTTGTTAGTATTAATTAATGATGTTAAAAAATATGCGTTTTGAATATTTTTAATAAAATTGATGTAAAAAAATAATTTGGGTTAGTGATTAATGTAGAATGTGTTAGGTATTGTAAATCAGGAGAGAGAAATAATATAATAAGTGGGATGGAGATTTATAGGTGTAGGGTATTTTTTAATTGATGAAGATGAAAAATGAAAGGAGACTACCTAAATGGGAATCGAACCCCTGACCTTTAAGTACGTTGATAGTCTTACTTATGATGTTGGACCACTAGACCAAGTCATATCAGTATGTTCATTATCAATTTCGTTTGTATTTATACTTTAACTTTGTTGTTAATAATTTTTTTATTTTTGTCCTTATACTTTATTAAATTAAGTTGGAGACAATTTTTTTTGTATGAGGATACTGTACAGTGACTTTGTACTCCGTTAACTATTACTCAATATTTAATTTTTTACAAAAAGCGAAAAAAAAAAACATATTTAATAAGACTACCTAAAGGGGAAATATGTTGGTAGTCTTATGTATGACGTTGGACCACTGAATCAAGTCATATCAGCACGTCTATTATCAATTTCGTTTGTATTTATTCTTTAACCTTGTTGTTAATAATTTATTTATTTTTGTCCTTATACTTTATTAAATTAAGTTGGACATAATTTTTATTTTTATTTTTTGTATGAGAATACTTTACTCCGTTATACAGAATACTATGTTATAATTAATTTAATAATTTTGATCGTTATACTTTATTATAAAAAATGGAGACATTATTTTATATATGTTTTTGTTTTTTTTCAATGAGTATACTTAACAGTTACTCCGTTCTCCGTTAAATATTTATCATAATTTAAATTTATGGGGTACGGAACATTATTTTACAAAAACCGTAGTACAAGTGAAAATGTAGTATAAGGTAGTACAAATGTAAAAGTAGTACAATGGAATTGGTAGTACAATGTGTTGTACAATGTGTAGTACAATGGGTAGTACAATGTGTATTATTTACAATGGGGGTTACTTTAGATCGACGACGTTTTACTACGAATCGACGACGTTTTTCATAAAAATTACCTTGACTACCCCTACTCTCTCTTTAAGCCATTCTCTCTAACTTATTTTTCTCTATTTTATATGAAAACCAAAATCAAAAAAAAAAAAAATTGATGTGAATCAATTGTATGAAATCAATTGTATGTTTTGAACCTACAAATCTAATGAAATAATAAATAAATCAAACCTGACAAAAATCTCACACAAGCAATAAATAGTAAAATCAAATCTAATGAAGCACTATTAAATCTGAAAACCCAAAAATTCTCAGAAAAACCTAAAATTCAAAGCTCCACCGTCGACCACCACTATACTTGCTCCGCCACCACCACTGTACGTTACGTGCTCCACCACCACCGTCGAGTTGTTTCGAGTCGTGCTCCACCACCACCGTCGATTCGCGCCCCACCAGCAACTGTCGTCAGCACCACCTTCGTCATTTCGCCCACCACCACCACCGGACATTCCACCACCGTCGACCACCAACACTATCCAAGTATGTTAATGTTTAATGTTTTGGAATTTTTTTAAGATCTATTCAGGATTTTTTTAAAAATCCCCTTTATTTTTGTTTTTATTTATTTTTTGTTAGTTATTTTTAAAAAAACCCTTCAGATCTGTTATGTTCCTGTTTTTTTTTTTTGTTGTTGTTGTTCATGTGTTTGTTGTTTGTAATTGTTAGATGTTTTGTTGTATATTGTTCATTTGTGTGTTGGTAATTTAGGGATGAATTTTTTGTCGTTTTTGGTAAAATATGGTTGTAAAAGTTGTATGTTGTTCATGAAAAAACGTAAATTAGGGATGAATTTTTTGTATTTTTTGGTAAAAATTGCTTGTAAAAGTTGTATATTGTTCATGTGTTGTTAAATTTGGGATGAATTTTTTGTCGTAGTTGGTAAAAACTGTTGAATTTTTCGGCTTTTTATGGCTAGAACGTCCAGTATTTTGTCCTTCCATCGATGTGTTTCCAGTATTTTGTCCTTCCATCGGTGTGTTTCCATAATTTTGTCCATTTGTGGACGTGTTTCCAGAATTTTGTCCCTCCATGGATGTGTTTCCAGATTTTTGTCATTCCATGGTTGTATTTCCAGATTTTTGTCGTACCACGGATATGACAACGAATTTCATTGTCTATCCATGGTTGGTTTTCCAGATTTTTGTCATACAATGGTGTTGACAGTGAACGTTTATATTTTCTGACTTGCTATTGTTGTTTATTTTTTTTCATTTAACTAATCATATTTAATTTTTATTTTTGCAGATGACAGATAGAGGAAAAAACATTATGGTTCCCCCCAAGAGTTGTACGAGTAGTCGTCTTTATCACGGCCTCAGCGGAAAAAAAAAGGCTGCAGCTTCGGCCTTCCCCTCGATTAAATCGCTTCTAAAAGGGTGGCGAAAGGTCCTCCTTCGCCCTCCAGTGTTGTTGAGAGCGACAACCCAGAGAAAGAGTTGGACAGAGAAATTGAAGCCGGGTTTCAAGAGAACTTTGATGATAAGTATCGAGGGGGGGAGGAGTAGGTGCAGGATGCTAGGGAGGAGGACGAGATTGCGAGGGAGGAGGAGGATGAGGACGAGGAGGAGGCTCCGAGGGCGGAGGAGGAGGGAGACAGTTTGTTTGTGCAGAACTAGATTTCTGAGTCCCGTATGACTAAAATGGCGACTCGGGATTCTAGAGGCCGCTTTCTTAGGTGTACCTCGGTGTCGTCTGTTGGTGGTCGGTCGAAGACCAAGACGAAGACCAAGAAGGATTTATCTTGGCGTCTGACGGGTGCTGTTGAGGGTGGTCCTTCACAGTGCTATGTGTTGCGTAGTTTTGGTGGGCACGTTGCATTTAGTAGTTGGAGGGCACCAGAGAGCTTGCGATCGTGTATTAAAATTTATGACAGGTCAAGTTTAGCCGAGGATTAGTAAGCTGAAGTTAAGTGACGAGGTTGCCGATCGAGTTCGAGATACTGGACTTGGTCATTTGAGACTTTGTAATAGCACGAACGTCGATGAGAACTTGGTTAGTGCTTTTATAGAAAGGTGGCAACCAGATACTAATACTTTCCACATGCCTCTTGGAGAGATTACTATCTTGTTGCATGATGTTTTGAGTATTCTTAATATTCCAGTTGACGGTGCGTTGGTTCGTTTGAAGGGTGATGTTGTGGCGGATAACGAGGTCGACAGTCCTACTGTTGACGATGTGTCCGTGAAGGCGAAGTTGGCTGCCTTTTTGGTGTAGACATGAACACCATTCGGCCACCCGTTTACAAGGGCGGTGGTGTGTCGGTTGACAGTTTGAAAGATGTTGTTGAGAAGGGTAATCCGAATGACGTGTTCAGAGCGTACATGATGATGTTGTTGGGTCAGACTTTATTTGTGGATACGTCTGGCGAAAAGGTGATTGCCCGGATGTTGGGCTTGTTTGATGATTTAGATGTTGTCGGTGAATACGCTTGGGGTGCTGCGACTTTGGCCTATTTGTATAGGCAGTTGGGTATGGCCTCGCGAGGCGGTGCTAAAGGTGTTGCTGGGTGTTTGACGTTGTTGCAGGCCTGGATATACGAGTACTTTCCCGATTTCCGACCTCACGGGGGGTGCTATGTTGAGGGTAGCCTCGTGCCGAGGCTTGGTCGCAGCTTCCTAGGTGTAAAGGAAGCCGCAATTTGTTGGCGCAATGTCGAAAGATGTTGGACGGGCTGACACCTGATAGGGTGGATTGGACTCCTTTTGGTTGTCGTCCTGAGAGGCATTGTCGTAAGACTCAGTATTTCGGATTGATTCGGTTTCTTAATATTTTGGAACCGTATTAACCCGATAGATGTATGCGTCAGTTTGGCCTAGTGCAGACTCAACCATCGGCGATGATCACGCCTGCCAGTGACTACCGACCGTCCGACCTAGCTAAACATGGTTATCGAGTTCAATACGGGGATGTTCCGGATTCTCAGTGGATGGACGATGAGTTCAGTGTCATCAGGTTGGTTGACCGAACGACCCACGCAGTCCTTCCCTATGAGGTAAACTCACATTACTCCGTAATTTATTTTTCTGTACTCCGTAATTAATTCAGTGTAATTCGCTTTTCATTAATTCAGTGTAACTCACATTACTCCGTAATTTATTTAGCTGATTACTCCGTATTTTTGTTGATTTGTGATTGTGTTTGATGTTTTCGTTGCCTAATATTCCGTATTTAGCTGCTGATTACTCCGTATTTGTAATGATTTTACTCCGTATTCACTTTTCTCCGTATTTTCGGGACTCCGTATTCACTGTACTTCTTCTGACCTGCCTCCGTTGTCATTGTACTCCGTAGTTTCTGTACTCCTTAGTTTCTGTACTCTGTATTTTCTGTACTCCGTATTTACCATCCCTTCTTGATAAGATGCCCTCACTTTTGGTGTCAAATTTTGTGCCTCTGCTGCTTTATTCAAGATGCCCTCAGTTTTTCATTAGCTTTTCTTTACATTTTGATTGAAAATCAGTTGAGTAGGTTGAAATGAATTAAATTGTTTTTTACTGTATTTTGACTGTACTTAGTATTTTTGCATGGTCGATGCAAAGTACATGGCGGGGTATGAGACTATTTCCCATCGCTTCTTATATCCCCCGTCTCATCGTCTCAAATTAGCTCGTAGGGGCCCCATTTGGGAGGAGCCACAGGTACGTCGAGCTATAGCTCGGAAGTTTGCCCTTGTGTACAACCAACCGACGGTCGAGGCGAAAAAGAAATATGTTCGGAGATTAATTAAGAAGTTGGAGCCAATATACAAGGTCGACGATGAAACCGAAAACAATGATATCGAGGTTGATTAGGTGGGTACTTGGTCGGTATTGACATGTATTTTGGACTTGTATTTCGGATATGTATTTCGTCTACGTATTTTGAACATGTATTTCGGCTACGTATTTAGGACTTCGTCTTATATTTAGGATATGTATTTCGGCTACATGTTTTGAACATGTATTTCGGCTACGTATTTAGGACTTCGTCTTATATTTAGGACATGTATTTCGGCTACGTATTTTGAACATGTATGTTACGTATGTTTTCGGATATGTGTTTTGGACATGTATGTTTTGGACATGTATGTTAGGAGGAAACCCAAAATGTTCCTCATCTTCTACCTCTTTTTAAAGAGGTCATTTTTATACTTTTCATTCACAAATTTATACCTCTTACTTCCTCTATATATCATTATTTTTACAAAATGCCTCCTATGTCCAATGTTGAATGGGTTAACCACTATCAAACCAAAATTGATTTAATCGTCACTGAATTCCCGTTGTTGTTTGAACGCCTCCAAATGTTGTTGAATACGAATATTATTTGGGATCTTATCCATCGTGATGAATATCTACAATTATTTGCAAATATAATGGGAAGAGTCTACACTCTTAATCGTCCACACATTCCTATTGAAAACATAACAACAGGTATTTACGACTTTATCATTTACATCATTGTTCAAGTTTCATTACATAATTACAAGATCATAACTAACTATTTGACGTTTATACTAGAAACTGTGATTTCGAAGAGAAATGAATTAGAAACCTTAAAGAATGAGGTGGTTCAAATGTTCAAAAGATGTGAGACAATAGTCCCTTCTAGGACTTTATACAATTTGTGCATGGGAGATGGTGAAATTTTCATGGGTCCTCTTCAAAAACTTCACATCTACGAGATCAAAATGGATGAGGCTAAAGTCGTCACGCCTAATCAAAATAAACCTAGACGAACTACTAACAAAAGCTAGTGGTAAGCAGGGTCGAATCCACAGGGAGACAGACGAAGTCAATGGGTCGCTTAGCTAAGATAGGTCAATCTCAAGGTAACAGAAATCAATGTTTGAAAGACTAAACTAAGAACGACAGGTAAAAAGGAATAGAATATGAATGAGAGGGAGATTAGGGCATCGGGATCATGTGACATCGATTCAAGAACTAACTCAAAGGAATAATCAATCAACTGAAATCATGCAAGTGATTAGGTTTTAGGGAAAACGCTCTCTCGAGTCAATTTCAACCTTAAGCAAATTTAGCGGGCTCTCGCTACGTACTAAATTCAACTTATCAATTACGCGTGAGTCTAGTTTCAATTAGGCTTTCGATCTTAAACTGAAACAACCTAAATTCAATTCAATAAAGGCGTCCCTAAATTCAATTGATTATAAAACGCGTAGGAAGAAATCAACTTGCACAAATTCAATCGATAAAAGCAATTAAAACATGTTCCGAATCAATATCACAATCATCCTAAACCCAAATTGAGAATTAGCTAGACATGAAAAAGGGAAGAACAAAGCAATTGCAATAACAAGACATGATGAAATAAATAAGAACGGTTGAAATTAAACCTGGAGTAATTCAAGAATTACAATGGAAAGATCGAATCTTGCAAGGAAACTTTAATCTAAACTAAGAGTTTTATGAGAGTATTTTTGAGAGAAAACTTAATTCTAATCTAAAGCTGAAAAATAAATGAAAAGCATAACTAGCAAACCCTAACTCGAGCCTATTTATAGGCCTTTGATAAATCCGGAGAAAAGAGCAAGTGAACCGCTCGGTTCGAAATTTTGGCTTAAGTCGATTACGGGGGTGAACCGATCGGTTCTCATAAAGCCGTCTTGGTTCTAAGGTTCTCAGAAATTGGCAGCAACTTTGGCTCATAAAACCGTGCGGTTCTAGGGGGTAAACCGATCGGTTCACGTAAAACCGTGCGGTTCTAAGCATGTCAGCAACTTCCAGCGAGTTTTGGCCTTGATTCATGTATCCTGAACCTATAGGTTTGCTCTGAACCTATAGGTTTGACGTCCCAAATTGTCGTATTGACTCCGAATCAACTCTCGGACTTCGTCTTGACGTCACGATACTCGATAATGCTCCACTAACCTCAGGTTTTAGCTCAGGATCGCCAAAACCTGCAAAATACACACGAGGAACAACAGTATCGCAATATAAAGCAAATAGCTACTAAAATACTAATGAAATCAAGTAAATGCGAGCTAAATGCATGTGAACCGGGGGCATAAAAGCTATATAAATGACATACATCAAACTCCCCCAAACCAAACTTTTGCTTGTCCTCAAGCAAACAGTGTCGAAGAAAATCAAAGTGTAGCTAACTTATCACGTTAGGATCTCGAAGTGGACGACCCATGCACATAAACTTACAAACCATAGTCTAATTCACCGAAAATAGAGCACGAGTCTCAACCATTCACACCAACATCATATTACTAGCCTCTCACGCTTTCGCAATAAAACTAACGATAAAGGACATTTAAATTCAAGCAAGGCCAACCAAGCATACCACTTTCCATTCCATCTTTCTTTCCACATCATTCCATTATTTTTCTTTTCTTTTCTTTCTCCTTTTTTTTTTCTCAAATGTGGAGCATCCCTCGTATGTTATACCGTTTAGCTTGACATTCACTCGGTAAAGATCGAGCTCGGGTACACATATTTCCTTAAGGGTTACATCATTGCTCATACTCTCGGTCACAACCAAATTCATGGCCATTGTGGTTACTCAAATCAATGAGTCCCCACCGAGAGCATCGAAGCATTGCTCCAATCATTAATAGCGTCCATCCATTCCATTCCACAAGCCAACTTTCCAAACATTCCACAAACCATTGCCTTACTTGAATGCCAAAATCGAAAGTAAACAAACGAAGAGCGATGAGAATTAAGCAGATACATGTGGGCTAGCGTTTGAGGCTCGCAATCTATTAATAGGAAACAAACATACAGTGCAAGCTACGACGAAGGATTTTCAACTCGAAGATAGCAAAGATAAAAAATAGCACACTAATCAAATCTCCAAACTAGACAATTCAAGCCAAAATAGGTTTGGAATTTTCAAAATTGTTAAATTTTTGAGTAAAAATGCACATAAAATGAAAAAAGTAAATGAAAAGCGCGAAAGTGCTTTCCTCCCCCAAACCAGAATCACACATTGTCCTCAATGTGGAAAACAACACAACCACAAGTAGAGCAGGACAAATAAAAGACGGGGGTAGGAAAATGAAAGCGGGGAAACGAGGGAAAAAGGAGTAAAGAAAGCTCACATTATCAAATCGGAGCTCCCCCAAACCGAAGCGAAGCATGGAGTGTGGCTTCTAATCCACAGATGTGCATCCATTTCAGTCCAGCTATGAAGCACTTCGGAGCAGCACGCGAGAGAATGTGGGGCCGAACAGCAGGGGCCGGCCAAAGCCTACGTAGAGGCTTGCTCAAAAATACGAAGGACAAAGAGTCCTTAAGTACCTGCGTGCTAAAGCAGTAATAAATCCCTCGTCCTCACGCGCTCAACAAAAGTCTGAAAAAAAAAAGTCATCAAAAGCAAACAAACCAAAACAAAGTACAACATATTACAAAATGTCATCGGGTTGCCTCCCGGATAGCGCTGGTTTATAATGGTCCCGCACAACCGTCGTCAAAGCTCATCATCAAGTCCCGCCAAACAAGTGGTTAGAGTCAAAACCATTTAAAGCTCTTAGAAGTCGATCAAAAGTCTGCGCATGTGCTAAACAAAAGCAAATGTAGCACCAAAAGGAAATACATGTATATAAAATTGCGGCGCATGATCGACTCAACATATAAATGAGTCTACGAAAATTGTTTTGGAGCACTTTGGCAACATTTACAATACATTCACTTGCAACATATTGACTCAAAAACGCATCGATAACGTTAGATTGGGACAACGGCGCGACTACGGAAATGTGAACCTTAGGAGCATACGAGTTTTTCCCTCGACTTGTTGCGTCCGTGGAACCGAAAGCCTTTGCTTCATCTGCATATAGAAGGGCTTCTAATTCATTCACTTCAGCGCTCCACGACTGTGAGTCACCTGCGTCATTCTCAATACACGGTAAGACCGCCAAAGGATCCTCGGACAAGGATCCAATGGAAACAGACTCAATAGACGCATCAACAAGGGGACGAGTCGGTTCAGGTTCAGGAGTGTCATTCACAATTATCTCAAGCGGATTAGGCGATTCACAATCATGCACAAGCTCATAACCATCGTCATCAAACAAGGACGCATATGGGCTAGTTAAAGCACAAGTTTGAGACGAATAGGTATTATAACAAGGAGCGGGGGAACATTCATATGACTCACAATCACCTTTCATTTCCTCGACTAATTTAGGTATGCGTAACAAGAACCTCGTTAAAGTCGACTTTTATTTGGAAATAAGAGCTTGTGGCGTAATATCCCAAAGAGGTCCCAAATCTCATATTAGGGCATATAGGAGATTCTACCATTACTCACGTGGTGAATGAAGTTGTGAGACTCATAGTTCATGCAGTGCTAATAATATAAACTTTCTCCCAGTCAGAACAATAAAGACCAAACGAACCAATATAATTAACATAATTATTAAATCTAACAATATATTCATGAAATGGTTCATTATCAAATTGAGGGAAATCAAATACAGTCATTGGAGAAAAAGAAATAACCTAAACTAAGCAAAACTAACTATCTAAACCGTCTCCCCGGCAACGGCGCCAAAATTGATGAGGCTAAAGTCGTCACGCCTAATCAAAATAAACCTAGACGAACTACTAACAGAAGCTAGTGGTAAGCAGGGTCGAATCCACAGGGAGACAGACGAAGTCAATGGGTCGCTTAGCTAAGATAGGTCAATCTCAAGGTAACAGAAATCAGTGTTTGAAAGACTAAACTAAGAACGACAGGTAAAAAGGAATAGAATATGAATGAGAGGGAGATTAGGGCATCGGGATCATGTGACATCGATTCAAGAACTAACTCAAAGGAATAATCAATCAACTGAAATCATGCAAGTGATTAGGTTTTAGGGAAAACGCTCTCTCGAGTCAATTTCAACCTTAAGCAAATTTAGCGGGCTCTCGCTACGTACTAAATTCAACTTATCAATTACGCGTGAGTCTAGTTTCAATTAGGCTTTCGATCTTAAACTGAAACAACCTAAATTCAATTCAATAAAGGCGTCCCTAAATTCAATTGATTATAAAACGCGTAGGAAGAAATCAACTTGCACAAATTCAATCGATAAAAGCAATTAAAACATGTTTCGAATCAATATCACAATCACCCTAAACCCTAATTGAGAATTAGCTAGACATGAAAAGGGGAAGAACAAAGCAATTGCAATAACAAGACATGATGAAATAAATAAGAACGGTTGAAATTAAACCTGGAGTAATTCAAGAATTACAATGGAAAGATCGAATAAACTAAGAGTTTTATGAGAGTATTTTTGAGAGAAAACATAATTCTAATCTAAAGCTGAAAAATAAATGAAAAGCATAACTAGCAAACCCTAACTCGAGCCTATTTATAGGCCTTTGAAAAATCCGGAGAAAAGAGCAAGTGAACCGCTCGGTTCGGGGATGAACCGATCGGTTCTGGGGGGTGAACCGATCGGTTCTCATAAAACCGTGCGGTTCTAAGGTTCTCAGAAATTGGCAGCAACTTTGGCTCATAAAACCGTGCGGTTCTAGGGGGTAAACCGATCGGTTCACGTAAAACCGTGCGGTTCTAAGCATGTCAGCAACTTCCAGCGAGTTTTGGCCTTGATTCATGTATCCTGAACCTATAGGTTTGCTCTGAACCTATAGGTTTGACGTCCCGAATTGTCGTATTGACTCCGAATCAACTCTCGGACTTTGTCTTGACGTCACGATACTCGATAATGCTCCACTAACCTCAGGTTTTAGCTCAGGACCGCCAAAACCTGCAAAATACACACGAGGAACAACAGTATCGCAATATAAAGCAAATAGCTACTAAAATACTAATGAAATCAAGTAAATGCGAGCTAAATGCATGTGAATCGGGGGCATAAAAGCTATATTAATGACATACATCATCATGAAGAGGAAGAGCTAGATATGCCTAGAGATTCGTCATCGGAAGGGTACGCAACAGATTAGTGAAGTACTTGTTTCGGTTGTATGCAATTTATGGAGGAGTTTCTTATGAACTACTAATATGTGTTAGTGTGATAATGTTAGTTGTAATGTCTAAGTAGTAGTTTGTTTTGTGTAATATCTATGTCTAAGTAGTACTTTCTTATGTGTAACATCTATCTACTGTCAAATGAATTAATAAATTCCTATGTGTAACATCTATGTGTTAATGTGGTCGTATTATATTTCAATGTATTGCTCGTATTCAATTAATGTAGGACAAAATACTGGACGTTCAGCCACAGGTAGAACCTAATTCTGGAAACCAGTCCATAGAAGGACAAAATACTGGACGTTCAGCCACAGGTAGAACGTAATTCTGGAAACCAGTCCATTGAAGGACAAAAACCTGGACGTTTAGCCATGTCAGAAAAGACGTCCAGGTTTTTGTCCTTCTATGGACTGGTTTCCAGAATTACGTTCTACCTGTGGCTGAACGTCCAGTATTTTGTCCTTCTATGGACTGGTTTCCAGAATTACGTTCTACCTGTGGCTGAACGTCCAGTATTTTGTCCTTCTATGTCCTTCTATGTGCACATTGTACAATTTTAGAGTGTTGCTTAAAACTCCGTTGCAATAGCTTAATGCAACACTATGTGCAACACTTTATTACCAAATGCAATTTTAACTAAGTGTTGCACCTGTTTTTAGTATGCAACACTTGTTTTTCCAGCAACACTTATCTGAGCAATTGCAACACTTTTATTGTTTTAAAGGCAACATTCATTTGTCTCATTTGCAACATTTTCTACTTGAATAATGCAACACTCACAACAAATCAATGCAACAAATCATTTGATGTCAAAGACGCAACATTTTTTTTTCTACAAAGCAACACATTTTTTAAAGGAGGCTAATAATTTCATTCCAAAAAGCTTAAATACATCATCTTTTTAAGAAGTTGGTATTATTTACACTAATAATCACCAAAGCATTAAATTAAATTACAACTTGCAACCGTAAAAACAGTCTGAGGGGCGTCCTGAATTTTAACATAATTCTTCTGTTCATGAGCGCATGTAATCAGCCATATCATCTTCATTCCATTAAGTTCATATTTGAAGCTTTTTCTTACTAATAATCCGGTCCTAAGAAGCACCAGTATGAACACAAAGTCAATCATTTACCAAAGCCAACCATTTCCTGTTATAGACAAATTAAAAAAAAAAAAAAGAAGCTTAACATTCTAAGTAGTTGGCATAGAATATACCAAAATACAATTTTTTATCGGCCTCCCTTTAATAATTAATACAAACATTGTTAATTTTAGTATAAGAAATAATATACTCAAATATAATACTCTTCTTAACGGAAAAGAAGAGTGCAATTCTTATGGATAATACTCCCTAGACGTAATGCTTTTCCCAGTAACATCGCTACAGCAAGGTTCCATTTCAATTAAGGGTCATAACTCATTTACCGTACTTCAATTCTAACCTATAAAGTTATATAGACCTTGGACTCTAATTATAAAAAAAAAATTAAAAAAAAAACCAAGAATAGTTTGCTTGCTAAGCACATATAGAGCATATTTATAACAAACAAAAAAAAGAATCGAAGTGAAATGAGTATATATGCGCGGAATAATGAAATAGATCAGATGAGTGACAGCATTAACATACTGTATGATACAAACAAGAAGTTTGTCATTCATTTAAGAAAAATTCAATTATACCTGCATGAGGATTGTCAAGTATTAAAAAGTGTAGTACCTCATTTCTAGATATAATCAAGATGTTTCAATTTTAACCTTGTAATCCAAATTAGTAGTAGCACTTCCTTATCGTGTAGTGAACCCTGGAGGAAAATAAAGTAAAAACAGATGCCACTTATTGATGTATATGATGTTGTATGATAATTATCTCAATACGGTATAAAGTATATATGCTCATTTACATCTTTCCTCTGATTAATGACACAAAACAATAGATTTTTGCTCCAGAAAAGATATACAAGCTCCATTCAATAGTATAAGAAAGATATGTGTACTAGTGCTTACGGAGTACTCCCTCTATTCAAATCCAAATTGCAAGTTTCTTTTTTCACATTTGCCGAGACGACTTTTGCGAGTTACATATCTTTAGCTACGTTTATTCAAAAAATGTAAAAAATATATTTTAATTTTCTACTCATAAAGACGAATGAAACAAGATCACACATGAATATATCTATATTTTAGTATCGAGAGATAATTGAAATTGAACGTCTAAGAGTGAATAGTGTACAAATGAGAAACTTGCAATTTGAATTTGAATGGAGGGAGTATTAATTAGTCTTCTTTCACAGTTAGACATTTACATGCGTAAATACACCTGAAAACTTTAGTATATTGAATATGTATGTAACGTGGTCTTTGTGATACAACTACATGGTTTGTGTAATCAACAGGAGTTTAGTTATTACTTGTAACACCCCCGATTTTCGGCCTCCTTAACATACATAAAAATCCACAACTCGCAAGGCCAAAAGTCGATAATGCTACTAATAGTAACTGAGGTATTTAATAATAAAACCAAAATAAAAATTCTTAACAAAGTAAATTATAAAAATTACACAAAACTAAATTCATTTATTATGAAATAAAGTTGCAAAAGAATAATTTAAGAGTTTATTCAAATGTATTAAAATCAAAACGCAGCGTCTCTCACGATACCCATCCCCGCGATCACATACTAACCTGCAAGTTATTTAAAATACAAAACAAAGTCAACAAAAACGTTGAGTAAGTACGACCCATATCTAGTAAAAACCATTTTGAAAATCATCTTAGAAAGTGTTTTACTTGCAGTTTTCGAAAACAATAATATAGAAAATCATTGAAAACACAATTTAAGAAATTATATAAATAAGTTTCACTATCACAAGTACTTGAATAGAAAATATTTTAGTCCCATAAGAATGAGACTCTTCCGATGGTCAATAACTCTCTGTTTTTTTTTCTCACCGACCAACCAAAAGGTAGGCCCCTGATAGTGGCTAGAATAGTATACTTAAGCGGGTTCCCTCTTTTCAATAAGAGGAAGACTTCACTCGTGATACTATCTTTAAGATAAGAGACCCAATAGTCCCGAATACGCGTATCCCCCAATGAGTACTACAAAGGGGAGGATCTAGAGGTGAGGGCTCGATCAACTGACCCTACATTTGAACTTTATGAATCATCACTATCGATAACAACTCTCAGAATAATGCCCATAGAAGGGACGGGATATCATCGGGATAACCAAAATAATTTAAAGTACTTGAGAATACAATTCATATGAAAATTGAGATAGTAATAAGATGATGAAATAGAATAATTAGGAAATTCTCAGAACAATACTTGATCAACAATTTAGAAGCAGTCATAAACAGACAATTGAACAAAATTATATAAAATATGAAAAGATTTGAGAAATACATAATCCAAAAATATTTGTAAGCCAATTTAAAATAACATGAGTCTTTAAAACTTGAAAACGGTAAATATGGTAAAATTGAATAAAATTGTATGGAAAAGATAAAACGATTAGAGAAACCATCTTTAAAACATTACAATATAAATTTGAAAATAAAATACTTAATAAGGAGATAAGCAATCGTACTTACCTTACAAACAGCACACGAGTAGTCAGACAATCAAAGAGGAATTTATAGTGAATCCACGGCCAAATTCGGATCATAGAAGAGTGGAAAACAATTGATGGATTACGTGACCGCAACTCCGCTGATACACTCTATTTATATTCATTTTATGCCCTCAGTTTAGTCTCATTTAGCTCGTATTTACTCGTATTTACTATGACTTTAGGAGCTATATGTTATATTTCTCGTTACTGCTGCCTTTTATTTATATTTTGCAGGTTTTGATGGTTTTGAGCCAAAAACCCGAGACATTGGAGCATTACGAGAACCGAGCCGAAAGACCAAGCTCGAGCTCACACGGGAGCTCGGGAAGACGAACCAAGACCAAGGATAAGGAGACCACGAGCTAAATAAGGCCAAAGACTAAGAAGGCCTCGAGAATGTTAGGGCCCAAAGCAAAGGATTGAAGCTTGGGCCTAAGATCATAAAGCAAGAGAGCCGGCCCAATTATTTGGAGTCAGGCGGTGCAGAACGTGGCCGTGCGTAAAGCTCTGATGCATATTTTGTCGGGTTTTGTTTTATTTCGTGTTAAATTTTTAGGGAACCTATATATATACGCTTTGGACGAAAACATAAGACTCATGCTTTATTTTACATTAGTTCATTAGTTTAGTTTTTGTTTTATTTTACTTTCTCTCTCAAAAACTCAATTTAGTTTAAGTTCAAGTTCATTACTTTGCAACTTCAGGATTCCATTCAGGTTTATTTTAATCTTTTGTTTTATTCATCATGTTTACTTTGATTGTTGTTATTGCTTTGATTATTATCATGAGTAGCTAATTTCCCAATTAGGGTTTAGGGGGATTTGTGATATTTGGTCCAGGAACATGTTTTAGGATTAAATTGGTTGAATAATCTGTGCACTTGATTTCTTTCTACGCGTTTTATGCCAATTGAATTAGGATAATTTCGCCTGATCACCGTTTTATCTGAGTTTAATTGAACCTGAGTAAGTTTTAATTTAAGATCGAAAGCCGAGTTAAAACTAGACTTACGCGAGATTGATAAGTTGAATTTAGTAAGTTGCGAGAGCCCGCTAAATTTGCTTAAGGCTAAAATTGACTCGAGAGAGCGTTTTATAAACCTAGTCATTTACACAGTTTATCTCTTCCGTCTTATAAATTTGCGTTCCTGAATCATTGTCATAATGAACCCGATGCCCTAATCTTCCCCTTATATAATCTTATTCATCTTTACTTTATTATTTGCTTTAGTTTATAGCTTAAACCAAACCTTCTTTCACACCCTTGAGTTGAACCTGTTACTCCGACTTTAGCTTAAGACTACTCCGTTTCCCTGTGGATTCGACCCTGCTTACCACTAGCTTCAGTTAGTAGTTCGTCTAGGTTTATTTTGATTGCAGCGATACGACTTAGTGTAGATACCCGTATCCGTACCCCCCAAAAACAAACCCGATGATGAAAAGGACAGTCGTACATGCTTTTAAAAGAGTCGAAACGGTACAAAAGTGTCTAAAACGTATTTAGTCATTTTTAGCGTATTAATTTGGACTTGCATAATCATAAAAATGAATGTCACTATTAGTCATTTTAGGAGCATAACACGAGCGCAATACTGGAACGTCCTATTAAGCCAAGCCACAAAAACAGCCCAACTAGCTACAAAACGGCCCAAACTTACAAAAACGACCCAAAACACAACCCGCAAAACGGGCCAAAAGTGCGCCCCGAGTCACGTTTTCACAAAACTAGAAACTACAAAACCATAAAATAATATACTTTAATATTATTTTATTTTCAAGCCAAAATCGAAAAACACGACAAAAACCGAAACACGAAAACCGAAATTCGGACCAAAACAGAACAAAGACTTAAGCCTTAAGAATCGAATCAAAACATAATCATTACCCAAAACACGTCATAAAGCCAATGGCGGCATAAAAAACCCACCAAAACAAATATTTAATCGCCTGTGAACAGGCGATTAAAAACTTAATCGCCTGTGCACAGGCGATTATTATTTTGTTTGGTATCAGCCGCCTTTTTGATCTTTTCCTACAAAATATCTAACCCAAACCAATTTAAACGCCTGTGCTCAGGCGATTATTTTTGGCCACCTACTCAAACCAGCCATTTTCTATAAATACCAACCTCTTTCGATCATTTCAAAGGGTCACAAGGTCGGTTTTCAAGCTCGTTTTCAAAAACACATATAAAATACTCACAAAATCCACTCAAAAATACCGTCTTTGCATTTTCGAAAGGTAGACATTCTACCTACGTTTTTTAGATGTTTTGAGACTCGGAATGAAGGGGGTTACATTAGCCCCCCCTACTCGATGAATTGTCATCACTCTTTCTCTATCTACGCCTCACGTACAATCGACCTATACGGGTTCCTAACCCGACCCGATATTGGCATTAGCAAAACCTTATTCGTAATTCGGTTATATGCAATTCGGATTCATAATCCGTCTAAAACCCCGCCAATATCGCATAAATAAGCGACCCACTATCGCTAAAGCAAACCGACGTCACTTTTATAATTATGCAAGTCCTCATTCATGCATTAAATTACGACTAGAATCACGGTTCCAACACTAAATTGTACCGTTTCATAGAGTCTTTTTAGCATGTTAAAACTGAGGGTTTTCACAAAATCTTAGAGTATAATACGAGGTCGGAGAATAACGTCCATGGTAATAATTTAGCCAATAAATTATTACTCAACGTATATCTCCTATAGCCATATGTCATTATTATGACATTTTTTATCATTTATGCATTTTAATCGAGTCATATTTATTCGCACTTGTACGTAGCGTCATTTTAGCCCAAATATCGAAATTAAGCAAATGTTTTCAAATTAGTAGAGACTACTTTACGTAGGCTTTTTGATTTCGATTTTCAAAACTTAGTTTGTCAAAACATTCGAAAAGTAACCTCACTCCGAACCCCTTCTCTGGTTTCAAACCTCAGATTGATGGATATCGACGCATCTTGAAGTCTGAGACACTCGTGTCTTGAATTTCAAGACGCGTTGAATAGGTCCCAAATGCCTTTAAATATTTGGTGGCGACTCCAAAAAACACCCTTTTCAAAATGATTTTTCTACATTTTTTTTGATCCTAAACTCATGCAATGATCTCCCCCATTTTTACAAAACTTCGCACTTTTCCATGGCGCATTGACCTGCGCCGCGACGGCGAGGTCGAGGCCTTGAGGCGTCGATAGGTTTTCCCACGCATAGGAAATTTTCCCCGGTACCTTCAGCTGGCGACTCCGCTGGGGACGAGCATGATTTTTATTATTTTTGAAAAACTAGTTTTTCTTTTATTTTAAAAACATAAAGAAGTGAAGCTTGAAACTTTGAAAACATTTACGCTTTCGATATTTGGGCAAAAGTACGTTGAGTCGAATCCTCCTGATTCAAACCACACCCTTTGAGAAACGGCCCCTAGTAACTCTTGCTTCATAAGCGAGGTAACTCTGGACACACTGTTCTCTCACCCCTCCACGATTGCAAGTATGACATTTGTACTGATTATCGTAGCCGGTCAAACTCTAACGCTCTAGGGCCCGTCTTGAATACACACCTAAGACGTGTGTAGGCTTGCGGGTGCCCCTACCTAAACGTTACGGGAATGACTCGGAGGGAACCTTACCCTATAAGCCAAAAACCAGTGTTTATATGTACAAGTGCGAAGCTATAGTACCCTCACTATAGTAGTCTTTCAAAACCTCTGCATGTAAAAATGTGTCCTAGGCATTATACTTTTTAAAATACGTCCATTTTGAAATTACTTTTTCCAAACTTTTTTCAAAAAGGTCATACTTTTTAAACACGCCGTTAGGCTCTTTGACCTATAGTCATTTGAGTTTGACAAGTAAATACGCCACTACATTTAAAATCGATCCAGGATAATCACTATATCCTAGATCTTTTTCAAAACGTAAATGAATTATGCGACTGACGTATCATCATAATACATTTATTGTAAGAGTCTTTTCACAAAGCAAAAACCCGAATATGTCAATTCATTTCGGAGATTTTAAATGAAATTAACTCTTGTAGCATTAGAATTAGTCATAAATCGAGTGACTCTTTAGTCATCCCGATTTAATCTTTTTTCCTCAAAAAACAAAAAAACGCGGGCTCGTTCAGATGCGAACCCGTTGATTTACTCTTTGAATCGAGTGACCTATCGTCATTTTCGATTTAAATCCCTGAGTCACACGTAAAAGGTGAGCAAGTGATCGCCTTTTACCCGATTTTAACATCCTCAGATCGACTAGCCTATCGCTACTTCGGTTTGATCCTTTTTATCATAATCTAATGATAAACCCCTAGCAACATACCGCTAAACTGGGTTAATCTGATTATGATCATACAAATTTTTCTACCTCGAGAATAGGGACGTGTCAACATGCCTCTATCTCAAAAGCTTCCCGTGTCTTTTTCAAAAAGCTAAAATACACGAGTCGAGTCTTGCACCCACTTTTTATACTTTCGTCTTTCCTTCGGTCGTGAATGCGATTTTTCATTGAGTCTTTTCTTTCCCTTTTAGAATCACTAAAAATTTGAAAAACTTTGTCAGGTCCACTCATTGAAAAACCCGGGATACACAACGAACCACTCATTGAACAAAACCTGGATACACGACGAACCAAGAACCGTCACTTAAACCCACCTCCGCCTCCAAAGAAGCGCGCCTACAACAGATCAAAACCAAAACCTGTCATGGCCCCTCAACACGATAAAGGTTTCGCCGGACCGCCACCACCTCCCCCAGAGGTAGCTCAGAAACAAGTCCGACAACTCAATGCGTAATAGTTAGCCTCACCGTAACAATTGAGCAAATGGCCATCATGCAAAAATTTGAGGCGAGAGAAGAACGCATACGCCTCGCCAGAAGAATCCGAACGAAGCATAAAAGGATTGAGCCATGGAAGAACGCCTTACAAACTCCGGGGGTTACTCCATTCACCAAGAAAGCGAGCATGTCAGAAGAATGTTAGGTCCATCTTTGCCCGAAGCTAGCGCTCGGCGACCTTCCCACTTTCAAAGGTCACGAAAGCCGCTCGTGCGTCAAAGCTTTCAAAGCCAAGATGGCCATTATGGGGGTCGACCCCCCCGCCTGGGCCACTTTATTCCCACACTCACTGGACCCGCAACCCAGAGCATGGTTCTATTCTTTAGAGCCACACAAGACTGGTAGTTTCGAAGACATAACAGTGGCATTCGATCTGCAGTACCGGGACAACAACGACATCCAAGTCTCGCTACGTACTTTGGAGGTCCTGACTCAGAAAGAGAAGGAAGGGTTTACCGAATACCTGACACGTTGGAAGAAACTCTGCGCCCAAATACCTAACCGCCCAAGGGACACTGATTTAATCACCAAGTTCATCAACAACCTCACCCCTGCATACCAACCACATCTACGGTACAAGAACTTTGACAACTTCTCAACACTGGGCGTCGTAGGGGAACTCATCGAAGACGACCTCCGCAAAGAAAATGGGAATAAAAATACGGGACGCGGATATCAAGGCAGCTCATCAGGAACCACTGCCAAGGTCGAACCCACACATGCTATCAATGCACTGGACGCGTTGGAGGCACCACCAGTTTTCGCAACGCCACCAAATCCACCAAAGCCACCAATGACATAAGTGGTTTTAACTTAAAATACCTACACCTATAGTCTAGGGTCCTGCGTCATCACGCCGTCAATTTTCCTAAACCGGCAAGGTCACTTAGTTACGTCCCTAGAATAGTATACCTAATTAAAGAACTAGAGTCATTAAGGTTGTCCAAAGCTCCCTCGTCTGAGCTATCTTCAAATGTAGCCGCTTTTGATAACATTAATAACATGAAAGTTTTTGATTACTCTTTGCCTCATTCTCATTCAAAATCTATCTATATATTCTAATGATTGCGATAAAATTAAACTAAATAACATTGCATTATATAGATACATTGCAAGCATTGTCTCGAAACCCGAACAGGACCCCATTATTGAAGACACAACAACCATCAACGTGGGTACACCCGAAGAGCCTCGAGAACTGCAACTGGGGGGCTTCCTTAAGCACAGAAGAAAGAAGCACGTGTACCCAGCTACTCACCGAATTCAAGGACGTCTCCGCATGGTCGTGCAAAGACATGCCCGTCATCGACCGCGAGATAGCTGAACACCGTATCCCAATCAAGCAAGGTAGCAAACCCGTCAAGCAAAAACTACGACGCATCAAGCCAAAATGGTCTCTCATGGTCAAAGAAGAGATCTCGAAAAAAAAAAAAAAAAAAAAAAAAAAAAAAAAAAAAGAAACAACTACAAGCCTGGTTCATCCAAGTCATCGAATACTCCGACTGGGTCTCAAACATGGTACCAGTCATGAAGAAGAATGGCAAAATACGAGTATGCGCCGACTTTCGGGACCTCAACAAAGCCTGCCCAAAAGAAGCCACGAAACATAAAGGTGGGTGATCTCGTACTAAAGTCAGTTCGAGCACCACTTCCAGTCAACCCACGAGGGAAGTTCAAGCCTAACTGGGCTGGGCCCTACCTCGTCAAGGAAATCTACACAGGCGGAGCAGTCAAGCTAACCGACCTCGACGGCCAAGAGTTTAGCCTCGCCACCTACCTCTACCAACTCAAGAAGTACTATCCCTAGAGAGACCTTGCAATGTATCTATAAAAGGCAAAAATTTTCTAAAAATCAATTCATGGACCGGCATGTCCTTAAACATGCTCATGGACCGGCAGGTCCTTAAACATGCTCATGGACCGACATGTCCTTAAACATGTTCATGGGCCGGCATGCCCCTTAAACGTGCTCTTTCACTCCACAAAAAATCAAAACACAATTCATGGGCCGGCATGCCCCTAAACATGCATCCACCAAACACAATTCATGGGCCGGTATGCCCCTAAACATACATTTCTGAACTACGCCGGTTTGATTCCATTTCTCATGGATACGTAGGCAGCTTTGCAAAAAGCGCAACCGATATTCAACACAAAAATGACACGCCTAAAGCTTAAAAAAGCCAAGGACATAGTCAACACAAAAATTCGCCTCTTGAAACCTAAAGGGTTAAAAGGACGATATTCAACACAAATGACACGTCTAAAGCTTAAAAAAGCTAAGGACATAGTCAACACAAAAATTCGCCTCTTGAAACCTAAAGGGTTAAAAGGACGATATTCAACACAAAAAATGACGCGTCCAAAGCTTAAAAAAGGTCGAGGACATAGTCACCACAAAAACTCGTCTCGATAAAAAAGGGGCGACATTCAACACAAAACGACACTTCTAAAGCTTAAAAAGGCTGAGGATATAGTCATCACAAAATCGTTCCATAACCTAAAGGGTAAAAGGAACAACATTCAACAATGAACGACAAACCCAAAGCTTAAAAAAGTCGAGGGAACAGTCACCACAAAAATTCCTAAAAACGAGAACCATACTCACATTCTAAACTTTGAAAAAAGAATTAGAGCCAAGGAATTTCTCACAGAATAACAAACAAAATGAGGCAAAGTCGTAAATAAAAACCTGATTTTTATTAATCTTAAAAAGAACGGTTACATTTTGGATTTTTCAAAAGCAGGAGCGTAACTACAACCTTAGAGATACACTAACAACACTACAATATATTATAATACTTATACTTAACCCGACATTTATATTGGGTTTAGGATAGACATAATACGAACATAAAACAAAATAATATGAACATAATACTAACAACAACACAATAAAACAAACACCAGATTCCCTTAGCCACCAATAGCTCCAAACTCCTCGACCAATGGACAGACCATTCCGCCAGGAAAGCGGGACACGTGAAAACTTAGGTCCCAATAGTCGAGACAAGCATCCAGAAACTCGTACTTCATTCGAACCTGCCTCAGCCTACGAAATGCGCCAACGCCACAATCCTTCAAGAGCTTCTCCTCCAAGCCCCGACGAAGATGAACACCAACGACGCAAATTACCTTCAAAATTCTCCATAACTCGACTAACGTTCTGTAAATATTTTAAATATCTTTGGAATGCCGAGAATAGAACATTGAAAGGACGAGTAAAATGAGTTAACCTAGCCCTTCTTTTATAAGCCGAATTTGCAAAACAACCTACAACACAAAAATTAACCACAACACAAAACACGATTTTCGCATTCACAATTTTCGTCTCAAAATGTCGTTTTAGCTCACATTTTTACAATGTCAAAAGCGTCTTTTTACGAGTCTAAAATACTTTCTAAACAGCATATTTCAAAACTCTGCATTTGCATTTAGTTTAGTCTTAAGCGAGTCAGTCTCAATCGAGACATATATATATGTGTTTTTACGACTAACGACTTTTTTGCAGGTACACTCGGCAAGCAAAAATGCAAGGATTTCAGACCCGGCTACAACCCCAACATGCATTTTTGCAACAAGACGAAATATTCAAAGCCTAGGACGTCACACACAAAGCCAACAACTACAATCAAAACCGAACCACAAATATACCCATACATACCCACAAAACCAACAAAAATGCGCGTAGCCTCCTCAAGAGACGTTCATAAAAGAATCTGACTTTTTATGAGAACCACAAAAAAAATGCGCGTAGCCTCCCCGAGAGACGTTCATAAAAGAATCTGACTTTTTATGAGAACCACAAAAATGCGCGTAGCCTCCCCGAGAGACGTTCATAAAAGAATCTGACTTTTTATGAGAACCACAAAAATGCGCGTAGCCTCCCCGAGAGACGTTCATAAAAGAATCTGACTTTTTATGAGAACCACAAAAATGCGCGTAGCCTCCCCGAGAGACGTTCATAAAAGAATCTGACTTTTTATGAGAACCACAAAAATGCGCGTAGCCTCCCCGAGAGACGTTCATAAAAGAATCTGACTTTTTATGAGAACCACAAAAATGCGCGTAGCCTCCCCGAGAGACGTTCATAAAAGAATCTGACTTTTTATGAGAACCACAAAAATGAGCGTAGCCTCCCCGAGAGACGTTCATAAAAGAATCTGACTTTTTATGAGAACCACAAAAATGCGCGTAGCCTCCCGAGACGCTCATAAAAGAATCGACTTTTATGAGAACCACAAAATGCGGCGTAGCCTCCCCGAGAGACGTTCATAAAAGAATCTGACTTTTTATGAGAACCACAAAAAATGCGCGTAGCCTCCCCGAGAGACGTTCATAAAAGAATCTGACTTTTTATGAGAACCACAAAAATGCGCGTAGCCTCCCCGAGAGACGTTCATAAAAGAATCTGACTTTTTATAAGAACCACAAAAATGCGCGTAGCCTCCCCGAGAGACGTTCATAAAAACCTAGCCCTTTTTATGAGAAATACACAAGAACGCGTAGCCTCTTCACGAGACATTCATGAAAACCTAGCCCTTTTTATGAGAACCACAAAAATGCGCGTAGCCTCCCCGAGAGACGTTCATAAAAGAATCTGACTTTTTATGAGAACCACAAAAGCACAAACCACTCTTATAAACCAAGATGCGTAACCTCTTCTACGAGACGTCCAACCAAAGCAAAGTCCGAGCAAGGAGCGCAAGCCAGAAGCGCACGCAAAGTCCGAGCGAGGAGCGCAAGCCAGAAGCGCACGCAAAGTCCGAGCAAGGAGCGCAAGCCAGAAGCGCACGCAAAGTCCGAGCGAGGAGCGCAAGCCAGAAGCGCACGCAAAGTCCGAGCAAGGAGCGCAAGCCAGAAGCGCACGCAAAGTCCGAGCGAGGAGCGCAAGCCAGAAGCGCACGCAAAGTCCGAGCGAGGAGCGCAAGCCAGAAGCGCACGCAAAGTCCGAGCAAGGAGCGCAAGCCAGAAGCGCACGCAAAGTCCGAGCCAGAAGCGCAAGCTAGAAGCGCAACCAAAGCAAAGCCAAAAGCGCAAGCTAGAAGCGCAACCAAAGCAAAGCCAGAAGCGCAAGCCAGAAGCGCAAGCAAAGCAAAGCAAGGAGCATAAACGGAAACGCAAGCAAGGCGCCAGCTGGGAGTACTCAGGCCACATGCAAGCTGACATGCCCTTAAACATGTAGGACCGTCATGTCCTTAAAAACATGTCGTCCCTCCCCGCATTTCCCGACGCTAAGTCCTCGTCTCTCCCATAAGACACATGCTTAGCGCCGCCAGGTAGTATCGAGACTGTGATGGTCCGGATACTATCTTTAAGTTTGACTAACGCTTTGTCAAAGCTCAGTCAAACTGGGGGCTCTGTAGATACCCGTATCCGTACCCCCCAAAAACAAACCCGATGATGAAAAGGACAGTCGTACATGCTTTTAAAAGAGTCGAAACGGTACAAAAGTGTCTAAAACGTATTTAGTCATTTTTAGCGTATTAATTTGGACTTGCATAATCATAAAAATGAATGTCACTATTAGTCATTTTAGGAGCATAACACGAGCGCACATCGAACGCCCTATTAAGCCAAGCCACAAAGCAACCCAACTAGCTACAAACGGCCCAAACTTACAAAAGCGACCCCAAAACACAACCCGCAAACGGGCCAAAAGTGCGCCTGAGTCACGTTTTCACAAAACTAGAAACTACAAAACCATAAAATAATATACTTTAATATTATTTTATTTTCAAGCCAAAATCGAAAAACACGACAAAAACCGAAACACGAAAACCGAAATTCGGACCAAAACAGAACAAAGACTTAAGCCTTAAGAATCGAATCAAAACATAATCATTACCCAAAACACGTCATAAAGCCAATGGCGGCATAAAAACCCACTAAAACAAATATTTAATCGCTCGTGAACAGCGATTAAAAACTTAATCGCTGCGTGCACAAAGCGATTATTATTTTGTTTGGTATCAGCCGCCTTTTTGATCTTTTCCTACAAAATATCTAACCCAAACCAATTTAAACGCCTGTGCTCAGGCGATTATTTTTGGCCACCTACTCAAACCAGCCATTTTCTATAAATACCAACCTCTTTCGATCATTTCAAAGGGTCACAAGGTCGGTTTTCAAGCTCGTTTTCAAAAACACATATAAAATACTCACAAAATCCACTCAAAAATACCGTCTTTGCATTTTCGAAAGGTAGACATTCTACCTACGTTTTTTAGATGTTTTGAGACTCGGAATGAAGGGGGTTACATTAGCCCCCCCTACTCGATGAATTGTCATCACTCTTTCTCTATCTACGCCTCACGTACAATCGACCTATACGGGTTCCTAACCCGACCCGATATTGGCATTAGCAAAACCTTATTCGTAATTCGGTTATATGCAATTCGGATTCATAATCCGTCTAAAACCCCGCCAATATCGCATAAATAAGCGACCCACTATCGCTAAAGCAAACCGACGTCACTTTTATAATTATGCAAGTCCTCATTCATGCATTAAATTACGACTAGAATCACGGTTCCAACACTAAATTGTACCGTTTCATAGAGTCTTTTTAGCATGTTAAAACTGAGGGTTTTCACAAAATCTTAGAGTATAATACGAGGTCGGAGAATAACGTCCATGGTAATAATTTAGCCAATAAATTATTACTCAACGTATATCTCCTATAGCCATATGTCATTATTATGACATTTTTTATCATTTATGCATTTTAATCGAGTCATATTTATTCGCACTTGTACGTAGCGTCATTTTAGCCCAAATATCGAAATTAAGCAAATGTTTTCAAATTAGTAGAGACTACTTTTACGTAGGCTTTTTGATTTCAGTTTTCAAAACTTATTTTGTCAAAACATTCGAAAAGTAACCTCACTCCGAACCCCTTCTCTGGTTTCAAACCTCAGATTGATGGATATCGACGCATCTTGAAGTCTGAGACACTCGTGTCTTGAATTTCAAGACGCGTTGAATAGGTCCCAAATGCCTTTAAATATTTGGTGGCGACTCCAAAAAACACCCTTTTCAAAATGATTTTTCTACATTTTTTTTGATCCTAAACTCATGCAATGATCTCCCCCATTTTTACAAAACTTCGCACTTTTCCCGCGAGGCGCATTCCGGCCCTGCGCCCCCGCACGGGGCGAGGTCGGGCGCGCGCGGGGCGTCGATAGGTTTTCCCACGCATAGGAAATTTTCCCCGGTACCTTCACTTAGCTGTGTCAATTTTGGCGCCGTTGCCGGGAAAACGGCTTAGCTAGTTTTAGTTTTTGTTAGTTCTACAGGTTTTTCTCCCTTGTCTCAAGGAACCTAGTTCCTTGAGACCGTTTTTAATCGTTTGCTTGTAGTTATTGTTTTATGCGCAGGTCACCTACAGGTCTAGTTCCATTCGAGCCTGAACCTGAACGAGCGCTACATAGACTACGCAAACAAGCGATTCAAATCGCTAATTTGGATCTTGAGGAAGCGTCGCATTCGGAGTCCAGTGCTACGCAATCGTCCTACGAAGAGGACACACCTCCCCATACTCCGTTAACTCCACCGCCAGTGACAATGCCTAAACTTTCGAGTCACTCGGTGCCTAAACCGGAGTCCATTCCAAGTGGTTCACTATGCCCGTTACGCTACAGGGCAACTTTGAGATTCGCCCCGCCTTTCTAAACTTGGTGGAGCGAAATCAATTCGGTGGCTACCCAACCGAAGATCCCGGTAGGCATATGCAAATGTTTACTGACTACTGCTCCACGATAAAGCAGACCGGGATTACGCAGGAGCAAATAAGGGAAATGCTGTTCCCTTTCTCACTAAAGGATCGAGCCTGCGAGTGGATAACTGATCTAGATAAGGAGGCCGCCGGTATTACTGATTGGAGTGGGTTGGCTCTTGCATTCTATTCTAAGTTTTATCCTCCAGAGCGCACCAACCAGATGAGGAGTCAAATTCAAGGCTTCAAACAAACGTACGACGAGACGCTTGCTGAGGCGTGGGATAGGTACAAGAAGCTGATTAGAGATTGCCCACATCACGGACTTAATACTTGGTTGGTGATCATGACCTTCTATAATGGTCTTTATGCGGAGAGTCGAGCCATCTTGGATTCTGCTGCAGAGGGTCGTTTTGCCAACAATACAGATGATGACAAGGCTTGGGGTTTAATAGAGGAGATGGCAAATCACTCCTCACAGTTTGGGAAGCCGCGAGGGAATTCACGGTCCGCGCATGACGACCGTGATAAGGGGAGTATCAGTGCACTAACGAGTCAGGTTGCTGCGCTGACTGCGCAAATTAGTATGATGACGGGCGGTGGTCCTACTAGTGCTCATGTGAATGCTGTCACTGGGCACGAGATGGGTTATTCTACGGGGTATGCTGCGCCCCAGGAGCAGGTTTTTGCATATCAGAACTACAACCAAAACCTGCCCTACCAAAACCAACCGGGTTACGATCGATCACTCTTGTCTTACCGTAACCAAAATGTCCTAAACCCAACCACCCAACCACCACAAAATCAACCCTACATCCCCCCACATAAAAATTTTCAACCACCCCCCCCCCCCCCAAACTACCAAAGACCCTCATATGTCCCACCACCAGCTCAACCTGCTCCTGCTCCTGTTGTTGATTCGGGTGTGAGTGAATTAAAGGCCATGATGCTGCAGATGGCCAAGTCACAGGAGATAATGATGCAGCAAATGCAGAAGAGCGAGCAAGCCAAGGACGCGGCGATTAAAATGCTCGAGAACCAAGTGGCTCAATTGGCCGCTTCGCAAGCGTCGCGTCAACAGGGCACCCTGCCGCCCCAAGGTAATCCTCCTAATCCTCCCCATGATACCGCATGTGCTATAACTTTGAGAAGCGGTACGTTCTATGATGGTTCTAAGCATTTGGGGGAGGAGGATGATGAAAACGTAGCTGATCCGAGGAAAAAGGCGGAGCAGCCGGTCGACCGGCAGCCGGTCGTCCAACCGGCTGGACCTGTAGCTGCGGGGAAAGATGATTTGGGTGTGAATTCTGGTGTTTCTGTTGCTGCTCCAACGCCCCCGATTCCGATTAAGCTGCCGTTTCCTGGTCGTCAACGAGGTACAGAGCCCGAGGCGAAGTTCAAAAAGTTCGTGGACGTCATTCGAGCCCTTCAGGTAAACGTCCCTTTTATAGATCTCGTTACTCAAGTACCTGCGTATGCTAAGTTTTTAAGAGATGTTTTAGCTCGTAAGCGTACGTTAGACGACGTGTCGACCGTGGCCTTTGTGGGGGAAGCTAGTACTAGGCTGCAGGGTAGTAAGCCTCCTAAGCTTAGCGATCCTGGTACATTCTCTATTCCTTGTTCCATTGGTAGGTTTGTGGTTCGTAATGCCTTATGTGACCTAGGAGCCAGTGTGAGTATCCTACCCTACCCCTTATACCAAAAGATGAGCTTGTCAGTTATAGAACCCACTAGCATTACCTTGCGGATGGCTGACCGCTCAGTTAAGCGTCCCTTGGGTATCCTACACGACGTCCCTGTACAGGTTGGAAAGTTCTTTATTCCTGTCGACTTTGTAGTAGTTGATATGCCCGAGGATGCCCACATTCCTATTATATTGGGGAGACCCTTCCTGCACACTGCTGGTGCAGTTATAGATGTGGGTAGCAAGACGATAGCCTTTAAGGTGGGGGGTGAAAAGCTCACGTTCGCACATTCTGATACCCCGCGTTCCCCCATGCGACTAGAGTCAGTTTGTTCTATTAACTCTGTACCTCCGTCTCACTCTACTGGAGACACTTTGGAGGTTTTGCATGTCTCTTCTCTTTCTGCAGGTTCTTCACAGGATAGCTGTAAGGATGGTTTGGGGGAGAGAAAGTTGCTGAAAGCTGACCTTTACGACGCTAGCAATGGAGGAGGACGACCCACGGTTGAGCCACCTGGAGCACAAGGGCGATTTGGAGAGCCATTTCGTGATCGCGGCCCTACAATGATGGACTATTGATACACTCTATTTATATTCATTTTATGCCCCCGAATCAGTCACATTTAGCTCGTATTTATTCGTATTTAGTATAACTTTAGGAGCTATTTGTTATATTTCTCGTTACTGCTGCTTTTCATTTACATTTTGCAGGTTTTGGTGGTTTTGAGCCAAAACCCGAGATATTGGAGCATTTCGAGAACTGAGCCGAGAAGACCAAGCTCGAGCACACATGAGAGCTCGAGACACGAGCCAAGGATCATAGACGTAAGAAGACTACGAGCAATATGGCCCAAAGGACTTGGGCTCAAGAAGGAAGAAGTCAAGAGAGCCGGCCCAAACTTAGGAGTCGTGCCTGGGTTGGCGACCCAAGACGCACTACCGGCCGCTTGCATATTCTCGCTTGCTTTTGATCTATTTCGAGATTTAATTCTTGGGGAACCTATAAATAGCCCCTTAGGACGTGAATTATACTCATCTTTAGTTTATGCTTTTATTTTCTAAGTTTTAGGTTTAGCTTTTAATTTAGTTTACTGCTTCTACTTTCAAGATTGATTTTTATTTCAAGTTTCATACTTTGCACTCAGGATTTCTTTCAGGTTTATCTCAATTGTTATTTTATTTCATCATGTTTAATTTAATTGTTATTATTGCTTTGATTTATATAATGTCTAGCTAAATCTTTAATTAGGGTTTAGGGGAATTTGTGACATATGATTTAGGAACATGTTTTAGGATTAAATTGGTTGAATGAATTGTGCTCTTGATTTCTTTCTGCGCGTTTTATGTCAATTGAATTAGGTTTATTTCGCCTGATCACCGATTTAACTGAGTTTAATTGAACCTGAGTATGTTTTGATTTAAGATCGAAAGCCGAGTTAAAACTAGACTTACGCGAGTTAGATAAGTTGAATTTAGTAAGTTGCGAGAGCCCGCTAAATTTGCTTAAGGCTGAAATTGACTCGAGAGAGCGTTTTACAAACCTAGTCAAGTTGCACAGTTTATCTATTCCGTCTTATTAACTTGCGTTCCTGAATCATTGTCATATATGAAGCCGATGCCCTAATCTTTCCCTTATTATATTTCTATTCATCTATTTTATTGCCTGCTTTAGTTATAGCTTATTCTAAATACCCTTTTTCACACCCTTGAGACTGACCTGTTTACTCCGATTTAAGCTTATTACTACACCGTTTCTCTGTGGATTCGACCCTGCTTACCACTAGCTGCTGTTAGTTGTTCGTTAGGTTTATTTTGATTAGGCGTGACGACTTTAGCCTTATCAATTTTGGCGCCGTTGCCGGGGAAACGGCTTTAGTTAGTTTTAGTTTTTGTTTGTGTTACAGGTTTTTCTCTCTTGTCTCAAAGAACCTAGTTCCTTGAGACCGTTTCTCATCGTTTGTCTGTAGTTTTGTTTATGCACAGGTCACCCACAGGTTTAGTTCCATTTGAGCCTGAACCTGAGCGAGCATTTCATAGACTACGTCGGGAAGCAAGAAAACTAATTGATCTTGATTTTGAGGAAGCGTCGCATTCGGAGTCAAGTGCAGCGCAATCGTCCTACGAAGAGGACACACCACCTATTACTCCAGTTTCTTCTCCTCCGCGCGTGACTATGCCGAAATTATATAGTCATTCGCTACCGAAGACGGAGTCCATACCTGATGGATTCCAAATGCCCGACACTTTACAGGGTAACTTTGAGATACGCCCCGCCTTTCTTACTTTGGTGGAGCGCAATCAGTTCGGAGGCAATCCAACCGAGGATCCCGGGAAACATATGCAGGTTTTCACCGATTATTGCTCAACAATCAAGCAGATTGGGATCATTCAAAATCAAATTAGGGAGATGCTATTCCCTTTTTCTCTACGTGATCGAGCTCGAGATTGGATCACGGATTTAGACAAGGCTGCTGCAGGTATCACGGATTGGCCAAGTCTAGCTCTTGCATTCTATCGCAAGTACTATCCTCCAGAGCGGACTAACCAACTCCGTAGTCAGATTCAGGGGTTTCAGCAGAGTTTTGATGAGACATTGGCTGAAGCATGGGACCGTTACAAACGGTTGATTCGAGAGTGCCCACATCACGGGTTGGGCGATTGGTTGATTATTATGACCTTCTATAATGGTCTTTACGCGGAGAGCAGAGCTATTCTTGACTCAGCTGCGGGAGGTCGGTTTGCCAATAATACTGATGATGATAAAGCGTGGCAAACAATTGAGGATATGGCTGTCCATACGGCTCAGTTTGGTAAGCCGAGGGGTAATTCACGGTCCGCACACAACGACCGTGGAAATGAGAGCATAAGCGCGGTGATGATTTAACTTTCTGAGCTAAATAGGAAGTTTGATGCTATGCAGGGGAGTGGTTCCTCGAGTGCCCAGGTTAACGCTATTATGGGGCATGATTCAGGTTATTCTACGGGGTATGCTGCACCCCAGGAGCAGGTTTATGCGTATCAGTCTTATCCTCAGAACCTGCCGTACCAGCATCAACCGGGTTACGATCGGTCACTGTTATCCTACCGTAACAATAATGTACTTAACCCAACTCCCCCACCTCCACAAAATACCCCTTATCAACCTCCCTACAAAAATCAACCAACCCCACATAACTACCAAAAACCGCCCTTCATTCCACCACCTCAAACTACACCGGTACCCGATCCTATGGCCGAGATAAAGGCCATGATGATGCAGATGTCGCAGGTAACGCTGTCTGTGCAAAAGTCGCAAGAGATGATGCTGCAGCAAATGCAAAAAGATGGACAGGCTAAGGACGCAGCGATTAAGAACTTGGAGAATCAAGTGGCGCAGCTCGCCGCTTCTCAAGCGTCAAGACAACCGGGTACACTTCCGCCTCAAGGTAATCCTCCTAACCCTCCGCACCACACGGCATGCGCGATTACGTTGAGAAGTGGGTCAATGTACGGTGACCATGTGAATTTGGAAGAAGAGGAGAAGGATGAAGCTGAAAACACGGTACAACCGTATAACCAGAGGTCTCAGCCGGTCGGCCGTGGCCGTCGATCAACCTACTGGACACAGTAGTAACGAGGAAGAATGTTTTGGGTGATAATTTTGGTATTCCTGCTACTCCAACGCCCCCAGTTCAGATAAAGCTGCCGTTTCCTGGTCGTCAACGAGGTATAGAGCCCGAGGCGAAGTTCAAAAAGTTCGTGGACGTCATTCGAGCCCTTCAGGTAAACGTCCCTTTTATAGATCTCGTTACTCAAATACCTGCGTACGCTAAGTTTTTGAAAGATGTTTTAGCTCGTAAGCGTACGTTAGACGACGTGTCGACTGTAGCTTTCGTAGGGGAAGCTAGTACTAGGCTGCAGGGTAGTAAGCTTCCTAAGCTTAGCGATCCTGGTACATTTTCTATCCCGTGCTCTATAGGTAGGTTTGTGGTTAAGAACGCCTTATGTGACCTAGGAGCCAGCGTCAGTGTCCTCCCCCACTCCCTATACCAGAAAATGAACTTGTCAGCTCTAGAACCCACTAGCATTACCCTGCAGATGGCTGATCGCTCAGTTAAGCGTCCCATGGGTATCTTACACGACGTCCCTGTACAGGTCGGAAAGTTCTTTATCCCTGTCGACTTTGTGGTTTTAGACATGCCCGAGGATGCCCATATTCCTATTATATTGGGGAGACCCTTCCTGCACACTGCTGGTGCGGTTATAGATGTGGGTAGTAAGACCTTAACCTTTAAGGTGGGGGGTGAGAAGTTGACCTTCACACATTCGGATACCCCGCGTTCACCCATGCGTCTCGAGTCAGTTTATTGTATTGATTCTGTACCTCCGTCTCACTTTACTGGAGACTCTATGGAGGTTTTGCATGTCTCTTCTCCTTGTGGAGGTTCTTCACAGGATAGCTGCAAGGATGGTTTGGGGGAGAGAAAGTTGCTTGGAGCTGACCTATTCGACGCTAGCAATGGGGATGGAGGGCCTACAGTCGAACCGTTTCGTGATCGAGGGCCTACGTTGATGGATTATGCTGCGCTGCCTCGAGAGGGATGAATTCTATGGCGATCAACTGCTATATCGCCGAGTGAAGCTGTCGCAAACGGTCAACAACCTTGGCCTCCTTTTACTTGATGACTTTGGAGCTTGAAGAGTCGTGCGGGACTATAAACCAGCGCTCCCGGGAGGCAACCCGATGACGTTGTATTTGGTTGTATTTTGCTTTTTGTTTGGTTTGATCTTATTGACATTTTACGTTATTTGAGCGCGCGAGGATGAGGGATTATATGTGATTTTTAGCGCGCAGGTACTTATGGCCTTTTGGCAACTTAGTATGTTGAAAACGCTCACGAGAAGGCCTCCCAGCCGGCCAACCGGCTGCCGGGCTCAGACCGGAGCCGCAGCTGAAATTTGGAAATTGAAGAAAAATCGAAAAAAACGCATCAGGTGGCCTAAGCCGGCCGGCCGGCTGCCGGTCTGGACCGGCTGGACCCCTCTGCTGTTTCGATTTGTTTCTCCTCGCGTGCTACGCCGACGTACTTTACCGTTGGACTGATTTGGACGCATATATGTGGATTTTAGCCGCACTCCATGATCAACTTCGGTTTGGGGAAGCTCTGACTTTATAATGTGAGCATTCTTTACCCCATTTTACCCTCCTTTCCTCGTTTTACTTTGCTTACCCCGTATGTTATGTGTCCTCCTCTGCTTGTGGTTGTGCTGTTTTCCACATTGAGGACAATGTGTGATTTGGTTTGGGGAGAGAAACACTTTCGCGTTCATTTAGTTCGTTTGCATTTTCATTTCGTGTGCATTTATTAGAAAAATCCAAAAAAATTGACAAAAATCAAAAAAATTACAAAAATACGAGTCTTTTTGGTCTGCTTTGTCCTGCTTTGTCCAGTTTGGAGAATTGATTAGTGCATTAACTTTGATCTTTAGTATCTCCGAGTCGACTTTCTATCGCCTTAGCTTGCACGATTGGTTTGTTTCCTGTTACTAGATTGCGAGCCTCAACACTAACCCACTTGTATTTGCTTAATTCTCATCGCTTTTCGCTTGTTTACTTTCGACTTTGACGTTCGAGCTTGGCACTGGTTTGTGGAATGTTTGGCTTGTTGGTTTGCGGTTTGATTGTAAAGATCTATTATATGTTGGAGCAATGCTTCGATGCTCTCGGAGGGGATTCATTGACTTGAGTAACCACAGTGGCCATGAATTTGGTTGCGACCGAGAGTATGAGCAATGATGTAACCCTTAAGGAAATATGTGTACCCGAGCGCGATTTTTACCAAGTGAACGTCAAGCTAAACGGTACTACATACGAGGGATGCTCCACATTTGCGAGAAAAGAAAAAAAACAAGAGAAAAAGAAAAGCGAACAAAAGGAAATGATGTGGTAAGATTGGTTGATCGGAAAGTGGTTCGTACGGCTGGCCTTGTTTGAATTGATTTGTCGTTAGTATTACTTTTGCGTAAGCGTTAGAGGCTAGTGGAATAATGTGGTGTGAACGGTTGTGACTTGTGCTCTATTTCCGGTGAAATAGACCTTGGTTGTAATGTTTATGTGCATAGGTCGTCCATTTTGAGATACTAGCGTGATTAGTTCGTGTTACTTTGATTTTTCTCCGATGCTATTTGCTTGAGGACAAGCAAAGGTTTGGTTTGGGGGAGTTTGATACACTCTATTTATATTCATTTTATGCCCCCGGTTCAGTCACATTTAGCTCGTATTTATTCGTATTTAGTATAACTTTAGGAGCTATTTGTTATATTTCTCGTTACTGCTGCTTTTCATTTACATTTTGCAGGTTTTGGTGGTTTTGAGCCAAAACCCGAGATATTGGAGCATTTCGAGAACTGAGCCGAGAAGATCAAGCTCGAGCACACATGAGAGCTCGAGACACGAGCCAAGGACCATAGACGTAAGAAGACTACGAGCAATAAGGCCCAAAGGACTTGGGCTCAAGAAGGAAGAAGTCAAGAGAGCCGGCCCAAACTTGGGAGTCAGGCCGGTTGGCCAGACCGGCAGCCGGCCGGCCGGCTGGCTTGCATATTCTGTCGGTTTTTGATCTATTTCGAGATTTAATTCTTGGGGAACCTATAAATAGCCCCTTAGGACGTGAATTATACTCATCTTTAGTTTATGCTTTTATTTTCTAAGTTTTAGGTTTAGCTTTTAATTTAGTTTACTGCTTCTACTTTCAAGATTGGTTTTTATTTCAAGTTTCATACTTTGCACTCAGGATTTCTTTCAGGTTTATCTCAATTGTTATTTTATTTCATCATGTTTAATTTAATTGTTATTATTGCTTTGATTTATATAATGTCTAGCTAAATCTTTAATTAGGGTTTAGGGGAATTTGTGACATATGATTTAGGAACATGTTTTAGGATTAAATTGGTTGAATGAATTGTGCTCTTGATTTCTTTCTGCGCGTTTTATGTCAATTGAATTAGGTTTATTTCGCCTGATCACCGATTTAACAGAGTTTAATTGAACCTGAGTATGTTTTGATTTAAGATCGAAAGCCGAGTTAAAACTAGACTTACGCGAGTTAGATAAGTTGAATTTAGTAAGTTGCGAGAGCCCGCTAAATTTGCTTAAGGCTGAAATTGACTCGAGAGAGCGTTTTACAAACCTAGTCAAGTTGCACAGTTTATCTCTTCCGTCTTATTAACTTGCGTTCCTGAATCATTGTCATATATGAACCCGATGCCCTAATCTTTCCCTTATTATATTTCTATTCATCTATTTTATTGCCTGCTTTAGTTATAGCTTATTCTAAATACCCTTTTTCACACCCTTGAGACTGACCTGTTTACTCCGATTTAAGCTTATTACTACACCGTTTCTCTGTGGATTCGACCCTGCTTACCACTAGCTGCTGTTAGTTGTTCGTTAGGTTTATTTTGATTAGGCGTGACGACTTTAGCCTTATCAACTTTGCTATGCTGCCTCGAGACGAAGGAGTGTTATGGCGATCACCTGCTATTTCGCCGAATGAAGCTGCTGCAAATGGCCAACGACCTTGGCCTAACTTGACTTGAGTTTTGGAGCTTTGAAGAGTCGTGCGGGACTATAAACCAGCGCTTCCGGGAGGCAACCCGATGACGTTGTATTTTAATTTGCACTTGTACTTTTGTTTGGTTTGTTTTTGTGACTTTTGGTTTGATTTTGAGCGCGTGAGGATGAGGGATTATAATGATTTTTAGCGCGCAGGTACTTATGGCCTTTTGGGTCCTTAATATGTTGAAAACGCTCACGAGGAAGCCCTAAGCCGGCCAACCGGCTGCCGGGCTCAGACCGAAACCGTAGGCCAATTTTGAAACTTGAAGAAAAATCGAAAAAAACGCGTCAGGTGGGCTAAGCCGGGCGGCCGGCTGCCGGTCCAGACCGGCTCCCCCCCTCTACTCTTTCGTTTCGTTCCTTCTCGCGTGCTACGCCGAAGTACTTCGTTGTTGGACTGATTTGGACGCATATATGTGGATTTTAGCCGCACTTCATGATCGACTTCGGTTTGGGGGAGCTCCGACTCTATAATGTGCGCATTCTTTACCCCCTTTTACCCTCCTTTCTCGCTTTTACTTTCCTTACCCCGTATGTTATGTGTCCTCCTCTGCTTTTGTGGTTGTGCTGTTTTCCACATTGAGGACAATGTGTGATTTGGTTTGGGGGAGGGAAACGCTTTCGCGTTCATTAGTTCGTTTGCATTTTATTCTTGTGTGCATTAACATAAAAACCCATCCAAAAAAAACTGAAAATTTCAAAAAATTTCCAAAAATACGAGTCTTTTTGGTCTGCTTTGTCCTGCTTTGTCCAGTTTGGAGAATTGATTGGTGCGCTTACTTTGATCTTTAGTATCTCCGAGTCGACTTTCTATCGTTTTAGCTTGCACGATTGGTTTGTTTCCTGTTACTAGATTGCGAGCCTCAACACTAACCCACTTGTATTTGCTTAATTCTTATCGTTTTTCGTTCGTTCACTTTCGACTTTGACGTTCGAGCTTGGCAATGGTTTGTGGTATGTTTGGTTTGAATGGTTTGTGGTTTGATTGGAACGATCTTTTTATGAGCAGTGCTTCGATGCTCTCGGAGGGGACTCATTGACTTGAGTAACCACAGTGGCCATGAATTTGGTTGCGACCGAGAGTATGAGTGCTGATACCCAAATCTGCACCTCCCGCCAAAAACCCAGTGATGTAACAATGGACTTTTATTGCATGCTTTTACGTTGACTTAAATGGTTCTAACTATGACGAATTCAAGTTAAATATGTTTTTAAATGCAAATGAGGTTTCCTTATGGGTCATCACTCTTAGTGTCCTTAGGTCTAGAGTCTAGTCTGTCTCAGGTTCAGGTCCTAATCGGCATGCGCGCACCCTTTTTCAAACACACAAGCTAATTGATCCTTTTACATTAACAAGGTTCAGTTCAATCCTCCTAAATCCCTAAATTTAGGACCAATCTCTAAAACCACCTTTTAGGATTGGCAAATACCCGGGATAGTCTCACGGAATGTCCTGTTTCACAAAATGCTACGAAATACACCCTTTTTACATTTTCAGGGCCCGGGCCCAGAACCGAGCCCAGACCCGTTCCTGGCCCGCTTCTCAAGGTCCAGGATAAACCCTAGTCAAACCCTAACATCAGCCACAAATCCGTAACTTGGAGTTCAAGCAAGGTTATCCCGTATAATCCTAAAAGATAATTTAGAAATATACGGAATAAAGGATAATGCCCGCCCTACCAATCGCAAGGGGCCTTGCGATCAGGGCAGGCAGCCGCAACAGGTGTTGCGATTGCTTGGGGCAGCCGCAAGGTGTCTTGCGGCTCCTACGTCCGGTTTTATCCCTAGATTTCCTAAAATCTACCGAACTCTCCACTATAAATAGAGCACCCCTCCATACGATTTCAACACACAATTTCAGAATACAATTCACACATCCAAAAAAACACTTTCAATTCTCAACTCTCTCTCTCAAAAGCCTCACGCATAAACACCTAGAATTCTTCATTTTCCTAGTGTTGAATTCATCCTTTGAAGCGAAGCGCTGCCGGTTTCCTAATCCGAGACAGGTAATACTTAATCCTAAACATGGATTAAGGTCTTTCTTCTTAGACTAGCAAGGGCCTACATTAGGCTCACCCCGACTTTGGTACGCAAGTCTGCTTTTCATAAGGCGGCCATGCACCTCGAATACACACCCTATTCGTAACACCTTTCCAAAGTCGCATAAACAACTGACCTCTTTAAAATAAATCAATGGCTAATTGAACTTTATTTTACTGCATGCATTTTAGCAAATCCTCATCTTGCATCTAAACTATTTAAAATGAATTCGTCATTAAACTGAACTGTTTTCGTTAATAAGTTAAGCGTGCTTAACTGAGGGTTTAATCAATCTCTTTTGCATTATTTTACATCTTATATCGCACTTGTACGTAGCGAATTACTTAGACTCATGTATCATTCTTTGCATTGTTCTCAAGTCTAGTAGAGGCTATCTTTTGATAAGCTTTTCCAAAAGATCTTTCATAAAAACATTATTTTGATTTATGCTTTAGAAAAGTACCCTCACCCGAATCCGAATCTGGTTTCACAATAACCTTAGACGGATAGGTGTCGACGTGCCTTGAACTCTAAGACGTGTCTTTGAGCATGAGGACACGGAGGCGGGTTCTAAATTTCCCTCATAATTTAGTGGCGGCTCCAAAACAGTTTTTAAAGGTTTTTTGTACTTAATCTTTTTAACTTTACGCCCTTAGCAAGACGTCGAGTGGTCCCCCGTTTAACCCCGGTACCTACAGTTGGCGACTCCATTTGAGGGGAGTTTTATTTTTAAAACTAAAACTAGCTTTTCCTTTTAAAAATAAAAATGAGACTTGAACGACTTGAGAACAATCAACATGCATGAGTTAAGCATATCCGTTAGAGTCGAATCTAGTCGGATTCACACACCAACACCCCGAGAGGTGGTTCCAAACGCAGGCATCGTCCATTCGACGAGGCACGTACTGGACTAACCTTCCTCTCACCCCTCCACGGCTTGCCGTAGCAAACTGATTTGACCGCCCCAGGGCTTCCTTCGTATCCTACACGTTATACTGTGTGGGCGGAGGGCTAAAAGCACCTGCCAAAGCGTACTCAAATCAGTTGGAGGCGTACGAGACTTGACCCAACGACCAAGAGTCATACGTACGAGCGCGAGGCTATACCATATAGTCTTTTTCAAAATTCATTTGCATATTTTCGAAAAGTCGCTTTAAGATTTCAAAAACAATCAACCTAACAAACTAACAAGCTAACACTTTTCAGACAAAATAATCACGAATTTTTGAGATAAACTTTTCAAATTTTCCTTTTTTACAAAATTAGCAAAAACCCGAGTCAAGGCCTTTAACCTAAACTCGTGGATTTCATCCTTTGGGCCTCACGGCTCAAATCCTTTTTAAACATCCTCGACTTGGCTAACCCCAGTCGAATCCTTTTTACGCATCCACCTTTAGCCCATGACAACATACCGTCGCTCGGGCTAAATGGATGCAAAGCAAAACCTTTTAACATCGAGATGAGCTGCGCGCACGCATTCTCATCTCAAAAACACTCCTAGCTTGTTTTCGAAAACTTCCTTCTTTTTCAAAACTTAAAAGAGTCTTTTTCAAACGAAATGAGCTAAAAATGAACATATAAATGAATGTGTCAGTCGGGTCTGTCATATAGCTGATGCATTCCATACAAATATAGGGAACCTCAACCGATACCCTTAACACCTTGCGACAAAAAGATAGCGAAAACTTTATCGAATACCTCGCCCGGTGGAGAAAACTACTCACTCGAGTCCCGAACCACCCGCCTGAGGACCAACTCATACCTACGTTCCTCCATAGCCTGCGACCCGCATGGCGGTATTACTTTCACTTCTGCAAAGTGCAAGATTTCGAAGACCTTGCCCAGATAGGCACCCGAATAGAGATCGATCTCACAGCCAGTTACGACAATCCCATCTACCAAAACGATCCTTCAAACAAAGACCGGAAGGCCCACACCACAGAATGCTATACAAGGAATTTCGACAAACTTTACATGCCCTACTCCAGAGCACTGCAGAAGCTGAACGAAAAGGGCTACTTAAAGCCAGTCGGCCCCATTAGCGAGCCACCCATGCATAAGAAACCAAAGTCTTGGGACCCCAACGCTTTCTGTGCATACCACCGAGGCGTGGGGCATAGCACTGAAAACTGCCTCAAGCTCAAACACGCTATCCAGGATCTCATCGATCAAGGAAAAATCAAGAAACCTAAGGCAAGAAACTTACAACCCAGCAACAATGATTCCCCTAATGGACTGCCTTTCACCGAAAAATGGTGAAGACTCAAGCAATGACACCTCAAGCAGTGACAACACCGAAGACGACGAAGAGGAGGAAATTCTTTTAGGATCTAATTCTCTAAGTGTCGGGTCATCTGTCGACCCATCCTCTAGTTTTAGCTTAGACTTTTTATTTTCGGAGGCTAGCTCCATCTCTTCTCCTAGTTTGTCAAACGATTCTTCTTTAATGAATAATACAGATAAGTTTGCTTACGCCTCGTCTCAAGCTAAAAACAAACAAATAAACAAAGAACAACAAACAAAACTTAAACAATTAAACAAAACAACACAACACATAAATCCGTGCAATAAAAATGAACTAACGAATGAACAATCGTTATTTAAATACATTGCAAACATCATAAACAACCCAACACAAAGCCCGATCATCGAGGATACCCTAACCATTAACAAAGGAACCCCTGAAGAACCAAGGGAGCTACAACTAGGAGCTTCACTAAGTGAGGACGAGCACAGAAACTTTACCCAACTCTTAACCGAGTTCAAAGACGTCTTTGTATGGTCATACAAGGACATGCCCGGCATCGACAGAAGCATAGCCGAACACCACATCTCCATCAAACCTGGTTTCAAACCCATCAAACAAAAACTGAGGAGACTACGACCCGAATGGTCCCTTATGGTCAAGGAAGAAATCGAGAAGCAATTACAAGCCGGCTTCATCCAAGTCGTCGAGTACTCCGATTGGGTCTCAAACATGGTCCCAGTTCTGAAGAAAAACGGCAAAATACGAGTATGTGTCGACTTCCGTGATCTAAACAAGGCTAGCCCAAAGGACGACTTCCCATTACCACATGTAGACGTCCTAGTTGACAATACCGCCGACCATGCCCTTCTATCCTTCATGGACGGGTATGCAGGATACAACCAAATCAAGATGGCCCGTGAAGACATGGCCAAGACAACATTCATTACACCATGGGGCACGTACTGTTACACAGTCATGCCTTTTGGCCTAATCAACGCAGGTGCAACCTATCAACGCACCGCCACCACACTCCTACACGACATGATGCACAAAGAAGTCGAAGTGTACGTAGACGACATGATCGTCAAATCCAAGGAAAGAGAAGATCACATAGCCAATCTCCGCAAATTTTTCACACGTCTCCGTCAGTACAAGATGCGCCTCAATCCCCAAAAATGTACATTTGGAGTAAAATCCGGCAAGCTACTAGGACACGTAGTAAGCCAAAGAGGCATCGAGGTCGACCCCCCGAAAATAAAAGCAATAATGGCAATGCAACCCCCCAAGAACCTAGACGAAATCCGAAGTTTCCTAGGCCAAGTCCAATACATCTCCCGCTTCATAAGCAAACTAACCATGATATGTGAACCGATCTTCAAGAAGCTGAAGAAAACTGACCATGTAGAATGGGACGAAGCATGTCAACAAGCATTTGATAAGATTAAGGAGTTGTTATCCAACCCCCCAGTCCTAAGACCACCACAAAAGGACCTACCCTTATCACTATACCTCACAACGACATCAACCGCAATGGGCGCCATGCTCGCCCAAGAAGTCAACGGCGAAGGACATCCAATCTACTACATCAGCAAGAAGTTTCTCGATTACGAAACCCGATACGCGCCCGTCGAGAAAAGTTGCCTAGCATTAGTATGGGCATCCAAAAAGCTCCGTCACTATATGCTGGCACATCAAACGAAGGTCTACTCAAAAATGGATCCCGTTAAATACCTTTTCGAGAAACCCGTGCCAAATGGACGCATGGCACGATGGACATTACTTTTAGCCGAGTTTGATATTGTCTACGTTCCCCTTAAATCCATCAAAGAACGAGCAGTGTCAGACTTTCTCGCCAATCACGCGATCGACGAAGAACCCATCACCGACACCACATCCTTCCCCGACGAAGGAATATACAACGTAAATGAAGAAAAATGGGAAATTTACTTCGATGGTTCATCAAATTATCGAGGCTGTGGAATAGGAATACTACTCATTTCCCCGAACGGCGAACATACACCCCTCTCCATCAAGTTGGACTTTGATGTAACGAACAACGCCGCAGAATATGAGGCATGCCTGCATGGACTACAGGCCGCGCTCATACTAAACGCAAGGAACCTACGGGTATACGGAGATTCCTCGCTAATTATCAACCAAGTGTCTGGAGCGTGGAAAATACTTAACGAAAACCTCGCACTATACCAAAGCAAAATTCAAGAACTTATCGCCAAATTTCACCGCGTAGAGTTCTTACACCTACCCCGCGAAGAAAACCAATTCGCAGACGCCTTATCAAAACTGGCATCACTATTAAACATCCCCCCAGGAATACAGACCATTCCCATCGTTGTAGAACGAAGCAGCGAACCCGCATACGTATGCGACATCGAAGCCGAGGAAGAACAGACTGAACCTTGGTACCAAGCAATAATCAACTTCAAACGAGACGGGGAATACCCGCCAAATACCGACAAACGCGGCAAAAGAGCTCTCCGGCTTCTAGCATCACAATTCGTGCTGGAAGTGGACAAACTACTCAAGAAAACGCCCCAGGGTACATTACTCTTGTGCGTTGACCACAACAAAGGACGAGAGATTATATCTCAAGTCCACGACGGCGAGTGCGGACCGCACATGAACGCCCGAGCCCTATGTAAACAAATACTTAGGCTAGGATGGTATTGGACCACCATGGAAGCCGACTGCGCAAAGTATGTCAAGCACTGCCACAACTGCCAAATCTTTGCAAATGTGCAACACGTACCCCCTTCACCTTTATACAGCCTCACATCGCCATGGCCATTTTCCACATGGGGAATTGATGTCATAGGCAAAGTGCACCCGGTTGGAGCAGGAGGACACTGCTTCATCCTCGTGGCAATCTACTATTTTACAAAATGGGTCGAAGCCGCATCATACCGTAAACTTGACACAAAAGAGGTTACCCGTTTTATACAAAACAATATCATATGCAGATATGGCATACCTCATGAGCTGATCAGTGACCAAGGCTCACACTTCCGGGGAGAAGTTGAACCTATCCTCACCAAATACAACATCCAAGTACACAAATCATCACCGTACCGACCCCAAACCAACGGAGCGGTAGAAGCTGCAAACAAGACCGTCGTCACCATCCTCAAAAAGATGATTGACACCTGTCATGATTGGCCACATAAGATTCCCTTCGCCTTATGGGGGTATCGAACCACAATACGCACACCAACGGGGATGACACCCTATTTCCTCACATACGGTATGGAAGCCGTACAGCCCGTAGAAATCGAAATGAAATCACTTCGAATTCTAATGGAAGCAGACATACCAGAAGCAGAATGGGCACGAGAACGGTATGAACAACTCATTCTCCTAGACGAAAGGCGCTTACACTCGCTAAGCACCGTTCGCATGTACCAATCAAGACTACAACGCGCATACAACAAACGGGTCAAACCACGCAACATTAAAGTGGGTGACTTGGTCCTCAAATCAGTAAGGGCCCCATTACCTGCTGATCCAAGAGGGAAATTCAAACCAAATTAAGCCGGACCATACCTGGTTAAGGAAGTCCTTCCCGGAGGAGCCGCAAGGCTCACCGATCTCGATGGTGAAGAATTCAACTTACCCACCAACCTCGACCAGCTTAAGAAATACTACCCTTAGGCTTTAAACAAACTTTGCAATGTATTTCACAACAAACAAAACACAACGCACGGATGAACTACGCTTGGTTTGATTCCACACACCGTGGATACGTAGGCAGTCTTGCAAAAGACTCAACCAAAATCACGAACTACGCCGGTTTGATTCTATGTAAAACATGGATACGTAGGCAGCTTTTCAAAGCACAACCGAACTTCTCTCGCACGCACGCCCGAAGCTTAAAAAGGTCGAGGGCGATGCACTCACAAAATGACACACTCAAAGCTTAAAAAAGCGGAGAGAACAGTCAACACAAAAATGACACGCTCAAAGCTTAAAAAGGTCGAGAGCATAGTCAACACAAAACATGTCAGTCCAAAGCTTAAAAAGGTCGAGGACTTAAAACAAAAACACTAATCCGAAGCTTAAAAAAGTCAAGGATAAGCAAACAAAACAAAAGAGACGAGGCAAAAGGCAAACACTTTCTTTATTTGATCATTGAATTTTGAAAATATTTACATTCTAAGTAGGAGTTTAAAACTAGCTTTCAAACTCATTTTATTCATTGAACGATTAAATAAACAAAAATTCTTTGAATAAAACAACTATTAGTCTAAGTATCCTTCCTACGACGCTTCGGATGCTCCTCATCATCTCCATCCTTAGAAACATCTGCACGAACAACAACCGAAGCAATCACCGGATTCGGAACCATCCTCTTGAATCCTGGGGGCTCAATAGGGTCCTCTCCGGCTTCATCATCAACCTTCTCACCCAGACGATCTTGTACGGTCACTCTAGGTCCTAGTCGCTCTCCAAGTGGCCTGGACGAAGACGCTTCTGCACTCGAACTCGCTAAGTCGTTGTAGTCTCGTCTTCCACGCACCGCCGCATGCGCCAACGACGGCCTTGGACCCGTTTGTTCACGCCTTCGCATATTCTCCCTATCCCGAGGATCCAAAGAAATGCACCACCTCCGGTAGAAGTCCGAGACACGAGTAGTCTCAGAACCAGCTGGTCGAACCCAAGTCACTCGATCAGACCACCCTCGCACCCAAGCATCAATCATTTGGTTGTTCAGAACAACCGACTCGCATATCCGAGTATCCTGGTGGAATAACTTTGTGCTAGACCGACCGCCTCCTCGGTAGATGAGGTGGATCCATACACCTCGCCGAACCCGCACAACATTATCATTAGCCGCACTGCATGACCAAGCGGTCTTGCGTGATGTGTCGAATGGACCACCACGACACAGTCCACCTAATTGTCCTCTCCCGAACAAATCCCTGGAAGTAGTTCATCGAACGCTCCCGAGGCATGGCCCAGTGAAGAGCACGAGTAGTCAGCCCAGCCGGAACATACACCTCACCCCCAGGTGGAGCCAAAACACGAAGACGCTCCATCAACCAAATCTGCAAGATCCTAGCACATCCACGATATGAGCTTAGACGATTCGCATGGCGGTCGTCCAGGCCTAGTATAGTCTCGGCAAGGATCAAAGCCGAAGGATCGTGACCAAGCTCCATCTCCTCCATGACACGTGCATACCTAGCATGGCCATGCACCCCATCCTCCATCGACCCGGTGACGATGCAGATGTAGAAGCGAGAACCAAGAGCTCTCCTCTGAGCGAAGCGTAAATGCTCACATCACTCAAGTTCATGTAACGCTCACACAAACGTCGCATGTTCACTACACCTCCCTCAAACAAACCTTCAGCCTGAGCATTGGTCATCGAGAGATCTCATCGCGATCTCGGGTTATAGCCAAACTCACTCCTAACCGCTACTGGGGTAGTGCGGTTAGACCATCCTGCAATAGCCGAAAATTCCTCTAGCAACGGACATATTTCACCTCCCGGGAACCTGAAGACATGCACCCTAGGATCCCAATAATCAAGACAAGCGTCAAGAAAGTCCATCTCGACGCGCATCTGCCTAAAACCTATGAAAACACCCGCACCAGTCGAAGATAATGCCCTCTTCTCCGATTCACTAAGAGAAGACGTCCACCGCTTCAAAAGGCCATCAAAATGGTCCATCTTTCAAAAATACAAAAAATATTCTTAAAAATACTAAGCTATTTAAGAGAATACAAAAAAGCAAAGAAAAGAGTTGAGATTGAATGAGGATTATGCCTCGTACCTCCCCTCTTTATATAGCAAAACGAAATCTCGAATTAGGAAAATTCGACGATAGAACCGGCAGTCCAAGCCGCAAGGAGCCTTGCGATTGGAGGTGCCAATCGCAAGACCCCTTGCGATTACCAGCCCTATCCGCAACATTTCTTGCGATTCATAGGGGCGGCTTTATCCCAAAATTTCCATGTTTCGACTTTCCTAATCCTAACATGCATGCAATTACGACGAACATCGTAATAGGGCTCCTTAATTCGGGCCTAATTACAACCAATTAAGCATGGATCCATCAAAAGTCATGATTGGTCCGATCACAACACGTTTCATTTTATGATCCGTTTTAAAGCTCGTTTCGAATTTTTAAACATCTAAATGAACATTTTCAAACGCTTCCCCAAACGCAAAAGCATTTTTCAAAGCAGAGCTCCCACTCGGGAATCATTTTCAAATTTTTTCTAGCTACTAACTAAACAGGTACGAGAAGAAATAGAAAGTGCGAATACAACAACTACAAATTCAAGTTCAAGTTCGATACATGAAGCAACTAAGGATGACGACGACGAAGCTCCTCGACCTCCCTCTGCAGCCGAGCCACCTCCGCCCGACTTTGACAAAGCTCCGCCGCCTGCTCCGCCCAAGCCATCCTCCAACGGTTGGCTGCTCGCCACAACTTCTTATGGACATCCTTCGCCACCTGCACAAGACATTTCCAAAACACATTTACCTCATTTTGTCTTAATTTTACACTAAATTAGGTCAAACTACGGGGGTAAATTCAAACCAAGCAACAACAACAGCACGCAAAGGAAGTCAGCAGGCAGGCCTGCCCTTACAAGTATGCAAGGACCGTCATGTCCCTAAACATGTTTGTCCCTCCCCGGATAAGCCCGGTTCGGAGTCCTAGTCTCACCCATGGACACATGCTCCGCGCCGCTGATGATATCGAGACTATAACGGTCCAGATGTTGTCGTATAGTTTGACTTTCGCTTTAGTCCTAAGCTCAGTCAAACTGGGGGCTCTGTAGATACCCAAATCTGCACCTCCCGCCAAAAACCCAGTGATGTAACAATGGACTTTTATTGCATGCTTTTACGTTGACTTAAATGGTTCTAACTATGACGAATTCAAGTTAAATATGTTTTTAAATGCAAATGAGGTTTCCTTATGGGTCATCACTCTTAGTGTCCTTAGGTCTAGAGTCTAGTCTGTCTCAGGTTCAGGTCCTAATCGGCATGCGCGCACCCTTTTTCAAACACACAAGCTAATTGATCCTTTTACATTAACAAGGTTCAGTTCAATCCTCCTAAATCCCTAAACTTAGGACCAATCTCTAAAACCACCTTTTAGGATTGGCAAATACCCGGGATAGTCTCACGGAATGTCCTGTTTCACAAAATGCTACGAAATACACCCTTTTTACATTTTCAGGGCCCGGGCCCAGAACCGAGCCCAGACCCGTTCCTGGCCCGCTTCTCAAGGTCCAGGATAAACCCTAGTCAAACCCTAACATCAGCCACAAATCCGTAACTTGGAGTTCAAGCAAGGTTATCCCGTATAATCCTAAAAGATAATTTAGAAATATACGGAATAAAGGATAATGCCCGCCCTACCAATCGCAAGGGGCCTTGCGATCAGGGCAGGCAGCCGCAACAGGTGTTGCGATTGCTTGGGGCAGCCAAAGGTGTCTTCATGGCTCCTACGTCGATTTTATCCCTAGATTTCCTAAAATCTACCGAACTCTCCACTATAAATAGAGCACCCCTCCATACGATTTCAACACACAATTTCAGAATACAATTCACACATCCAAAAAAACACTTTCAATTCTCAACTCTCTCTCTCAAAAGCCTCACGCATAAACACCTAGAATTCTTCATTTTCCTAGTGTTGAATTCATCCTTTGAAGCGAAGCGCTGCCGGTTTCCTAATCCGAGACAGGTAATACTTAATCCTAAACATGGATTAAGGTCTTTCTTCTTAGACTAGCAAGGGCCTACATTAGGCTCACCCCGACTTTGGTACGCAAGTCTGCTTTTCATAAGGCGGCCATGCACCTCGAATACACACCCTATTCGTAACACCTTTCCAAAGTCGCATAAACAACTGACCTCTTTAAAATAAATCAATGGCTAATTGAACTTTATTTTACTGCATGCATTTTAGCAAATCCTCATCTTGCATCTAAACTATTTAAAATGAATTCGTCATTAAACTGAACTGTTTTCGTTAATAAGTTAAGCGTGCTTAACTGAGGGTTTAATCAATCTCTTTTGCATTATTTTACATCTTATATCGCACTTGTACGTAGCGAATTACTTAGACTCATGTATCATTCTTTGCATTGTTCTCAAGTCTAGTAGAGGCTATCTTTTGATAAGCTTTTCCAAAAGATCTTTCATAAAAACATTATTTTGATTTATGCTTTAGAAAAGTACCCTCACCCGAATCCGAATCTGGTTTCACAATAACCTTAGACGGATAGGTGTCGACGTGCCTTGAACTCTAAGACGTGTCTTTGAGCATGAGGACACGGAGGCGGGTTCTAAATTTCCCTCATAATTTAGTGGCGGCTCCAAAACAGTTTTTAAAGGTTTTTTGTACTTAAACTTTTTAACTTTACGCCCTTAGCAAGACGTCGAGTGGTCCCCCGTTTAACCCCGGTACCTACAATGAGAAATAATGTAACCCTTAAGGAAATATGTGTACCCGAGCGCGATTTTTACCGAGTGAACGTCAAGCTAAACGGTACTACATACGAGGGATGCTCCACACTTGCGAAGAAAGAAACAAAAGAAAAGCGAACAAAAGGAAATGATTTGGAAAGATTGGTTGAACGGAAAGTGGTACGTTGGTTGGCCTTGCTGGAATTGAAAATGTCGTTAGTTTTACTTTTGCGTAAGCGTTAGAAGCTAGTGGTATAATGTGGTGTGAATGGTTGAGACTTGTGCTCTATTCTCGGTGAAATAGGCTTTGGTTGTATTGCTTATGTGCATAGGTCGTCCACTACGAGATACTAACGTGATTAGTTCGTGTCACTTTGATTTTCTCCGACGCTGTTTGCTTGAGGACACGCAAAGGTTTGGTTTGGGGGAGTTTGATACACTCTATTTATATTCATTTTATGCCCTCGGTTTAGTCTCATTTAGCTCGTATTTACTCGTATTTACTATGACTTTAGGAGCTATATGTTATATTTCTCGTTACTGCTGCCTTTTATTTATATTTTGCAGGTTTTGGTGGTTTTGAGCCAAAAACCCGAGACATTGGAGCATTACGAAAACCGAGCCGAAAGACCAAGCTCGAGCTCACACGGGAGCTCGGGAAGACGAACCAAGACCAAGGATAAGGAGACCACGAGCTAAATAAGGCCAAAGACTAAGAAGGCCTCGAGAATGTTAGGGCCCAAAGCAAAGGATTGAAGCTTGGGCCTAAGATCATAAAGCAAGAGAGCCGGCCCAATTATTTGGGTCAGGCCGGTGCCAGGCCGGCTACAGTGCATATTTTGTCGGGTTTTGTTTTATTTCGTGTTAAATTTTTAGGGAACCTATATATATACGCTTTGGACGAAAACATAAGACTCATGCTTTATTTTACATTAGTTCATTAGTTTAGTTTATGTTTTATTTTACTTTCTCTCTCAAAAACTCAATTTAGTTTAAGTTCAAGTTCATTACTTTGCAACTTCAGGATTCCATTCAGGTTTATTTTAATCTTTTGTTTTATTCATCATGTTTACTTTGATTGTTGTTATTGCTTTGATTATTATCATGAGTAGCTAATTTCCCAATTAGGGTTTAGGGGGATTTGTGATATTTGGTCCAGGAACATGTTTTAGGATTAAATTGGTTGAATAATCTGTGCACTTGATTTCTTTCTACGCGTTTTATGCCAATTGAATTAGGATAATTTACTTTGATCACCGCTTTTATCTGAGTTTAATTGAACCTGAGTAAGTTTTAATTTAAGATCGAAAGCCGAGTTAAAACTAGACTTACGCGAGATTGATAAGTTGAATTTAGTAAGTTGCGAGAGCCCGCTAAATTTGCTTAAGGCTAAAATTGACTCGAGAGAACGTTTTATAAACCTAGTCATTTGCACAGTTTATCTCTTCCGTCTTATAAATTTGCGTTCCTGAATCATTGTCATAATGAACCCAATGCCCTAATCTTCCCCTTATATAATCTTATTCATCTTTACTTTATTATTTGCTTTAGTTTATAGCTTAAACCAAACCTTCTTTCACACCCTTGAGTTGAACCTGTTACTCCGACTTTAGCTTAAGACTACTCCGTTTCCCTGTGGATTCGACCCTGCTTACCACTAGCTTCAGTTAGTAGTTCGTCTAGGTTTATTTTGATTGCAGCGATACGACTTAGCTGTGTCATCCGCAAACAAGCTAGTTGACCGAGAGAGTGGAGCTGAAGTTTGATGATAATCTAGATTTAGTGAAAACGTCCTACGGAGTAATATATAGTAGTTGCATGGGAAATTTAGTTGGTTTAGGAAATTAAACTTGAGTGCTTTAATTTAGAATTCATCTAAAAGTAGAGTTATGGTGTGATTAAAATAGTTTATGTAGAGGTGTATTATACTACGTAATTGCTCAACTGTACCCGGCTTTTTCTCAGTTGTACCCGAAAAAGACATCGATACCGTCCTCATTTCCTTCCCCACATTTTTGATAACCTAATTTTCTCTCTTCTCTCTCCTCTCTTCATTCTCCTTTAATCCTCCCTCCTCAATTAAACCACCACCACCAACCACCCACCACCGCCTGTCCCACCACCATGGACCACCTCTCTCGCCTGGCCACCCTCCACCGCCGGCCTACCCACCCTCCACCGCCTGCCCCACTAAACCGACCAGCCCCACCCACCACCACCCACTAAATCGGCCAACCTCCACCGCCGGCCTACCCACCCACCACCACCCACCGCCTGTTCCTAACTTATCTTTTTTTTCCTTCTTTTTACTTTTTTACTCAATTTCCTCATCAATTCATCATCATCTATATCATATTTAATCATCATTATTTCCATTAACATCATGATCATCATCAGCATGATCTCAGTCGACCACCGTATTTTCATCATCTCGTGGTCCTTCTCACCCTTCAAACGCCATCGTCATCGCCTTCAATGGCCTTTTGCTGGTAACCGCCCTAAATCCTTCTCTCTGGAAATCGGTAATCGCAATCACCTGATTATCACCGTTCTTCCTCTTTTGCTTTGAATTTGGTTGCTGGAGCAAGCTACCTCGACGTGCTCTCTTCTCGCTGTCGGATCTGACGTCATCCTCGACCCCCATTACGTCATCCTCCGACATCTTCACAGGCAAGAGTCCCTTGCCGCAATCTCTTTCAACGGCTACCGACCAGTTTGATCCCTCGCCAGAGTGTCTCCCTCAACCGGTGCTTCTCTCTCCTTCAGATTGACACCACTAGACCGTCCAAGTCGCCTCCACCACCGCCTGCCGCCCCCACCACAGCCAAGCCCAGCCCCACGACAGCCGCCGCCGCCGCCGCCCGCCGCCACAACCGCCACCAACCCAAATAATTCATAAAAAATAAAAATAAAAAAACAAAAACAAAAACAAACAAAAACAAGATGAATGATAAAAAATTAAATTAATGAAAAAAAAAGTAAATTACATTAAATATATCGTCACAAGGATCGATCCATATGTTAAGAATTGAATTAATTGTATAAGTAATTGAATTAATTGAAGAAGAAATTGGTTGATTTAAATTGTTTTAGGGTTTTTTTTGGGTGGAGAGAGAAGAGAGAAAAATTGGGAAAGCAGGGGTAGGGGGTGGAAAATTAATGACAAAAAATTAAAGGGTACAACTGAGAAAAAGCCGGGTACAGTTGAGCAACACCCTTATACTATTATATGGTAAGATTGTAAGGTTGTGACTTAATTAGCAAATTAAAGTCTTGCGTGTTGACCAATTATTATTCTTATTAAAGAATTTATGACCACTTGACCATTAAATATGCAAATAGTAATATCTGTAGCTAATTCTAAATTATCTTAGGTAAAATATATTTTTTTTATTTGCCTAATAAAATTTGGATTCATAAACTACAATTTAAGAAATATTATCTATAACAATTAAAATAATATAATTATAATATAGTGTATCAAAATATATTGAAATCAAGTCATAACTAAAGTGAATCTAGTTATACAATTAAATAGTAAATTATATATCACTAATTTCTTGACTTCCCAATTTATAAAATAAATAAATACTTATATATATATAAATAGACTACTAATTACTTATAATCTAAAACTATACGGAGATAGTTAATTTTTTTTATCGGTTATAAATTACTCTGTATTATTTTTTTTTTGAGGCTCACTTTATCTAAAAAGAAAAAATATTATTCAAGGATCTTAAAATTAGTGGGTATTACATTACTAACTACCACTCCTCCATATTTTTTGCACTAATAACAATATTTAGCATCGTCATATAGGGAGTGTTGTACATTACACCGGGTGAAACATGCATGGCTGTTCAATGTCTAACAACGAAGGGTAGCACTACTTGTATCATGCTACTAATCAACTAAGATACGAATCCTATGAAAAAAATCGAGTAATCTCTTTAGAGAAAAGTGACTAACGGTACTCGTCAATTTAGTTTATAAACATAACAAACCAGTTGATACCGTCAATTTTACGACAATGGAATGAGCAACACGACACATGGAGGCCGGAGAAATACGCCTTGTTATAAGCAATCTAACTTTAATTATCATTATGGTAATTGTATTTAGTCTCTATCACTAGCATTTCCGGATTCCGCTCTTTATCGTGCATAGGGCACACCAAATCAGAAGAATTACCTATTCAGAGGAGAAATAACTATGATGAACTATAAACGTCATTTTCATTTCCTCAATAAAAAGTGTTGTATTCTAAACAACATAACAACAATTAGTATTTATTAACTCAAATCTCCACTTCAACCACATACACAGCAACCAAGTTAATACAAACATTCTCAATCATGACTATAGACCACCAAACATCAAAATTGATCATATGACAATAGAAAGTTAGAAACCCTATAAATAAGATTCCGATGAAAAATTCCAAAATTTACATAAACCCTAACATCAATTTCACAAAATTATTGTTGTGTAGTTAAATAAATATAACCAAATTAAAACTTTTAACCAATCTGTAATGATATTATATACTACGAAGTAATTGAATAAGAATATAAGCAATCGAAATAATTGAATACCCAGTTTAGAGAGATTTTTGAAATTAACAACAAATAGACAAATGATAATCAATGCACCTGCAAAAGTAATGGATATTTGAAAAGGGAAGAGAAGGGGGATACATGGACGAGAAGCTGCTCATGAGCATGCTGGAAGTTAAAATATGTGCTTTCATACAGATGACGGCAAAATAAAATCGAGAAGATAATGGATGTGGAGGTTGTGGTTAGGTTTTCCATTGATTTAATGGGTATGCCTAAGTAACTACGGAGTACTTCGTATAATTTTCCTACTCTTCACATTTACCACTTTTAAAGTCAATTCTTTTTTAATCTCTTTGTGTCACACACTTTTTTTACCTTTCACTAAAATCCCCTCAATTTTCTATTTCATCAAATGATATTTATAAATAAGAAAGGTAACTCACGAAAAAATAAAAATATATTTAAAGGACTACAGTAAACAACGCACAAGTAATTTCTGATCTATTTTAAAATTTTCTCATACTTGATAAATAGCATTTCATAAGTTAACTTTTTTTTAATTTACACCTCAGGTCAAACTTTCATTCTTTAAAAATATTATTTGTAATGTTAAATGTTACATACAAATTATTTTATTTTTCCTAGGTATGAAAAATTATTTCTAAGTGTTCTAAAATTTGCAACATTTCACCAAAGCGTTGCTTTTACTACCCGAAAAATGCAACATTTCTAGAGAAGTGTTGCATGTTTATCAATCTATGGTAACGCTATTACAAAAGTGTTGCTATAGGTAGCATTACGCAACACTTTTCAAATAAGTGTTACTATGGTAATAAAATGTGTGAAAATTGCAACAATTTGAATTAGTGATGCCAACTAAATGTTGCAATAGCTCCATTTTGTAGTAGTGATAACCTCCCTCCCTTGCTGCCATTTGTCACAATTAACTTACTTTTTTTTTTTATCTGTATCGTTTATAACTTTAAATATTCGCAAAAAAAATAAAAACAAATTTCACCATCGTTCAGAATATTTTTTTTCTCTTTAAATAGAGACCAATTTTTGTATATTTTATTTAGTTTTTAAATTTACAAATTTCTTACCTTTAAGATTGAGATAATAAGGACTACCATCTTCTAAAAATATTTCCTTCACTCTTGTCTTTTGGTTTATAAAATTAAATTTGTACTTAAATTTTAGTCAACTTCACATTGATAATAGATATGATGTAATCATTCCTACTTTTATATTATTTTAGTTAAATTAAAAAACATATTTCAATTAATGTGGAGTTATTTAGTTTCGAATTCCATTTACCTTTGTTTGAGATAATAAGGAGTTGTACCGAGTAATTTTTAATTTAGTAATGTGTAATAGTGTTTTTATCATTCCTACTTTAATATGAAATAATCAAAAGTTAATATGAAATAAGGTAATACGGAATATATATGAAGTTCATTAGTAGTGCATATAACGAGTCTCGACTATTACAATTTTAAAATCTATCTTTATACTGTCCTCAACAAATACATAATAACATAATACTAACTACTTAACTATTACCTATAATGGTTATCAAACACGAGTTTAATAACATATGGTGATTAACTAATAATCAAAAGTTAAGATGAAATAAGGTAATACGGAATATATATGAAGTTCATAAGTAGTGCATATAACGAGTCTCGACTATTACAATTTTACGATGTACCTTTATACTGTCCTAAACAAATACATAATAACATAATACTAAGTACTTAACTATTGCATGTAATGGTTATCAAACACAAGTTTAATAACACAGGGTGATTAACTATTAATCAAAAGTTAATATGAAATAAGGTAATACGGAATATATATGAAGTTCATTAGAAGTGCATAGAACGAGTCTCGACTATTACAATTTTACGATGTACGTTTATATTGTCCTAAACAAATACATAATAACTAACATAATACTAACTAGTTAACTATTGCCTGTAATGGTTATCAAAAACGAGTTCAATAACACAGGGTGATTAACTATTAATCAAAAGTTAATATGAAATAAGGTAATACGGAATATATATGAAGTTTATTAGTAGTGCATATAACGAGTCTCGACTATTACAAGTTTACAATTTACCTTTATATTCTTCAACAAATACATAATAACATAATACTAACTACTTAACTATTGCCTGTAATGGTTATCAAAAACGAGTTCAATAACACAGGGTGATTAACTATTAATCAAAATTTAATATGACATAAGGTAATACGGAATATATATGAAGTTCATTAGTAGTGCATATAACGAGTCTCGTCTATTACAATTTTACAAAATTAAGACGGATAATCAAAAGTTAGTATGAAATAAGATAACACTCAAAAGTTAGTATGAAATAAGATGGATAATCAAAAGTTAGTAAGAAGTATAATCAAAAGTTAATATCAAAAGTTCATTAGTAGTGCATAATAATCAAAAGTTAGTATGAAATAAGATAACACTCACTTTTCACTATTTAGTACTCCGTATACTCTATTTTCTACATTCTTTCTTTTTTGATACTTTAAGTTTAAAATTAAAACATTTAGTTAAGTAACTAGTACAATACATATATTTGGTCATTATTAAAAAATATACAAGATAATTTTTATATTTTTCAATATATCGAAATGATATTATAGAAGTGAAGTGGAAAATATGAAATTTTTTTATAATAAGAGATATATCAAGATTGATCTCTATTTGTAGGTAATGAAAAAATATGAACATTTGTATAATTATTTTTATTTAATATTTACTTTTTATAAAAAATAGCCGTTTTACATACAATTTATATTTTGTTCAACAAATTATTAACCATATTTTAGAGCACCCAATCAATGACTGACAAGTGGCAAATAGAGATGACAAAAAAATTCACGACATTCGTTGAATTGTAGAGCAACATGGGGAATAGTGTGATTTCTTTGGGTCACTCCGTATTTTAATGAATACGGAGTATTTTTTCTTGATTTTTTATTGTCTTTACATGAAAAAACTTAATAATAATGATAGCTAGGAAATATAATCGGAAGTTCTTAACTCCACGATGTATGGTAAGGTTGACATACGGAAGGCTTTTGACTCGGTGAATTGGGCCTTTCTGCAGCAACTTTTGTCGAGTGCTCATTTTTCGCTGCAGATTAATGGCGTTGTAGAAGGGTTTTTTCCGGGTAAGCGCGGGTTGCGGCAGGGTGACCCGTTGTCGCCTATCATCCTAAATGTTGTAAGTTGAATCTGACACACCTTGCATTTGCTGACGACTTACTTATCTTTGCCCGAGGGGATGTCCCTTCTGTACTTGTTGTGGCTGATGTTCTCCATCGGTTTGCTGCGTATTCTGGTTTAGAGGCTAATCCCTCTAAAACGAGCATTTTTTCTGGCGGGCTGTCTCCCTTGGTCCAAGATCCCAGTTCGATATTTAGGCCTTCCGCTTAACTCGGCAAGGCTTACTGCTTCTCATTTCATTTATTTACTTGAGAAAATTCGTCAGAAGGTGGATCATTGGGCGGCTCAATTGCTTACTTATGCAGGTAAGATTCAACTTATCAACTCGATCATCTTTGGTTTGCATAACTTTTGAGGTACTTCTGTTCTGCTTCCGATAGGAATTGTTAAGAAAATTAATCAGATTTGCCTTCGTTTTTTATGGGGGAGTGATTCGCGTATGATTTACAAAGGATGGAATTCTCTTACTCGGCCAAAACGTGAAGGTGGTATTGGAATCAAAGAGGTTTTAAGTTGGAACATTGCGATGTACTCAAAGTGGATATGAAAACTGTCGGATCCTACTAATTTGTGGAGCTCTTGGATTCGTAAATATATAGTTAAAGGTGTCGAGTTCTTGGACGTTCGTGAAACAGTGGACTCGTCCTGGAGTTGGCGTTCTCTCTTGGCTATTCGAGATGATCTTTACGCTGCAATTCCCGATTCCTCCGAGGTTTGTGCCTTATTTGATTCCTCGTTCTCGGTTCAGAAAGTCAATGGGGCCTTGCGTCCTCGTTCTACAGTGAAGTATTGGCTATCTTCTCTCAGGGATGCTGCGGTTCTGCCGAAGCATATGTTTATCTCTTATTTGGCTGCGACGAAAGGGTTGGCTATAGGTTATAATATGAAAGCGCGTGGGTTTCCTCTACTAAATCGGTGTGTGCTTTGTTATGCTGCTGAAGAAACTCACCTCATTTGTTCTTCTGTTGTTCTTTTTCAGTGTCGATTTGGAGAGCGATTCTGCAACTCATGGGTATCACAAGACGGCCACAGAGATTGCGCTCAGAGCTTCAGTGGTTATATCGAAATGTTCGTGGTCGTTCTTGGCATACGAGTCGTTTGCGAGCTGCCTTGGCTATTGTGACTCAAATTAGTACTCTGTATTATGTATTGTCGAAGACCGTACTATGTTGTAGTTTTTGTTCAATTTCAAAATGATAAGGAGTAGGCTGTAAAACTATCGTCTCCGGTTAAATAAAATTGTGTTTTCTTATATTTAAAATTTCTGTTTTACCTAATAGTTGTCAAACTCTATTTAAATTAGGTTTACCTTCTCTACGTGCACGATACTTTGTAATACATACGTAACATTTTCAGTTTCCTCCATTGAATTTAGATTACGAATTACAACGAGTATATGGTAAGTTACATTATACTTCTCACATGTTTATAAAACTAATCATTATTCTTTACAAGTAGTTTACTTTTTAACTAGTGGCATTGATATAGCCACATAGGTCACGATTTTTGATGAAGGTTTTGCCTTTAATTTTTTAACTAGTGGCATTGTTTATAAAACTAAGATTTTAGATGAAGGTTTGGCCATTAATTTTTATTTCACCAAAAAATTACTCCGTATTTGATTATATTTCATAATTTAAATAAATTACATCAAATCCATACTCGTATAATTTACCTAAATTTCTAAATGTAAATCTCAGAACCTAACTTTTTAATTATTTCAAAAAAGTCTACTCCTACATGGTATTTTCAGTTACAAATATTCAAGTAAAGGCCAAGTTTGTAGATTATTTTTAACCTATTAACTACACCTACAATTATAATCATGCAATGTTAAAATTACACTAAAATTATGTAAACGCAATATAGTTATACTACTACGTGCTTCGTATTGAAAATTTACATAAGTTAGTTATAGGAAACGATATATAGTTATACTTTTTATCACTACTTTTTAATGGAAAATTTAACAGTTTTTTAACAAATATTTATATAGTATTTAACGAAATTTTACATAAGTTTCCTTTTTAACGAAAATTTACACAATATTATTAACAGTTTGATTTTGCTAAACAAAATAACAATTTCATACTCCATTATGTAACCTAATCCTACTTTTGGTAGGATTTTGTACTTCTACAAACTAAATCTTTTTTTACAAAACAAAATCCTTCAAGTGTCACTTCATAATGAACATCTATTAAATGCACATCTAATCCATTTTGTATTTTAATTATACATTTTTAAAAAAATTCATTTCATTACACTTTTTAATAACTTACCAAATTACTACTACTATTTTATGAAGTACTCATTATTTTATGGAAAACTCATTTATCAAAACTTATCAATATATTTTATGGGATACTCACTTATCAAATTACTTAAATCGATTATCGAACACTAATGAATTTAATAAATGCAAACAATAATAATCAAAATCACGAATTTAAATATACTCCATTATATATATAACATTAATAATAGAAACAACCATCATATGGATGAACAACCATCATATGGATGAAAGGAAGGTCACAAAATGGGGTACTTGTCTTCATCGCAACACAAAATACGTTTTAAATAAACATTAAAATAAACCATAATTTATCCATATTAATATTTCAATTTTTTGATCCTTAAAACCCCGCTTCCAGTACTTTTGACCGCTACCCTCTTCTTAGGGTTTGCAAATGGCGATGGGGTGCAAGGCTGGGGATCCATCTCTACAGCTTCCTCCGACAACGTGCATGGCTCCTTTCCTTCCCGGTGTGTCGTTCTCAGCTGGGCGCGTGGAGTGACCATTTTTCGGCGTCGTTGGTACAGCTGCAGGGATGGCGATGGTACACGCGAACGCCTCTGCCACATTTGTGAACATCCCTCTTTGGCTCGCCCACTACCACTTGGGAGAGCACAAACAACAGGGGGAGGAGGGGGTGGAGGAACTCCATCCACCAAAAGAGGCACCACCACGGGTGCAGCCACAACCAGTGGAGGTGGGCCTATCACTGGGATAAGTGGGACAAAATCCTCCTCCTCCACCCTAACAATGCACATATCAACCTCCACCGTTTAGAGTACCCAAACTCCATCAACCCACTTGTAGTACAACTTGTCTTCATCAACATATGGTGAAAACAATAAGTTGTACTCCTCCTCGTACATGTTCTTTATCAAAATGTTACGAGAGGTGGGAATACGAGACACGATTCAACAACCGTCTCAGGACCAACTTCTCTTAAAATTTCTCTCATAAAAAGCCTCATTCCTACCAAATCCCTTACATGTGCTTTTCGCTCGTTCGACATGCATTCTCGATTTTAATTTAGAGCAACTAAATAATTAAGTCGAATTTTTTAGTGAGTAAAAATAAATGGAGGATTACTTGTGTATTTATAGGCCAAGGCCTTAGAAGCTTTCCCTCCAAAATTTCAAAGATGGTGGTAAGTTTTCCCTCCAAAATTACATACATCACTTACAATTTTCCCTTCAAAAATTAATAGGTGGTTAGTTACTCTAATGAAAAGCTAAGCACCTTATTTAACTAAATGTGTTAACTAATGAGTAGTATGGTATAAGATAATGACATATAACAATATGGTCCAACTATACAATTTATATTATGGCCCAACACAAAAATAAGAATTAATTGGCCCAAATTAATTATACTTGCTTACCTATAACAATTTACGGCCCACTATATTTATACTTGCTTACTCTTAACAAGTAACCCAAACACTACTTTCAACTAACTAATTGGGTTGTTTAAATTTTCGTGGACTGTAATTGAGTAAAATGGCCCAATAGTAATTGTAGTTGATTTTCTATGTGGATGGGCTGAATGGTTGGACTGATTTTTTTGTATTCCCACTCACATTTGCGTCAATTACATTTTTCTTTTTTCACAATGAATTTCACAAATTGTGAATTTTACAAATATAAAGTATGAAATAAGATTACCAAAATACGAATAATTAAACAACACGTCATTTTTCATCCAAAATAACAGACGTTAAATTTTCATTTACGAAATAATTAAACAACACGTCAATTTTCATCCAAAATAACGGAATACAACAATACTTAAATTCTACTAATGTTTACTCCGTATTACTCTAATTAAAAATTATACATAATAATATTGCAATTAATAACCAAGAACAAATTATTATTCTAATGGCACCCCTTTTCCACTTCAAAGCAAGACTAATTCCCGACTTTAACTTCTTCTTCTTCTTCTTCTTATCCTTTAATTGAGCAACTTTTCTTTCCAACAATAAGTTCATTTCAATGAGCTTTCTATCAATTGTGATGTCCTCCACATTTTTGGACCCGTAAGTAGCGTTTCCGTAACTAGAAGAACCCTCCGCCCACTTGAAATATCCACAATCGTCAACCTATCAAGAAAGTTCAACTATTAGAAACACCACACACAAATTAAATACACACAAATTCAACGATTATGTAATATTAAAACAACCTTCCATTGAGAACAACAATAAAATATTCCCAAGTGGAATTTGGGTTAACCTGGAAGTGTGCAACAAAGTGTGAGGTCCCAGGCTCAAATTCCACCTGGAACCAAAAAAAGAATAAAAACCAAAGCACACCACTTGGCCACCGCAATCTCTGTCGAGGGTGGCTTACACATCTTGCAATCCAACAATAGAAGCTCATGATAGTTATCCTTATGCTTGTTCAACACATCTTGCAATGCATCGACAGGGTATCCAAACCTCCTTAACGAAAAAATCGAGCAAACTCGCTGCACGTAATCCTTAATCAACAATAAATGATTTGCCTATGGTAGAGGCCGATTTAGTGTAAAGTAAAGCGAAATGTTTAGGCTTATAATTTCCCACAACTAATTTTAAAATAGGAAACTCAAAACTTTTAAACACAACAATATTAGTAATCGAGAAACCAAAAGTATAAAATCAAACTTTGAAAATATTTATATGACATAACTATGGAGCTCATGTTTAGTAATTGGAAGACCTTGTAGAGTGTATTTACGAGCCTATAACTGTAAGCACTAGGCACCAGCATCGTCCAGAGCACACGCCTGCACAAACAACACGATAGTCATTAATTTATAACTGCAAAGTATTCAACTATAACTGTAACATCCTGTGGAACCCGGGAATCGAGACGAGGGACCCAACTCGGCGTCTTGCTTAAGGGCGGATTTAAAGTTAAAAAAGATTAAGTTAGAAAAACCTTTAAGAACTGTTTAGAGTCGCCACCTAATTATCGCGGAAATTAGGAACCTGCTACCATGTTCTAAGCTAAAAACATGTCCTAGATTTCGGAGCACGCCGACACCCCTAGATCTAAGGCTTGTGAAACCAGATTGGATTCGGGGTGAGGGTACTTTAATAAGATTAATTCAATTAATGATTTATGAAAACCTTTTAGAAAAGCCTATTTAAAAATAGCCTCTACTGACCTAGAACAATCCTTGCAAGATGATAATTGAGCTAATGTTATCGCTACGTACAAGTGCGATAAGGTTGTAAAAGAATGCAAGTGCAGATGCAAAAAGATTGATTAAACCCTCAGCTTAGCATGTTTAACTTGTTAACAAAAACGGTTCAGTTAAAGGTTAAATTCATTGTTAAGTTGATTTAATGCAAAAGAAGGTGCAAGATGCATACAAATAAAATAAAGTTCAATTGTCCATTGGTTTATTTTATAAGGGTCGGTTGCTTATGCGACTTTGGCGTGTCATCGGATATGGAGTGTACCCGAAGTAAATAGAACACTTGGAAGGCAAGCGCGCTGGGTGCCAAAGCCTGGGGGGGCGCTAGAGTGTAGTCCCCTTTGTTAGTCCATAAAAAATAAGAAAAAGCTTTGATCCAAGTGGATCGGTACCTACCTGGTCCGGATGCTTCAGATCTGGGCAGAGCTTCGCTTCTTGAACTTACAAAGGATGAGTTCAACACGGGATGGTGTGTTGAACTCAAATATTTGAGTGCGTGAGGCTTTTGTGGATGTATTTGTGTGGATACCGTGCTAGACGGTATATTTTGTGGGAAAATTATGTGGATGCTAAAACCTAGGAAGAGAGGTTGTAAGAAGAGAGGGTTTTCTTGTGTGGAAAAGTTGTGAGAATAGGTCGTGCATAGGGGGGGTTTATATAGGAGAATAGCCGAGAGAAATTAGGAAAGACAGGGTTAAAAGCCACGCCAGGGAGCCGCATAGGCTTATGCGGTTTGGGGGGCAAACCGCATAGCCTTATGCGGTTTGTACCACTGGCCAGCATAAATTTGTTTTTCTTGGTGTGGTTTTAATTTTGTGATTTCGTATTTCCTTATTCCGGATTGCCAAATCTTGGGGATATTCGGTGTAATCTCTTTGCTTGTGCTCCAAGAAGACCTAGTATGACCTACTAGAGGTTTGAGGGCTTTGGAGTGCGGGCCAAAGGCGGGTTTGGGCTCGGTTTTGGGCCCGAGACCCGGAAAAATGAAAGAGGTGTATTTTGTAACATTTTGTGAAATAAGGTAAGACGTGAGGCTATATTTTGTGTGAGAGGAGGCTAAGGGAAGGTTTAGCCACCGAGCCTAAATTTAGGAATTTAGGAATGCTGAATTAGACCTTATTAATGTAAAAGGACTAATTGTAGTGCAAATCTGGCTTCATGCCAAATGAAGCGAGAGACAAGGACCAAGCTAGACTCCAAATGGACAAAATGAACCTGTATTTAAATGCGATGTGGTACGACCTAAATCATTTTAAACGACTCAAAAATGAATTCGACATATTAGAACCGTTTAAGTTAGCGTTAAAGCATGCGTAATAAAAGTCCGTGTTACATCACAGGGTTTTGTGCGGGAGGGTACGGATATGGGTATCCACAGAGCCCCCAGTTTGACTGAGCTCGGACTAGAGCGCTAGTCAAACTCCTACGACCATATCCGGACCATTACAGTCTCGTCTGATCGATGGAGCGAAGCATGTGTCCATGGGTGAGGCGAGGACTCCGAACAGGGCTATGCGCGGGGACGTCACGCATTTTAAGGACTTGGCGGTCTCCATGCATGCTATAAGAACTGCCGGCTTTGAAATACCTTTCTTTGTCTTTGATGCCGTTGTTTGTGCCGATGCCATTGTTGATCTTGATCACGGTTGTTGATGCCGATGCCGCTGGAATTCTTGATGTTGATGCCAGATTCTTGATGTCGTTCTTGATGTTGATCACGGGTCTCGCCAGGAAGCGCAGTGCTTAGTGTAGTGTCTGCCGGAGAAGTAGTAGTCTGCCGGGAAGGGTGTATATGTATGGTCTCGCCGAGGAGCGTGGGTGTGGTTGTAGTTGTTTGGTCTTTGGAAAGGGTGTTGGTGCTTCATTTTTTACGGGGTGCGGGTGTATATTCGCCGGGAATTATGGTCCGAGGAAGGTGTTTGTGTTCATGTAGACTGCTCCATGTAATTGCAAATGTGTTGGCGCCTTGTAGTTGATGTAGATGCTTTAGACTTGCTGGACATGCTGATGTAGATGCTTGGTGTTTATGCTCCGAAGTTGAAGGATGACTCGTTCAGGATGCTTTGTAGAGGTGTATGACGCAGGGATGTAGGTTTATGATTTGTTGGGGAAGTCGAAAGATATGTCTTGGACTCCGTGGGAAATGTCTGTGTAGATGTGTGGACTCCATGGGGAGGAAGTGATACTCCACAGGGACGTGTAAGAGGGTGTAAAGACTCGCGAAGAGTGTTCGTGTTTCTGCTTCTGTACCGTGTATTAAATGCTTAGTACACGAGTATGGCGGACTGTAGGTGACGTCTTAACCAAGGCATAGCTCATAATGTATGTGCTAGCGCTTGTGGCGGACTGTAGGTGACGCCTTAACCATGAAAGCTTGCGTGTACGAAGAAAAATACTTAGGCTTGGCGAGCCCAATATGGAGAGACAACGTGGAACAAAACACGCCTCTGAAATTGCCTTGTCGACTAGTGATTCTTCCGGGGAATCTCTTATCAATCGGCGACTTCAAGCGCGAACTCATTTACACATGTCGCGGCTTCAAATCCGGAATAATTTGAATTCTGCGATTGTCTTCCGAAATCTTCATTTTCGCCTGCTTTGATCATGAAACGTGGTATCATTGCGATTCGTTTGGATTCACGTGATACTCATCTCTCGGACTTGGGGTGCATGGTGCTTGGGATGTCTCTTGGATATGTTAGGGTGCTTGGTGCTTGGGTGGTTGCTGTTTGATGCACACATGAAAGTGTTATGCTTTTAGCGTGCATGCTCATGTTTGTAGCGGTTCTGGAGGTGTCGCCAACCGTAGATGCTTATGTTGATGTGGGTAGATGGCAAGGGTGTCTTCAAAAAGCGAAAAATTATCCCATTTTTCGTTGTAAAGGATGTAAAGGTTTGATTCTTGATAGGAAGCGTCAGCCCTCAGTTGTCTTGGTCATGGTGTCGGTGTATGTATAAGCCCCCAGTTTGACTGAGTTATAATGTATAACGATAGTCAAACTATGTGGACAAGGCTGTGGGTTGTATTAGGATGAGGGTGTTAGCGTGTTAGGAGAAGGAGTTTTCGGATTACCCCCTCGAGGTTGACTAAGTTTTGAATGAAAACTGAGTCAAGATGTAAGGAAAGATGTGTTTGGGAGAAGGTGTTTTTGGGTTACCCCCTCGAGCTTGACTAAGTTTTAAATGAAAACTGAGTCAAAGTGAAGAGTATGGTGTTTGGTTTTGAAATTTCCCCCGTAGTTTGGCTTAAATTGTGTGAAATTATGGCAAAATGGAGAAAAGTGTCGTTGTTCTGTCGTGTGTTGTAGGTTGCCAAGGATGTGCACAGGAAGCTGTGGAGGACAGCTTAACAAGTGGAGGATGGCGTGGGCGGGTTCAGCATGAGTTTGACGAGTACCGTCGTCGTCGTCCCTAGGTGTTTTGGTGATCTTGTGTAATAAGGATTGTGTGAACCCATCATTACATGTTTGTTTGTTGTAGCTTGACTTGAACTTGTAGTTGCTTTTTTGTTGTCTTCTGCTTTCGTGCTGTGTTATGCTTCCGTGGACCTGCATAGTTAGTCGGCTCGGGTTTGAAAGTGAAATGATTCCCGATTGGGATGCTTGGATTAAAATGTTTTTGTTGAAAAATCATTTTGTGAAAGATTCATTTTAGTTGTCGAAATGAGCTTTGAAAATGAACGCTTGAAATGTCGGTTGTAAGGCTTCATGCAAGATGAAAGGGTGTTTTACGTTGTGAGCTTAAGCTAGGGTTGTGAAGACCGTGGAGGGTCACTTAGGTGCAAAGGTTGAAAAGCCCCCAGTTGTCGAGGATGAGAATTCGGTAGAATCACATGACAACGCGGAGTGGGATGTAGTGCTAGGTTCGGTTGTGCTTTGCGTAAGCTGCCTACGTATCCACGAATGTGGAATCAAACCGGCGTAGTTCGATAGTGCTTTCGTTCAAAATGTGTTAACTCGAGTGAGTTAGATTCGAAGAATGTTGTTACTCAAAATGTATTAACTCGAGTGCCGAGTTAAATTTTTGGAAAAGTTTAGACTTCGAAGATTCGAGATGTATTTCAAGGATTTGAGATGCATTTTCGAAAGATACATTTTGCTTGTGCGAAAGGGTGTAAAGTGCTTATGTATTAACTCGAGTGTTGAGTTAATTTTGAAAGTTGATTAGCTAATTTTGAGGGTGGATGTTTGAAAAGAGTGTGTCGCCCCGTGGGAGCGTTTTCAAAACTGAGAAGTTTTGAAAGGAGCGGTTTAAATGTCGCTAAATTGTTTTATTGGAAGAGGATCGACTCGATATTCGAGCCAATGTTTATGGGATGCTTAAAATGCCGAAAAGTTTGAAAAAAAACTAAGACGAATCGTATGCGTGACTCGAGATTTGACATTGATAGGGATGTTGACACGTGGATCGGTAAAGCCCCCGGCTTGGCGACTCATGGTTGCTTCAGTGGCATGCTGTTATTTCTGCAAAATGAACAAGGTTAGACGAAAAAGCAGAGTACTACTCCTAGGTCTAGCACAACTTTGTCTCGACGTAGTCGTTTTAACGCCTCGATAAAGAAACAGTTTGCCTTGGATTTTTGTGGATTTTTGTGGATTTTTGTGAGGATGTCCTTGACTTTAGAAGCTTTAGACATAGGGATGTTTTGTGTAAAAGGGTTGGTTGAGCTCAAGTGAGCGGCCTATGTATCCGTGGGTACGGAATCAAACCTAGCGTAGTTTGAAAGGGTGACTTTTGTAAAATGTGTTTGTTTATGTGAAAAGGTGTTTATGTGGAAAGGTGCTTATGTGGAAAGGTGCGTGTTTAAGGACCCGCCGGTCCAAAAGGGGTGTTTATGTGTTTAACCTTGATAATTGCATCCTAAGGGTGGGTTCTTCTTAGTCGATCTAGGCTGCTTGTTGCTTCTGTCGAGTCTTCAATTTGGATTTACAAAGACTTGGCTACTTGTTTCTGGGCGTCAGTACTTCTTGCCCTTGGTGCTTTGGCCCCTTGCTTATTGATTTTTAAGCTTGTGCTTTCTTGGCTTTTGCTTCTAGGCTTTTGACTTCTTGAGCTTTTGACTTCTTAAGCTTTCGGAGTTTTGAGCTTTTGCTTTTTGGTGACTTTGGTTCTTGATCTTTTTTCCTTGTATCCCCGTTTGGTTTGAGAATATCTCACGCCCTATGTGGCTTGGGCTTGAGCTCGGACCTTGCTAAACTCTGTGGCTCGATGGTCACTCGTGATCGTGTGTCTATCACGCCGTGCTCCTCTGACATGTTCGTTTGCTTATTAGGCACGCGATCGAGTACGCGGAGGGCGATCCAGGAATACTCGTACTTTTGGTCGCGATCAAATTCATGATCACTGTGGGGCTCCAAATTAATGGATCCTCCTCCAAAAGCAGCGGAGTAGTAGACCACAAGCAGACTAGTAAACCTTAGGTGTTTAGTTGTCGAGAGCCTTTTTTTGTCTTTGTGTCTTTGATTTAGTTGTTGACTTGGACCTTCGTACCTGGCCTAGACCTCCTTAGGATAGCTTGTCTATGGGATGCAATGTATGTCGGTGTAAAATTGTGTCTTTTATGGAAAAAGTGAGTAAAAAGGAAACTGGGTTGTAGGCAAACTTATTCCTTTATCGATTTGTTAAAAATGTCGTATGTCGGAGACTCGATTGCCCTGGACTGACAGAGATTGACTCGATGCTTAAAAACTCGACCCGTATTTAAAAGACTCGAATTGCTTGAGGGGATCCGCCAGATCGTCAATGGTGCTTGAGTGGACGCCTTGTCGGATGCTTCGTGATGCGCGTGTCGTGGGTACACGTCGATGCCCATGGTGTCGAAACTCGATTAACGCATACTTTGATTCGTCTCGTCTTTGAAACGGTTTTGTTTTGATGAAAGTGAAAGGGCGTTTCGAGTTGAAATGTGTTGTCACATTTCGACTCTGTGCAAGAGATGATTCAAGGTAGTGATGAGCTACTTGAACCGAGGGTGCTTCGAAAATGCGATGGAAACGGTAGTGCCCGTTTTCATGCATTTACTTAAGGAACAGTTAGACCGAAGCGGCTAGAGCTACTTGGTCCGACATCAAAAGTCCTCGGGATTGAGTTTGCGCATTCTCGGGTTTTGTGCTTTTGCGAAAAGAGGAATGCCTGGTCCTAGAAGGTTTTGGGCTAGCGAAAACTTTCGAAAGATGCTTATATTGAAAAGGAAAAGGCCTTGAGTCGTGAAACTCCTCGAGAATGGGCTGACATCCTCGGGTTTGAAAAGATTTTTGAGATGAAAGGGTTGTGATGGCCGCGAGTCATGCGGCCGATTTTGAGCTAGAAATGTTTTAAAACGTTTCATGCTCGACGAAGTTTGGTGATAGAAAGCTAGAAGTTTATGTTAACGGTGTGTTGCTAAGACCCTATTGGCGGATGCTTGAAATGGCGTTTAAGCTATTTGAGTCGAAGGTGTCAAAATGTGATGAGGACGAGCTTGCTCGTTCACATGGATTTTGCCAAAGGAGAAATGGATCGAGATGGTTTGAGCCATTCGATCCGATGTTAGAATCCACGAGATTGGGTTTGACCATTCTTGGGTATGACGAGGGATGCTACTTACTGGGCTGGTTCGACAATGAGCCGTTTGAAGAGATTTTGTTTAGAAAGGTTCGAAAAGGCCAAGGGCCGTGAGTTCGCTTTGAAAGACTCACCAAGAATGTGTCCTAATTCTTGGGTTATGCTTTGTTAAAAAGCATGCGATAAATGGGTTAGGATAACCGTGGGTTATTTAAATCATTTATGTTTTTCAAAGACTTAGGGAAAGTGGGGTTTGTGTTAGGTTGCTCACGATGTTTGCAATGTATTTAATTAACGATTGTTCATTCGTTAGTTCATTTTTATCGCACGGATTTTTATGTTGTGTTGTTTGATTGTTTTGTTTAATTTTTGTCCGTTGTTCGTTGTTTATTTGTTTGTTTTTAGCTTGAGACGAGACATAAGCAAACTTATTCGTATTATTCATTAAAGAAGAATTGTTTGACAAATCATGAAAAGTCTAAGCTAAAACTAGAAGGTGGGTCGACAGGTGACCCGACACCTAAAGGATTAGATCCTAAGAGGATTTCGTCTTCTTTGCGTTCGCCGACGCCTCGGTTCTAGGGTGCTGTGTTTTAGGAGAGATGATGTTTGCAATGTATTTGTTTAATGATTCGTTAGTTTGTTCATTTTCATCGCATGAGTTAGTGTCTTTTGTATTTTGTGATTTGTTTGTTGCTTGTTGATTTCTGACTGTTTGTTCTTTGTTGTTTGTTTTAGCTTGAGACAAGGCGTAAGCAAATTTATTCATTTCGTTATTTTGAAAAGAATTATTCGACAAGTCCGAGAATTGCTTGGAGCTAGCCTCCGTAAAAAGAAAATCTAAGCTAGAGCTAGAGCCTAAGATAGATGGGTCGACAGATGACCCGACGCTAAGAGCATTAGAAGCTAAGAGGATTTCTTCTTCTTCCCATTTGCCAATGTTTCCGCTCTCGCCATCTTCCTTTTGAGTCGTGATGATTTGCATTTTATAAGCGCATCCTCGCACGTCAGTACATTCCCAATGTCTGCGTTGGGGGTTGGGTTGTTTTCGGGCATGACAAAGTCTGAGTGATCTATGGGAGGAAATGATCCTGTGAAGATCGTGGGGTTGCATGGAGGGTGATCTTTGTTGGATGATTTGGGTTTAATCCTTTCGTCACCTTGGATCGTGGCTTGGTTGGACATAGGCCATTCGTCCCCTTTATCGTTGAACGGAGCGTCAATGATTTGATTGTCGCTTGGTTTGGTATTGTTGGAGCAGTTCATAATGGGAGGTGATCCCACGAAGATTGTGTGGTCGGCTAAAGGGTTGGCGTCGTTGGGCGACCTGGACGGTTGAGATGGTTTGTCGAGCTTTCCTTGGTCGATGAGATCTTCGATGGCGTGCTTCAGTTTGAAGCAGTTTTCTGTGTCGTGGCCTTTGCCTCTGTGGTATACCTGATGAAGCATTTGGGTTCCAAAGTTTTGGCTTTTTGTCTTCGGGTGGCTCGTTGGTAGGCCCGATTGGTTGTAGGTAGTTGTTTTCAACCAACCTATGAAATGCCTTAGTGTAAGGCATGAAGCTCTTGTATCTTTTGGTTGCGAATGCGTCAAAGCTATCCACGGTGCAGTTTTCCTCACCCTTGGCCGCGTGAGGAGATTTTGGTGAGTTATCTTGGTAGGTATTGCCGGTGTATCTGCCCTTGGCACTAGTCCTAATGTCGTCCTCCATTTGGCCTTGACCGACCACGATGAGTTGTTGAAGTCTTGGATATTCTTTGTCTGCATGTATAATTGATACACGGGTCGCAGATTGTTTATGAACATAGGCACAAGTTCGTCCTCATGCGGGCGATTTGGAATTTGTGCGCTTAGCTTTTCCCATCGAGAGAGATATTCGGTGAAGCCTTCATTGACCTGTTGGCTAAGGGCCTCGAGAGTGTGGATCGAGACATGGCTGTTGGTCTTGTCCTTGATACGTTGTTCCAATTGCTTTATCTCGGCCTTATGGTGATTCAGTAGGCGTTCGAGGTCGTCAGTCAGCTTGGTGATTTGTTCACGGAGTGCGTTAACATCATCATTGCCGGCCATTTTGCGGGTGTAGGTTCGTTTCTTGTAGGGGATGACTATGTGATTCTTAGTATCCAGGTGAGGCCTGTATTTCACTTCGTATATTAGTGACACGACTCGACCCACTAGACTCACGATCACTCTAAACGTTTGTTTTTAGCTTATTTCTTTGTTTTGAAAGACCTTTTATGTTTTGAGAAAGGAGGTTTCTGAAAAGGTTTTATCGAAAAGAAGTTTTTGAGGCGAGGACGCGTGCGCACGTCTCGTCTCGATGTTAAAGATGTTAGCTTTGTCGAGCCCATTTAACAGTTCATCGTTAAGGGCTCGAGCCTATATGGATGAAAGGGGTTTAACTTGAGAGCGGGTAGCTAGTTGAGTCGAGGATGTTGAGAATGGATTAGGTTGTGTGGCGTGTATCTAGGTAGACCTACTAGGTTCAACGTTCATTTTAGGCGTTCATTTTAGCTTATTTCATTATTTTGAAAGACCTTTTAAGCTTGAAAAAGGAGATTTACGAAAAGTTTTGGCTAAAGGGAAGCTTTTGAGACGAGGATGTGTGCGCACATCTTGTCTCGATGTTAAAAGTTTTGCTTTGCACCCGTCGAACTAGTATCAGTGATTTGCCGAGGTGAGCTCGAGTCGGATGTGTAAAAGAGAAAGGATTCGACTCGAGAGTGGTTAACAAATCGAGTCGAGGATGTTAAAACGGAGTCTAGGCCGTGTGACCTAGAGGACTAAATCCACGAGCTTGGGTCTTAGTCCTTGCTCGGGTTTTTGCTTGTTAGTGAAAAGGGAAATTTGAAAAAGCTTGTTTCAAAAATTCACGAGAGTTTTGTTTGAAAAGCGTTAGCTTTGTTAGATGTTAGGTTCATTTATCTTTGAAAAGTTTAAGCGAGTTTTCGAAGATATGAATGCAAGTGCTCATTTTGAAAAAGACTATGGAGTGCATAGCCTCGAACTTGTACGTATGACTCGACTCAAAGAGTAGGGTCAAGTCGGGTACACCTCCAACTACCTCGAGTACGCTTTGGCAGATACTTAACCCCTTTATTTCCTTACGCCGGAGCGATAGGTTTTCTAAAGGGAGCACTGGGGCGGTCGAGATAGCCTTTACTGGCAAGCGTGAGTGGAGGCGAGAGGAAAGTTAGTCCTGCACGTGCTTTATCGAGTGGACAAGCCTGCGTGTTGGAACCACCTCTCGAGGGTGCAAAGGGTGCCTAGATTCCAAAAGGAATGGACTCTAAACGAATGTGCATAGCTCAAATATGTATACTTGGATTGTTCAAGGCTTTCAAGTTTCACCTCTTTATTTTTAAAAAAGAAAAAAGCTAGTTTTAAGTTTTTTAAAAATAAGATCTCCCCAGCGGAGTCGCCAAACTGTGGAACCCAGGATCGAGACGAGGGACCCAACTCGGCGTCTTGCTTAAGGGCGGATTTAAAGTTAAAAAAGATTAAGTTAGAAAAACCTTTAAGAACTGTTTGGAGTCGCCACCTAATTATCGCAGAAATTAGGAACCTGCTACCATGTTCTAAGCTAAAAACATGTCCTAGATTTCGGAGCACGCCGACACCCCTAGATCTAAGGCTTGTGAAACCAGATTGGATTCGGGGTGAGGGTACTTTAATAAGATTAATTCAATTAATGATTTATGAAAACCTTTTAGAAAAGCCTATTTAAAAATAGCCTTTACTGACCTAGAACAATCCTTGCAAGATGATAATTGAGCTAATGTTATCGCTACGTACAAGTGCGATAAGGTTGTAAAAGAATGCAAGTGCAGATGCAAAAAGATTGATTAAACCCTCAGCTTAGCATGTTTAACTTGTTAACGAAAACGGTTCAGTTAAAGGTCGAATTCATTGTTAAGTTGATTTAATGCAAAAGAAGGTGCAAGATGCATACAAATAAAATAAAGTTCAATTGTTCATTGGTTTATTTTATAAGGGTCGGTTGCTTATGCGACTTTGGCGTGTCATCGGATATGGAGTGTACCCGAAGTAAATAGAACACTTGGAAGGCAAGCGCGCTGGGTGCCCAGCGGAAGCGCTAGAGTGTAGTCCCCTTTGTTAGTCCATAAAAAATAAGAAAAAGCTTTGATCCAAGTGGATCGGTACCTACCTGGTCCGGATGCTTCAGATCTGGGCAGAGCTTCGCTTCTTGAACTTACAAAGGATGAGTTCAACACGGGATGGTGTGTTGAACTCAAAGATTTGAGTGCGTGAGGCTTTTGTGGATGTATTTGTGTGTATACCGTGCTAGACGGTATATTTTGTGGGAAAATTGTGTGGATGCTAAAACCTAGGAAGAGAGGTTGTAAGAAGAGAGGGTTTTCTTGTGTGGAAAAGTTGTGAGAATAGGTCGTGCATAGGGGGGTTTATATAGGAGAATAGCCGAGAGAAATTAGGAAAGACAGGGTTAAAAGCCACGCTAGGGAGCCGCATAGGCTTATGCGGTTTGGGGGGCAAACCGCATAGCCTTATGCGGTTTGTACCCTGAGCCGCATAAGCTGTTTCGGCTTGCTGGTGTGGTTTTAATTCTGTGATTTCGTATTTCCTTATTCCGGATTGCCAAATCTTGGGGATATTCGGTGTAATCTCTTTGCTTGTGCTCCAAGAAGACCTAGTATGACCTACTAGAGGTTTGAGGGCTTTGGAGTGCGGGCCTAAGGCGGGTTTGGGCTCGGTTCTGGGCCCGAGACCCGAAAAAATGAAAGAGGTGTATTTTGTAGCATTTTGTGAAATAAGGTAAGACGTGAGGCTATATTTTGTGTGAGAGGAGGCTAAGGGAAGGTTTAGCCACCGGGCCTAAATTTAGGAATTTAGGAATGCTGAATTAGACCTTGTTAATGTAAAAGGACTAATTGTAGTGCAAATGCGAAGCTCATGCCAAATGAAGCAGGACAAGGACCAAGCTAGACTCCAAATGGACAAAATGAACCTGTATTTAAATGCGATGTGGTGCGACCTAAATCATTTTAAACGACTCAAAAATGAATTCGACATATTAGAACCGTTTAAGTTAGCGTTAAAGCATGCGTAATAAACGTCCGTGTTACATCACAGGGTTTTGTGCGGGAGGGTACGGATATGGGTATCCACACATCCAAAACAACAATATATAAAAAAGGTTACGATTATATTGACCACATTTTGTAGAACGTCATCTCCAAACACTGAAATTGTCAAGAATGAGAGCTTTCCACTTTATACACAGGTCAACATGAAACCAGATAAATTTGCCATTTTGTCTTTGCACAACATGAGTTGACGCCACTACTAACAAGAAGAGAAAATGAGTATAATAGAGAAAAACATGTTCAAGTAATTGGGTGTAAAACAGAGACTTAGCACCTCAATAATGTATTTAGAATTTAACTTAAACTAACATGACATTTCTACCATAAGATATGAAGAAGTGGTAAGATCTGCCACAAATTGTTTGCTAATAACATACGAACTTGCGTCATAATTCATAGGACTTTCTGGACAAACAATTTGGTTTTGATTCGAATGACGATTAAACGGCAAACTAAATAGGATTTTACATCAAAGACGACAATGTTGAAAAGGCCAGACAACATAAAGTTTGGCGAGCATTTGTTCAGGGTATGTGTTGAATGAAAACATGCTCAAAATTTATGCTCACATATGGAAAGAGCTCAATCATAAAAGCTGAACAACCCCTATGGCAAAATATGTGATCGCTGAAGACTTTTTAGAGCTAAAGTGATATGATCATAAAAGAAGTGAAGAGCAAATTTTTATGGAGAAGATTTGAACTGAACAAAAGTCAGGTGAAATTAAGCAAAAAAAAAAAATGCTTTAGTACTCAGCTACAAATTTACTTTAATTTTGATCGAGTTACTATAATCTAATAGAACGCCAAGTGCTCCCTAAAAAGCAATTCATGAATGTCCGGATCAAACTGCACACAGTTCATCTTACTCTACCTGATTAAGATAGTGGCACAAACAAACTTCGTAGATAGTTTAGCCTTTAGGATTGTATCTAGTCACAGATTACCACGAATTACTTCTCTATTTCTAAAGAAAAGAATGGGATTATCACACATATAATAAAGCATAATCATTTCTAAGAAGGTTCTTGTAATCATCAAAGAGCTATTTCCCATCTTCTATATAAAAATTATATTCTTACCTTCAAAACAAAGCGCTTCTGACGATCTTTTCTTGTGACCAAAGATCCTGCCACTACCTGTAAGTGCGTAAAGATGACGTAAAGTCGTGCACGATTCCTGACCATTCACGCAAAAAAAGTGTATTGCTCAATCCTCTGTCATGCATAAGATAACGATCTAATTTACCACGCAATCCAAACACCGAAATTTTTAAAAGTTACCGTATGCCCCTTCAAATAATCAAGACACCGGCTTATTTGCAACTTAAAAGTGTATTTGTGTATCATTGAGGCGACCAACTACAGACATCTATCACGTCATAATAAGCTTCTCATGATTCTCTAAGGTTCATATACTATGGTTTTGAAAACATGTTTCAGTCTAAATATGTTTGTACACGACTACCTAAGGCTACAATCACATGTAATGGAATCTGTCACTCCCGATCATACCCACTTTTAAGAAAAAAAAGGCGGCTCAGGGTTTTAGTCAACCCGAATCCTCATTTCACGACATTATAAAATGATTGCAATACTGACGTGTTAAAAGCTAAAAACCAAATATATCATATAAAGTAGGGGTGAGCTAAAAAAAACCGATCCGATTTTTATATCCGAAACCGAACCGAAACCGATCCGAAAAAACCCGAAAATCCGGGTTTTTTTCAAATCCGGGTTCCGAATCCGAATATCCAGTTTAAAACCGGAGCGGATATGGATATTAGGATTTGTAAAACGGATAACCGGTTTTAAACCGGTTTTTATCAAAACTAATGTTAAAATTTTAAAAATTACTTAAAATAAATTATCAAAAAAATTAAATTAATTACGGTATACATTGTTTGTGGTGATGTACAATTATACATTGTACTTACTACTTAGACAGTAGACTAATCTACTACTCACTCTGAATTAAGTAATTTCCTACGTCTACTCACCCTTGGCCTCTACTCTTGTACTGCCATTTTTATTTTCCCAATTCCATATATATTTAGACATTGTTTGTCAATTAGATTATGAACAATTTTTTTTTTAACTTTTGGTGTACTATGGACCATATATAAGAATATTTAAAATCGCAATTTTTTTGAAAATTTGACCCAAAAAAATCATATTTGACAATAAAGTGGATATATGGTTAACCGAATTTTGGATACCGATTTTTTTTGATACCGAAAACCGGATAACCGAATTAACCGGGTTGGATATGGATTGACAATTTCACTCATTTTAAAACCGGGTAACCGAACCGAACTTGAAAACCGGAGCGGGTAACCGGTTTTGCTCACCCCTAATATAAAGCACATGTAACATAGAATGACTTAAGAAGCTATAAAGTTTTTATATAAATAGGCAAACCACACTTGCATATAACAAAAACAATCAAGAAGTATATGCACGGACACCTTACCTTCACTTTTATTAATTTGGTGCAAATCTATCTCTGTACACAAATTCTACACTTAAATGAACTTCTCTTGCATCTAGATGTCGAAAAAACTCAATATCCGATGATTTGGATGATTGATGTTGCGATTTGCTTCGATTTCAATGATTCATGTGTGCAATTTTCAGATGTTGGAATTGACATGGTCACATGGTAATGGGTAGGATCGAGTTTTGGACTTTTAGCTGAGGCGGCTTGTTTTGGTGCTTTGTTTGTACATCTAGTTTTGCTTAACTATGGAGGGACTTCAATTTGGTCGATTATGTTGATTAAATATTCAATATTTACGTGTTATATAAATATAGATATAGATTATACTTTTTACTGAAAAAAAAACAATTAATTTATGTCCATTTTCAAAATTAGAAGGACAGCAAATGACTAATTAACCACACGGAGTACGACACACATTTCCAATAAATATACCCTTATGTCCAGTGAATACTTAAACCCAGAGAAGAAAAGTGAGCCATCTGTCGAAAACTGCGACACATAAGTATGATTATTCATCTGACCGATTTGCCACCACCCACTAACAGGCAAAAACCGGCTAAAAGTATGGTAACGATCAGCATACATAAACCTCCGCTCTACACGAATAATTAGCCTCATGCGGGCCAACATTTTCACGACCGAAACATAGCTTGATCTTTCCCTTACCTAGACTAACCTTACTTATTCCCTCATCAGAACCAATGTCTATTGTGCTCACATATGAACCCATTTCCCTTAGAATAGCCTCTTTTAATCTCATATTTTTTCCACCAAATTAAAGGCAAATTGCTCTCAAAATCATTGAATAACTCAAAATTTTCATAAAACCACTTCAGAAGATTTAGAAGCAACGGAAGAAAACCCACAAGAGAAGAAAACAATAGACATAATTAAATCAATCAGATAAATTTAAATACCCGCAAGTGAATCTTGGTAAGAAAATTGTCTTCCAATACAATAAAAGTTTGCTTTACACTTTGTCAATCACTGTTGATTTGGGGATTGATTTGGGAATAATTACAATTGGAAGTTGGGAATTGATTTGGAAATTGATTGATTTTCCAAATATTGAATGAAGGATTAAATGAAGGACTTTTGGATTTTCCGCCGATGAAATGAATGATTGAGGCACGCGGGAGTCAGTTTCACGTTTTGTTGACGTGGCAAAACTAAATGACGTGGCGGCATGAGAGTAGAAATTGAGTTGTTTTTCTGGGGTACCTTTTTGAAGGATTGTCTTTTAATTATAAGAAAATTTCACATGAATAAACCAACCTATTAGTGATCTTCCATAAATAAACCAATCTTTTGATTAACTCTCAATAAACCAACCTTTGCACCCTATCTTCCAATATTATACTATCTTCATTTTTAATCGATTATTTAAGAGTCAAGATCACATGTTTTCCCTTCCTTTTCTCTATAACATCAATAATTGGGTAAAAACATGTGAGTTATAGTTTTCGTTTTACCCAAAATGACAAGTTTAAAATCGAGATAGTATAATAATGGAAGATGGGGTGTAAAGGTTGGTTTATAAAGGGTTAATCAAAAGGTTGGTTTATTAATGGAAGATCACTGATAGGTTGGTTTATTCATGTTAAATTTTCCTTAATTATATATATATATATATATATATATATATATATATATATATATAGATTAGAAGAAATAGAGTTAGAATTATTATTATTATTATTATTATTAAATGAACTCATATTATATATCAACGAAAATAAATTTATTTTATGTTACGAAAATTAATATTACAATTAATATTTAATTAAAAAAATAATATAATTTTATTTCAAGTGGAAAAAAAAGGTAAAAAGATGAACAAATATTGTAAGAAAAAGAAGAGGAAGGATAAGAAAAATGGAGGGAATTGAAAAGGGTGAATAACTGATAATATAAAAAAAAAAACTAGGTCAATACCCGTGCAAAGTTGCACGGGCATGAATAAAAACATTATTAAATTTTGTTTAAAATGAAATTTAAATGTATAATGAATAGTTTAGCGACTATTAAGAAACATACGAAATTAATTTAGCCAATTAACATTAACAGTTTATTTAAAATTGTATTCACCTATTATTCAAGAATTCTGGACTGTTCGTCCAATTAATAGATATTGAGTACGATTTATCATTTTAGTGTCTAAATTCTTTATGGATCTTGATTAATTCAAAAGTTAAATTAAAAAAAAAAAAAAAGCATGTAGAGAGTATTACTCTATTCTTTATGAATTTAGATTGTGATAATATAATTTTTCACAAATTATTGGGTAAGTCAGGACTTACAACATGTTATTGTAAGTCCACCTCATTTGTACCTGTTTATATAGTTTTTGTATTATTTAAGTGATATTTATGATTAATTGTTACTAAATTTTTTTAGTACTCTTGTAAGTGATTTTGGTGGATTTGTTTCATGATTTTGTACCCTTTTAACTGCCCAATATTTTACGAATATAAATTCATAGTTTCTCACTCGTGATCTGATTGACCCGAACCAATTAACACCCGTGATATTTTTTTTGAACTCTTCATGTCATTGATTATAATTAATGATAACCTTCCTGGGAAAAAACCATCTAAAGGGTATAAAATTATTGCCCCATATCAAGATATATTGTACTCCTATTTTGTATACAGAGTATATAGTTATACTCCGTATTTATTTGACATAGTACTATCAGTTTAGTTCTTTTATACTTTTTTCTTTTATGCTTAAGACGGATACACAAATATATTCGTCTTAAGTAATAACTACTTTTTCGAAAGGTACTTGACTTGTTTTATATTTGTATCTTTTATGCTTAAAACAGAGATATTCGTCTCAAGCAATAGCTACGTTTTTTTTTTTTTTTGTAAAATATGAATATAACAATTCAATGTTTTGAATATGGTAGTTGATTTTTATCAATACGTTACTAATTTTTATAATTATAAAATAGGTGAAATTATTATAAACTCGAAACTATATCAAATGTAGTCTCTATTTAAAGAGTACGAAAAATTATAAACAATGGTATAATTTTCTTACTTTTTTAATTCATAATATTGTTGTTAAAATCAATTGAAATAAAATATTAAAAGCATAATTAATTTTTACTTAATATAAGCGGCAAACAACTTTTGAAACAATAAAAAATAAAAATATAAGCGACAAGCATGACGTGTGTTGGGAGGGTTTTACATATCCCTGCACAATACCTCACTTGGGCGGGAAATGGAACGCTGAGGGAGTGACACGTGTACATTTGAATGAGGATGGTTATTCCTTTATAAGTTTTATATAGATTGGTTATGAAAAACTCAAAAAATTTAAAGGGAAAATAAATTATAGGGGCCCACCAAAACAAATTCAAATTTTAAACCTTCAAAATTTCAAATTGAAGGTGCCGAGATCTTTACTAATACACTATTAGTATAAATCAAATTACTCTAATTTGATGAGCAAGATCTATGTAGTAACGAATTTACTTTGTAGATCTAGTTTATAGAAATTATACTTCCCAAAAGGATTAAATGGGCACAAAACAGAACTCCTTTCTCTTTTGTTTCTTGAGCTTAAGTATTAGGATGATTCTCCAAAATCCGAGTTTTCAAAAGAGGAAACCTCCTTCTTGTTGCACCCAAGAACTACTCCAAAACTATTAGTGATTTTGAGCTATAAATCACTAATAGTGACTTGTTAATATGTAATATTATTATTTCTACGCTTAGTAATATTTGTGATAAAATAAGAACTTGTTACTAATTAATTTAGAGAGATTTTTGAGAGAGGTAGAGAAGAGATTGCATGCCATGCAAAATAATTTCTCTATGGCCTTATTTATAAGCAAAATGAACAAAACAAGTGTGTAAAACACACTAAAGTGGCCGGCCAAAGAGGAGGAGAGAAGAGTGAAAAGTTTTCTTCTTGTTTAGAATAATCACATGCATAACAATGATTTGGTTGCATGCAAAAATAAGAAGGCTAGTGTACAAAATGGAATAAGACAAAGAGGAATTTAATCCGCTCTCTTCCCCTTATTTTGGACGGTCCATTAGGACCTTTTATGGGTCCATTTTGTTTTCAATATTTGTCTTACAAATACTTATAATTTATCTTAATCATTCAATATGATAAAGTATAAACTATTTAATTAAACTCTTAACTCTTCTTTAATATATATGTACACTTACATGTATATTAAAATTGCACTATTACTAATTTCTTTAGTCAATTAGTACACAATTAGTGAATTAACAATTAATCACTAATTTTCATCTCTTCAAATAATTTTATCGACATAAAATTTAATCATCCGAGTTCCCCACTCGATTTCTCTCTAAATTATTTCACTGACTAACTATTAGTCGATTTATCAAGTCACTAATCTAATTGTATCTCATACAGTTAATTAGCTTATTTATTTGGAGTACGTTCCTTTAGGTGTGACTCAAAGGGTTCAATTGATTACCGTCGTCACACGATAATAACGTCAAACTCTAGTCAGCCAATCGTTATTGATTTACGTTAATCAATTAACAATAATTCAGGATTATCCCCATGTATTCTTTAATTGAGATTTGTTATGTAATCGCACTATTTGTAGAGGGCACTTACTCCAACAGTCTCCCACTTGCCCGAGAGAAGTTGTGCGTTACCAATTCTCTTGTCCGTTTCACATCTTCCACTCAGTGCAAGGTGTTTTACAGGTCGTACTTGCATCCAAATTGTATCATGAGTGGTTTCCTCGATATGGAGAGTAGCTGTCTGACCGAAAAATCTACCATAGATCCTTTCAAAGCGTGGCCACGCATTTCCAGCGAATACTCCTCGAGTGGCCCAAAGATGTTTTACCCTGACGAGGGTGGACAATTCCCTTCCACTCGATTATACTGTATAATGCAGATCACCATGACCCCAAAGATGCCCTTTTAGCCCCCTTTTACGGCATGGCTTAGGACAAAAATGAAAATCACTTGGAAACTGCACTGACTCTGATAATCAGTTTCCAGTCAAAAGAATCGACTCATAGGAATACTAAAGAAATTCCCGCCACGACCAGGCTATAATCAGATTGAAAAGGAATTCTATCAGCGTCACTGCCCGACAGAGTGTCTCACAGTCTGTCTATGCAAAAGACCAGTCATCACTATGACCCTATGGTGTTGAACCCACCATCGATCGACTTGCAGTCTAGTCATCTCGAGATATCACCTCTTTGAGAGACTAAGGACCAAATACTTAGTTCATACCGTTACCTTGAATACGTTCAATGTTGTCACACAACTATTCGGGTAAACTGAGTATGCATTCAAAATGACTTAATAGAGTAAATAAACTTTAAACAATGAATGTTATTTTCATATATGTAATAAGATACATCATCCAATTACATATTACAAAATCTAAAGGAAATCAGGCATACGCCTTAACCCCATGGAGGCGGTGTATGCGTCATGCTTAGCCCTCGAAAGAGGCTTGGTTAAAGGATCAACGAGATTGTCGTCTGTCCCAACCTTACAAAGATATATTTACTTTCTTTCCATATTGTCTCTAATAACATGGTATTTCCTCAAAAGTGTCTAGACTTATTATTAGACTTGGGCTCCTTAGCTTGAAATATGGCCCCACTATTATCACAATAAATAGTGACTGAATCTGCGGCGCTAGGGACTACTCTTAGTCCATCCAAGAACTGCCGAATCCACACAGCTTCCTTAGCAGCCTCCGACGCTGCCAAATATTCAGCTTCCGTTGTAGAATCCACAGTGACACTTTGCTTGAAACTTTTCCAGCAAACAGCTCCACCATTCAATATAAAGACATAGCCGGATTGGGATTTCAAATCATCCCCATCGGTTTGGAAACTTGCGTCCGTGTAACCCTTTACACGCAACTCAGGTTCTCCTTCAAATACAAGAAATGACTCCTTAGTTCTTCTTAAGTACTTAAGGACGTTCTTCTCGGCTGTCTAGTGACTCTCACCGGGGTTGGCTTGATACCGACTCGTTATGCTCAAAGCGAATGCGACATCGGGACGAGTGCACATCATAGCATACATGATTGATCCTACAGTGAAAGCATGAGGGATCATCTTCATGCGTTTAATATCCTCGGGTGTCGTGGGACAATGAGATTTTCTCAACGTTATTCCTACACCCATCGGTAGAAAGTCTCTCTTAGAATCTTTCATATTGAACCTATCAAGGATCTTATCAATATAAGCTTCTTGACTTAATGCTAGTATTCTTTTGGATCTATCTCTATAGATCCGGATACCCAAGATGCGTTGTGCCTCTCCCAAATCCTTCATTTGGAAATGATTCCCTAATTTCTCCATTACGGAATTTAAATTTGGAATATCATTCCCAATAAGTAGTATGTCAACAACATACAAGACAAGAAAGGTTACCTTGCTCCCACTAAATTTTATGTATAAACATGGTTCCTCGGCACTTCGAGCAAAACATTTTGTTTTATAACATGATCGAATCTATGATTCCAACTCCTTGATGTTTGTTTAAGACCATAAATGGATCTCTTAAACTTGCATACTTTCTTAGGGTTGGATGTATCCACAAAACCTTCAGGTTGTGTCATATATACACTTCCTCTTCTAGAATCTCATTCAAGAAGGCGGTTTTGATATCCATTCACCATATTTCATAATCGTGAAATGCGGCAACCGCTAAGATTATCCTTATGGATCGAACCATTGCAACTGGAGCAAAGGTTTCATCCTAATGAATACCTTGGACTTGTGTAAAGCCCTTTGCCACCAATCTAGCTTTGTAAACATCTACATGTTTATCTATGCCGAGTTTAATTTTAAAAATCCATTTACATTGAAGAGGTCTCACTCATTCGGGTAAATCCACCAAGTCCCATACTTGGTTCTCGTACATAGAATCCATTTCGGATTTCATGGCCTTAAGCCATTGCTTGGAGTTGGGACTGCTAACGACCGCCTTGTAGGTTGTGGGTTCGTCGCTTTCTAAAAGCAGCAAATTACCCTCTTCCTCGATGTTACCGAGGTAACGGTCAGACTGATGACTTAATCTTCCTGACCTCCTAGGAACTACAACCGTTTCAGAAGATGAGGGAACGATTTCCTCATTTTCCTTCCCGGTTTGTGGCTCTTGAACTTCATCAAGTTCAAATTTTCTTCCACTATGTCTTTTAGAAATGTATTCATTTTCTAAAAAGACAACATCAAGAGCCACAAACACTTTGTTCTCGTGAGTATTGTAGAAGTAATAACCACATGTTTCCTTAGGATAACCTACAAAAAGACATTTGTCAGACCTTAGTGCGAGTTTATCGTCGGACTTGTTCTGAACAAATGCCTCACAACCCCAAATTCTCATAAATGACAAATAGGGGTCCTTCCTCGTCCATATCTCATATGGAGTCTTATTGGCCGCTTTAGTCGGACTTCGATTTAATGAGAAAATAGCAGACAATAGTGCAAAGCCCCAAAATGATCCAGGAAGCTCACTTTGACTCGTCATAGACGGAACCATATCTAATAAAGTTCGGTTTCTTCTTTCTAAACACGATTCAATTGCGGTGTGCCCGGAGGAGTCCATTGTGACACTATGCCACAATTTTTGAGATGTGAATCAAACTCATTACTTAGATATTCACCACCACAATCTGATCGTAGTGCTTTTATCTTCTTATCTAATTGATTCTCTACTTCATTTTGAAATTCTTTAAATTTCTCAAAGGCATCACTTTTATGTCTCATTAAGTAGACATAGCCATATCTACTTAAGTCATCGGTAAAACTAATGAAGTAATAATATCCTCCTCTAGTGGTGATGTTTAATGGACCACACACATCGGTATGTATAAGTCCTAAAACCTCACTAGCTCGTGTCCCTTTACCACTAAAGGGTGCACGAGTCATCTTGCCTAAGAGGCAAGCCTCGCATATACCATATGATTCAAAATCAAATGGTTTTAGAACTTTGGTCTCAACAAGTCTGTAATACCCGATATTTTCCGAGGTTATTCGGGCCGGGTACCCCGTTGAAGAAGTCCATGTGTTAGCTCAAGTGACATAGTACTTAAAAGGGTTGAACGTGCTACTCATACCAACAAGATGAATCTTCTTTTCTGGTGGCTCATCTTAAGAACTTTTCAGTTAAGCGTGCTTGCTAAAGAGTAGTTTTGGGATGGGTGACCTCTTGTGAAATTCTCAGGATGTGCACGAGTGAGGACAAAGTGCGTTGGAAAGGACTCATGTTGGTATGTGCGCGATGTACGCAGCCTGGCGAGCTACCGTGAATAACATTTCGGCCTTTGGTTGGGGCCGGGGTGTTACAAAGTCTCTTTATGCGTCTATCGTTTATGTGACCTAAACGACAATGCCAAAGGTAGGATTTGTTTGGTTCATTTATTTTGAGCTTCTTGTTCTCTATGTGATAAACATCATTGACATCATTTAAAACATAAATACCTCCAATTGAAATGGCTTCACCATAAACCATATCATTAAAAGAAAAAGTACATCGATTGTTCTTAATCATAAAGCAAAAGCCTTCCGCATCTAATACGGAAATGGAGTTAATGTTTTTGGTTAAAGTTGGTACAAAATAACAATTATTCAAATACAACTCTAAACCACTAGCTAGATTGAGTACAAAAGTTCCCACGGAAACGGTTGTTACTCTAGTTCCATTGCCCATGCGGAGATCTACATCACCCTTGGCTAGTGCTCGCACGTTTCTCATCCCCTGCAAATGATTACAAAGGTGAGATCCACATCCGGTATCTAATACCCATGTGGAAATGCAAGCATGATTGATGTCTATCATATTGATATGAGAAGGAACAATACATGTGGATGTCGAACATCCATCTTTCTTTTCCTTCAAGTACTTAGGACAATTGCGCTTCCAATGACCCACTTCACCACAATGGTTGCAAGTGTCACTTTGATGTTTTCTTTTCTTAATCTTGGGTTTGGGCTTGCTATTCATAATAGCCTTCCCTTTTCCCTTGTCTTTCTTGAATTGAGCCTTGTTGGCTCCCTTCCCTTTCTTAACCCCGAGACTCATGTTCTTCATTTTATAGCAAGAAAGTCTTTTTTTCTCTATCTCATTCACTTCCATGTCTCTCTCGGCTTGAACCAAGAGAGAGTGAAGCTCATGATAACTCTTATCCATAGTGTTCATATTATAGTTCACTCGTAAATGAGCAAACTTATTTGGAAGTAAGTGGAGGATTCGGTTAATCGCAAGCTTTTTCGGAATAGCACATTCTTGACGCTCAAGAGTGTCTATGTACTCAATCATTTTGAGCACATGAGGACCAACCTTTTGGCCCTTTTCAAGTTTAGCATCGAAAAACCGCACCGCGACTTCATAAAGCCTTATTTGCGGTGCCTTAGAGAACATTGTCGTCACTCTAATGAATATCTCATATGCACTTTTGTGAGTGATGAAACGGAGTTTGAGAGTAGATGACATTGACCAAATCAACACATTTATCACGTCATTGTCAATCTTTAAGTGGTCCTCATAGGCGGTTCGTGCCGCCGCAGAGGCCCTAGCCCCAGGTTCATCGGGAGGTTGTTCGGTAAGTACAAGCACATTGTCGGATTGAGCAGCGCCCTTTATAGTCGAATCTCATTCGACAAAGTTGCTACCATCATCTTTTATGATACATTTATCCATCACGGTTCTCAACCATGAATCTTTACCCAAAATGGGTGCGGGAATAGATGTTGCCATTGCGATTTCAAAAATAATTCTACAACAAAAATAAGAGGAAATATATAAGCATTCATTGTATTCAAAAACATTTGTTAAAACTCTTTTAAACAAATGCCCATTTATATAATGATCTCCCACGAAATTATATAAATGATTCCGAGACTCATTTTTAGATAAAATTAGACATCTCATGTTTCCTTTTATGTAAAAACGATAAGTCAACACTTGACTAATTCTACACTAGGACTCTCGGTTGATGATTTTCTATAAAATGCATCTTTTAGCCCCAAATAACTCTTATTTGATTGAGTTCAAACCAATTTAGCATAAGACCACTTCTCACTACTTACCCATGGTAACGAGGTTCGACGTCGTGGAGGTCCTCATGAACATGGGGTTCATAGTTGTTACAATTGGAAAGGCTTAACCTCAATTATTTGGGTGATCTTGTCAATTTAGTCATAAAATTCTTTATAAGTGAACTAATTTAAGAAACATGACTTAAATCGACAATCATAGTATGAGGTACGTAGCATGCATGGCGATTTTGGCATGAAAGCAAACAAACAACCAAACAAGTAAACACACAAGCATAAATCCTAGTATGGTCACCTAAGAAAAGAAACAAAATTACAAGGAGTTACAAATTGGAAACCAACTCCTTTGGTTCCTCTTCAAATGGACTTCTTCCATGACTTCTCCTTGTGTGCTTTAGAACTCTTCCAAGGCACCATCACAATCAATCGCCGGTCTTCAATTTACAAATAGTTACAAATTTAATTTACAAATGAATACATAGCAGGCCTATTATAAATTTATAAATGAACTAAACTAATTAAATTACAAGCCGGCGATACGAGATCGCAATTAATTACATTCCAACCAATATTCCCTTTCATTACGGGTAATATCGGCAAAAAATAAAAGCAAACTATGACCATACTAGGTAAAATAAACATTCATTCAAATGACATTCATCCATTCGAACAAACAAAATAAAATACTTATGTATAAAATCATGCCAAAATCTCCCGAACTAATTGATTGATTTAACTGCTTAAATCTCGGTCTCACAATTTATCGATTATTGCCATAATAATCAATAAATTAGTCTCACTAATTTATGGTGATTTTAGTTCATTATTATGGTCATTTGCTAATTATATTACCTTTAATCATAACCATTTATGAATAAAGTATAAAATACATAATAAAGTAAAATATAACAATTTTTATTTTGGAAAAATTTTATAAATTTTGGAACACTTCCAGAATGTCTAAATGCAAAGTTTGGTAAAAAAATTTTACAAAATAATTTTGGAACAATAAACATACGGTTTCATCGATTTTATCTCATAAAATCAATAAAACTTCCAAAACAGAAAGGAAAAATGCCAAATCTATACCTTAGCATCTAAGAATATTGGTATAAATTTCATGTCCAGAAAACAACGTTTAATATATTTTGGACATTAACATTCATTATATACCGATTTTTATGAAATAAAAATATAAAAATCCAAAACTCAAAATCAAATTTTGAAAATTTACATGCAGAAAAATAAATAGCATGTTTCATCGTGTAAAAGTTTTGTGATCAGATTCAAATTATAACTATTTATAGTTATTATTTTAGCAAAAAAAACACACCTTTTTTACTCGGTTTTGTATAAATATCTTTATAAATAACAAAATAAATCCAAAAATTACGAAATTTGACCAGAGGCTAAGTGAAACCAGTAACAATGCATACTACAAAAGTTTCGTGCTAAAACTCATTTTAACACTATTTTCGGTTTTTTTACATATTTATTCTCAATAAATACATAAAAACTTCCAAAAGAACAAAATAAATTTGTTACTACAAGCTAGCTCTGATACCACTTTGAAGGTGCCGAGACCTTTACTAATACACTATTAGTATAAATCAAATTACTCTAATTTGATGAGCAAGATCTATGTAGTAACGAATTTACTTTGTAGATCTAGTTTATATAAATTATACCTTCTAAAGGGATTAAATGGGCACAAGGAGAACTCCTTTCTCATTTATTTCTTGTGCTTAAGTATTAGGATGATCCTCCAAAACCCGAGTTTCCAAAAGAGGAAACCTTCTTCTTGTTGCACCCAAGAACTACTCCAAAATTATTAGTGATTTTGAGCTAGAAATCACTAATAGTGACTTGATAATATGTAATATTATTATTACTATGCTTAGTAATATTTGTGATAAAGTAAGAACTTGTTACAAATTAATTTAGAGAGATTTTTGAGAGAGGTAGAGAAGAGATTACAGGCCATGCAAAATGATTTCTCTATGGCCTTATTTATAAGCAAAAATGAACAAAACAAGTGTGTAAAACACACTAAAGTGGCCGGTCAAAGCAAGAGGAGAGAAGAGTGAAAAGTTTTCTTCTTGTTTAAAACAATCACATGCATAGCAATGATTTGGTTGCATGCAAAAATAAGAAGGTTAGTGTACAAAATGGAATAAGACAAAGAGGAATCGAATCCCCTCTCTTCCCTTATTTTGGACGGTCCATTAGGACCTTTTATGGGTCCATTTTGTTTTCAATATTTGTCTCACAAATACTTATAATTTATCTTAATCATCCAATATGATAAAGTATAAACTATTTACTTAAACTCTTAACTCTTCTTTAATATATATGTACACTTACATGTATATTAAAATTGCACTATTAATTTCATTAGTCAATTAGTACACAATTAGTGAATTAACAATTAATCACTAATTTTCATCTCTTCAAATAATTTTATCGACATAAAATTTAATCATCCGAGTTCCCAACTCGATTTGTCTCTAAATTATTTCACTGACTAACTATTAGTCGATTTATCAAGTCACTAATCTAATTGTATCTCATACAATTAATTAGCTTATTTATTTGGAGTACGTTCCTTTAGGTGTGATTCAAGGGATCAATTGATTACCGCCGTCACACGACAATAACGTCAAACTCTAATCAGCCAATCGTTATTGATTTACGTTAATCAATTGACAATAATTAAGCATTATCCCCATGTATTCTTTAATTGAGATTTATTATGTAATCGCACTATTTGTGGAGGACACTTACTCCAACACAAATTAACCCAAATGAAAAAAGATTCCCCCCACTACCCCACCCAAGTCACATGTCACTTTCTCAAAGAAAGTGTACAAAAGGCCATATACACTTGTGTATATGTAGCCTTTTCGTTAGGTTTACAAGGTTCACAGTGAACCTTGTTCGATGGTTGGGCAAACATTTTTTTAATATTTTATTATTATTTATTATTTCCCCTACTTTTTGCCCTTCCCTTTCCCCACTAATAAATTAGGTCTTATTCCCCACTTTCCCTATCAGAATTCCATTATTTTATTTTCATTTCCAATTTTGGTAAGTTTTGTTAAGAAAATTATTTACTTACTTTTGATTATTGATTTCTTTATCCCTTTTATTTAAATAAAGTATTTTTTATAATTATAGGACTTAGCGCAAATGCATTATTTTACTTATATAATCCACTTGTATTTGATTCCTGAATTTAAAAAGAATTATTAATCCATTGTGTAGAATCAAATTAGAAGAAAATAGTACATTTTAACGAGTACAATAAGAAGATCAAATTTTAATAATTTATAAAAACATAATCTTTACATATTTGCGTCCCGCGTTGGCAAATGTGAAAAATCAAATTATGTAAATAGATTGAAGAGATGAAGTTATTATAATCTAGTGGGAAGAACAATGAAAACGAGATAGGGTCCTAATTTTCCAAATAATAGGGTTATCACTATTTGTTACATGAGGCAGTCTCACCATAATTTATGGTGAGACAAGCCCATTTAAAGGTAATAGCTCGATTAAAATGTGAGATTGTAAAGTTAAAACATAAGGTTTCAAAAGTTAGGTTATGAACTTAGAAAGTTAGGTTTTAAAATTAAAACGTAAGGTTTTATAGTTTAAACGTAGAGTTTTAAAAAAGAAAATAAATTTTTAAGAATATAAGTACAAATTCAATCATTTATTTTTTGGCCAAATTTTCAATTTTGTTTTTTCAAGACAGTTATATGTATATTATTTTGTTGATGGCTACTACAGTAACAATTTTATAAATTTCACTATTTAGTTTTTTTTAATGTAAATGTTATTGGGGCTCTTCTATTGGGCTCACAGTCTCATAGGAGAGTAACTGTAGCCAGCTACTCTCCTATGAGACCGTCTCACCATAACTTATGGTGAGACGAGCCCAGTAGAAGATAACCCAAATAGTTTAAAAAAAACGTGGGAAAGCATGTAGGGAAAAAAAAATACCTGGTCTTATCTGAGATTATTAGTCCCAATCAAAGTGCGTTTGTTAAAGGCAGGCAAATTGTGGAGAATGTCTTGATTTGTCAAGATTTGGTCAAGCTCTACACTAGGAATCATTGTTCACCTCGATGCTTGCTCAAGATCGATCTTAGGAAGGCGTATGACTCAGTGGAATGGGTGTTTTTGGAAGAAATGCTTCATGCTCTGAACTTCCCATGCACCTAACTAGCTTGATAATGGAAACAGTCAGGAGTCCTTGGTATTCTTTGACAGTAAATGGGGATTGTTTTGGCTTCTTTAAAGGAGAGAGGGGATTGAGACAAGGTGATCCCTTATCTCCCTTGTTGTTTACAATTTGTATGGAATACCTCTCAAGAATTTTGCTGGTGGTTGCTCAGAAAAAGGACTTCCGATTTCATCCTTTGTGTGGAAGAATGGCACTCACACACCTTTGCTTTGCAGATGACCTACTCATGTTCTCGAAAGGTGATCAGAATTCAGTCAAGTTACTGCTTAAGAGGCTTTTCCACTTTCTCTAAGGCATCTGGTTTGGAAATGAATGCTTCCAAATCAGAATTATATTGCAATGGCATCCCTGATCAAGAATTGGCTTCCATTTTGCATTTCTCCGGCTTCAAAAGAGGTGAACTTCCGTTTAAATACTTAGGTGTCCCCATAAGTTCAAAGAAACTCACTGTGAGAGATTGCTACATCCTAAGTGAACGTATTTGTGCAAGGATACGAAGTTGGGGAGCTCAAAAACTCTCCTATGCAGGCAGACTTGTACTGGTTAAGGCTGTTCTCAACTCTCTCCATACCTATTGGGCCTCTCTGTTCCTACTGCCTCTTACTGTCATGCGACGGGTTATTGCTTTATGCAAGAATTACTTGTGGGAGGGCTGTGAGGATTACCACAAAGTACCTCCTATTGCTTGGGAAACAGTTTGTCTGGACAAAAAAGCAGGTGGACTTGGTATCATTCATGGTATTAAATGGAATATTGTTGCTCTAGGTAAATACACTTGGTGGCTTGCAAACAAGAAGGATCATCTATGGGTAAGATGGGTTAACCATGTTTATCTCAAAGGTGTGGATTGGAAGATGTATGAACCAAAGTCTACAGTGAGTTGGGCGTGGAAGCAGATTTGTAAGGTCAATTCTATAATGCAGGCTGGCTACAATGGTAATCATTGGTGTGATAACAAGGGGACCTATACTATTCAGGTTGGTTATAAGTGGTTACATGGTTCACATGTTAAGGTACCTTGGGCTCATAGTGTTTGGAATCGATTTAATATTCTAAAGTGGTCATTTATTGCTTGGATGATGAGACATCAGAGGCTACAAACCCTTGATAGGCTTGTTAAATTTGGAGTGGTGTCTGATGGCATTTGCTATCTCTGTGGGAGTGCAAGGGAGAGCAATGCTCATCTGTTCTTTGATTGCAAATATAATGAGTTGTGTCTTCGAGGGATGGAGGATTGGTTAAGCATAGCCATGTTGAATGGAAGGTGGCAGAGGCTGAACCGAGCTAAGGATTACACCAGATTTCAAAAATCAATTGCGGAGGCTGTTGTGAATGGAGTCATCTATCACACTTGGATCCAAAAAAATGCTTGTCGTATGGAGGCTAGAGTACTACACCCTTGCGCAGTGATCAAACTGATTAAGGAAGCCTTGATAATGAGGTGTAGTATGTTGAATCTAAATAGTCTGTCGAGTGCTGACTCTACTTGGTTTGCTCATGTACGACGGTCTTGATATGTAGTTGTGGTCCCCTTCTTGAATTGCTTGTATTGGGAACAAATTGTAAGTTTGATCTTTAATTAATATACTTACCTTTTACCAAAAAAAAAAAAAATACTTACCTCCTCCACCTTTCACTTATTAATTACTTGTGGATAATTATAATTTTATAACTTCTTTTTTTACATTAAAAAATGTGGAAAATGTGTGTTGTTTATATAAAAATATAATTGGTGTATGAGTAACTCATGTGTTTTGCAATTTAAAAGTAAGGTTTTAGAACTCAAATATGTATGTTACCATGATTATAATTTGGTCAACAACAAAGTTAAAGTTTTACGTATAATTTAAAACCAAGGTTATCCAATTAAACTAAAGGGTTATGGATCTAATAGGTTAGGTATTTAAACGCTAGGTTGTTTAACAAAGAGTTTTTCGTTAGATAATACTTTTTATTTAGGTTCATTTATGAGATAGTACATTTTATTTTATTTTTTGTTTTCTAGTACCTTTTATTTTTCAAATTTGTGAAAAAGTACCAAATTATGAATTCCGGTGAAAAAAGTCAATTTTTCGGTGAGAATTCTTGTTTGGCACTTAAACCTAATAAATTTTGCCTTTATTTGTTAAATCCTACTTAATTCTAATTCTAGTTTACCCAAAATATAACCCACCTAAAATTGTTCCCTCTAAATTCATTCTTCACCCCCAAAATTAAATATTTTCCTTCAACTCTTTCTAACCCAAAATTAAAGTTGTCAAGTAAAAGTAGTCATTGAAAAGATCTTAAATGAGGATGATGATGAGAAGTATAAGGAAGTAATGAAAGAATTGGCTAATGGTGTCTTGTTATGTGCTAAATTGAGAAAGGTGGTGAGAAAATTAATGTTGTCTAATTTGAAAGACTTTAATTGAAAGAGGGTGAAAGAGATGGTTAAATTAAAGAAGAAGAAGAAGAAGAAGAAGAAGAAGAAGAAGAAGAAGAAGAAGAAGAAGAAGAAGAAGAAGAAGAAGAAGAAGTGTCAAATTAGGTTAGTTTAATGATAATTATGGAATTGATGAAAGAATTTAACAAAAGTTGACTTTACTTGCCGGATTCCGTTATTTGGTACTTTTTAACAATATCGAAAAATAAAAGGTACTAGAAAACAAAAAATAAAATAAAAGGTACTATCTCACAAATGACCATAAATAAAAGGTACTATCTGACAAAAAACCCTTTAACAAAACTACAAATATGTGATTTTAAAATAGACCATTGCAAACTTAATATACAATGTTATTATTTTAAAATACAAGGTTATTAAATGAACAGAGAATAACAATTTATATATTTGAGGTAGAGTATCAAAACTGAAGATTACTAAACAAAAATAAATGGATATGAACATAAAATAAAATGTTACACACTAAACAATTTTATTTTCGTAGCCAATGTGGGATTCGAACCCACAACGATGCATAAGCATACTCTACCATTGAGTTAATTGGCTTTTATCAACAATTTATATATTCCCTCCGTCGGGTCATTTGTTTACACTTTTCATTTTGGGGCGTACGGGTCATTCGTTTACACTTTCCAAAAATGGTCATGCTTGACCCATGTGGAAGGTGGCCCCTACTCCCTCAACCAATAACATTTGATAATTTTAAGCAAACAGACCCCCCTTTGTACTTATATTATTATTTTATTAGTTTTTTCTCAACATCTCTCCTCACATCGATAAATGTGTATAAAGTAAATATAAACAAATCACCGAAACGGAGGGAGTACGAAAGAATTCTCACAAAATTCAAAATTATTGACTCGAAAAATTAATAAAAGCAACACTAAAATATTTGGATTAATAAAATAATCATCAAATATGATATGTACAACATATACAACTCTAGTTTTAATCTCAATTGTTTAGAAGTGTAAACAACTCACAAATTATTATCAAACATCAAATTCAACACTAAAATATGTTTCAAACTAAATGATACTGCATACTGTATATTTTTTTTTTTGGCAAGAATATAAAGATGCAATTACACAAAGTTCGGACACGCCGAACTCATATTACATCCTTTGTTTAACAAAACTACAACAATTATAATAAAACATAGAAAAAACTAAAATATATAGAACGCTAGGTCCACGAAACGGGTTGCTTGAGTACGACAAACTGGGTATGAGCGTCTTCATCTACATCATCCACATAGATAACATCTCCCAAGATACTCTGTTGCATATGAGCTGCGAAGTGACAAGAACAAGGCGTACTTACGCTACATGAGCGTAGAAATAAAGGGTGAAAAACAAACCAAATAAGGTTGCGTTCGAGGGAGTCGTAACTCCTATACACCTTGGTGATCGAACTCTGCTCTCACAATACCAACATGCCCAGAAGCTGAACAAACAGATGATAATAAATGGACTCTCCTCTACCAATTTTCTGGTCAAATCTACCAAAGAAAGACTATCTATGGCAGAAACAACCCAAATAGGAACCTTCTGAATGGCGCACCACCAAAGATTAAGGGACAGGACACCCAAACTCTTAGTAGCTTTTATTATAGTGTCAGAACCAACAAAACTTGCCAGGAGTCCACTGATTAAAAGACAGGACACTCTTAACCAGAAGACGAGTTGAATCTTAATCGACATTTATATTGAAGAGAAAACCACCACAACCTACCCACCCAAATCCACTAACCAACCAGAACAGTACAACCCAAGGACCCTAAAAGCTCGAAAACAAAGGGAGGCAACAAGCCACACTTATACCAACAAGTGCAATAACGCACGAAGAAAACCTATGCCAAAAAGACTAGAATCCCACAAAGAACCCAAAAACTAGAGACTTCCATTAGACATCACAAACTAGTACAGAGGTAGAAATAGACCTCTAAAGGACCCAAATTGACACAGCCCCTATAGAAGAAGCAAGGACTTGAAATAACGATAGGTGGGGGAAGGGGCGAGGGGAAGGGGAACACCATACCGAGTACATGCAAGGTCCAACTATCACATGCAGAAAGGAAAAGGGACTGAACTAGATCATTAACAAAAGAAGACAACCCGACTCAAGACGTAAACCAAACGAGGTGGGGGAAGGGGCGAGGGAAAGGAGAACACCTCATTCAGTGCCAAAAAGACTCGAAAAACACTACAAACATGACCAACTTAACATATAACAAAGGCAAGAACACTTAAAGCCTTCAAAAGACAACCTCCAGACCCACGAAAAAGGCCTAACAATACAAATCACTTTTTTACCAAGTGATTTAGACCCTGCTAATCAATTTTTTGCAGCAAGAGCAACTACTCTTTGATTTTATATTCTTTTCACTTTTAGATATTAATTTATTATTTTACTTTATTTTTAATTTTGTACTCTATTTCAAGCAAAAACAAAGGAAGATCTAAAAAAGGGAAGAAGGACCTTGTATAGGGAAGCCGGAGCGAAGCACCGGACTCGAAAAGGCGAGATCCGACAGAACGAGAAGCGAGCGACATCGCTTCAACAGCGTGCATGCCCCTCGAGCTTTTGGGTCGATCCGCCGGAGATAGGCTAAGAGGAGGCCTAACCTCCGGCGGAAAGGGTCAGTTTTCTGGGAGATAGTGGAGGGAGAGCAGCGGCGGTGGTATCAAAATGAAATTAGGGTTGAGTGTTGTGTGTTTTTAGTGGGAGAAAATTTTTAGAGAGGGAAAGTCCTGTATAAACTTAAAAACCATGATTCTAAACTTAAAATCATAGCTTTCAAACTTAAAATCATAGGTTTCAAACTAATTCATACTGCATATTGTATAAAATTAAAATCATACATTTCAAACTTAAAAAACACGAATCTAAACGTAAAATCACAGGTATAATAAATGACATCATAGGTTCTCAATTATAATCAAAAATTTTCAACTTAAAATCATTGGTTGTCAAATTAAATTCATACCATGATTATCACTGGTAGCAGATGCAACAACAAGTTTTGTGTAAACCCCACGTTTTTGGTCAATTTCATGGGGTTAAACCCCACAAATTGTGATGATAAAGACTGCAATTTTACACAGTTTTCATTTAAAACCCATTTTTCAGAGAATAATTTTGAGAGATTATTAGATGAGTTGACATAGCCGCCATTAGTGAGCAAATTGAATGATATATTATTCTTGATTCTAAACTTAAAATTATAGGTTTCAAACTTAAAATTATAGATCTCAAAACAAATTATACTACAATTTATCTAAAATTAAAATCATAAGTTTCAAACTTAAAAAACATTATTTTAAACTTAAAATCACAGGTATAACAACGGCATCATAGGCTCTCAATTATAGTCAAAAGTTTTCAACTTAAAATCATAGGTTGTCAAATTAAAATCATACTATGAAGTAATAATAAGTTATAAACACACCAAAACACAAAAGATATCATCTAAAATCAACAAAATTAACCGGAAAAAAAATCAAAATATAACATCAAACAATATTAAAACCCAAATATGACTATACTACTTCACTTTAACAAGCTAAAAAATTTGAGATTAAAAATAAACTAAAAAGAATGTAAGATCACAAACCTGAATTATTATTAATTTTGATGTCGGTAGAATTTGGATTATTTTGATGTACGGAGTAGAATTTTTAGGGTTTAATGTGGGAGAAGAAAAGAGAAGAAGAAAGCAACATCAACTGAATTAGGAAAAAAAAAACTAACGTGAACTAGTGAACTTTCAATATATATATTTTTTTTAAATGAGCTTATATTGTTAAATGGGTCTGTCTCACCATAAGTTATAGTGAGACAGCCTCATCTAACAATTAGTGTTCTACGAATTATGAAATGTCGACTCTCACCCCCACAACCCTTTTTCCTCGCCGCTACAACCACCATCCAAAAACCCCAATTTCCTAATTTCAGTAAAATTTAACGTTATTGTTTAATTGTACCCAAAATTTATTCAATTATAGTCTTTTTTACGATAAATAATCCATCTCTAACATTTCATATTCTCAAATTTTCTTTCTTTTAATCCAAATTAAAAAAAATTCAGAATTCCATCAAAATTTTCTTTAAAATTATCTTTTAATTCTTCAAAGTATATTATATTAATCATTAATCTATAAATTTTTGGCGTCAATAACACAAATTTGTGTATGTTACGATTAATCCATTTTGGATAATTATTGGTTCGTACTTGTCAAGCTAGCATAAATTGAAACACTCTCCCTTAACTAGTTTAATGTTCCTCCAAACTAAAAATTCAAATTAGTCAAACCTTCCATTCATAAATTAGTACTCCGTATGGAACTTTTTTTTTTCTTTGTGTACTCTTAAATCCATGGATGTGACCTACGTGAGTGTGCTCGATTATTTGAGTATCCACAATGCTTGTGAAAAAATTAAGTGTCAAGAAAGGACTTATTTCTTTCGTTATCAGAAACATAATGTTGGGTTGAAAATTTTTAAACACAAATCCGTGATTGAGTTGATTCTCTAAATTATGATGGTTGACGGGGCGACGGTGGTGGTCATTGGGGTTTTTGTTTAGAGATAAAAAGAGAAACTAAAAAAACTGGAAAAAAAAGGTGATGTGCAAATTAATTACGATTAAGCAACAACAAAACAAAAATAAACACAACTAAGCAAACGATTTTTCTATAAAGAACTCTAAGATGAAAATATTCCCACCATTTTTCATGAAAAGAAAAGTTTTAGTTATATTTATAATTTTCAACAAGAGAACTTGTGGGAATATTCTCATTTTAAAGCCTCTTATCCTATGCGTAGTAGACATAGGATAAAAAAATCTGAAAATTAAAGCATTTATACTCTCTCCATTCATATCCAATAACATCCTTTTCCTTTTCATATTTGTCGAGACGCATTTTGTAATGACAATATCTATACTTCTTCACCTATGTAAATAGTGTCAAAAAAATAACCGTTCTAATCAAAAAAATTTTGCATACTACTGCTTTAGGCCTGCATTCTTTTAAACATAGGATTTGAACTTATAGGAGAAATTGAACTTATAAGTGAAATTGAAATTGAACTTATAGGAGCTGAACTTATAGGAGCTGAATTTATAGGAGCTGAAACTTATTGGAGTTAAATTTATTAGAATTTAAAACTTATTGAATAATAATAATAATAATAATTTAAATATTAATATTACTATTAATATAATATGAAAAAATTTATTAAATTAATAACAATAATAACAATGATATTTATAGTAATGATGATGATGATTACAATAATTAAAATCTTTTACTCCGTAATTTATTCAAAATGATTAATTTTACTAATAATAAACAATAGTGTTCAAAATCGATTTTGCGGTCAAGTATAGTTAAATATCTCAATATATAGTTGATTATAAATAAGTGGCTCGGTTAAATATTTTAATATACTATATTTATTTTCTCGAGAATTTTAGTATTGCATTTTGTAGAAATGTTTTATAGGTGTCAATTTAAAGATAACTCAAAACGAGTCAGGAAAAAGGGTAAAAAAAGAGATTCGAGATGAAAGAAAAATAAAACGAATAAACCAAAATAACCTACAAAAAATTATACTCTATATAATGTGGAAAAATAAAAAGTAAAAAATAATAATAATTATTATTATGCAATAATAATAGTTATATAATGTGGAAAAATAAAAAATAATAATTATTATTATTATTATGTAATAAAAAATATATGAGAAACATATTATTATTATTATTATTGTTATTATTATTATTATTATTATTATTATTATTATTATTATTATTATTATTATTATTATTATTATTATTATTATTATTATTATTATTATTATGCAATAATAATAGTTATATAAAAATAAAACATAATAGAATTTATAAGAGCTGAACTTATAGGAGCTGAGCTGAACTTATAGAAGCTGAGCTGAACTTATAAGAGCTGAGCTGAACTTAGAACCTATTCTTTCGGACTTTTTAGAGCTGAATCGAATCGAATCAAAATGTCTTTGAATCGAATCGAATCGAATCAGTGAATCAATCGAAATAAATGAACAAAAAACTGAACATTATTATTATTATTATTATTATTATTATTATTATTATTATTATTATTATTATTATTATTATTATTATTATTATTATTATTATTATTATTATTATTATTATTATTATTATTATTATTATTATTATTACTATTATTGCTATTATTATTATTATTATTATATTTATTATTATTATTATTATTATATTTTTATTATTATTATTATATTTTATTATTATTATTATTATTATTATTATTATTATTATTATATTTATTATTATATTTATGATTATTATATTTATTATTATTATTATTATATTTATTATTATTATTATTATATTTATTATTATTATTATTATATTTTATTATTATTATTATTATTATTATTATAATATTTTATTATTATTATTATTATATTTATTATTATTATTATTATATTTTATTATTATTATTATTATATTTATTATTATTAATATATTTATTATTATTATTATGATTATTATTATTATTATTATTAATAAGAATAATAATAATATGAACTAATTGAATGAAATTTAGGCTAATCAATCAAGTGTCTTGAATCAATCAAGCCAAGTGTCTTTGAATCGAATGAAATGGTGAAAATAGATCAGAAAGAACATGCTTTATAAGAGTGGAATTTGAAATTATAAGAAATTGAAAATTAGTTGAAAAGAATACGCTTAGTAAACGAAAAATAAAAAAATTGAAGACACGCAGTAAAGAAGAAACTTAAGGAAGAAATGTCCTTGACCGCGATAACCCCATCAAAAAATCAAAACCACCTTTTTGTCCAAAAAAAAAAAATAAAAAAAAAATAATAAACAGTCTATTGCTTTCTTCTTACATCTGATCTACTCACAACACACACAAACACTACTCTTTCTCTTTCTTTTCTCACAGATCTCCCTATACTTTCGCTCAACAACGGTCAACCACTGTCAATTTTCACATTTTTCTGTAAATTGCGTGCACAACAAGTCGTCGATAACTTCGAGGTTACTTGCTGAAGAAGCTAGGTTCGACCGGTTTTAAAGCTCAGCAAAAATGGCGGCGGTGTCGTCCGACAGCGCTGACATGGCGTACAAAGGAATGTCGGCGGATAATATTAAAGGTTTGGTGCTTGCGTTGTCGTCGAGTTTCTTCATTGGTGCGAGTTTTATTGTGAAGAAGAAAGGTTTGAAGAAAGCTGGTGCTTCTGGTGTTAGGGCTGGTATGAATTTTTCTAGGGTTTGATTTTTGATCGATTGATTTCTGTGTTTTGGTGGAGAATTTGTTGAGGAATTTCTGATTTTGTGTGTGCACTTTTTTTTTTGGCGAATTTTCAATTACTAGAAAATGTACTGGAAAAATTCTGATTTCGTGTTTATTTTGGTAGAAATGTTTGATTGATGTAAGTTATTTAGGTAGAAATTGATCGAATGATTCCTGTATCTGTTTAAAATTTGCTGGAGAATTAGTCGTGAGTTCCTGATTTTATGTAATTTTTATTTTGTGCTGATTTGATTTTGTTTTCGGTATCGTCACGTCATAGATTTGTTGGAGTCTTGGGCGGCACATTCTATTGATGTATTTGAAGGGGATTTCTACACATAAGCGTAATTTAGGGTGTGTTTGGATAGCAAAATAGGAGGGAAAGGGAGGGGAGGGGAAATGAGGGAAGGGGAAGGAAGGGGAAGGAAGGGGAGGGGAGGAGAAATGGTGGTGTTTGGATACCATTTTCTCTCCAAATCTTGCCTATTTTGGAGGGATTTCAATTAGGGTGTGTTTGGATAGCAAAATAGGAGGGAAAGGGAGGGGAGGGAAAATGAGGGAAGGGGAAGGAAGGGGAAGGAAGGGGAGGGGAGGGGAAATGGTGGTGTTTGGATACCATTTTCCCTCCAAATCTTGCCTATTTTGGAGGGATTCCAATTAGGCTTAGAGGAGGGAAAATGGATCCCTCCAAATCCCTCCCCCTCCATTTCCTTTCCTCCATATTTTGTATCCAAACAAAGGAAAATCAATCCACCCATTTCCCTCCCCTTCCTTTCCCTCCATTTCCCTCAATCCAAACACACCCTTAGGCTTAGAGGAAGGAAAATGGATCCCTCTAAATCCCCCCCTCCATTTCTCTCCTTCCATTTTTTGTAACCAAACGATGGAAACTCAATTCCTTCCTTTCCCTCCCCTTCCTTTCCCTTGATTCCCCTCAATCCAAACACACCCTTACAGTGTTTATAAAAGTTTTCTAGATGTATTTTGTGGTTTTGTAGTTGCGGGATTCAGTGTATTTACTAAGTTACGGGATGTGGATGCTTGATTTTGCTATTGTTTTTGACAAATAATTGCGCATAGTTTAGTTCCGGGTTTCATTTGTGGTTATTTTCATCATCTCTTTTGTTCATTTTATGATGGACTAGACTAATTTGTTTGGTCGCGTATGCCTAAAGTAAAATTGGTTCGATTTTGGCCTGTTTGCATACATATCTCCCCTTTTCACTTACATACTAGCTTTGCTTCCGGTTTTGTGTGTTTGTTTGTTTGTTTGTTTGTCCCACATGTAAATATGATCATTCTACATTACCGTAAAAAATCCACATCCAAAATCGCCCTTTCTAAGCACTCCATTTCAATACAATTAACTACTATTAAGGTAACACGGATTGTCATTTTACCTTCTATGGTTCTTTTCTTATAGCCCCTCCCCTTCTTTAGTATTGCAACATTGGCAATTGGCACAATTCTGTAAAAATGGGTTGTATGTGTGTGACGGGAGAGAAAAAGTGGTAGGGTATAATGTATTATGTGAGAGACATTTTAGGAATGTAGCAATTACATTGAATGAGCCGTTTTTGGTAAATATTGCAATTCCAATGAATGAGAGGGAGTAGTGATTAAAAAATATTTTGGCAAGGGTCTTTTTTGTACTGGCCGTTAGTTTTCAGAGTGAAATGGATTTTCTATATTAAATTATGAGTATGCTGCCTTATTAATATCAATTTTTTTTTTTACCTTTATCAGCAACCTATCGCATCACACTTGTGGAAACACAATTGTTAATTTGTAACAATATGTGTTAGGCTTTTTTTTTTTTTTGATAGAACATATGTTTTTGGCACTTATTTGAGGCTTCTACGCTCGAACTGTGTTGCTACTGAAATAACCAGTGCTTTTTTTTGCAGGAGTTGGGGGTTACACCTATTTGTATGAGCCGCTTTGGTGGATAGGAATGACTACAAGTAAGTATTAAATTATGGAAATCTGTTTAGGATTGTAACTTTTAAAAGTAATATCTGTTGGCAAGAGTCTAATTTTTCGTTCACGAAGAAGATTAGACGAGAAACTGAATCTTATTTATGTCAAATATAGTATATATAACTTGCAAGCATTGTCTTTATGAAGCCGTTTGTCATCCCTATTTTTTTTATCATGCCTTTGGGTGTTTCATGTCTGTTTCTTACTGCATATTAGCTGTTGGCCGTTCAGAGTTTGAATTGTTGTCGATGAGGATATCATGTGCTTTTACTTAATTGTTTTATGTTAGATAAATGCTCTTGCAGTTGACCATTGTGTCTTTGGAGCGGAGTAGCGGACTATAGTTTTCAGAATGCCGATTTAGATTGTGGAATCTTATGATCTTACAATCCTTGAAGTAGTGCCCGATCTAGATCCTAGGTAGAAAAGGTCTATGATAGTATGATCTTATGATTCTGTTGGTCTAAAAATATCCGATTCTATTTTTATTGGTATCATGTTTTTTTCCCCTTAAACTGTAGCTCTACTATTTTATGCGTTTTGGTACAAGTTTTCATTTAATCACGTACCAAATTTAACAAGCTAAAAATGAGGAGTGTAGATTATTTGTCCCATCTTGTATCTCACTACCTCTCTTTGATTTGACACATAAGGCTTCGCGATAAACGTTAGATGTGTAAATTATATTTTATGTTGATGTGTCATAATTTTAACTGGTGGGACACAAAATGGATACGAAAGTGGGATAGATGATCCACACTCAAAATTTAGTAACCACTTGTCGCTATACCAAAATATATTAGTGTATTGAGCTTTAAACATAAGTTTTACCATACTTTAAGGGTGTTGATCAACTGTACCCGACTTTTCCTCAATTGTACCCAAAAAAGACCACACTACCCTTCTCATTTACTCCTCCCACAATTCTAAACTCCAAAACTCTCTCCTCTCTTCATATTCATCCTTAACAATTAACCACCATGTAAACAACCCTACCACCCCAACACCATGAAGGCCAACCGACCACAGCACCACCGACGACCCTCCGATTACAACACCACCGACCGACCACCGTCGGCACCACCCACAACCACCCTCCGTCGCACCAGCAGCACCATCCACCGCCCTCTGAGGAGTCAAAATCGACGGACCACCGCCGGCAGCCCACGACCCTAACCATGGCAGCCCACTGGAAAATTAAAATTAAAAAAAAAAAAAAAAGAAAAAAAAAACGTGTTCATGGAAAACACACCAAGACCACCTATGACCCAACAGCTCCCGCCCACCCCAATAGCACCGCCGCCTCTCCCACTGCCGCCACCGCCGCCCCACCATCCCGACAACCACGACCACCGGCTGTCCACGCAACACCCGTCACGTACCACCATGCCTACCACAATCAAACACCCAAAAAACCCTAATTAAAATCAATAAATTCGACTAATTAATGAACAGGAATTAAAAAAAAAAAAGAATTACTTGAAATTTATCATTATTATTGTCCATAAATCGAAATATTGAACGAATTAAGGAGGTAATTGGTTGGTTTTTTATGATTTTAGGGTTTTTTTGGGTGAATGTATTGACTTTGAAAAATAGAAAATTGTTAGGTTAACAAGGGCAATGGCTGAAAAAATTATGAGGAAAAAGGGTACAACAGAGTAAAAGTCGGGTACAGTTGATCAATTACGTACTTTAAAGTTTAAATCATAGGCCTCTTTGATTAGTTTGTAGGATCTTACACATATTGAGTCAATAGTAGTTCAAAATCAAGGTTATATATTGCTATTAGTACTACGTTTAATATACCTTTGTTATTTCCATGTAGTTCAGATTTACATTATATTTCATCTGTGATTGGCTAAAATCAAGGGAATTTTGGTTTATATAGGTAAAAAACGGGAACGAAATTTTGTGCTGATTTAAATTTATGTCTAATGAATACGGTAGTACAAGTAATCTCTTAACATTTTTTTGTAACTATATTTGTGTGTGTATGAGTTGTATATTGTTGATCTAAAATAATTAGATACTGATTTCAAAATTTATGATTTGAATTAGGAAATGTACTCAATCTGAAAAAAAAAAAAATACAAAAATAGTCAACAAAAGGTAATGCCATTATTTTTGGACGACTTTGTAAAGACATTCCCCGACTAATGGAGGATGATTTGCACCTAGGATTATTTTGGGAGGAGGAGTTAATCCTGAAAATTGTTTGTGTTAATTTTTCTGTTCATTCTCAATGAGGTATTTTAGCTTTTCAATTTTAACTTGCTACCATACATATCAGCATACAGTAGTGGCAAATTTGTCAATTTGTATATCACGGTGCCGAACATTATGATTTCCAATATGTTCTATCATAGAGTTTATTACTTTATGCACATCCTTAATATAACACTGCCCGAGTGTTCTATGATGGTACTTGTTAGCCACATGTTCCATCATTCTCGAAACTTGATCGCTAATGTCCTGTAATTGATTTCAACATTGTATCGTATTGGAGTAAGTAGCCAAAATATATCGGTTAATGTCATATGGGCTTCAGTTCTCATGTTTCCAGCCTGTTTTATATGAATATGCATTTTAAAAGCTTGTTTCTGTTAATGACAGTGATTGTTGGAGAAATCGCTAACTTTGCCGCGTATGCATTTTCACCTGCCATTTTGGTCACTCCTCTTGGTGCATTGAGCATCATCATCAGGTATGTTCATCGACAATACACTTCCATTTTCGGAATGAAATGTCTTAATTTTTGCACTGTCTTGTTGGCTTGTCTTGACTCTTGACTGATAGCTGATATGATTGTGCAGTGCTGTTCTTGCGCATATTATTTTGAAGGAAAAGCTACACATTTTCGGAATGCTTGGTTGTGTTTTATGTGTTGTTGGCTCAACTACAATTGTCTTACATGCACCTCCAGAAGGCGAGATTGGATCTGTTATTGAAGTTTGGAACCTAGCTACTGAACCTGGTATAGGCTTTCATGCAGTTTTGGCTTAGTATGGTTTTGCATATAGATCTTAATCCACATTGAGTTGCGACTAATGTGCGTCCTTCCTTTTTGCAGGTTTTCTATTTTATGCAGCCCTAATCATGACTGCTGTGTTTGTACTCATCTTCCATGTCATTCCGGAATATGGACAGACACATATTATGGTTTATATTGCAGTTTGTTCTCTAGTGGGATCCTTATCGGTATGTATGTGTCATACATAATGTAGTGACTATCCATTAGTTTGAAGAAAAATTTCTGAATACATATTTTGACAACAGGTCATGAGCGTGAAAGCACTCGGCATTGCTATGAAGCTGACACTCTCTGGAAATAATCAACTGATATACCCTCAAACATGGGCCTTTACTTTGATTGTAGCTGCTTGTGTGATTACTCAAATGAATTACTTAAATAAGGTAATAATTTGAAGACATCCTATCGCCCCACCCCCGCTCACTTTCGTTATATCTAGTCAGTTTTGTGTTTTCTTGTTAGAAACAACTTCTCCATATATATGTCGTAGAAAGCCATTGTTTATGCATTCCATATGTCAACTTAGTTAATGGTGATAAGAAATATGTCCGGATTGAGGGCAGATTTTGAAGTCGAAGTCAATTTTATTGTGAAATTTAACAGGTATGACAAGTAATTGTCCAAGGAGGTATGTTTATCCTTGAAAGTAATTGGTAGTCTCATCAGGGTAGATAAGCCAAGTTCATTGCCGTGTCCTCAATCATATTATGAACTCCCTCTATTTCAATGAAGAAGCTCCATGCCCCGCTTTCTCCTTCAGCAAAAGTGGAGTCATGGGGCTTCTATTCATTCAAATGGAGGGGGTATCTCTTCCGTTAAGCTATACGAATCTGCCAACTGAGGATGATATTTTGAGTTGATGATCCTGCCGTGTCCGATCACCAGCCAGTCACTTGCCTGAGGTCACACTTTAAATAAAATAACTTTTGAATATATCTTTGAGGCGTGTCGGTAATGCTTTGGGAGGTCAATAGTAACTTTCTATGAAGTTGATACACCCAGGAATATTGCATTGACATATTTTGGTAGATGGGTGTTGTCTCCGAATTGATGTACATGATGGGGTACGTGGATATCAAGCCAAGATTCTCTCGGTTTCTTTCTTTCCATTTCTTGTTAATGGATTAGATTTCATCTGGGAGAACATGGAGTGCGAAGTTTTTTTTGACCAAAATCAAATCTTCATTGCCCATTTCGAGAATCAAGACCATTCAATCAAAATCTAGAACCTTATTTTTCCTCCAAAATAAATTCTAACCCTTAATAATGATGAAGTTAATAAATGGAGAGAATCTCAATTGGTCGATTTTAAATTGTAAAAGCAATGACAGCTTCTTCGAAAAGAGAAGCTTCCTCGGTCCCTCCAGTCAAGCTTAATTTTGTTGAAGTTTGTGTGCTGAAGGCGGTGCTGGCTAAGTATTGACTTTGGTCGATGATATATTCCAAGATAGCATGGGGCACGACTGGTTTTGTGTTTCACTCAGCGTTTAATACGATTGACAAGAAGTAGGTGTTCACCTGTAAAATAGAAAATTACGAGAACTCATTTTTCTGTGCACATTATTATAGTAATATTCTGCACACTCATGTTAATGTTAGCATCTTATCGTCGTCTGTGTCATATCTATTGATTGTTGTTGCTCCTTCTCTTCATCAGGCTCTCGACACATTCAATACAGCGGTTGTTTCTCCAATTTACTATGTGATGTTCACTTCATTTACAATACTGGCTAGCGTGATCATGTTTAAGGTACTACTCCGTATATATTTGATCTTGTTTTTATATTTATTGTTGAAAGCTTCATCTGAAAAGAGAAGTCAAGTGATGACCTGTTATTTTTGGTATAGTGGCTTGATGAGCAAGTGAAACCATACATTACTACTTGCTATAAAAAGGAGTACCACAAAATGGATTCATGACAAATATATAATTGTCATATGCAGAGTATGTATTTTGGATGGATAATTGGTCCTTGTGTTGATTGATAGTTTGCAGCATATTCATCGAGATATCTCTGGTTTCCTCTTTGATTTGTCGTTTTGATAAAAAAGATTGATAGCTTGTGGGCTGTTGTCTATTCAAATTGCTCATGTTGAAAATTGATAACTCTTAGGAGTAGTTACCTTTGTCTATTCAAATCGCTCATCTTGAAATTTCGATAAATCTTAGGAGTAGTTGTTATTGTTGGCTTAAATGGCCATTGTACATTTGGCTGACTTCTATTATTTCTAGTGAAGTAAAAGTAAACCATCACTTTTCTTCGTCACAACTCTTGATGAAGCCTTTTATGTCTTTAGAATTAACTAAGATGAATTTTTACGTGCAGGACTGGGACAGGCAGAATCCTACCCAGATAGTGACGGAAATGTGCGGTTTTGTGACTATTCTAGCAGGGACTTTTCTTCTTCACAAAACCAAAGACTTATCTGACGGTATATTTTCCTGACTAACTCTTGATGAAAACATTTTGAATCTTGATAATATTTTTTATTATACAATTTCATTTCATGGTAGTAAAATTGTTTCATGAATTTCATCAACTCATACTTCACATAAATTCATGCTCTCTTGGAAGTTATGTGTATCTACCTACTTTTGAGTGTTCTTTTTTCTTGATGAGATCTCTAGGGATTATTACACGCTTCAAAGTTCAAATAGGTGGCATTCCTTTTAATTAGTGGGTCGTTAATTTTTGACAGAGCAATCCTGATCGTACATTCAATACAATTTAATTGAAATTGAAGTTCTTTTTGGGATGATGACATTTCTCTGTAATATTTGCTGTGGATGGCGATACATCACCTTTAAGTGACTGGGCTTGAAAGATCAGTGAATGAAAGAGGAAAAATGCTTAGGTGGTGACTGGTGCGGTAATTAGTCCGAGAAAGGTTTTTAGTGTTCACTCTCTTTACTTAAATCTATTGCCATACATCACGTCTATTTTTCTGAGATTATAACTCCGGCAACTGATGATATGCATCGTCTAGCTATAAGCTCATTGTCAATATAAGCTCCCTTCCACTTGCAGTACAAGTTAGGCAATTGAATTGCGGTTTCCTATCCTCTACTTTTGTAATGTCAAATTATGTGCTTCGGGCACACTTTAGCTCAAATTTAAGCGAAGCAAAAAGTAAAGTACTCGGGGAAAAGTTACGGAAATATTATATTCTGTTCTTCTGATTTTGTTTTGTCTTGCTTTACCCTTTGCCTCGTTATGTCTATCTTACATGTTAGCCCTTGTTAAACATTTACACGTGTTTTACATGTTTGCGAAACCAGTGCAACTTCTAAATGCAAGCTTGTGGTTGTAGAACTCTCACAATTGCTCCCGAAGTTTGTAGCCCTTTCTGAATTTTGTTTACGTTGCAGGTTTATCTAATTCTTTGCCTATAAAAATGAGTAAGCTAGAAGAAAACGGTTTTGATGACTCTGAGGGCATACCCCTAAGACGACAAGATTCAATGAGATCGACTTAATTTGCTCATGTCTATTGTTTCGGAAAACTAATACAACACTCATTTGGGGAGGAGGTCAGCGAGCGTAATCATGTACATGATTCGGAGTACCTGTGCAGCTGTACTTTTTTTCCTTGGACACACATCGATGGGTATAAGAAAGGCAAGTGTTTATTTACAATATGTTTTTATACCCGTGTTAGTCCAACTGCCTCAAAATCCCGTCACCCTAAAAAAAACGGTAATTGTAATATTGTTTTTGTGGTAATAGTGTAATACGATATTGTGGTCATTTGGAAATGGGCATTGTTGTTGAATGTAAAAACTACGTGACACACATGAGAGTGACGCCGAGTTCGACGAATCAAATCTGAAAGAGACGTTGGCGATCCATACAGCTTGTCAATTTACAGCTGTGTGGGTTAGTGTCCAAACTTTTGTACCGGTGTATATGTCATTGAAGATCAATCGATTAATCAAAATCCAACTGGTGTTTGTTCTGTACCTTTTGAGTTTACGTTTGAAAGTCGTTGCCTGAGGATGTTCTTAGTAGCCCGCATTTATGAATGCTCTAGACATTCAGGACATGTTACTATGTGGCTTCTCGTAGAAATGGACGTTCGAATTGCATTCCATTCAATTTGATACTGTAGGGATCCATGAAGATCCGCGAAGAAAGGTTATTACAATGAAAATCATTCCTGTTTTCTTGACAAGTAGGAAAGCCAACAGACTATGCCTGACGAGCAGACGGCTACAAGTACGAAAGAAAGCAGCAATAAAACAAAAAAGCATCCACCTTAACAACAAAGTGAAAATAAAAGAGAATCAGTCATTTGCACAGGAGTTTGCATCGTTAAATTTCAACATGGATTGTGAGTTAGTGGGTCGTCGTATGTATATTCATTGGATCCGTTAAGTTCGCCTCACAAAGGTCACGACCAATCGACAGACCAATCAAGTCGGACATTATTTCTCATTCCCGATATTGTACAGTACAAAAACCAGTAGTATGAAGACTCCCGAGTTCACGACATTCAAAATATAATGCCCGTTTGATTAAATAAAATAAGAGAACCTAAAAAAAAACCAACGAAATCAATTACATAAGCTATTTTCTAACACGAGAGCAGCTCCGTAATTTACACAGGTAGAAACGAATTTCGTATTTGCCTCCATCCACGGTTCTCACCTGCTCATCTCACTCCGATATTCATCATACGGCAAAAAGAATATCTGATCGCAGGTGTTTGGCTGTTTTGTTTGAGATAACTATTATTCAATCTAAGAACTCTCGAGCTCGAGCATTGTCTTTGTATCTCTTGATTTCGTCACTAACCCTTTACATACTCTACATTGAGTAGCAGAAAATAACAAAAGAAAAAAAAAAAAAGGTTTTGTAAAACTTGTCTCTGCTAGACCTTCAAGTCTTCTTTTTCTTGGCCTTAATTTGATTAAGTAGGCCCGACATAGAAGCGCAATGTGTTGATTCATATTTGCATGCGTCGCAGCATTTCTCAAGCTTTTCGATGACATCAAGGCACCTGCAACATCAAGAACACGACGAACTCAGCTTTTAAAATTTCCAAGCCTAATTGTACGACACCGTTTACAACAAAGTCGAAAACTCGAAATTTCTACAGTGGGCCACAACATGCTGCTACAAATTCGATGAAGCAATTTTCTTCATTGTAGAATGACAGAGGACAACTAGTTTATATTCGATGCATTAATCTTTCTACAAGTGATCATTCGTTGTCGCGCAACTTAGGAGCATTATAGATAGTTAGACACCCAAGCAATATAAGAGTACACGAGAGATGGTTTAACAAAGTTCTAACATTTAAAAACGGGTGACGGTAGGGTTGGGAACATACATAACCATATCGGTTATATCAGCTAAAATCCTTGGCTAGATGAAAAAACATGATGGCAAAAGATCAACGATTATTGACTACATGACCAACCAAGCATACAAGGTCTGCAATTTACGACTTCACTATTCTTTCAAAAGATAGAAAGTTAAGCAGGTTCAATACCATTTACAACGACATTACATGAAGCAAAATGGCCATGGATAATTTAGTTCATCCACAATACTAATAATGGTATACGATTACATTAATCATCGCACCAAACATGGCCGATAAAAGCTCAAAATGCGTGGTTGCCATCCAAATATATAGCATGCCTCCATCACCGTGTTCCTTAGAGACTTATCTCACTCTTATAGTCTTATCTATATCTGACAATACGTTTTCCTCGAGATGGAGAGGAATACTACTCGTATTTGATGATACGAAAACTTCTAAGACTCACCCAATGTACAAGATTAAAGTACGTCCTAGTCAATGTTACGGAATTTGCTTTCCCGTAGTACACTATAACATGAGAGTCATTGTCAGTGAGGAGACTTACTTGAGTTAATGCGAGTCCCCATTTCCTTCTCACGATTCCCCTCCACATTTCTTATTAATGGATGAGATTTTATTTGGATTATAAAATCAAGGGTTGAGATTTTTCCAACCCAAATCAAATCTCCATTATCCATTTTCAAACCCGTTCAATTAAACACAGAGAATTCCAATAAAGGTAACGCCTATTGTCGCAACAAAAGATCTCCCTCGTCTCAATTTGTCCTACACTTACCAACTACCAAAACGTATTCGTTTCAAATGGAAAAAAAAAAAAAAAACACGAATCAAAAAGCACTACTTCGATTACGCTTCTATTTATCAACAATTCCTAATTAAGAATCTAACAACATCGATTAAACAACATCCGCGGACTACATTGTGTTAGGGTTTATTATACCCAAACAAGTCTATCTCATTTATCAATCAATCAATCGAGATAATCAACAAAAAATTAAAGGGAATAATCACATGCAAGTGTTCTACAGAAAAATCTGTCAATGAAATCATACACACTATAAATTCCCCCCAAAACAAAAAAAAAAAAAAATTGCTAATAATATTCAAAACAAAATAAAAAAATGCATCAAGTTTGAAAATTTTCACCAAAAATTCAATCAATATTCACAAATCAACACCACAACCAACAAATGGGAAGAAACCCATTTGCAGAAAATTGATAAAATATCATCAAACAACATATATTATTATATTTATATAGAATAAATAAAACATGAAGATGATTAAAGTATGATAGTAATATTATAAAAAAAAAAAAAAAAAAAAAAGGAAGAAAAAAAATACAGTTGAGAATTGAAATTGTTCTTGGACAAACAAGATTGAATATCACAAGCTTGTTTCTTGCATGGCTCTTTGCTTGGTTGAGGCATCTTTCCTTTACTTTCTTCTCCAACTTTGTTGCCTCATCATATCACTTTCTCCGTACTCGTCTTTTATTTAGGAAGAGTCTCCTTAACACACGGTCATGGTCATGGTCATGGTCATGGGTTAAACATCAACCTGTTAAATGGATCGGCCAGATTGGGTACGGGTTATACGGGTAGATTTAGAACGTGGGTTGTGTTGGGTTTGAGTAAAATATGGATTAAAATTTAAAAATGGGTGTTGGTAATTGAGTTACCACGTTAAATAATTTGTGAGTCTTGACCCTAAAAAAAAAAAAAAAAAAAACGAATCGGGTCGAATTTGCGGGTCAGGTCGTATTTTAACAAGTCTAGTTAAATACGACCAAGTAAGTCTATAATAAGACAATTTTATGCGTATAACTGATTATTAGTGACTAAAATGTGAAATTGTAACGTTTAAAGTTACTACTTAACGCCTAATAATGTGAACATGTTTTGAGGTTTTTTTTGGCATATTAAGTCATAAAGTGGTGACACTAAGCGATAAAGATGTCACATTTTGGTCACAAAGTAGCTCGTGAAATCGTTACATATTAGAATTTGATAATAATAATAATAATAATAATAAAAATAATAATAATAATAATAATAATAATAATAATAATAATAATAATAATAATAATAATAATAATTGTTGGGGGTGGCTCCACCCGGGTCAGATCGTGTTGGTAGGGAGGGTCATAAGTAGGAGGACCACTATCTACCAAGGGGACCCAAGAGTATCTCAGGTCAAGGCAAGTATGACCCAATCTTGTCAGACTGCATCTGGAGTTAGAGACAAGAGACAAATTAGCAAAGAAGTATAAAAGGTAACTAAAACCCTAAAAATGATTCATTGACACACAACACAAAAATACCACAAAAAAGGTTTTTCTCTCTCTTTTCTCTCTCTAAACTCGTTTATTTTCGTAACTGACTTGTGCGTCGGAGGGCCATCACCCGGAAGGCCCCGGGGCTAGGTTTGTTACTTGATTTCAGGAAGAGAGTAAGGAAGAGGAGAACCGGAAGCTAGGGGCCGTTCAGGACTTAGTTTGTTTAGTCTATAATCCATATTTAACTTGTAATAGTTTGTATTTAGTTTTGGTATTTAGTTCCCCAACTTTATACCCGAAATAATTGGCGCCGTCTGTGGGGAAAAATCTTACAAAAAGCCATGTCAAATCCACCAGAGCCGAGAAAAACAGCCGAGGGAACTTCCTCCCCGGGAGGAGGTGCAGGCGGTACTCCTCTGGAGATGGAGCTGCAAACGCCCCTAACCCCCGAGGAGAAAAGGATGATGAGTGCTTTCCTTGAAAAGTTGAGGAAGACACCACCTACCGGTATCCCACCACCGGAGCCAAGCCAGCAGGAATCTCCTTCAAGGAGGGGTCCCGTCCTTTCCATGACACCCAAGAATCTCTTTCATGAGGAGAACGAGAAGACAAGCAGTGATAGTTCCTGGAGAGGGTCGGAGAATGACTGCTCAACGCCCCAATCGTCACCTTCGGTCCAGGAAGTGTCCAAGCCCGAGATTCCACGCACTGAGAGGCCCAAGCGCAACAAACATAAAGAAAACAAAATAAATGGAAAAGTGATGGTGAAGTCTGATACAGGGCATTTTGTGGAGGTGGGGGAGTCGGGTTAAGTACATTATTATTCACGGTAGGGATAATGATGGCCGATCGTAACGGTTGATTACAGTGCAGCGGAGTTCTAAGGATAGGACTGATACGCATAAACCTGCTCCTGGGGTGCAGCATACCCCGTAGAATAACCTGAATCATGCCCCATAATAGCGTTAACCTGGGCACTCGACGAACCACTCCCCTACATAGCATCGAACTTCCTATTCAGCTCAGAAAGTTGACTCATAACCGCGCTTATGCTCTCATTTCCACGGTCGTTGTGTGCGGACCGTGAATTACCCCTAGGCTTACCAAACTGAGCCGTATGGACAGCCATTTCTTCAATCGTTTGCCATGCTTTATCATCATCGGTATTATTAGCAAAACGACCTCCTGCAGCTGAGTCTAGAATAGCGCGACTCTCCGCGTACAACCCATTATAAAACGTCATACTAATCAGCCAATCGCCCAACCCGTGATGTGGGCACTCTCGAATCAACCGTTTGTAACGGTCCCACGCCTCAGCTAATGTCTCATCAAAACTTTGCTGAAACCCCTGAATCTGGCTACGGAGTTGGTTAGTCCGCTCTGGAGGATAGTACTTGCGATAAAATGCAAGAGCTAGACTTGGCCAATCCGTGATACCTGCAGCAGCCTTATCCAAGTCTGTGATCCAATCTCGAGCTCGATCACGTAGAGAAAAAGGGAAGAGCATCTCCCTAATCTGGTTTTGAGTGATCCCGTTCTGCTTAATTGTTGAGCAGTAATCCGTAAAAACCTGCATGTGTTTCCCGGGATCCTCGGTTGGATTGCCTCCGAATTGATTGCGCTCCACCAAAGTAAGAAAGGCGGGGCGAATCTCAAAGTTACCCTGTAAAGCGTCGGGCATTTGGAATCCATCAGGTATGGACTCCGTCTTCGGTAGCGAATGACTATATAATTTCGGCATAGTCACGCGCGGAGGAGAAGAAACTGGAGTAATAGGTGGTGTGTCCTCTTCGTAGGACGATTGCGCTGCACTTGACTCCGAATGCGACGCTTCCTCAAAATCAAGATCAATTAGTTTTCTTGCTTCCCGACGTAGTCTATGAAATGCTCGCTCAGGTTGAGGCTCAAATGGAACTAAACCTGTGGGTGACCTGTGCATAAACAAAACTACAGACAAACGATGAGAAACGGTCTCAAGGAACTAGGTTCCTTGAGACAAGAGAGAAAAACCTGCAACAACTAACAATAACTAAAACTAACAAAACCGTCTCCCCGGCAACGGCGCCAAAATTGATACAGCTAAGTCGTATCGCCTATATCAAAATAAACCTAAATGACAACTAACAGCAGATAGCAGCAAGTAGGGAACGAATCCACAGGGAAACGAAGTAGTTCTAGGCTAAAGTCGGCAATGACAGGTCAATCTCAAGGTGTGAAAAAGGTGTTGGTTTAGCTATAAACTAAAGCAGGCAATTAAACAGATAAATAGAAATATAATAGGGGGAAAGATTAGGGCGTCAGGTTCATATATGACAATGATTCAGGAACGCAAGTTAATAAGACGGAAGAGTTAAACTGTGCAACTTGACTAGGTTTGTAAAACGCTCTCTCGAGTCAATTTAGCCTTAAGCAAATTTAGCGGGCTCTCGCTACTTACTAAATTCAACTTATCTAACTCGCGTAAGTCTAGTTTTAACTCGGCTTTCGATCTTAAATTAAAACATACTCAGGTTCAATTAAACTCAGTTAAATCGGTGATCGAAATGAAATAAACCTAATTCAATTGACATAAAACGCGTAGAAAGAAATCAAGAGCACAATTTAATCAACCAATTTAATCTCAAAACATGTTCCTAAATCATATGTCACAAATCACCCTAACCCTAATTAGGAAATTAGCTAGACATGATTGAATCTAAAACAAAGCAATTGAATATAATAAACATGATAAAGAAATAAGAACAATTAAGATTAAACCTGAAAGGAATCCTGAAGTGCAAAGCAATAAACTTGAATCTTGAAATTAAACTAAAAGAGAGAGAACTTAAAAGCTAAACCTAACTTTGAACTATAAAATAAAGCATAAGTGAAAGATGATCCGTCCTAGAGTATTTATATCAGTTCCCAAAACATAAACTCGGATTAAAAACAAAAGCGACGAATTTTGCAAGCCAGCCGGCCGGCCGGCTGCCGGTCTGGCACCGGCCTGACCAACAAAGTGGGCCGGCTCCTTCTTCTTTCCTCTTGAGCTTGATCCTTAGCCCAAACCTCCTTTGGGCCTTTAGTTACTCGTGGCATTGCTTTGTCTTGGGCCTTAATTACTCGTGGCCCCTTAGTCCTTGGTCTTTGGTTTGCTTTCCCGAGCTCCCGTGTGAGCCCGAGCTTGGTCTCGTCGTCTCGATATTCGAAATGCTCCTATCGTCCCGGGTTTTGGCTCAAAACCACCAAAACCTGCAAAATGTAAATAAAAGGCAGCAGTATCGAGAAGTATAACAAATAGCTCATAAAGTCATAGTAAATACGGATAAATGCAAGCTAAATGCGACTGAACCGGGGGCATAAAACGTATATAAATAACGTGTATCAAAGTCGCCCCTGGCCCCCTCGGTGCTGGAGTACCCCCTGCCACAGAAAATGAAGATTCCAACGATACAATATGACGGGAAGACGGACCCGGAAGAACACCTGGCGGCCTATGAGAGCCATATGATGAAGTACGACCCTACGGACTACGTTTGGTGCAAAGTCTTTCCTACAACCCTAACGGGACTTGCACAAACCTTGTTCCGTAATCTCCCGACTGGCTCTATCTACGGATATGAGGACATGTGCCGGGTCTTTCGTCAGCAGTACGCGGGAAACAAAAGAAGGGAGAAGGTGGCAACGGAACTCTTGAACGTGATACAGGGAAAGAACGAAGGGTTGAAGGAGTACATGACGAGATT